>JAHSQG010000009.1:2708183-4062275 GCA_020631755.1 Colletotrichum sublineola
CGCGTAGAGATAGATATAGAACCTAAAATCATACTCTAAATAGTAGTAAAAGTAGTAAATAACACTACTAGCCTAAATAGCCTTATACTAACCCTATTAGTCTTTAGAGCATACCTATAAATTAATAATAATTTACTACTAGTACTATTAACTACTAAAAGGGTAGAGATAATATAAAAAGCTATAGAGGAAATATAGTAAATTTACGCTAAGAGATAGGTAAATAACATACTAGTAACACATAACGGCCTAGATACTATAGCTACTACTATACTACCTCTTTAATCTTTAGTACGTATATGGCAAGAAAAGAACAGCTAGTAGGGCCTATTCTAATTACTCTCTAACAACAGCACTACTTATATAGTTAAATTGCCATAAGGCCTATAGAATTTCTATATTACTATAGTAAAGCCCTACTACTAATATAAGGAGGATCCTAATAATACTATATAAGTATAAGATACTAGTACTACTACCCTACCCTCTAAGCTTCTTAATAGGTAAGGAGGTAAAATACGTAAAGGTATTATAATCGCTATAGAACAGCTATAGTAATAGCACTATAGCCACCTATAAAAGAACCTAGTAGAGATATATACTACTAAGACTAATCTATTAATAGCTAACTACTTTATAGTAAAAGAGGATACTAACTATATGCTTACTATTAAACTCTATAAGAAAGGCGTAATAACTACGCCTAGTAAACTATTTAAGTAATCTAACTACTAAGAGATTAAGGGATTAATAGCCTAGGATGTGTTCTATATTATCTAGTATAATAAAAAACACTATAAAGGTATCTATATATTTAAGTTATAATTAGTATGTAAAATTAAGGGTAAAAATAAGACCCTATATAAGAAGTTAAGACTTATTATTTAAGGGTATACTAATAATAGAAAGGCTATAATACTTACCTAGTTACTAACTATCTAGCAAATAGCCTAATAGTTAATTCTTACTATCGCCCTATTATTATTACATAAGAACTACCTTTTATAGCTACATAATATAATATAGGCATATACGTAATTAGTAATACTACTTAACTATATGATTCTTATAAGACTACCTATTAAGATCTAATACCTTTATAATACTAACATAATAATAGAGGTTAAGTAACTATTATATAGTATACCTAAGGCTAGAACCTACTAGTAGGTAACTTATAATAACTATTATAGAAAAGCCCTCTAGATAGATACTTTAACCTTTAACCCTTACCTACTTATTTTAGTATAAAATAATAAAGATTTTATATTAATTAGCATATAGACTAATAATACTATTAGCCTTATAGATAAATTATTTTCTAACTATAAGGATACTAAGTTAATAAAAGCAACCTTTATAGTAAAGCTAAAGTAATTCCTTAAGCCTAGTAAACCTATTACCTTTAATAGTAGCATGCTTTCTCTTAATAATAATAGTAATATTTACCTCTACTAGAAGGGATAAGGTAAGTAACTATAGCCTATTAACCCTAATTTGCTAGAATTATACTAGTAGTATGTTAAGTAGCACGCCTATGGCGTGTATATTGCCTTAATCTACCAGCCTAAGGCATGCTTTAACTACTCTATTACTACCTAGTACTAATTACTAGATATAAGTAATATTAAAGAGCTTAACTAATAAATTAAGTAGTAAATAAAGAACCCTAACTAAGGCCTTTATTTCTAACTACTTAACCTTATGACTATAAAGCTCTTTGTTTTTATTAATAGATTATTTACTAATAATAGTAATCTTACCTTATAGCTTAGATTTATTATTATTCTTATAAATAAGTAACATAGTAAATATAATACTACTATAAAAACCCCTAATAATACTAGTAAATTTACTATTAAAGGGAATATTATCTACTTTAGCTTAATAAAGTATAAAAGGGTTATATAGAGCGTGTTAGCCTCTAAGATCTACGCGATAGTTACTAGTACTAATATTACCTATGTAATAACTACTATGCTAGTAATAATTACTAACCACCTTAAATACCTATAAATCCTAATAGTTATATGTACTAACTCCTACTCCCTCTATAAGTGTCTTATAAAACTTAGTACTATAAAGGAGAAACGCCTTATAATTAATATAATAGCGTTATAGTAGTTATATAAGCGCTAGGAGATATATAAGATTTAATAGATCTATAGTAATAATAACCTAGTAGATAGATTTATAAAGTTGTTACCTAATAAGGCGCTAGAGGAGCTTATTAGTAACGGCGTAGTGAGGATATAGATAAATAGATAGGTTTTATATATATAATGGATTTGTTATGTAAAAAAGAATATAATACTTTTAGATTTTTATTTTTATTACGTTTTTAGGCCCTTTATAGTTAACTAGTAAAGTACTATAAATCCATAGCAAATTTCTCCTTAAGAGAAAGTTACTAGTATTATAATATTAACTATTATAGATCCTATCAGACTTATTAGGCATAACCCTAATAACCGGCTGTAGATTAACTATTAATCTATCGGTAGATCCACTATGGATTTAGGGGTTATTTACCTAACTATTTGTAGTAGAACCTATAATAATTCTCTTCTAGTTACGTATAATTAAACTATAGTATTTACCCCTTATTATTTGTTACTTTGCCTATTAATACGTATAGTTAACTATATTACCTACCTAGTAATATACTAATAGTTTTCTTAATATATACTACTTATAATAACTATATCTTTTATTAATCTTAATCGCGTAGTATCTCTATACCTAAGAACTATTATATCTCTTTACTACCCTCTAGATAGTATTATTCTTTTATCCTATTAATTAATTTATTAGCCTCTTACTACTATAATTTAGGGAATATAAAGACGTAATTATTAATATAGAAGAAGAATATAATAGCTCCTTTCTACTAATAGTAGGGCTTACCTATAACTAAAGTAAATCTAAGTTTATTAAGTCCCTTTTTAAGGTACTTTTACTATATTAGAGGTGATTATTATAGACTATATAGGGCTTTTTATAACTTAATAATTCTCTTTTAGCTATAATTAGGATATCTAGGTAGAAGCTTTATAAATACTATTTTATCTATATTAGTATATATAAATATATTTACTATGTTAAATTAAATTCGCTTAAGATCTAACTTAGCTACTATTATAATTAGCAATCTAAATAATAATCTAGTAAGTATTACTACGTATATATCTTAGATTACATCCTTTAGTTACTAATTACTATAAATAATAAGGTATGCCTTTAGTTTTATAAGGTATTTATACTTATTTAACTTATAGGTATATACCTATTAGTAATTAAGTATCTAATTATTACTAGCTTCCTAAATTCTAACTTTAACCTAGCTATTTATTACCTTATAGCTTTATAAGTAATCTTTTTTAGCTTAAAGGAAGTTATCTATAAATAGATAATCTTTTAATTTGGTATGTAATCTAGGTAGTCTAGGTAGTTCCTTCTAATAAATATGTCTACTAGCTGTATTATCCCTTTAAGGGCTTCCCTACTATCTTAGCTCTACCTTATCTTTAGAGCTTTTAAAGGTTACCTCTCCTACTAATTAATCTATATACCTACCATCCTAAGGGGGCTAGCCTATAGGCCTATTAGGTAACTTAATCCGCCTTAAGGAATAGTCATATTTTAGGCAGCATAGGTATATAACTATCCTAGCTATAAAGGTAGCTTTCTATAATTTACGTAGGTATATATATCTTTATTAGTTAATATGATTAGTATAATAGACTTTATTATGTATTTTATTTGTATATTACCCTCTTATAGTAATAGTATCTAATAATTATGTAATAAAGGACGCCTTTAGTAACTCTAGAGGGGTTATTAATATAAAGTATGACTTTATATAGTCCTATAATTTACTTATAGGTTCTTTAGGTATTTAATATTAAATAGTATTAATAAAAACTTTATCTATATTAATACTATTAGCTATATCTATAAAGTTCTTACTTAATACTTTTATAATCTATTTATTAATAGCTACTTTGTTAGTGTTTACTAATTTGTCGACCTATTTATCTTCTTTACCTAAGAAGTAGTTATCTTTATTAAAGATTATATTACGTAAAGTAATTACTTTATTCTTTAGGGGAATATATATATAATACTAGTTAGTTAATATATATCTAATAAGGTATCTAATATACACCTTAGCTTTAAAATATTATAGATAATTATAATTTAACTAGGTGTCTAAAGTTAATATATATGCTTAGTATTTAAATACATATAAGTAGCTAATATATAGTAGAGATAATTACCCTTAAGCGGCATGCTATATCTTATATAGTAATTACTAACTACATAACTCTACTAGTATGTAATTATATAGATATACTACTACCTTTAGGATTTCTAGCTATAGATATAATAGTAGCTTTAATTTTAACTATAGTATAGTTCCCTTTTACTTAATAACTACTATAGTCCTTTTAGCACCTCTATTTTAAGCTTATATATTTAATATAGATAGTTTAAATAGGATTCCTAGACTTTCTATAGCCTCTTTTACTTATAGATAGGAAGTTATAATCTTATTATTATACTTAAACATTATAACTTTAGTCCTTTTATAAACCTTAACTATCTTAATAAAGTTAAGAAGTATATCCTTAATAGCTTTAGTTATCTATTATTATATATAGTAGTCCTATATAAATCCTAATTTATAGTTATATTAAATAGACTCTCTCCTATCTATAAGAGTCCCTTACGCGTAAGGGGGTAAATAAAATATAGGGTGAACTAAAGATCTATTATCTATAACTATCTCTCCTAACTATAAGATAGCTGTCGTACAGTAGTTATATACTCAGTTATAAGGCTTAAGTCAGTTTAGTCTAAGTCGTACTATAGTTCATACCTAAGGTCTAAGTATCTAATCTAATACCCTTTATCGTTTGTGTATAACTTAAGGGTTTACTATATAGTTATATAAGATTACTATTCTAATACTTATAACTTTTCTTTTTATAACTATACGCCCTTTTATCTAATTAAATCCCTTAAAGTAAACCTATAAATAGCTTTATCTTCCCTTTAGCTAGTCCTACCTGCTAAACGTATAATAAAGTTATTTACTTAGGTGAAAAACAAACTCCAAACATACCCTTTCTAAACTAAATAATAGGTAAGGTAAAAACTCTTTATATATATACCTTCCTTATTATAAACAAGTTTAGTAGGTACGTATATAAGCTCCTTCCTCAACTTTACCTTCTACCTATACTACTACCTAAAGGGTGCTAATCAGCCCTTACCCCCTAGTAGTATATAAGCCTCTCTTCTTCCTACCTTTTCCTCTTTTTCCCTTTTCTTCCTTATACCTTAGAGTTAGGGTTTTCAGTTTCTATATAATACCTAGGTTAATTAGTATTTCCTTTTAAGAAGTAGATAGTTAATTCATATAGGTAAGCATATAAATAATTATTAATTAGAAGTTACTTCTCCTAATCTATCTATATATACTTTAATATATATCTTAAGTATGTTATATAAGATAAGTTGTTAGAGTGCTAAATTTAGTAACTTCTTAGTAAATATATCTATAGGGTTATCTTATCTATTAATCTATCTTACCTCTAAGATCTCTTTCTTCTTATATAACTTACATAGGCTTATAATATCTATTATTAACCTCTTTTTATCTATTATACCTAGTCGTATAAGGCATTTATATAAGGAATGTAAATTAGAGCATACCACTACTAGTATATAAGGCATCTAAAGCATATAGAGTATCTAGTTAAGTATTATACTTAAGGTAATACTACTATTAAAACTAGTAGTTATGCTATATAGCTTACTAGCTAGTATGCTTTATATAACTCTCTTATACTTAGTTAAACTCTAGTATAGTATGTTACCTTTAATCTTAAAGTCCTTATTTATATAAGTAGTTTCTTCTATAAGGATAATTATATATCTAAGTTATAAGGATAGGTCTATATTATTTATAAAAGACCTATCTATAAAGATATACATCTTTATACGTATAAGGTTAAATAGGATATAGGTAAGTCCCCTTTAGTAGTTGTCTATCTACCATTTCAGTCATACGTTTAAGGCCTAAATGTCTTTCTCTTCTAGGGCCTTAACCTAGGCAGTAATAGCTAGGTTATATAATACTTCTAGTTAGTAAATAGAGGTAAGATAGGCACCTCTTACTCTCTAGGATATATATTATTACTATGCGTCCTCTACTTTAGTATTAACTTACTAAAGGTTAGTAACTTACCCTTTTAGGGTAAATATAATACTATTATCTTTATATAAGTAAATCCTTCTACTATTAAAATTAATTTCTTAATTAATAGTAAGTATTGTCTTTAGTTTTATATAAAGACCTTTTATCTATAGTACTTCTTCCTCCTTCTTAGAGAATACCTTTATATAGAAGGTAAGGGTGTTATCTATCTGCATTACTATAATACTAAAAGTCTCTATTTCTATATCCTTAGCTATATAGAGGAGACATAGGTCGTATATTAACTCTATTATACCTAAGTCCTCCTTATAGTACTTAGAGTAGGTCTTATACTAATAGAGGCCTAACTCTACTAGTCTATATAATAGTTTAGTAATATATAGGAGCATATCTAGGGGATATCTATCCTCTAGTTCTTTTAGGAGTTATATAATAATTATCCTAGTAAGGGTATTATTAGATTAGGTGTACGCCTAGGTAATATCCCTAAGCTCTCCTTAATAGCTAAATAATTATATAAGGGTAGGTCTAAAGGTAAGGAGGAGTCTCTAGCTTATCCTCTAGATAGTAGGAGCTTATATAAGAAGCGTCTCTTTCTCCTAATCTCTATAACCTTAGATAATAAGTCTAGACTTCTTATATAGCTTAGCAAATAGGTTCTTAACTTCTCTTACTATCCTTATTTTATAGATCTATATTTAATTATATATATCTAGCTTGTAACATATAAAGGAGAATACTCCTTTATTAATAAGGGAGTTAATCTTAATATTATTAGATTCTTTATATAGTACTCCTAGAGTAGTAATAATATTATTACGCCTTAACTTTAGGGCTAGCTTATAGTAGTCTTTTTCCTTTTAGGATAGGAAGGCTCTTAGTAATTATTATACAGCCTTCCTCTACCCTTTCTTAGGTCTTCCCCTCTTCTTAGGTTACTATTAAGGGGTTAGTTATATAACATCCTAGGGATCCTCTAGTAGTATCTCCTCCCTATAATAGGGCTTAACGTATGTTGCATAAAACTAGGTAGGACTATTAACTATATTAACTATAATAGTATGTCCTTCTATTCCCTAGATCTTATATAGTCTAGTCTATCCCTTATTTTCTCTCTATATAAGGACTTTACTCTAGATAGGAAGTAATAATACCTAGTAAAGGTTAGGACCATTCCATATGTTAATCACATAATTAACTTCCACCTTAGCCTAAATACCTTAGAGCACCTTTATAGCCTTTTATATAGCCTTAGCTTACTAGGTAATATTATATAATAGAGGTAAATCCTAGTTAATCCTTAGATATATTCTAAAGACTAGTAGGGTTAGTATAATACTATATAGTCTAGTAGTGTCGTTTAGGGCCTTAATTACTATCTAAAGAATAACTTCTTTATCTATATTATACCCTAACTCCTTATAGAGTATCTCATATACACATCTTAAGGGTGTATATACCTTTTTAACTTTACCTATAGCCTAATATACTTTAACTAGTATTTCTTTATATAATATACCTATAATCTTAGTATTATTCCTAAATTCTTCTAAAGTAAAGTTTATACCTAGGTTATATATAATATAGTCTAGAGGACCTATATATATATTAATCTAGCATTTTAGGAGTACATACTAGGTATCTTATATAGATAGTAACTTAAGAAATATAGCTCCCTAGAAGCTAGTCTCTATATTAATAACATAAAGGGTATTCTTATCCCTTAGTTGTATAATATCTATAACAATCTTATAGTTAAAATAATTCTTATCCTTAAGTAAGAACTTAAATCTTCTTAGGGCCTAGTTGTGTAATTAGTAGTAATAACAGAACTTTTAGATCTTTTCTAGAATATTGAAATTAACATCCTTATGTCTAGCCTTCTTTAGGAGGTAGTATAGGTAATCTATATAAGGATGTCTAAACCTCCTATAAAGTCGCCTTAGCTAGGGTTTAGTAAAGAATATCCTAGCTTCTATATAACTTAGGTTAAAGAATAGGTATCCCTATTTTTATATAACAGGTATCTATTTACTATCTTTTGTAATAATAGTATTTTATATATTATTAAAATAGGCTCCTAGTCTGTCTATATTATATAATAAGAAAAGGAATAGTATTAGCACATCTAGGATATAATAGGTGACTTGTCTAATTTAGTTATCTATCTCTATTATCCCTATAGACGTAATGGATTCACCTCCTCTAAATTATATATTAGTAGATCCTAGCTTTTATATCACCTTTATATATAGGTTCTCTTATAAGTATGCCATAACTTATAGCCTTCTAATAGTTAAGAATTTAGCTACCCTTATGTCCTATAGTTCTCCTTAGTATATAGTACTATACAGGTCTTATAATATAAAAATTTCCCCTTCTTCTATTACCTATTTAGAGAAGATATCTTCTCCTGTTATATAATAAAGGAATAATATTAACAGGAGGTATTAGGAGATATCCTAATCTTCCTAGTATTTATCTTTATTATGTAGTTCCTCCCCTTCTTCCTTAATAGGGTTTTCTCCTTCTACCTCTAAGAGGTATAGTAAGAAATCTTTATGTAGTTCCTAGTTAAGCATATTACATACTTAAAGGTACTAGTTCTTTATATAATTCTGTTCTCTATCTAAGTAATTAGTTGACTAATATCCCTCCTTTTGATATATAAAACATTTCTTAGGTCTATTTATATAATAGGGTCTTAGCCTACTATTCTAAGTACCTCTACCCTTATAGAATAGTTAATATAGTAGACCTTTCTTATATAAACGCTGTTACTACTAGTCTTTATAGTTAGATATATATCTCCTATCTATAAAGTATATATTATATAAGGTAGTCTTCCTATCTAAGGTAACTTATAAAGAAGCCCTAAGATTAGAGAAGAACTCTTTACATATGTGATATGCCTTAAGGTTACTAAGAGCTATCTTAAGTTCTAATACGCCCTAGCAGGCCTAAGTAACCTACGTATAAAGCATAATCTCTCCTTAGAAACCATCACTAAGTACTTATTATATAAGGGGTAGCTTGTCTAGAAGTGCTTTAAGCACCTCTATAGGTATCTTATCTAGATTCTCCCTCTTAACTTATATAAAGGATATAGTAGTCTAGTTAGTCTAATATAGACTATAGTTAATACTAGTGTTAAAATACATGTCTAGTATGCTATATATCTTATCCTATCTTTATATAGGGCTAATATAGTATAGGTAGAATTCTTCTACATACTTAGCTAGGATATCTAGAAATACCGCATAGTATTAATCCTCTATAATCTAGAGACGCTAATAGAAACTAATAAAAACCTTTACCTTATTATAAAGTATATTATATAGTTTCCTAGTATAGTTCCTATTTTTTCTCTATCCCTTCTAGAAGACTAAGATCGTATAGGGCTTATATAGACTATTCCTAATAATTTATTTTAGTAGGAGGTTATAGATGTCTCTCTATAGTAGGGGTATACTTTAACTTTAGGGCCTTAGAAAACTTTCTACCTCTTATATAAACCTTATCCTAAGGGGAGTTATTTATACGTTAGGCCTTCTAGTCCCTTAAGCTAGTAATATATCTTAGAGTTTAATTAACTCTACTAGCTGCTTAGCTATGTTCTATTAAGGGGCTACCTTAAGGTTCCTAATAGTAGTTGCTAGTATATTAATTATATAGGATAGAGTAGTTATAGTAGTATCCTCTATATCTTCCTTATTAATCCCTTTAATAAAGTTTAAGATTTATATAGATACTAATCTTTCCTTACCCTTTAAAAGCTAAATTCCTTACTTAGTAAGGAGTCAGACAAACTTGTCTTAGTATATATAACTAACCCTTAACTATTAATATAGTAACTAGTCCTTAAAATCTTTATATAGTTAATTAATAAAGATCTTATTTAGTAGTCTTATAATAATTATGTTTATTATAATATACCTAACATATATAGTAAGCTCTACTTCTATTAGGGTAGCTATAATATCTAGTATTTATATCTAGAATCTTAGGTTAGTTAACTTCTTCTAGATGCTAAGAGGAATACTACTCCTCTTGCTTATGTCTTTATATGTAATCTAATATTTATCTATATTATTATTGTTCTACTGGATTTCCTCTTCTAGTTGAGAGGCTTCTATCTCTTAAGCTAAAGCTATAGTTAGGTAGTAGCTATTTTGTCTTATATAGTATTAGATTATTATGTAATATACTGTAGTATATACTATCTACTAGTAAAGCATATAATAGGTTTCCTACCTAGTTCTAACTTACTAGAGTAGATATAGGATGCTTTCTTATATAATATAATAGTATCTAGTCTTCCCTACCCTTACTATCTAGTTCTAACTTACCAGGCGACAACAGTAAGATTAGGGCTCTTAGCATAAGGTAATCCTCCTAGATTCCTAAGTCCTTATCTCTTTACTCTTGCTAATCTATAATCACATAAAGCAATTACATATAATTACCTAAGCAACTACTAATTAGTATTAAATAGACTCTCTCCTATCTATAAGAGTCCCTTATGCATAAGGGGGTAAACAAAATATAGGGTAAACTAAAGATCTATTATCTATAACTATCTCTCCTAACTACAAGATGGCTATTATATGGTAGTTATATACTCAGTCATAAGGCTTAAGTTAGTTTAGTCTAAGTTATACTATAGTTTATACCTAAGGTCTAAGTATCTAATCTAATGCCCTTTGTCGTTTATACATAACTTAAGGGTTTACTATATAGTTATATAAGATTACTATTCCAACAAGTTAGTTAATAATAAGGCTAACTTATATCTATTATAGCCTTAGTTAAATAGGTAGAAATTAAGAGCTACTCTATTACCTACTTCTACCTATTTAATTAATTCCCTTAGCTACTATATAACTTAGTATTTAATCTTACTTATTACGTAGACTTTATATTAGCAAGTAAGTATTTCTAGTATATTTCTATATATATAGGCTCCCCTTACCTTTATTATAATATAGTAAAGTACGTAGCTACCTAGGTGCCTAAGCTAGTTATACTAGTAAGCAGCTTTAACAGCCTATAGTTACTAGTATTAGCCTAGGTCTACTATGCTTATTACTACTAGGTATACTATAGGAGTACCTTTTGCTATACTATTAGCCTTAATCACCTATTAGCCTATAATTTCTTCTATATTAAATACTACTAAATAGTTATTTACTTTATAGATTAAATTATTTAATAGGCTATTATCCTACTACTAGTTGTTATAATTCTTTAGCTATACGTATAATACTAAGTTATAGGATAGTAATAGGTAGTAAGTAATATTATATAGGGTGATCTTAACTATATAACTATCTTACTTTACTTTAACTACTACCTTTCCCTATCCTTTAATTAGGATTATTATGTTACTAGCCTAAATAAAGTTATCTAAATTTACTAGAGATATACTAATAAATTAATATTATAAGTAGAAGATATAAAGTATAGCCCCTAAATTAAGGATAACGTAGTCTTTAAGTAGATATATAGAAGCTATAAATACTACTAACTATATTATTAATATACCTCTACCCTTTAGTAGTCCTTTTAATTATTACTTTAAAGGCGTTATAGCTTTAGCCTATAATCCTCTCTTTAATAAATCCAGCTCCTCTAATTTCTTTATAACTACTACTATTAATATATCCTCTTCTTAGAGCTTTTCCTTTACTTATAGATTATTAAGCGACTTCTTTATATACTTAATAGTCTCCTACTTTAGCCTCTATATATACTATAGTTATATCTTACCTATAAAGAAGCACCTTTTTACTTTATAACTAATTATATTATAGAGGAAGTACCTTTTATATATTTACCTTTTACTACTATTACTATTACTACTACTACTATATTATCTAGTAGGCTCTTTTCTTATATAGTCCTTAAGGTCTATTATAGTTACTATAGATACTAGCCTAAATGCTCTATACGATACTTTTACTTATAGTTAATCTAGCTCTACTATAATATAGGTATGTATATCTAAGATTACCTTATAATAGGTAAGAATCCCTTCTATTACTTAGTCCTTCTTACTACTCTTATATGCCTCTACCTATATTACTATTAGGGTATATCTTAACGTAGTTATTAAAGCTAAGAACTATTTACTAGATTTAACTATAGTAGTCTACTTAATATAGATACTATAGAAGATAGTATTCTCCTAATTTATTACTTATTATTCTATATCTTTTATATTAGATATCTTATGTTTAGAAGGCTAGCTTATAACTCTATTATACTTTATAATTACTTATGCTTTATCCTCCTATAGCTAAATGCTAATATAGGCTTCTAGTTGTTTAATCTATTTATAGATTAGGCTTACTAGTTTATAGTACTAAGATATTAATATTAGGTTAACTATTACTCTAATCTAGTTAGATATATTATAGACTACTTTTACCTTTTGTTTATATTGCTTGTTATCAGCCTGGTATTTTTCTTTTAATATCTTAAAGTGCTTTAGGTCATCCTTACTTAATTAATAGATCCGCAATGCCTTTGTATTGTCTTGTGAAGGCGGCAGCTGGCCTAGTATAGTATTCTTAGCTACCTATTTGTTAATATAGGTCTAACTAGATATTTAGAACTAGTTAAGCATAGGATAGGTAGGAGGCTCTAGTAGATGGTTTGTTGTAACACAAATTAATCCATCTTGCGATAGGGTGATAGATTCCTATATACCCTATATGTATGCTTTTTACTTAAGTTGTTAATACCAATCAGGCTAGTTAGTCTGGCTCTTTAATTAGGTGTTACCTACAAGCTTGTCGGCCATAGTAGTAATAGTTAATAACGCGTATATTACGTATAAGCTGTATATCACTTCTAGTAATATTAATTAGCGCTTTGCGATTCAGACTGTTAATTGTTAAAGTATGTATATACGGCAATTAACCTTGTTTAATTTGTTGATGTGTATGTGTGTGAATCTAGGCCTATAAGTGCCCCTATTTCCAATTGCCTAAGGCCAAATGCACGCGTCATTGTTTTTCCTTGTTTTAAGTGGGGATTGCCTATAGCCGAAATGCGCCTGGCATTTGCCTTACAGATGCGGCCGGCGCCCCACTTCGTGGCCTATTTGTTGCCCATACTTCAACAAATTCAACTTAACCACTCCTGAGTGGTTGCTCCAGCGTGAGGGTTTTCTATGTGTGTGCTGATGACTAATGGCCGGGCCGACGTATCGCCGAGGGCCCGCCGATCGATCCATGGGCATCCCGCCCCTCGGCCCAGGGATATCGTTATAATTGCCCCCCCTTTTTAAAGGGCTGGTCCCCAGGCCGTACTCCTATCGTCGGGTGCTTCTTTTGCTGTTGCCGATTGTGGGTATGGATGGATTCTTGTTATTTGCTTGCTGCCGGATTTGAACCGTATTTGGATTTGAACCGTTGTTGTATTTGTTATATTTGTATTTGTTATATTTGTATTTGTTATATTTGTATTTGTTATATTTGTATTTGTTATATTTGTATTTGTTGTATTCGTATTTGTTGTATTCGCCGGGCGCTCTGCGAGCTGTTGCTGGGTATTACTTTGGATTTGAACTGCCTTAGCGCACTTTAATAAGCTTGCTATTATGAATGTATATGGGATTTGAACCCTTTGATCAATTGCTGGCCTTCGGCAAGCTATCGCCGATCGGTCGGGTGTCTGGAGACTATTGCCAGCTTCTGGGATTCTAACCCTGCTAGGTGTCTCAGATCTATTACCGCCTTTGGGTGCTTCCTCCGGTATAGTTAATTGTCTTGTGAGTGGGATTTGAACCCATTATGCGACGATAGGTTGCCAACAGCTTAGCGATCAATATTCATCTGAGGACCAATAGTCCCCATTACGTAGATCAACGTATGGTATACTGCTTCCAACGGATATAGCGTTCATATTGGCTTTCTTTGGCGGTCCTAGAAGAGTCCTACAGACTTCCTCTGTATGGCCCTTTTTAAGGCACCGCTCATATGTCTTCTCGCTGTAGTAATTCTCAGCGATATGGCCCTTTTTACCACATTTGCCACAGTTGGCAGCGGCAGCAAGCCTCTCTTGTTGCGGGTCAATCCGCAGTCTTTTCGCCGGCGGCTTGCTGACGGCACTGCGATCCGGCACTTCGGACGTCCGGTCGGAAGTCCGATCCAAAATAGATGCCCTATCCGAAGTCCGGTCCATTCGGACTTCCTATAGTCGCTCTGCGGCAAGGGCAACGTCCCTTAGTCGCCATGCGGCATGCTTCTGACGTATCAACGCCCTCTGCAACCCTGGCTGCAGGCAATAGAAAAATGAGAAGGCCAGCGGCCGATTCTCTTCCAGGTCCTTAGTGCCTAAGGCCTGATGGATCGCCGACCATTCGGCGAAGAATCGCAGAGGCGACTGGTCTTTCTGACGGGCCTCGTGGAGCTGGCCATATAGGCGTCTCTCCTGGAGCTCTGGATCGACGTGCGATCGGCGAACGAACGCTTCAAAGGCGGCCTAAGGGCTGACCTTATCACCCATCACGTCAAGTGTGAATTGGTGGTTACGCCACTGCGTCTGGAGCGATGGGGTCACCTTCGTGAGAGCCCACTCGATATAGTGGCTTTCTGATGCTGACGGACGAAGCCGATTACCAGCCTGTATCGCTGCCAGCCAATCTGACACTTACTCTGGCGTGCTGTTTTCTTGTAGGACGCCACAAGCGTATGCTAGAGGGCGCTCGTATTACTTCTCTGTCTGGGCTGTCGCCAGACGTTCAGCAAGCAGTCGCAAAAGTGAGGTATTTTGCTCCTGTATCGTCCGCATTAGCTCTATCATTAATACGGAGACATCTAAGGGGTTGGCTGGGGTTGGGTTTGATGATGATGGCTCTGCATCGATAGGTCGGCGAGCGGTCGCCGACGATCTGGTTGATCGTGGTTCTTCCATTCTCAGGCAGGCTCCCTCTAGGAGGTAGAAGTTAAATAATTGTAAGGGGATTGCCTAGGGGGCAGAGCCTGGGAAAGAATGGATGGATATCACGATAATGGATGATAGGTATGGGTATTAATGTAGAATTCAACTTAACCACTCCTGACTGGTTGCTCCAGCTGATTGATTGATTGATTGATTTCATCCTACTCGGTTTCAGCCGCTTAATCAGCAGCTATGCCCGGATAGCGGGGTTTGGCCGACAGCCGACGCGCTCCGGGTGTTAATCCGTTGCGCCCCACTTCGCCAATGCAAAACATTGACCAGCTGTTTCCAAATTTCCCACTTTGCTCTCCAACCTCATCTACTCCTGGCCCCCACCAAGTGTAGTTCGCGGTTCTCTACTAACGTACACGTATGTCTAGGCTCTGTCGAGGTCTTGCTCCTCCTGCGATGGTTCCCTTTACCTACAGTCTCCCCCCAATGTTCAGCTTTGTCTGGGTTGCGACTCGATCCCATATTGCCCAAGGATCTCGGTCTGTTCTATGAACCTGATTGCCTTGGCGGCTGCTTTGCGCTCGTTCAATATGACCCGGAGATTGTGTCGTCCTGGGAGGCCTCCTAGTTCCTGGCGTCGGAGTTGTCGATACTTGCGGCATTGCATCAAGATGTGCGATACCGTTTGTCGTCCTTCCTGGCATGGGCAGTTGGCGCTGGTGATGCCCGGCACTCTTCGGTTGAAGAGGAAGTCCTGGAGTCCGATCTTTTCCGTGCGCATCTGGACCAGGAGCGCGCTCTGTCGTTTGCTGAGCCCTTCATGCGTCTGAAGGACCTTCTTTGTCGGTTTTGGCGTGAGGCGGAAAGACGTTCTTCCTCGCGTCTCGGCTTCCCATTCGGTTTGCCATTTTCGATGCGACTGCTTGTGTGACCAGGTCTTGACTGTGGACCTGAGCTTGAACAGAGCTCTTGGCTTGTCTGCCCTGACCCCCGTTTGTCCATCCTGCCTCCATCCTGTGGCTTCTTTCGCTGCGGCGTCTGCTGCTTCGTTGCCCTGAATGCCGATATGGGCGGGGACCCACCGGAGCTCGACGTCGAGTCCTTGTTCGCGGAGGGCTTGTGTCTTGTCTGCGATGATCTTGAGGAGATAGGCGCCAGACTTCCCCTTCGGTTTGGCTGACGACCTGATTGCGGCTTGATTGTCGGTGTGGATAAAGACTTTATTTCTGTGGTTTCCGTTTTCCTTGTCTGCCTGGGCCATTTCGAGGGCTAGGACGATCCCTTGCAACTCTCCCCCATAGACCGTCGATGTTGTGTCGTCGCCCATGTGTGTTTTACGGGCTTGCTGTGTGGTTGTGCAGATTGCGGCGGCTCCGATTTGGCCATTGATGCCGCTGCCGTCTGTATAGATGTGGATTGCATCGGTATTCTGTTCTAGACATCGTTGGTGTTCCTTTTCAGCTTGCTCTGCGCCTTCAACGATATGGATGCGCGGTCCCTGCCACCACGGGGGAGTCACGAATGGCGGTATGTGTTCAGGTTCTTCGCTGTTTGTGTCTGGGTTCTCAAGCAGTCGTTTTGTTATCGCTTGTCTCGGGCTCGCTCTTCTTCCTCTGCGCGCGGGGACTTCGGCCATGCCTACTCTGCTGATGGTGTCGATGTTGTGTTTCCATATCTGTTGTTCAACTGGCAAGAGATGCATCTCCACATCCAGCGCTGGGAACGAGGTTGCTCTGTACGCCCCGCTCATTGCCCTGGCCGCTCTGGCCTGGAGCCTGCTCACTCTGTGGAGTGTTCTTTTAGTGTAGCCATTCTCCCCCCATCCGCTGTTCGACCACAGCGAGCACGCGTACATCATTTGTGGTATGGCGACTCCCTTGTAGATAGTTCTCATCTCTCTGGTTTTTACGCCCCATGTGGAGCTGCCTAGGCTGCTAAGTGCTGTGATGGTGTTGGTGACTTTGCGCTCTGTCTCGTCGATATGTGGTTTCCACTTAAGGGATGAGTCCATGATGAGGCCGAGGTATTTGCAGGTCGCTTTGGGTTTGACTTCTCCCCATTGACTCTGGAGTGTTGTGTCTGTGTTGAATCTGGTTCTGGCTCGTGTGAAGTGGGTAAGCTGGAACTTCTCGGGTGCGAAGATGGACGCATGTGTGAGAGCCCATGTTTCGGCCTTCCGGAGCGCTTCTTGTAACTTTTGGCAGGTTTCATCAGTGCTTCCCCCTATAGCGAGGATCGCTACGTCGTCAATAAATCCAGTGGCTGTCGTGTCTCCGTCCTCATTACAGCTGTCTAAGAGATCTGCGTTGTAGAAGAGGTAGAGCATCGGCGACAGGGGTGATCCTTGGGGGATTCCAGTATTAACTCTGTAAGTTTCGGATCGAAATCCGTCCACTTGGATTTCTGTCTCTCGTGATCCAAGAAAGCTTGCGATCCAACGCACTAATGCTTCGTCTATCCTTCTCTTCCTTAAGTTGTGCAGGAGTCGGCGGTGTGAGACGTTGTCGAAGGCACCTGACACGTCTAGGAGGAGTAGGCTTGCCACCTTTCCTGAGCCCCATGCCTCGTAAATCTGGTCTACTATTTGGTGTAGTGCATGCTCTGTGGACCGTTGTTTTCTACCTCCTATATGACTATCTGGTAGTAGCCCATATGTTTCCGCGAGGTAGCTGAGTCTTTTTGCTATTATAGCGTCCATAATCTTGCCAACCGTGTTCAGTAAGGCTATCGGTCTGTATGCCTTAGGTACTGTATAGTTGTCTTTACCTGGCTTCCTTAATACTACTGTGGTGGACTTTCTGAAGTGTTGCGGGCAGTGTCCGATTCGGAGGCTTTGATTAAATATGCGAGCGAGGTGTGGCGTGATCCATTGTCTCGCTATCTGGAGTGCCTTGTTGGTGATCCCGTCAGGGCCTGGAGCCTTCAGCGGCGCTGCTTCCTGAATAGCCTCTTCCACTTCGCTTTCTGATATTAACGGTAAGATGATCTGGTTGCTGTATGATGCGTTGTCGATGTCTTCGAGGTTTGCCTCCGGAGGTGGGGGGAAGAAGGTTTCCTTGAATAGTGCCGCTTTCTCTCCAGGGGTGGTGGCAATCTGAGTCGTGTTTGGTTTCTTGATTTCTGGTGTGACGGTCGGTGACTGATTTTGTCTGTTCCGTGCCCATTTTGCGACTTTCCATAACGATGCAGGAGACTCAGCCGCTGTTTCCACCGCTTCGCGGTGGGCTCGTCGCAGTGCTTTCCGTATGACTCGGCCTTTTCTGTTTCTTGCCTCCTTGTACGTTTCCCAGCTTTCTTCCGTCTGTTGCTCGCTGTATACCCTGCGGAGTCTTTTCGCCTCAGCCAGGGTATTCGCGCATTCTTCGGTCCATCCGGTTCTAGACTTCGGCGATAGTGTTTTGGTTGGGACCGATGCCTCGATGGCTTTTAAGATGGCTTCGACCGTTGCCTCTACGTACCTATCGAGTGCCGTCTTCGTTCTGGGCCTTTGTAGTTGGGGCAGTGAGGCTCGGAGCGTCTGGGTAAATGTCTTCTCGTCGATGGCTTTCCAATTCTGTTTCTTTTCCGGCTGCAGCTCTATCACTGCTACGTGCAGGGACGTGACTATTGGTAGGTGATCGGAGTCGTGGTTGGCATCCTGGTCTACTTCGCATCTGATTATCCTGTCAACGAGGCCTACTGTAACGAGGCATAGGTCGATGGTCGTTCGGCGGTCCCCTTCCTCGTACGTGATGGTCCCCGGTTGTAGTTGGCTCGTGAGATTCATATCATCCATAAGGTCTATGAGCTCCGTTGCTTCGCGGTCCCGTGCTCGGATATCACTTCCTCCCCACAGCTCGTGGTGAAGGTTGAAGTCGCCGACGACGATTTGTTCGCTATTCTGATGTATTTCTAGCGATTTCCGCAGTTGTTGTAGTACTTGTGGTCGATCGTTCTCCTGGAGTGATGGGTTGTATATGTTGTGTATGACCATAGGCGGTTCATTACCCTCGCCTGTCCTGATGCTGATAGTGCAGAGATCTCTGCTGTTTTCCTTGAACTGCCATCGAGAGTGGTCGAGCTTTTTATTAATAAAGAAGCACACCCTGGCTGGTCCTCTTTCCTCGTTGGATGGGTAGCATAAGTGAAAGCGGTCCTTAGCTGGGTGGTGTGTCGTTACGCTGAAGGGGTTCCTCCACGGTTCCTGGATAGCGATAATGTCGTAGTTGTCGATATTCGGATCACGGAGGAGTGTTGCCATGACTGTGTCTTTAGATTTTCTTACGTTGTACTGTAGTATTGTGATTGTGTGTTGTCCGTTCATTCGCTGTCGTCAACTACGATCTCCATCGCTGTGCTGTCGTTTGTCATCTGTGTGTTTGGGTCAAGTGCCTCAAGCGCTCTTCGCGACCGGACGATAGTACGCTTCGGGCGCGTGTTCTCCGCCGCCACCGTAATCGTCTCCTCTGATTCCTGGGTATCCGTCGGGTTAGGCCTTTTCTGGACCTTCTTCGTCAGGGACCGGCTCCGTGTTGGTTGGTTTTCCTGAAATTGACGGTCCAGTGTTGGTCGTGTCGTCCTCGGGTTCGGCCGGATCCGGGCTTCCGGTCCTAGGGCCGGCTGCGGGGCTGCTTGTTCCAGGTGGTACCTTGACCGTTGGTTGTAGGCGGTCTTGATCTTGGCTTTTTCGCGTATCCTGGTAGGGCATCTACCGTTCCAGGCCTCGTGTTCCCCATGGCATGCAGCGCATTTCCTAGGCGTTTCCATGTCGCTTTTCGAGGGGCAGTCCCGGGTCATGTGTTCTTGCGCGCAGTAGCCGCATGTTGTCGTTGCCTTGCACTGGGTTCCTATGTGGCCGTATGTGTGGCACTTGAAGCATTGCCTCAGACGGCACTTTCTGTCGTATCGTTCGCATTGGAATACCTGGCCTTGCCAGATGAGACCCTCATCAATGAGTTTATTAGCGTCTTCCGCCTTTGAGAATTCCACCACGATTGTTGATGCAGTCTTCTTGTTGGCTGATTGGGTCAGCCAACCAATGTATTTAATCTCTGCGGTGGGGATGAACGCTTTGTTATCCTGCATCAGGTCGTTTCTAATCTCGTTGAAGCGTTCCATGTCCATTGAGCCGGTCCGTATGCCGTGCGCTAGTACCCCGTAGGTTGGGATCCGCACCGTGGCTCTGTTGCCGATGCGGCTTTCCCAGTCTTCAGCGAACTGGCGAAGGGTCTCCATGTCTTTTGTCGTGGCTGTCTTGATGCTGAGGTCGCCACTCTTGAGCTGGTTGGCGGACACTGGCTTGAGCTTGCGAACATGCTCGTTACTGCTTTCTTCAATAGCGCGGTCTACGTGCGCCTTAAGGCTGCGGGAGTTCATAGCTCTTATGCTGGCTATGGTGATGGGGTCTCTAATGTTCACAATGATTTCACGTAGAGTCTGGGTCTGGGACGCTCTCTGGTTATGGGGGTTATGCATGCTTTCTGCAAGTCCTCCTCGGGCGGCTACGCTAGCATATGACTGTGCGGTGCTTCCCTGATTCATCGGCCCCAGTGCTTTGATATCCTTTACGACCTTAGCCGCCAGTTCGCTGGCTTTCCAAGCTTCCTTGGCGGCCTCATTGGCCGCTCGTGTGGCGTTGGTATTCTCTTTGAGTTCGACTGTATTTTGCTGCAGGGCGATTTTTATGGTTCTCGTTTCGCGAGTGGTGTTCTCGTTGGCTGTTTTGGTTTCCGCCCTCAGGCTTTCAATGGCCTGGTGGAGGTGTCCAAGCTCAGGAAGGTTCTGTAATTTGACTATAAGGGAGAGGGCCGCGATGAGCGTGGTCCTGACTGCCTGTGGGTTGAGGGGATTTCCGTTTGCGGTGTCGATAGACTTGACTGCTGTCTGGAGGTGTCTGCTAAGTTCGGTGGCATGCTCTCGGTGGTGCGTTGGCCATAGTTGCTCTGGGGGCCATGGGGTTGCCATGATGCCTACGTCGCTTTGGGCTTTACGACGAGCACACGGCTATCCAATTGGCCTTTCAGAGTGTGTTGTGGCGCTGTTTTTGCTCAGATTTCAAAAATTTCGTTCTCGCTTTTGGTGGTGTTTTTTTTTTCTGGTTGCTCCAGCGTGAGGGTTTTCTATGTATGTGCTGATGACTAATGGCCGGGCCGACGTATCGCCGAGGGCCCGCCGATCGATCCATAGGCATCCCGCCCCTCGGCCCAGGGATATCGTTACAATTTATAACTACTAGCTATAGTAAGAAGTTATAAAAGGAAGGATTATTATAAAGTATTAGAGGTTAGCTAAGATAATAGCTAATAGGATAATAAAAGTACTCTCTTAGTAGCCTTTTACTATATTTATATAGTAAATAAATATAAGTAACTAATATATAAGGCTTAAGGCTAATTATATATATAAATTAACTAATAATAAAGTAAGGCTATATAAGGCTATAAAAAGTAAGGATATATAGGATATTAAGATATAATTATGCTATATACTTATTTTTTAGGCCTACCTTAGTATATAAGTAGATAAATTACTACCTAAATACTAGGCAGCCCTAAGGGGGTGTATTAAATACGTAGAAATAATATAGTAATTTACTAGGGAATATATAGGTAATTAGCCTTATATATATAGTAGATACCTAAAGTTTTAGCCTAATTAGAGGCTAGGGATTTACTAGGATTCCGCCACGAGGGGATAGCCTTATTTCTAGATTTCCGCACGAATAGCCAGATACATACACGTACACAACACATAAATATATACACAATAACCAACCATTACAATCCCTACGATTCGACAATTGTAACAGCACAGCCGCCTTCAAAGCGCAGGCCACACTTTGCGACCTTAAAAACGACCTCGCGTAAGATAACTTTATCATTTAGATGGCGTCCAGGATAGCAGTGAAATTTCAAAGACTGCTTTCGCCTCGACGGCCTTGTCACAGCAAAGTTGAACTTCCGTCAAGCGGCCGACTTTGCCATCATCCAAGTCGCCACATCATGTCATTGTCGAAAACCGAGCCTTTCCCAGTAGGGTCAGTGCTGCATGGCCGCTCAGGTAGGAGATACGGCATCCAAGAGATTCTTTCTGAGCAACGAGACCCGTTGCTCTGTGTTTACAAAGCAAGGTGCGTGCATTCAACTCATACATTTTGACTGGCGCAAACAGCTAAACTGTGCATCAAGTGCTGGCGCGGAAAATTTCGTCCTCAAAGACATCATACCAGGCGAACTTGAATACCAACAAAGTCTGCAAAGCTCTGTAGCTTCATGTTCCAACCTGCGGACATCAATTGACACTATTCCTGAGTTCGAGCTACTCGTCTACCGTTTTCTCGCTGGCGACCTCTTGCAAATAAGCCAGAAGGCTCTTTCAAAGGCGACAAGAAAGTCTATCCTTAAAAGCGCTCTCAGTGGGCTGGTCGTGCTTCATGAAAAGGGAATCATTCACACAGGTTAGTTATCTAGGGTGACTGATATTAGTTACTGAACCTGACAAACTTAGACATCAAGCCTAACAACATCCTTATTGACTACGAAGACGCCACAAGAGACGACATTACGATCCATGGTGTTCAGATTTCTGATTTAGAGGATGCCGTAATTCTTCCATCTGGCAAGAACCTGAAAGGTTGTCTTTGTGGGAACCAATTGTGGCGAAGCCCAGAGTCTTGGGCCCGAGCCCGGCAGAACACACCATCTGACGTCTTCTCCTTTGGGGTACTAACCATCTACGTAATGCTCAATGATATGATCTTTCGTGTCAGCGATGACGAGCTCAGCAGCGAGGAAGCCTGGAGACACATACTTCGGCGACATATATCGTATTTTGGAGACGAGACTGGCCTTAAGGGTCTACTTCAACATATCGGCGAGGATAATCTGTTTTTTCAGCGACTTATCGACCTCGCAGCCGGTTTTGATGCAGACAGCCCGAGAAAGCCTTTCACGATGTGGCGGTACGTGGATGCCGAGCTCAGGGATTTGATTACCAAGATGACGA
Source organism: Colletotrichum sublineola (assembly GCA_020631755.1). Classification (NCBI taxonomy): domain Eukaryota; kingdom Fungi; phylum Ascomycota; class Sordariomycetes; order Glomerellales; family Glomerellaceae; genus Colletotrichum; species Colletotrichum sublineola. The sequence continues at coordinate 2,731,294 of JAHSQG010000009.1, forward strand.
ATCTGGATCCAGCAAGAAGAATTACCGCGCGGGAGGCACTGCAGCATCCTTGGTTCCAACAAACAGATTTACATTAGATGAGATTCCTGAAAGCTGAGCAACCCTCACGTTAAACGCCCAAGCCACAGTTGCAATCTTAAGGTCCTTGTTTTTAGCAATAGGTTCAACAACCTCTTAGAGACATACCTCTGTATTTTTATTATATTTGCCCATAGTTAAGGTGGTTATTCTTTGAAGTGTAGAAAGTAGTGATCATAAAAGTGTTCATTTGGGTGATCTATTCATATGGCCAGTGAGCACCCGCTGACGCGGGTGTAGGCTTGCCCGAAATCCCGTTAGTCAGCGGGTGCGGGGCACGAGTAATGCTTTTATGGGTCTAACGGTGTGCAGGCACATAACATAAGTGGAGCTCGCTCAGTCACTCAGTCCTTAGTCCTCAGCTCAGGCTCGCTTCAGTCTTCTAGTCATACTGGCTCAGGCCAGCTTCCCAAAAGAGATAGGGGGAGGAAATGTGACTATTATGGTTAAGAATTGCTTATGTATGTATATATCCATGCCGCCTACATGATTGCGGAATCGTAGTCTTGGGGCAAAATGCACGCACAGTTAGATTCAATTGAAGATAGGGAAATCTTTCGGGAATAAAGCTAACATTAACCTACAGATTTTATCGATTGCAGTCTATACGGGCTAAAAGGTCTGTGCTAGGCGCTGCTACGTTACCTACACTTTTATAAGTTACCGTTAGGGCTACTAAGGCGGCACTGGTGTCCAGCTCTGATGGGACGAGATCGCTGAACCTGTTCCGGTAAGTGGCTTTGGGAACAGTGCCATTATATTCTAGTAGGCCGATATCTTGAGAAGATGCGTGAAAGGGCATGGCCTTTATTTTGGGTTGACAGTCACAGAAACAGTTGAACTGCAACGATGAGAAAACAATGCGCCTGTAAACCTATCTTTATAGCCATGTGTCATTGTGAAACCAACAGTGCGATTTCGTTATTCAGTTCAACCTCGCTGTTCATAGGTAAAATGGATCTTTGAAGGGATCAAAACGAGCTCTGGCTGGTTGGCATAATGTGCCTGTCAGGATTTCTATCGATTCCGCCCCACATGACACAGAAACACACTCAGGCTTGCCAGTAAAACGTTCATTAATTTATGTGTGGTAAGAGCTTGGGGCAATTATATTCACGGCCTGCTGTGTCCCAGTAACATAAGAATCATCCTATCTCGGCTCTGGGTAAGCTGTAAAGTGAAGAAATGATGAGGTGATCCTCCCCTCTGTAAGTCTGACATTTTCGAATTTGAGCCGGGTCTCTGGCAACATGTTTGGCAGGCTTCAAGAGCTTGGCTTGCGGCCTGTGTCAATGCCGAGATGGATGGTTGGGACCTCGGTCGAGTTCCCAGGCATCACATACGTAATATTCCAAAACTCGAACCCGCTATTCTATATCAGCGCCGCTCAATAAAAGGAATGGTGTTCGTGTTTTGCTTACTGGATGATGGAGCAGGTGCCACCAACGAGTCCACAAAAGGCAATCTCGGGTTGCAGCTTCACGGTGCCGCTAACGTTGACGTGGATTCCCTCGACGTCCTCGAAGCCACCAATGTCTCGCTTGCCGCCCAATGGGTTGGAACTGACGAGGAAGGTGAAGATACTTGTTGAGTTTCCGCGAGGGTAGGATAAGCTCAGCTTCCCGGGACTGACGTCCACATCCATAGCCTCTTCAGTGCCGTGGAGAACAGCGAATCCAACGCTTCCATCATCTCGGGACCACTGTACCGCAGCAGGGGACCACTGTAGAGGGTCTTGGCGCGGTCCACCGAGGGCGTACTCATCGTACGACTCGGCTCCAATGGTCAGACTGTCCGAAAGCCATGTTGTCACGTTCTTAGGAGCGCCGTCGTGCGGCGGCGAAAATGCAGCGGTCTCGTACATGTGCTCGCCCGGAAATGTGCGGAGCTTCTCGATGACCTCAGGGGACACAATCGCGTCATGGAAGGGGGCCAAGACGGAGATCAGCGGCGCGTACTCGAAGTCATCTGCGTGTGCCATGCTCCATGTCTGCTCGATTCCGGGGGCCTTGTCCTTTCCGACAAGGGACCAGATGTAGATGTTGAGGATGGCGACATACTGATTCATGTCGAAACCATAAGTTCTGTCCCATGGTCCCGCAACGTTTCGGAGGTTCGCATTGTACATGTTTCCTATAGTCTCCCAAACAGCCTTAATCATGCGTGCGCCGTTCGTACCCATAACAGAGTCGGTGGGCATGTACTTTGCCCAAAGTGTCAAGCCATAAATGCTGACGCCCGCATACGTGGGGCTATTGAACTCGGAGAGGGTATCGTTACGATCAAAGAGATCCAAAATCTCTTTGGCGTAGAGCTCACCAGCGGCTGTCATGTTGGGATCGTTGAGGGCACGGCCTGTCCACCCCGTTGCGATGGCACGCATGATGGAGGGATTGCTGTAGGACGGGTAAAGATTGTCGTCGTCAACTCCACCAACGCGGTAGCTGTCGCCGATTGTGTTGTTGTACATACTCTCAAGGATAAGTCCCTGCACATCGTGGGGAAGAAGATCCTTGAATTCTTCGTAAAATACGATAAGGGTTGTGCCGATGAAACCTCTCCAGTTAGGATCCCAGGAATTGTAGATCTGGAAGCCGTGTTAGAAAGCCTCCGGGGCTCCAACGGGTAGCTGAGCAAGCGACAAACGTTTTGGGGGTACGCTGGAGTACCAACGGTAGGTTCCTCTGGGTAAACAGTGTAGTCTCCATACCTGTCATATCATGTTAATAACAGTTCACGGAACCATGCTTTTGAGTGCCAGATACCATTGGTCTTCAGGGTTCTTCTTTTGGCCATCTATGACGTTTTTGATGATCTTGATCGCTTGCTCTACGTCGTCGCCGATATTGCGCTGCAGGAGACCTGAAGCGTACCAGACTGATGACCTGGTTTCATGCTTTCCTGCCGCTAGGGGATAGTAGAAGAAATAAAGATAACCTGCCGCTGGATCGTAGATCTTGTCCAAAAACTGCATGGATTGCTCGAACAAATCTTGGGTAAATCCTTTCAATTCCACCGCGGCTACTTGTTGTACGAACTCTGGAAGGCAGAATAGGCCAGCTGCCATTAGGCAGCCAATTGAGAACCTCATCTTGGAATCAATCGCCGCAGTCGATTCTGGACGCCTTTTTCGAAGGGTTCGGGCATGGTGCGGACTTTGGATATTAGTGTTATGTATTGTCCAGGGCCGTCCTCGTAGGTTACAAAACCCCTCTCCGGCAATGACCGGTGTAGAGGCCGTATCCAGAGATACTGGAACGGGGCAGGGTGCCCAAGTCTTCGGATCCGAGGTGGGCCGGGAGGCCGGGATATTTTAGATTTCATTTGTTCAGTAGATAGTTAGACCGATCGGCGAAGGATATAAAGACTTCCAGGTGCGCCGATCTAAGGACGAAATTTAACACATATTCTTCTCGATCTTCGACCCCTACCTTCTTCTTTTGATCTAGCTAAACTAGAGCCTTTCTTCTATCGATTTACAGTCTTAATCGTGATAACTTAAGAAGATCCTAGGAGCCCTTTACTCTGCTAGATCCGTCCTAGACGAACGTCAATCAAGGCTCCAAGGAGACCTTTAATCAACAGAAAAGTCTTAGGACGATCTAGAGAGGTATCTTGAGTTCTTTAGTAATAGTTGGTTGTGTACGCTACGCACCGCACTACTGAGGACTGATCTACCCTACACACTTCCAATACCATTGTCCCTATCGTCAGCCATGAGCGACGCATTGTCGGCCACCGTCATCGGAGAACGAATCTCTACAAGATGGAAACCTTGCATGGTCATGCAGATGGCAGGGAGCTGCCCTTGGCAACTAAAGTTCCGAGTGGAACGCCGGGGTGGGGGATTGCACGGATCGGCGCAGATATCAGTTAGCCGAGACTAAACAACTGCGATTATAGCGGCGCCTGACCAGTTTTACACGGCAAAGACGGAAAACCCAGCCAGAGAATACCGGCCTCGCCCCCGGAAGTGCCCGGACCGGTTGCCCGGAGGCACCTAGTAAACACTCATAGCGGGTTGAAACCAACGCTGGAAGACCGACCAGTGTTGTCCTTGAGATCAAGATTATGCGGACCCGCAACAACTTTTATCAGAGTCTTACATAACAACATACGTAGGCTATAGGTATCTATTGGAACCGCCGAGGGTGTGCAAATGAGTAACAATAGATAAGGCAATTACCTCGGTCTTACATTAAGGCCTCATTGGGCTTATATTTTGCTATTGTCCAGCCAATCAAGCCTTTACTCCAGTTCTCATAACATTAGAAAGTAATTGAAGGGCGGGGGTTGGCCTATGTCTACGATTTGTTCTTATTTATGAAGGCCTAATAAAAGGGGTCTGGGGCAATGAATTGACAGAGAGTAAAACATCATTCAAAGCCAGGGGCATGATTCACTGGTTCTTCAACACGGGTTTTCAAACTCTCCGCATTGCGTGCCAGAACCGTTCTTTTGACGCCTGATATTAGTCCGATGCGTGTTTCTCAAAATGAGAATTACTTATTTCTAAGTAGTATAAAAGCTTGGGCTGTGAACTCGCAGATGAGCGGATAAAGACGTTGAACTAGTAACAACGGTTGCCAACAGATTAATTAATATGACATTTTTGACCATCTTGATAATTTGATCTTGATTATGCAAGCGTTCATCGTCTGTCTGGCTATTCATAGAACCGCTCCAGAATTTCAAATTAACACCTGGTTCCAGCTATGTAAACACCTTACGACTTTTGGTAAGCGTATCGAGGTCCCAAGGGGCTGAGAATCTTGAGTTCTCGCGGTTTTATGTAGAACGGCTCTGTGGCATCAAAATAGTCGTTGTAGTAGTCCTTGGTCATTTGATGCTAAAGGTTGATTGGCATTGTGTTAGTTTCAGTTCATCGTCTTTCCGGCAATATTGCCTTACTTTTAATATCCAATCCACTGGTTCCGACCTGAATTCTTGTTAGGCACGTCGAAACGTTTGATGGTGAACAGCCTGCCACGACGTACCATTTCTCAATCCAGATGATTGTGCCTGGAGAATCGTGCACTTGATACATCTCGTAATACATAAGCTCGGACTCCCTTTTCATCTTCTCGATTGTCGGCTCCGAAGCTTCCAGGAATCTGGAAACATCCCGGGGATGCACGTGGACAGTAACCTGAAAGACTGTCGCCATAATGTTACAAAGTATGGAACGCCAAAGATTGTGGTATACGATGGATCAAATCCTGTCGACCTGTCATCACATCCGCAGACACTAATTTTGGGGGGTTCAAAGCTTTCTTATGGCACGCAACAACGTTCTCCCCGCACGTCCGACTGGTCAAGTCCGGCGGCACCTCAGATGGTGAAACGTCCGATGTCTGACCGACCTTGGTGGCAATCCGTTCTCAACATCATCACTGTGTTCCAAGCGTGCCCCGGGGGCTAAACATGATTGGCAGTTCGTGCATCTCTGGTCCCTAGATGTAAGGGAATAAGTGGAGATATTCCCTTAATAAGCATGTGTGTGGTGCAATCTGGCACGAAGTGCCAGCATTGATTGATCTTTTAGGCATATGCCTGAATGGTCTATAGACGGGCTTAGCACACCACCTAAGTTCCCTGACATTATGCTGGCACTTCGTGGGTCTTCTGGCTAAGCGACGACGTGGGTAGGGTTTAAGTCCCGGTCGCGACGCTTATATTAGGCTTAGAGGGACTAAAGTGCGATAGGCATAGACCTAGCGTGGCAGCCAGGAAGATACTAGCTGGCGCTAGGTGCCAGGCGCCTAGGGCCTTTAGGGTTAACATATGCTGATATACTCTAGCGTACGGTTACTAGCGTGCTCCTACTAGTAACTTAGGGATAAGTTATAGTAGGAAGGAGTATAATATAAGGGAATAAGTAGAGATATTCCCTTAATAAGCATGTATGTAGTGTAATCTAGCATGAAGTGCTAGTATTGATTGATCTTTTGGGTATATGCCTGAATGGTCTATGGACGGGCTTAGCACACCACCTAAGTTCCCTAACACTAGACCATTAAGAGCAGAAGTACAGTCAATCCAGACACAATGCATTACATAGGGCAAGGCGTTGCTCTTACGGCTCTACGTCCATCTATAAACTTGGCTGCCGAGCTTGTGAGACTTTATACTGTGCATGCATCGATACTGTCTTTAACTCGGCCGTCTTCATTCTCATTAATGTTGGCAGCATAAAAGCAAGAATTACAATATCCTCTGTCTAACTCATTTGCTGACGAATCTCATTAGTCAGCTTCGTGGAACTGTGCATTGGCGGATATCACGAACGTAATATTTCACCTTGACAGCTCAAGACTATCATTTGATTACCAACTTGTTTTTTTTTTTTGAGAAACCTTTGTGCTAGAAGGATTAAACTAACCATTCAGCTCCACTAGTTTCTGCACCATGTTAGTAGATACTAAGTCACTATTCTTTGCCAGCACGCAATAAGAACACTCTTGTATGTAATCGGAACACCAAGTCCTAAGAGGTGTCGACGATCGATTGGGCTTTTGAAGTGATGTTCCAGTCCTGTCTTGTAGTTCTGGATACTTTTCTGGTGCCTTGTTATGTATTGGTTGAACGTTTTCAGCCCGACGTTTAACATGTTCTTTCTTATGAGTCGGTAGCAGTATGACATTCAGATTCCAAGCCGGCCTATCGGGAAGTGATAATCTAATACCCGCCGCCACGTATTCTGAACCCCAGTCTTGTGTCAGAGTAATCGTATTTTGCTTGATGATGGGCCAGCTTCCAGAATCTAGCGTGAAAACCGGCAGACTCTGTCTGGAGGGGTAAGACTGGTGGCAACGAGAAGGTCGAGTTAAGCAAATAGCTAAAATAAGCCCATGAAATAAAGGATCTGCATCATTGACGTTGTTTTCGAAGTCTTAAAGGCAACGGGGTTATCTGGTGATTTGATGCTGAGGTTTGAGTATCTCAAAGACTTGTACTGCCTATGGCTGACACCACCTTTGGCAGTTTTCTGGAACTTGCAGCATGTCAAAAGAAATACCTCAGCTACAGGACCTGAGCTAACCGAATACAGAGTCACCCTCCTTCTCTATTTAGGAAGTCGTCAATGATATCATGGAAGGATTTGTCGGATCCGAGAAGTGCGACTGAGACCACGGACCGGTGAATCCGCATTACGTTAAAGAGTTGGATATGCAACTACCAACGCAGCCCGAACCATTATCCTATAGTTCTGTAGCATAAGCCCATAATTTCAGGTAAACCTCGAACCTTGGTATTCCAACCGAGAGCAGGCAGTGAGGCCGTTTTGTAACAGGGGGAACAGGAGGCACCTACTGAGTCCGTTTTCTTGGCGCCAGAGACTGGCTGCTGCAAGCCTATCATTGTTTATTAGAGTTCTTTGGAGACCCTCAACGTGAATCTCAGAGACTATCCTTCAGATGCCGCGACCTACCACGTAACACCAAACGTGGCAGACTCGTACGGGGCACACCCGGGCGGATGGACGTGCGGCGTATGGACCTGTTTGGGCTCATGTGAGTCTCAAGGTCCGCGAGCGGCGTGAGCTCCGAATCAGAATTATGTCTTAAGGGTCCGTTCTCCTGGACTATTTTTGGGGTGTGCTGGAAGGCCGTAAAACACACGGGTCGGATTCAGTCTCTGCAACCACTGGGAAGTTTCGCCTCACAGCCTCATCAACATGCAGCATACAGAGATCATCGCCACCTTGGCGGGGACTTACCTACTCCTCAATACCTCGGCGTAAGCTGCTTCTTCATGTCCACTGCAGTCGCTGCCAATAGCTGTTTTGTTCTTGCTCACAAACAATCTACAGAACGCGCGACGGGGTACCCGTAGAGGATAGGACGTACGGCTCCAACCCGGTCGGCATTCTCTCTTACAGCAAGTCCGGATACATGTCCGCTACCATCACGTCGAGGGACCCCGAGGACCGACCCGCGAACTTGACGTTCCCCTTCCAAGACGGCCAGTCAGACGCCGACTGGGCTGCCATTGGCAGACACAGTATTGGATACGCAGGGCCGCTTTCAATCACCGACGCTATCGAGGCCACTGCCACTTCTGGCCAACTGGTTCATGGGCCCCTGACGGTCGCGAATGTCCCTTCCATGGTGGGGAACGAGCAGATACGCAACTACACGACCTTTGAGGGCGGAAAGCTGCTCCGTATTTCCTCGCAAAGAGAGGGCGGTAATCGGGGCGAGCTCTGGTGGATGAGGTTGGACTGAGGCTTTGCGGTATTGGGTCTTTCCCGGGGAAGAGTTCTCTATAGAGAAGGCATGGCGAGGCGTATGACTCAATGTCCTACATTGGCATCAGAAGATCTATATATGATTGAACCGAGAGACGGAGAACAATAAAATCGTGGTTGCAACAGCATGTTCTTTTGGAATCACCCGCGATCTAGACTGGACTACTGGAAAGCCTCGTTGGCCAGCTTATCAGCCTCCTGGTTCTCCTCTCGCGGGATGGGCCAAAACATGATATCCAGCCCGCCGTCGTCGCCATACGTCATGTCGTCCAACCTCTCATGCAGCTTCCTCAGCGTCTCGAAATGCGCGACCCTGTGACCCCTGGCGTTGATCCCCTCGTTCTCGATCCAGTCGCCTATCCACAGGGACATGGCGTTGGCCAGGTACTCCGAGTCCGTGGCGATCTTGATCTTGGTCAGCGAGTAGTCGCGGTCGGTGATCTCGCGGAGGGCGTCGAGCGCCTGAGCGAGGGCCTCGATCTCGGCGCGCGTGCTGGTCTGGGGCAGCGCCGGCGCGAGCAGGCCGCGGCGGTTGTGCCGGGACCCCGGGCCGAAGTAGACGCCCCACGAAGCCCGGGCCGAGGGGGTGCCGTTGCCGCGGCAGGCGCCGTCAATGTACACGACGAGGCTGCCCCTGTCGGGCGCGAGGCCCTTCTTGTTCCAGGAGTACATCTGGAGGCCAAAGACCTGCTTCTGGGGGTCGTACACGACGAGCTCGGATCGGGGGACCATCCTATGGGCGTCACTGGCGCGATGTTCGAACAAGCGACTCCCCTCTCCATCGTCGTCGTCGTAGCCCATCATCTTGTCGCTGTTTCTTCTTCCAAATGTTGATGGTTTTGATGTTTCTCAGAAAGTCTCCAGACTTGTTGTTTGACAGTGTGTTATGTATTTTGATATCCCTTTGGAGGTGGTGAGGGGCGTAGGAAGGTTCCGCTAGGTCGTTTCAAAGCTTAGCACAGTGGCTCACTGGGAGATCTTGTTACGGTCTCACTTGAATATTAATATTACCAATACATCACGTTGATTACCCTTATGTATTGGGCTAGTTGATGGACCGGATTTCGAAGCGCGTTTGCAAAAGGCAGGGTTTGGCGAGATGAGGGGGAAAAGCCAAGTAAAACAAATTTACGATCACAGCACAGATAAAAGTGGGGCCCTGCATATTTGTCAAAGAACTTCTTTGAAAGAAGACAGCCAGGATATCGAAAATGTTGAGATCAAAAACTGTTACAAGATTTCTAAACTCGCATAGAATCCTCTAATACGCTACATTACTACGAACAGATGGCATCAAGAACTTAAGGAGTCTATTTATGTCTATATTTCTATCATATCCAAAAATTCTATCAGTCAAAACAGAAATTTTTGCTTCAAGCCAGCAGCGCCCTTCGTTTTCATACAAACATTAGCGCAACCGCAAGCAAAATGAGGACAAAACCCGGCAGCAGCACCGTCATCATCAACTCCCTTATCGCAAGCTCAGTGCTGGGCGAAACCAGGCTCAGAGGGAAGCTCGGCGGGAATGCCCGCCGCCGCCGTTCCACCGTTTCCATGAGGTGCCGTGGCACATTCGAGATGTTGACGCTCAACCGGCGATTCGTCTTGCTCGTGTCATGAAGGACATAGAGTGTCTGCAAATCAGGATCGTACGACCATTCTCCGCCGCTGACCCTGACATCGATATTGCGCTCGGCATAATGGTATTTGGGTATGAACACTTCGGTCGTCCGCGACTTATCGGTTTGCTTCTTCTCCGTTTTCTCGGCTTGTTGAGTCTCTGTCGTCCATTCAAACTCGTACCGCAGGGTTTGGGGGTCCCAGTTCGATCGTAAGGGTCGCCCGGCGATCTTGACGGCGTACGGACGGATGATAACATCGAGCACCCTGCCCCCTCGGTACAATTCATGCTCTTCGTGTGCCTCGTTGGTATAGTCGGGGAGGATATGGCCGGGCTTGGCTTCCGTGTTGCCATTGACGACAGAGAAGTCTTCCATGTTCCAGCCGTCGCCGTACTCGACACGGTTGTCGGGGTTGTAGTTCCACAGCGTGAATGCAACTTGATTATCCTCCATGGCCGAGATGAGAGCATGCATCAGCTCCCGCTGCTTATCGTACCTGCCGGTCTTGAACGCCTCGCCGCCGTTGATGTCGAAGGGGATGCCGACCTCCCCGATAAGTGCCGGTACGTGCCCGCCTAGCGACTTCTTCCCGTACTTGAGAATGTTCGAGATCTGGAGGTGGTAGTTCTTGCGCAGAGCTTTCGCGCCGAAGTAGAGCGCTCTGAGGATGAACATACCCCTCGACGCGCCCTGCACATTGACGCTCATCCACGAGTGGTGCTTGCTGAACAAGACGTTGAGGTCATAGAAATGAGGCGAAAATACGAGGTTGTTTGGCCTCTGCGTGTCGATGACAGTCTTGGTCGCATATGTTTGTTTGTGCGCCGATTCATCCGCCCTGTCCCCTTCCCCAATCCATGGCGGCATAAACTCGTTCGGTATCGGTTCAAAGAAGCAGAACTGTCGCGGAGAGTCGCGAGAGACACGGTCAGAGAAACGCTTCAGGAAAGGACCATAGAAGTCCCGGTACCATTCCAGCGGTTGTCCCTCGCGGCCCGGCCGGTGGTCCACTTCGAAATAGTTCTTCTGTAGGACCTTTGGGCTTTTCTTTGCCTCGTCCCATTCCCACACGCCGTGGGCGCGCCATACGCACTCTCCCAGTCCGTAGTTTTGGGGCTTTCCCGCATCCGATCTAGCAGCTAGCCAGGCCGACCTTCCCTTCGGGTCGACGCGAGCTCTATGCGATACTCGTGTTGGAAACGGCCAGGACTTGACATAGTAGTCCACTTCCTGGGCATAACCGCTGGCGAGCGCAAGCGCCTGTTTCAGAGAAGGATAGTATCCAATGTGAAGGTCCGTGTCATAGTTCCAGCCATCAAAACCGTGAAGGTTAACAAGGCCGCGATGGGGCTCGTTCAAGGGTTCGAACCCAACGCATGCTTCGAGACCGCTGACCTCATCTGCCAGTCGGCCGAAAGCTTCAATGAATGCGTATTGAAGGTATTCCTGTACCGAGACAGTGCTGTCGTCCCCTGAGCTCCGTGGGTGCGGACAACGCAGTTTTGGTGCAAGAGCGTCTCCGGCCCAGAACAGGGTAGCCATCGTCGAGGCGGCCAACTTCTGATACCCCGAAGGCCACACAAAAGGACCGCTAGGTTCCTTTTCGTTGACTGGAGCGTTTGCGCGGCGTAACTCGTCTTGGCCATGCACATAAGCAGCACCGGTTTCGGTGAAGGCCTCCACGTCAAGCCCCGCGACTTCGAAGGTCCATCCAGGGGCGCCGCTGCCGCCGCTGAACCTACTCCAGACGTCCTGGTGGGCGCAGACAAAGCACTTGATGCCGTACTTTGGCATGAGCTCGATAAGCTTGCGTAAGTAGCTGATGTAGTCCAGGTCTAGATCGGTCTCGGGATTCGGCCCGGCATGACCGAGCGACTCCCATGTCACGAGGAGACGGATGAGGGGCAGTCCCCACGCCTGCAGGCGTCGGAAATGCAGCGGTGCGTCTTCGAGAGGGAACGGCCTGCCGATAAACGTCACGTTGCGGTGCTCGAAGAAGCCATCAGTGAGATGAGAGAGACCATTGGGTTTTGTGGGTAGTTTGCTGGCCCCGGATATATTGAGCCCGTGCAGGGTAAGCGTGCGGCCGTGGCCGTCGACAAAGTAGCCGTCTTTCAGGCCAATTGGCCCTCCCAAGGCGGCATCTGAGAGGTCTTGTGCAGAGTATTTGTCCGCCATCGTGAATGAGATTGACTGGGCCGGATCAAATGCAGTGTTGAGCCATCTTTTTTGCTCAATTGGTAGATTGGTTGGCACGCAAGCGTGTTTCGTTGCGTAGTAGCAGCGGCGGGACAGGACAGATAGCTGGCTTGTCTTAGTCAGCAATCGTCGCTTCACACCTTGGCGGCCAACCAAACAACCCATGTTGGTCAATTGTCCAGAAAGGGAATTGTGCAGAACTCAGTAGGTAAATTCAGAACGAGAATTCCCTATGCTTCAGTTGTTCTCATTCATCATTTCTCGGCGTACGGGTTATGGCTGCCGAGGCCCAATTCTTATTTTTTGGAGTAGAGATAAGGAGCAATCATAAACACGGAAGAACGGGAATGCTCAAACTTGATCTCAAAAATGTATTATTGGTATATATATATAATATTCATTAGGCCTCGTAATCATTGTCATAACCATTATATGTACTGTTGGAACGAGAACTGTCATTGCCTTCCGCCACTACCTTTCTTTACTCGACTGCTTTCAACACGTGCTTGTCTATCCAGAAGGGGTCGTGCTGGACCGGCACGTCGCGACGGGCGGCCTTAACGCGCCGCTGGAGATGCGAGTTCGCCAGGTAATTCCTGCGCGAGATCTCGGCCTTCTTCGACACATCCCTCTTCTGGATGCCGCCGTGCGCGCACTTGCCGCCGTTGAAGGCGGCGTTGGCGGCCGCTTTCCAGACGGCGGTGACGTCAGTGACCATGGGCAGCGTCCAGTAGAGGCGGCAGTCGGCCTCCTCGCGGACATACTGCGCGGGGGTGCCGTCGGCGATGTTGTCCCGCAGGATCTCGTCGCGGGTGTTGATGGCGGTGTCGGTGCTGCGGTTCAGCGGCAGGTCGGTGTAGCGGTCAAAGGCAGCCTTTTGCTTGTCCGTCGTCGCGTACGGGCGCAGGAGGGCGGTGAAGTTGTAAATGTCACCGAATTCCAGGACCTGGGAGCCCTTGATGCCGCCGATACCCTCAATAGGGCCCTCGACAGGAAGGCCACCCATGGCGACGGACTTGACGCCGCCTTGGTGGTGGAGGAATTCCGCAGCGACGGTGCAGGTCGAGGCGCAGACGCCGTCATATAGAATGACAATGTTCTCGGGCTGGAAGGGCTGGGAGAAGTTGACGAGGTTTCCGTAGCCGTGGATCCCGATACCAAAGCCAGTGGTGCTGTTGGTGGTTGTGAGGGGGTCGTTGAGGTTCCAGCGCATCAGCTCGGTATAGGAGGTGTTCTGGAAAACCTGCGGCGCGAACTTGTCTTCATACGAGGTAAAGGGCTGGTTTGTGATGTTGTAGTCGTAGCGCCAGTTGAACCAGCTCTCCGCGAAGCTTACCAAGGTGTCGTCGGGGCTGGTTGTGATGTTGACGCCGGCGACGGCGGCGGAGACGACCTCGGCGGCGGCGAGGAAGGCGTCATTCTCCTTCCAGCGGGAGTTGCCGTCTTGGACTATGTTGGGGAACAGCTGGCGGAAGAAGTCGTAACCCTGGAGGATGTAGCCGCCGCCGTTCTGCTGGAAGTCGATGACGAGCTTGGTCTTATTGGCCGCGAGGGCGGCATGGTAGAAGTCCTGGGTGACCTGTTGGAACTCGGCCGGGCTCTTGCTCTCGAAGGCTGTGACGGCGATGACGGCGACGTCTTCGAAGCCTTCGCCCTCGAGGAAGTAGCCCGAGACAACCCCGTCGCTGGTCATGGCCTTCGGGTTAGGGTAGCCGGGCAGGACGGGTCCGGTGAGGTTGAGGTTGGCGCCAAGCGGCGTGTTGGACGCGGGGCTCGCAGGATTGCAGAACTTGGCGTAGAAGGACTTGCCGTCGACGACGCCCGTCAGATCGCGTTTGACTACCGCGTGGTTCTCGAAGGTAGCCTCGGTGCCGTTCGCGAATGTGATGGTTGTGTTGGCTCCCTGGTAGATGTAGCTACCGATAATGTTAGTGAGAACCCCCCGGTCCAAGTGGGTAGAGGGCTGCCTCCTACCGAATACGACCGCCAGAGGTGAAGTAGCCCTTGCCAGCCCCAGCAGCTAGGCCAGACATCTCGAAGAACATGGTGTTGTACGCAGAGTTAGCGTCGCGGTTATAGCTGGCCTTGTTGATAGTGTCGGCCAAGTACTTGGAGGCATCAATGCCGTTGATGAGCTTGACCACGGATGCCGTCTTGGGTGTCGAGATTACTTCCTCTGTGAATGGGAGTTAGACAGGAATGCGGGGTGACGATCAAGGGTCAGGGGTATATATATACTTACCGTATATCTTGATCACCGGCAAGGACGAGCCGTCCTCGCTGATGGACACCAGAGACCGCTCACGGGTCCATTGGAAGACAGCCGAGAGCAGATCGGGGTAAAAAACGAAGTGGCCATCGTGTCCAGGGGCAAAGACCTCCTCGTAGAGGGCCGACTGGAAGGCGTACTCGCCAGGGTAGACATCGTTCAGGATATTCTCCCTGATCTTGGAGAGGGCGGCGAACATATCGTATCCCGGAAAGTCATACGCGGCGGGAGGGTTCGCCTTGTATGCGGAATCTGTGGAACAAATCAGTCACCTCCACACTTCAAGAAGCTTCCCCGGGCCAAGTTTCGACTAACCGGTCTGCCATTCTAGGTATGGAAACAAAGAGTCCACAAGGGCGACGGCCGCGTCCTTTACAATTGGAACCGAGTTGAGACAGGCATGCGCCAATTCCGCCGGTACCAACAGGGGAACTACAGAATCATTTGTTCCTGTTAGTCGGCACCCAAGCAGCACAAGAATTCGTGCGGGATTGATTACCAGTCGGATCACTCTTATGCTGGGCAGCCCAAGCAGCGCTGACGGCAGCACAAGGCTCGTCGGCGGTGGCGGAGGGGATCAGTGTGGCGGTGGCGACCAGCAAAGCTGGCAATACGGTCGAAGAGCTCAGCATGTTGGCGATCGAGTCTGCTGCGCAACGGTCCGGTCTTGGAGTGTGTCCGGCTGGAAGCTGAAGCGCAGTGCCAGAAGCCCGAGGGCGACGCCGGACGCGACGACACGGTCTTATATTTCACGACGGCCATTGCCGCTGTCGTCTATTTTTGCCATGGACCATGGGCCCACCATGGCTATGGCTGTCTTGGGATGAGGATGTTACCCTCATCGCGCCTTCCCAGCCGAAAGAAAGCTTATCCCTCCTTCATCGGCCGGGCCGCTAGCTCAAGACGGTATGTCGTGACGAGAGATTGCCCTGCGGCTGGGATTGGGACCCTGTGCCGACCAGTGTCTGCAAAGGTTCCATAAACATAACATGTACGTTGATTGTGTATTAGCACAGGCAAACCGTCACTTGGTTCCCAACTTACATGGCGCGCATAACATAAAGCCGGTTGCTCAGTCGGAGCGGGAAATTGGACTCGGGTGGATCGGCAGTTCATCCCATCTACCTACTACGTAGCGTAGTACCTAGAGAGGCATGACCGTTGGACCGTGACCGATAGCAACCGCCGTTGGTCTTAATGCTTTGTTCTGCAGGGATTGACTCAAGAACCCCTTTAGATAAAACCCTGTTTGGCCGGCGATGCCCACATAACCGGGACGGAAGTGCCCGTTTGAACAGGCGCGCGCATGCCACCACTCCTTTCCTACCTTTTTTTTTTTCTTGTCTTTTTTTCTTTTCACTTCTTGCGTATTTCCTCGTCAACCTGACCACGATCAACAACGTATTCCTCTCTGACTAGAGGCTTGGCCTGAATTCTTGCAACTACTACGGTTGATCTGCAGTCTTATGGGCCCAAATTAAGGCGGCAACTCCGCGACTACTACGGTATCAGGCCAAAGTTTAACCCCCTCGTCAAGTACCAGTGGGGCAGCCCACGCCCACTTAACTAGCCAACCAAAGGGCCCAAAATCATTAGAGTGATTTGCCCATATAACCATTTAATCTCAGCTTATGTCAGCTATGCTGAGTTCTTTGTTTGTTATGTGCTTCTGACTTATGTCAGCCATTTTTAGCCCCTTGTTGGCCATCCAGCTCAGTCCCTGTCTGCAGGTCACTACCTAACTATCCGGTTTTACTGACCCATCACACCATAGTACTACACAGTACGTAACACAACTTACTTGTCTTGCAAGTCAGTGAACAACATGACTAGCGGCAACAACAAATCATAAAAGTCCACTTACTATAAGCGGCGCTTCCTGTGGCTGAGCAAAGGTCCCCGCTTACACCTGGAAGCTGTCAAGGGTAACGACGTCGTTTGCTTGAGCGGATAAGCCCTTGTTAATCTCTTCAAGGGGCGGGGAGACTCAATGCTAGGAATTAAATTCCGATTTCGTCCCATTCGCATCCGCAGTTCCCTCAGATATATTGACAAGCACGTAGCGCAGGTGGCCCATACTCTGCTCACTGTCCCACAGTGTCGGTTGTCCGACCCTGCTCTCCCGAAGCACAGCTCAGGGTTGAATCGCCATTCATCGTCTTGTTCCTTGCATTGCTACGGGCTGTTTTCAGACTAAGCCAAGATGCCAACACTTGTCTACAAGAAAAAAAACAATCTGGCAAGGAGATACCACTTAAAAGTCGAGTTCCCTCAGCAAAGAGAGCAGCTTTCAATCGAGCGATCCACTCAGTGGTTTTTATTTTTCAATTTTATTCTTTTAATCTGCGTCACGTGGCTCACGGGCTTGAAGGAACACTAAGGTTTGCCAGAAGGAACACTAACTCAATACCGATCCCTAGGAAAGTCAAAGAGGCTAAAAAATAAATAAACTACTTTGGCACAATGTCCTGGTGCGAACCTCGCTGTTGTGCAGGGTCGTCTTGTATGTAGGCTCTTCGTTCCCCCCCTACCCTAACGCCCCAAACGCCCCAAGTATCTGTATCCATTCGTGGGATCATGAGCAGCTAGTTATTCGCCAGCCCCTTTCTGTCGTGGAAAACGTCATTCGATTATGGGGAAGGATCGGCCTTTGGGACGCTGGGCAGCTCCGCCGCAATGGCCTTGGCTTCCTCGGTCTGCTCCTGCGACGGGTCTTCGTCAGTCTCCTTATGAGGAGCGGGCTGGTCGGGAGGAGGGAAGAAGATTCTAAAAAAGGTAGGTTAGCACTGCGCAATACCATCAACGTACGGATGGTTATAGAGCACTACACGTACGGGAGAGCCTCGTCGTAGGCCATGACATCCTTCATCTCAAAGGTGCAGAAAACGACCTTGTCCAGCTTCTTGCCGTCCTCTCCATCGAGGAACTCTCGGACAACTTCAGCAGCGATGGGAGCGGCCTCGCGGCTGGGGTACCCGTAGATGCCGGTGCTGATGGCGCTGAAAGCAATGCTGCGGCATCCGTTCTGGACGGCGAGTGCCAGGCTTGTCTTATAACAGCCCTCCAGCTTCTGTTGTGAAGACTCGGGGTTGAGCCCGTCGTAAACGGGACCGACGGCGTGGATAACCTTTTTGCAAGGAAGGTTGTAAGCGCCAGTGATCTTGGCGGAGCCAGTATTGCACCCGTTCAAGGTTCTGCACTCCTGGAGCAGGCCGCGGCCTGCGGCTCGGTGGATGGCGCCGTCGACACCACCGCCGCCGAGGAGGCTCTTGTTGGCGGCATTGACAATTGCATCAACACGTAGCTTCGTAATGTCGCCTCTGATAACGCCGACCTTCTGGTTATGCGACGCGTTCGGGGGGTAGAGGGGCTGCGGGGACGCGGTGAGCTTGCCGAGCTTGTAGAGGAGCTCGACAGTGGGGATATCGGCGGCAGCGATCGTGGCCATCTTAACGGCTTGTCGGATTGGCATAGACGGTTCTGAACTAGGTGTATCTTGTTCGGGTAGGATTGGTGGATTCGGCGGACTCGGTCGCAGGTCGGCTGGGTTTTGAGGTGTTGGAGACAAAGAAGCTCTCGAGCGAAAGCAGGAGAAGTGACAGCCCATGACGAAAGAAGACCCCGCGCTAAATTTGGGTGCAGACAGCTAGGGAGGGACTGGCTTGAGCTCGAGCTTTGGCCTATCGAGTCTTATCGGTTATCGGGCTTTCGTTCAGACGATGGCGTTCTTTGCTTGCTTGGCTGATGAATTGCCGAATTGCTTGCGAGACAAACGCCGTTGAGAAAGAATGCAGAAGCTAAAGTGAATGCTCAAGGGGAAAAATCAAATGGATCTCTATTCTTTGTATTCAAAGTAATGCTGGATGTTGTTCTGAGATTGAATCAATCATTCATTGTTCATGATTGATTCAACAGACCTTAGAAGCATCAGTGACAGTGCAGTAGGTAGGTACACAGTCAACGCCAGCTTCCAACTTCTAGCTTTATAGCACCTTACCGCCTCAAAAGGTGCTCTTAATCTCTGGATCAAATTTTTGATCGTCAGCTGCGAACCCAATCAATAGGGTAGTTTGTTACCCGGATACCTTCATGATACCGTGTTTCTGCTATTCAGCGTTTCCTCTGCTCAGCGCCTTGGATACGTACCCTGTTTCTCAGTGTCTTATCGAATAGACTAGAAGGAGTGATCAGACAAGCTGATAATGTCCCCCCCATGTCCACCTGAGAGTACCGTGCGCGTCTGGTCTGTGCATATCTAACCTGACAATGGATCTGTCTTATCCAACCTGATAATAGGTATGACTAACTAAGAAAAAAAAGGGCTGCAAGACAGAAAATTTGCAAAAGGGATGGTCTTGGCCCATCCCGACCCGGAGCGCAGCGGAGGAAGCAGGGTGGACATGGGGGGGACATTATCAGCTTGTCTTATCACTCAGAAGGGCCGCCTCACTATCTTATCTCACCTACGCCTTATCTTATCTGTCACAGACCCACCCTCCCTTTGTTGCTGTGACCCTCGTTGGATCCATTTGAGTCATCCCCGCCGTCAAACAAGTGTTGCCCCGCCATCACAACCGCACATTTTCCACACCTTAAGCCTCCCGTGGTACCCAATTGAACGAACCTCAAGCCTCAAGCGACGTCAAGATACCAAGGAGCCGCCCGCGATCCATTTATATACCCTTTTTCCACACGCGCCCAAATATCGAGACCATGGCGGACGCTGCCGCGGATCCCACTGCCAAGCTGGCCGAATCGACGGTCAAGCTTCAGCTTGACGAGGAGACGGGGGAGATGGTCAGCAAGGGCGAACTGAAGAAGAGACTGGCGAAGCGCGCAAAGAAGGCCCAAAAGTCTACTGTTGTAGTCGACAAGCCCGTGAGCAAGCCCAAGGCGAAGCCAGAAGAGGTTGTCTTGGACCCCGAGGCCATGTTCAAGCAGGGCTTCCTCCAGGAGGTGTACAAGGAGAGGCCATCCGAGAAAGTCGTTACACGATTCCCTCCCGAGCCCAATGGATAGTAGGTGTATACCCAGTCTCATCATGGTCGCATCTCTGACAGCCCCCACCAGTTTGCACATTGGCCATGCCAAGGCCATTGCTGTTAACTTTGGCTTTGCAAAGTACCACGGCGGTGTTTGCTATCTGAGATATGACGACACGAACCCCGAGAAGGAGGAGGAGAGATACTTCACCGCCATCGAAGAGATGGTCAGGTGGCTTGGCTTTACCCCCTACAAGATTACCTATTCCAGCGACAATTTCCAGAAGCTGTACGACCTGGCAGAGAAGTTGATCACCCTCGAGAAGGCTTATGTGTGCTACTGCGGAGGTGAGCCACTCCCGAGCGTAAAGCTGCGTTCCAAACACTGACCACTTGGGTTCCGCCAGATACCGAGATCAAGCTCCAGCGCGGCGGCGAGAAGGGCGCGTCCCCCCGATTCCGATGCGAGCACGCCAATCACACCGTTGAGGAGAACCTTCAAAAGTTCCGAGACATGAGGGATGGCAAGTACAAGCCCAGAGAGGCGTTCCTGCGCATGAAGCAGGACATCACCGATGGCAACCCCCAGATGTGGGACTTGGCGGCATACCGCATCAAGACCGACACACCGCACCACCGTACCGGCTGGGACTGGAAGATCTACCCAACATACGACTTCACGCACTGCTTGTGTGACAGCTTCGAGGGCATTACACACTCCTTGTGCACGACTGAGTTCGTCCAGAGCCGGGTCTCTTACGAGTGGCTGAACAAGACCCTCGGTGTCTATGAGCCCATGCAGCGCGAATACGGCCGCCTGGGCATCACCGGCACCGTGCTATCCAAGAGGAAGATTCTCAAGCTGGTCGAGGAGAAGATTGTTCGCGGTTGGGACGACCCCCGCCTGTACACGCTCATTGGTATCAAGCGCCGCGGCGTGCCCCCTGGCGCGATTCTGGACTTTGTCAACGAGCTGGGTGTCACCACCTCCGTCTCCGTTATCCAGATCAAGCGCTTTGAGCAGACGGTACGCAAGTACCTGGAACGTACTGTACCCAGGCTGATGATGGTCCTGGACCCCATTCCCGTTGTCATTGAGGATGCCGAGCCCACTGATGTTGAGCTGGCCTTTTCTCCCAAGGACCCTAACATGGGATCGCACACCATTAAGTTCACCCCCACTGTTTACATTGACCGTGCCGATTTCAGAGAGGTGGACAGCAAGGACTACTTCCGTCTTGCCCCCAACAAGACGGTCGGTCTGCTCAACGCGCCTTTCCCTATCAAGGCCACCTCGTACACTAAGGACGAAGCCAGTGGCAAGGTCACCGAGATCCGCGCCGTCTTCGACAAGGAGACGAAGAAGCCCAAGGCCTACATCAACTGGGTCGGTACCGAAGGCTCCAAGAAGGTCGAGGCCCGTATCCACAACTCGTTGTTCAAGAGCGAGAAGCCTGACGACGCCGAGGGCGGCTTCCTTAACGACATCAACCCGGAAAGCGAGGTCATCTACCCGGACGCACTCATCGAGAGCGGCTTCGACGAGGTCAAGCGCCGCGCGCCTTGGCCCGAAGCCGCGGGCGAGAGCGAGCTGGGCAAGGGCGGTCCGGAGAGTGTGCGCTTCCAGGCCACCCGCATTGCCTACTTTGTAAGTCATCCACAACGAAGAAGAAGCCGAGATACATACTGACGTGCATTCTAGGCCATGGACTGCGATAGCACCGACGATAAGATCATTCTCAACCGCATTGTGTCGCTGAAGGAGGATGCTGGAAAGGTTTAAGTCACTGTTGACTGTGACGGGGTTGGGCGAAAGGTTAAACGAAAAGTCGGGCTGAGTTGAGGGTTGGTGATTGGGAGCTTTCGGAGTTACATAGATGGGGAAGGGGTCATATACCAGAAGACAACCCCCACAAACCGTGGTGAATGGGACTTGGTCTTTTTCTTCCCAACAATCTTTCAATTTTCCAGGCCTCTTGATATTTGATTCACTACGGTTTCCCCAGAGCCATATCAAAGATTCCTGTCATCGCGACACCGCCTTTTCCTCCCGACACAAACAAAACATCCACGAAGCCACCACGAGAGAAGATATTTGAATCAAAAAGATGAAGACATTCCACGGCCTCGGACTTTTCACGGCCGCCGTGGCCATGGGCACGCTATGCTCTGCGATGCCCAGGGATGCTCGGGCTCCGCGGCAGCCGCCGGCGTGGGAAGAGCGGGCCGCCCCCGGCTTGGGCTACGGAGTCGAGGTTGGCAGCCCTGCGCTGCCGGGACGCATGCTGGGCGAGAACAGCTGGGAGACATGCCCCAAAGACACAGGTACGTTGGTGACTCTTTGTCACGGTTCCATTCCCAACACACACACACACACACACACACACCCTCTCTCTCCCCTCGCTGTTGTCTTATTATTGTCACCTTGTTACTGACTGAACCCTCAATTTTTTAGTCGCCTGCCACCTCCCGCGCAACTGGAACTGCTGCCCGACGGCGATGCCTTGCTGCGGGCCGGGGTGCTGCGCCGAGGGATACCGGTGCGTCGACGCGCGGGTGGGCATGTGCTGCCCGGAGGGCTCGGCGCTACGCGACGGCGTCTGCGTCCGCGAAGCGGAGCCCCGTTGCGGGCCGAGGGGGGAATGCGGGGACGGGGCGGTCTGCTGCAGGGGCCAGTGTGTGAGGCGGTGCCGCGGCGTCATCTGGTGGAGCGAGGCGGCGGGTCGAGCAAGAAGCGGAGGGGACTGTTGGCTGTACGTGGTCGTCTCGCTCGGGGTGGCGTTGGCGAATATCCTCTGACCGGGAACAGGGGAAGTGATGGATGGCGGCGGCTGTTCGGATGAATCCAGGGCCGAGTCTCGGGAGGAGAGGGGGGAGTTCCCGGATGGGACTCGTTATCTGGCAGTCCTACCTATAACAGTCGTATAACGGCTATGAGACAAGATGGTCTCGGCAAATAACCGAGACGTGGATGCCCAGGACGTGACAGGTCGCCAATGCGACCCCGGTTCAACGGTCGCGGCTTCTTGGGACGACGGTTTGTTTTTGTTTCAACAAGAGACATGGTGTGTTTGCGGCTCGGGAGAAGACTCGTCCCATCTCCATGCTTTCATTGTACGATGTAAGATTATAGGGATCGCGTGTTAGGTAAACTAAACCACAGATATATCACATCCACCCCGGAAAGCCCTTGTCCCTCAGCACTTCGGCCTCAGGATCTCTCCACCGATTTGAGGAATAACCACGGTTCAAGCTGTTCCCGAAACGGCGGTGATGCCTCGGATGAAAAGGCATTGTTTTTATTTATTTTTCTTTTAAGAAAAAAGAAAAAAAGCAAAAAAAAAAAAAAAGGAACATGTAATCTCAAATTTGCTACCTTTCTTTGAACAAATCGTCGGGATGTAGCAAACCTTTTAAATCTCTTTCTGGACTTTGGATGGGTCGTGTTGTTTGTTTTGTTTGATAAATAGCCAGTGCAGGCAGGCATGTGTCTGAAACATGGATGCGATGGGTTTTTGTTGTTTTTTTGCTTTTTCCTTGTCTGGATACTGTTTCGTCATTCACCGGCTCATCCGCTAACTTCATCAAGAACATCAAGAAGTGACTTTCTCTACGTTACATTGTCACTGCAGTCGTCCTTATCTTGAATGAAGAGGACTGGGGAGGGAATCATTGCAGTTTCCTGATAACTTACTTGTCAAATAAAAATCATGCAGTAGGAAGGAAGGGCCAGGAGACATTCCCAGTTTTTCCCTTGGCTGCCTGCTATCTTCATGTCGTCGCCTAGTGGCACTGTGCCGAATCTGCTCGATGACGCTAGATCTAGACAAAGTACAAGGGGTTTCGTGGATTTCCCCTTGCTAGGGCGCTCCCAAATTTAAGATTTATCCGGCGGTCACGATACCCCAAGGGTAGGTGAGCATGCGGCAGTCGTGCGAGTCTGAGTTCAGAGATCGGGCAGAGGACGTCCAAGACAGAGCAGATCGAAAACCGATCGTGGACGGACGGTTCTGGGTGTGCGGAGTGCGATGCAAACCATATGGCATCAACCTTTTAGGCTGGCATGTTTGTTTAGGCTCAAAGTAAGAACAAACTCTTTGCCCGATGAGAAATTGGCCGGGCCTTGGTCGGTGGGAATGTATGAGGATAGGCAGCCTTGATGATGTCCGAGGGGGGTAGTGGAGTCGCGGTGAATTCATAAGGGACAGAATTGAGGTGGTGGCTCATCCCAGCGCCAATTCATAGGCAATCAATCTATCGGGATGGGCATCCGGAGAGAGGCATCGAGGAGGTTGCGATGTGGCTCTTGGCTGTGACGAGCAATGTAGAGTGGAACGTCTAGCCTGTTTAGAGATAGGTAACTTGAATTGGAGGCGGGCACACTCTGATTTGCGGGGCGCCTGATGGGTAGATGCTAACTTTTTTTAGGAAGAACAAAAAAGTTTGCGGCCATTGCGGAATGGGTTGGTGGGATTCCGCGGCGTGTCCCTTGCTTGCATGGCTCAGGATGGATGGTTGGCAGCGGCCGGCCCGGGATCAGACCAGCCACACCGTGGATGGAGTAGCTGGGAAAAAGAACCTTGGAGATTCGGGATATGTGTTGTTCTGGAAAAGATTGTTTTCGGCTGCACGTCGGACTGCAATCCGCTATTGTTTACTGCTTGCTCACAAAGACTCACACCCGCCATTTACGGTGATGCCGCGAGGCTGGGACAACTCGGCCGATGAAGGGTTTCTATGTAGGTAGGTAGCTACGTAGCATCGACTGAGCCGCATCCGCCTGCGGGGTTGCCTCCTTTCACCTACCTACCTACCTGGGCAGGTACCAAGTAGAGTACTCTTTGTATGGCGGAATAAATTGTCGGTTTGGTAGTTTGCGGGCTCGGGCGCAGCGCAACGGTGGTGGACAAACGCCCGGCCAAAGGGACGGGTTCAACCAACAGCAGTAAGAAGACGGGCTATTATTATTTGGGTCTGCTTTTGAAATGAACTGGTGCTTACTACGGAGCAAGCAGCAATTACGACACACGGCGGAACTGCGCTGTCATGGGATTAAGTACTTGCGTACCGTACCGTTGAATCCATACAGCCCGTACCTCTAGGCAGCCACATTCGGTCTTCCTTCCTTCTTTCCATCCTTCCCTCCCTCGTAGGCGGGCAGGCACGTACCTTAGGTATAGGTAAGTTAATCCTGACGTACCGAGGCAGGTACGTGATGCAGTCCAGACGTTCCTCCCTCGTTCCGACATTGCAGTCTCCTCTCCCTTTCTTGGCGCCTTCCTTCTTTGCTCTGCCCAATCCCTCCTTCCTCCCCATCGTGTTTTAGTCTAGCTTAGCTTGCCTACCTTAGTTTGCTCTCGTTGGGTGATTCTTCCTCGCTTGTGCTCGTCTGCACCGGCAACCTGCATCCGTAGTCTTTTTTCCCAGTTGTCCCGCCGGCTCTTCATGAACTCACCCGTCTTTCTGTTCTTTTTTCTTTCTTTCTCTTTCTCTGTTCCGTCCGTGGCATTCTCGCAAACCTGCTTCCCTATCCATCTTCGCAACGACCATCTGTGTCTTGATTCGAGTCGACAACCGGCCGACGACCCATACTTCGTTCCATCGCCATTTGGATATATCGAATTCCTCCCCAACAGGCTTACAGCGGTCTCCCTTCCTCCCTTAAGCATTCCGATCCCGCGAATCCCAACTCATCGGGTCGAACCCCCGGACACGCAAACCCAAATTCTCAGACTCCAGCATACCTACCTGTTCCTTCCCTCTTTCCCTCGTCCAGCGAGCAACCATCAAGCAGACGTGTTTTGACCTCGCCAATTGGGGGGAAAGAATAGGTATTCAGTGCTCCGCAAGGCTTATCGACCCGCCCGTTACCCCTTCCACGCGTCCCTGTCCCCTCGCGCCCTCGTCTCGTCTTGCACCCTTTTCGACAGCGATATTCCCGGTAGGGCCACACTTTAAGCTCAGGACATTGCGCAGCGATCGCCGTCCTACACAGCCGCCAGCATTTACACCAACAGCAAGCTCCGGCCCCGCCGTCTTTGGTGCCCGCGCGGTCCTTGAGTCGGGCTGTCCGCGATACCCAACCAGAGGAAGAGAAGAGGAGAAATTCACGTCCGCCCTGATCCCACCTCGCAGCCCATACAGGGCCCCCCATCTGCTTCGACGGCCGCCCCGTCTGCTTCGACGGCCGCCCCCTATCTGCTGTTGGTCGCAATCGAACTGTGTTTTGGTGCATCCCTGATAGCGTCGTGGGAGCAAGGAGGCGCCCCTCGTAGAGACATAGTAAGGTAGCTAGCCGCCATGCCACCTCCCACGGTCGCTTCGCCGCCCCCAATCCTAGCCATCACGGCTACTTATCTTCACCTGCTGGCCCAACATTTACCCCGACCCATCTACCAAATTCTCCAAAAGACTCACCACCACATATCACGCTTCTGCACCGCCATCGCCTCGTCTGCCATCGTCGTCCGCATCCACTCGCTCATTCCCCTCAAAATGCGACGCCCTTTGGGATTCTCGGCGTTGTTAGTCGTGCTGTTCCTCATGATTGGCCTCCCCACCATCCTCGCGCAGAGCGAACCCTTCCACTGCTACCCGTACCCGGCAACCGACACGCTTGCGAGTCCTTTCATCACGTTGGAGCCCCATTGCTGTATGGGTTCAGTGGATAATAAGCTGAAAATTGGGATTAAATGTGAGCCGGCCAACAGCGGGCAATACAAGACCAAGTTCGGCCAATCCTTGGGCACATGCGCGACGGGTTGGACCGACGCTTGCTGTATGCGAATGGTGCGTTGATGTCCATGCGGTTATACGTAACCAACATTACTGACCATTCTTTCAGCACTACCCGCCCGAAATTGAGCGACCCGACATGTCATATTGCGATGCTGCCTTCCTCGCCAAGGCCGAGCCGAAGAACATAATCAATGCCCGCAACTGGAGTCCCAAGCAATATGGCAAATGATGGTAGACGGTGCCGAAGAAAAGCATCAAAAGTCCATGGCAAAATACACGACGACGACGACGAACAAGAAGTCTTCCGCAGAGAACATCGCTGCGTCTCCAGTTTAACGTTTGTCCGACTGCGACGAGCCTTAGACGCGACAGACAAAAGCGGTGTCCACCGTCGCCTACCAGGGATCCAAGTCCGACGTCATGAGCCGGAATCCCCGAGCGTTATAGCTAGTGTACTTGAGCGAGTCAGGGAGCAAGTTCTCCACCCAAGCTATGGTCCAGGGAAGGGGGAGAGGTCTCGACCATGGAGACGCGAGTGTCCGTCCTGCGCTGTTGGGAATCCGAACCAACATCACTTGCACGACCCGCGAAACAGTCAAGTCGGCGTTTCGCGGGTAACGACCACTTTATGATGGCACGACTGCTACGGTTTGCACTTTATTGAAAAATTGAGCTGGGGCTTTTGCATTATATACCCAGGGCAACTGTTCCCCTCCCTCCCCTCTTTTTGACATTATCTTAACGTCTCATGTTGTATTGTTCCAATACAATACAAATTTTGTTTAGATGAGTCGACGGACTACAGGAATGGAAAACGAGGAGGAAACAGACGACCCGTCCATATTGGCCGTGGGCTACGAGGGATGAATGAGAAGGGGAAGTTGGGCATGCGTGTACACTACGCTGTATGATTAAGGTTGTCGCAAGTCTGCCTGCCAATCCGATATTCGCATTCAGGTTGGACTCTCTCTCTCTCTCTCTCTCCCTCTCTCTCTCTCTCTCTGTTATCGTTTTTCATCGGGATCGCCACTTTGCTCATGACGACCAATGCTCCGAGGTGGGCATGGTTTCTCCGATGTTGGTGGTCCTGGCGGCGCACGGCGCACCGAATGTTGAGGAGCTTGGTCGTATGGCGATGAGTAATGGCGACGTTCCCCTCTTGTCTCTACAGTGGACAATGCACGGGGGCTCAGAGTGGCTGAAAATGGTCTGACTACGACCACCCTTCAGACCCGAATGAAGTTCCTGAGGCCGATACTCGCAGTCGCGGAATGCACACATACATCTCTCTCTCTCTCTCTCTCTCTGTCTCTCTCTATCTCTCCACTGGGGAGGAAACATGAAAGGTGGCCAAGGGATCGCCCGGCCAGCCGGCCGGCTAGAGTCAGACATGGGATCATGGCAGCAGACCACCAACATCCGACATGCAAGCTACCATGTATGTCATCGGCGATGGGAGGCGGAGAAGGGTGCGCGCGCTGCCCAAGCTGCGCATTTTTTAAGCAAAGGCAGAGAGAGCGAGCGAGGCAAGGCAGCGTGGCGACCAGGAACTCAATCCACTGCGTGATTCGGCCATTCAGATGAGCGAGGAGGCCGGAAATGAGAGCCGAGAAGTTTAGGTTCCGCTCGGCTCAGGTGTTCGCTTGGGAGCGGCCGTGAGTGAACCTTCAGACTCCCTCCCGTGTGTTTCCCTATCCTGGATCTCTTTATGGTTGTTTGTAATTTTCTTTTTGTCGGAGGGTCTTGTTGGAATCGCCCGACGACATAAAAAGATGGAGCTGATGTTTTGAAGCGAGTCGCTCGAGAACAAAAGTTTGCGAATGCGAGATGAGGTGGGTTGCGGCGCCTAGAGACGAAGGAGCGATGGCCTACAGGCGGCAGCAGTAGCAGTAGCAGCATCATCATCATAAACCTAGAGCAGAATTCTCTATTATATTTTATCTTACTCGTACTGCATTACCTCTCTTTCTGATGCAACCGGTGGTATGCCTATAGTACCTGTATGCACCTCCCGCCGTTCCTTCTGCTGCGGATTGCGCCACCGTGGATACCCGGTATAGGGAGAATGCAGATGTCATGCGGCTCGTACTGCCGGCGCTGGCTGTCTCTGCAGCCGCACCGGCTGCACGACTCTTGACCCCCTTCCCTCTCCCCTAAATAGGAAAATCATGGCGTAAAATGGATGTAAGCTTTCCAGAGCTCCCACAGTACACAGACTGCCCCGTCCCGCGGTGGAGCATCGGATTTATTTCACTGGGGAGGTAAATTAGGCACGTACGTACAGTAGTTTGCTTCCCGACCCGAGAGCCGTCGTGGTCGGTGGATGGAGCTCATCATCCCGGAGGAGTTTCTCCCGTTTCATCTCGTCTGTTCTTTTTTTTTTTTTTTTTCCTCTGGCACATCATTCCACCGTGGTACTGGAAACTGAGCGAGACCCAAGCCTCGAACGGTTTCTCCCGGATCACCTATAAGCAGCAGTATGGGTGCGACTTCGCAGGTCCTACATCGTACATCGTACATAGTATGGCACAGAGCACGACCCAAGAAGCGGGACCATGGCTAGGATGACCCCTCCTCTCTTGGCCCCCAAAGTCATGGTTCAAGCTGTTCAAAACATGGTGCGGCTCCAATTGGACAGGCGCCGAGACAAGAAATTCCGAGAATCCCAGGACTAAACTAAATAAAGCGATGTCTATCTTTACGCTCCTGTGCATCATCCTACTAGCCGCAGATCCCCTCTCCACGTTTGTGCTCCTTCAGATTCGTACGAATGGATACCTACCTACGGATACTTACTAACTACTAGGTGCGCAGTTGTCTATCCACTTCACTACTACAGTACAGTAGGAGATGTTGGTGAAAGAGGCAAGCAATGCGTAGGGTAAGACGGGGGGTGCCCTGCAAGGTCCCGTCCCCCGGGGGAACTGTGCCCCTCTTTTCTCTCCTCTCTCCTCTTGCCCCCAAGAGACCAGAACAATCACACGTCGAAACCGGGGTCTGTGACATTCTGTCACACAGCCGCCACAAGCGGCAGTTTCACCTTGCTCAATCTGGACTAAGACGGATGGGCCCATCAAGTCGGGCTGCCCGTCCGTCATCTTTTGGGACGCGAGCAACATCAACGCACTCAGTAGGTAGTAGGGTGAATACCACGCGCTGTAGTCACACATTGCGCGCTACTACCACCACGCGCGACGGCATGTGGTCGATGGACGTCGTAGCCATCAGCATCCAACGTCCATCGCAGTACTACTCTTAGTAAGTACTCCTACCATTGCTACGACTCTCACCACTACCACTGCTACCATTGCTACGACTCTCACCACTACCACTGCTACCATGACCACCATTCCTACTATTACCACCACCACCACCACCACCACTACTACTACTACTGCTAGTTTTATCGCTACTATTCCTACTACCACAACGTACCTATGCGCGACGTCGCCCACCGCCCATGGCCCATCGCCAGCCTCATCCACGAGGGGGCCCTCTCACACCCAACCTGTTTCTGAAACCGACCCGCACGTCTGTCGAACTGGGCCGTGCCAAACTTTCTTTTTCCGTTCGGTTGCCTTTCCCGGCCTAGCTTGGCTGGCTTACCAGCATTTGCTAAGCGGTCAGCTCCTGAGTTGGGATGAAAAATGCTACCCTCTTAGCTGGGAACGCCGACACAAGACAGCTCTGGGCAGCATCGTTTGACAGGCTGCAAAGCGTAGTATCAATCTGGGGGGGGACAGGAGGCAGCGAGCTGCTGTGATGGATGGCGTTTTCCCCACTACTCCTGTCAAGGCAAGGGGTCCTGAGGGGGGGATGGTTCATGAATCTACCAAATACTGATCTGATTCTTCTCTCTCCCTCTTTCGCTCTCTCTTATATTATACGTGCACCTGGGATCATCCGCGGGGATTGAAGCAAGGCCCTTCCTTTCTCCCCTTCCCCCCCTCACTGCCGAGATTCGGACCGTTTTCTCTTCATTCTTTCTTATTTACCTTGTTCTTAATACCGTCCCTATTCTTCCTTGTGTGGTCTCGCTTTGCCGTACCCTGGACTGGTTCCAGCCAAAGGTTCGACTGACAGGAGGAAATCCCATTCAACCCCTCCTCCTCCTCCTCCTCCTCCTCCTCATCCCTCCCTCACTCACCCACCCAAATTTCTCAAACATTAACTGTTCATGCGATATTTCTCGCCTCTGTAAAGCGACGCGAGCACAGACAACCTTTCTCCGCCGCAGCACTCAACCCGTCCGAGGTCTAGCGCCGCTCAGAGAAGCTCTTGCCACCTTCGGCCTAACTGACTCCCTACTTCTCCGCTCTTTCTTTCTCCTTGGGGTTTAATTTACTTGGAGCAGCTGCGCTTTCGTTCCTGGATCTTATCTAGAGGATCGGCGAACACCCTACCTAACCTTGTTGTTCGTTTCTTCTCCCCCCTTGCAGGACTCGAAAAGAAACAAAACACCGCGCCAACTCTCACAAACACACCAGTACATACTACGGGTCTGACACGACGATGAATGTTCGTTAACCGGAGATCCTCTCTCCCCCTCCTCTATCTCTCGTCCCTCTCCCGGCCGGACTCGTTCTGCCGCTTGATACGACGGTCTCCTACCTGCCTGCTTGCCCACACGTCTCTGATCCAATGGCATCTGAGGCGAGGGCCAGGGCAAACGTGCCCCGCCGAGTAGTGAAGCAGACCACGAATGGCATGGACTCGTACCACCGATTCGTCGTCGAATCGACCACTCCGTCTCCGGCGCCAACGCCGACGCCGACGCCGCCGCCTCAGACAACACAAGTCGACTCCGCGGCGCGGCCGTACCATGGCCACTCCCGTTCCTTCAGCACGCCTCGTCCTTGGGCCGCTGGCCCGTCTTCTTCGGCTAGTTATAGTGATACGGAATCGTCAGGTCAACCACAGGTGCCCGAGATCACCGTCACTAGCCCTGGAAGGCCACAGACGGTCGCCCCGCGGTATTCTCTCACTCCCCGACAAACGGCATTTCCTCCCAAGATAGCTGCTTCGGCCGTGAGGCCGCCTCCGCCGATACAACAGCTCCCCCCGTTGCCAATGCCGGCCCAAAGAGCCAACCACCGGCCTCAACCATCGCAGTCATCAATACCACCACCGGCAACAGCCTCCACCGACGACTCCCGAAAACGAGATGGACTCATCGACGTTGCCCTGCCATATCGGCCGTTTTACCTGCAAAGAAGGGTTCTCATCTCGTTTGCTGTGCTCTTTGCCGGACTTTTGGTCGCTGTCGAGGCCGTACTGGACTTGTCCAACAAAAGAGGAGGACTCGGCTCGCCTGACCACGGCTTCAGGTACTTGTGGCAGTATGGCTCGGCCTTCATATTCACCTGCATCGCCGCTCTCTGGGCGAGACCCGAACACCAAGCCCGGTCAAGCGCTCCGTGGCTCCGCATGGCCAAGGGTCCCGCGAGCGTGGACCGGACCTTGATGCTCGACTACGTCTTCATGTTCGAGCCCTTGGCGGTCGTGAAGGCGGCCAAGAACAGAGACTGGCTCGTTGCGGTAACGGCCACCATTGGCTTGACGCTGAAGCTCATCGTTGTCATCGCCGTGGCCCTGGTCAGCCCAACGTTTCAGATTGTCACAGCTCGGGGGGCTAACTTGACCCTACGCAACAAATTTGTGAACGACCCTGCCGGTTTACAGGACGCCGGGACGCTGCCTTTCTACACGATGGCTGCTTTGCAGACGAGAGGCCTGAACTTTCCCGACGGCACCTCGAAGCAGTTCGCCTTCCAGCTTTTCACGGCAGATGTGCCCACCACGGCCGAGCTGCAGACGAACGTGGACGGCTTCGGATCCGACATCGAGTGCGAACCTGCCCAGCTCAACCTGACCGGGATCCAGTTCACCCAAGGGATCGACGTCCAGCTCAACGTTACCGTGTCCACTCCGTCCTGCCTCATGACCCAGACGATACCGAACATGGCCCTCGTTGGCTCGGCGCTGCCCTCTTTTTTCATGGCCTTCCAACCAGGCTTTTGCGGAGCTTCGCCCTCGCCATCGCCCAACGACGGACGGGTTGTTGTCATGACCGGGGCCATCGCCATCAACCAGTCTTCCGTCCCTAGCCAAGGCGGTGTCTTGAATGTTCCCATTTCCGGCAACGTCACCAAGTCCGCGGCCCTCATCTGCCGGCCCTCGTACTTCCTGACCAGAGTCCACGTTACCAAGAATAACACCCAGCTTATTAGCATCGAACGGAACCGCTCGGCCAATAACAAAACGCTTGACAAGGTCCACCCGTGGGATATCGTACAAGGGCATTTCAACTCTTACCCGACCGATTCGCAGATCCTCGGCGTCATCCCCAATGTCAGCAGCCGGTACCCCCGTGTCGCAAACGTCGCGTCCGACCCCGTCATGAACGCGGCCGTTGCGATGGAGGTCAAAGATCATGGCGTGCCTCCGATCGAAACGTTCTTGAATGCCAACAACCTGACGGCGATATCCACGGCCTACTGGAGGCAATACACCGCGCTTGTCGGACGCAACTCGTTGATGGGCGAGACGCAGGAAAAGTCTACCGGTACGGCCGTTATCATCGGCGAGCGTCTCAACGTACGCCCAATCCCTGCTCATCTGCTGTCTGGGCTTCTCGGTTTCGTTTTCGTCCTGGTCCTGGCCGCAATTGCCTTCGCACCGGCAAAGGGCTTTCTCCCTCGCAACCCAAACTCCATTATTAACATGGCTACCCTGCTTGCTCATAGCCGACAGCTCCTTCAGTGTCTGCGCGGCACGGGCGCTGCCAACATATCTAGCATCCAGGAAAGGCTTCTGGGAACGGACTACTTCACCGGGGTCGAACCGTACGAAAAGGCGGAGAAGTCGGCGCAGGGGTACTTCAAAATCTTTGGCGGCGCACCTCCGTCGCAGAATGCACCGCCCGAGTTTGTGCGGAACGCCGAGTGGAGGCACCCACTGCCGCTGCATCCCGGAGCACGGCTGGCTGCAGTAGTCATAATGTTCGGCATGATCATCTCTCTCGAGGTGGTCCTGGGCGTATCCAATACTAACAGCGGCATCGCCACCATCAAGGCCAACACCGACAGACACTTTCTGTGGACTACTGGGACCGGAGTCATCTTTGGCCTGGTGGTGCTGTATCTCGCCACCGCAGACTGCGCAACGCGCTGTCTCGCTCCCTACGCCAAGCTCAAAGAAGGCGGTTCCTTTGAGACAACGGTTGACCTCGACTTTATGGACAAGTCCAAGTTCAGGATTCTCTACGACGCCGCCAGGACCAAAAACATCGCCGTCGTCATCACCACAGCCGCGCTACTTGTATCATCACTTCTCGCGACCTTTTCGGGCGCATTGTACAGTACGACGCCGATACCATCGACGCGTCCGGTCACGCTTCAGATCACCGATAGTTTCACAAACACCTCGACTCCTTGCCCAACGTGCACCACCGACACGCTCCTGGCCTCCCTGATCCTGGACGCTAATTTGACGTTTCCCTCCTTCACCTTCGAGGACCTGAACTTCAACAGCCTTCGGCTGACGGAGCAGCTCAACATGCAGGACGGCGCCGGGGCGATCATCGTCACACTGCCCGCCATTCGGTCGCGGCTGGACTGTAGGCTTTACCCGCAGTCCGAGATCAACACCAACTTTACTCTTACGACCATGCCGAACCAGTCTTTGGAGGAGGAGATGAAGATCAGGATCACCGGCGAGCCGTGCTTGGATCCTTCCATCAGATCCGACGCGATCTCCCCGTCTAATGGGTCGGCTTCCTCCGTTTTTGGTGTCGCCACTCCGCGATCCGCCGCGTCGACGCAGTGTTCCGACTTCACCTACGTTTGGGGCCAGCTCAACGAGAACACCCCGGGGCAAGTGGGCTACATCTCGGCGATGGGCTGCAATGAGACGCTCGTGAGCGTCATGGCCAAGGTCCGTCTCACGGGCGAATCGTTGCACGTCGACCCGACGTACCCGCCGGTCGTGCAGGAAAACACGGCCAGACCGGTCAACTTGAGTCTCCTGCCGCTCCAGTACGGCTTGCTCGCCAATTTCCCCACGGGCAACCAACTCGATCCGTTCTTCAGCTCCCTCGTCTCGTCCCGCTTCGCCGTTCCTGCAGCCAACCTCGGCGACCCGGGCCTCGGCAAGAGCGGCCTCGTAGCTGACGCCATCGTCCGGCAGCACGGCATCCTCCGCGCGCAGAACCTCAACGTTAACTCCCGGCGTCGCCTCCCGGATATTTCCGCGCAGGCGACCATCCCCGCCATGCTCGAGTCCACATCCGTCACCTCCCTACGGCGGCTCGTGCAGGACAAGGCCTCGACACGCATCATCCAGTCCGTGTTGGCCCTGCTCATCGCCCTGACTCTGGTGGCCTGGCTCCTCACGCCCGGCACCGACAGGATCCTGCCGCGGAACCCGTGCAGCATCGCCTCGGTGGCGGCGCTGCTCGTCGACGGCAACGTCTTTGGCTTCCTCGGGAGGGGCGCCGAATGGCAGGCCACGAAAGAGATGAAGAGGAGCTTCCTGGACGGCAGCCACTCGATGGGCTTCAGGATCGGGTACGAGCGGGCGAGGAAGCGGAGGGGCATCGAGGACCTCAACGGGGTCAAGGACGACGGCAACGTGGCGTACGGGATCAACGTCAAGCGTGGCGGCGGGTGGGGAGGCGGAGAGGATGTCGGCCTCGGAATCTTGGCGCGCGTGAACCGGGCGCAAAGGCAATTCGTCAGGGGATGGGGTAAGATGTGAGATGAACGAACCAAAAAAAAAACAAAAAGCAAAAGGTGTTTGGCACATCTCGACAGGGTCTGATGGGCAGTTGAGCGAGCAGAGGGGGCACAGGGGCTTTCATTTTTTTTTTTCTTTTTTCTTTTTTCCTTGTCCTTTTTTTCATGAGTCTCATGTCTGTATAAGTATAGCCTGGAGTTTTCTGACGGGGTCTGGGGGGAACAAGGATGATACCACAACAAAGCTTTTATAAAGGGGGGTAAAACAGAACCCGGAATCTCTAGTCGGGGGGGGGGGGGGGGCTTCTTCTATTTTATATACGTAGTTTCAGTCAGATCAATGTCTAAAACACTTTGGATGGCACCATGGATGAAGTGTTTACCTGCTTTGGTGTGGTCTTTGGTGGTCATGATGAACCTTGACGGTGGAGGAAGGGAAAACTACCAAGGGCTTTTAAAGGGCTGCGACAACGGTTCGAATGCGCTTGAGACGACGCTAATGCTGTTTGCTACATCTCAAGCCAAACAATGCACCTACAGCTCTGGTTCAATTGGTACAAATGGTGAGTGAGCAAACGTTTCACTGCTGGACGTGGGACTGATGCGTCTAATTGTCAATTACTTTTCTCGTCAATTCATGTCAAGTCGTCTATCTTTTTTTCTTCTCCTTTGAGCCGACTGTCTACGGCTGCTCTATAACGCGTAGTAGAGGGATGGTATCATTTCTTTTTATGATTGTGCAAACAAAAAAACACAGTTCCTTTTCTTTAGAGCTTGCGGACGACCTTGTTGGTGGCCTTCTTCTCCTCCTCCTCGTCCCAGATGTTGATGTTCCAGCGGGGCTTGTAGAGGATGGGGATGTTGTAGCGGCGGGGCTGCTTGCCGATCTCGTTGATGGCGGCGACGTCCTCGTCCGAGATCTTGACCTCCTGGAAGTTGGAGTGGATGCGGCTCGGGGTGACGGACTTGGGGATGACGGAGTGGCCGCCGACCTGAGACCAGGCGAGGATGACCTGGGCGGGGGTGGCGTTGAGGCGCTCGGCGATCTTCTTAATGGTGTCGTTCTCGATGAGGAGGGGGTAGCCCAAGTTGTTGTTGCCGAAGGCCTGTGTTTGTTAGTCTATTTCCATCCTCGTTTTAATCCGTTGGGCGGGCCAGGGGGGGGAAGGGCACACGTACAGAGTAGGCGGTGATGTGGATGTTCTTCTCCTTGGCGTACTTGATCAGGGTATCGTTCTGCAGGAGGAGAGGGTGACGCTCGATCTGGTTGACGGCGGGAACGACACCGGTGACCTCGATCACGGCCTCGAGGTCCTCAATGGTGAAGTTGGAGACACCAACGTTCTTGACCTTGGACTTGGGGAGGTTGATCATGGCTAGCGGCAGCAAGGGTTAGCAAGCGGGTTTTCGCGAAAGGGGGGAAACGAGGGGTTGAAGGCAGCTTACCCTTCCATGTGTCGACCAGGGAGACGCCCTGGTCAAGGGCGACCTCATCCTGGGTGGCGAGGGGGAAGAGGCTGTCGCCCTCCTTCATGAAGGCGACGGGCCAGTGGATGAGGTAGAGGTCGAGGTAGTCGAGGCCGAGCTCGTTGAGGGTGTCGTCGAGGGCGGCCTCGACGTTCTCGGGGCGGTGGTTGTTGTTCCACAGCTTGGAGGTGATCCAAATGTCCTCGCGCTTGAGGCCGGGGATCTCGGCGAGGGCCTTCTTGAGGCCCTGGGCGACCTCGCGCTGGTTCTGGTAGATCTTGGCCAGGTCAAGGTGGCGGTAGCCGGCCTTGAGGGCCTCGTAGACGCCGACGGAGACTTCGCCGGGGGCGGACTGCCAGGTGCCGTAACCCAGAGTACTGTAGGGGAGGTTCACCAGTTAGTATTTTTCCAATCATAAGCTCGGGACAGACAGTGATGGGTAGACACTGGGCCTGAGACAACCGTCATCCTGGTCGTCCTTTTCAGAGTGTAGGAACGACAGAGACGGTTGAGTCAAGAGGGAGCGGGGTAGCGAGATCGGCAGGAGAGAGGGAGTTGACGTACGGGATCTCGGCACCGGTGTTGAGCTTGGCCTTGTTACCGAAAGACATGTTTGCTTTTCTTTTTTCTGGAAAGAGAATTTGGTTGAGGAAACTCGATGCAGAACAAAAAGTAGAGCAGAAAGACGAGCGACGTTGGGAGGGAAATGGAGGTGAAGCTGGACCGACGGGAAAGCGGGTTAGAGAAGCTTCTAGGTGGCCACTTCCCAGCAAGAAAGAGCATTCGTAAGTGAGGGGGAGGGGCCGCAATTGCATCATTGTTTGTCAGGATAAGCTGCGCGCACCCTGACGTCCACCGTCGGACCCGCTTAATGGGAAGAAGCGCCTACCTGAGGTAAGATACCCGATGACCCACGGTCGTGACAGTGCCACCGTCACCACCCACTCTCTGGAGGAGACGAGACTAGCCTGACTAGGTGGAAATACTCCGTACCTTAACCCCAGTTTGTGTAGATATGTATCGCAACGTAGGGGTTCCCCCGTGGGAGAACTGAAACCCCGAGATTGGCCGGCAGTGGGCTCTGGTAGACCGAGGCGGTCCTCCGCCTTAGCCTGGCACCGAGAGCCGGCGGCACAGATGCTGGATTCTCAAGGGAGAGTTCGTAAGCATCTCTCGTGCAAAAAATTAAATCCATCCCAACGAGTGAGGGGGTATTACCGATCGATGGTGTTTAGTAATGACGGAGTATGCCATCGCTACCTATTCCCATGCAATGTTAATAAACCCCGCACTCACCAGAACTCCATCTCGGTACATCTTTGCGCCATCTCCCGACGACCGTGTCCCACAACACAACCATGCTCAGTGGCGGCCAAATGAGATGATGCTGTTCACAATGTTCTATTCCGAGCTATAGCGAAGCGACCTTTTTCACATATCATGTCCATACGGGAATTGGATTCCTCTGTGGAAAACAGCATCACCGGCTGCCATTTACAATCTGCCCTTCTTGAGCCGCTCACTCATCCACTTATTTCATCACTCCTCTCTCACACCGCTCATCTCTCATCTCACCACTCGCTTCCATCGATTCCTATGCAGCAATCGCTTGACCTATACGTAAAAACCACCACCAGTACGCCACAGAATCGTCGACTGAATAAAAGAAAATAGGCTTTGACGCCACATGCAATTCGACGGCCCGGCCCCTACTATGCGGCTTATGCGTCGTGTAGCCACCCCCCCGGGTCGCAGACACTCGAATCCTTCTCCCCTAGTCCCAATTCTCCGGAAACAGAACCCTCCATGAGAAAAGACCAACCAAGTCTGCGTAGCAAGTAAGATGTACACCGTTCCTGCGTCTTGGCCTGCAATCATTTAGCCAGCCGCCCAATCATCCTCTCTTTGTCGAAAACCGCCTTAGTTCCCTTCGCTTAAGCCAACCGTCTGACTCCGCGATCGTCAGGGGCTGGCTAGTAGGATCCGGCCCGTCGTTGCGGCCCACTGCGGGGAAACATCCATCAAACTAGTTTGGAATGTCTCAAGGGACCGCCGCGAGAGACTCTTTCTTTCATCCAGAGCTCTGGGTTGTTCGCGCCTTTGTTTTAAGCTTCAGGCACCGAAACGCTCTCTCCTGTTGAGACAAACACATGGCCGAGAGAGAAGAGGGGAGGGGTTCCCAGCGATAGGGGCAAGACATGAACACAACTCTACTTACGGCAGAACACCCGTCGCCATCAATCGCGTTCCATGGTGTCGTGGTAGCAAAAAGACATGCCATCGCTCACAACCGCAGATGTTGGAGCTTATTACCTATTGAGTATTGACACAGCTCCCGTTCCCAGACGGGCGCCCGTGAAACGTCCCCACTTGTCCACCCTTTTTCTATTAAAGACTCCCTCTTGACGTAGAGGGGGGCGAGTGAGCAGGGTCTGCAAAGAGAAAGTGTCCCGATCGCCGTTGTCGATTTGCGGACCAGGGGGTGTAGGTAGGGAGAGTTTTCCTGTTTTTTTTTTATACTTTGATTCATGTCTCGACCGTCTCAATGCAGCGCCATGTCTTGGCGGAGCGAGCTGTTGATCGTCTCTGTTCATCTTTCCACGCGTGATTATCTGTCCCCTTTTTTTTTTTCGAACCACGTATACACACACACACACACACACACACACACACACACACACACACAGAGAGAGAGAGAGAATCGCGAACACGCTTCTTTTTGTTCCTTTTGTTCCTGTTCTTGGCGAACGCGAGCATTGGATGACTGCCTTGCTCAGTACAGCTCCTCTCATCAGAGTTTCGTCTCATATCTCACAATCCTTCTTGATTTGCCATTCCCACCTTCCCTTCAATTGAGACAACCAGAGAGAGCCGCTTCATGGTTTGGCCTATGGCTTGAGAGGTTAGCCGTGCATCTCCCTTGAGTCGTCCTTCATCGTGAGCCCATCATCGCGACATCCGCAATCCCGCTGCAGCGCCAGCTTGCGCATTGCATCCATCGCATCGCATCGCATCGCATCGCATCGTCCCAGCCATGGCGTCATTCCTGCACCGCTGGACGCGGGTGCGCTCCCTCATCCTCAGCCTCGTCACGGTGGTCTGCCTCATCTACATCGTGGACACCGTCTGGCTCCACCCGCGCACCGAGTCCTCCATGCTCGAGAAGTACATGAACCTCGACAACGTCACGCCGCCTCCCGTGCCGCCCAAGCCCGCCTTCGACTGGTCCGCCGTCCCGGTCAAGTACCCGCCCCCGACGCCGCTGGCCCAAGTCCCTGTCGCTCCCCCCGGCAGCTCCCTGCCCCGGGTCCAGCACCGCTTCTCGACCGAGTCCATCTCCGCCTCTCGGGTCCGCGAGGCCCGCCGCCGCGAGGTCCGCCAGCTCTTCCTCAAGAACTGGGCGAGCTACAAGAAGTTCGCCTGGATGAAGGACGCTCTCAACCCCATCTCCGCCACCGCCAAGGACCAGTTCTCCGGCTGGGCCGCCACCCTCGTCGACTCGCTCGACGTCCTCTGGATCATGGGCCTCAAGGCCGAGTTCGACGAGGCCGTCGCCGCCGTCGCCACCATTGACTTTAGCCAGTCGTCCTCGGGTCGCGTCAACACCTTTGAGACCAACATCCGCTACCTCGGCGGCCTCATGGCCGCCTACGACCTCAGCAAACGGCCCGTCCTGCTCGACAAGGCCGTCGAGCTCGGCAACCTGCTCTACGGCGCCTTCGACACCGAGCACCGCATGCCCGTCGACTTTATCAATTTCGCCGCGGCCAAGGAGGGCAAGGGCCTCGACGTCGAGGGCACTGTCGTCTCCGCCTCCCCCGGCACCCTCTCCCTCGAGATGACGCACCTTTCCCAGCTCACCGGCGACCCAAAGTACTACGACGCCGTCGCCAGGGTCATGGAGCTCTTCCACAACGGCCAGCAAAGGACCAAGCTGCCCGGCATCTGGCCCATGTACGTCTCCATGAGCAACCGCGACGTCACCTCGGGCTCGACCTTCACCATCGGCGGCAGCGCCGACTCGCTCTACGAGTACCTCCCCAAGATGATCGCCCTCCTCGGCACCCGCGAGCCAAAGTACCAGACCATGACGGAGAACTTCCTCAAGGCCGCCAACGAGTCGCTCTTCTTCCGCCCCATGCTGCCCGGCGAGGAGAACATCCTCATCTCCGGCAACGTCAACATCAACGCCGACGACGGCCGCCCCGTCCTCGACCCGGAGAGCGAGCACCTGACCTGCTACATCGGCGGCCTCTACGCTCTCGCCGGCCGCCTCCTGGGCAAAGAAGAGTGGGTCACGGTCGGCGGCCGCCTGGCGCTGGGCTGCTACTACGCCTACCAGGCCATGCCGACGGGCATGATGCCGGAGCGCTACAACATGATCCCCTGCGACCGGAGGGATGACTGCAAGTGGGACGAGGCTAAGTGGGACGCCGGCAAGAAGCTGCGCCGCGAGTACAAGCCGCACCTGCCCAAGGGCTTCACCACGGCAAAAGACCCGCGCTACATCCTCCGCCCGGAGGCCATCGAGAGCATCTTCATCCTATACCGCATCACGGGCGACCACGGCTTCCAGGATGTGGCCTGGGAAATGTGGAAGGCCGTCAGCAACGGGACGCTCGTCGAGCTCGGCAACGCCGCCGTCTTGGACGTCACTCGGAAGCAGGACTCCTTGCCTAAGGAGGACTACATGGAGGTAGGCCCCCCTTTCCACTCACACCCTTTTCACGTTGAATCTCGACCTCTGTCCGTACAACTTGTGGACGTAGGAGGTCATTTTCTGGAATCAGGGAGATTTGGGGTTAGATCGCTAACGCTGCATGATGAACATTAGAGTTTTTGGCTGGCAGAGACGCTCAAGTACTTCTACCTGGTATTCTCGCCGCCTGACCTGATTAGTCTCGACGACTACGTCCTCAACACGGAAGCACACCCCTTCCGGAGGCGCCGCTGAAAAAGATGGCTTATGGCGTGTTTGGGAGTTTAAGGCGTTGACGGAAACGAGGGCCGCGCTCGCGGGTAAGTCTTTTTTTTTTTATAATCCATCCATGGACCGGTGAGCCATGGCACAATGGTTTGATCCGTCAAGATGAGACGGTATTGTCCGATTAGCGGGAAGGGGTCTGGGAAAAGTACAGATGAACACCTCCAGCCAGCCACACGGAGCGAATGACAAACTGGGTA
Organism: Colletotrichum sublineola; assembly: GCA_020631755.1. Classification (NCBI taxonomy): domain Eukaryota; kingdom Fungi; phylum Ascomycota; class Sordariomycetes; order Glomerellales; family Glomerellaceae; genus Colletotrichum; species Colletotrichum sublineola. The sequence continues at coordinate 2,772,819 of JAHSQG010000009.1, forward strand.
GTCGGTGATCACGAGGACGTCCTGGGTGACCTTCAGTCGAGTGGCGCCTGGTTCAATGCCCAGTCAAGAAGTGCAGGAGTAGCCGGGCAACATGTGTAGAACCGATAACGTCTGTGGGGTTCTGGACCCAACTGCCGGTCTGCGAGGTGTTGGTGCTGCTGCAGACACCTTTTGGAACCTGGGTCAAACAGCGATCGGCAGAAGCTTGTTTTGAAGAGGGATGCTGTGCGCATATAATACGACTGGTGATAGAGGCGGAATCCGACTCTGCTAAGGGTTCTCCGCCAAGGAATCGACGAAACGAAGCAACCATGCGGCCCGGCTGTTGCTGAATGTCGCCGGCTCCAATCTCGTGCCTGGAAAAGCTGTCCATAGGCCATGTCATCTAGCCCATAGACCTTACCATCTTTGCACGCCTAGCTAAGATGTGGCTTCGTCTCCTCAATAAAACTTCATTTCCTACTCTTGGCCGCTATTGATATCGTCTTCATCGGTCACGTTCTAGCCTTCGAGCCGACAGACCCCAGTTGAATGAAGCCAAAATACCACAGGCGGCCCCCAATGTAGAAACTGTGACCCGTTTAGAGATCGCCGGGGCCAACGTGTAACTGGTTCTGCTCCCCCACTCCACGATCGCACACAACATCCCATATCCCAGCTCCAGATGAGGGTTTTTTGTCGAGGCTCACACGCGAGTCCCCTGCCCCTGAATCCAAACCGCGTGATTCGCCCCCCCGCGACCAAAGGCCGCGGGATAATCCTCAGCCCCCAAAGACTCACCGCAGTGCCCGGCTCCAGCAGCCTATGAGAAGAGCCCCCCTCCCCTCTGGCACGGGTGCGCAAGCCACTTCTTTCAGTTATAGTTTTTTTTCGGCCGAAAGTCTAGAATCAGGAAAGGGCTCAAGTGACGTTCCCATCAACCCAATGCCAACGGGAACCCCCCTTGAACAGCTTCGGCAGACGGCGACGTACCTAGTCAGTCGATCGAAAGGAGTCAACTTAAACCAGGCAACCCTGTCAGTGCCGGACCGCCCGTCAACTCCCTTACCGTACTACCCCTCTTAAACGGCCGCCAGCCGCCAAGAGCGCGTTGAAACACCTCATCGCCAAGAGAGCACAGATCAAGCTCATTTACTTCGATGGCTTTTAAATAGTCCCAAACCCGGCCTTCGTATGCGCCAAGACGTCGCCGCCGGTGGTCTCGCAACAAGTGGGAAGAGACGCCGCTACCAAAACCTCTCAACCGGCACCGCGCTCGTCTTAGCCAGTCGCTCTCTCACTGGATATGCCGTATAATTAGGATCAACTAAGGAAGGTTCCCTCCTCCTCTAAGCGCACACTGAGGCCGTTCGTCCGTAGTGTAACGCGCTTGAGGGACCAAGGGTTCGTGTCTCGGAGAACTCCGCAATAGTCCTGGAAATAGCGCTCTCTTCATATGCATCTCGAGGAATGCCAAGACTTGAGGATATTGCGAGGAAGAGGCGGTGCCAACCTGCCAATTGCCGCGTAAATCAATTCGGACCTTAGTGTACGTTGAAAAAGCTTAATATATATCCCTAACCCGCTCTCCACAGATGTCATGTATAAGAAGGGCGTCATCATCCCGCCTCGTGACAGCCACCGTCAGTCAGTCATCCCATCATCAAAACCTGCCCCCATCCCGCATATCCAAATACCGACATCCGCTCTTCTCTCGTCCAATTTACCCTGTCTTCCGCATCTCGACGACCACCTGACTCCCCACACACTCCACCACCGCCCCTGGAAGCAGCCACAATGCGCGCCACCCTCGCCGTCGTCACCCTCCTCGCCGCCGGCGTCGCGGCCTCCTTCAACGGGCCCTGCACCGACACCGAGTGCGGCGCGCCCAACCAGGCCGCGGTCAACTGCGAGAAGAGCGGCCAGATCTGCGTGCCCTTCCCCGTCGTCTCCGTGGAGGGGCGCACGGGATGCGCCTGCAGCATTGGGTAAACCCGCACCGGATCTTGTTCTTGCGAACCCACGCAGGCAATCAATGAGCGTAACCACATTCTCGGTATGTATTAACGGTCCCCTGGACGCCTGTCGATTGTTTCCAATAGTGGGGCCCATTGCTCACTCGGTTACACCAGATCAGCGTTCAGCATTTGCTATCAATATTGAAGGCACAGCGTATTTTTCTTGTTCTTCTTCTTTTTTCTTTTTTTTTTTCTGCTTCAGACAAAAAAATCTGCTTAAAACATCTTGCGTTGAGGCGCACTTGGACGGGGAATGGGGAAAACACTGTATGAAAATGGGCGCACAAGAACATGGGATCATGAGCATAATGAAGATGTAGATGACTGGACCAGAATGAAATCTGTTACCCCGGCTGGAAATGGTTTTCTCGTCTATCTGTTCAAGATAGACACTCAACACGTCAAATTAACGGCATACGGAGTACATATGACAACTGCCGCATTTTGACATGGCCATCCCATACCGTATCTTTGCTTTCTATCATCAGCTTCCCCCGCCATCCAGATGCTCTCGAGTGAGATACCGACAGCCCACCATCGTACGTTTGAATGGGTTTTCAGCAACGAGTCTGCTGTTAACTTATCGGCTTGGCTCCACGGGTCGAGAGGCCTGTTCTGGATCACGGGGAAATCCGGGTCTGGGAAGTCCACCCTAATGGAAGTTCATCCTCAGTCACAAACAGACCATGCTCCTTGCGGAACGTTGGGCCGGCCCAGAGCCACTCGTCGTGGCTAGCCACTTCTTCTGGAGTGCTAGCACGAGCATCCAAAAAAATCCAAGAAGCTCTGCTGAGAACGCTGTTCTTTCAGATCCTGGTGAACTGTCCTGAGATTGTCCCTCCAGTCTGTTAAACGAGGTACTCCAATCCATTCGAGCGCCTGGAATCTTGGAGTATTGAAGAGCTCTCCGAGGCCTTTGGTAGACTTAAAGATATCCAACCGTTACCGAGCCGGACCCTACTGCTGGTCGACGGACTTGGCGAGTACGATGGCAAACTCGGCGATCTGGTCCAGTTCCTAAGGTTCATGTCTGAGTGTTCGTACATAAAGGCATGTTGCGCAAGCAGGCCGTGGCCAGAATTCTTTAACGGGTTCGAAAGCGTCTCCGGTCGGATTTACATGCAAGAACTCACGGCAAACGACATGATGCGATACGTTTGGGACACACTCGGCCAGCTTCCGAGAGCGCGTCGACGCTTATGACTTCACAAGACCAGGAGGAAGAGGAAAAGTGTAGCAAGAAACTTTTCAGGAGATTGGGGAGTTGGTGACACGAATGGTCGCAAAGGCATCGTGAGTAAAAAAGCAGTCGATAGTCTCGGTTTGCGACCCAACTGCTCGGGGATGGGTGTTATTATGAGTTGGGAAACTTATAAGCAGGTTCCTACAGCCGTAAATGTCGGATTTCCCGCTTCTCCGTGATAGCTAATCATACAATAACTTAATTATTATTGATAAGGAATATATCAGCGGTTCAGCTCGGGGAGAGATGTGAAGTAGAGAGAGAGTATAGAAGTACGCCGTAGGATTTGTATGAGGATATAAAGAAAATATCACCCAACTGCGAACCACCCCTGGGCAGCATGGCTGCAGGACTACTACAAGGAACACAGAATTGCAGTGAATACGATGGAAAAGATAACATAATTTACATATACGACAGCCCAGATTTGACTAGTAACACAACTTGACTCAAGTCAGACTTGGTGGCCCGGTTCCAGAACGTAATCACTGCAGATTCATTCGTTCCAGGCCGGAGTCGACAGGGGTTCTTCGGGCATTTACGCTAACCAGTGCAGATCTGAATCCACCACGGGAGGCGCTGCTACGCGACCTCCCTAGTCCGGAACCGCTGAATGATGATTGAAGGACGGCAGAAGGAAGAAACGCCGATATCGATAAACGGCCAAGAGCTTTACCCCTCTTTGATCAAACCGGTCCGAGAGCCTAAACGAGGCTCTACTTACGATCGGGTCCAAATGTAAATGCGGTTTTGCACGGTAATTCCTCCTATATCAATAATTTCCCTTGTCAAGTCGTCTGGTACAGTATAACGGCCTATCATGGAGGCAGTAAACCTTACCAAAGATGTTCCTGGTACTTGGGATGAATCCCCTCTCTTCGGCAGAATGGACTTTTGGACGACGCTATGCGTCGGTCTTCTCCTCGGCATCGTCACTACGGTATTACCCCAACTGCGCAGACCCTCTCGGAAACTGCCCCATATCAACCCGCGATCGCCGTTCGATTTCTTCAGCAGGAGACAAAAGTTAGACTTCCTCATCAACGCCCGGAAGATCCTGGAAGATGGGAGGAAAAGGTTTCCCGGCCAGCCGTACCGGCTCATGACGGAGGTGGGCGAGACCGTCGTCCTCCCCGCAGAGTTCGTCCATGACATCCGCAACGAGCCGGGGCTCAGCTTCACAGAAGCCTTTGCGAACAACTTTCATCCCCAGCTGCCGGGGTTTGAGGGCTTCGCCGTGGCCACCAGGTCCGACGAGCTATTCCAGCGCGTCATCATGAAGCGCATCACAAAGTTACTGAGTAGGTTTGCTCCATGCTGTTGCGGTTGGCGTACTCCTATGCCCTGCGTAGAACCAACGTACAAAAACAGTGCGATGACGCCAAGAAATGCTGCTGAATCTTTCTTTGGGTTGCAGACCAGATTACCCAGCCTCTGTCCTCCGAGACAGAGTATGCCGTTGACCGGATTTTTGGGTCACCAACCGGTAAGCAGTTGAACCAATACCTTGCCTCCCTCCACATCCAAAGGCTCATTCAGGCTAAATCGCTTGAACCGCACAGAATGGCGCGAGTACAACATCAAGGACGACATCCTCGACCTTATATCCCGTCTTTCCTCGCGCGTCTTCCTTGGGGACGAACTGTGCCGCGACGAAGACTGGCTGGCCATCACAAAGTCGTACACCGTCAACGCATTCCTCAGCGCCCAGATCCTGCGCCCGTATCCCTACTGGACCCGCTTCGTGGCGCAATGGTTCCTTCCGCAGTGCAAAGCCTTGCGCCAGCAGGTATCGGATTCGAGAAGGATCATCGAGCCCGTCCTCCAGAGGCGGAGGAGCCTGCGCGAACGAGCCCGCAAAGAGGGGAGCCCAGTGCCGAGCTTCAACGACGGCATTGACTGGTTTGAGGAGGAGAGTGATGGCCGGGAGTACGACGTGGTCGGCGCCCAGTTGGGATTGTCCATTGTCGCGATTCATACGACTACGGATCTGCTTGTCGAAACCATGTTGCGCATCGCTGAGAACCCGAGCCTGTTTGATGCCCTGAGGAAGGAAGTCGTCGAGGTTCTCAGCGCCGAAGGCTGGAAGAAGACGGCTTTATTCAACATGAAGCTCATGGACAGCGTCCTTAAAGAAGCCCAACGGCTCAAGCCTGTCACAAGTGGTAAGAACCGCCCCTGGAAGGATTTACCGACCAAGACCTCTGCTAATACGACCCATCCAGCCACTATGAGCCGTGTGGCTACACGCCCCGTTACCCTCCCTAACGGTCTTCAGCTCCAAAAGGGCGAGAGCTGCGTGGGCGACCTGGCGATGATGTACGACCCCGCCATCTACCCGGACCCCGAAACCTTTGACGCGTATCGCTTCCTCAACATGCGCGGTGACGCCAAGCTCGAAGGCCAGGCCCACCTCGTTAGCACGTCGCCCGCGCACCTGGGTTTCGGCCATGGCCAGCACGCGTGCCCGGGCCGCTTCTTCGCCGGCAATGAGCTCAAGGTCGCGCTGGCGCACCTGCTGATGAAGTACGACTGGAAGCTCACCCCGGGGCACGAGCACCGGTGGGTGGAGTGGGGCATATCGTGGACCTCGGATGACATGGCCAAGTTGCTGATGAGGAAGAGGGAGGCGCCCGAGATCAATATCGACTCGATACAGTGATTGCGTTGCGGATATTGTGAAGATGAAGTACGTGACATCGATCTAAACTGGCATTTGCCACGTTTTTGTAACAAAAAACACACAGCGTAAAATGACCATGAAAACACGCGGAAGGACGAAAAAGAAACTCAGCTCAGTTTAGTCACAACATGCACATTATATACCGAAAGAAAACATATCGTTAAAGCTCATAATCACACATTTAGTCATGTCTGTACAATGAAAAGGCAAACAAGAAAAGGAGGGGAGTTTTGGGATTCAACAGTAGCCCATCGATGCCAAATTACAAATCAAAACACCCTTTCGAAAAGTGTCATACACCACCCCATCTCCCACTTCAATTAAAGCCAAACATATCGTGATCACCATCTGGGTCACTGACACCCGGGGCGCCTATCAGGCTGTTCCCAGAATCCGTTCTTGACCACCAAGCTCGCTTCGGCCATTGACCCGGCTGCCAGTCCATCCGCTGCGCTGGTATTCTCCGGTCGCGGGACGGAGCATCTGTGTCTTGTGGAACGGTTTGGTCCACCAGCAGCAGGCATTCGTTATGTGTACTCTGCTGCTGCGGCTGTACTTGGCTCTGGTCTGCGTTAACCAGGGCCGTAGTCTCGGGGGAGCACCCGACGCTCCGATTTAGTAACCCAACCTGCTGCGTTCCCGCCCCTCCGGGACGCTGCGGCGGCGACGGCTCCAGAACGCCAGGCGGCGAATAGGTTCTCGGGTCTGGTATACGGCGTCGGTCGCTTCGCTCCGACTCGGGCGAGTCAGGAATCAGGGGCGCCGGATCGCGGGGCACGTCCCGGAACCCCTCGCGCCTCCTGAACGCCAGCGGGGAGACCGGCCTCGGCTTGGCCGACTGCGCTGCGAGCGCCTCTCTCCTGTCCCTCTCCGCCAGCAGGTCCTGAGTGAATGACGCCGACAGAGCGCCCGGATGCGGAAAGATGCCCATGGTCTGGGGCCCTCCTGGCGTCAGTTTTGGAAATGCATTAACAGCCTGCGGCGGCGGCTGCGGGTACGGGCTCGAGAAGACGCAAGGTTGTTCCGGCTTGGCTAGGGGGAAGGTGAAGGGGGGGAAGGTGGCAAAGGGGTTCGGTATCCGGGGCTGCAGGTCGGGATCAGCGACTAACGGGCTGATCTTGGAAGTTTTCGTGCTCCTCGAAGTCCTGCGCGGCTTCGGCCTCGTGGGTTTTGACGGCGGCTTCCGGTGGTCGAGCTCTGCGGGAACCAGTCGTGCCGTGTATATCCTTCTGCGCTTGAGAACGTGCTTCTTCGACGGAAGGTCGTCTTTCGCGTTTTTCCTCTTCCTGATGATCCTCGTCAGCGGATCGTTGTCGTCATCGGAGTCGTCGTCAACCGAACGCGGGTCATGCGAGGCCTTCATCTGGCTCACAATCGCCTCGAGGTACTCTTTCTGGTCCCTGGCTAGATCGATCCTGATGTCCCCCGCCGCTTTGAGCTTGTCCCGGACGAAGAGAAGGAACGGCTGGATCTCGGCCAAGCAGGACACCGGCATCAGGTCAATTTCCCTTTGCGCGAACTTGATCACACGCATCGAGGTGGGCCGCTTCGCTTTCCTGATGTTCGGTATCAGCGGCTGCAGACGTTGAAAGTTGCCCGGGTTGATCTCTGCGATGTCCCTGGCCCAGGGTATGAGCTCTCTGATATTCTCTATGAGGACCATGAAGTTTTGGGCGAAACAGGGTTCGACATCGAAGGAGGCTTTTAGGCTTGAAATACCCTTATAGCAAACTAGTGTTTTGTTGCATTGTTTTGCCAGGATAGCGAGACGATTGGCTAGCTGGTTGATGGCTTTCCATTGTTTCGATCTCTCTCGCTCCTCGGGAGATAGTTGGTACATATCCAAGTACAGCTCGTGGACGCAATCGATTTCGAATGACAATCGGTCGTATATCTTCCGGAAGAGATCGTCGAACCTCTGTCGTGCGTACGTGCCCACTTCTCCGATGCAGTCCCAGAAATTGCTGTCGTCCTGCAGTCTCTCCGAACCGCGTGGAAGCGCAAATGGTATCCTGGCGCACGAACCCCTGAGCCTTTGGACGAGAGCCCGGTATCTCTGCAGAGCGACTGCTTTCCAGGAGTCACACTGTTCGGCAATGTCCTCCTTCTTCCGATTGGGGGACGTGTACCACAACAAATTGTTGAGAATCTGCGCTTCCATGATGGCTATGTCGAGCTGCTTTATGGTCAGTTCAGTCTCCTCTAGACGGGAAAACAAGTTCTCGTAGTCCTTCTGCCACCGGAAGTGCACCGCGTGGTACCGGAAATACTCCCCCAAGAGCCGTTCAAGAAATTCCCACACGATGGCGCCCGCGTTCTGCAGCTTCTCCTCGTCCGGCCAGAGTGCCACCATCATCTTGCCGAGATCCGAGCCGTCGTTCCGCAGGCTGGCCAGGGGCAGCTCGTCCATCGCGAACCGGACCCGCGTCGGGTGGGCCGTGCCGAGCCGCAGCGCGGCGGTGCCGAACTTGTGCACCTCGGAGCGCCAGAAGCCCTCGGAGAAGAAGCGCGCAATGTCGGCGACCTTTACGGGAAGCCGGTACGTGTCGGCGGGCATCGGCGGCGTGCGCAGGACCATGTCGGCGGGGTTCTTGCGGATCTCGCTCCACGTCTGCATGCGGTCGTTATCGTATTTGAACCCGGTAGGCCACCGCATCATCAGGGACCCCGAAGGGAGGAAGTGGAGGTGTTTTATTGGCATGTTTGACTGGCAGATGGCCTGCCAGTTGGAACCACCAAAGATCTGCCGTCGAGGGGGGTTCGTCTCAGTTGACCACTTTCGCTGGGGAGCTGACTTACATGGTTTTCAGTACTATGGCCGAGTTCGCTCTTCTGCTCCATTTCAAAGTATGGCTCGATGGGATTCCGGTCCTTCAGAGTCTTGCTCCCGAAGAGGCTCACTCCGATGTCGACAAGTGCTTGTTTTAGAGCCGGCTGTGTTTGCAAGCCTGGTATAAGCTCAGCCGTCGGCCCTGGTGTGTGTAGCCAATGCATATGTGCGTAGTTGATAGCGTGCTAGTCGATGGACATTAATACTTTGTGCATCACTGGAGAACAATTCCTTGTCACTGTAGGTACATTCCAAGTAGGGTGGTAGAAAAATAGGGAAGAGCCTACAGCGATTTCGTGAATGATGGTAGCCGCCAGGGAAAACTGGCTCATGATTTTCTCATCGTGGCTGTAGCCGTCCACCACCAGCGGCCACATGGCGTCCACCGAGAGCTTGACGACAATCTTGTCGCCTTCAGCCGTCGTGGAGCCCGCCAGCGTATCGCCGTCGGAGCTGGAACCGAAGGCGCTGCCGAGCTCGAACTGCACGCAGGAGTCCAATGTCTTCCAGGTCGTACCGACGGCGTCGACCGCGGCGCGAACGTGGTCGTCGGCGACGGCCATGCCGCGCGTGTCGTTTTGCATACGAAAGATCCACGCCGAGTACATTCTCTTGTGAGGCGGCCTGGGGTCGCGGTTGGATGGCACGCGGACTCTGTTGAACACGTCCATCAGTCGTGCCCAATAGGGGTCGTGGTGTTGGAGGAAAGTGAGGATGCGGGAGGCGGCTCGGAGCGCTGGTTGCATTTTTCGCCAGAGGTTATCGTTCGTCTGTATGCACATCATCGAGTTAGCTAACAAATGTCCCGCTGAGGACTAGTTATTTCTTTATCTTACCCTCGGATCCCATTCCCCCTTAAAGTTTCCAGCTTGGTAGACAAGCCGCGGGTTCTCGGGCTCGTCCCCGCGCCAAGTCGCAGCGTTCCACCTACTTCGCTGTAGAAGCCTGTGGTGGACGTTTTCAGCATCATTATATAATGAAGCATGAGAAAGGGAAACACACCCGTGTAAGTCGTTTTCCAAGTTACAGCCAAAGGTATTCTTCAGCGACAATATCCCATCGTCCAAGAGCTTGCCATCTGATCAGCTCGCAAGCTACCGTTTCACACCAAAGAAGGCCCCTTACCTCTTGCGTGGTCACGCCCCCCAAGACCAGAGACTGCCAATCTTCGTCGTCCTGCATGTCCTGCATCGCCTGAAGCACAAACCTCTCCGTCTCCGACGGCTGTTTGGCACCGACCGACGTTATTATCTGCGAGTACTTCTCGAGCAGCGCGTCGACGTCGTCCAGACCTGCATTGAACACGTACTTCTCGGCCTGTCTCACGATATACTCGCCCTTGACGTCTATGCTATCGACGCCGTTAACCCTGAACCTCCGAAACGTCGAGCGCGTCGGCGTGAGCCGGGAGCGCCCGTCCGTGCGGTCGGGGTGGATGCCGAAGCGGAGTGCGAAGGCGGTCGGGTTCTGGCTGCGGTCCTGCGGCAGCTGCGCGGGCCGCAGCTTATTTAGCAGGCCCCTTTTCCGGACGAGGTGGTTGAGGTCGCCGTCAACCATGACCGTGTCGTGGCCGTCCCATAGCGGGTCGGTCCAGGCGGGGACGAACTCGATGAACTCCCAAGTCCCCTTGTTTGCGAGCTTCGCGGGCGGCGGCGGGACGTGTAGAGATGCGTGTCGGCCCCCTGGTCTTTGGTTGGCGTTGTGCTGGATCGAGTCGTCGTGCGACCGCGTTGCCTTCGCCAGTATTTCGTCTGTCACGCCGTCATCGTTGTCTTTTTCGTCCTCTTCCTCGTCGAGGCCATATTCTGGGTATTCTCGACTGTTGTTATGGTACCAGTGCTCGTCATACTGCAACAATGCCTGAGCGGTCTGGTCAAGAGTGGTCTCCATCATCTATACATTAGCTGGGGATGTCGTTTGGGTTGGTCCAGTAAAAGTGTAAAGCTACGGGAAATAGATCACGATAGCTTCCACTGAAAATCACCGAAGCAAGTATGATTAGGTCACGCAAACTAGGGGAACAGCCATTTTGGAGTTCACTAATCCATCCACTGACCAAACCGACACGACCCCATATTGCCACGTATGATATTGTACATAATATCTCTTACACAAAAGAACTTCCTTGGATGTAGTTCTACAAGTTCCACTTTGGGTGTTGGGGAATTCGGATTCCAGCCTTTCCGGTTCATAACAATGGGCTTTTGAGGGCTTTGGGGAGGAGCACAGGACCAAGAGGCTACCCTTACTCGTGGCCCTGAGCCGGCAAACATTACAAGTTGGACCAGCGGAACCAGCTGCAACGGCCTGTCTGTGTCAAGCTGTTATGAGCAGGGGCCGCGAGAACAAAGACAAACTAATTGCCAGAGTTTGTGCACCGTAGCAGTTGCCAATACCTGGTGCCAGTAGCAGATGGTCTTGTACTCTGCGGTCACAGACGCAGCTGCGTGATAAACGACCTCCATTTACCCGTTTGCGGCCTGTTCATTTTCACAAGAGTGATGGCATCTCCCTACGGAGAGATTGTCAAGTTATACAAATACCCACTTCTCGGCGAAGCATGTGCATACGGATCTCGATACCATTAGAAGAATGTGTTGGGAATACAGAACAGGTCACACGTTCTTGTGATGAAAGATTGTGGCATGAACCTTACGGTTTGTTTGTTGAAGGGTAACGATGCAGTCTTCCATTAGCTCATCAAGTGGCAGATTTCCATCGATGTGTTCGTAGCCCGGCCCCAGAGGATGATTGTTTCAAGTAGACGCCAATATTTCATATATGCCCCTTGAACGACAACCCACGGCCTCGGATGTTTGAAGCGAATCTCTTCCCAAGCTGCCCCTTTGCTTCCGGGAGATTAAATCTAGAACAAACGGCCATGTTACCACCGCTCGGCCCTAGAAAGCCGTCGTCTTGACCACATGGTGACCCTCAACATGTTGTCATAGGCTCGCCAAAAGCAAAGCCACCAAAGCTCCAAAGCCCGAACCACTTTATGATGAATGCGTGTGGACCGATGTAAAAAGACATCAGGTAACCGCCGGAGGGCTCAAGGGAGGCCCATTCGGAAGCATCTCTCACTCCCTTGAGATATACTCGCACGCCCTCCTCTCCTAAAGGGTAGCACAGCCCTGTTGTATCTCTCGTTTTTCCAAACCCCTCGCGTCCCCCTTCACCTTTGCAATGGTCGTTGACTCGCCTCTCCTCCTCTCGGGGGCATCACTTGCGGCAGCACACTGCAACGAGGACAACTGCCTCCACGCCCTCAACGCGACCTAGACCCCAAGTCGCCTCGCCTCCGCCCCGGCCTTCTGCGCGACCTTCACCCGGGTGCTGGCGGCGGCCAATACCTCGGTTCCGGACTATGCTTCGGAGCATTGCGGCGACAGCTCGGGCCCGGTGGCGGCATTGAGTCTGTCGAGCGCGTGTTCGTGTATTACGCCCAGGGCTACAGAGACTAGCGGTACCTCCAGGCCCGTTTTTATCACTGTGACGCCGACACCAAAATTTCCGTGCTTCAATAAAACGACGACTGTGCCGCCTGTAGGAACGGGCAAGGGGATAGGGACTTCTTCCGCTGTGGCTAAGCCAACCTCGATGTCTGCGTATGGTGGTGAGCGTCTTACGGGGGAACCCTGCGCAATTATCAGCCAGTTTTGGGCCAAGGAAGTGTCGGCTGCTAGTAAGTGACGTTCATACCTCAAACATCAAAACGCCTAATACGGACTGGTACACCTCCAAGATCGCAATCCGAATGTAGGAGCAAAGCTGGCCTACGACTGCCTGAAGTCAGTGCCTCTCTACAAAGACGCCGCGATCGCCCTGGTAGACGCCATCCGGCCAAACTCCCGCACATCGAGCAGGATGCCTTCACCCGCTGCAAACAGCACGATCAGTTTCGGACAATGGCGGAGGGCTTTTCTGCCGCGGGGGGCAACATCGAGCCTGGTGATCGGAACAGCCCGGCGATTACGGCATTGTGGCACAACGTGTGGAATTATCGTACGGATCTGAACATGACGAACCAGCCGTTCGAGTCCTTTGAAGCCAAGTTTGGACCGTGGATGCGGGCCGGCGACTCATACACGGCTCTCATCCGAAATGACCTAAACAACAGCTACACGAGCACACTCGATTACGGGATCGACATCACCGGATACGGGAGCCGGCAGAACTTCAGTCAAGTCTTCCGAGTCTAGAGATATCGTCCTCTTGACAGACGGCTTGTGCGCCTCGACTTATTCTATTTTTGCGTCCGGGATGAAGAGCCAAGGGAATGTGAAAACGATTGTAATGGGCGGCAGGCCGAACGGTCGACTCATGCAAGGCATTGGGGGTGCAAAAGGAGCCCAGGTCCTCCTTTTCAAGCACATCTTCGAAGCATCACGCGCTCTCATGGACACGATTTACACGAACCTGTCTTCGACGCAGAAGACAGCCCTATCGTAGCTTACGAGTTTGCCCTTTGAGAGAAGCACCGGTGCGATCCTCAACGTTCGCGACCAGATCCTGCGCAGCGACATCGGTACCGGTGTTCCGGCACAGTTTGTTAACGAGCCAGCTGAGTGTCGTCTTTACTGGGCCCTGGGCATGCTGAATGACGTGAGGGAGATCTGGAAGGCTGCGGCCAACTTAGCGTAGAACCGTAGTGGCTGCGTCGCCGGAACAGGCTTCGGAAAGACGAGACTGGGTATTCCGTCGTCGATCAAGGCGAGCGGAGCGGTGCCAAAGCCGGAGACGAAGGTGATACCTGCGGTTGATGTTGATTTGGATCAAGATGCTCGGGATGGAGAGCCTGATTGGCGGCCCGAAGAAACCTTTATGTTCTAAGCTGACCGCGTGTCGCTTACGACGAGCTAACCCAGCTCGACTCGATGTACACTTATAGTTGTACATTCCTTTTGTAACTGGTACTACTGTCGATCTCTCGTGCCCATCGGTGTAATTGATGCTTGCTCTGTTATTGCCGGTCGTAGTTGAGTGTCTCTGTTAGGTTGGCTTGTAGTTAAATGCCGCCAATGATTGTCGGGGAAGCGTGTGAAAGTATCGTATCCATCCGACCCAGGGCTTCTCGAAACATGTGAAGTTCGGACATGTAAGGCGTGCATAGGAAGACGAAGCCTAAAGCTTGCACGCCGTTCGCCGGGACATGCTTGCTTCACGTCTCAGAGGGAGGCAGCATTACTCTGAGAATTGAACCCGGAGGAGCCTAGAACAGAGCCATTCGTCTCGTTGGGTTGTTATGAGGATTGAATTGGGAGAAGGGCCGGTATCGGTGGACGAGTTTACGTCGACTCATGGTTTCGGGTACTGCGGAATCAAAGTATCAGCCGACGTCACAGCGTGTTGAGGAAGTGGCAGGGTGGATGCTGACTCTTGCAAGAACTCTCGGGGATCTTCATGGACACGTCATAGAAAAGTTGCCAGTGCCAACATTTCTGCTCAATCTCGCCAAGCATGGAGCGATCGTGGAGCGGTTTGGAGTCTGTATCGTTGTCCTTGCCTTGTCCTTGCTGACATTACAGGAGCTAAACTATTCCAAAGCCAGCGTTTAGACTTGGTGAGTTATTGAGCATAAGGCCACATGATGGGCATGTGTAATTTGTATAGCCGCATAGCCCAAATCGGAAAGGGCTGCATCTGAATTGTTCATCGTCCCAGCGTGGACTTGCCGAAGGTAGACAATTGAGCCATGCCCATGGTGTGTGGCCTGAAGAGCCTATGTTGGTTTGAGGTGGTCGTTCAGCTGCCTCACAGTTCTTTTCGAGGTGGTCTGGACTGACGGAGGGAGTGTTTGGTGTCTATCTGGATTCAGTGTCAAGGCGTGTTACCAAGCCAGGCTCAACCATGCCGCAGGCACAGAGGGCAGAGGGAAAAGGTCCAGTGATTCGCGACATCTAACGTCACCCAGAGACCCGGATTGGCTTTTGAGGGCAGGAGACCACGGAAGCCAATCGGAGCGAGGCCAGTATGGAAAATACCCGAACAAAGCCCGAGACCAACAGTTGGAAGGCACAAATCAACAGTTCGCATAGCATTAAGGCCTGAGGCGACAACACAGCTTTGAACGGTGTGGAAAACTCCTATGTTTTATTTTTGATTTTGATTTTTTATTCGATTCTTTCCCCTTCTGTACAGGACCCGATGACTCTGTTTTAGCATGTGAAGCCCAAGATTCAAGCATCGCATTTCGCATGCTTTCCACCCATGCTTGCCTCTCTGCCCACATGTCAGATTGGGCGGTCAGCATAGGTGGGAGGGCGTGCGGCCGGCCCATGCCAGTATCCGTTTTGTGCTGGGCAAGAGATGGCAGGCCTCGGTGGCCGGGCGACGATGAAGAAAAAAAAAATTCTACGGGGGGTGCCCCACGGTTTTGTGGAGTGCTTTGGCGCCATCGTGGAGAAGAGTGGGCAAGGCACTGGCGAACGAGGGAGACGCACGCAATGGGCTGGTGCTTATCACACACACCCCACCATTTGGAGGATGAGCCGGTGGCCTGAACGTATCGTATCTATCGATAAGAGGATGATGTCGCGGGCGGGCATCTTAATATCAACGACGTCCCTTGGGACGGTTGCTGGGGAGTGAAAGTGGACAACTATGCCACTCTACCCTGTATGTAGCTAATGGCTGGTATATGCTTCTCGATGGCAGTGGATTCTTTCCCCAGCCATCTACCGAAATACATGTAGAAAGGCAGTGGCAACGGAGGGGTACATTTCATTGTATCAATGGCTTCTGCCAATGTAGATGGCGAGGCGGAAACACAACATCACGAGAGAAAACCAAGTTCGGGAGCCTCTACTCTGGACCCCGACATTGAACTTCTGGCAGGTAATGTCGAGGAATTTTCTCAGGGGCGAGGATATACGGAGGTTAATGCCGGAGAGTCCAGCCTAGGCGGTTCAGAACATTTGGGCGGCAGGTTCATCGATCCGTCTAGCCTCAAGGGCCAGGCTCAATGGGCACCATGCTTGGCAGCCTGGCCCCATTGAGACCCCACCAATCCTCGCTCTCACTGCCATGTAACTTGCACTAGGTAAGACTGGGTGACAAGCCAGTACGAGTGGCAGACAAAGGCGCAGACGGTCTCGGACGCTCGAGGTGACGGCCACGGCGTCTGAATGATTCAAGGACGAATCGGCCAGGCCGTGGCAAAAAAAGAGAAAAAAAGGGAGGACCCGAATGGTCCGGAACGTCAGAGAACCGAATACCTACCAACTGGTTACGATGAGCGCATGGCCAGCTTCTACAGGCACTTCGAGAAAAACCTAGATAATGGTGATGTCGGACCAAAAGGAATGGAACGGAACTGGAGGCTAGATTGAAAAGATGGGACGAGTCGTTTTCACATGGGTCTTCGTCATACCCGAATGTGATACGTGTGGAACAGGGGGCGAAGCTTTTCGGGGATATGTTAAAGTCAATAATCGTAAATAGGCACACTAAAACGAAAAAAAAAAAAAAAAAAAAAATCCAGGGACGTTCCCTATAGGAAAGTCAAAATTTGTTGGAGGGTTTCTATTACCGTTCCTCACATGTGTTTACAGTATTGCCGCTAATGCCCGTGGCCACTCAGCCAGAGGGATGGCAGAAGAATGGTCCTTTTACTTGTGTAATCGCAACCGTGCCTACTACCATGCATGTATGGAGGATGTGAGCCGGGTGGCGAAGCCGAGGCGCA
The DNA here is from genome assembly GCA_020631755.1 of Colletotrichum sublineola. Lineage (NCBI taxonomy): Eukaryota > Fungi > Ascomycota > Sordariomycetes > Glomerellales > Glomerellaceae > Colletotrichum > Colletotrichum sublineola. Next base: position 2,789,259 of record JAHSQG010000009.1, read on the forward strand.
AGGGGGTGGATTGTGAGATCTGTCACCGTCCACCGCCGCGCCGCGCAGCGCAGTGTAGCAACACGGCCACCAGTGACATTGTGTACTTCTGATATTTCTATCCCGCGTGCCGAGATGACTCAGGCTACCTGAGAACGACAGGGGACGGGAGGACACACATGGAGGATGGCCGTCTCACCCACCCCTTTTGCCCCCTTCCCCATACTACACTAGAGACACGGGATAAGGCAGGGCTTATCGCCAAGTGAGCCAGGCCACGGATCACATTGGGGGAAGGCTGACGACGTGAGACAGCCCGCCACTGGGGCCTTGCCATCGACGACCGACCGTAGCCACCACGGCTGAGGCAAGATGGCAAGGCAGGGTCAGACGTTAACGGATGATGGGGAGACATGATATAATGCCGGCATGATCCGAAAATCGTCGCTGGGATTTCCAGTCTGCAAAACCCAATGCAGAGACTACGGCAACGACGTTGGCGGCAAATGGCATTTTGTTTTTTTCGTTTTCGGAGGTTTGCTCCGTCTGGAGAGTAGGAAGGACTGTGACATATCAATGGCGGTCGTTGTTAGGGACAGATTACCTGAGAACCACGGAAACCAGCACAACGTGGACGGCTCTGTACCCGGGCTCACCTAGCCATGGACAACTCAACAAGAAACAGTGTGAAAAACAATGGATAAAACGCCTGTACGGATAATATACAAGGCATCGGGTCCAAACCAGGCCCTGGCAAGGTGGTGAAATGGCAAATGGCAAAATGTCCGTGGGGCCGCCCAAATGTTTGGTGAGAAATGCATTGGTGCATGAACGGGCATTTTCCCACTCACCGCCCTTCCAGGTAGCCCCTTACGGACTAGCGCGGGGTCAGATAAGGGATTGAACCCCTCCGATAAGACATTACTCGCCAGCGAAACCCAACCACGACCAGTCAGACAAGGCACGCACCTCCCCCCCTTCGTCAGGCAGTGCAGTGGGCAGAAGAGGGAAGGAGGGGAGGAGTACCTAGAGCGGTTTCTGATTATTTTTTTCCTCTCTGTGGTGGGGCTACCCTTGCCGCTAGTGTCGCCGTCGCCGGGCCAGGAAGGGAAGGAAGGAGAGAGGGGAAAAAAGTTTTTGGTGGGAAGGCGGCGACAATGGCGGGCGGCGGGACGACGGGGGGAAAGGAGGGGCACAAATTGTCCAGGAAGCAGGGAAAGGGACACACTGCCAACGAAGAGGTACATATCCGTATGTACGAATGTCGACATAGGATCAGGTACCTTGTGTACCTAGGCATGTACATGAGACGTAGGAGGGGGGAGGCGACTAGAGAGAGACCTGTGCTTGTTACCAAGGACCGATAACACAAAGCCAGGACGCAACAATTTTTTTTTTCTTACCTACGCTAGAGATAATAAAAAATCCAGTCCTCCGCCCTCACCCCTCCTCTCTTCTCCTTTTCTTCTTCTTCCTCTCCTCTCTTCCTACTCTTGAACCTCTTCCTCTCCAAACCTCCCACTCCCTTTCTTCTTGGTTGTTCGTCTTCCTCCGGACGTATTTCCACTCAATCATTTGACTTTCTTCCGTCTCCTGTCTGCGACGGTTTATCAAGAGCGAATCTCGCCCTGATCAAACCTCCGCCTTCGTAAAGAAGTTCAGAGACAAATTCTCTCCGAAGCGCCACATAGAGCAGAAGAATAGCGATCCTCCAGTCGTCTTTTCTTCCCGCGGGCCTTCCCATCCTCCCAAACCGATCTCACATCCTGTCGCCTTTTCGGTTACGATAGAGCATAGACTTTGCATCTAGACGCTTTAGACGTTCAGACAAGCGAGTTTTCTTCTGCAACAATACTCGACAAACCAAACTCCTCCCGATCGACATAATACAATCCGCCATAATGTCTTCCGAGAACGCCCAGTCCGTCAAGGTTTTGGACGAGCTTATGCAAAAGCTCACCATCTCCAAGGAGGCTGCTGAAATCAAGGAGTCTTCCGCTGCTCTGGCCTCTTTCATGAACGGCCGCATCGAGGACCAGGATGTTCCCACCAAGTAAGTTACAGCCGCTTTTCCCTACTGCCCCAGTCTGCAATTTTTGGGGGGATAGGTTCTCCGAGCCACCGTGTCCACGGCCTCGGGGGGCGTTTCTCCAAAAAATCCAGATTTTTTTTCCCGCCTTTCCCTCTATGGCCCTCGCATTTTACCCCTCGCCTCCTCGGTCGGGTTTCCCACCGACCCGCTGCAACGCAAAGATCGGCTGGTCTTGGCCACTCAGCGAGCGAGCTATTTTCGGCGCCCACACAACTTTTTTTTTTTTTTTTTTTTTGAGCATCAGCACTGACAAGGATTTCCCCGCAGGAGCATCGAGGCCTTGAGAAAGCTCTTCAACAACAAGAAGGACGCTGCCGCCCGTGAGAAGGCTGCCGTTGCCATCACCTCCATCGCTCAGCACTCCGAGGTCTCCGCCCACGTCGAGCCTTTCCTCGTCGCTCTTCTCCCCGATGTCCTTGCCGCCGCTGGCGACAAGATCACCAGTGTCAAGAATGCCGCCACCCAGGCTGCCCTCGCCATTGCTGAGGCCATCAACCCCAACGCCGTCAAGGGTATCTTCGAGCCTGTCAAGAAGTCCCTCCTTGAGGCCCAGAAGTGGCAGGAGAAGATGGCTGCTCTCGATGTCCTCGAGACCGTCATTCGCACTGCCCCCGCCCAGGTCGGCTACCGCGTCCCCGACTTGATCCCCGTCGTCTCCGAGTCCATGTGGGACACCAAGAAGGAGGTCAAGGAGCGCGCCTACAAGACCATGGAGGCCATCTGCCAGCTCATTGTCAACCGTGATATTGAGCGCTTCATTCCCGAGCTCATCAAGTGTATCGCCAAGCCTGAGAACGTCCCCGAGACTGTCCACTTGCTCGGTGCCACCACTTTCGTCACTGAGGTTCAGGAGCCCACTCTTGCCCTCATGGTTCCCCTCCTTGACCGTGGTCTCGCTGAGCGTGAGACTGCCATCAAGCGTAAGTCGGCCGTCATTGTCGACAACATGTGCAAGCTTGTCGACGACCCCAACATTGTCGCTCCTTTCTTGCCCAAGATGATGCCTGGTCTCCAGAAGAACTACGACAACTTGGCCGACCCCGAAGCCCGTGAGAAGACCAAGCAGGCTCTCGACACCCTCACCCGCGTCGGCAACGTCGTTGACGGCAAGATCCCCGAGGTCCGCCACGACTCTGACGTCGATGTTGTTCTCCCCAAGCTCAAGGAGTCCATCCCCTCCAAGTACAAGTCCAAGGTCGACAAGCTTGAAATTGTTCTCCAGTACGCTGCCAGCATTGCCGGCCAGCTTATTGACGAGAAGGAGATTGAGTCCGCTGTCTGGACCGAGGCCCTCAAGCCTTACATCTCCGTCGTCGTCGGTGACGAGGATGCCCAGAAGGTTGTTGACGACTTCCGCAAGCGTGCCTCTCCCGGTGCCGCCGAGGAGGCCGAGGTTGACCCCGATGATGAGGAGGGTGAGGACCTTTGCAACTGCACCTTCTCCCTCGCCTACGGTGCCAAGATCCTGCTCAACCAGACTCACCTCCGTCTCAAGCGTGGCCAGCGCTACGGTCTTTGCGGTCCCAACGGTTCCGGCAAGTCCACCCTCATGCGTGCCATCAACAACGAGCAGGTTGAGGGTTTCCCCAAGCAGTCCGAGGTCAAGACCGTCTTCGTCGAGCACGACCTTGACTCTGCTGACACTGAGATGACCACCATCGACTGGACCATGAAGAAGCTCCAGGACGCCGGTGTCGAGACCTCCCAGGCCGACGTCGAGGCCAAGCTGAACGAGTTCGGCTTCACCGAGAACATGGTCAAGGGTGAGATCTCTGCCCTTTCTGGTGGTTGGAAGATGAAGCTCGCCCTGTGCCGTGCCGTCTTCGAGGCCCCCGATATCCTGCTTCTCGACGAGCCTACCAACCACTTGGACGTGAAGAACGTCAAGTGGCTCGAGGACTACCTTTGCAACTCCCCTTGCACGTCCATCATCGTCTCCCACGACTCTGCCTTCCTCGACAACGTCTGCCAGCACATTGTCCACTACGAGCGCTTCAAGCTCAAGCGCTACCGTGGTAACCTCAAGGAGTTCGTCAAGAAGAACCCTGCTGCCAAGTCTTACTACGAGCTCAGCGACTCCGAGATGGAGTTCACCTTCCCCGAGCCCGGTTTCCTCGAGGGTGTCAAGACCAAGGCCAAGGCTATCCTGCGTGCCAGCAAGATGTCCTTCCAGTACCCCGGTACCAGCAAGCCTCAGATCCAGGACATCTCTTTCCAGTGCTCCCTCGGCTCCCGTATCGCTGTCATTGGCCCCAACGGTGCCGGCAAGTCTACCCTCATCAACGTCCTCACTGGTGAGCTCGTCCCTACCGAGGGTGAGATCTACCAGCACGAGAACATCCGTATCGCCTACATCAAGCAGCACGCTTTCGCCCACATCGATAACCACCTGGACAAGACCCCCTCTGAGTACATCCAGTGGCGTTTCCAGACTGGTGAGGATCGTGAGACGATGGACCGTGCCAACAAGATCATCACCGATGCTGATGAGGAGGCTATGAACAAGATCTTCAAGATTGAGGGCACCCAGCGCCGCATCATCGGTATCAACTCTCGCAGAAAGTTCAAGAACTCGTACGAGTACGAGTGCTCTTTCGCCATCGGCGACAACGTTGGCCAGAAGAACGAGCGCTGGACTCCCATGATGTCCGCTGACAACGTCTGGCTGCCCCGTAACGAGCTTCTGGCTTCTCACCAGAAGATGGTTGCCGAGGTCGACATGAAGGAGGCTCTTGCCTCTGGTCAGTTCCGTCCCCTAGTCCGCAAGGAGATCGAGAGCCACTGCGCCAACTTCGGCCTCGACGCCGAGCTGGTTTCCCACTCCCGCATGCGCGGTCTGTCTGGTGGCCAGCGTGTCAAGGTCGTCCTTGCTGCCTGCTCTTGGCAGCGCCCTCACTTGATCGTCCTTGACGAGCCTACCAACTACCTCGACCGTGACTCTCTCGGTGCCCTGTCCAAGGCCCTGAAGAAGTTCGAGGGTGGTGTCATCATCATTACCCACTCTGCCGAGTTCACCAAGAACATCACTGAGGAAGTCTGGGCTGTCATGGACGGCAAGATGACTCCTTCAGGTCACAACTGGGTCCAGGGCCAGGGTTCCGGCCCCCGCCTCAAGGGTGACGACGCTGAGGAGGAGGAGAAGTTCGACGCCATGGGCAACAAGATTGTCAGCACCAAGAAGAAGGCCAAGCTGTCGTCTGCCGAGCTCCGCAAGAAGAAGAAGGGTAAGTTTAGAGTCCCGTCCATGACCTGATGATACGTGTAACATTCGCTAACTTGAACTTCCAGAGCGCATGGCCCGCCGCAAGCGTGGTGAGGAGGTTTTCTCCGACGAGGACGACATCTAAACCAGTCACGACGAGATCGCTTTCCTTCCATTTGTCACGAGCCTTACAAAAGTCTGTTTTCGGTAACGCGGGTTGCATGGTACGGGCCTGTTTATGATTTCTTTGACGAGCACCCATGAGATTCCCCTTTGAAATGAAACCGCCGGATGAGGAATGACCACTCGCTGTGGGATTGGAGGATCCCGCGGGCGAGGAGATAGGTTCCTGGCGACAGGGAATGAGGGGGTAAGAATAAGAGAGTAGAAAGAGTAAATAGACGGCAATACAAGCCATAGACACTTCAACTTGAGGTTTCCAACGTGATGTTTAGACGCGAAAGAAAAGTGCCCAGTGTCCTCGATTCCTTGGCGTGGTACAAAACATTGTTTGGTTGAATGATCGGCGGATGACAGGTCCTATTAGAGATGGAGTTGTAGGTAAGATGGAAGATTGGTGTATCGTGGAGTATGTATTTCAAAGGAGGTACTCACCATGCCTTCCTTGTTCGCCGTCTTCCTCTTTGATTTAGCGTCATTCCAACATCTTAAAACCGACGTCCCGCCACGACTGAGAAGGGCGCCTATGGTGACACCAAGTATCCCTTGAGAACGGGTTCAAAGAATAGCCTTTATTCATTTGGTGGTAGTTTGCTCCCTTTCAACAGTTTATTACTCCCCGAAGTGCTCATACACAGAGTAATGGCCATCCTTCCTCAGCTAAGACGTCAATCGCCAAGCCAGACACGCCAACTGAATCTCAGATGACAGTTGTCGTTTCTGCTAATGTGGTGTTGTGGGAGCTATATCCGCCACATCTCACTATACCACCCACGGAACAAGGTTCCAAAAGTCTCACAAGACGGACCACCGCTGTCCTCTGGCACCTGCTAGGAAGTGATGGCACCCTTCCAGGGCCCGTGGTGGCTCCGACCTCAGCTCCCAGAGCTGAACGCCGAAGGCGACGACTTTTGCGACTATACTCCCCTCCCGAAACCTAACCCCACTCACCTCGATGTCTTCTTTTGGACCGAGCACATTCAGCTCCTGCGCGGCGGCGGCCTCCGCACCTACGAGTCCCAGATTCTGCAAGAGGTCGAGCCTTACACGCCGCGCCTGGCCCTGCCAGCGGGGCTTTCGGGGTACAGGAGCGACGAGTCTAGCGAGAACGAGGAGGACATGAGCGGGACGTCTGCGAGTGGCAATAACAGTAACGATGATTACACCATCGACAACGAGCCAGACGGAGCCTCCTTGTTCCCCATACACCCGATGTTGACCGCCGCGCCGCTCCCGTGGATGGATCGAGACTTTGTGGAAGTGGACGAGACTAAGTGGTTCAAACTCTTCCGGAGAGAGAGGTGGGCGAGCTATTCCAACCAGGACCCTGGTCAGCTTTCAGTCGATATCGACGACGACAAGGACTGGGGCAAGTTGAGCAGGGTCATAGAGATCGCGAACCGGATTCTTAGCGAGGCTGTGGATCAGGAGTGGTTAGTTTCGCTCCCCTTCTTCACATACCTACCTACATGAACCGAGTCGAAGAATCAGACAAATTGACGTCGCGAGCCAGGCTGTTGACTATCCTCAATCCAAAAGCCCGCGATACCCGAGGCCCCGTTACCACCACGAACCGCACCAAATCTTGGAACAATACCGTCGTCCACCGCGCCGTCCCCGTCCCGCCTCACGCCCGGCTCAGCAGAAAGCAGGCCTGCAAGGCCCTCGACGATGTCGCCGAGTATATCTTCTGGGGCTTCCACATGCCGGACGAATACGCCGGTGTGACTGGCAAGACGTCTAGCCTCCGGCGCAACGACGGACGCTGGTTCCGCTTTATGACGCTGAATCTGATGACGATGGAGCCAGTTTTCCAGATGAACACTTCCGGAGACCCGGAGGGAAGGCAGACTGCCGTCGGAATGGCTCATGTTGTAAGTATAATTTGATACCCTCCAAAATCGTTTCGTTCAGGGTATCATTAACCGTGGCCATTCGTCGGTTTTCCAGATGCTCCACGAGCTGGCGGTATGTCGCCATTGCCCGTCCTGCGGGCACTTGGGATGACGCAAAAGGACACGGTCGGCTAAACAACAACAGCATTCGCTCTCTGGCTTATTTTTCGATAAAATGCCCAAGTCAAAAAAGAACTCGACCTGTAGGTCATACGAGCTTGTACGTTGGATCCCCGCACCTCCACTTTCCTGGCTGATGGCTACAATAAAGTTCTTCAAGGAGGAAAGGTGGGCAGAAGCAGGCTACTCTTTCGAGACGGCCGTGTTTGGTACTACCGCCAAAAACCACTGGGCGGGTTGGGACGGCCGCATCCAATACCTTGGCATGCGCGGCATGAGCCCCGAAACGTGCGAGAGCAGCCCGCATTGGAGATACGACGGCTGGGCCCCGGAAGACCCCTTCCTCGATGTGCCGCTGGGCATACCCGCCATTGTCCCCCACGCCATGACGACGTCCGACTACTGGGAGGTGCACGTTAAGAAGTACGGCTACCCGAGCCTCCGGTGGACGTGGGTCTGCGAGGGCCGGTCCGAGGCGAGCAACGGGGAGGTGCAGATGCGGCCGGCCAAGATCATGGATCAGCCGTATAAGTACTCGGGGTACAGCGAGCTCAACCGGGGCATGAAGGCTGTGGCGCAGAAGCTGCGCAAGAGGCGTCTCGACCTAAAGAGACTGCGGCCTTGGTATGCCAAGGAGTATGCCTTTTGGTCACGGACGTTGTACGCCGAGACGACGCTGCGGTCCGCGTTGGTGTATCTAGCAGAAACGCTCCGCGGCCGCTCCTTCCAACAAGAGGCCACCGCGAACGAATCCATCGAGAAGCTGCTTAAGCCCCATAACCGGCTTTTAGACCTGGAAACGGTCCTTCCCGAGAAGACAAGGACTTCCAGAATGTTTTACCACGCCATGGGGTTCCTCGGCCAGGCGACGCTGCCCGTCCGGAGGGGGACTGTCACGTACACGGACAGTGGCGTCGTCGAGTACCCAGATCGGTTGCGTCCCGCCTTGAGGCGTGGCTTCGCCGGCGATGCCGCGCTCGTTGACCAACTGGTGGCTTCTGGGAAGGCGTGGGCGGACAAGAAGAGGACCAAGACGCTATACGACAATTCCGAGCCTAGCCACGACAGAGAGCTGTGTATGAGCAACGCACACCTGGCCTTCCGCCGCTGGCAGGTGCTGGGGTTCTTCTCAGCTTCCATAGTCAGAGATTTCGAGATCGAGTGGCAGCTTCTGAGGCGGCAGATGGACCAGGCACCATTTGAGGACGTGCAGCTTGACTGGAGCCCCGGAACGTGGCCCGTTCTGCGTCACTACTTCGGCGAAACGGACCACCAGACTTCGGTGTTCTTCAGTGCGGGCGAGCAGATGGAGCAGAAAGGCGAGGGCGTCGACGCCGACATACCGGTCGGGGCAATCGCACGGCCGGCGATCCCCTCGGCGCCCTCGGCGTCGGCGCCGGCGCCATGGATCCCGTACTACAACACTGGCGAGGTCGGTGACCATCAGAGACTCAACAGCGCCCGTAAGTGGTTTTGCGTGTGGGACGGACGGGAAATGGGGATCTACGACATGACGGACCTGCTGGTGGGCGTGTCGTGGACCAAGGAAGCGAGGGCCCACGTCACGGCGCCTTTTACGAATCCCTTTTGTCGGATGGTCCGCGTTGACACAATGAACCAAGTCTGGCTCGATCGGTTCACTACCGAACAACCTCTCGGCTATGTCGCGAGAGTGCGCATGAAAGAGGATGTCAGGATCAACGACGGAAAGGACGGGAGGCCGCGGTGGGTTATGGCTGGAGAGGACGTGTATGACGTGACAAGTGGGTTTCCGGGTCAATCCAACCACCTAATCCCAGACGGTGGGAAAAGGGAACTTCCATGTGTGAACAAAAGACGCTGATGGAACGTCGTGGTGTGCAGATGTCGAGCTCCCGCCGGAATCGCAGGACCTGGAGTCTATCTTCGCCGGGTCCTCCCACGAAGACCCGGTCGCCAAAGCGGTCAACCTGGGATACCATCCAGACGTCATACATGAGACACTACGTCCCTACTGGATCGGCCAAGTCTATAAAAAAGGCGAAAGACGCAGCCGGGTGCATTATGTGTTCACGGAAAGCGAGGTCAGGTGGCACACGACCCGCGAGACCGGGATCTACATCATCATCCGGGGCAAGGTCTACGATTTCACGAGTGAGTACTCGCCCGTCCACAGCCCCTACATCTGACCCTAGACTTTGAGTGGAATATGCTCACACGTGATGACAAGAATTCATCGACGTGCACCCCGGTGGCTCGTCCATCATCGCGCAGATTGCCGGGACGGACGCCACGGCCGCCTGGGACAAGTTCCACGGCAGCCTCTACACGGATTTTCCCTTTGACATCCACGCGCAGCTGGACAACCTGGAGATCGGGAGGATCGTTGAAGAGCGGATTCAAACGGCCATGACGCTATCACCCAACGAGATCTGTATCCGGAATTGCATCTACAGCAAAGACCGTAAGTTCACCCTGAAAAGTCACCCTTTCTTCTTCAAACACGGGAGCCATGCCGACCGGTCAAGTGTTCTGAGCAAGAAAAAGAGGTAAGCCTAAAAGCGACTCCCAGCTGACTAGCCGGACCCAACTACAGGGAGCGATGCACACGAAGAAAAGAAAATTATCGACCTGCTCGATGGCTACTGGGGCTCGGATGGCACCGCCGAGATGGAGAAGCCGGACGCTCCCGAAGTGTACATCCGGCTCTGGGACCGTCCCTGGCTTATCGTCGCCAAGCTGGGCACTCCGCGAGACAAATTCCCCTACATGAGCCCCAAGGTCCTGGGGAAGATGGACGGCAAAGAAAGGCCAGGCGGGTTCAACGAGTCGTGGGTCTCTAACGGCCACGTCGTCTATAACATCACTTGTGAGTGCCCCGCCTCCGTTCCCTCTAACCCACTCCTTAAAGGATCATATTTCCGAAACGCTCGGCAGCTGACTCATATCTTTGCGACTCAGCATTAGTGAGATGTAGCAGTCCGATTTCCATCGTCGAGAAGCTAAAGTTGAGGGCCGGGTCGCGGCTCGAGCCCGCGGTGGCAGAGGACAGAGCCCTGATCAGTTTTCTTGAGAATAGCTGCTCGCACCGCATCATTGGCCTGCTCCGCGCCCCCAAGCACGGCCTGACTTCTTTGGAGAAGCCCGTCGCATGGAAGACGTCGTACAGGCGGACGCCAGCTACCAAGCCAAAGCCCGCCCCTCAAACCGGCGGTTCGGTGAGCACCGCGGCGACGCCGACGCCGGCGCCGGCGCCATTCACTGTGCGGCCGCTGTACCCGCTCCGAAAGAAGCGAAAGAAGACCAATGATACCGGTGCTGGGTACCCGCACCCGCAGGGCATCAATTTATGGTTGCAGAACGTTGCGATTGACGAACCGATGGGCGAGCCGATGGACGAATCGCCAGATGACCCGATGGATGACCCCATCGGCGACCCGATGGACATGAGCCGTATAGCGGCGAGGACGGTCCTGAAGAAGATGGGATTTCCGGCGCAGCCGGGGAGAAAGACGGCTGATCATGAAAGGAAGAAGGGGGGCTGGTGAGGACGTAGAATTTGTTTGTGTTAGTGATGGGTGGACAGCTTTTGCTAAATTCCGAATCCCCTGGGCCTAGTCTTCTCTATTTCTTTCTTTTTTGTCTCTTTGGTTTGTAGAGTCTTTTCAGGTTCATCATATCGACTCGATTTTCTTTTCATAACCTTAGCTATTGGCATTTCCAGTGGTATTGAACCTAACTTTTGCGTAACCTAAACCGGAACAGTGGATTGATAGACGATCTGAGAGACCCAGAGAACCACGCAGAGTTCATGCGTTATTGGGGAGGGCGTCTGCCTGTTTCTCCTTGGCGGCTGCGCTGACGTAGACGCTTCCCTAGATCGCGCCGCCTCTTCACAATAAATCACTCGGTGCTGGTCAAGATGAATGTCCGCAAACTTGCGTCTGCTTTCACGCCGGCCCCGGTGCCTTGGCCGGATCTGCCTGGCGCTCACCGTCAGAGAACGGCGCAACGGACCGAAAACACCGATCTGGTTCTCGATGTACGCCAAAACGGGCGCCCTGAGAGACATACGTTTGCTAATAATAGCCGCGGACGCAGGGGAAGTAGTTGTTGTGCCTCGACAAAGCCCGGCGTACCCGCCGAAAAGACTTTTGTCATGAGCCCAGGGAGAGTCGTCCCGTGTCATCCTGACGGATGCGGATGGCCTGGGCAGGGCGAAAACATTGAAAACAAACTTGAAAGTCAGTCATAGCGATTTTCACAGTAAGGGAGGCCTTTCAACCTATCTCTGGTCTATTCTAGGAACCTGGCACCATGGACGGACGACGTTCCATGTTCTTTTGTCCGATGTCTAGTTGAGGTATTGTTCCTCCAAAGAATAATTAATCTCTTGGCAGGCGTCCACACTCACGAATAAAGAACTTGTTGTTTTTTTTCATCAACCTCGGCATGAATGAACACTTATTAAGAACCCATGTCAATAGGTCAAGACCGATTGATGTACTTCATCCTTTCTCATTGTGCTGGGTACGGTTGCCACAAAACTACTCGATACTGCTGTCATTACTGTTGTCTTACCATCATCCCAAAACCATTTTCTGGCATCTTTTAATATTTACTTGTCCATTGCCCAGCGGAGAGGCCATACATCAACCGGCAGCCGGCATATCAGACAAGATGTCGTCCATCCCCACCAAGGGTTGGGCAAAATACTACTGCGTGGGCAAGCCGCGGCCCCGAAGAACAGACGGCCTCTCATGGATTGACCCGGTGTACCCTAACATCGACCCTGTGACGCTTGATCTCGATAACCCATCCTCTGGTCAAGTCCCTCAACCAACTCCATCTCAGCTCGACGACCTCTATATCTCGGAGCTGCAGCAGGCCAACAAGCAATTCGGCCTGCGGACGTGGGAAGCTGCAGTCCTTGCTAAGGACGAGGTTTATACTGCCACAGATGAAGCGCCGCAGCTGATCGGGAACGCGATTGACGTGAAGGAGTGGACGTGGTTCCCATTCTGGACGATAGACCGTTGGGTGATCGATTTCACGGTGCCTCCCAACTGGTCGAACGGATGGAGCACGGAATATGTCTGGAGCGCTCAGGACCCGGCGGTTTGGGAGGTGCTCCGGCAAGCCATCCAACTCGCGGAAAACATTCTCAGAAGTTGTCTTCTAACACCCTGGTACGTATGCACTTGTGTTTTGGCGCTTTCGGGGTACATCACGCAGATATATCTCCATGAATTCGTCAGCTTACGCGAATTTCTAGGTTTCAATCGCTCATCAACTCGAGAAACCTCAGATCTGCCACGAAAGAAATACCCCTCGGCTCCGGACAACGGGGCACTGTCTGGCGCATGCAATACCCTCCGTCCGCAGTCCTCACGGCGGAGGACACAATTCAGCTACTCTTGCGTCTTTTGGACGAGAAGCTGTACTGGTCGTTCAACGACAAGTCCAGGCAAGGGTGCTATGAGCCGGGCGGGATCACGCATGGGCTCACATTTTCCGTGAACGGGACTCTGAGCGGGCCAATCGCGATCCTCATAGATATTCTTGACATCAGAACCATCCTGAATCCGATGACAACGGAGGCTTCTAGAAAATCGGCGCTGCTCAATTTGAGTGATACGGTATGGTCCATTTTCTAATTACAACTTCGGGAGCTTTATACTGACTTTGTCTCGACCAAGCTTGTGCATGAACTCATGGTAAGCCTCCCTCCTTGCTGCAGCACCTGGATTTGATGTTTTCGCGCATCTGCCAGTTCATTCCTTGAAGTATAGTTGCTCACCAGGGGTGGCATATTACTCTTAGCATGCAATCGCTCTATGCCACAGAACCAATGCAGCTATAGTATATGCTCTAGGACAGCCGTATAGAAACCTCGAACTTGTAAGCCCCGAGTTCTATACTATGCCGAAAGCTTACAACAGCCAACTATAGCGCAGTTTGGTCCCTACGAACATCAGGCGGAACTCGGCCAATCGTGGGAGAAGGCAACGTTCGGCGGTACACTTTCTACAGTCACCACGGAGGAGTCTGCCGAGTACTTCCATACCACAACAGGTGCAAGTCTAATCTTGGGTCTTACGGAATGGCCCCTATACTGGGAAGGGTACGAATGGACATTCGACGAACCCATAGATCGCATGGCTCTGCTGACGAAATGGCCTATACCTGCATCGTGGCAGCATTGCCTTTCGTCGCAAGATTTCTGGGACCGGGTGGTGGCCAAATTCGGGCCCAACTGTCTCCGAGTACCCAAACTGCTTACAACGACGATTGTTTTGGGCGACGACGGATACCCGAGGCCTTACACCTACCCGAGAGACACTACGTCTCGATGGGTGTCCGACTTCGCACCCCCCCCGTTTTACGCAAAGTCATTGAAGCTTCTGGCCAGGGAACTGCATGCAAGGCGGCAGGAATACAGCAAGATGCGCCCGTGGTTCGCTGACACGTTCGCAATGTGGCAGCTCACTCCGTGGAACGGGCGGAGGTACCGCGAGGAGCTTTGTTGGCTGAAGGACGTTGCGCTCATTCGGAAGAACGACCGACACGAGGCGAATGCGCAAGAAATCGTCGACCGCTGGATTACCCCTTTTCAAGTTGGGATGAATCCAGATGGTTCTCTGGGGGCATGGTGCTCTTCCTTCTATCGGGACGTGACGAAGCAGGTTGGCATCACAGTGTGGTTCTGGCGCGCATTGGGGTACTTGCTATACGCATCCCTACCCGGGCGAATGCCGAAGACGACGCCTGTCAAAAACCCGAGAGGCCTGGTGGCAGACCATTGGTCCTTGAACCTGAGCCTTCCCATCAGCGCCGCCCAGAAGAAAGATGCTCTGGCGACCATACAAAAAGCAGAAGAGAATCGGTGGAAGTATCCCGCGATCCACCTGAGAGGAAGGCACACGCAGAAGGAGGTGCCGTCAGCAGTGCGAAGAGTCCGGATGGGGGCCGTCGGCCTCGCGAGGATCGCATTCGAGACCTTTGAACTTCTCTGCATCCGGCCCGCCGGGCTGCGAGAGGCCTTCGAAACCGCGTGCGCTAGTATGGAAGCCCAGATCGAGGCCAGCCGGGAGAACAATTACATGTCGTGGCTGGACTTTGACTTTGACATGCCGGCCTACCCCGGTACCACGGAAGACGGGCGCGCGTTGGGCATCTTGGATTTCTGGGCGGCGGCGAAGAACTGGAAGCAGCCGTCTGCGATGGGGTACGAGGACGCTGCCGGCGAGGTGCTACGCGGAGAAGACCCCAGCATCTCCATGCAGACCAATGATTTGCCGTTCTTCGCGATGACGAGCCTGGCAGGCGCGCCGTTCAAGCCTGAGAAACGCCCTCGTCGACACCGCGTTCCCTATCTCACCATTGCCGAGCTGTACGACCACTCCGAGCGACTTAACGAGCCCCTCGTCCTGGTTGAGGACGGGTTTGCATTGGACGTGTACAGATGTTCCGCTGTTTGCCGATCCCTCGGTGTGACAACAAGCGGACTGGCTGCTTTGACCAAGCGGACCTTCTACGGGAGGCAGCTGACACGCCACGCCGCGCAAAGGCTTTATGACGCGAACCATCCTGCCCTGGCGATAGCAAGAGTGGTACGAGTCTTACGGCCTGAAGATATCGCCTTGGGCGATGGCAAAGACGGAAGACCGCTTTGGATCAACATGCAACGCAGCATCTTTGACGTCACCAGTAAGAAAAGCCCACACGCATTCGTGGAGTATTCGCGATAGGTGGGGCTATGCTAATCTCTGTAGACCTGACATGTCTGTCGGAACCAAGACTGACAAATTTGTTGCAAAGCGCTCCCGGCGGCGATCCATCTCGCAAGCTCCGAGACGAAGGATATAGTCTGTTGGAAATCAGAAAGTCCCTTTCGAACTGGAGGGTTGGTATTGTGGCGAGCAAGCCTGCAGCAGTCGTAGACCGGCATTCTCTTCGTACTTTTACCCCGAGATCGCTTCGTCAACATGAGTTCAGGGAGACGGGCATGTACATCTCGATCGACAAAAGGGTGTACGACATCACGAGTATGTGTACCACGGTGCGGCAAGCATCTTCTGTGACATAGCTGACTTGTTTCAGACTACGTCGATTTGCATCCGGGAGGGCTCCAAGCCTTGGTGGAGAATGCTGGACGGGATGCCACGGCGTTGTTCAACCAGCACCATCACGAGAACCGCGAACTCATCATTGCGAAGTTGCAAGAACTCTACATTGGCAACCTGATTGAGCAACGACGGGAATATCAAGAGGATGAATTCGAGGGCTTAGCGAACAAAGGTCTCGTTCTTCCCCACGAGATCAGATTGGACAGGAACATCTACTCAGTTCAAGGTAACCAGACATATACATCATTTGTGATATGGATTGAGCTCCGTCTGCTAACAAGAAGGGTTCTTTCTAGCACTCAAAGACTCGGATGAGTACAGCGAGCACGTCGACCTCGTGAAGCAACTCTCGCCGTACTTGGGCAAGGATGCCACACAAGACCTGAAGCTCGAAGAGGGGGACGATACACCGCTGCTCCAATTTGCCCGACTGAGAGGCTACATTGTAGCAACTATTGAAAGAATTGGACAAGGCTTGCCGGAAATCGAGTTTGAGGAGCTTCGAACGTTTGACGGGCAGGTTGACGAGATCAAAAACTTGCAAAACGATTCTTTCGTTGCTGCGGACGAGATGGTCTACGACCTCACCGGTATGTTTTCTACTTCCATGCGTTGATGTTGGTCACCCCGTTAAGCGTACTCCGTCCAGCTGCTATGCAGTTCGGTTCACTCAATCCCAACTACACCAGATTCAGACCTTACCTGGGAGGCATTGTCACAGATGGAGAACTCAAGTCCTACTTGACCCAGAATTGCCACGACCTCATCTGCGCCGTTTTAGTGAAGAAAAAACGACTCGGCGGTGGGGGAGCACGTGTTGTCGACTGGAATGCAAAGAGAGAAGCACCTCGTAAGTGGTGCGCTTAGCCACAGCTGAAAGCGAACAAGAACTAACTTTTGGCTGCTGTTAGTCCAATA
Organism: Colletotrichum sublineola; assembly: GCA_020631755.1. NCBI lineage: Eukaryota > Fungi > Ascomycota > Sordariomycetes > Glomerellales > Glomerellaceae > Colletotrichum > Colletotrichum sublineola. Next base: position 2,805,753 of record JAHSQG010000009.1, read on the forward strand.
TAAGATGCCCATTTGGTTCGACCAGCCGCCGAGGAAGAAGAAAGCCCCACTCGACGACGAGATCGCTCCTTATCCCAGCACTGCCCGCCGGGCTCAGAGGGGCCTGCAGGAAGAAGATTTTGAGAAGGAAGACATCTTCAGACCCTCACCATCGCAGAATTACCTCAACGACCTTATGAGTAATCTCAAATGCGGGAGTTGGCGTGAGTACGAGGGAAATGAGGACACAGGGAAGCGCCTTTCAGGAGTACCGAATCCAACACAGAGGCAGTCTGGAAGACTGGGCTCGGAATTCAGGCGTCGAAATGATGACAAGAAGGCAAAGCGAAGACGGCTCACGTCTGTGGACGCCGTATTGAAAGACTCAGCGGATGACCTAGATGCAACCCGACCCGAAGGCCAGCCAGCGGACGACATCGAAGAAAAGCCTCAGCATCGGTCGTCCAACTCCAGGGGTGAGGAACGAGTAGAATTGGAGCGTATCCCAAAGAGGAAGTTTTGGTTCAAAGTGGACGAGAGACGAGCCAAAAAACAGCGGTGATTTACAAGTTGTGGTGGAATTCTTTGTATATGTGGATTCGTGTCCAGTTCCAGCCAAAGATATTTGCATATAAATCAATGTCCTTCTGCATATCTCTTGCTGATGCCAGCCCTTTTATAAGAGAACCCAACATTTTTGCGTGGCATTGAAGAACCTGTCACGAGCTGTTCTCAAATGCGCTTGAACCATGTAAGCGGTTGACCGGCCTCTTCCAGTCTAAGCCCAATGCCCATATGCGACACTCTTCCCTGGACGTCTACTTTGAACTCGACAGGCGTGCAAAAGCCGGGTACAGCGACTTTTCCGACCGTTCCGGCACCGTAAAAAGCACGACCAAGCCAAGAGTTGCCAGACATTGGCTCAAGGTAAACTGCGGGCCCTAGGTACGCATATGGCTCTCCACCGACGCCCAGAACTCGAAGCTTACATTTCTCAACCGATTCAGAGCAGTTCATGTCCACTTTGAGAGTTCCGTATCCAGGATCAAAGTACTCGCCGACGTGCTCCGAGATGGGCAGTGTAGGTAGATATGGCGGGTCCGGGAGGGACGGATACAAGTGTTCGGCACAGTTCTGGATGTCTTCAAGCTCTTTTTCACGCTCAGAGAGGTACCTTTGAACAGGTCAGCTCGTTTCAATCCTAAGTATTGTGTTCAAGTGACCTACTGCTTGTTGAGATCGTATCTCTTGTCCTTGGGCACGCCCAAATGCTCCCACAAGACGTGGTGTGCGATAATCTCAGTGACACTGGTGAAAGAATTTGTGAAAACTGCCACACCGACTTTCTTGGACGGAATAATCATCATGGTGGTTCTGAACATGGTGACTGCGCCGCCGTGGAAATACGTCTGTTCTCCCTCGAACACAGCGCTATTCCAACCAAGTGCGTACGTCACCGGCCCTGTATAGGGTGCCCTGGACGCTGCTACAATGTTCCGGGGTGTCTTGATTTCTTGATGTCCCGCCTTGGATAAAGGGGCCGACTCGTTAATCATGACGCGAAGATACTTTGCGTAGTCATGCGCCGTCGAGATAATGCTCCCTGCGCCTTCTTCTGCCGAGGATGGCTCGTGAGGAACCTCGAGGTACTTCTTTTGAATAGGGTCGTAGTAATACTCCGTGGCGAGGACTAATCCGCTGCTCTCGGCATCGGGCAGTGAGAAATAGGTCTCGTTCATTCCCATCGGCTTCCAGAGGTATTCTTGGAAAAAGTCACCGAGCCGAGATTCAGTCAGGACATTGATGAGGTACCCCATGGCGACAAACATCTTGTTGTTGTACATATACTTCGTGCGCGGCTCCGCGGCCAGCGGCAAGTGTCTCAGCAGGCGGACTACCTCTCGAGGTGTTTCCGCCGGCGCCAGGTCATGACGCGGGTAGCCCGTCCGGTGGCTCAGGGCGTCCTCGAGAGTGATGTGCGCCGTTGCCCAGTCGTCGCTGAGAACGAAGTCTTCACGGAGGATGCTAGAGACTGGAGTTTTCCACGTGAGGCCGGAGTAGACGGAGGAATTGGCAGTGGCGTTATCGATGAGGAGTGAGAGACCGGCTGCCGTGAACGACTTGGTAGTGCTGCCGGCGTAGAAGAGAGTATGGGGTGTCATCGGGGTCGAGTTTAGAGCCGCGTAGCCATAGCCCTAATTAGAAACGAACAGACGTCAATTTCTGTGGTGTGTGATCATATACCGGCTGCACCGACTGATCTGCCGAGTGTTTGCTTGGACTATGTGGATCGTGATGGAGCAGCAGAAGAGGTTGACTTTTCCGAGTCCGCAGCTCCCCCCCCGTATGGCCCGATCGAGCGCCATTCAAATAGGTGGCAATGGAAATGCATTCATACCTTTTCCCACGTCTTATCCCCATCAACGATAGCGATAGTCAAGCCGGGCGTCTGCCAATCCTCCATGATCCCCTCAATGTACGCATCAAGATCTGGTGAGACCACGCGGGGGTAGCTTCCGCGAGATGGATCATCCTGTATGAGCGGTCTTTGCTGCGCATCAGCTACAGATGCACGGCTCATAAGGAGAAGCAAGGCAAAAGAAAACAGCTGAGGTCTCATTTTGACCGCTATATGGTGGCCAAATATGGTTTCACGACGGGTTGAATGAAGCTGGAAACATTGAGGTTTACCGACAGAAGTGAGATTGACACGGGTAAAGGAACGCGAGGGGGCTGACATGAAACCCTGACCATATTACGGACAGGCATTTTTTCATTGGCGGCGCCGGGTCATCGTCTCACCTACCCCAGTGATTGCTGACGACGCAGAAATCAAGTCTTATCAGTCAATCATTCATATACCGAGACTTGCTGTATTGGGAAGCTCATTGTGCTTTATCTGCAAGGGTGTGAATACTCAGCATCATACGTCGCTATGGCTATACCGGCTCTTCGCTGCACGCCATCCACAATACGGGCCATATTCCGCAAAATACACAGCTTTGAAGGGCAATGGTCAACCGGAGAGTAATAACATCAGATAGCGGATGAATGAATACTATGGTGATTATTGTTAATAGGAATAAGTTACCATATGATGAGCTATTTACAAACTCATAAAATAGTATATGCGGAGCCATTTTAATCAGTTTTCATTTTTCGTTGCATGGTAATTGCTAGCCGGCACACTTGTTCAGGGGCAGAGATTCGTCCATGGAAAAGGATCATATGGGACAGGCAATAAAACAAATGACCAAAAGAAAAAAGGGAAAATACGCATTTTCCCTGTTCCGTTCGCCGACTTCACCTCTTCAACTTCAACTACGACTCTTCGCCACTATCCAACCTTTCATTCAACCGTTGACCTTCAACCTCATCACAAATTTGTTCCCATCTTTCGCCTCTTCCCTCATCTCACACTTCATCCGTTATCTGTTACTGAGAGTGTTCGCCGTTAACCTTCCCCCGGAAGTTTGCTGGCAGAGCCTTGACCTTGGGTAAGGGTGATCTGCCGTTGATATACTGCCAGAGCCTACTCTCCTCGTACACTTTGGCGCCTTCGTTGTCGAGTTCACGGCTTCCCGGATCAGACTGCATCCGTGAGCTCATAAAGGTGCCGGGCATAGGCTTCCCTTTGCTCTCCTCCTCGACGCTAGTTAAGGAATCGTTCAGAGGCAGGATTCTGTCCAGGTAGTGCTGGTTGAGCAAGTGGCCGTTGACCCCATTCTTGAATAGAAGCCCAGAGAAGTTGTTCTGTCTCTCATCACGGCCAAGGACGTATGCCAAGTCGAAAGAGCGTGCCTTTCTCTCCAGATCCCGATTCAGGGCCGCCTTGGCGACGAGAGACTTGAAGTGGTTGACACCCCACGCGGCGACAAAATCACCAGAGTTGCCGTAGTGTTCGATGTGACCGAAAGTCCCTTCTTCACCAGTACCGCTTATCCTCGGGTTATTGAAGTGGTTGGCTGCGTTGCCAAAAGTGTATATCTCCACCTTTTTCAAGGTGTCGCGAGGGTAGTTGGATAGAAGCCAGTCGACGATGAGGCTGCCATGGAGACCGCCCTGTGAGTGAAGGACCAACACGACCTTTTCGTTATTCTCCGTAGGGCTCAAAGCAGCGGCAACGAGAGCGTAGGAGGCTCTGGCGTCGGAAGTTCCAAAGTAGAAACACCTCTCCAAGAGACATTGGATGAGATCGAAAACAATGCCGGCCCTGTAAAATGTTTTTTTATTATTAATTTCAGAATAAGAGGAAGGATATGAGGATAGATAAGAGACGGATAAATAGAAGGGGGAGTGCGAGATGGGAACAGCACATACGTTGGGTTGTGGACGCCAACAATGGGACGGTGGAAAGTCCTTGACAGCCTGTTGAGGTTGCCTTGCAGCCAGTGAGAACTTCATCTTGGTTAGCACAGCAGATATTTTGAGAAAATGAAGGGCACAAACCCGACAGAGATTCCGTTGAGGAAAAACCACTTTTCCCGGTAGTTTTCATTTCTGAGGGAATCCCAGTGCCTGGCCTCCTCCCAACGCTGATGTTGAGATGTGAGCATTCCATTGGTCGTTCCAGCGTTGAGCGGCATGCAAACAACGTAGTTCAGAGCGATAAACCCCAGAAGGTAAGGTAGGAGAACGTTGAATGGAAGATTCGCAACAAAGGGGATAGAAACCAGGAATGAGAGCTGCGCGACGATGAGGATCCCATGAGCCGAGAGGGAGATGAGATTCCCCACTGACGGGTAGAGCTCGTCCATCTCCCCAGAAGGGAAAAAAGGGTCGACGAGTTTTTGGTACCAACTCTGCGAAGCCGTGACAGCCCGCTGGATGATATCCCAATTGATACCACTGGGCACCCATGCCTGACTCAGTGAAGGATATTGCGTCCCGTCGCGACGAGGGTACCACAAGGGGTCGGCAATGAAGGGGACGAGTAAGAAATATCTGACAAAGAGCCACAAATCGTCCCAAAGCAGCTGCCAAGGCGGAGAGATGTGGTACTCTGGCAGAGTAGCTTGGACCGTGGTGGTGTTTTCGGGACCTGGGACATGGGAATCGGTGACCTGCAGCTCGGTGGTCATGCGGTCCCGTTGTTTTTCCGCGGACTGGAGGACGGTGACGGGACCCGTGGAGGTGTTGGAGGTAGACATCCTGAGGTTGGTGTGACCTACGATCACGACAACTGTGCAAGTTCGCCAAGTATGAAGAAGGCGTGAACTTTTTTGATGAAATTGCAAAAAAAAGCAAGGAATGCCGACAGACTTATATTTTTGTTTTGCTGCCTGCTTATCTGAGATGTGTCAAGTCATGTGGCGGTCGTGGGTTTCAGCCCAGACGATCACTGCGGGCAGAAGAAAACATGCCAAAGTACCCCTTGGAATGATATGCAGAACCGTGTCTCTCAATCACATGCGATCAGGAATCCGTTTCGACTTTCTATCTTGTGAATCTCACCCTCAGAACTTGTCTATTGGGCAATGCTGTTTTCAGCTCTTTTCTCTAAGGCAATTTGGTAGCGCACGAAGTAGGGTTTACGTCAGCCGTGGCTTATCGTCACCATCCCGACAGGTTGCATCGCGGACGCCGTGCGTGCAAGCCAGTTAGAAGAACGCGTGCCCCGTATCAATACTTGTGACACTGAAAAAGACCTCATGCCCGGGGCATGCTGGCTGACAGGCTGCATTTCATTGTCGTATCGTATTCGGTTAGCCTGTCGGTGTCTCGGACATACCCGCATAGCGATTAGCACAGCCTTATCAGCGTCATGTCGGCTTGGCGTTACCTAGGTATTCTTACATGACCATTCTTGTATGGCTGCAGATATAAACAGGAGTGATCAGCTGTCACGGTTCTTGTTGGTCGGAGCGACAAATCGATACCTCGCCATCGATATCGCTAGATTCACGGATAACAGAGTATTAAGTAATTGTCGTAGAGTCACCTATAGGTATGGAAATACATAGGGAAAATAGCTTAGTTATTCTACGTGTAGGGGCTCTGCAGCGGATCGTAGATATACGCTCCTGGTGGGGTGGATCCGGCCGAGTAGGGCCGGGATAACTATGATCCGGTTCCGGAGCCGGCCCCACCCGGATCCGCGATGGGATGTGAAGCCATCGCGACAATAATGCTAGAGATTCGCTGCCTGCTCATTTTCTTCGGAAGCTCTGTTCAATACTAACCCATAAATCTAGGCAATACTAATCCGAATTCTGATCACAGCGACTGAATGATGGAATGACACGTGGATGATATATGTGTCTGTGGTCGCACATAAACTCTGGGGAAGCCACATCCCCTTTCTAGTCAGGGGCAGACAGACGTAAAGCCCAATTTGAAAACCACTAGGCCGAGATCAAATAAGAATCCACGAATAAGATACAACTAATAACCCACAGACCAAGATACTAGTCAAGTTATGGCACCACTGCAGCTCTCGACTCTACACTAGTCCTTGCCACTTCAAGTCAACAATCAGGTCCAAGATAATCAAGAAAACGACCAAATCGAAGGTCTCTCAGGCCCTATGTATTGAAAGGTTCCATTAAAGGGACCCTGCAACCAACCAGCCAAAAGTCGAGACAATGGATCGCTTTCAGAACCAAGATCTTAGAACGCCCTGATACTTACAGCCTCAACTGTAGAAACTTTCACGTGACATTCTCGGCCATCTCTACTATTACCCTAGTAAGTCATTTCTTTACTGTTCGCCAGAGTGGGTAAGTCATTAAAGAAGGTCAGGCCTTCGTGGGAGATTGCTGTAAAGTTGTTTTCAGTCACTTACAGCTATACTGCTGCTAAATTAAATAAAGCGGGATAAATTACTATCTCATTAAATAATAGCAGTTCTCTACTGAGATTATAGTCTTACGCTAAAGCGAACCTACAAAACCATCGTTAAGAGAGGTATTTATAGCTGGACGTTAGATAGAAAAATAAATATTTGTACACAGGTGATCTATTATTCTACCTGTATCTAAAGATGTTGGGGAAAAAAAGAAAACACGGCCTTTTTCACAACCGACCGCTATTATTCGTCCTCTAAAATCAAAACAAACCGTTTGGTAATCCACAAGTGCCCATCGTACTTTGGAAGATTTATACGTAATCCATGAGTTGCTTTCCATAGAAAACACGTGATGCCCGTCATCAGGTCTCGTTGGGTTCAGGTGGTGATACTTCATATATGCAGACTGCGAATAATTGTAGCTCATCAACTTTGCGTCTGAGCGTGCGGGATAATCCATTGAGAGACCTTGAGAAGATGATATGGTGCTGGCGCGCGACACCGCGGGGTAGTATTTGGTTGAATGCCTCGTATTCCTTGGTGAGTAAGAAATCCTTAGCTGACTGGTGGACAAAGTAGATTGTGTCCTCGCGAACGGTGAAAAACGAGCCGCAGAGTTCGACAATATCCTGAACAGATCGAGGATCGTCCGCTGGGTGACCGATCAATGTGGTGGACTCAGCCAGCGAAGGTGGGCGATAGGTCATCGCCATAAGAGCAAGAATCGGCATACAGATCTCGGCGTTGCCTTCCTCCTGAATTTGTTTCATCATCCGTTCATATAAGACATCAAGTCCAGATGGGAAAGACTCTATCGTTTTCAAGGCAAGTAATCGGTGAGTTTTCTCTAGTTCTTGGCAGACCAAGGAGACCCAGAGGAATGTGCCTTCTGCATTTGATAATAGACACTGTCGCACTTTGTCACTGGTATCGTCTGTGTATCGCTTGAGTTTGCTGAGCTCTGATACCCTGTGTGCGATGTACCTGTCCACAGCCGCCGAGACTGACGTTGCGTTGTCCTCGAGATCAATCACCTTGCCCTGCGTCAACCCAATAGTCATCAACAATATGGTAGGCGGGAGAAGGCAGAACTCTATACTGGCTCATTGGACTGACTAACGTGCCCGCAGCAGCGAAGTCCCATGAATCTTCCGGGGCGACTTTTGGGCAGCGGCACCGCGTCAGTGTAGTGAAACATTACAGTTATCGCTAACCGCTAATGGTTTCTGCAGGACTCGGGCGAGAACAGATGCGAGCACAATAAGTGCATCCCAGTTCTCTGGTGGGCGGATCAGACAAGGATGTTCTACATTCTCAAGCAACATTACCTTGACTGGTAATGCCACATCTAATCAAGGGAACAAAATCACGGGTATCACGAAGGGCGATTTCGATGTGTATCAGGAGGGATGTGAGTTTGGTGGGGTTCTGACTGCAGAAAACAGAGCCCAGATATCGCAAGGCAACCCAATAAATGGGAAGGATGCTGAGTCGAAGTAAGCGGGGTCGCCGTAGGCTTCCAGATGGAGGCCTTATTAGCAGGTGACAATGGAACGATGGTTAATAGTGCTGTCTTTCTTCTCGGTACCCAAGCTGAAACGGGAGACATACGGTACCGCCGGGTACAAAATCTATCTATTTATGAGCTAATCACACTTTGTGCGTGAATCGTGATAGTCATCTGCTGTATTCCGTTTCATAGTGATAGAACCTTTCCAATGAATGGTTGGAGTCGGTAGAAGTCGGTAGAAGTCGTTATCACCATAGTCTATAATAGGTAGTTCACGCATTGATAACGGCGCTGCCACCCATTTGTGCCCCAAGATGAGTGAGAAGGGAACGGATTTACATATTCTGTGGTACGCAAAACCCAAGAAGCGTCCACTTTCCTGCTTTACCTCATACCCCTCTGGGCTACGAGTGGTGTGCTAATATACTTCCTCCTTGGCAGGGTGCACCCGGTGGCTGTCTTGTGACGAGGTTATGTCATTTCACACAAATATCACTTCACGCCAACCTTTGGTTAGCATGGCAGATAAGCCGCAGTGCTGTGGCCGCCATCATTCTGCTTTGGTAAAGTGAACCTGTTGGTATCACAGGATCCAACGTTGGATATGGGGGTTGAACCGTAGTATATTCAAAGATGTTGCTAGAGTTGAACAGAAGAGAAAGAGGGCCAGCACGCTGGCTGGCAACAGTGCCGTAGATATTAAAAGAGCCGTCAAGGTAGGTCATGTGGCGTGACACGGGACCCGGATCGGCTCCTCTACTATCCATAGATGCTTGGCATCCCGACACTAGCAACTTTCTAAAGTAGTAATAAATACGCCTATTACCCCCTTTTGCCTATTAATACTAAAAAACTCAAAAACGTAATAAAAACAAAAGATCAAAAAGTATCACACTTTTTAAATATATATAACCTAATCATGTGTAAGAAACCTATCCCTCTATCCTAATCTTTACTCTCCTGCTAGCTACTAATTCCTCTAGCGCCTTGTTAGGCGTTACCTTTATAAATCTATCAGCTAGGTTATTAGTACTACAGATCTAGCATACTTTATAGACTTTACATCTCTTATAGGACTACTAAAGGGCTATAATATTAATTATAAGCCTCTTCTCCTTTATAGTACCTAGCTTTATAAGGTATTTATAGAGCAAATAGGAGTCTATATAGAGGATTATTAGTATTAGAGGAAGTCCTATATAATTAGTTACTATCTTTAAGGTTATAGAGATAGTATATGCTATATCTATACTAGTAACTATACTATATACCTTAGAGGTAAGTATGCTATAGGTAACTCTCTTATACTTTATTAAGCTAAAGTAGATAATATTCCTAGTTATTATAAATTTATTACTATTATTAGGGCTTTTACTAGTTATCTTATTAGCTAGGGTAATAAGGAATCCTAGTTATAATATTATATCCTTATTATTAGTAAAGGATCTATCTATAAAGATAAAGAGCTTTATAGTAGCTAGATTAAGTAGTTAAAAAGTAAGGCTATAATTAGGGTTATCTATCTACTACTTAATATGCTAATTAAGCGCCTTAATTTCCTTAGCCTAGGGTACTTAGTGCTATGCTATAATAGAATAATTAAAGCTAGCCTTAGGTTAGTATATAGAGGTAATATATATGCTATAGGCTTATTACTTAATATATTACTTAATAGTATCTATAGTAGTTAGATTAATAGGGTAGAGTTTCTTACCCTAGCCTTTTTACTTAAGGATTATCTTACTATTAGTAGTAAGGGTTATAATACTACTATTAAATACTAGGGGATTATTAATACTAAGGATTTACTTCTCCTTAGTAGTAAAGGTCGCCTTAGTAAGTTCTTCTACCTTATAGGTAGAGAAGGATTTATCTAAAAGTCTAATTATATTATTAGTTTACATCCTAATAATACTAAAGTTTAGATTCTCTACTATAGATATAAGCAGATAGGGATTAAAAGTTAAAGTATCTATCTTAAGATTTTCTCTATAGTAGCAGCTATAAGTTACCTACTAGTAGGTACCTACCTCTATAATACCATACAGAGGTTTAATAACTTATATAATTATACCCTTTAGATAATAGTATTAGATCTACTTAGGTAATCTTATAAGGATTATTAGATCTACTTAGGTAATCTTATAAGGATTATTTAATTTAATAGAGTAGTAGATTAGGTGTATGCCTATATTATATCTTAGAGCTAGATAATAAATCTAGGTTTAAGTAATAGTAATAGAGCTAGTATAAGTATTAACTACTAGCTAGCCTACTAGATTATAGGGGACTAGGTAAGGATTACTTCCTTACTATTATCTATATATTCTTAGACAACTAGGCGTAATTTCTTATATAGTTAGTTATCTATCCCTTTTACCTTATTAATAATATAGGCCTTAAAGATTTATTAGCCTATATAGAGGTACTTATTATACTTAACAAATTAGAATACGCTATAGGTAATAAGGGCGTTAATCTTAAGCTTAACGGCATACTTAAAGGGCTTTCCTAGGGTAGTAATAATACCCTTCTTATATAGATTAATTACTAGTAGGAGGTTAGATTCTTCCTTTAATAATAAGAAGTAAGTAGTAGATACCTAGTGTGTAGTAATAAGCACTACGCCTAGGCCTATCTTATTAAAGAAGTTAGTGTTATATTTATAAGGGTGGCTAGGCTATCTCCTTAGTAGTAGAGCCCTTATAATAATAGTATCTAAAACCTTCTTAGTAGGTATGGCAGTAAGCTTATCCTCCTCTTTATTATTACTTAGTATAGGGCCCTTATTATTATTATTATTATTCTCTAGGGGCCTCTTATTAGCTGCTTTAGAGGTAGTGTTTCCTTTGTAATCTTTAGGTTCTTTATAATAGTATAGCTTAATAATAGTAGAGTAGAAGGTTCTTAGGCTATAGGGGAACTCTATAGTATACTTAGTACTATTAACTATAATAAGGTAGTATAGGCCCTACTAACCCTCTTTTTTATACTATACTTAAATAGGGGATTAAAGTAGGAGTATAGTAGTCTTAGATATATCTAGGCTATTATAAGTAGTAATTACCTTATTAACTTAGTGCTTAGTATAGATCTACTATACTACCTCTATAGCCTTTTTTACTATTTTAGCCCTCTTTATTATTAATAGTAATAGTAGTAAAGAATCTATAATCTAGGGGTATACCCTAAATATAAGTAGGGTAGGGATAAGGCCGTCTAGGCTAGTAGTATTATTAATAGCCTTTACAGTAAGCTATAAGGCTATAGTAGGGGATTCTCCTTTATTATAGAAGATCTTATACGTATAGTATAGAGGTGTGTAGTATCTTTTAACCTTACTAATACTATTATAAGCCTTAATTAGGACTTCTTTAATATAGATTAAAAGGGTATGTATAGATTATTTAAATTCGGCTATGTAAAAGTTAAGGCTAGTATCTATAATAATCTAATCTAGTAGGCTAAGATATACGTTAATCTAATATATATAGAGTACCTCCTATATATACTTAGTAGTAATATTCTTAAGGAATTACACTACTTAAAAAGAGGTAGCTATATTAATAACATATAGCATAGGGTAGTTACTATTAAGATATACTATATTAATAATAATCTTATAGTTAAAGTTATAGTTATTATCCTATAAAGAGAACTTAAACTAGCCTAGCGCTATAGCGTTAAGTTAGTACTAGTAGTAGACCCTAGTAATCTTCCTTAAGGCTAAGATTTCTACCTTATTACTAGATTACTAGAGCACCTTATAAAGCTACTAGACTAATAGATAGCTAAATTAGTAGTATACTTAATATAGCTTAGTATTAGTAAGATAGTACTAGGTAATACTCTAGGTTAGGCATTCTAATAGTATCTATAGATACCCCTATTTACGTATAATAAGGATAATAGTATTACCTTAGATAAGTTAGTTAGTAAGGTTATTAAATTTAATCCTCTAGTAATCTATATCTATAAGGTAGAGTAGGAAGGGAGTATTACTAGGCATTATATAGAAGGTAAGGGTGCCTAGGGGAGTAGTAATATTAATAGTACCCTTAGATATAAAATATATCCTATTGCTAAATTAGATCCTTACTTTTCTAGTATAGTCTATATCTAGGGGTAAGTCTCCTCTAAATAGCTTATAGAGGGTAAGATACTACTAGTATCCTACTATTAAGTACTCTATAGTACCTAAGTCTAGTATAATACCTTAGAAGGTAGTTACTAAATACTAATTATTAATAGTAAAGATATCTACTATAGGCTAGGTATCTTTATCTTAATCCCCTTAGAGATCTTCCTTTATAATAAAGTATATAGTTACTTAGTTACGTAGCTTAGAAAATAATAAAGGGCTGTCTACTACTATAGAGTTAAAGAAGGTAGTTAATATAAAAAATATAGTACTAAGCTTATTATTATAATCTATATAATTATTATTCTTATTATCTAATTTAAAGGGCTTATATCCTTTAAAGTTAGTAATAAATTATTAAAAGGCCTCTATTAATCCCTCTATTAGGTACTAATCCTTATACTAGTAGTAGGATTACTAGTACTTATCCTTAGAGTACTTAGTTAACTAGTATCCTAGCTTCCTATATACGTAATACTTTTTTAAGGAAGTATTATGCTAGTACTAATTACAGTTAAAAGGGCACTACAGGCTGTTATTTACGTAATTATAGTTGTTATAGTTAGAAGGGTTATACTAGTAGTAGCTATACTGGCTATTATATATATAGTTAGTCTAGTACTAATTATTACTAGGATATTTATATTGGCTATTAATGTTAGTAGGATACTAGCGTAGTATATATTACTATTATTACTTAATCTTAATAGCATTACTAATAGTAGATCTTAGCTAGCTATATATACTAGTAAATATTAGGGCTAGGTTAAACAGCGTGAGGGCATACTCCTTTATACCTTAGTAGGAGTTAAGGAGCTAATTATAGAGGGCTACATTAGATAGGGTACTAATCCTTATAATAGATTACAGGAGGATATTTACTTATTAGATAAAGATCTTAAGGGCCTTAGGCTTACTCTTGTTAGGGTTATTATAGATAGTACTAGTAAAGGTGGTTCTCTATAGCTCTATAAGGCAGGCTTAATATGTTTCTTTTATCTTAAAGTTACCCTTAAGTATTATAACTATAGTATAGAAGTTAAGGGTATAGGATAGATTATAGAGATAGTTAGTATAGAAGTCTACTACTACCCCTTTAAGTATAATAAAGAACATACTAATAAATTAATCCTATAGTATCCCTACCTTAAAGTACTAGTCTTAGAAAATAGTAAGCTTAGTGTTGGTATATCACCAGGTGGGTGATACGGTTAACCGTACGTATCAATAGGCAAAGTGACGAATAATAGGGGGTAAATACCGTGGTTCAATTATGCGTAACTAGAAGAGAATTATCGTGGGTTCTGCCACGAATGGTTGGGTGAATAACCCCTGAATCCACGGTGGATCCGCCGACGGATCAATGGTTGATCCGCGGCCGGTTATCGGGGTTGCGCCCGATAAGTCCGATGGGATCCGCGATAGTTGATATCGCAACACTGGCAACTTTCTCTTAAGGAGAAATTCGCCGTGGATTCGTGGCACTTCGCTGGTTGACTGCGAAGGGCCCAAAAACGCAATAAAAACAAAAATCCAAAAGTATTGCATACTTTTCACGTGACGGATCCGTCACGTGCGTGAAACCCATCCATTCATCCGTATCCTCGCTGCGCCGTTGCTGACGAGCTCCTCCAGCGCCTTGTTGGGCGACGACTTCGTGAATCCGTCCGCTGGGTTATCGTTGCCATGGATCCATCGAATCTCGTGTATCTCCCGGCGCTCGTATGACTGCCGTAACGCCATTATATCGATCATGAGGCGTTTCTCCTTCGTGGTGCCGAGTTTCACGAGACACTCGTAGAGGGAGTAGGAGTCGGTACATATAACCGTCGGGATTCGCGGGTATTTGAGGCGGTCGGTAACCATCGCCAGTGTGGTGGTTATCGCGTGGGCAATGTCAGCGCCGGCGACCATCGCGTAGATCTCGGAGGCTAACACGCTCCGTGTAACCCTCTTGCACTTCGTCGAGCTGAAGTGGACGATGTTCCCTTTGACGGTGAATTCACCGGTATCGTCGGGGGTTTTCGCGGTGGTATCGTCTTCGCTGCGTTGCTCGTTTGCGAGAATAACGATGAATCCGAGCTGCGAGGTGAGATCGCTGTTGTTGGCGAATGATCCATCGACGAAGACGAAGAGCTTCGCGGTCGCGAGGTTGAGTGGTTGAAAACGAAGGCCTCGGTCGGGGTTCTTCATTTGCCACTCGATTCGTCGGTTGAGCTCTTTGATATTGCTCGTATCTGGCGATTGGTGCTGGGCAGCGACGGAGTAGTCAAAGCACGCCTCGGGCTGGCAGATTGAGGCGATATACGCGCCGCGGGCGCGCTGCTCGACGTACTGCTGGTGTGATTCCGGCGAATCAGGGTTGACGGGCTGCAGTCGCTTGCCTTGTCCCTTCTGGCGGAGGTGAATATCACCGTTATCGTCGAGAGAAAGCACGCCGCCGTTAAAGGTGATGGGTTTGCCGGGCTCGAGGAATTGCTTCGGCTTCGCCGTAAAGGTCGCTTTCGTCAACTCGGTATCTTCGCGGTTGGAAAACGATTTATCCGTGAGGCCGATGGTATCATCGGTCTGCATGCCGATTAACGCGAAATCTTCGTTGTTTTGCGCTGAAATAAGTAGGCAAGGGTCGAAGGTCGAAGTATCCATCTGGAGGGCTTTTCTGTGATGGTTGTTGTACGTTGCCCACCAGTGGGTTCCGGCCTCAGGTATGCCGTATAACGGTCGCTTGACCTCCATTATCGCGTTGGCATCGTGAAGGTGTCGGATCTCAACGGGTAGTCTCGCGAGAATCACGCGGTTAAGCAGGGTTGCCGATTGCGTATATGCCTGCGTTATATCGCGCAGCCATAAAAGGTGGTTTTCGAGCAACAACGATGGGGCGATGGCGAGGATCAAGCGTTGGGCCATACGTTGGATAGTTGGTGACTGGGTGAGTATTGCAGCCTTCCCATCGTCGGCGTACCCTTGGATAACGAGTCTTGACTTCTCGTATGGGATCTCGTTTTTGCCCTTGATTTCGCGCACTAATCGCGACTTGAACACGCGGATGCCTCCATGGTGTTTTTCGTCGTACTGGACGATATGGAACACGTCCCGGGCCATCAATCCCTCGATCTCTTGGCGGTCAGATTGCTCGAATGGTTTGCCAGGCGTGGTTATCACGCCTTTCTTGCGGAGTTCGACGGCGAGCGCGTAGTCAGCGTCCTCTTTCGCCGTGAAGCAGTCAGCTATTAACAGATCGGTCTCGGTGGTGAATGTCTCTGCCGGGTTCTTTCGCGGGCGGCCGCGGCGCCGTCGCTGCGGCTGTTCCGTGGCGACCACGATACCTTCGCGTATTTCACCTCCTTGCCCGTCGAGAAGCTCAGAGGGCGGGGCGGCAGCGCCAGTATCTTGCGCTTGCGCGGTATCGTTGGGATCCTCCTCGCGTTGGTAGTAGGGCTTCACCACAGTGACGCGGAAATTCCGCGGGCCTTGCGGCAATTCGACCGTACAAGTGGTGCCGTCGTTGGAGAGTAATCGGAATGGGCCCTGCCAGCCGTTCTTTTCTCGCCATACGCGGACCAGAGATTGAAGAGGCAGTGCGGCAGTGGCCGTAGTATCCGGGCCGTTGCGCGTTGCCAGCGCGTCATTCACCTGTCTCTTGGCGTGAATTTGCCGTATTTCCTCCATGGCTTTTCGCATCGTCTCTGCCCTTTTGACGGTTGACGGCGCTGGTGGCGAATTATCGTTAATTCGCGGGTATGCTCCGAAGACTAACAGGGTTGGCACAAGGCCGTTCGGGCCAGCGGTGTTGTTTACCGCTTTTACCGCCATTTGGAGCGCGACTTCGGGTTCCGCATCGGTTTCTGCGCGGAATATCTCGTACGCTCGGCGGAGTGCAGCGTGATAACGTTCAACCTTTCCGACGCTGTTATGGGCCTCGATGGGTATCTCCTTGACGTCGATGGATAACGCGCGGGCGGCGCGCTTGAACTCGGCCGCGTGGAAATTGAGGCCTGCGTCAGTAACGATCCAATCCGGCGGGCCGAGATATACGTCAATCCAGCACATTCGCAGTGCTTCCCATGTGTGTTCCGCGGTAACGGCTCGGAGGAATCTTGCGGCGTTGAAGGCGGTTGCTGCGTCTACGACGTGTAAAACCGGCTTGTTACCGTCAAGATACATGACATCTACGATGATCTCATGGTTGAACTCGTGATCGTCGTGAAGGGTGAATTTGAACCTTCCTGGCGCCTTTGAATTCAACTGGCAGCTGCGGCAGAACTTATTGATCTCCTCGATATCGGAGATTGCCGTCTCGTGGCCAGCGCGTTGGAGCACCTTGTGAAGGCGCTGAACCGAGGGGTGGCCGAATCGGCGGTGTATTTGCCGTAATTCGCCATCGGTTAGGTGGTGTTGGGCAACGGTGCGCTCGGGTTGCTCCAGTAGCATCCATGCGTGGCCCCATTTTCGCACAACGGGTACGATCGTATCGCCCTTCACCAGCGTATTGGTGAGGTTGTCGAATTTCACTCCGTGGCGATCCATATCCTTCAAGCAAAAGAGGAATGGGGTGTTGGAGTCCATCACGTGGAAGGTGAGATTCCCCACGGGCGTGGGGACTTCTACGGTGCCCGTCGACTCAAAGTGATCGCCGCTGCCGAAGCGAATTGTTGCTTCGCCGGCGCGCGATGTATCTAGCGGAAGCTCGCGGTTGAGGTGCCTTTTCAACGCGGCGTATTGCTGCTGACCGACCGTAGATACTCTCGCTGCCCCCGTATCTGGCATAATGCCCTGGAAAGTTGCGGCAGAGTATCGGTCGTCAAAGGTGAATACCTCGTCGGTAGCGGGTTTTTCCTCGGCGGTCTCCTCTTCACGCGGATCGTCCTTTGTGATCGCGTGGAGTGTGGCCTGGTTGCGTAGTTGAGTGAACACTTTCTGGCCGTTGATGCCGTCTTTGCCGTAAAAGGCTGTAGATGTAAAGAAGGTATCACCGTCGAAGGGGCCGTCGCCATCCTCTGGCTCGTGTTTATCCTCGGCTCCTTCGAAGTCAACAGTGCTCTCTATCCCCTCGTAGTCAAGCAGAAAGTGGTTAAACGTTGACGGTGAAATATCCGTTAAGTACGCGCTTTTATACCGCTGGAAAGAGGATTGGCGTTCCTCTTTGGTGTGCTTGGTTGACCAGCATCCGGGTTTCCTGCAGACGAAGCACCTCTTGGCCGTGAAGTTGCCCCTATTTCTCGGGTCTCCACGCGGCGGGTCTGTTTTCGGCCGTGAGTAACGGCTGCGGTTGCCGTTATACTTGCGGTCAACCCAGTATTGCTCGTCGTCGCCGGGGTATTCTTCGGCGTAGTGCTGGGCCCGTGGTTCACGGAAAAGTACGGCGTTGGCTACGCCGTTGCGTAGCTGCGCGCAGAGTGCGTTATACGTCGCGGGTGGGCTGAGTAATGCCACGGCGCACTCGGGTACTCCTCGGCAACAGTCGATGAGGGTATTGCGGTATTCCTCGTCTTTTGGCATGCCGTTACGGGTTGCGGCACGCACCAGCTGGGTAACCTTCTTGATGAGCAGATCAAGGATTTCGCGTTTGCTTTTCCCTGGGTGGTCACGCGCGATGGATTCAAAGGTAATGCGGCGTAGCTCTGCGATCCTGGCGCTGTGGACCTCATCGCCTTCGAATTCCGATTTGATATTCGCTATCAGCGCGTTAAAATCACCGGTGAATCCGCGGAGATTGATGGAGTAATACTCTCGGGCGTCACCGCTCAACATTATCATCACCGCGGCCCTGTACCCGCTGGCGGGGATTCCAACGCGGTCACAGAGCTCGTAGAAGGTGGGAAGCTTCGAATCAATCGTCTCGTATTGACCGCCCGTGTACTTTGACGTAGGATCGTCAGAGTAGAGCTTGATGAGATCGGTTAATTGTCGTGAAGTTGGGCCGTTACTTGGCACTATTCCACCGTTGAATTGAGCGGTTGGCGCGGTGGATTCGCGGTCTTGTGATCTCTTGACCATGACTGTCATCGGGATTGGGCTTGCCCGGGCGGAGTTTTCGCTCGACGGTGGCGGCAACTTGAACGATGGGTTACGATAGGAAGAAGCCCGTTGAATTTGGGTATCTTCACGCCATTCGCGCGCTTCGGGTTCAGCAGTTACTTCGCGGCTGGTTGTTGGTGGGTGCCTGCGTCTTAGCGATGGAAGGACTAATCTATCCATCATGATGTCGACAACCTCGGGATTAGCGATTCGGGCCTTGAATCGCTCGCTGGTTTTCGCTATTCTTTCGATCTCTTGCTCGGTCCATACGTGTATCTCATCGGCCTCGATTGCTTCGTAAATATACGGAGCAATCTTTCGTCGGTGCGATTCCACCCATACACCGTTGTCCACCAGGAAATCACGGAAGTCGATGAGGATGGTTTTCTCGAGGCTTTCGTAGTCTTTCACCTCCCAGCCGTAGAACTCTTCGCGGGCTTCCTTCCATAGTCGGCAGGAGGAAAAATCTTTGTGCTGAGCCTTGGTCATGAAGTAGACCACCGCGGTATCCAACGCGCGGGCGCGTTGGGCTGGGCTGAGGTCGCGGGGTAATTCCTCAATATCGACGGTGCCCCATACGCGCGGATTGACGTATTTCGCGTAGTTCTTCGGCACAGGGTATGGATCCATGAGATCTCCAGCTTCCAGTGTATCTTCCTTCCGTATCGCGTATATCTCATCCTTCTCTTGCGTCATCGCCTCGGCCTCCTCGGTGTGCTGGTGAATCTGGTCGACCTCTTCTTCTGGCGTCATTGTTGCTGCCCTCCGTTGGCCTAACTACCCCTCGAACACGTGCGTTTCTTCCGGCGGGCCGGAAGGCGTATCCGTACGTTAGAGGATTTACCGCCGGTGGTACAGGCAGCAGACAACTCGCGTGGGGTATTCACGGCACTTTCGCGTTGATTCGCGACTTCGCCTCGTACTTATGGCGGGATCTCGTTGCTCGTTGAAGTGAGCCTTTGCGCGGTACTCGTTGCTCGTCGGATTGAGCCTTTCTTCGCGCGGTGGATAGGGAAAAAAATCGCTCGTCGAAATGAGCCTTCCTCACGCGGTATTTCGCTTGCTTGTCGGGTTGAGCCTTTCTTCGCGTGGTTACTCGTTGCTCGTCGATTTGAGCCTTCTTGGTGCGATACTCGCGGTGCCCGTTGGATTAGGCCTTTTCTTCGCGCAGGGTATGCGCGGTGCTTCTTGGCGGTTGGTGTGCGAAGTGAGGTGTTTTTCGCAGTCGAGAGGTGACTTCTCAAAGCGCGACGAAGTCGGGTTTGTTCGCGGGATGGCCGCGTATCTCAGGTGACTTTCGATTACGCCGGTGCGTAACCTACTCTGTTATCCTTCGATCAGCCGTATGATACCGTGTCAAATAGAGCGTAAGCAGGGTGAAGAACCCTGTTTGACGGTCAAATTCCTCGGTATCGCGGCGATAAGCACGGATTGATCGCTTCCGCAGGAGGGACGTAGTTAAACGTGTGTTTGGTTGCGATCAATTCGTCTCTTCTGTTGTTGATACCTTGCTGATCTGCGGGATTCGCACGCAGAAGTAGGAATCAATAAAGATGACTACTACAGTGGTGAAAATCAACCAATGGTGAGAATCAACCACTGATCAGTGTTGGTATATCACCAGGTGGGTGATACGGTTAACCGTACGTATCAATAGGCAAAGTGACGAATAATAGGGGGTAAATACCGTGGTTCAATTATGCGTAACTAGAAGAGAATTATCGTGGGTTCTGCCACGAATGGTTGGGTGAATAACCCCTGAATCCACGGTGGATCCGCCGACGGATCAATGGTTGATCCGCGGCCGGTTATCGGGGTTGCGCCCGATAAGTCCGATGGGATCCGCGATAGTTGATATCGCAACACTTAGATTTAATTAATTTATATACTCCTCTACTATATTTAAGCTCCTCTAGGTATATCTTAATAAGGTTAGTAAGCTAGTAGAGGGGTAGTATTCCTCTAGTAGATAGTATAGTTATAATTAGTACTAGTATTATACTAGGGAAGAGAGGGATAAAGTTAGGGTTGTTATATAAGGAATTTAGATTAACTACTAACTATTAGCTAGCTAGAGCTAGAGCTAGAGCTAGAGCTAGAGCTAGAGCTAAAGCTAGAGCTAGAGCTAGAGCTAGAGCTAGAGCTAGAGCTAGAGCTAGAGCTAGCAAACTATCTAGCTATAGGTCTAATAGTAATAATCCTATAATATTATAGATAAAGTTAGGGTTATTAGCCCTTATCTTAAAGTTATTAGTCTTACCTATATTAGCTATTACCTACTCCTTTATCTACTTTAGCGCCTTAGGGGCTAATATAGTAGTATATACTTATAGTATAATCTAGCCACCTTAGGTAGTATTAATAAATATCCCTTAGTATAGGAGATAGTTATAAAATCCTATTAGGGTATTATAGTATGTTACTATAAAGTCCTTTTTAGTCTATCCCTTAAAGTTATCTTATAGGGTATCCTATAGGTTAGTCTTATAAAGCCCTTCTCTTATATACCTTATTATCTAGAAGATAATAATAGTAGCTAGGGCTTTCCTCCTTTTATCCTTAGAGGTATTAGTAGGGATATTACTAATATAGGTATTACCCTATTATTTAATATTAACTTAACCCTAATACTACTTAAGGATAAGGAATAGGTTCCTAACATTTATAAGGTGTAAGGGATCCTACTCTTTAGTAGGGAAATCCCTAGGTGCTATTAATAATAGTTATAATTATCTAGGAATAGATCTACTACCCTTTAATAGCCTTACGACCTCTTAAACATAGGTACTTACCTCTAACTATATAGGCTTAGGGGTAAATCTATTTGTTAGAGGAATTACTACTAGTAGTATAGATAATAGATAAAGGATGTAATAAAAGGAAGGGCGAAAGATATAATAGGAGTTTAGATAAGGGAGAAAGTAATAGAAGAGGATAGAAAAGAAGAAGATAGAGGACTTAAGGGTAAGGGCTAGTAAGATTTAAATACTTAATTATTACTATAGATATTAAGGGGTGTAGTGTTAGAAGTGGATTAATCTATAGGCGTTACTATTAGATATTATTAATCTATAGGCATTACTGTTAGATATTATAGTGCTAATAGGAAGTAGTAGAAAGTATGGGAAGGGCCTGTTTGCTTAGGTGTTTATAAAGGTGAAAAATTTACTTACCTTAATTAGTAGTGAAGATGCTAATATAGTGGTTTTAACAATACGCCCTTAATAGCAATAGGTAACTAAGAGAGTTATATAGTTAGAGGATTTACTATAGCTAGTAAGATAGTAAGTAAAGTATAGGTAAAGAAGGAGGGGACTTCTCTATAAGCAACAAAGTTAAAAATAGTAATCTTCTATATAACAGATATAGAGATAAAAGGGTTTTTACTAGTATTATTAAATATAACCTATACTAGGTAATTAGTACCTTCTTCTAGGTAGTACTAGGCAGCCTAGATAGGTAGTATTTATAGTCTCTTCTGTTAACCTTACTGATCTATAGTAGTAGTAACTGTGAAGTTAACTACTGATCAGTGTTGGTATTACAGGATCTAACATTGGATATAGGGGTTGAACCGTAGTATATTTAAAGATGTTGCTAGAGTTGAACAGAAGAGAAAGAGGGCTAGCACGCTGGCTGGCAACAGTGCCGTAGATATTGAAAGAGCCGTCGAGGTGGGTCACGTGGCGTGACACGTGACCCGGATCGGCTCCTCCACTATCCATAGATGCTCGGCATCCCGACAGAACCCGCTCTGCTATGCATGGGTTGTCGTGCAGCGCCTATGTGATCTGCCTCACGCGGCATAGTCAGGCTAAACCTTTGCTTATAGAAGGAGATAACACTCACAAAACCTTGTAAATAATATTGATATTGTTTAACAAACTACTCTGCAAGTTACCGGATCCAAGAATCCCCATATCAAACGCCGGCGTTGATAAGATGGAAGACTCCAACTCACCGGGCCCGCTTACACACCATAATCCTTCCCACGTTGGTGACACCACCATAAACTACATGGTCTTTTTTTTTTTTTTTTTCGCTCAAAAATAAGTTTCGTGCTATTTGAGATATAATTTCGGTTCTGCACGTTCCTAAATATCCAGCTGCCAACATCATCGACCTCACAGCGTGGACAATGTCGTCAATAGGTACAGACTATGATATATGTATCTTCACGAATAGTGAGAGGTTCCAGGGTGTTTGACCAAGAAGCGAAAGCTGCATTCACTCTGGTAAATAAGTTTGGCAATAATTATTGACTACAGATGTATTTGCGCCTAGCCAAGACGAACTCCATGTCCAAGTAAACAGGTATGAATCAGACTGTCTTGAAACATTCGCCGTCCATAATCACGGGTCCAGTAATGATCAGTTACGTGCCTGGCGACCACTAAATGAAAGCTACATAGTTGCGGACCAAGTACCTTCCCTCCGATGGCCTCATCCATCTTCTATCGAATATGCAACATGTTCGGTTGCAATTTGAGAGCGACTTGGGCACTTCAGTACGTAACACCTGATATGCTCGGTGGTGGGGCCGGCGGCCTAGCACGGGTCCACGGCAACAATGTTTAGGGCGCTTTCGCACGAAATCCGGTTGGCAACATGTTAACTTCTCTCCATTACACTCTCCGTCCTGTCTCAGCGATAGACAAAATGCCCAGCTCAACCAAACAGAAAATGCCTGACCACGATCCCCAAGCAACAGAAGAGGGCGGTGGCTTCCACATGAGCGAGCAGGAGCGAAAGTGTGTGATCCTGGAGTCTCTATCCCTTCCCTCGCTGCGAACGACGGCTGACATCGGTACTACAGACGACTGCGCAATCGCCTCTCTCAGCAAGCGTTCCGTCGCAGACAGGCAGAGCGCATCAGAGAGCTCAGTAGCCGCGTCAATGTCGATCAGAAGTCGGACAGTGAGCGCATTGAGGCACTGCAGCAGGAGAACCGGCAACTCCGGACGCAGCTGGTCGAGGTCCAGACCAAGATGTCCCGGCTGCTAGCTACCCTTCAAGGACTGAGCGACTCTGTTTCCAAGACTCTTGATGATACGGCTGCTATCAAGGAAGGAGAGCGTATGTCTGCAGACGATTCAGGGAAGTCATCAACTGGGCCGTCAAGCCAAGACTACCAGCAAAACAAGCATACCCCGTTGCCTCCTGAACCCTATGCGCCGATGGACTTGGAGCCATTCGATACATCGATGTTGAGTTTCGATCCCCCCCTCATATTGCCCTCTATGACAGGCAAGTAGGGCAATGATTTGAGATATATACGCGAGGTACTGATAACTTAAAGGGCAAAATGAAGACCACCTATCATCCGAGCTCGTCAACGTTGCTGGCACTAGCCCGCTTTACCCTCAGATCCCCAACATCTGGAGCTTTGAGTACCAAACCGGCATAGAGCCATACTTGACGGCCATGGCTGCAACCCAGGAGTCCAGCACACTGTTGCGCAAGAACTGGACGCTATCAAACTCACCATTCTCGGACCACATTCTGCTCCTCCAGCGTCTCCTCAAGAACAAGTTGAGAGCGTCCGGGTTTGCCCCAGAAGGACAACCCTCAATGCAAGGGTGATTCGTAGAGTCCATTGCCGACCGGAACCAAAGGCTGACAGAGTTTAGCATCTATCAACCCGTCCTCATGGTTCTCTCCATGTTCAACAGCATGACCCGGCCCGACGTGATGGCCTGGTACGCCAAAACACGGTTCTTCCACATCATAGAGCTAACGGCATGGCAACTCTATCCGTCTGCCGCCACTTTCCAGAAGCTGCACCCGAGATACCGACCGACCGAGACTCAGATGAAGCACCCGCATCCGCGCGTGATAGACTGGATCCCGTTCCCCTCGATCCGCGACCGGCTTATACAGCGCCACGCAGCCAATCCCCACATTGATCAGATATTCTGCGACGCGGTCACGGGGTACGTCGTCGAGACGACCATGTCGGACCTCATCCTCGGCGCGCCGCAAATCACCGTCTACATCCGGGTCACCGATCTGATCACGGCCATGTCGTCCGCCGCGGGCGAGGACGATGGCCTCGATGAGGCGCCCGCAACCATGCCCGCACCCGACATCACGACCCTCTTCTCCTCGCCGTCGCACGCCCGTGCGGCCTTCAAGCAGCTGAACATGGATAGAGGCGCGTCGTACTACAAGATCGACCCGGCTTTCTATGCAAAGTATCCCGAGCTGTTTGACCAGTCCAACGACCTCACGGCCACCGGCATACCCCTCAGGCCGAAGTCGCAAAAGGTGCTAACCTATCCCAAACCCCTCGACGCCTCAACAGTCGAGACTTACCGGAGTTTCATCGACTTCTCTCTCGATGCCGCCAACACAATCTCTTCCTCATCGGCCTCTTCCTGCTCAACGACGGCCGTGTGACCTCGTGTCTTGGGTCCCCTCATTCCACGCAGTCGCTTCTGCAGCACGGCCACACAAACATACTTCTTTCTCTGCTCCCCCCCTTGTCAAATATACGCCGGAACCCCCCCCCAACCGGTCCCGCGATGCCGAAACTTTCCGCGCATGTCCCGTATGTAGCCGTCGCAACTCCTGACGCAACAGCGCTCCAAGACACCCGTAGTTTCGGAGCACAGCTATGTCCACGTATTTTTTGTTGAGCGTGAACGTAATACCTCGTTCACCGACCCACCGACATAGACCCGCACTGACTAACGTTCCACTTAGTAACGCTCAGATTAGGTTGTCGTCTGACATTTGGATGTGCATTTGTCTGTGGGCGATGGGAGATTCTATAAACTATGAGAATTCCCGGGAGGCGAGATTGGAGGACATACATTTTTATTGCTGTTTGAGCTCTCATTTTCGCTGTCTACACACACCCACATGGTCACCGTCCGGCCATCAAGCATGCCCTCCCAACTCCTCGTGCCCGAGGCCGCACCTCGCTACAGCTTTCTCGATGACTACAGCGAAGGGGCTCACCCGGCGCTCCTGAAAGCCATCTTATCCAACAATGCATCCCAAGAAGCGGGCTACGGGGGCGACGCATACTGCGCCCTCGCGCGGCAGCGGATCCGCCGGCACCTGGGCCGCGAGGATGTCGGCGTCTTCTTCGTGCCCAGTGGCACGTCGGCCAACGCCATCTCCATCGCCGCCTGCCTGCGGCCCCACGAGGCCGTCATCGCCGCGAGCTCCGGGCACATCGTCACGAGGGAGACGGGCGCCGTGGAGGCCAGCGGGCACAAGATCATCAACGTGGCGCCGCTCAACGGGAAGCTGACGCCCCAGAGTATCCAGCGGGCCATGGACGACAACTGGCACTTCCCGCACATGGCCAAGCCGCGGCTGGTGTACATCTCCAACGCGACCGAGATCGGCACGATCTACACACGGGCGGAGCTCGCGGCCATCAAGCAGGTCTGCGAAGGGAACCAGCTCCTCCTGTTCCTCGACGGGGCGCGCATCGGAACGGCGCTGGCATCCAGGGCCAACGACATGACGCTCGCCGACGTGCTGGAGCTCACCGACATCTTCTGGATCGGCGGCACCAAGAACGGCGCCCTCCTCGGGGAGGCTGTGGTCGTCAAGGACGCCCGCCTGGCGACCGAGTACGAGTTCTACATGAAGCAGCACGGCTCGCTGCTCGCCAAGAGCCGCATCATGGGCGTGCAGTTCGCCGAGCTCTTCAAGGACGACCTCTACTTCGACCTCGCCCGACAGGCCAACCTGTGCGCCGAGACGCTGTCTAGCGGGATCGCCGCCGCCGGGTTCTCCGTGTACGCCGTCACGGAGACGAACCAGGTGTTTGCGGTGCTGCCCGTGAGCCTGATACAGGCGCTGCAGGAGCACTTCACATTTTACGTATGGGAAAAGCGTGACGACGACGAGGCGGTGGTGAGGTTGCTGACGACGTGGGCCACAGAAATGACAGAGGTTGAGAAGTTTATCCGTTTGGTTCAAGGCTGGAATAAATAAAAAGAAGAAGAAATATTTAATAAAAGAAAGTTTAATACATCATGGGCGGAAAAAAAAAGTGCCCGTTAGCGTAGCGACGACAGCGCCTCCTCCACGTCGGGGATCTCGGACGCCGTCTGAGCTGGACCGCCCCAAGTCACGCTGCCCCTCCTGTCCACGGCCCAAGCCCCCGAAGTCTGCCATCGACTCCCACTCTCGGTGGGCCTGTTGGCGATGCCCTCCTCGCGCGCCAGCCTGAGCACGCTCCACAGCGCGCTCGGGCCGAGGACGTGCAGGAAGCTCGACGCGCCGAGGCCCCATCGGGCGTAGACGTCGCGTCCCTCATCGGTGACGACCTCGACGGGGTTCGCGTCGCCGGGGCCCCCGACTTCGGACAGCCACTTTTTCGTGTGCGACGCCGACGAGTGCGAGACGGCGACGAAGGCGACGTCCGGGTGCGCGGAGGCGGCTCCGCGGAGGACGCGGAGGGATTTCTCGGCAACTGTGTATCCCCCGGAGCCGCCGCGGGTTTGGGTGAGCTTTACACGTTCTCGAGCGGACGAGTTGGGGGGGGGGGGGGGGGGGGGGGGGGGGGGGCGGATAGCATTTTATCTTTGAATTATTGGGATTGACTTACATGGACAACCGCAATGCCTGAGGAACACGACCACGGCGGGCCTCCCGTCGGCTCTAGGAAACTTGAGCAAGTCGGTGCTCGGAGCGGCATCTCCAGCTTTCGGCGGGTTTCCCAAGTCCAGCTTTGTCGGGGACATCCACGACGCCAATTCCTGCGTGAAAGACATGGTTGCGGAATGATTGATTGGATTGGGCCGCAGGGTTATCCTGCCAAGTATTTTCCGAAGCGGGAATATGAATTTCAGGATGAGTATGTTTTCTGTCTACAGAGTCCTGAATTTCAATCGCGTCATGGTTTGTCATCGCTGTGTACTCTTCCACTAAGAATCTAGTCGGATTCGGGCCCTTGTCAGGAGTCCGGCACTCGGCCGAGTCTCTGGAGCTTATGGGGCGCATGTCCACTCGTTGGCATCGTGATGGCTGGATTAGTGCCTCTAACTAACCCTTTGCCAAAACAAGACTTGGCAGGGTCCGAAGCGATGGCGCAGTGGAACACTGTTACTGCAAATGAAGACACAGGCCCTTTCTCTATTCTGCCTATTGTGGTAGACACTGGCTGCCGCCTACATCTTGTGTCCGCAGCAACTCGCCCCTGTTACACATGCGTCTCTACACGAACCCTAGAGCGCTTGGATCAAGACTGAAGCCTCGACCTTACAAACGACCCAGACTTCAACACCCAAGCCATGTCCGTTCACTGTGAGGTGCAGCAAGTTTCTGATGCATCGGCTTGCCAACTGGACAGATTGATTTATTAATATCTTGCTTATAAGAAAGAAGGGTATGGAGGCAGTAAACGAAACCCAGTTGTTGCCGCCCGGTTGCTGGGAACCTTGTAAGGAAAAAACCCAGGCCCGGTTAGCTAGATAGCCCTCTACAACAAAGAAAAAAGTTCAGTCTAAGTAACGCAATACAGTATTTCCCGGTCGTCTTCTGCTAACCGGCAGAGCGTACAACGGTTAGTAAACCCACTTTCAGTGGATACCGTTGGTTCGAGGGTCATCATCGGGCACCCTTCCGTTGATGTATTGCCAGAGCCGGCTTTCGTTCCTGATCTTGAGGTGGTCTTCGTGGCTGAGAAGCCTACCCATTGTTCTTTTCTCGTCAAGATATTTCCGATGTTTCAAGCCATCGTGGCTGTCGACCTCTTCGACGGCAGTCAACGTGTGGTTCAGAGGCAGGATTCTGTCGAGATAGTGCTGGTTGAGCAGATGACCCCATTTGTCCTTCAGTAGAAAGCGTGTTCCCTGAAACGAGTACTGTCTCTTGGGAGTGTGGGATCGATCCTTAAGGACTCGTCCGAAGAATTCATAATCTCCTCGGGGTAGTCCCATCATCTTATCGACGAAATAGGTTACACCCCAGCTTTCAACGAAGTCGCCCGAGTTGGCAAAGTGCTCAATGCGGTTGACAGCTCTCACGCCTTTCTCCATCTCGGGATTGTTGAGGTGGTTGGCAGCGTTTCCAAAGGTGTAGATTTCAAGCTTCTTCAAGTTCTCGCGGGAAGAGTGAGAAAGAAGCCAGTCCAGAATCAGACTGCCTTCCAAACCGCCCTGTGAATGAAGAATGAGAATGACCCTCTTCTTCTTGTGGTCTGCCAGGGCTGCGGCGATGATCGCATAACAGGCTCGGGTGTCGGAAGTGCCGTAATAGAAGCATCTCTCGATAAGGCATTGGATGATGTCAAAGACGATTCCAGCTCTAAGTCTACGTCAGAATAAAGCACTATCATTCAACAAGTCAAATCTCATACGTCTCGTTGTGGCAACCCACAATCTCGCGGTGAAATGTCCTGCTCAGTCTATCCAGGTTGCCCTGTAGCCAATGCGTTCTTTATCGAGCTCCATTAGCAGGTCTGTCGAAGGTACCATGTAAGAGGATACTCACCCGACGGAGACTCCGTTGACAAAAAGCCATAGCTCGTCATCATGTTCCTTCTCCGTTCCCCTAAAGGGCCTAGACTTGAGCACACCACCCTTGCAACCGGCATTAAGAGGAACGCATGCCATGTAGTTGATCAAGATGTAACCAATGAAATAAGGGAGGAAAATCTGAAGCGGAAAGAAGGCAAGGAGAGGCAGTGACATGAGGAAGGCCAGTTGGGTTCCGATGAGCACTGTGTGCGCTGTAAGGCAAATGAGGTTTCCCACCGAGGGATAGAGCTCGTCCATCTCTCCCGATGGATACATAGGATCAACAAATTCCTGGAAGACGCCCTGGATGCGCTCCGCAATGTTGATAATTGTGGTTGAAGCCATGAAGCTGGGAATCCATTCGGTGTCAAGGTTCGGATAATCTGCACCCCGGCGACGAGGGTACCAGAGGGGAAGGACAATGAGAGGAACCAAGCGAAATTTCCTGATGAAGAGCAAAAGGTCATCCCACATTAACTTCCATGGTGGAGCGGTGTGATACTGCGGCAGCTCAGCTTGGAGTTCGGTTCCATCGCTGTCGTCTCCTTTAACGGGGGTGGCGTGCACCGTAACAGTGGCGGTGTACTCTTCCGTCTTGATAATTGAAACAGAGGACTTGTTTTCGGGCTCCATAATGAAAGGTGGTTTTTGTTATGTTTTGCCAAACGAAGGACTGTAAGAGAAAATGCTTCTGAGAACTGTTTGTGGTTGGACTCGGCTGATGATTTCAGGAGGGGCTTTCGCGATATAATATATTTCTTCTTGTGTAACAACTGGTGATCTACCACACGTATTTTCTCACCTACTGTGCTATAAGATAAACCTATAGGTTGCAGAACTACTCTCTGCTCGTGATCTATCCAATAAGACAGAATATGGAGGTGAATACTAACTGCATACATCTCTTGAAATTATTTTACGTTTTTTATCATGGCCTGGATGGCCTTGTCTCAATCGTTGAGCAATGTCAGCTACGCCCAGTCGTTCTATGGCGCTTGGAAGCGCGGTGAGCTGTTCAACTCAATGAAAGCTTCGGTATCTTTCTGCAGTATCTACCGTAGTTCTGCGTGCTAAAGCGGTGTATGGCATAGGAATTTGCTTCCGGCGTGCGCCCCGCCCAAGGTTTTATTAGAGTCAGATAACTGTACTTAGTGGCTTGGAAGGGTCCAGCTGGAAGTTTTAGAATGCTTGCGGCTGAAGATCTGGAACTGAGTAATGTTTGAATTTCTTAAGCAGATCTGCCGCCTCGCAGCCTTGCAAATTATCTTCTATATTCCAGTATTCTACGTTTCTATTCTTCAAAAACAATTTCATGCACATAGAGGAATTGAAAATAAACACAAATTTCCAAAGGTACTGCTAGGGAGAAAGGGAAAATCTAGAGCGACGACAGTCAGGAGATTGTGCCGAGAAACATTCTGCTGGGAAACTAGATCCCAAAAGATCCAGAAATAGCAAGCATTGAAACAGTGGTAGGGATGTTCCAGATATCAAGACAGCAGTATAGAGATGTGTCTGTGAGGCGCTGGGGTAGGTACATGAGATATCTCTCATACATTTCCAGTCGCCATTGTGCACATTTCTTGACCCTCGTATCAGCCGCAGGCTTTATTCCTCTGAAGATGCTGGCAAGTGCAACTTACGCCCTGCGGAGAGATCACCACACTAGACATATAGCAGCCAAAAGAGTCAGGCAAATAGTGACCCTTTCTTGATCCGCTTTACATGCCCTTCAAGGTTGTACATGCGCAGGCGCAACAGAAGTTCTCAGGACCTCGACAGAAAAGACGGTAGACTAATTCTGTTGTCAGCCTGAAGACAGATGATACAGGGTTCGCATTGGAGGCGCTCTCACTGGCTGGGTTTACGAGAAGCGAACAATCCACGGGCAGCACCGTCTCTTGTTCGGGCGGGTATTCCGCCGTGGCGCTCGGATATGATCTCGCCCGACATGTTGCGCAGGGTCTTTGGGGCATGCAGGGTTGGATAGTTGGAATGTGGTTCAGATAAACAATGTATAAGACCTGGCAGACCCTGTGGAAGACAGCGTGGGGGCGAAGAGGGGCATCTGGAAGGGGTGTCAGCGTGAATCGCAGAGATTATTGCCTTCAGGCATTCACGAACACAGATGGAATTGCTCTTTATACCTACTATGTATGCGTAGAAGCACTGGGCATGACCTGACAGAGCGCAGGGTAAGTTTGCTATGCGGCTTTACATTACTTTGCTGCACCAAAAGACGAGACGGCAGTTTGTCGCTAACCAGATTCCGGTGACTGACTGCCATTGCTTAGGTGCTAGATACAACACTTGAGATACGCCGATAGACAAGTCTCAATCATCGCCAGCTCAGACTTCCACCAGCTAGGTCATTCTCGCGGAACTAACGCAAAGATACCATTAATGGGGTCCTTAGATGATGTACTCCGCGTCCAAGGTTAAATCTGATAACTGGTACCGCCTGATACCCTCTTCGTCTCCTGTATCATGGCTTGCTAGGTAAAGCTGACCGTCCAAGTAACAGGTCGTTGGGTCTTCATCTTCTGCTGTTTGAACCCACGAATGCATTTCCGTAGGCGTTGGCGTTGCATCGTCTATCCCTCTCCATAGCCAGTCTCGATCCTCCGCAGTATCGATATCTTGGGCGAAAGAGGAGTAGCATGTGTTTGATGATGCCAGGCACCATGACCGATCCGAGCCGCCCGATGGAAAACTACTGATTGCACGGAAGCCGGCGTCTGTGCTGGGGCTTCGCAAACTCGCAGCCGCAGCAAGAAGCGTCATATCTTGCGTCTCTTTTTCAGTGAGTGTTGGGAACGGGCAAAGACCCTTCTGTGGCAGAGACAAACTTGAGCTCTGTACATACATAATGCTGGAGGAAAGGTGTTGTCTTTCTCTCTGAGCCGGTTTTGTTTCTCTTATGGCTTCGTGGTGCTCTGCTTCAAATTGCGGCGGAGGAATATCTTGTGTAAGGCGCAGGCGTTAACTATCAGTGTAGATTTATCCTCCTAGGTGATTCAGGAATAACACTCGTTCTTCCGAGGAAGAGACTTCCCTCTTATTACATTTTCAACCAGAGTTGGGACAAAGCATCATGGGCGACGGTGAGACTGAATGCGTTCTTTCAGCGCACCACTGTAAGAACAAGAGGGCCACAGCCTCACCGCGGCGGGAAACAATAGAACAACCTACTTGGTAAGCAAGACCCTGCGCGGTAGGCGTGATCGCAAATAACTGGCAATGCATTAATGGCATTGTGTGAGAGCTTTGAGCCAGGTCCTCGATGAAAGTTCTAACCACGAACAACTCTCTTCTCACACCTTCAAAGGACTGCAGTGTTCAGGCTTCTTTCTTCTTGTCGTCTTTTCCATTGTCACCCTGCACACAGCCCACTCAACCCCTTTCAAGGGCAGTCAGACACCCCTCTCCCCCCGCGTCCTAACAGCAGGCCATCACATCTTCAGTCAAGCAAGCAATGTATCCCCAGCAAGTTTGCAGCTTGTATCTTGCTCTTACATCAGTAAACGCGTTCCGTATCTGTTTCCTCAACCTTGGTCAACTCACAGAGCAACTGGTCTTGGTGATACGGCAATCTGACAGAAGAAAAACACGATATCAAGGCATGTACAGGATAACCATCCGCACTTGGCCAAGACCTGCGCTCCGGTATGGGTTAAACAAGGGGGGGGGGGGGCAAAGTAGAGACAAAGTATATGGCTTCAGCCTTTAATATCCGGTCTCGAGTCTACGAACCACCCTCCACCGCGGCCGCTCCATGAAGCTCGCCGACACTCCTTTTTTATTCAGATCTACAACTTCAATCCCTCCATCAACCCCTCCAGCTGCTTCCACTCCTCCGTCCCCTCCCACGCCTCCTTGCCGCGGCTCATGACGCTCCGCACCGCGTTCCGCGCCTTTCCCCTCCACTTGGCCCCGACGCCCTCGACCTCGCCGCCAAAGTTCTCCAGCACGCTCACCAGCTCGTCCGTCCGCGCCACGACGGCCGCCCACGCGCCCGCGTCCACGAGCCAGTTCCGTCCCTGGTCCGCGCCGCCCGACCCCGCCGACGACGCCGTCAGCCCGCCTCCCGCGCCCGCCCCCATCGCCGCCCGCCACGCCTTCTCCGCCGCGTCCACGGCGCCCGCGTAGTCCCGCCGCCACACCCGCAGCCGGACCACCAGCTCCCACAGCTCCGACCGCGCCGTGATCAGCGGCACGACGCCCTCCTCGAACAGCCTCGTCACGGCCTTCTCCACGGTCCCGCGCGGCGGCGCGTACACGCCGCCCGAAGACCCCTTGCCCGCATCATCGCCCTCTTCCTCCTTCGCCTTGGAGAGGACGCCCTCCTGCAGCAGCGCGCGGAGGACGGCGTCGTCGAGAGCGTCCTCGGTCTTGCGGATCCGGATGATGGCGCCGAGGGCCTGCACCATTTCGGCGATGGCGGGCGGCCGCATGCGCGAGGCCAGCGTGAGGACGTTGTCCCAGATGCGCCAGTTGTCCTGCGCGATCGACGCGCCCCGCTTGTACGCCGCCAGGGCCTGGGCGAGGAGGGCGCCTGGGTCGCGGGGCTTGGGCCCTCGCCGCTTCGTCTCCTCGTCGTCAATGTCGTCGTCGTCGTCGTCGTCATCGTCTTCGCCCTTGTCCTCCTCGTCCTCGCTCTTCTT
The DNA here is from genome assembly GCA_020631755.1 of Colletotrichum sublineola. Classification (NCBI taxonomy): domain Eukaryota; kingdom Fungi; phylum Ascomycota; class Sordariomycetes; order Glomerellales; family Glomerellaceae; genus Colletotrichum; species Colletotrichum sublineola. Next base: position 2,839,336 of record JAHSQG010000009.1, read on the forward strand.
GACGCCCGTCTTCTTCTCCTCGATGATCTGCTTCTTCAGCTCCTCCACCGCCTCGAGGTACATGCTCCAGAGGGCGCTTCCTAGGTTGCTCCACGTCCGGGCGTCCTCGCCGCCGACGACGTCGCCGGCGGCGCCGATCGCGCGGCTGTACGCCTCGGCGGCGTCCGGGAACTGACCCAGGCGGAGGCTGATGTCGCCCAGTCGGCTCCACATCTCGGGGCTCAGCCGGTTGCACTGGGTCGCCAGCTTGTACGCGTCGCGCGCCTTGGCCCAGTTCTTGTGCGCGAGGTACCACTCGCCCAGCGACTTCTGCGCGCGCGCGAAGCGGCGCCCAGAGATGTCCCACGCGCGCTCCCAGTGCGCCGGCTCGTTCTCCAGGTCGCCGAGGATGCAGAACAGCCGCGGCGCGTTGGGCGGCAGCGGGCTGCGTTCTGGGCCGGCGAAGTCAGCGGGGTTGAGGTGCGTGACGTCGCGCTGCGCGACGTCCTCGGCGTCCGGGTCCGCGTTCTCCACGACGGGCTGCCCCGTGCGGTGGAACAGGCGCCAGCGGACTAGCGCCTTGGCCTTCTCCTCGCCGCCGCTGCCGCGACCGGACTCGTCGTCCGTGGAGGCGCTGCTGGCGAGGCAGAGGGCGACCTCGGCCCAGAGGCGGAGGCGCTTAAAGATCTCGAGGGCGGAGACGAGGGAGCCGACGCCGGCCCACGAGTAGGCGAGCTCGGACTCGAGGTGCCACCTTGGCGGGGAGGAGAGAGCGTGTACGTACTGCAGGCGGACGTGCGCCGGCGCCGAGTCGGTGTCCTTGGCGGCAGGGAAGAAGGACGTCGGCTTCTCTGCGTCGACGGGAGCTGCCGTTTCCCCGGGGGCGGTGACGGCGATGGCCGGGAGCTCGGGCTCGTGGGCGACGTCCTCAGCCCTGGGGCGCGGGGCCTCGGAGGTGTCGACGACAACCTGGTCGACGACGGCCTGCATCTGCAAGACGCCCCTCTCGACGGTCCTGCTGCGGTGGACCTCGATGCGCGAGCGGACCAGCAAGGCTTGCGTGTAAATCTGCCAGTTGGTCGCCTTGTCCGAGACGACGCGCACGGCATAGGGCAGAACCTCCTCCGATGTCAGCGTATCGACAGGGGAGAACGTGTCTTTGAGAGTGGCCTCAGTGAGGAGGATGATCTGGTCGAGCGGCGACAGCTGGGGCTGCGCGTCCGGTGACAAGTCCGCCAACGCCGCGGGAAGGCCGGCGGACGTGGCCGCCAGCTCGCCATGCTTTCCGCTCGCCTCCTTGGAGAACTGGATCTCCTCGAGCAGGGTGTCGTCGTTCAAGGCCACGGCCTCGGGCTTCGCCTCCGCGTCGCCGTCCTCCTCCGCACTCTCTGTGGGCGTGTCGCTCTTGGCGAGGACGACGAGCTGACTGGTGCTCTTCTCCTGAAACTTGGTCCTCTTTCCGAGCGCGCCAGAGAGCGCGTAGGCAAACCTGCTCAGCTCTGTCGCCTCCTTCAACGCCTCGCGCGCCCTGTCGTCGCGGCCGAGCATGATGTGCGTGTTCGCCGCCTCGAGCAAAAACTGCACCTTCTCGTCTTTGGACCAGGCCTCCTCCTCGCTCGTCGACCACACGTCCTCGTCGAGGATCTGCTTCCTGACGGTCTCCATGCCGAGGTTGATCTGCTCCGCGAGCGTCGGGACGTCGATCCACTGCGACGCCTTGGCAAAGTTGGAGCCCGGACCGAGAGAGGGCTGGCTGAGGAGTTTGAAGTGCCACACGTTGATGCGCAGGCGTGTCCACGGCAGGCTCAGCCGCGACGAAGAGAGTTTGACGACAGCGCCGCTGGCGGTTGCTGATTCGGTAAAGATGTGACGAGCGAGGGCGAAGAGTTCAATGTTTGGAATGTAAGGGTACGGTGAGACGCCGTCAACTTCAAGAGCCTTGAAACTGTTCTTGCGGAGCGTCTTGAGGGTGTCTGCTGCCCCAGAGGAAGCCGCCGTGGACGCCTCGATGAAGAGCGCCTCGACCTTGTCAATCTGCTCCAGCACCGGCCCGGTCACGTTCGCTTGGAGGAAAGCATTGAGGGCAGCGAGACCGACGGCAATCTCGTCTTCGGATAGCGACTCCTCCGATGATGCCGGTGGGGGATTGCTGTTCTTCTCGGCAGCTTGCGCTTCGAGGCGGGGGACAAACTTGGCGATGAGGTTGTTGGCGACTGGCGTCGTCAGGACATCTACGTATGCGCCATTCGTAACTTGAGAGAGTAGAGAGGCAGCCTCATGGCCGGTGTTTGTCTGTGATTCTGCCATTCTTGGACCAGGTATGGAGGGGTCGTAAAGCTACGATAAGTGCGCCTTTGCCCCGCGCGTCGCGGGGTAATATGTCGCGCCCGAAACCGATCAACGGTTGTTGCCAAACTAGACGAGTTCCAAGCGGATCAAGGATACTAATTTCGAATAGGTTTTCGTAATTGGAAGTATTTCAGAGGCTCACAAGAGCAATGGTTTCCGTCGTCTTTTCTTTTGGTCAGTAAACGTGACTCAATTCGGCGAATCCAGGCGCGGCGTTGATGCCCTGTGAAATCGAAATTTCCATGGTGGGGGCGGGGCAAATTTTCACCCACTGCGTTACGTTACATAAGCGGACTGGCTCACTGGGTTCGTATCATATACACTCACTCACTCACTCACTCTCACTCACTCTCACTCACTCACCTTTCATTACCTCGTTACCTGGGTGCCTCGTCTCAATTCATTCGAGTGGGTGTTTACTTATACTTGATCCATGATTCATTCATCACACTGCAAAGCACAACTCAAAACTGATATCACTGCTGTATGACATGCTACCTATCGCTTGCATTTGAGCGCTACATGACGCTGTGGCCCAATGGCAGTAATCCATCCAGAGCTAACTTCGCTGTCCGAACATCGTCAAGCATCGTCCCGCTGGCTATTACATCCATTACAGCCTCGGCTATCAAAAATTCACCACTGCCCATGCCCACTGAGTATTGTCTTCAGTTGCCCTTCTTGCCCGCCTTCTTGCGGGTCGGGACAACCTTGAAGCCGGCGCCCTGGATACCGGCGTCTCCCGCGGCCGTGGCAGCGGGAGACTGCTCCTTGTGGCCGCCCTTCTTGGCCACTTCGTTCCAGCTGCCAGACTTGCTGTCCGTGACGGCGCCTTGCTTCTCAACCACGCCCTTCTCGGCCAACTTCTTGCGCCGGATGAACTCTTCGGCAAAGTGGAGACCGTGCATCGTCTTGGAGTTGGCATAGACTGCATCGGCAATGATGGTGTTGTCGAGGGGGAGAATTTGAAGGGTAGCAGCAAAAGTATCGACTGTGACCGTTGATTAGCAATCAAGTTTTTTTTCTTTTCTTTTTCTCTCAAGCGTATATTCAAAACTTACTGTCAACACCAGTAATTCCGCGGGAAAGCTCGCGATGGAGCCACTTGTTGAACTCATCCATGGCAACATCGCTCTTGGCAGGTCCCGCCGGCGCAGCAGCAGGGGGAGGCTTGACGGCCGGCTTCGTGGCGACTGGGGTAGGCTTCATGCCGGCAGCGCTGGTCGATCGCGTCTGAGACGCAGGTCCTGTGGGCACCTTGACTTTACCGCCAGCTCCGACCATGGCCCAACCGCTACCCGGAGGAGGGGCAGGCGAGTTGGCTTGCCCAAGACCAGGGGCACTGCTGGGCTTGGTAGCGAGGTCTGCATAACGTTTGCCGGCCGCCGCGGTAGCCAATCCCGTCTGGGCGGCAACCTCCTTCGCCGCCTTGGCTTTCCTGTTCTCCTCCTCACGCTGGATGTCGGCAAGAGTCTTCTGTTTTCCGGGAGTGCTGGCGCCGGGGGTTGGCTTGACGGTCGCGGGCTTGGTCCAGGGGCTGGCAGCTGCAACAGGCGAACCGTTGCCCCAGGTGCTGGTCGTAGGAAGCCCCGTAGCGGAAGCAATGGCCTTCTCGCGCTCTCTGAGAGCCGCAGCCTCTTGCTCCAAAGCCACGCGGCGGCGCTCAGCGGCGGCCTCCTCGGCCTTGGCGGCCTTGCGAGCTTCGGCCTCCTGGATCTCCTTGAGGCTGGGACCCTTGCGACTGGCAGCTTCCTTGGCCCACGGAGCCAAAGGTGGGGGCTCAGTGGCTGACCCGGTGTCGGGGGTGCCAGTCTGGGATCGGTTGTACTGCTCGGGGAGGTTGGACCGGACACGCTGGGCGGTGGGGGCGGGGAGAGGAGTGCCGGACGAGGGGACCGGAGGAGGGAACGGCATGGGAAAGCCGGCAGCCGCATTCTTGGCAGCCTCGGCAGCAGCCTGCGCCTGCTGGACTCTCTGAGTCAGAGACAGCTGCTCCTGCTGCTCCATGATCTCCTTCATCCCTGGGGCCGATGACTTGTGGTTCTCCTTGGGGCTTGTCTCCGAAGCGGTGGCGGCGGGGGCCTCTTGGTTGCCATCGTTTTGGGTGGCCTTGTTACCCGACTCTTGGGCCTGCTCCGAGTCGCGCTCGGCACGGATATCTTCAAACTCCTTCAAGCGCTCGCGAAATCCCTCCTCATCCTTATCCAACTGCTCGGTTCCCGGAAGGTTGTGGCGAAGGTTGTTTTCGTTGGCAGGAGCACCGACGGGCTGCTGGTTAAAGATACCGGCGATGCTGGACGGGGCTTGAACACTGGCGAGCATTTGACGTTCGCTCGGATTCAGCGTGGCGAGGTCCTCTTCACGAAAATGATCGAGTCCGGCACCGATAGGTGGCTGGGCTGACGCTTGCTGGGCAGCTGCATCAAAGAAGCTGGACGTGTGGCCAACGCCACCTCCGATGGGGGGCTGCTGGGGGTGAGCACCGATTGGCGACGAGATGCTACCGAAGCTAGGTTGGCTCTGCAGGCTGTGAGCACTGTGCTGGTGGTGCAAGGAACCTGGGACACCACCTGGGCCTTGATTTTGCAGTCTAGTGATCGCCTGCTGCCTCATCATGAAGTCGCGCTGTTGAGCCATCGCCTGCTGTTCCTCCTGCTTCCTACGCTCCAGGTTATTCTGTTCCTCGGCCGTCAGCGTTCTACCGAAGCTTGGGAACACTCCGCTGAGGGGAGGGATGACGCCAGTGCTGCCGCTCGGCGAGAAGGGACCAGCCTGGGATGGAGGGCCGTGAGCGATGCCGATCTGGGGAACAAGGAAGGGCTCGCGCGAGTTGCCGATTCTTCGAATGAGCTGACCTAGGGGCTCAAAATCCGAGTCTTCCACCTTCTTGACGCGGAGGTCGGGTGTGAAGAAGTTGGCCTTGTACCAGTCGTTCATCTCGAGACCGCTGAAGGGGCCTTGGACATGACCCTGGGGATCAAGGTAGACCCACCGCATACGGTCGGGCATAACCATCTGACGAACCGGGGCCGAGCCAAATTCGGTCCCGGTCGAGGCCCCAGGGGTGAATGCCTGAGGGTGGCCGACGCCGGGAGCCCCGGGGTGTGAGGGGTCGGAACCGCTGAAAACGCTGTGGGATCGGGCCGGGTCGGAGGGGAACATCTCCTCGAACACACCGCCCCTACCGCTTCGAAGCGGGCTGCCGGCATCTCGTGGCACCGCATTGAAATTGCTCCGACCGATGGCACCTAGAGGGTTCCCTTGGCGAAGGTCAGGCAGCGAATCGCTCAAGTTCTCCTGCTCGTGTCCCTGCATCTGAGCCTGCATGGCTGGAGGGAAGAGGGAGCCCAGCTTGCTGCGGCCAATGGTTCCGGCTCCACCGAGGCCACCAGCGGTGGCTGGGCCGAAGACGCCAGCGCCAATGCTCGACAAGCCCGGCGACTGAAGCTCAGGGCCCATGGGGAAGAGGGAATTTCCGAAAACTCCGCCAAAGCCAGCGCGTTCGCGATCGGGAGTACCAGTAGACATGGGAACAGGCCAGCCAGATGCATAACCTCGAGGGCCGGCGCTGCTGGTCTGACTACGATCGCTGCCGTCAAAAGCATGGGTGGGGAAGCCGCGCGACGACATGGTGTTGAATCCGGGGTTCTGTTCGCCGCCAATGGCCGCGCCATGGGACTTCTCAGCACCACCTTCATCATGGGATTCGCCACGGTCGGCCGGAGGGCTGCGGTAGGGGTTCGTCTCGGACGGGCTCGTGGGTCCTTGCTCGTTCTCGGCTTGGTGTCCAAGGTTCAGTCCAGACATGCCAAAGTCGCCAGTAGAGCCCTTGACAGGTGTCTCGAACATGCCAATGTTGGTGGGGTTCGGGATCGGGGGAGGGCTGGTGTCTTGAGCACCTCCGAGGGCGGCGCTGCCGGAGAGGTTGTCGTCGCCTCCGAAAGGATCGGTGTCGGTTCGGGGTCGAGAACGCCAAGATCGGGTCGCGTCGGGGGTGGAGGCCTCGTTCGTCTTGGCGGAAGTGCTGTCCGTACCATCCTTGGTCATAAGGTTGGCGAAACGGCTTCCGCCACGGCTGCCTGTACCGATGGTCGAAGTAGGAGTGGGCAGAGCGAACTGGCCGAAACTGCCCATACCACCACCACTGCTACTGCCACCACCGCCATTACCACCAGGTGCAGAGGCCCCCCAAAGCGAGCTAATGTTGGTGCCCATACTAGGATTACCCGTCGTGTTGCTACGCGCCAGGTTTCCGTAGGGCGGCTTGGGCTGTGCCTGATTCTGCGACTGCCCAGCGCCTTCGTCCTCGCCAGGGTCCTGCTCTTTGACGTCATTGTTCTTCCGACCGAACAAGAATGCCTCGTCGCCGCGGGTGAAGCGCGCCGCGCTGGGAGACGCAAGCGGACCGGTGCCGAAAGGATTGGTGTCGGTCGTCTCTCGGCGTCGGGTTCCGGGTCTCGAAGCAGACGACGGCGATGCCAATCCGTATGCGGCAGCACTACCATGCGACAGAGAAGCCTTTCTTCCATTCGTTCCAGAACCCTGATTGCCGTCCTGTTTTTGAAGGGGGGCCTTCAGAGGAGAATTGACATCAGACGCGAATGCCTGTCTTGTATTAGTCCCTGTTACCTGGTAGTTGGGTCCGTCTAGCCAACGCACCTCCTTCTCCTCTTCAGACAAGCCATTGACGCTAACAGGGTGACTATCCCCCCGTGGGTTCCAACAGGCGGCGGGATCTTGAGAGTTGTGGTTGTTGTTCGTCTTGCCCCAGCCCCGCGCAGCGCCACCGTTTGTCTGGCCTGGAGCCCATCCCGATTCAAACACGTTGACAGTGTCTATTTCCGCAGCCCCGTGCTTGAATACACCAAGAATCGACTCCTTCTGGTACTGTGAAGGAGCTGAGTAGTCGTACGTCGCGGGTCCTGGCGTCGGGGGGGCTGCGCCGGATTCGAGAGACGTCGCGGGAAAGGCATTTTCGGACGATGCTGCGGACTGAGACGGGTGGCCGGGTGTCACTGAGGATCGTCGGAAGGTCAGGGTGCCGTTAGCTCTGCCGTCACGTCGAGCCCTGCTTGTGGTATTAGCGAAATATTCAATTCAAAAATGTCGGTGAGGTGGGCAGTGAGGTTTGGTGGTGATGCGACCGCGTGGCAAGGCATGGAAATTCACAGACGTGCAACTGACGTTGCCACCGCCGTTGCAGGGTACGGTACACTGTGCAATACAACAAGCCAGAAAGTCATCCCCCGACACGTACAACGAAGGGGACACTTTGTAAAATCGGGATGGACCAGGAAGGAAACACAAAAGAAGCTGCTACTGACCATTCACCACTGCCGGTTCCACGACCGTCCTGCCGACCGCTTCTCGCGTCACGGCTGGAGTTCTGACCGGCGGCGGCCGAGGCAAAGCTCGATGGTAGATTCGAAGGCATGACTGGTGATGCGCAAAAGGAGATGTTTTTTTTTGAGGTTGAGCAAGGATTCGGAGGGGTGCAAGCAGGCCACGCGCAGGTGTGGTGGGTTGATATCTTTTTTTTTTAATTCGGGGTTTGCTGATCGATCTCTCGTGGACAAGTCACGAAAGGGATTCTGGAATTGGCGGAGGGGGCGGCCAAAGATATGGTTATGTGGATTCTGGTGTCGCGCGCGACTTGTGTTCGCAGGGGGGCGATGATACAGGTGGAGTAATGCGTGATACAGATAGCTGATGTCAGGCTTGCTAAACGATGGATTGATCGAGATGCCGAAAGGTCGGTTCGCGACGTATGCTGTTTTTTCGTGTGGTGCGAGGGTGGGTGAGGGTGAGCTGTCTCTCGTCGAAAAAAATCAAAAGGTTTGAAAGGAAAATTGCCAGCTCGGAAGGACCCACGATGTGTGTGGACCAGGGAGGAACTGTGGGAACCTGGGTGGCGCTAGTCCAGAAATGGAAAAAGCCGTAGTTTATCCGATCCCGGCCACACGTTTTCCAGCTAGAAGTACCGGGGAGAATGAGGTAAGGCGCAGATGACGTTGAGAGACTTGGCCGTCCGTACCTGTGCCTTGCCGCCGTGCTCCGTTTGAGGGGAGGAGGGGGTTGGAGGGAGGAAGAGGATGTCATTAATCCCTATATTCTTCTATGTTACATCTGTAATTCTTCTTGCATCCCGTCTCCTTGACCAGAACGTTCCGAAGCAAAACCATCGAGTTATTCATCTTGCGTCTCGGTACTGTGCCCCTGTCTCTCTCTCTCTCTCTCTCTCTCTCTCTCTCTCTCTCTTTCACAGAATCATCGCCTGCCCAAAGTCCCTCCGACGAGAGTGCTATCACGTGCGTCACACGTGACCCTACCCTGGGGGTTGCATATTTGTCTTTTTCCCCCTCCTGACAAGGCAGGCCACAGCGGTGCAAGCTCCGGCGTAATAGAGCAGTAGTGTCTTTTGGGTCAATGAGGCTATAGGTACTACAGGGCATGCGGCTGGGATGCCCACCTGGATCAGGTGATGCTAGAATCTACGTACCTATACGCAGTACCTACCTAGGTCTCCAAAGTAGGTATATCGGTAGACTGCGCTAAGCTTTTCAGGGGTAACCCCCTAGAAGCAGGTAGCTAAGGTAGATAGCTCAAGCTCACTGACCTCTGCGCATCACGGACACCTGTCTTTTAGGCCTCTGTTTCCGCCGGGAGGATATATTTGTTTGTACTCCATTTAAAGCAGCCTCGCATCGATCAGATTCTCGCAATACGGGAGACCCGGGTGATTATGCATATGCCTGAGGAGAGGACGGACGTCTGAAGAGGCATCATGCGAGCGGGGTGAAGAGAGAGAGAGGGAGAGAGGACAGAAGGGTAGGGCGGTATAGTTGCCCGCAACATGTGTCCTCTTCAGACATTTGCATTTCGTTTCCACTCACACTCTCATGTCGTTCGCTCATGCTCATGCTCTTGCAGCCGTCCCCCATCTCACTCCTCTCATCTCATCTCATCTCGTCTCATATCTATCGTCAACCAGTCAAACTCGCTCAGCCATGACTCGTAACCTTCCACCCCAAGTCCAATTATCATTGGCCAAATGTTTAGTAACATGATTGAGGCCGACTTTAGCATTTTGGCTTGTTTCATGCCACTAACGGCCTCTGGGGTTTAAACGCCAGCCCGCCCTTTGACTTTCCAAGGCTCGGTCTGCGTTCGCCTTAGGAAATCGCACGACGTTGGGGGGGGGGGGGGGGGGGGGGCACACGATCAGACTCACACACGCTAATGAGAGACGTTGGTTGGTTCCCCTCTCAACTCCAAACCTAACTAGGCATTATTAGCTAGCTACTTTGCCTTACACATCACCTTCCCTATACGGCGTGAACGTCATGCTCAAACGCTGAGACGGCCACCCGATAACACACTATTCCGCAATCTGCAAATCTAGACATCATTCAACAACAAAGTACACGTAGAACCCGATCCGCAGCAAGCCCGTTACCCGACAGCCAGCCAAAGACATCTTGCGTACGTCAAATGTCACCGTTGTGGGGACTTCGGCCCTCCTGCAACTGAGTAGCGACATCCAGCTCTCTCACCCGCTGCGGCTCTCATGTGTGTTCACCATGTCTGTTGGTGAAATGCACTGTTGCATCGCGCGCGGTCTGCATCGTCCTGTGTTGGCCGAGCCGGCCCCAACACTAATCGGTATTGGTGCGCCCGGTCATCTCAAAGCTCAGACTACCCCTCAAGTTGACTTGGCGTTGATCCCTGGGCTGTTTCGTCTGCCCGGCACCCCTCGTCTGACGACATCACGCCGTAGCATCTGGTATTTAGCAGTATCTAACCAAATCAAATAAGGCAAGCCACAGCCACACAAGAAGCCAAGTACTAACAAGTCCCTCCTACCTTATTACCTTGAAGAACATATTCCTCACTCCTACATTTAGCCCTAATCCTAACTATTTAACCCTATGTGTCTTTTTTCTACATCTCAATAGCTTTCCTTCTTACGTTATTCCAGTTTCTACAGAGTCTACTTGTTAGTGAGCGAGGCTGATCAGGGGAAGTGTTCATGCACTCTTTGTGGAGCTGTGGCTGCCCTGCCTAATGCGGCTAGATACAGCCAAGTACCAAATCGCCTACAGCCAAATACCCGTAAACCTCTCAACAACAGTCGCGGAGAATTGGCGTTTCACTAATCTGACAAGATGCCCCGACCTGGTCTGGTTTCATCTGGTAACTCCGGCCATGACGGCCCGAGACGTGTGGCTGTGTCCTTCCTAAAAAGCCGGTGGTTAAGGTTCTTTGGGCTCTTCACCGCGGTCCTTTTCGGCGTTCGGATCTTCGTCCTGAACCCGTCGCAGGGCGGGATCCCGGAAGACTACGCAGCCACGAACCCCTGGCGGGACCTCCCTCCGAGCCCCGCCGTCCACGAAACCATCCGGGAGGTCCTCTTTATTGGGGACACCCTCCGAGACGGCATGCTGCCCACATCCCTGCCGGACGACGACTACGACATGTACTCGGCTATGCTGAGCAGCCTCGAGACCAGGACTGACCTCACCTGGCTCGTAGTCCAAGAGACCGGTATTGACAAGACAATCATGGCCATTGCCAATCGCGGTGGTCATCAAAGTCCCATTCCGGAAGAGCCGCATGACTTGCACAGGCGCGCCCAGAGACTCCATGATCATTGGTTCACGCTCGCTTCTGCCAAAGACAAGCCTGATCGATGGGAAATTCGGTTCGACACCACCTCTCTCCCTCCGCTTGCCAGCAGACACAGCCCCGGCTCTGGGTCAAAGGCCGACTCCTCGGATCTGCACTTGACGGTGGAGCAGAAGCTAGCGGCCGATACCAAGTACAGAGCCTACCGAAAGCGCCGAGACCGCGCTGTGTCGTACCTCAAGAGCCACCCACCCAAACCCATGGCTTGGGTACCGGTCCAGACAGGGCGGGAGACGTCTCGGAGTGTCTGGGAGACGCTATTCGATGACGGGATCGTGCAAGCTGGACGGAAAGTGATGGGTGACAAGCTGGCCGGGAACCCCATGTTCAAGCCCGTGTATCGCGAGCTCATCACGGAGCGTGTCCCCTACGACTGGGTCAACCCGGATGAGGCGGTGGTGGTGTACACTGATAAGGAACACGTGAAGGAGATGGAGGCGTTCCGGGAGGAATTACGTGCCAGACAGGACAGAACGGATCGGCAGGCCACGTTCCAGGAGAAGCTAAGGGCCGAGGAGAGGTTGAAGCGGGGAGACAAACAGGAGCTATGATGAATGAGCATGTGCAAATAAACGGGCAGTCTCACAGAGGATCATGATGGACAGGTCCACCCCGTGTGTTGAGAAAACAGCCCTTTTATTTCCATTCACATCCATCGCTAGTCATAATAACAGAAAAGAAATGTTAGGACAGATCTATTCGTCAGCCAGCAACCCAGCCACACAAGTACCGGCGTGACACTCCAGTCAACTTCAATCTTGCCCCCCCCCCTACCGATAGACCTTCATCCCAGAACCTTGCCCGCTCCCACTCCCGGGCTCATGCCCGCACGTGCAAGTTGCGTTCCTCGGGCGAACTCGCCTCTCGGAGCACGGGGGGTTAGAAGGCCGGGAACTCAGTAACCAGACAGCACGGCGCCGATGGAAGCCAGAGCCGGGACGGCTTGGATGAAGAAGATGCGGGGGTTGGCGGTGGCGCCGCCGTAGGCGCCGGCGGCGACGATGCAGCCAAGGAAGAAGAGGCGGATCTGGCGGGCGAACTCGGGGACGGGGTGGGCGAGGCCCCAGACGAGGCCGGCGGCGAGGAAGCCGTTGTACAGGCCCTGGTTGGCGGCCAGGGTCTTGGTCTTCTCAGCGAAGTCGGCTGTCAGGCGGAAGGTCTTGCGGCCGCGCGGGGAGGTCCAGAGGAACATCTCGAGCACGAGGATGTAGCCGTGCAGGCCGGCCATGAGGCCCGTCGCGGTGGCGCCGATGAAGCCCATTGCTGTCAGGGAACAAAAACAAGAGGAAAAGAAAAAGGGGGTCACAGTGGCTTCCTTTTTTTTTATATTGTGTTTTACTTTCTTGGAAAAAAATCTGGGCGTGACGGAGTTTGATGTGATGAGGAATGAGAGTGGTGTTGCGGTTGGAGAGTTGAAGTTGAAAATGGGAGAGCAGTGATGCGTCTTAATGTCTCAGACAAATCAGGCCCCGGGTGGGTTTTTTGCGAGGCACCTCGATCGAGTTGGGGGCCAAAGTCGGCATGAATTGGCGGCGGAACGGAAAAACGATGAGATCGTGAGGGCGTCGTCCTCAAGGTCGTATTTGGATCCCGTTCGCTTGACAGATTGGGCAGATGGCGAGTCAGTCCAGCCACTGTGTCAGATAGATCATCACCTAAGCTCACCAAAGCTTTATACTGCCATCTTAGGCCTTTTTACTTTTCCTTTTGCAAATATTAACTGAAAACTGAATTGTGTCATTGAGGTTATTTGCATTTTGCTTTTGTAGCGGTGTCAAGGCCCCGCACTACATGATTGTTACCAGTTATATCGCTTAGCCAAGAGCAACAGACCTCGACTAAATGTAGATACATCTACTTTCGACATTCATGCGCATTCGGTGGTCTCTGTTACATCACATGCCGTAGCCAGACACTGCCAACTAACCCCGCAAATGCTATAGTGTCATTGTCAAGATGGTTGATATAGTTGTCGCCGCCCTGATGGCCGCTCATGGCGTTTCTGCCCAAAAATGTTCTCTTTGGAACGGCATGTCGTGTTCAGCCAGCCAGCCAACCTCATACGTGTGTTGACGGAAGCTGCTACGAAGTGACTGTTGCCAGCCGTGCATGTTAGACGCCAGTGTCATCGGTTGATATACTTTCCTTTTTTCTTTTTCTACAAGCTTTTCTTTTGCGGAAGAGAAGCCTGGAATAAATCAATTGCCCATGTTTCATTTTCTTGATCCTTTCCGAGATGTGGAATGAAAGATTTTGGTAGCCCACCAGATGATTCTGTTCCGAATCCCGAATATGGTGCAGGCTGAACAATTGATCAGATGTGGGAAGTGTTGTCGGTGAGCAGAGGCATTTGTCAGGCTCCGCGAGGGAAGGGGAAGGCGCTTCGAGTCAACGAAAACTATCAGTGTCAATTGAGAACACAGGTACTTAATATCGCAAGAGCTTTGTTTTGGCTTTGATAATAAACAACCATTTGGTGACACTGTGCCTTTATTTCTCGGGATGGAATCTGTCAAAGGCAACCTTGGAGCTTAAAATTGACTGGTACTGACGATGGCAACACGGCGTCCTTTGCTCTTCGATAGGTGGCCAACCCACACCAACAATAGCCAAAATGGTAAGGGTAAATCAGCTTGATAAAGGGCAGGTATGTGCAAAAGAAGCCGTCATCTAAATGCTATTAACTAACAATATTCTGTTGCTTCCTCAAGCGGCCGAACGGTGAGTCTCTTCTTAATCACATGATCATCAGCTGCCGACCTTAGGTACGTCACCATGGGGAAGGAAAGGGGGAGGAGCTTCCTTCCTGCAGGGGGCCGCAGGGGTGCACAATGCAGGGGCACGTACATCGTACCTACCTACACTAGTGTACCGGTACCTACCTAGGTAGGAAGGAACGGTAGTTGGGTAGGTGCTCGATGATTGCCACCGGACTCCTTTCTGGATGCTTGTAGCGTCCCTGCCTGCCCCGCCCGCCCCAGGACGCGAACTAATTGCTTCCCGACGCGGCGCGTCAACCCCCACGGATGGGATTCTACCGCTAACCAGGACCCAGAATAGAATCTGTATCAGAGTCCTCTAAGGCAATCGACTACTGTCATTTTGTTCCGCCAGACGTCGTCGTTTCGTCTACAACCTTGTCCTCTATAGGCTGCAATTTTGGCCCGGCTGTTTTCCATCCCGTCACACCAAGAAACCCTAGCCAACACACGCAACCCACCACCGTTGTCTTCGGCCTCGCTGCCGATGGGTCCCACGTAAGCAGCAACCCGGTTTCACGACACATCGTTTTTACAGATCCATCCTACTTTGTGTCTCGCTCTTTTCGGCCTAGTCGCATCTTGTCTTACACCTGACGTTCCCCAACTCCCCACTCTCAAGATGCCTCTGATCAAGATGGAGGACATCAAGGCCGAGCGCCGGGAGGATAACCTGAACAGCCTACCTATGACCCCCGACACCATGTTGCAGCAGTCAGTTCGAGGCTTTGCCACTTCCCCAGATGTCACTGCTCCCTCGTCGGCGGCCACTCTTCTGCCCAGCACGCCGCTCTGCCAAATCAAGCCCGAGCCAAGTTCTGCACAGATCAAGCAGGAGATCAAACAAGAGCAAACCCACTCCAACATGCACTCCGATATCTCAGCCCACAGTTCTTCACCGTCGGTAACGGCCCCAGTCCCCATCTCTCCCCCGGACACTGACGAGAGAGAGCCTCAGGAACCGGACCCCCTCGAGCAGTGGACTACAGAGACATCGCCCGAGATTCTCGAGGAAGGAGTCGAGATTGGCATGGAACTACTCGAAAACCTCAAGTTTCCTCTCAGCCTTACCGCCTCTCTTCCAGACACCCAAGGCTCCACGTGGCTGAAGGCAATCAACGACCTTCAGGCCCGCTGTAAGCCACCCAAGACTATTGTTGGCGTGGTTGGCAATACAGGCGCCGGCAAAAGCTCCGTCATCAACGCCTTGCTCGATGAAGAGCGCCTTATTCCCACCAATTGCCTGCGTGCTTGCACTGCTTCCCCAACAGAGATTTCCTACAACCACTCCCAGAATCCCGAAGAGCTTTACCGCTCCGAAATCGAGTTCATCTCACTCGAGGACTGGATGAAAGAGCTCAAAACACTCTTCACTGATCTTCTGGATGACAGCGGCAACATCTCACGCGAGTGCAACAAAGAAGACAGCGAGGCCGGCATCGCGTATGCCAAGATCAGATCTGTCTACCCTTCCAAGACAAAAGAGATGATTGCCGAAAGCAGCCCTGAGAAACTGGCCAACGAGCCCGCAGTCGCCCGCGTTCTGGGCACCGTCAAGAAGCTCACGGCGACTACGGCTAAGGACCTCTATGCTAGCATGCAGCGCTATGTCGACAGCAAAGAGAAGAACCCACACAGAAAAAAGAATGTACAGATGGAGTTCTGGCCCCTGATCAAAGTGGTCCGCATCTTTACCAAGGCCAGTGCCCTGTTCACTGGTGCCGTCATCGTTGACCTGCCAGGTGTGCAAGACTCCAACGCCGCCAGGGCTGCTGTCGCTGAAAACTACATGAAGACTTGCACTGGTCTTTGGATTGTCGCCCCTATCAATCGTGCAGTCGACGATAAGACTGCCAAGTCCCTCCTGGGCGACTCCTTCAAGAGACAGCTCAAGTACGACGGCATATACTCGGCCGTCACCTTCATTTGCTCAAAGACAGACGACATCTCAGTGACTGAGGCTGCTGAAAGTCTTGGCATCGAATTCGACATATCCGAGTCTTGGGCCAAGATTGAAGGCCTTCGGCACAAGCTTCGAGACCTCAAACAAGAACTCAGCAATGCCAAAGATGAGAAGTCGGATCTTATCGACTGTCTTGAGCAGGTCGACAGCGACTGGGACAGGTGGGATGAACTAGCAATGAAATGTGCCAAAGGCGAAACTGTCTACACCCCTTCGGAGAAGAGCAAGAAACGCAAGCGTGGATCATCCTCGTTCAAGAGCCGCAAAAACCGTAGATCGTCTGATTCTGACGATAGCTCGAGCGACTCGGATCCCAACTCGGATAGTGATAAGAAAAACAACCCCGATAACGAGAATCGACAGCCTATGACCGAGGATAAGATCGAAGAGAAGTTGGCTGAGCTCAAGAATCTGAAGAAGGAGATCCGCCAGAGCCGCAAGGAGGTGGATGCAAGGCTTTCTGACATTCGACAGGAAATCAAACAGGCCCAGACAGAGGAGGAGCGGCTTTTAGGACAGGTCAAGTCTATTTGCATCCAGGGCCGAAATGGATACTCAAAGGGTGCCATCCAGAAAGATTTTGCCTCGGGCATCAAAGAGTAAGCTGCCTTCTTCACCTTCGTTCTGCTGACTGCGATTACTGACTACCACAGATTGGATCAAGAGGCCGCCATCGAAGAGAACGAAGAGACTTTCAACCCCGACGAAGACATTCGCGACTACGACGAGGTTGCTCGGAACCTGCCAGTGTTCTGTGTCAGCAGCCGCGCTTATCAGAATATGCGAGGCAGACTGCAGAAGGACGATTTCAACAACGAGGGATTCCGCGATGTCGACGAGACGGAGATCCCACAACTTCAAATGCACGCGAAAAAGCTTACCGAGGAAGGTCGGGCTGCCAATTGCCGTCGCTTTCTCAACGATCTGAGACAGCTCCTCAACTCGATGAAGATGTGGGCTGCCAATGATGGGACTCAGGCTCAAATGACGAACCGAGAAAAGTGGAAGCAGGAGACAAGCCTAAGAGCCCAATTGTCTGCTCTGGAAAAGGTTCCTTTCGTTGGTAGCTGACCCGCAAGGCCGAGCGTTCGCTAACTTCCCACCAGGACTTTACCGAAGCAGTCGACGATTGTGTCGCTGCCGTCAGGGACGCCCTATCCGAGGGCATCTACGACTTCTTCGACCAGTCCATACCGGCCGCATCAGAGGCTGCTGTTCCTACGGCATCGAGATGGGGGGCGCATCGCAGTGAAGGCGGTATGTTCTGGGCCACCTACAAGGCAACCTGTCGTCGATCCGGCGTCTATTCTGGAGCCTCTGGCCCTTGCGACTTCAACGCAGAGTTGTTTGAGCCCATCTCTCGACAGCTCGCCACCGGATGGGAGCGAGCTTTTCAGCGCCGCCTTCCGCAAGCCCTCGAAGGTTTCGCCATGAACGCTCGTTTGCTGCTGGACAAGTTCCACCGCAACGCCGTCTCGGACTCGCAGGAGCGCGGCAATAACTATGCTGGCATCAACATGCTCAGCAATCAGCTGCGAACGCACACAGCTCGTTTGAAGGAAATTCCCGCAATGATTCGCACGGTTGTCCAAGAGTTGCAGCGCGAGGCCAGCCGTGGCTTTCACCCGGTCATTCAGCAGGACATGCAGCCGGCGTACGATATCTGTGTCGCGGAGTCTGGTACGTTCTGCCCAGGTCCCAAACCTCGCTTATCTCGGCACCCACTGACCTTTGATGGTACAGGCACCGGTTCCTACGCGCGTATGAAGAGTCACATGGTCAACCACGTTGAGAGCTCCCGACACACTACGTTCCGTCACGCCACCGACAGCGTCAGAGAGCAACTTCGGGCGTTGTGTCGCCGGGTCGAGGACGAAATGACACAGCAAGTGCAGGAAATCTACAACCTGCTAGCGCGAGACTACTTGGCCGTCCTTGTGGGCGTCGATAACAACACCAAGCACAGCAGCCTACCGCGTCCTGAGTGTTTGCTTCGGGTTGAAATGCGATCCATACTGGAGACGACGGGTCAGTGGTTTGCGCGATCCGGCTCCAAGGACGGCTCCAAGGATGTGGCTGTACCCGACGACCAGGATGATCCGTTTGCCGATGAGCATGGAGCTGGTTCGGAAGACGTGGTGGCTTCGAAGTGCGGTGGCAGCGGCGACCGAGCGGCCATTAAGAGCGAGCCATTTTGGTAAACTTATTGTTAATCATTCGTATTTCGGTAAGTGGAGAGACTGTTTGAGAAGGGGAAAAGCACGGGGGAAGTTGGTCTCGAATTGTATTTTGGGCGTTGACTTGCGGAGTCCTGCCTCGGTAACGGGGTTCAATGGTGTAAGGCGGCTTCCAATTCGGCTTGCGATGGATGAAAGATACCCAGTTGCTTTTTTTTCTTGGGCGGTTTGTAATTAGCCGAACACTCAAACAAACAGATAAGCACTCTCTTTCGATGATGATAGTCCCGAATGCCACGCGACACTACCCCCTCCTACATTCTCCCGCGTCAAACACTCGGAATTGAAAGTCATGTCACTGACATCAACTCAGCTGAAGGAGTTTGAGTAAAGAAAAAAAGAACGACGGCGCGGATAAAGCAAGAGTTAGACTAGCCTGTAGGTGTTCCGGTACTAACAGCCCGTTAGTTCCCCTGATCACATAGGAATCGTGTTCCCTTGTTAGTAGTACCAGACCAAAGTAGGTTTTCCGTGCACGTCGATCGACATGCTAGCTTCTTGGGGACCACATTCCAGATCGGATCGGACAATCTGACCTCCAAAAGCCTAAATGCCTCGCTTGCGCTTCTCCCGAGGTCTCCTCGTCTGTTCCCCGAACCCCCCGAGCTCGCGCTTACGGAGCACGACCGTAACTTGAGTCGGGAGGATGCGCGCGTCTTTGGCTACCGTTTCCGTTTGTAAACTTTTTACCAGAAGCGGGGGTTAAAGTGAACCAGGGGACTTGCTCGTAAGACCATGGCGCGATCTTCGGGAGCTCTCACCTGATAGCATGACAATGCGCCTTGTCAGCGCCTCCTGCGCAGCTCAGCAAAGGTACGTCGTCACGCCTTTCTTGGCCTGCAGCAGATCTCACGCCCATTCCTTACACGCAAACCTCTTTTGGCTTCGCAATCACCGGCGGCGGGGGGGGGGGGGGGTTAACATCCCGTCGGCCAGGGCTCTCTCTTGTTTAAAGTTCTCGCATCTTTCCTGGCGCTCGACAGGCCCTCACAATTCGCATTCCCAAAACACTTGTCGAGCAGAGACAAGCCAGTCAGCCTCCTGCCGACAGCAACGGCGATGAGAAAGAGCCCGGCTAACCACACCCGGAACCTCCATGATTGATAAAATCATCTGAAGTTTCCCGCGTAGAAGGGGGGGAGGGTGAGGCTTGTTTCTCCGCGAGTAGTCTCGGCAAAAACGTTTTTGTTTTTGTGTGCCCGTGGAAGGGAACCACACTCTCCAGCTTTCGACTCCCTTTTTCCAATGCCCCCCCCCCCCCCCCACCTTAGATAAGAGATTCCGATGACCTTTGCCTGATATCCGACGACGAACCCCCCTGAACAAGACCGTTGCGGTGGCGTGATTTCTGTATCAGAGCAGATCTAGGTATGTGTCACTTCAGATTGTTGGGCAACGCCATCTGCTTTATGATCGCCGAACCGCTCTCGTGCCCTACAGAATTCAGTTGAAAAGGTCCGAATTTGGTCCGGCTACTCGTCGCCGTCGGTAGGTGGACGACCGTGGTTATTCACTGTTAGGTCAACAATACCCTCGAACTTGTCTGTCGGTTCTTTGCACAATGGGATCTGGTGATTGTGCATCAGTCTTTTCATGAGGTGACAGGTAAACTGAAAAAGAAACCTAGGATGGCCACGTAAAATTCGATCCGCGCTATCTTGGTAATGGATTTCCAACTAGTGGTTGCCTGGCTGCCGATGCCAAGTCAAACTCGTGTTTTCTTTTGCGTGCTCGATCTATTTTGTGATCCATACTCGGTTCCAGCAACCCTCTCATCTCAACTATTGGAAGTTCAGGGCTCCATTTATGTTTCTGTTGAAGTGGTTGACTCGGTGCCAAGAGCACGATTGAGGGTGTGCTCGGCCGCGTGCCCAAGGCTAAGATTAGTGGCCAGGGGGGACTTTCTTATACCTAGCTACTCTAACTTTATGCTTGTTATACTGCCGAAGTGGGTATAGTTACTACCACTTAACCGCTTGCCTGAATAGTTGAGGGTTTATAAGAATAAATAAAGTCGTTGTTTTACGCATTCTTTGCTGGCTACTAATTACGCTAGCTACCCTTTTAGTAATATAAAGACTAACGGTAGAAAAAAACACGCTTTCCTTGTTTTGGTGGTAAGTTATGGGGGATTCAGAAAGATACATTACATAAGTCTGACTTTTTAGTTATTACAGGCATGGCGGCTCCGGATATCCCTCGGAGGCAGTTATGCAACCGGATATGCCCCCTGGCCACTAATCTTGGCCTTGGGCACGCGGCTGAGCACACCCTGAGCAACACGTGGGCGCCAGTATCGGTGTCATGCTGGACACACACCGGACACCGGAAACCTTCAAGTCCCCGATACTCTGGGCCCTTGCTGATAGGCAACGTGGTAATAGCCCGTGCTTGAAACAAATGCCATTGAAGTGCTATGGTGCATCCATGTTCTTGTTCAAAAGATGGCGTGTGTCACATGGCTTTCCAGACTCTTTCCACGCGAGACTGGGATGGTGCGTCGTAGTGTCCCAACGGTAGGTAATTTAGATAAACTCACACAGTTGTTGTATCCCTCCACCTACATTATGATCCTTCAAGCTTTGGCTTCTCACTTAAGGCAACAGGAACCTAATTGCATCTGGTGATGTATAATACCCAACATCACGGGTCGTGTGGACCGTGATGGTCTTGATCCTGTAGCCCGCCGGCGTCTTTGATCAAAGCTTTGATAAATGAACGTCTCTCTAGTATCCCGGTTTAAGCAGTGTCTTGAATCGTTTAATTGTACAGCAAGGTAGCTGGGTTTCTCCCGTGAGCTGCGACATTGTTTTGGGAAACGTGATTGCTTGTAATAGGAGTTTTGCATAGAGTAGCCTGTTACAGAACCAGTTCCGCTCATTGTTGGCAGTACCCAGTCGATGCCTTACATTCCCTTTGATGGCACTGCAATAGAGGCGGGAGAAGCCCGTCCTTGCGCTCTCCTTGGCAGTTAAAACAAGAACAGCTACTTTGAAACAAAGATAAATATCCGCGGCGCTCCTTTTTTCTCACAGGTATGCAACGATATGGTGATAGAGTCACTCGGTCTATGTCAGATTCCCTTTACGGTCCAGAAAAGTCATGAATGAATTCGCGACTTTCTCCAGTTCTTCGCTCGTGGTTTCAACGCACAACTCTCATGAGACTGCGCCAATGAGAACACGCAATGTCGACAGTTGTCTGAATGTAGACCACGGCGACCCTGCGAACTTCAACTCACGCGCACCTTACACCATCCGTCATTCCCGAACGTCTCGTCTTCTGGATTCTGCCCATCCCCACCTAGCCGTTGAAGGAGAAGAAACATGACATGATGGGTTTGGACGGCGGAAGCCAATCTTTGAAGGCAGCCATTGTTGAGCAAGCATGACATGACCAGAAGACAACGGTTGTATGAATCAGCGGTTACAAGTAAAAATCCCCTTTAATGTCTTGAAGAAAGTCCCAAATGCTGGGTAAGCTCTGTCATGTTCTCGGAGGCAAAGCCTCCCTGTTATACTACATTGATCGTATCTTACGAGTCGCTTGGTGAAGTGAAACCCCAGTCCCTACCGAAGATCTATTGTCTACCCTAGTCAGCACCAGCCCCCTTCCGAGCCCATTCGGGAGCACCTGGGTCCGAAAAGGGCGATGTGCATAGATTTGTACACCATTCGTCAGGCCATGTTTCCTTATTCCATGTCCTCTGTAAAGCCGGGGGAAGACGGCTTAACCGTTCAATCGGAAATATACAGTCCCCTGTTTCTTGTGATGCTCGTTGTGGTGTCTGGTGTGTTGGAGGCGGGACACGCCCCTCCTCCATTGCCACTGTCTGTGGCACTGTCTGTGGCATTGTCTGTACCTCTGTCATGCGTTGAGTCCGTAGCCTGCTTCCTCCAAGAAATTTGAGGTTGGCCTTGATCACGCTGGTGGTGTTGCGAGATGATTCTCGCGATCCCTCAGCTCTGTGCATGAGGAGAATATTAATAGCCGGGAAACATGCGCAGATCATTCCTATGCTGACCTCCGCGGTCCTGGTTGTGCGGTTAGTCTTCATGGGGGCGATTGTTTAAGTCCGAAGCGGCACTGGAGGTTGGTCCACATACCCGGGGAGGTTGAAGCGGATGAAGTCGACGGTCGGGTCCTGTGATGCCTGCAGTCTAATCACGATGACCATCCGGACGAGGCTCGCTGCCGTAGCGATGCCCCCGGCGCTGAGCATAGCCATAACTTTCAACCGGCGATTCCACGACATCCGCAGCCTTACTGCAGCAGGTATCGGCAGGCAGAGAACAGCCAAGTCGGAGACGGCACTGATGACTGTATCGGCTACAAATATTTGTTTCTCGTTGAAGCATTTGGCGTGAATCTTCGGGTCCCAGTAACCCGGGATGGGTCGGCAAATGAACGTTTTCAGAAAGAAAACGGGGACGTAATATGCAGTCATGCAGATGATCGTTATGTATATCCCGGTTTTCGTCTTCTGGTGGAACCTAAAGACTCTAATCACAATGAGAAGAAGGGCGAGCTTCGTGAAGAATGAGTTCGGCCCGTAGACAAGGGTATCGGCATATGACCCCAGAGAGGATGTTAACGTGGATTTCCATCTCGTACGGGGAAAGCGATCTCACCTTCATGAAGCCTTCCAGGGCTTCCTCCGACAGTTCCCAGATGTGATATCCACCGCCATAATGACTCACTAATGCCCCAAGAGTCAGCTCAGAAAACGATTGACTGGCCGCTCAGAACTACTCACTCGCGAGCGCTGTGGAGCCGTACCCCAGCGTGAGGAACTATTCATGGGTTAATATGTTTTTTTCGATTCCGAACCGATTGTCCTCTCTCTTACCCACGCCACTACAGCTACCCCTATGAAGTGTGAGCAAACGACGATGCAGGAACTCGGCGACGATAATGCTTACAATCTTCGGCATGGAACGGCGGGGCAACAAATGCCTTAGCGTAGATGCGTAGCAGCATGAACAAAGTGACGGTCGTGAATGAGAGGATCTGCGACACGAAATTGATCGTGTGCAGAACGTCTTCTGGGTGTTCCAGGTTGGGTACTACGCCTTCGGGCGGCGGAGCTGCCCCCTCTACGATCGACATATCTCATCGGGTAGTGTGGGGCACGGCATGGAGGGATACACTGGACATGAGAAAAGGCAGTTTTCGTTCTCCCGCCAGTCTTAATGCCTATGAGAATGGCATTTTTGTTTTGACCACGAATTGTGGTAGGTTTATCGAAGGCGGGTGAAAGGGGAAAAAGCTTTCATATATCTAGCTCTCTTAAACGTGCCGTACGAGCCAGCAGTCTCGAGGCTTGAACAGTATGACCCTTTACCAGACTGAGGAGGTATTGCATGGCAGTTCCTAGATAACGCAAAGTCTAATTACACTAATGAGAGGTTGGTTGTGGGCGTGCACTTAGATTCCGCCGGCATCGTGCTGCCCGACGCCCGCACTCCTCACGCCGGTTGCTTCACAGAAGAAGCATAATTATTCGGGTATGTGGGCAGTGTATGCTTCCCGAATGAATGCTCACCGAGGCTTACGATAAGACCAGCATTATCCGGTAAATATCCGGACACCGCCATTGATCGGCACTCGGTCGAAGGGCTGGATTATTTCGTGGCCGGAAAAAGCATTCAAGTTCGGACTCCGAGAGACGTAAATTGGTGAAACGCATATATACCTGTGGTCGCTGGGCCTAAAAGAAGTCATACTGTCTGGATACCACCGAGAAGCGCTTCGGAATCAAGTTGTTTTGTTCTCTAGTTCATAACGTCTGGCACCTACTCAGGAGGTCTAGCGTCGTCGAAACCGACGGAAACATACCGGTAGTCCCTTATTTATCGATCTGTTTGGTTTCACGAGTCAAACAACCGAGGGCTTCGCGAAGATTGGGAGGATTCCCTGCAAACCTTACGCCACAAGGCGAATGGCCCTGTCTGGGCCCATCCCTGTATTTCCACATGTCCGTCATAACACAGGTGCTGCAACAGAGAAGGTTGTCCGTCAACTACCGGGAGACTAGATCTAACCCGCGTTCGATGCTGAGATTTGTGATCAAAGAAAGAAGCCCTCAGTCTTTTCGATAGATGTCAAACTTGGAAAGAATTGAGAGTATCTCACAAGTTCTTCGTGCAAAACGGCACGTAGCATTACACCTGACTCGCTGGACATCACGTGGGTGCTCGTATCTTGAAGAGCCGGCGGCTCATCCTAGCAACCTCTTATCGTGCTGGAATTTGGAAGAATGCGACAGGACCCCTGTCCATTGTTTCTTACATAGCCACTGCTTAAAGTTTGTCAATACACCCATCTGAACAGTTCGTCTTGTCTGATTATGGCAATTTCCAAGTCTTCGGACCAGGCGCATATGAAAGTTTTAATTCAGATCAGATCATTCTGATGATTGACAATCCTAAAGCAAAAGCGAAACCGCATATCCTTTACGCTGTGCCCCCACGAGAAGGGCATATGCGGCCTGCGCTCCAAATCAGCAAGCACCTCCACGACAACGGGTTCAATGTCACCGTTTTAGGAACACAGAAGTGGCAAGCAACAATCCAAGCAGCTGGCGCTTATTTCAGCCCTATCCTCGGACTTTGGAGAACACTCGACGACCCAACTCGCTGGCCAGACGTCGCCCATGCCTCGAGTCCTGCAGCTCGCCTTGCCGCATCACTCGATGGTGGATTTGTTTCACTTCTGCCAAGTGGTCTTGAGTCGATAAGGTTCGCTCTTGCGGCCATTCGCAGGCAAGAACCTAGGTGCCAGATCATTGTCCTTTCTGATACATGCTTTTCCGGAACCTTGGCTCTGAGGCTGCAGACGGACCTGCCGGTGGGATTTGAGGAGGGAGAAGATATCAGAACAATCGGCATCGGGGTTGTCCCAACCTTCTGGACCAGCCCCGAAAGACCGCCATGGGGATCAGGCTTACCCCTCGACCAGAGCGAAAGAGGAATAAGGAGGAATGTGCAAGCTATTCAAGAGACTTGGAACAATGCTGCCGAAGAGCGTGCGAGATGGGTTTTGGCGATGATGAATTGCGCCAAGGATGTTGAATCCTTGTACGACGACCTTTCGCCCACGATCCAACACCCCTTTTGGGATGCTTCAACCATCTGCCACGACACAACACTTCAGATGTGCCTCCCCAGCCTCGAGTTCCCATCGTCAGACTGGCCGGGGAAGATCAAGTTCGCTGGCACACTACCAATCAAGCCCTTGCCGCCCAACCTTGTATATCCAAGCTGGTTCAACGAGATCTTGGCCAACAGCGCGACTCTCCACCCATCGACTTTGGACAGAAGAAAAATTGTCTTCGTAGCACAGGGCACAGAAGTATTGGACCACCGAGAATTGATCATTCCCACGATGAAAGCTTTAGCAGGCCAAGATGATGTATTGGTTATTGCGTGTTTATGCGTGGCTGGGGCCACGCTAGGGACTGACAACTTCGAGGACGGGAAGATGCCCTCTAATGCCCGGGTTGTCGACTACTTTCCATATGACGCAATTCTAGCACACGCCGACGTATTCGTCTCCAACAGTGGATATGGAGGGTTTCAGCACGCAGTTGCCAACGGCGTCCCCATGGTGCAAGCCGGCAATGTGTTTGATAAGCCAGATATTGGGAGAAGGATTGAATGGTCTGGCTTGGGCATCTACATGGTGGAGTCCCCGCCGACTGTAAGGGGCATTCATCTTGCAGTTACAACGGTGCTGAGTGATGGGAAGTATCAAAAACGAGCGAACGTGCTGAAGAAAGAGGCAGAAAAATCGGATCCTTTCAAGCAGATTACGGAAGAGATCTTGCTGCTTACGGCATAAGCCTTCAGCAAATAGCAAGTTTGAGTCCAGAGTGTCTGGGCTCGCCGAGCATGTCATTACATGATTGCAGATCTATGGTGGTGCGTCAAGTGGTGTTTTGCAATTCAGTCGCGGTGTCCATCTGAGCATATAGATAGACGAAGAACTTTAAATGATAAATGCAGTGGAAATAGACGAAAATAATTACAGCAGTATCGTCAACCGAATGGGCGGCCAGAGATTGAGCACGTTTGTAGCTTCATCATAGCAGTCCGGGCATCCTCGCGCGAGTTTACATTGATATCAATGCACCTCTCTATCAATTTTGTCTACCGCGCATTCTTATCCTTCTTGGTCAATACGCACATCTCCGCCATACAGTCGATGCTTGCGATTTCTGACGACCAAGCGTTCTTTGCTGGAATTCCCTGCGGTGAAGACGTCATATCGTCAACAAGCTCGTGAATCCAGCGGATAAAGGTTTTCTTGCCGAGACTGGTCCTGGTACTGTCACCACCATCGTCATCTACGAAGCTTGTTTGCAGATTCTCGGCAAAGTAGACGCCGCCAGGACGAAGATACGACCATAGCTCCCGAAGGGACGCCGTTTGCTGGTCCATGGTGTGGCCGCCCTCATCGACAATGATGTCCACCAGCCTTGTATCAGACGTGACCTCGACGCCCACGTGGTGGAGAAACGGCACAGACGACTGGTTACCGTAGAAGATGACGGCTTCTGGGTTCTTCGCCGCCCAGGCAGAGCCGCAGGGCTCATCGTATTCGACAATGTTGATTTGGAGTTTTGGGAAATATGTAGTCCAGACCAGGTAAGAAGCGCCGGTTCCGTTAGGCTATGTAATTGTTATATTTTTCTTTAGCGAATAGTCATGAGAGATAAGCTTGAAAGTTCCCACTGATTCTTACCATGCCACATCCCAATCCAAGCTCAATCATTTTTACAGACTCATCGCGGAACTGGGCAAGGTACTTTTCGTACAGAAAACCGTAGTTATGGGTCGTCACCTTGTCACTATTATATTTCAGGGCCATGTCCGTGAACGTGGGCCGCTTGTCGTGATTCTTGTCATCAGGTATCGGTTTATCGAAGGCCGGGGCAGCTGCAGGTGTGCTTCCGTGTGGCTCGTCATACTGAGCATCATGTTGCGTATCATACTGAACACCCTGCTGTGTGTTCTGAACATCGGGTGGCATGTCGTGCTCGGAATCGGGTGGCTCGTCATGCTGAAAATCGGGTTGGGTCTCTTCCTGGCCATCGTATCGTGAAGGACTGAACGGAAGATATTAGGCCCTACGGGAGCAGTGTATTTGAAATGAGTGTGGAAGGGAATATTGGATTGAAAAAATGTACTTAGACCACTGATCTATTGGAGCGAGCACCTCCGGGGCCTTGCCCCCCGACATGTGAAGCGTCGTGAGGAGAAGAAGGACTATTGCACCGATGAGAAGCACCGGGATGTACCGCGGATTCTGGATCATCTTGTCTGAAAGTGGTAGCTTGTGAAATTGGTGAAATTGCTGGATGTTGCTTCCGAGCAGGACGTGACGAGTGTCGGGGCGTGGGGAGCAAAATCTTATGGTAATCTATATATCTATGTCCTGTTCTGGGGAAGCCTACCGGACTAGCTACGCCACCAGTCGAAGACATTGACTTCACCCAAGAGTGGAAATTATACTGGCATGACGAGTCTTGAATCGCTCCCCTCTAAGCTGTCAAGTGCAACTGAAATAACACCCAGAAGGCATTCGTATCCCCGGCAGCTGTTGGCCCCTTGCGTGCTTGGTGTGACTAAATGGTTTCGCAGCTTCTTCAGTAGGAGGAGCAAGAAGTAGGGAAAGCATTATCAGCACGTTAGAATAAAAGGCTGGCCCCCAGCCTCAGCTTGTGATCCCTTGAAATACGTCGGTGTCTGGATAGACATGTTGTGTCTTAGCCCTTCCTGTCGATGCTCCCTCTTTTCCCAGATGCTAAGGGGCTGGGTGCTTCACCTCAGTGTCAGTGGTGCTCTCCATGTGAAGGGCTTAGCGTTAGCTGCCTTGATAGCTAGGGCGAAACTGAGAAATAGGCTAGTCTAAGGAAGCGCAGTACCTCATCAAGTTGGATCCACCGCTTGTCGTCATCAGCTTTGCTGGGTCTCAGTTACATGCGGCGCCCAACTAAGCATGATCTGGGTAACTAGTAGCGCGTACGTGCCGACGCCGTTTAAAGGTAGTACAATTGATCTTGAGGTAGCACTACTATATAAACCAGTCAGTACCCATCATGGAGCCTCTCCACAGGACTGGCTAGTCGTGCCTGATTATCAGGTTTCATTCTTCAGGAGCTCTTATGATACTCGCTCGGCAACTATGAGAATATACCCAGGAGCATTAATAGCACGAATCGTAAGACTTACCATCATGTCATTGATTGGCGACATCAAGCATTGGTCATATGAAAGATGGAACGAGGTTGTGTAGCAGGACAGCTGGCATGTGAAAGCAAAAACCAAAAATCTGGTCCCTTTTAGAATGGTAAGGAGAAGTTAGGTCTGATGGTACCAAAGCTATGTATGACCGAGTCAATACGTCAGTCCCGTCCACATCTTCAAACTTGCTATCTGGAGGCACTTCTATACTCTTTTGTCTTGAGCAGATTGCGTCAAATATTAGAAAGGTCAAGACATCCCAATCATAACACTCATTCGATTTGGGGAAAAAGAAAAAAACATGGTCTGTTGATGTGATGAATGCAAACGCTGCCACCGGCGAAGCCGCCTGGTGGTTTGTGGCTCCTAGAGCCAAAAAATATATTCGTCGTTGGAAATAGTATAATACCAAGAAAGTCCGACGCAAATAGCCAATATAGAAATCCCAACTGCCGCCCCAATTTTCCCGCTCGTTCGGGGATCATGCACGAACGAAGCGCGACCTGGTAGTCCATCCCCAAGAATCGACATCTCGCTTGCTCATGGCAGCAACGCTCTTGGCGTAGTCGCCGGTGCCGTGGGCGGGGTCGGCGTCTTTGGCCTTGCAGGTGGGGCCAGAGCCGGCGCGGCCGAGAGCGCCGTCGACGGCGGAGAACTTCATCTTGTCCTTGGTGGTGGCGATCATGTTGGTGGCGGCCTCCTCGGTCCAGCCGTTGATGAAGTCGCCGTGGGAGCACCAGGCGGGACCGCAGGAGAGCTTGAAGGGCGCGGTGCCGGTCCAGCCGTTGGGGAGGACCTTGCGCACGTCGTAGCGGATGGAGAAGCGGAGCTGGGGCATCGACTTCATGCCGGGCGGGCAGCTGCCGCCGCGGCGGTCCTTGTAGGCGGTCTCGAGGGTGTCGGTGTTGACACACTGGGGGAAGTAGAGGAGCTGGTGCACGTGGGTGCCGCAGGTGGTGCTGGGGAAACCGTTGGCATCGAGGCTCTCGCCGCCCCCGTTCTCACAGCCCCACGAGGCCTGGGCGCCAGCGATCATGGCGTCCGGGGTCCGGGCGTCGGCGTCGCCGGCGACCATCGTCAGGTTCTGGGGGATGGCGACCTCGGCCGGGGTCTCGCCGAGGTTGTAGTAGGCGCTGAAGCGCGTGAGGGGCATGGGGTTGTAGGTCTTGCCACCGTCGGTGGTGTAGAGGGGCGTGGGGATCCAGTATACGGACAAGTCGTTGGGGTTCTCGGCGTTGGTGCATCCCTTCTGGAGCTCGGCACTAGTGTTGGTGTTGATGGTAACGGCATCGGAGCCGAAGAAAGAGTGCAGATGAGACTTGTCGTACTGGCCAGGGAAGACGATGGGGTCGATGTTCTTGGTCATGAAAGGAGCGGCAACGTTGACCTGGGTATAGGCTTGAGCCATGCCTGCAAGCAGGCCCGTAGCGAAAAGAAGGGAAGACATCCTGTGTCAGTAAGGAGCGAAACTCGATGGGAAAAGAGAGACTGAAAAGAGAGTGCAAAAGGTCGTGCTAAGAACCGGAGAACGCGACAACGAAAAAGACGCTGAAAAGGAGTAGCATGGAATAATTCATCAGCTCAAGATCGCCGAGTCTTTAAGTACATGATCAATAGAGAAGCCCACGTTTTTGCCTTGCTTGTTTCTTCTCTCAGCTTCCAAAAAGGGATGATATGATGATCATGGTCACATACGGCCCCTCTTTTAATTTCCGATCTTGTTTCATGCCATGGCGGCTCGCAGCGGCGACCGGCCAAAAAGAGAACAACGTTCGTGGAGCCGCCCGTTTTATAGATATTGAAATGAACTTGGCAGAGCCGCACGATGCCGCTATTGGATTAGCTGAGCCCTGTTGATTGGCCGTTGATCACAAAAACAAGATCCTTAGCGCGAAAGGGGGCCTATTCCAGTCTTGCCCACTGTTTCTTTCATTCTGGTCGCGAATAGAGCGAATAGTGGACTTGACTAGTTCGGGAGATCGGCTCGCTCATGGGTTCGTCTCTCTTGAGGGCAGACCACAGCCGACAGGACTTTCTTTCTGAATGACCCTGAGACTCGATTTAGTTGCATGCACTCAAACCAGACCAAGCCTGTGATGAGGTTTCTCCAGTCCTATGTATGTATGTCCTTACTCTGGTCGAGAACAGTCATGCTTAGTGGCCACTTCAATGGTCCTGGCGCTCTTATGAACAGGGATCCCTTAAGCACAGCCCATATTGATGAGGTGTTCCACAAACTCGATATCGTGTGATCGACCTGCAGAAAGTGATTACGACGTGGTCGGCGGCGGATAGGCCATCTGAACGGCTTAATCTGTACCACGCTGGCGGTAGAACTTATCTTTTGAGACGGCACGAGTCGATATGAATGTGGCTGGGTTTTTGCATTTGTCATGTGAACTGACAAACACGGAAAGGGTCATTCCGAAGACAGTATGAGTACGATGAAAGATATTTGATATGTTCGTTGGTGTGGTTGGCTTCGGTTCTAGCGTTCGTGATCCCCCTCCGAAGTGGGTACAAAAGGGATGAACCTTGTTTTCGTTGTCTTCTTGAGTAAATCGATACTATTGGTCGAGCAAGCTCAGCAAGCGTGGAGTGCTTCCAGGATCGTGTAAAGGGGAGCTCAAGCTCGTGTAAGCAAGCCACTTGCAGCGTCAATAAGACTCTAGGCAAAGGGTGTTCGGTTCCCGGCACATCGCCTTTCGGCTCATTCCCGGTCAAGGTTATCAGTTTGCATCTGAGTGCGGCGTCTCCACCATGGCTTTCTACCCTTTGCTGAGGCTCTGGTTGATTCCATATACAAGACTGCAAGATAACGTCCATAGTATTGGAATGTTAGACGTTGATACGTGAATACTCGGGGCCAACGGCTGGATCTCGGCGTCTAGCACATGCGGTTCGCATTCGCACACATTGATAAGAGGGGTCGTAACCACACGTAGTCACATCGAACCCTCCTATCCCTTTCAGGCGACCAACCTGCGCTGTTGCCATCATAGGATGATCCACTTATCTGTACATGCATTATCCACTAAAGTATAAAATCAGCCCACGCAGTTATGCAAGTTTATATATCAAGATCACAAAATACTGTATATGCCATGCCCCGGGTAGTAAGCATTGTGATACTGGACGTGAGCAATATTTAATAAAGCGAACTTATGACTAAGCGCCTACCAGCGAAGTCGCTATTGATCCCGTTGGTGGCTGTTAGTCAAGTACCGTCATAAACACCTCTGCTTGCTTGTGTACTAAGATGCGCTCAGAGTCAACAGAGAACCCACCACCTGAATAGCTCTCTCTTTCTATCGCTCCTTTGGCAACATAGTGGGAGTGTAAGTCTATGGTAACCATTAACTAGCAATAGGAACAGCAAATTCAGAAACAAGCAATTATATCTATTAGGCAAACAAAAACCGTCTGCTAAGGTAGAACCTGTTTTACTTGTGCATGCAGTTGAAGTACTGGTACGTGTATTGTTACTGCGCTATCCCTTGTAATAATGATATTTGACTCTATGGTCTAGGTATGTGTGTGTAGGCTTTCTAAGATGAGTGGCCTTAGGGGTAAATGCACGTGCCATTGGAATTCCCTATCGAGGTGAAGAAATCCATCCCAGATATGTCTTAACGTTTGTAGGCTGCCCAGTGAAAAGGTAGAGATATCTCTATTACTTTGAAGTAAATATGGGTTATCAGGGATAACCCATGATAGTCTCGGTTAGGCGATGCCGTGCCGGCCGGTATTGCAACACCTCTATTCTACGTAAGCTGTTTACATAAGCTTTGTATGAGACAGCTACGTTTCTTACGAGTCAGCAAAGAAGACAGAAGCCAGAGATGTCACACCCTATCCGCTTGAATCCGACATTACGCTGCCCCATGTGCACTCCGCTCTGACCTCGCACTACACAAGAAGTACATTTTAACAACCAGCCTTTACCGTACCTCTGTATACCTAGCGACTACTTTTGGCAGCA
Organism: Colletotrichum sublineola; assembly: GCA_020631755.1. NCBI lineage: Eukaryota > Fungi > Ascomycota > Sordariomycetes > Glomerellales > Glomerellaceae > Colletotrichum > Colletotrichum sublineola. The sequence goes on from JAHSQG010000009.1 coordinate 2,871,537, forward strand.
TCTAAAGTAGCTGGCAGTAAACGTAATGTACAAGTTGTGTACCTTATTGGATCACAGCTTGCCCTGGCTGGCCGCTCCCTGCACTTGTCAAGAACGGCGTTATTTCTCATGGGACGAGAAAGACAAATATCATCGCAATTAATTGTCTTGTTAAACTCTTGATGTCGTATCACCATTAAAACTAAGTTACTACACAATCTATCATAACATACTTATATTTGTCTCTCCACGTCTGTCCTTATTTTTTCAAAGAAAAAAAAAACCTATTCAAGAGTACGTTTCCCTGCTTCCAAGACTGTATTGCTCGTCATGGCAAACTATCAGAGCCAAGGCCATGGCATCAATCTCCCCATCTGGATGTCACCACGATTCAGGTGGCGCCAGCCTGCTGCTCTTCTATTTCTCTTGATGCTTTGCCTCTATCTAAAAGCGACATATAAGCGGCACCTGGTATCGTCAAATACCTTGTGGCATCCAAGTCCATCAAGTGGATGTGAAGCTGGCGACGACATAGCCAACTCGATCACCTTACTGCCTCACATCCCTCCCAAGATCTGGCAAGTCTTGATTCTTCCTAATACCTCCAGCTCCGATAATGTTTTCAACCCTCCGGTGCACACAGCCAAATGGCTTTCGCTTCATCCCTCCTACGCGTACACGATACTCGATACAGCCGGCGCTCTCGCTGCGATTGCACGTCTCAAACACTCTATCCCACGGCAGTACCTCGACGCGATTTACGCAAGGACTGAATCAGATGGTCAAATCCGAAAACAAAAGTTCAAAAACAACTTACGCCAACACCAGAATTCATTAGACCTTGTTCAGCTCTATGGCGCTATTCCCCGGCCTGTTATGCAGGCCGACCTCGCTCGCTACGCCATACTCGCTGTGGAAGGCGGCGTTTACAGCGATTTGGACACGTCTCCTTTGCATTCCGTGCCCCACTGGGCCCCGGAAGAGCTCCGTAATCGCACGCGGCTCATCGTTGGCATCGAGGCGGACGCCCAGCCGCCGATACCAGGCACGTCATTCCCGGTACAGCTTACCCAATGGACGTTTGCGAGTGCAAAGGGCCATCCGGTCTTGTGGAGGATGATTAGACGGGTGATGAGTGAGATGAGGAGACTGATAGAAGAGGCTGAGGGAACTGAGAACGAAAAAGAGGGACCCAAGGTTGTGTTCTCTGATGACGACGTTCTAAGGGTATCAGGCCCTGCAGGTTGGACTGAGGAAATATACGAGTACCTAAGCGAGGTAACGGCAACAGAGTTTACGTGGAAGAATCTGACAGGGTTGAAAACCCCCACGCTGTTTGACGATGTTCTGGTGCTGCCTATCAACGGCTTTGCGACGGGCCTGGGTCACTCAGGGTCAAGCGTGTCGGATGTAGACGAAACCATGGTAAGGCACTTTTTCTCAAAATCTTGGAGGAGCGAGCATGTTGTATGAGAGCAGGAAACAGGCGACGAAAAATAAACGTAATTTTGGGTTGATAGCTTCTAGCAATTGTATCACAGACGGAAAAGAAAATAAAGAAAAGTAGTACTTTGAAATGCCACCACCTACTTTTGTATGGCTATTGTGTGAGTTTGGCGCAGGTTCTGGCGACACGCTGTATATGTTAGTCCCATAACGCCCTTTCTGCTATTATGCGTCGCTTCTGAAGTCATTCTAAGAAGTGAGAGACGATCCCAGGTGATTTGAAGGGTGCTGCATAGAAGAGATGATGGTGCACATGCTGCTCTAGTTCAAGGGCTACTTGTCTGGGTTTACCGGGCTTCGGGTTCCTTATTCTCATCAAGAAAGTACAAGCCTGCGGTTGGCTACTGACGGAAGTTCGAGCGACCCCTCCAATTCTAGTGCGGTGGCAAGGCTAAGTAGACCTATGCGCTTGAGAATAGCTGGGACAACTTCACCAATTGGTCCTGATATCTGAAGTTGGTTGAGGAGAAAGGGTACTTCACATATGGGTTAAAATAAGTCAAAGCATCAATGTCGTACACAATGATGGCCATTCGATTGAATCACCATTATTATGGTCTATTCTCAGATTATGTTGGCTTTTGGCAGGGTCTTTTTGCTGGGAAACAGCACGCGGGATACTAAGGTCGACTCATGATTGTGACCAGATATTTCGAACTAAAGAATATGTATTCATCTACGGTCGCTTACGACATTTCGTCGGGCCCCCGTGGCCTACGCTATTCAACTATCGCGGGACGTATTTATCAAAACCCCGCAAATGAGGAACCAATTACAGCAGTAGTGGTCCACATAGTTCGACCAGCTCCTCAAGGACACGGCGGGCCACAGCAGACATTCATCCGTCCTTCTACTTACATGTTCTTCGCGAACATCCGGAGCCGGCACTCCCGATCGCTCCATCTGATCAAGGAGTTGGTGGGCGGAAGACGAGTGTGGAGCACCCGGGTCAAGATGCCCGAGCCCCTTCTATCGAAATGCAGGGATCACCATCACCAAGGTCGCATGGCGGACCCAAGAACAGTCAGCTAATCGCGTTGGTCTCAGCTTTCGCCCCCCCCTTTCCCCCCTTCTTCCTCCCCTTCTTTCTTTTCGTCATGAGCTGAGGTTGACAGGGGTTCTTCAGGCGCTGCTTCGTCCCAAAAGTGTGCGCTTGAAGGTTGGCACCTGTTTGAGTCGGGAATTGGCGGACAGAGTTAATGCTACCTCTTAGAGTTTTCGGTTTGACAAGAGGTGGTTGGTTGGCTGAGCCGAGAAGTCAATTGGGCTTATGTAAGATGATCCGAGACCAGGACCGGACATCGGAGGTTCGGAGGGCTTATCTGTCAGACCACGTCACTTGAGCTCGCATCGCAATCGCATCGCATCGCATCGCATGCCATGCCTTTGCATTCACATCGCAGCACGCAACAGGACCCCGCAGCCAGCTTCAAAAAGGCCCTACGAGCACGCAGACGCCTCCTCTCAGTTGTTACCTAAAGAGCAAGCCTCTTTCGTTGGACGCCGTCTCGTCACTCGTTCTGGACGCAAAGAGAGAAGAGAAAAACAGCAACGAGAACGAAAGCGAAACACGGCAGCTGGGATCGGACGACATGTATCAGCCATACGCCGTAAACGTGCCGCCACCAGAGCGGCCGAAAATCCTCTGCCTCCATGGCGGAGGGACATCGGCCATGATTTTCCAGATACAACTCATCAGGCTGTCTCGGGTCCTGGAGCCGCAGTTCGAGTTCGTCTTCCTCGACGGGCCCATCGAGTCGGAGCCCGGGCCGGGGGTGCTCCCTGTGTTTGAGGGATGCGGACCGTACCGGCGGTGGGTGACGGACGACCCGTCAGTGCCGGCGGAGGAGCTGGAGAGGCAGAAGGAGACGGTGATGGAGCTGCTCAAGATGTACATACAGCAGACGGGGCCGTATGTCGGGGTGATGGGGTTCTCGCAAGGGGCGCGAGCGGCGGCGAGCGTGTTGCTGGAGCAGCAGCGGCAGCCATTCGTGCCGTACAACCTCTTTGGGGTGTTCCTGTGCGGGACGTACCCTCCGTTCGTGCCGGACGACGACAAGATCAGGGCGCCGACGGTGCACGTGGTGGGACTGTTCGACCCGTGGAAGCCAGCGAGCGAGGAGCTGATTGAGCTGTGTTCGGAGCAGAGCACGCGGCAAGTGGTGAGGTACCCGGGGGGGCACCATTTGCCAAACGCGCCCGACACGATTCAGAACATTGCGGCCATGGTGATGGGTCTGTGGAAAGAGACGACGGGAGCGAGGGTCTAATGGGAAGACGGGCAAGGTCTTGATGTTGAGTTGGTTGGATCGGGCGACATATACCTGGATTGATGGCGAGTGGGTTATAGAAGGTGGGAGATGGCGACGTGGGTTAGATGAGAGACGATGATGCCGACCTGTAACTGAAACCGCGGCAACGATAGACATTGATGAAGAGGCCTGTAATGCGAGATTGCCCGGGACACTGCGCCATGGCTGTTGATGCCACACGATGATGGTGAATGTTGTGAGCATGGGATGTCACGTATGTTGGTGGGGTATTGGCGATAACCCACCTGCCCGTACCGTATCAGTACGTACTGTACTTCTGTACTATGAAAGTCGTCATGGACACGACAAAAAAAAGAAAAGATTATAACGGCATAGAAAAATCAATTGAAAATAAACTGGACACAATAAACGCAGCAAGACAGGAGGAAGGAGCGGTTGAAGCGTGGCAGCCCGGTTTTGGCGCCAACACAGTGGGGGCCGCTAGCATTAGCGCAATTGAGCTTCCAATGTCCCTGATTATCTAAGCGCCACCAAAACGCGCACCATGTTCTGTTAAGGATGCCGATTCCCTCCCCTGTCGTCTACCTGTACGACCAGTGCCCCGCTGCCAGTCGACGTCACATCACCTTGCAGAAGGCGCACTCAAGCTTCGCTTCGGTCTCTGTGTGCTCATCATCCATCCCCCCCCAAAAACAGGGAAAAGGATGTGCGCTGCGCTACATCTCGTTAGAAGCCAAGTTTGCGCCGCTGCTTCTTTTTGGTTTCTATTTACTCTTGCGCTTGCTTGATCCATTGTTGGTGTCTTGGACTCCCCTCCTCCCTCCTTTCCCTTCCTTCAACTCTTGCAAGAACCCCACGGGAAGGCGCTTTGCTGTGAGTCTCTCGTCAATTGGCTCCTGTCGATAGCTTCTTGCTCCTGTCGAGATCACCGACGTCATCGACGGTACGACAACGATAGAAGCCTCTCCGACTACGTCGCTCGTAGCACAGGAAGGGCCAGTCCTCCTCAAGCACCATACGCCCCGACGCCCGGAAAGACGAGGTTCACTCGCAGGCAGTCGCCATGGCCAACTTCAACTGGGTTTCCCGCATGCTTGGCTGGGACCGACACCCAAGACATCGCGACTTCCACTCGGATTGGATTCGCGATGACCGTAGACGTCGTACGTAGCTCTTCTTCGTCTTGCATTGACTCTCCCTCCATCCCCTGCGACGTTCCTGCCCCGGTTGTCGCCTCCTCCGCTTCGTCGTCGTCACGATGAATATCCTTCAACCAGTTCCCGTTGCTTACAAAAGAGTTTATTGTCCCGCGCCAGTCCTACCCCAGTACCGATCCGAACACCTCGAGTCCGCCATCCCCGCCCCCGAAGTTACAAAGATTGCCTTGAAGCTCCGCCACCTGGTTGAGCTGGCCGTGCCCTGCGAGCTGGACGAGGACGCCATCACCATGGCCCATAGCAAGATCATCACCACAAAGGTCATCAAGGCCGCCAAGGAGGCTGGCGGGTCCCACTACGGCTCCTGTGTCGTCTTCTGCCTCATCGTTTGCAAGAGGTGGTTCAAGCACCAGGCCCTGCTCGAGCTGTGGGACGCCGACCTGCACCGCGTGCGCGCTGTGGCCTGCGAGGTCATTGCCAAGCAGATGTGAGTTAGGGGTCCAAGGAGAAACAAGTCCTACCGAGCACTAACCACAAATGCGCAGCATCGAGGGAGAAGAGGACCTCCAATACCTCATGCATTCGGTTCTACTCCGCCGCTACTCCATCGTCGTTGACGGCGAGTCCACTCCTCCCGCCAACGTCATCGAAAAGGCTGTCGATCTCCACGCCGTTAGGGTTATTGGCTCGTCGGGCTACCAGAAGTGCATCTCCTATCTGTGGAAGGGATGGCTGGTCCAGGACGAGAACGACCCCTCCGTTTTCGTCGACTACAAAGACAAGACCAACCCCTCGTTCCTGGTTCACATGGACCCCGACCGTATTCGCACTCCCATGTACCAGAACGCGACTCAGGTCATCATCTCCCTAGTCTACATTGGCCTCTACACCGCCGTCATTAACTCGGTCAACGCCAAGGGTGTCTTGGACTCGGCTGAGGTACTGCTGTACATCTTCACGTTTGGCTTCATCTGCGAAGAGGTCACCAAGTTCTGGAAGGCCGGCTACCACATCCTTGGCTTCTGGAATGCCTTCAATGGCATCCTCTACTCCTTCATCTCTCTGTCCCTGATTTTGCGAATCATCGGTCTAACCCATGGCGAGGGCGAAGATGCCCGGAGGTACTATAGCGAGCTTAGCTACAACTTCCTCGCCTTCAGTGCGCCCATGATCTGGTCTCGCCTGTTGCTGTACCTCGACAGCTTCCGTTTCTTCGGCGCCATGCTCGTGGTCCTCAAGGTCATGATGAAGGAGTCCATCATCTTCTTCGCTTTGTTGGCCGTCTTGATCATTGGCTTTCTCCAGGCATTTGTCGGCCTTGATCTGGCCGACGATCTTGTTGCGGATGACATTCTCTTCATCATATCCGCCATGGCCAACGCCATCATGCAAAGCCCCGACTTTGACGGATTCGACAAGTTTTCGCCGCCTTTTGGCATCATCCTCTACTACTGCTTTACCTTTATCGTCATGGTAAGACTTCCCTGTTCAACAGAGATGCTTGTGCCCTTCGCTGACCACAGTGCAGGTCGTTCTGCTCAACATCCTCATTGCCTTGTACAACTCGGCGTATGAGGACATTTACGACAACGCCAACGACGAGTATCTTGCGCTGTTTGCGCAGAAGACGATGCAGTTCGTTCGCGCTCCCGATGAGAACGTCTACATCCCGCCTTTCAACCTGCTCGAGATTGTTGTCATTGCCCTCTTCTGGTGGATGGACAAGTCCAAGTTCGAGCGCATGAGCGACTTCATCATGGGGATTATCTACTCACCTGTCCTCATTGTTGCGGCCATCTTCGAGACCCGATCGGCCGCTGAGATCAGGAGCAACAGGGCCCGGGGCGAGGAAGATGATGATACGATCGAGGAGTGGGAGCAGATGATGGACCAGGTTGACTTTGAGTCTGACGGGTGGAACAAGGTGTGCATCACGGCCAAGACCAACCTAGATGCCGACCCCACGATTTCCGAGGTACAGAAGCTGCGCAGCGAGGTCGAGGAGCTCAAGAAAATGCTGGTCGACATCTCAAAGGCCGTCTCGGCTGGAAACGCCGGAAATGCACAATCAACCAATAACCTGATTGATCTCGGCGAGCCTGCCGCTCCTGCCGCTGCCGGGGGCTCGGGCAAAAACAAGAAGAAGAACAAGAAGGGAAAGAAGAGCAAGAACGATCAGCAGTCGGCCGCTGGCGACGCCAAGGCATCGGGCAGCTCGAGCTCGAGTGACGAAGAGTGAAAAGCCTTCATCTAACGGATCGACGAGGATGGTGGCCCAATGCTGAACGCCGTTCTTCCTTTTGTGCTGGCGTGTGTATATCTTTTCTGGATCGTCATGTTACGTCACTTTGCGCTATCGAAGCGGTTTTGATTCGATTTTTCCCGGTTACCGTGGCAGGAGGAATATTGTAATTATTCGCAAGCGAGTCAGGAAGCATTGGCGTTGGACATCAGTCATGGTTTGTAATACGAGACGACCGTATAAGGCGGCGCAGGGTTGCCGCGAGTAGGAAATACCAAAGATGTGCCACTTTTATCGCCCGCTGGTCACGAGGAGAGCACGACGCGGGTGCGAGTGGATAAGTCTCCCAAATTAGAGTGACCATGGAGCTTGCGGTACATGTGCACTGCTGCTGTCAGTAATCGGCCCCCGGCCAAAATGATTCAACCGGCTCTCGGGCAATGAACCGAACAGGGGGATCTCCACTTGGCAGCTCCCGGGTTTTGGGAAATGGACAGTAGTTGTCCCGTTCTCCGGGTCAGCTTGCGGCTGTGGCGCGGAAGATGCGGAGGGTGTGGCCGTTAGATCAAAGTTAAGGGGTTGCAGACGTTGCATCATGCCAACCACCTGCCTTCATGGGAACACTAGAAGAACCTTATCCAAATTGATGAAATCTACATTCTTTGCATCTTACCCAGCTGGGCCGGAAGTCGCGGGAGACATACCATGTTCGCAGAGCAACAGTAAGGCAGGGTGACTTTGACTTGAAGAATGTTGAAGGGAGATTGAAGGGAGCAAAAAGGAAGGAGAAGAGAAAAAAAGATTGGTAAAGAGAGGAAAGGATAGGAGAGACTAGGAGAAGAGCAGGGAGAGACACATGGGACCCTGAGACGGCGCAATGAAGGCAACGCGTGCCGGTCATGTTGCGTCTGCCCATACACCCATTAATAACCCGAAGCAATTGAAGACCTCGGTCTGAGGTGCTAGGCCACGGCGGTGCCCCCGTAGGGTCGCATAGCCCGAAGCAACGTCCAATGTCCAACAACAGTCGAAACTCTGAGGGCATGGGAGGAAAAGGACATGGATCAAGCGGCAAAATCTCAAGCTCGAGACGTTTTAGAGTTTCGCGGCGCTAACAAGTGTCCCTGGACGAGGGTTATGAAGGAAATGGGCTGATTGGTGCTATCGCCCCCCCCCCCCGATTCTGGGGCACGCCTCGTAGCGAGCAACACCAACAACCTTGAAGCTGGGAACAAGGGCATAGGGTGTGTGTGTGTGTGTGTGTGTGTGTGTGTGTGTGTGTGCGCGCGCGCGCCAGAGCGATAAGAAGAGTGAGGAGTGAGCGAGAGGGACGAACGAGGTACGGAAGGTTTTGCCATTGTTTCCGAAAGCCCTCTATGGTACCCAGCGCCCTCGGTTCGACTGTTCAATGGTCTGGCGTGTGGCGAACTGGGGCATAATAAAGGACATATCGACTGGGGGAAGCGCGGTGCCTCACGGAACTCGGCACCAAAGCGACCATGCTGCTTACGGCGGGTACACCTAAGGCAATGCCATCTATTTCCAGTGGTCTTTCTTCCTCAGCGCAAACAGACACATGAGCAACCTGAACATCCTGAAGCAGTCAGCGTATCCCTGGACCGGGGGGGTATGGGGGGGTTTTGCAAAGCAAAAACAAGCTTGGAGAGTGGAAAGAGACCTTACGGGGTCTGGGGATCTACGAAAGCATCAGGCGTGTCTGAGGCAGTGGAAAGCATCTGAAAAGAGGGAGGGGGTCTGAATTTTTGTGAAGCAGCTGAACAGGATGAAGTGGTGAAGCATCGGGTTTAGGTTGCCTGCCTGGCTGGCTGGCATGTCCAGGCGCCCGGAAGGAGGGCGCCATCTCCTCACCCCGCTTCGTCCTCATCATCTACGTCTTGGCGATTTGCATCGACGGTAGGGCGAGGATGTAGGGTGATTTACGAAACGATCCGAACGTTGACGGCGGGAGGAACGGGACAAGAGCCAGTTGCAGATGCGGATGCACGAGGGTATCAACCCGCTGTGATGGAATCATTAGGTTGAATCGGGGGTTTTCCCCCCCTTGTTCTATTTTTTTTTTCCTTTCGGCTGATTTTTCCTTACGCCGACGTCGTTGTGTCATCCAGTTCCGCCGGCAGGCGGCGGTGGACACTTTGACGTTTGGCGTCAGTGTGTCAAACGCAATGGCGTATCGGCGTCGTCTTTTCTCAACTCGTCGTCCAGCCTCTCTTTGTCTCTTGTCCAAACTCATTATAGCGCTGAACTGCATATTACCGCCATGATGCCCCCCCCCCATGGTTCGGTGATACCGTTTCGGGCATTCTATAAACGTTCCAGGTCTTCTGCAACGGCGCAACGCTGCAGACGGTCGCAACGATGCAACAGCGCGGCATCGCGGCACCGCCGCCTACCTGCATAGCTGCATGATGAGCAGCAGCCCCAGATGTGGGAAAAGCTTGTTCTCGAACTCACCTCCACTCCAAAAGAATGATTCCATTGATCGGCACGCGTCTGATTGACCGCCAGCGTCCGGGGTGGGGGGAGGGGTGAGCGCTGTGGGTGTGCTCTGTGCCTGTATCGCTTGTTCGCCCTCCTCCAGGCACCACCACCTCAGATGTCAGACACCCCGGCTGGCCGGGGTCGCAGGGACGGGATGGAACCCTGGAAGGTGTTCCATCCGTGGGGCGGAGCTTAATTGCCGATGACCTATTACTTTTTTGTTTCTCCCCTTTCTGCGACTCCTCTGGCCGGTGGTGACGGACGCGACCCGGCCCCAAAGGTCAATCCGCTTCGAAACTGTGTCGTCGAGTACCTAGGAGAGGGAGAAGAGGAGGAGGAGGAGGAGGAGGAGGCCAACAACCGGCTGCACCCCTGTTTTGGAGGGAGGGGGGAGGGGACGGTGGGACGGAACCCGATACAGCCAGTTATCCGAGGAACCGTCTGGCTTTCGTGTCTGGGTTCAAACGTTGCCCTGGGGGAAATGATGATGGGAAGCGCGCGTGCAAGGCTCGAGGATGTTCCAAAGAGACGGGTCCGTTTGGAAAGCGTTGCTGTTTCCTGCGATCATGGGTTACCCCGACCCTAGCAAGACGGCGAGACATGTATAAGAAGACGAAGCCTCGCCGTTGACAGCCGGGTCTTGTTCCTCCATCAAACCAAACAGTCGTCTCTTAATCCAAAAGGCCCGGTGCTTTAAAATCAATTTCTTGACCCCCCCTCCCTTAAATCAAAACAAACCTCTTTCTTCACCAAACATAATTTGACAGTACCCGTCTAAAACCAAACAAACGCCAAAATGCACGCCTCCGCCGTCCTCGCCGCCATCCTCCCCGCCGCCGCCGTCATGGCCGAAACCCACATCGTCAAGGTCGGTGACGGTGGCCTCACCTTCCAGCCCAACGACGTCAAGGCCAACGTCGGCGACATGGTCGAGTTCCACTTCTACCCCAAGTCGCACTCGGTCGCCCAGGCCGCCTTCGACTCCCCCTGCATGCCCATGGGCAACGGCAGCGCCATGGGCTTCTTCAGCGGACCCATGCCCGTCTCCTCGGGTATGGGCAAAGAGGCCTGGATGCTCGAGATCACCGACAAGAGCCCCAAGTGGTTCTACTGCGCTACCGCCAAGCACTGCCAGAGCGGCATGGTCGGCGTCATCAACGCTCCGTATGTGTTTTCTCTCCTCTCTCTCGCCTTCTCCCCCCCCCCCCGCCCCCCCCATCGACGAAAAATAAAAATAAAAGGAACTAACACCTAGACGCAGTGCGGGAGGCAAGAAGACCGTAGAGATGTTCGCCAAGGCCGCCGCCGAAGCCAAGGAGAACGTTGCTCCCGCCTCCACCAGCGGCGGCAAGATCGGCCCCGCCTCCAGCACCGGCGACAGCGGCTCCGGCTCCGGCTCCGCCTCCGCCTCCGGTATGCCCTCCGGCGGCAGCATGCCTTCCGACATGCCCATGCCCTCTGGTTCCTCCATGCCCAGCAGCGCCGGCATCGAGGCTCGCGGCGACGTGCGGTGGGGTCTCCTCAGCCTGGGCATGGCCGCCGCCGGCTTCGTCGGCGGGCTCCTCATCTAAGGGAGTCTTGCTTCCGCGCAAGCTTGTAATCTCACGAGGAAAGAGAAGGAAAACAAAAAAGAGGGTTTGCCGTGTTTTGGCTACTACGAGGCGATGAATCAACTGTCTTAATACCAATAACGCATCGCGTCATACGGGGAAGAGGAGGCGGGGGAAACCCATTAAATACAGATGGGGGGGGGGGGGGGGGAGGGGGTTTCAAACGGGGAAAGCCAAGTTTCTTTTTTGACTTGCTTGACCCCCCAAAAAAACAAAGCCTGGAGCTTGCTTTATTTCCATTGACTGGGGATGGGCAGCGATGGTTCAAATCACTTCTTCTACTATACATAGTACCCTACTGCATGTTTTTTTGGAATTACATCATAATCGATTCGATTTGAAAGACCATGAATTGCCCGCAATATGTCCTGACTTGTAGTGAAGAAAAGCCTGGTGTTTTGTCTGCTTTTCGGTTCAGTCATCTCCCGAACATAAAAACTGTAGTCAATTGCCGGCTTCCCTACGGAGAGATTTTTATGTCACGCTTCGGGATTTCATGTTCATTATAGATATACACGGATAGACACGGGTTCTCGGGTCAATTGATGTACTTCAATGCCATCGCTTTCGCAGATGTTCAATTGTGTCCAGAGTGCTATTCTATAATCCTCGAGCGAGACACACAGGCCGGACATGGAACAACAGCGGGCTTACTTCATGCCAAGGGGGTGTCGTATTTGGGGGCGTTGACACCCTCGGCAATGAGCCTCTCCAGCGCCTCTGCCGCCTTCTTCTTGGCGGCCTCCGAGGGCAGGATGGTGTGCCACTCGACGAGCAGGTGGTCGATGACGGTCCACATCTTCATCTCGGCAAAGTGGGGGATCAGGTCGTACTCGGCGCCCTCGATGTCCATCTTGACCACGACGAAGTCGCGGGGCAGCGTGTTCATGAGCAGCCACCGCGCGATGTTGACCGCCGACATCACGGTCCCCTTGCTATTGGAAGCGACCACGTCCCCGGCATTGGAGTAGGTCGAGGACCCCCAGAAGTCGTGGTCCTCGGTGACGGTGTCGAGGTAGAAGGTGCGGGTGCCGTCGATGACGTCGGCGACGGTGGCCGGGAAGATTTGTATCTTCTTCCCTTGCGCCGTATAGCGCTCTTTGGCGTCAACTAGGGCGGGGTTGAAGACCGGGTTGGCCTCGAACAGGTAGATCTCTGTAAGGTCGGACGAAAGCCGAGGGGTGTCAGTAGCCTGCGCCCCGGATCGAGGCGTGGGCTTCTTCTTCTTTTGTTCTGCTCAATATCTCTACTCACCGGCTTCTTCGTGCGTTGCCCAGGGGGGGCTGGGGTAGTCATATTCGAACTTTGAATTCGGGTGTTGGAGGAACGCCTCCAGCGAGTCCGCTCGGTTGGCGCCGAGATCCACAAAGATGTATCGCGGTTTGGTTGCCCCCTTGTACAGTGTGCTCATGCCACCGGACATGATGCTGGCATGGCGGAAGGTTGCGGCCAAGAAGAACGTAACTGTCACGGCGCAGAGGAACGCGATTTTCCTGTTGATGGCCATGGCTGAATAGACCCAGTACGGACTTGCCCCGGCGAACGCTAGCAATCGAGAGACCCGGCAGCAGACAAGCAAGCGAGGCCAATGAACAGCGCGAAGCGCTTAATAGAAACGAACGTAACAAGGACGGAATATGGGGAGCGGTTCCTCAGCACGTGGAGGGTTCGAGGGTGGGAGTGCTGGCGAGCGGGAAGAACTCAAGGGCGAAAGACGGAGGATAAGGGTCAAGAGAGAATTGAGAGCGAAGAAGAATCCGTCTTTCTATCCTTTCCGTTTACACGTGGCAACGATGTTCACCAGACGTTACCTTTTTTGGAACGGACATCGTTTGATTAATAGTGGCTTAAGTCATGGTCGTACTTCTCGAGACCTTATCATCCCCTGACCGCCAATCCCCGCACTGTTCACGCAGCGTCTGCTGTCCCGCTCCACATATTCATCTCTAAACTCCAGATGTTTCAATATACATAGGGTTAGGATTGATGGCACGACGATCACACTAACTATCTTCAGCTGAATGGTTACATTGGTTCCAAGGGCCGCCTCGGACCGCTGGTACTGGGAAGGGTTGCGTCTTGGGTTCTATAGGAATATAGTTCAAAAAAAAAAAAAAAAAAACCTGTTGTGTTGAAGACCAAACATAATCCTTATACTGTGGTTCTCACTGTGTTATAGTATTGTAATGTACTTGTTTGCCCCTTCGAGGGTCCGCATTGCACATGCATCTCAGCTCAATAGACAACGCCGATTCATTCTTTGTCTGTTATCCAACGATGTAAGCCACTCTACCGAGGCGGGCAGCCCAGCTGTATAACGCAAACAAATGCGGAGAGGGCTGAGAAAGTGTACTGCTTATCTAGACCTCTATCTACCTTTGTTTCGGAACGCCCCCCTCCCCAACCCCCAAACCTAGGATTGTATAATGGTTTATTCGGATCAGTGGCCAAGACGTGCCTAAGATGGTAAAGGTTGACATGACTGCCGGTCTTCTGGCATGCAATCCGACATGCTGGAAACTATGGCGCGTGGTGAACCATATCGCCGGACAGACTTGATCTTCTAAACATAATCTAACCGTTGAGTCTGTGAATTTTGCGCCGTTTTCCCTGCTGCAGTTGTCAGTATGCTGGGAACAACGACATGGAGAGGATCTGCACCGAAGGGGTAGGACACGTGGGTCTTCTTAGTTTTCTAGAGTAATTAACATGCCTAAAAATAGTGTTTGGAACAGATAATGATAACCAATAACGCCTAAGTCAAAGTTTAACTAGTGTTTCACGTCCACAGTCATAAATTATAGCGAAAGTGATAACGCTCTGTTTGGAAGAATTACCAATCTCACATACTACAGTATCACGATGCTACCCAATGAGTACTGCGGAAGTAAATGAGTATTCTCAACTATAATTTACTGAATCACTTTCACTTTGCAAAGCTGAGAGGTAGGAGTGTAAGTGTCTGTTGTCATTTAAGAGCAGTGCCTCATATCAGTTTCCTACTAATCATGGTCTGAAATTGTTCCCAGCCAATAGAATAGACAACGAGACCAAACAAGGCAATGGAATAGCCAAAGAGTTGCATGAATGTTATGCTTGTGTGCCAGATGGTGATTGAGGCGAAAATGAGGAATATATTTTTGAGGATACCAGTGAGCGTCATGACGAGACCAGATGTTTTGCCGATCTGTTTCTTATTCAATACTGACCAGTTTTGCGTAAAGGGATTTGGGATACTTACCAGAAAAACGCTCGAGACATTGAGCATAAAGGCGACGGCGGCATTAAGTAGTAGCATGGGAAAACCTGTCCTGTAGAGGTCCTGCATTTGGAAAACCTTGAACTCGCTTCCACATGCGACAAAAAGATTCATAACGGCACAAACTGGGGCGTAATAGTATAGAGTAACGAGGGGGTCCATCTTCTGTGCGTTTTCGTCGCCTTTCAGCAAGACCTGGATCATCACTAGACGGACGGCTTCAAAAACGATGCCGGCCATCTGGAAGACGAAACCAACCAATGAGAACTCAATCTCCCCGAACGATGCTAGCCCGACGCCGACGACTATGAGCAGGATATTGTAAAACGTGTTCACCGACGGATTGACGACTCCCCAGATCCAGCTGGTGAGAAGAACGGCAACGGGGGCCGCGGACTTGAGCATCTGTATGAAGGAGACTGAGAGGTACAAGTACGCCAGGTTGGAGCACACAAGAGAACCGGAAAATAACAAGCCGATGGGGACGATGGCCCGCAGGTAGATGCGGCTGGTCATTCGAACCTTGTGCCGACCGTCAAGGAGAGAGGTGGTCCGCGCCAATATTTGAGTTGCCAACGTTGAGAAGACAAGATGCCAACATGTCAGGATAACGGCTGCAATTATTAGTGATATGGCAAATAGATTTGCAGTGGACAGCGTCACGTCACGTCAACGTACGATATTCTGCAAGATGTCAGTCAGAGACTAGAGCCACAATGTCAGATCTCATACTGAAGCCTGCCGTATCGAGGAGCCATTTGTTGAACAAGATTGTAAGGTTGGAAAACAGAATCCAACTCCTGCCAACGGTTAACAACGCCAATGGTTCCGACAGGATGGCACGTACGCGATATAGAAAGCAGGGTGAATGAATGAATCTACGGATTCGACCGCACTCTCCTCTATCGGCAGCAAGCTCATGGTTATGTTGTTACCGAAAGCCGAAAACACTCACGTGTCAGTACAAGATCGTGGCCGATCAATTAGTGATGAATATTATGAGCGGTCGGCGTCAGTCAGCAATGCTGCGTGGGTGACAGAAATGGATATCGTAGACAAAAGCTGAGGACAATGATGGTCGGAAAATTGTGGGTTCGTACGCAGCGATATGTCGCTTATTACCTCGATTCCTTTCATGAAAAAAAGCCGGCAAGAGAGTGTCATCAAGCAATTCTCATATCCGAGCTCAATATGTCTTCTCTCACAAGGCGGTATCCAGCGTCTGCCTGCGACTTGAAAAAGATCTCAGTGATGGCAACGTAGCAACTTATTGGATCGGGTGAGACTGAACCAACATGAGAAGGAAGAGCTGGCTGATACGAGAGGCCGTTTGCGGCAGGTGGAGGGATCGAAACCGCGGAAGCATTTTAGTTGGAAGAATTATGTCAGACATACTACCAGCAAGAATCTCGATGTACAACTCACTAAGGTCTTGCTGAAACGTCCTTGGGAATGGCAAGGGAAAACACTAGAGACACATCTTTCCTGGGAAATGGGTGCAAAAAGTTTGCCATAGCTGTGATCACAGGGAGAGGAAATTGTGGTTTGAGCATCGATAGGAACTGGATGGACGATAGTGCAACATACAAATGCTGGAACAAGGGATACAGTGGCCACAGGGATGCAAAAAAGCGGCGACGAGAACAATGGAGGGGGAAATGCTCTCTACCAGAAGCATTGTAGACTTGCCCTAGGAATGGTGTTAATGAGATGCCAGGGGGCACTTGCTTAAATAGCTACAGTATGTGTATGTGCAGGGTCTGTCCTATCATCATCTATCCAAGTCAGTAAGGATGTAACTCAGATACCGAGGATTTTGTTGCTGCAGAGCGATGGAACGCAACGGTGCACAAACGTTTTTATGAGCAAGCGAGTGACCAGAATCGAAATCGAGATACTCCATAATCATGGCTCCCCTCCCTTGCATTGCCACTTGTAACCAATCCTCAGACATGTGTAGATATCAATGGGCCAAAAAAGAAGTCACCAGCAGAGACTGTCTCATATGAGTTATGCAGGGCTTGTAGAACACGATATTATATGATTCTGCCAGGTACTCCGACCAGTGTTATTACTGAGCAAACGGTGGAATGAGTGTTTGGAATCGAGTGGTCGCATGGCCAGACCCGTTACTAATTTAGCTTGGGAATCCCGGGTCCATACCACGAACTGCAACCGATCTCATATTGATACCCTAACGGGAAAGGAGCCGACCTTGATAGGAGACCGTCTCCCTGCAGCGCTCTGAATACATAACATGCTTTCAGACGGTGGCGGCGTTAGCTTCATTTGCTGAGTGACCCATTTTCCCGAGAAGCCACCATATCCAGAGCCTAGACCATATTCGGGCAGCGGATATCTGCACCCGAACCTTGACGGCACGCTAGGTCAGGTCATGATAATAGCTGTCTAGACTGTTGCTGCCAAGGAAATCCTCAGACTGATTGCAGCTCCCCCATACCCACCGGTAGGCGAAGGCGAGAAAGCTACATGCATCATTCAACCCTTGATTGTCTAAGACTGATTCAATTTTCAGCGACGTATGCGATCTTCCATAGCCCATACCTGGTTTAAGGCTGGCGCATATAGCAAGGCAGATATTCAGCCACACAGTGGGATTTCAAATTCCGAAGCCCCCTTTATCACTTGATTATTCCAAGAGAGCCGCTGCCCCTCGCTCTGTTCATTTCTCACAAAAACTTGCGCTGTCGAGGTCTCGTCACCTCCGATACCCAACATTTGCTACAGCCATGAAACAAATGATCACGAGCCACCAGATCAAATATCTGACGATAGTCGCCCTTGTCGTCTTCATATGGATGATATGGCGTAGCGATATACGCCAAGAGGTTATCGAACATGGGAAGAAACTCGCCCATCCGCACTCGGGCGTGTTTCATGGGCTCGGGAAGGTCGAAAACGAGGTTCTCAACTCTGATGATGCCGCCGAGTACTGCGACCATTTCCGCCTGAAGCCCGCCAGCCATGAGATGGTCCGCAATCGTAAGGTGTTTGATCTGCTTCTGATCAACACAGAGGTGGAGATGCTCGAAGTCCGCCTCGGCCAGATGGCTCCCTATGTCGACTATTTTGTCATCATCGAGTCCGACAAGACATTCACCGACCACCCCAAGCCGTTATACGTCAAAGAAAATTGGGACCTCTTCAAACCATGGCACAAAAAGATGATACTTCGAACTATGGATCTTGAAGCTTTCAAGGAAGGCTCAACCTGGGATCGTGAGACTGGCAGCCGTAACGCTATGTTTACGCAGGTTGTCCCTAGCCTTACGGGTGCTCAGGCTGCCTCACTTGACGATGTTATCCTGGTGTCTGACGTTGACGAAATTCCAAAACCCAGCACTGTCCGAGCACTCAGAAACTGCTTAATCCCGCCGCGGGTGACTATACACTCGGAATTTTACTACTACTCGTACCAATGGCTATCCAAAGAGGATTGGGTCCACCCGCAGGCAACTATTTATCAAGGCGAGAACACCGTCTTGCCAAATGATCTCCGCCACAACGCGAACGACCACCACATTTACCACGGCAGCTGGCACTGCAGCTATTGCTTCAGCACCGTCGACGAGATGGCGCAGAAGATCAACTCTTTCTCCCACTCCGAATTCAATAAACCTGAGTTCAAGGACCCTGATTGGATTGTGAACGTCTCTCGGCATGGTCATGATATGTAAGTCGTCTGGTCTGATCCCATTTTTGAGCCAGAAGTTGACAGCAGTCTGTAGTTTCGGCAGAGCTGGTGTCACCTATGATCGTATTCAAGACAACCACGACATTCCGGATTATATCAAGGAGAACAGGAATAGGTTTGACTTTCTGGTCGATCGCGATCCGCCGAATGCAAACTTCAGGGATTATATTCCACATGACGCGTAACCAACTCTGCTTTGAATATTGTTCGTATCATATTCGGAGCTCGAAGAGAAGGCCAGGCAGCGAGACAGTCTGGGAATTGGCATATTCTAGGCATATTCAATTACCGATTCATCAATTCAGTATAACCCATCATACTCACGTCGCCTGCGAAATGAAAAGTTCCTGAAGTTGAACCATGTTGCTACGACTCTCTCCGCATTAGGGAATGAAAAAGACAGGCAGGGTGTGAAGGTCATCGAATATCCCACGCTGGACATAACACTTAACCTACCATAATTGTTGTCATACAGGCAGGACATGGCTGGCCCAGCTCAAGCAGGCCCGTGTGATTAGTGAGAGCTGCGAAAGTAAACAATCAGAGTACAAATGGTAATGGTTGATTGTGTATCATGCTCCTCAGTCTGAGCCGTAGGAATATTCATAGAAAAGCAACCAGATCGACTGGATATTGTGCCCTACAGCGAGAATGACGTTGCGCTTGGCGATGCCAATGTCGATAATGCCTATGACTGCTGGACTAAGCGACTCCTCGGGAGCACAAGGAGTCCAGGGCCTGCTGAATGGCTATTCACTGCCCAGAAGCGTAAGGCCTCTACCGTTTGCATATATTTCATGATGTAAGACGTGCGTGTTGAGGCATCGTATCTGGTATTCTAGATGTATATGGTGGTGTATATTTCAAATAAATCCCACGCGTGATCAAAGATCGGCTGTGATTGTACGATCGCGGCAGTTTGCACCAAGCACTGCGGTGATCCGACGGGTCAAATTCGTCCGGCCCGATGCACTGGTCATAACTATGACAGCTGTCTTCTGTTCTTACTGCTCGCAGCCAATATAGCTTCATCATGGTAAGTAATAAGCTCTGGATCCGGCTTCTTATGCATTTTAAGCCTAAGATGCGTATACCACTCTGATTGGTTGCGCTTACACTCACCATTTAAGATCTCTCCGCTTGCAGCATGTTTTTCTTTTCACGTAGCTCTGTGTGCGGATCTACCGTGGATGACGGCGAGGCCCATCTTTGCGGCTTGTATCTTTGGAGGTAAGAATGCCAGCATATTAATCGCTCTGTCTGCTCTGTGTTGTTTATACACGTATCAGATGCTAATCTCTGTTGCTGGAATGAAAGGGAATCTTCGCCCTTGATTCCTCTTTACCTCGATACCACCCTATCCGCTCTTAATCTCTGTCCTCTTCACCCTCAAACATTCCCGCTCTTAAACCTTCTCGTGCCAGAGGTCTCTCGTCTTCCATCTGAAACGTTCATACATTTCCGCCAAGCGGTTTATATTGTCATCACCGTCGCCGTCTTGCAGGACAGCTCGTCTTATCTCATTCAACAAACCACCTCTCTGCAACTTCTAGCGGCTGACGCAAGAACAATATCTTTTACTGGTTTAGAAGCCCATAAAAAATGGCCACGAATCCGGACCACAGTCAACTAGAGTCACAATCTCGACTTAACTCAGAGTACTCCTCTTTTTCAATAGATGATGGGAACGAGTCTTCAAGGCATCCGACAGTGAGATTCCAAGATGGACTTCACAATGACACCATTTCTGTCGCCCAGGCCTTGCCCACTTGGCGCAGGCATGTGAAACGAGCATTATGGGCCCTTGTGCCTACGTTTCTGCACTCCTCACCAACCAATACCACTCCTCAACCTCTTCATCCATCTGCATGGCTCGGTAAGGTTGTCGCTTCTCCTCTACCTACTTCACCACTAATGCCGTAACCCAGATGGACTGCGAGGCATAACTGCCTTGTTTGTCGTTTGTCATCACTGGAGTCTTGTTGTCATGCCTGCCGACATGCGACGTGGCTTCATGACTGACGACCATCCTATGTTGATTCAGCTTCCTATTATTCGATTGGCTGTTTCAGGCCTTTCGGGTGTCTGCGTCTTTTTCGTTATATCTGGCTACGCTCTTAGCTATAAACCTGCGAAACTCACGGCGCAACCCAAAAAAGGCGACTTCTCGACCGCCATGGCTTCCTCCGTGTTTCGACGATATCTGCGACTCTTTCTTCCAACCATGGCAATTTCTTTTGTCGTGGCTTGTCTGGCACACCTTAGGCTTTTCGAGGTCGCCACGGTACCAAACCAAGCTGTCATATGGCCCAGACCACCTGTACTTGAGACCTTCTTCGATCAGATGAGAAGTTGGTGGCAACAATTCGGCTCATTGTCAGACCCCTTTTCCAGGGACCTGGATCGAGGTAGAAGTTTTGCCTACGACCCTGTCCTTTGGACAATTCCTGTTGAGTACCAAGGATCAATGGTTGTGTTTCTGACACACATTGCCTTCTACCGACTTCGACCTCGAATTCGAATTCTCTTCAGTATCTTCACTGTGGCATATACGATTCGCTCCGGCTACTGGCACTTTTTTCTTTTCCTCTCGGGGCTTTGTATGGCTACCCTCAACTTCTATGCCCACGTTTCTGCGCATGAGCCCCCATCCCCGACGCTATTACCGACATCAACTACATCGGCTTTGGAACGCTTCAGGTTCTCATACTTACCATTAGTGTCATCAACGAAACATGATAATGGCAACAAGGCCATCCAAATCGCTTCTTTCATCGGTGCCCTGTGGCTTCTCTCATACCCCGAAGCTACTGCGGGGATTGCGCCAGGATACAGGACTGTCCATTCTTTAACCCCTGCCTCTTATGGTAATGGAGACTACTTCTGGATTCCTCTTGCTGCTGTCTGGCTTGTTTTTACCGTCGACAAATCGCCCGTTATCCAGCCACTCTTCACGAATCGTTATATTCAATATTTCGGCCGCATTTCATACTCTATCTATCTTGTGCACTTTAGCATGATGTGGTTATATGGCATATATCTCATTCGGCTTTGTGCTGCAATCACGGGATCGACTTTTGAGGCGAACTCGTCAAGTGTTAGCTGGGCTATCAGTGCGATTCTCGCCACAATTCTTTACCTAGCTGGAACAATATCTGTGGCAGACTTTGTACAGAGATATGTAGATGTTAAGTCTGTAACATTCTCCGCTTGGTTTGAAAGCATGGTGGTTAGTAGAATAAAATGAGGGTAGGGAAGATTTGGCAGCGGACACCCAATATATATAAACAACCATCAATATACTTGCTTTATGAATTATCGATAAGTAAGATGTTTCATAGGTATTGACGTCTTCATCTACCTAGCAATGCTTGAAATGAATTCAGATGTGACGGAGATTAGGCAGTGTCTTCAATTGAGTACTTCGTTTCTAGCAAGCATTCTGTTGTTCCTTCGAAGCTATCAAGTCTCAAATAGCAGAGGGGTCGCGCACAATCTCAGCTGTCAATAATAGTTTTGGGTTTGGCAATCACAAGGTCCTCTCCAACATCGGGTTTGATGCGCCAACGGAGTCTCTTTCAAGAAAATTCTTGCTAACTACTGGTTTGGCGTACAGGCAACAATAGCTCTGTACTACAAAGATCGTACTAGCCTTGTAGTTTACCGCTTGAGTCCTAGGTGTGGTTAGCGTCCTAGTGACATTAGTTTCATTCAGCTCACCAAGTCACCCAAAGTGCGACTACAAATGTATCAATGTGTGACAATGGCGATCAACACCCGCTAAGCAATTATTTTACTCCGCAGATAACAGCCAAGATGTGGTTAGATACAATGATTGACAATTTTGCAGAATGATCATCCATTAATAATGATAACACACTGAACAATGCAATTCGTTTT
The DNA here is from genome assembly GCA_020631755.1 of Colletotrichum sublineola. NCBI lineage: Eukaryota > Fungi > Ascomycota > Sordariomycetes > Glomerellales > Glomerellaceae > Colletotrichum > Colletotrichum sublineola. The sequence goes on from JAHSQG010000009.1 coordinate 2,893,677, forward strand.
CAGTTCCAATAGTTGAAACATGTCAGCTATAATGGCTTTGTAACTGTCGCTCGCAAACATTTTGGTAGCCGGTTTTTATCTCTTAGGCCCCGGTCCATAAGGCAGAGCCTTCGTACAGTCAGTCAACTCGTTTATGTTGTACACTCCAAGCAGGCTCATGCGGAGGTATTCTTTCGCGAAAGCCTTTGCGCAGGTTAGCTATGTTAATCAGACTAGTACTTAGGTGAACAACTTACACCAGCCCATAGCGGCGGTTGCGCCGCAAAAGCCTGAAAAGCTGGCGCAGACCTAGGGTCTTGCGAAAGGACCGTGTCGCTGGGGAAGGTGACGATTTCCGCGGCCACGGGTCCCGGAGCCAGGGTCTGCTGGTAGAAGGCCACATCCCATACTCCAGGGGTTGTATCTTGAGGGGTATCGGCGCGCTCCGGGTCGAAGAATCGTTGGCGACTGGTAGTGTGTGCGCCCACGAGAGCTGCGAGGCCCGGTGCAGTGATGGTTTTATTGGCAAACATCCCGATTAGCTTATCCACTGGGTCCCTTGGGTCGGGCAACAGGCCGTCGGGCGCTGGCACATTCGAGTCCTTACGACCGACGAGCGTCTTGATCCTCGGCCCGCCGGGGCACGACACCGTGGCCGTCGTTGCAGCGAACTGAATCAAGTCGGCCATGCCGGCGCCGAATTGGCTGTACTTAGCGTGCCAGACCTTCATCTGTTCAATGGTTTCCTCCAGACCTCTGTTGATGGGCCGCTTCGTCTCCTCGGGAGCGAGGACAACGGACCCGTCGGCGCCACCGAGGGGGCCGGTAAACTTGCTCCACGCGGCGGCGTCGTGAAAGCCCAGGCGGATGGATCCGCGGGCAATACTAGTGCAACCACTGTCATCGCTGAAAACGGTCACAAGCTCGTTGGCAACGTGCTTCCATACGCAGCACTTGTCGGCGCTGCACTCGGGGCTGCCAAGGTCGGGAACGTCGCCCTCAGTGTCCTGGGAGACGGCGTCACCATCGGCGGTTAATATGCCCTTGACGTCCCTTCCGACATCGGAGAGGTCGTTGTCAGGAATGTTGAGTAGGTCGCCGATGGCTTCCCTGTCATCGGCTTGGGCGCTAAAATCAGCCCCGTTGGGGCCGCTGCGGCCTATCTTTTCCAGCAGTTGCTCGTGCGTCATGCCGTTGGGAACCCGACCCATGCCAGGGTAAGCGGTCACAATGGCCGTGAGTGCCGTAAGAAGAACGACTGCTTTACTTGAACGCGGCATCGTGGCGACCTGGTAGGGCAGTGAGATTGGACTCGAAGGAAACGAATGTGAGGAGATCGGTGGAGCGAATGACTGAGTGTATGTTTGATGTCTTCTCCTTAAGTCGATTGCAGACAGAACAGTCCCTAGTTAATATAGGTCTTCTCCTAGGCTGCGCCGTCGGTGGCAACCAAAAGATATCCGGGCTGCATGATATGCACCTCCATACACATACTGGTCACCGAAAGCTCGGTCCCGAGAGGGAATGCAGGATCCATTAGTTCGCTTCAGACATTGAGGCACGGATACGTTGTTTCGAGTCCCCAAGAGGGCAGACAGAGCCACCACTGGCACAGAATGTTCTCTTGTAGCAACCAAAAAGATGCTGCGGCCGTCGTGGTCTTGGTTTCAATCCCAGCCATTGACTTACGTGGCATTGTCCAAAACCGTGGTCTGATGCCAACCCCTCGCATCAGTGGGCACCAAGGCCCGTGGGCAAAAGTACGAACGGCTTCAATTGCTCGGCTCGTCGTATAACAGGTGGGCCGAGCTATCCGACGGAACACTTGAAATTTAGCTGAAAGAGCCAAACCTTGTAACCAAACGCTCAATCCCATTCTTCGGATGCTGCGTGTAAGTTCAAAGAGCTTATCCGAGCCTGTCACCAGCTCTGATGTCCGCTTACCGGTGACTAATCGGAAATTGGCATTGCTGTCTTGACTAATAAAGGTCAAATCATATTCTTCGGTAGTTGAGATCCTCGGATCCTTCTCACGGGGGCACGAGGAGATTCGTGGTGGCAAGGACTAGTTCTCGTAGCAAGAATCTGTCGGCTATTCGCTGCATGTATCCCGCACCTCCTATCTCGAAGCACGCCAAGAAGCAGAAGATCAGATAAAGAACAAATCTATGGGATGGATCTTGCGAAGGCTACCTCCTTAGTTAGCGGCGCCAAGTCTTGAATCGATTATCTTCCCCATCCAGGAATTGGCCAGGACGTTCGCTTGTGCCCCCGCTTCTCAACAACGAGAATAGGTTAAAATAATCCATAAGTATCGGCTACACGGCAGAGTGTGCCGACGTGAACCGACGTACCTACATGTAACCAAAGTGCCGGCCGTGCTCCAGTCTCTCGGACATCCGAGCTTAGACGTTGAGGCTGGCACCCAGCCACGCAAAGTAAATTTGGGACCTCGACCTGTAAGGTAGCAGACATTCCGTATTTTGAGAGACTCGTACCTAATGAAGGAAGGGAAGGATGAAACTAATGCACTGGTCGGCCATCGCCACAATCTCGGCCTTTGCACAATAACCTGGTATGCCGGATGCCGAGATCAATGTCACGCCAGATTATCCCCGCCTGCGGAAGTGGTGCATTTGGCAGGAGTACATGTGTGCGGTGAGACTTTTACAGAAACCGATTACGCAGAACCGAATAGCCATCCATCCGTATGTGAGGTTCGTGGTCTTCACAGTAACCTCCGCAATTCTGCACCCCGCCAATCCACCGCCAAACAAATAATATCCCTTTGACCGCAATTAGACCACAAAACCTCAAGATAAGAAATGGAGCTAACAGGGAGATAATAGTTTATCTGTATAGATATTCATAATAGTAAAAAACCTCTCCCGAAGCAGCAGAAAGTTCGTACAGGATATTCTACACGGAGGTAAGAAAGGATGATTGATGTACATGGTCCAAAGAAGAAACCTAGATCTAATTAGCCTGAACCGTTATCCACAACTCAGCTTAGAGTTTGCCCAAGATTGCATCCGAAATAGTGACTTTTTAAAGCAGTGACCCCAGATTCTCTACCTAGCTTAATGATGGAATGGTCAATGATACTTGGAGAACGAAATAGGTTGTGCAGACCGGGAATAAAAGATGGCACAAGCGCGCACGGATAGCATGACTGAGAACGAATAGAAATGTAGGAATTCCAGGACAAAAAACTTGAATGTTTATTTTCCGACGACAAGGACAATGATGACTACTGGCGATATTTTGCAGATGGATTTCACGAGCGTTGTGACGCAATCTCACGCATGACATCACTGCCGCGCTCCAAACATTCTGCTCACAAGCTCGCGCGGCCTTTGGCAAGCGTGAAGTCCAACCACAACTGAACGACAGAGTAGCTATAAGCTGAAAGCACTCTGCTTCGCTACTCTGAGGCTTCTGGAGTGGCTTTTCAGGCAGCGTCGCAGAAGTCCCGTTAGAGGTGAAGGGTTGTAGCCACGGCAACACCAAAAGCGAGCCAAGCCCCAACATCCACTGTCACCATTCGCCACCAGTTGACGCCCAGCCAACCATCCAAGATTCCGTTGATGTCTTCCTCTCCCTCCGCCTCCATTAACGCCTTTACATGAGGCGCAACAAGTGGCACGTAAGCCAGGTGTCCAGCAGACATGGTCGCGCCGACGGCATACCACCGTGACGCGCTAGTGGCCCGTAGCGCCTCCGACTGCACGTAAAGGTTTGTGGTCGCAGTTGTGACCGATAGGGCAATGAAGCCTAGGACGACCCAGACGCCACGGCGGAAGAAGGCGTCAAAGTAAGATTTTAGCATCGGCGCGCTCTTCCTACGACTTTCGGGGGTACGGTTGAACAGCCCGAGAAAGAAATGTTGGTCCCGGGCATAAAGAAGAGTACAAGTGGATGACACTAGTGGCGCGACACGTAGCGCGACCATGGGGTCGAAAATCAGACGGGATGCCATAATATCAGTATAGACACTGATCAATAAGTTTGCTGCTTATAGGAACCACCTGGAAGATAATGGCCAAAACGCATTAATTGAAGAGGAAGAAAGTTGGACAGTAAATGTCAGCAAGCTGCTGACAGTTGGAATGCATTCGTGCCTCCATTAATACTTCTTGGCTTTCTGACATGACGTAGGGCCCCGGCGGGTTTTCCCACAACAGGCAGCCGGAGGATTAATCGTATGATAGTCAGCTTTCATGCAAGGGAAGTGGTACTATGCAGGAAGAACTATATCAGACCACAACACTAGCTGCTGCGGTAGGCGAAAGATCTAAATACACTAAATAGTGTGACAATGAGTCAACACAACCAATTCAATATAGGCAACAGACCATATGGAACCTGGACGCTGAAGAGCCCTGAGGCACTTAACAGCACGGAACAACTCGAGTTGAAATCCGAGACACGGAAGACGGAGATACATACGATAGGCCTTGGCGAATCAATTTTTGTATATATTGAACTTGACTACCTAGGCGCCCTTTGTCCTTTGGGGGAACGTAACAGGCGTTAAATAATACAACAACAGCAATATAGGTGTACACACAACAGATACAACCTACGCATCGCCGGTCGGTCTTCCTGCCCTGCCCGCCTCAGCTGTCCAAGAATCTTTATCTCTTTGTACTACGTAGTAAGTAAGTATGTGATGGGAGGATGGAGGAATGCGGCGTGTGTGCGTTTGCGTGAGACGTGAGCGCGTCTCCCCCAACCAGAGAAAACCCTATCTACCCCAAAGCCGCTTCCCCATGGAGTCGGACCACCTCCAAAAGAAGCACGACAGGAACCCCTTGCAGCTATTAGCTCATGTTTACCACAACTCGAAGGTATTTACTGCGTACACCGGCAAATTGGGCGCGTTTAAAATGACTGAACTCTAAAACCTAATTGTGTTCCAGTGCTCTTGGAGCAGTTGCACTGCGATGTACGTATTCGCTGAGTGCCTGACAAGAGGCAGGATAGTCTCCATGCCTTTTTCAGCCATACCGAAGTTTTAACATATGTACCATGTCCCGAGTCTGGCCGACGATAGATTGTAAAATGTGCGGCAAAGACCTAAAACCAGCAATAGGAGGACTCTTGAGCATATACGCGGTAGAAAGCACATTGCCAGGCTTGTGGGTTTCACTCATAAACTTTATGACGCCGGTCTAGTATCTATCCTTGCCAAAAAAAAAAAGCTGTCATCAACGTCGACAGGGGAGACGTCCTCAATCCATAAGAACGGAGCTCAGAGTCGCTGGGGTCGGCCTTCAGTTCCTTTAATAGAGGGCATTGATTTCGACTAGCAAGTTGCTGGGAAGAGAAGAATGATCCGATATCCCGTAACCACTTGAGGCCCGAGTTGAAAATGGTATTTGCTAGCATATTGCCAATCGTAAAGTAGACTGCCGGATCCATCTATACGGGGAGTCTTTGTGACAGATCGTCTGCCGCCCAAATCATTGAGCAGCACTTTTTTCAGCGTCTTTTTTACTAAGAAAATCAGACGCTAATTCAGCGTAATAGTTCATCCATTCAATAGCATGTTGTATGAAAACAACCTGTGTTGCGTTGCACAGGAACGGGCTGCCCTCTCCTGCACCACCTGCGACAATCCCAAGACTCGTTTTGCGTGGCAGCCGGGGTTCCAAAGCTGCGCAATAGCTCGCAACGAAGAAATGAACAAATTCTAGGATTTTGACGTCGCGCATTTCCTCAGTCAATGCGAGTTGGATTCAGAAAAGTAAACACAAATTGTCGCAAAACTACACCGTTGATTACGGGCAGTAAAGGCCTTGGATGCGACCAAAGCTCAATTGTGGCACATCTTTCATCAGAAGACTACTTTGGAGCTTTTAAAGGCTTTAGTCTACTAAACTGGTTGAACGGAAATACCGGAAATGAGCCACTTAAACTCATGTGCGTAATTGATTAATGCTGTATTTAGAGTCCACCTGTATATGAAGTGAACAGAATCAAGTTATCTCAAGACTAGCCAAGAAGCACAATCTCAAAGACCAAGCAAGTAACTAAAACAGGACGCTGAGATGTCAAAGGACATCGATGGAGAGCCGCCATAGGCCACCTCAAATCTCATGAAGACATGATGTTGTGATGTGGAAGAGAGACTATCATATTGACCTATAATAACTCCGTGAAGCTATGGTGAATACACAACAGCAGTTGAGTGGGCATTTGATGTATGATTGGATGATATAAGCATACCAAACTTGAAAAGAATGGGCTACGGTCAACTAAGGGGATGCTGCTCGAATACAACGGGTTCGTTTATGAAGGCCGTACAACATCCAAATGGGGTTCGAGCGTGGGGAAGGGAGTTACATAGGAGCTCTGCCCACTTTGAGCGCCACCTTAAGGAAGCAGATGACCTACTTCTTATCAGGGTCACCAATGGAGAGAATACACTTCAACTGCCAAGGCAATTCACCAATCGTATATGTGGCTGCACAGTCTGATCTCGCAATCTCATTCTGTAACACATGCAAGCCTAAGCTTCTAAATATGATATCTAAAAGATAGTATGAACTAAAGTTTAATCCTCTGCCCACGCAAAACGATACTCAATTTAGTCCTCCGCCAGAGGAGACGCCTCAATAACCTGAACAGAGCCATCGTCTTCCGTCTTCTCAACTGCGCCGTCGCTGGACACGCGGCAACACGACCCAGGATAACTAGGGTATCCGGTTCCGATGTAGCCCCATGGGGGGTCGCAACCGTGTCGACCGGCGTTCTGGGCGTCCCGGTTGATGTAGTAGATACGAGACCCGGCGCACATGCAGACAGTCGGGACACAGCAGGTAGGCGAGGCACTATCGTGTCATTCAGCATTCATGTTGAAATTTCTCCACGTAATCTTTAGCAGCCGTAGTAAACTTACAAGTAATAACATCCACTCGCAGTCTGGCGAGCGTCGAGCTCGTGGCCCTCTTCACGGACCTCGACAAGAGCGTCAGACCCTAAGGGGCTTCCGGAGGCAAATATGCCTGCCGTGGCGACTAACAAAAGGATACTGAATTTCATGATATCGAATTCTCGGGATATCAAGCTTTGTTTTTGGTGATGCGGATGCTACTAGCAGCCGGTGTCCTCAACGTGGACTTTGATGGGGTAGTTATAGGCAACGCCTACGCAGCTTTACCACACTTCTTAGACACCTACACAGAAACAACTTTTCTACACCACGTGCCAAAAAGTCTCTGGATGCACATGTAGTGGAAGTAAAAGATGGTTGGATCGAAGTTTCTTGTTGCAATCGTTCACCAGACACAACATTTCCGGGATCATGCGGACCTAAAGGTGCAGAATGCTACTGGCCCTGTTCCTGAATGTGATTCAAGCAAGAATCCCATGCAACGTTACAGATGAAAGTGAATATTATTGACGCGGTGAGATTCCTTCATACCCATACGGAAGGTTGAGGATCGATAAGTCAAGGATAGAATGCTTCTTGGCAGAGAGGAAACCGATAGTACGATGCATGGAAGAGGCGAAGTATGGTAAGTGGTTTGAGATTAGTAGTAAAATGAAATGCATTCGCCTGGCCTTATCTTCCTGTGAGTTTGCGCACCCCACAAAGTTGATTGTTCGCCATGATCCAGGGTATTTTGTAAGTGTAGTTTTGTCGCTATTTGACTATTCAACCACGAAACAATTCATGATGTGATTATCCAACAAAGCAACAGATGCCCGTTGTACAACTACACACCAAGATTCCGCCACTATCCATCAGTAACCGGCAAGACTGCAACATTTGTGTTGAAAAGAAAATCAAAAAGGTAGTTTGCTATCCCGTACACAGAGGTCCCTTGTCAAAGTGGTGGAGATACTATCTTGTTTCTGGAAGGAAGATAAGCTCACCTGTTCAATATTAGGCAACCTCTTCGCCATCAGCTAAGCTTTCCTATTAGGTCATATCCCGCGACGGTAAGTAAGCTTGAAGCAGTGTGACGGGTTGTTTGTCCGCCAGCTGATTAGCGTGGCCTGCCTGCAGACATAGTATGGATTTGCCGCCATTGGTGGAATTTGACGAACATAAACATGATCACATTATGTAGCTTATGGTGCGAACCAGGCAAGGGGTATTCTCTCCCCGGTCAATTAATTTCGAGGTGCATTCCCAAAGTCCCATAAGCCAATTGCACCCGAAACTGCTCGAAACGGGCGGATCTTGATGCATTGCCACCTAATGAATGAAAATGACACTCACTGTCCGTTTCACTACCAATCAGACTTCAGCATCCTGTGTAGTATGACTCTGGCACTTCTCGCTCTCTGCCAACGGAGGTGGAGTGACAGGCACCCAGAAGGACTGACCCACCGTCTAATCTGAGAACTAGTTCACAAGACCATTGAGGAATAGAATCTCGGCCACAATCAAGGCCAATAGCGAAGACGGCCTTTGGTGGCTTGTATGCCCGGTTTATAACCGAAGCTTGATGTTTATCTGGATCAAACCTCAACAAACGCCAAGAGCCATGCTTCCATCCTGATTGGACATGTGTAGCAACCACAGTGAGCTTCCATCTTTCGCTAGGCAGCAATTGACTAATTAATAGGCAGAATTGAAACCCCTCCCTCTCTTATCATATGCGGCTGACCTGCTTCAAACTTGGGTTGTAACACAGCCTATCATCCATAGGATCAACATCAAATGAGAGAACAAATTCATCTCTAAATCGTTTCAAATTTTTATTACTTCACAAATGTCATTGCCTTGTCAAGAGCTAGCTACAAAGGAGGAATCAAACCAAAGATAATCACGTGGCATTTGGCCCACTTGGTCATTGAGTGGAAGATAAGAATGAAATGTTACGCCCCCAAACTCTCCACACCCCCCATTCCCCGTAAAACTACTAGGCTCCCGCGGCTCTGCGGGCATCGGACCAGAGCAGATCGTTGATTTCCTAAGCCGTGGAGACAATCTTGACAAGGATACCGTCAGGCTTCCATCCACCGTCCTTGTACGCCGCGGTGTTGTAAGCTGCGCTCGATGCGTTGTACTGAACCCCAAAGGAGCCGCCCTGGGTCAGGCAATCAACGATAGCGGCGGACTTGACTGTCCCACTTCCACCGTCAATCGTGTTGGCAATGTCTTCGAAAAGCACCGAGGAATCAATTGCGTTGTTGACGTGCTTAGCATACGCAGCCACCGTGCCGCGGGTATAGAGAGGCCACTCGCCGCAGTCGGGCGCGTCAACAGCCTTCATGTTGAACACTTGGAAGTTGTTTCAGTGTCTGTCATACCTGGGGTTGTAAGGGAAGCTATGAACTTACATCTTCCAGCGCGGATTTGACGACCATAGGAGCGAAGATAGGCGGCAACGAACTTGACATCAGCCACAGTGACATCTTGTGGGATGTCATCGGGCTCGGAGTAGCAGTGAAGCTCGAGAGACTCCCCGTAGCAGATACGTTGGACTTCACCCTGAGACGCAGAGGCGGGTGCAGCCGCGGCTGTGGCAGCCAAGACCGAGAGAACCGCGGCGGACTTGAGAAAGAAGTGGAACATGATGTCAATTACGGAAATTCGAACTGTAAAGACGAATTTCTCAGATTTAGATCGGATTGCTTTTAGAAGAAGGAGAAGAAAAGGACTTTATAGAGGATGACTGGGCCGCCCTCACATATGTATTAGATATCTATTAGACTCATATTCCGGTACCCTGCATCTACCATAGTAATCGGGCGAATATCAAATTAGGAAAGACGTAAAAAACGCCTTCCAGGTTAGGGACAGAACCTTGAACAGAATGCAAAATCGTGGCAAAGTTTCCGATAGTTCCTATTGTTCATTGAGGCACATCATGCATCGTGGAATGTAGCTTGACTGGGTTAGGTTGGTCTTAGAACCTCGGCATATTGCCCCGCGATCACCAGGAAACATGTAGAACAACAGCGACAACTTTACTGTTTCGGGTCATTACTTCTCCGGTTGGATGTCTTGGATTCGAATCCTTCAAGTAACGGTTTTGGAGGATCCTAATCAAAGTCAAGGCCACCAAATAAGTCACATCACAAATATTACCCCCCACATGCAGTCAGCAAACAGAGAGGCATGTAAGACTGCAGCGCGGCGCAGCGCGGCCGGGTGCGCAGCCACAGCATCGGACGGGGGCCAATGATTTGCGTCTAGATAGAGATTGGATAACCAGCTGAAATTGGACGTGTCTCTTCGCGTGAGCTCGCTTTCCCCACCATTGTACTCAAGCGCTGGACTGGCATTGCAGCACAGCTACACACCTTCTAAATTGCGGTGTATTAGCTTCAGCTGTGCCTGGAAGGATTATATGTAGTCTAACCTGATTCTGACGCAGCCCTGAGAAGCATGTTGCTGAAAAGGTTTGGCTTGGCTAACAACATAGGCCACCAAACTCTCACAGAATGTCGAGATGAACCTGGGGATCCAAAAGCTCCATAGGCTCACGTGTGTCTTAGAATACTGTCCATGAGATTCTTCTTGCATAGTCGGAGAAGCCGAAACCATCGTATTGACACTGACAGCTGGGTTGAGCCATGCAACCCTCCCTCTACGGCCCACGAATTGTCTTCTCGAGGGATATGTATGTCAGAATGGTCTGACCTGCTTTACAAAGCGACCCCCTAGTCTTTCGCTCAAACCCTTCCAATCATATGTAACCGCATTGTTTGCATTGCGGAACTTACTGTCAGTGTTTGCAGGTTGGGCGGAGCACGTTTCGAACAGAAACGGCGTTCAATCGTGCACGAGAAGGGCAAAAAGGCTATCTCGCATTCAAAAAGGAATCAACGGGTTAATGAGTTGTCGCTTTGGCGAAATGATGTGTATGAGATATAAGATGCCGAACAACTCGGTACTGGAAACAAATCAACTTGTTAATTGGCGGTCTATTTTCATAGCAAGTGTTACAGTTTGCACTGCACTGCACTGAGAGTCGACACATCCTACTACTATGGCAACGAAAACCCTCTGTGTTGTCCTGGGCCTTCTGAGTGGTGCGGTGGCCCAATGGGAACGTTTATCTGGCATCCCCCCCCGATCCCCCCTTGTGAGATTTACATGATGCTCGAATGAATGGGAAAATCCGACATACTGACTTCCAAACGTAGCCGCCCGCCGACTATATGGTGGACAATCAAAACAACTACTTCAAAACCGCTCCAGACAAAGGTGAGTCTACATTAAGCTGTGAACAAAGCGTCTTTGTCACTGTAACCTCTCTTGAAAAAAGGCCAGCATTGGAGCTGACTGAAAAGGCATATAGGAGGCCAAAATGGGGCTGTGTGGCTTGAGTCTGGAAGTTTTGAAAACTTCATGGCGAACAGCACACTCCAGCAGCTTCGGAATGGGACGGGGTACTTGAACACCACGAGTTCAAGGATTTCCAACATAAAGTCATTGAAGTATGACCGCAATGGGAGACGTTCCAAAGCTTTGCCAGGTCAACCCAGAGCCCAGGCAGCGGCATCTGGCTACTGGCTCCCTCAGCTAGCACCACTAGGTAAAGTATGTTTTCCAAATCTCCTTTCCAAATTTAATTTCATATTTCATTATTGAGATGGTCTTTATCCTCATTCTACGAGAGTCCCGTTGCATTTTCATGTTGCACGTTGTGTGTACTGTCGTACCCATTCACCCCTATATTTACCGCCGCCTGGCCACATCTCATGCATTACGTTTCTATAAAGCGCCCTAATACTACAGGCTGGCTGACTTGAAATCACCCACAGCAACCTCTGGCAGGCCCTGAATACAAATTCTTCCGCAATGTGGTCGATGACTATGGCGCCGATAACTCCGGCGACTCAGATACTTCCGAGGCCCTGAACGCGGCCATCGAGGACGGCAACCGTTGTGGTATGGAGTGCGGCAATACATTCAGCCAAGGTGCCATCATTTACTTCCCTCCCGGTACGTATAAGATTTGCCGGCCTGTCATTCAGCTCTACTATACTCAGTTTATTGGTGACGCCTTGGATCCTCCCACTATTAAGGGCTGCGACGAGTTTCAAGGCATTGCGCTCTTTGACACGGATCCCTATATTCCTGGAGGTAACGGACAAAACTGGTACATCAATCAAAACCAGTTCTTCCGTCAGATCCGCAACTTTATCTTTGATTTAACCGAGATGCCGTCAGCCACAGACGACAACGACCAAGCGCTTGTGCCAACGGGCCTCCACTGGCAGGTATCGCAAGCCTGCTCGCTGCAGAACCTGGTTTTCAACATGCCTGATCCCGACGGCGAAAATGTTACTCACGTTGGTATCTTTATGGAGAACGGAAGCGGCGGCTTTGTATCTGACCTCGAGTTCAACGGGGGCAACATTGGATGGCGTGCTGGTAAGTCTGACCAAGACGTGAGGAGGTTACTGCCCACGAGAATTGATTTGACAAGTGCGTAGGGTCTCAGCAGTATACGGCAATGAACCTCAAGTTTAGACGTTGTCTTACTGCTGTACAGATGGTCTGGGACTGGGGCTTCAATTGGCAGCGGGTTGATATCGAAGGCAGTTTTATTGGTTTCAACATCAGTGGCAGAGGTGGCGATACAGGCCAAGGAATTGGTTCCGTATCTATCATCGGTAAGTGAAACTATTGTACAAAATTATCGTTTATTGATCCGATTCTGTTGATCCTTTTCTTCTGGACATCAAGCTTATTCTTTGATAGACTCTAGGATCTCCAACTGCCCCATTGGGATTTTTACCAATGGCAAGAGTGACGCCATCAACGGGGTGCCCAACATCGTTCTGGACAATGTTGAGCTGAGCGGTGTAGCTACAACCATCGTCGATGACAGCGGAAAGACCATTCTGGGGAGTATTGATAAGGTAGAACTTTGGGCTATGGGTCGCCGATACAATGGCTCGTACGGAGAATACAGCTCCGGTGCAGTCGATGCGCCCCCAAAGGGATCCCGCCTCCTTGATGACAAGGGAAAGTTGTTCTATCGTCCTCGTCCGCAGTACGAGAACCTGGGACAGGAACACTTCCTTGTTGCAACAGAGAATGGCTGCAAAAATGATGGCACTGGCGACAACACTGACGCAATCAACGCTTTCCTGCTCAATGCTAGAAATGCCAGGAAGATTGCCTATTTCCCTGCAGGTATCTACAGGTCAGTACATCATCCCATCCTTCAAAAATATCACTTGGGTCATTTTGGAGTCCATCCAACCTCACATCATCCTGCAAACACTGATACATACATGTTGCTAACCTGACGAATTCATCAGAGTCGGCGGCACGGTTGTGATACCTACGGGCTCCAGAGTGCAAGGAGCAAGCTGGTCGCAGATTCAAGGCGGTGGCTTCTATTTCAATGACATTTTCAACCCCAAGGTTGTTGTTCAGGTCGGAAACAGGGGTGATGTTGGCACCATGGAAATCGTTGACATGATGTTTAATGTCCAAGGCGCTACAGCTGGTGCCATCGTTTTGGAGTGGAATGTCCACGAAAGCAGCCAGGGATCCGGTGAGAACGTACCCCCGAATGTTCCATGAGTATTGACTAATGTTATCATCGTACTTTAGCGGCAATGTGGGACTCTCATGTCCGTGTCGGCGGTGCTACAGGATCCAGTTTAGACATTGACGAATGTCCTAGATTTGGCTATAACGATAACTGCATTTGCGCATCGTTATTGTTCCACGTTACTCCTCAGTCGTCTGGTTACTTTGAGAACGTCTGGATTTGGTTAGCAGATCAGTGAGTCCGGTTTACCATCAGAATATGTAGCTTGGCAGTTGGGAGTGTACCCATGGTTACTGACATGCAACCATTGTAGCGATAACGATATGAGTGTATACGACAGCCCAGATAAAGTCGCCAACCAAATCAGCTTATACGCCGCTCGCGGTACGTTGATTGAATCCAGCGGACCGTCGTGGTTCTACGGCACAGGGTCGGAGCACACCGTACTGTATCAGTATCAGCTTTATGGGGCCAAAGACGTAAGCAATTAACTCTGTTACCCCGTTGCCCTTGGTTCAAGCCCAGGATATTCATACAGTTGGTTTCAGATCTATCTCGGCCACATGCAGAGCGAGACACCGTACTATCAACCCGTCCCTGTCGCACCGATTCCATTCGATGTTGGTAAGAAGTTTCCCGGAGACCCTTCCTTTGCGCAATGTTCTTCGGAAGGCTGCAAAGAGGCGTGGGGTCTCAGAGTTATCAACTCAGAGAGCGTTACCATTCATGGCGCCGGAATGTATAGTTTCTTTCAAGAATACTACCAGGATTGTCTCGAAACGCACAATTGCCAGGAACGCATTTGCGAGGTGAAAGGAAGCAAGGACGTGGCGATCTTCAACCTATTCACTGTCGGCGTTGTGGAAATTGCGACTGGAATCAAGTAAGCTGAGATTCGCCTCGACTGCCTTTGAGATAAACACATGTATTAATCCTCTTGCACAGCGGCGGCGGGATATATCAGAACGACTCAAATCAAAGGTATGTTCGCCCGTCACAATGCGAAGCCTTTTTGAATACCCGGCTCACGTGTCTCTAAGCGGATTCACCACAGAGGTCAGCGTTTGGCTGCCTCTGGACGGAGATGATGATAAGAACATTGTCTACGTCGGGCCGGAGGTCTTTACTGAACCATCCGTAACTTGTTCTCCGCCTTGTGTGTTGGTATTTCCCACCAGCTCCCTGGCGTCTTCTAGCACCATCGACCCTGGCAACTATACAACATCCCTCGAGTATGGAAGCAGTGGCACAACAATAAACAGCAATGGTGTGGTCATTACAACATTCTTTACCACAACTACAACAGTTACCATTGATATCCCAGAGATCACCATTGGAGGTATCCCGTACTATAATGTGAATGTTACCTCTGGGCAAATCACCGATACCATTGTCTTGACACCCAGTGTCGATATACCTCCAATTGGTGTTCCCGTCTCCGATGGTGAAGGAGGCACGACAACCCGCACGCTGACCCTTCCTCCTTGGCCTGCTGTCTCTAATGGACCTCCAGATGCGCCAGGTTGGGGTAATCCCGTCGGGCCCTGGGTAGGCCCCAGTGACAGTACCGTTTCCGGCGTTTTCCGAACTCCTTTTAGGACCACTATTTCGGCAAGCGGGCCTACGGTCACGACCCTCACCTTTCCCAGCACTGTCAGTCCGATGGTAGTTTCCTGTCCACCAGTAACAACGATTGCTTTCAACACGCCCAAAGCTACCATAACTACTGACTGTAACTCTCACACGGCTTGGACGATTGCTTTCACCTGTCCTGCCACCAAGATTGTCACATTCTTAGGTCCTTCAGCAGGCGTATTTACCGCAGATTGTACACTTGCAACTATATTCAACCCACCAACGGGGTTGCCCGAACCTGAGCCGTCAACCACGAAAAAGGTCAGTCTTATAAAGTTGGTACTGCTCTTCGTCACTTTTGCTGACAACTACATGTATGTAGAGCACAACCACAACACTTCCTATATGGAACACGTGGCCTGGAGGTGTGATCACGCCGGTTACTACTACGGTAGAAGCGCCGAAAGCAACGGGCAATGGTGTCGTTACACCATGCAAGCTGTGGTTCTTTTCGGTGAGTCAAGAAACGGCTGAATTACGAATCCAAGAACTGTCGTGATTGGTAATATCAATGACTTCATACCTAACTAGAGGTACATAGTTTTGCATTTCCACTGACGGCTTTCACATTGGCGGATGGTTTTGGAACCTCCCCCCCGGTATTTACCCACCGTAAGTAAAGATCTTCGATCACATAAGCCAATCTAATTTATGCATATTGCTGACACTTCGTATCTACAGAGGGCCTCCTCCTGACTTTATTGAATTTCCAAAGGACTGGACAGTCAAGGGAGCACTGCCTCCGTGGCCCAAGATCACGTAAGTTGCTCATTGATTTTCATATTCGCGTCACTTGTCACTATATTGTACCCCGCTGACGACTGACTCTCTTGCACAAGTGTCGGTCCTAATAAGCAGATTACCTACAGCTCGGAGCCCACAATCTGCGAGACCCGGACAGCATTAGTCTGCTCGACAACAACCCTTTCAAGTGAGACTATCTCGTTCGGTACTACAGTTACCTCGGTTTCAAGTTCTTCCAGATGTGAGACGATACGTGGCTGTTCAGTTACGGACTCGCAACTCACAACTCGGGTTGAATGCGCACTTCCTACACCCGCCTCTCTAAACCAGGATGGAGATTTGGAGCGACGTCAGGACCCCCCACCCCAGGTGGGTTGTCCTGCAAACGCAATTGTATATCCAACAGATCCCGAAAACACGGGAAACATTCCCGCTCTGCTTCAGGGCTATGCAGGGAAGTACAAAGAGATCAAGTCGTCGCAGGCCGGGTTCACTTCATTCTTTTGGGTCCCTCTTCTGGATCAGGGAACAATGGATAAGTTAAAGCAATCTGTAAGTTCTTCAGTACATCAATTTCTCGCTGTAATTCGATTCATCTTGCTGACGAGGCCTTGTAGCCGGACGTGGGGTTTGCATATTACTATGAAGAATACAACGCCAACGCCGGGGCTGACGATGACCCCGAAGACGAGATGCAAGGCACGATCGATGAGATTCACTGGTCAACTCCCAAGGAAAATATATTGTCAGTCAAAAACGATACATTCGAGACAAAAGACTCGGCCCCGTTCCTGCAACAACTTGAAACGAGAGCCGCTGCTACTCCCTCTCGATCAAAGTATTGGCCGCTTTCACAAATTTCTCTACCCAGAGGCAAAGTCTGGATGATGCCTGATAGTGGTTCCTTTGAAGCACCCGACTTCCTGTACCGCTACGACGAAGCTGCTGGGGAAGAACAATACGTATATATGATTTTCGAGCAAGGTATATCGACAAGTCATGGTGTAAGCTCAATAGTCCTTTCTGATATGCTTGGAGACGGTATTGAACTAATGACTGCATATGGGTTGTATTGGCTGACGTTTTCTCGTTCAAATAGGAATTCGCAGGCACGAATATTGAAGTGAAGCAGCCCTCTGTTCAAATTCTTGATGGAGCGGGCGTCACTACGGACAATTCCCATGGAACTGGCGTTGCTTCCAAAATCCTAGGCGTTCAGCTAGGTGTGTGCAAAAAATGCACAATAGTACACATGGCTCCTCAATTTGCGACATCAGGTATCTCCAAGGCAAAAGAGGTCAAGGAAAATGTTCTTTTGCAGTTGCAAGACGCCTTGGACGACATCTTGGAGAAGCAACGTGTGGGTAAAGCTGTCATCAACATGAGCTTCAGTTCTAAAGGACAGGTCGATTGGTATTACGAACGCATGAGTGAGTTCCTCCGTGTTCTTGTCTCAAATCCCAGATAAAGAGCACGTCTAACGTGAAATGTCTCACAGGGTACATCCTCAGCAAGCTTGAGATCAGAGCGAAGGCCGTACTGGTCTGCTCCTCTAATAACCACGCAAAGGAAATCCCCAATATCGATCGTCACCCTGCCTTGTTTGGCGAACCGGGTGCCAGACATGGCCAACTCCTGAACCTCATAACGGTTGGCTCTACTGACATTGACACCTATGAAGGCGACAGCAGCCAGTATGCCGACTGGATGACAACTTTTGCGCCAGCGCATAATGCATGGATCGCCACTGGGGACGCAAATTATTTCCGAAAAACACGCGGAACTTCCTTTGGTAGGAGTCCTGATTGAAATGTACATTTTGAACTATTAGCGGCTGACTAAACCCTATCTTATAGCTGCCCCCCAAGTCGCTGCTTTGGCGGCATACCTGAGATCACTGCCCTCCCCTTGGAAAACGCAGCTGCAAGAGCCGCGACACGTGAAAAAGATGATTAGACTTCTCCATCGACGTTTCACGCTCAGATACCCTTCGAGCGTTCCGAATCCGTCGTTAAGGAAGCCCATCATCTGGAATGGACAAGTGGGGGACAAGAACTGCCTTGTAGACTACGATACCAGATCGCAGTGGGATACGGATAATGCATGCCCCGAGATCGACAAAGACCTCGATAAGGAGATGGGACAAGGTGAGACAGTTGAGCCGTGCGGTGCAGGCATAGGGGAAAACTCCAGAATCGCAGCGCGTCAAGATGGCGGCTTCTGCCCGGTCCTGCCCGGCAACGGCGGCTGGGGAGATGGCGGTGGCCAGACTGTCAGCTTCACCAGTGGCTCTCAACCTTCTCCGACCTGTGCTTCCGGTACCGGGTGCGGCGGTCACGTATGCACAGGCTACTGGTGCAACCCGAGCCCAACCGGTGTGCAGCCCGATTACCAAGACCCTAAGGACCCGAACGCAGGTAGGCCTGTACCGACGACTATTATCCCGGGACCCACCGACCCGAACCCGGAACCGGAACCGGAGCCCACACGGGAGCCCATACCAGAGCCCAACCCCCACCCTGAGGTCAAGGCCTTTATCATCATTGCACTTGCTGAGTCGGTCTTCGTGGGAGAACCAAATACCATCTGGTATCGGGAATGGCTGGTGTACGCCGCTGAACCTGATGGCTTTGTTACCCTCTGCCGCGACAGGCCCGTCTTCTGGAAGTCCGCGCCTGGAGCCACAGGGGCCGATCCTGGATTCCCCTCTGTCCTCGGCCCATTTGACGCAAAAGGGTTCCAATGCAATTACAACGGCAATGGGGATTCGCTGGTCGGCCTCGACTGCAGCGGTATCCAACGAACAGTATGTACAGACAACGTAGAAGACGATGTTGTGTTCTGCGGTGGTCCTGGTAATCCCTCCATGCGCGCGGTGGCGCTTTGTAGTATCTACCAATAAACCATCGAGGAGCCTATTTTGATTTCTAGGGCACCAGGGCAACTCTGCTACTATCTATCTTGTTTTGTGGATTGATCTGATGAAAAGGGGGTGGGGGAGGGGGAGTGGTTGTATAGCTAGACATGGCTGGTACGCACCATATGACTCTGCCTAGAGTGCTTACTCTCGGCAAGGGGGATGGGGTACGATACGTTTTCCTTGCGTAAAGTTTATTTTATTTCTTAGCCCTATAAGACACCTTGAAATCAGTTCATCCTACCAGCGTCGGTTTGAGGAGCCGCCGCCTCTCAGGCATGGCCGATCGAGCGTGGCTGCGCGGCCGTAGGCGCCTTCTTCTTGAAACGCGTCTTGCTGATTTTGGTGAAGACGCTTCACGGTGCTGTTCTGCATGGCCATAGGTACATTGAAGCAAGAGGATGATGATTACTAGATCACTCACGTAGCATCGCACGAATCATCATCTTGATTCTGTTGAAGAGCAGCGTAGCATGTGTGCTTGCCCATGGGGCACCGAAACAGGCCAGCTCGTTGTCAAAAGGGTTTACAAAGCACACCAGCACTTCTTGTACACACATACACTCCCAACTAAAGTCTCGAGATCTTGAAGTACCATACCTCTCCAAGATGTAATTCACGTGGTGTTCTTCAATTTGAACAAAAAACAAAGAAATAAACATAGAGCTGGTTCTCAAAACCACGGCTCGTGGTCAATCTAAGTGGGTAGAGTTAGTGTTACCCGTCGGTTAAGTCAGTCATCTCTAAGCAGTAGAGGTCTTGTTAGGCTATGTTGGAAGGATCTCATCAGAGGTATATAGGATGCCTTGCGATCGGATACGAGGACCATATTGACTTCCGGGCCAGCGATGGATCGGAAACGCGCTAACCGAGACCCCGGGACATAAGCCCAAGTTGTTAAACACTTGATTCGTTAAGTATAGAATCAATCTTATAGCTTATGGCTTTCAGAATTAAGAGGAACGAGTACAGATCGGTCTTTCTATGAAGTTCTTTCCTGCCTAGAGAAAGATGTCCTTAAAACCACCTGGTTATGAAGAACTTGTTTATCAATTCAGAAGTTTCCGAGAAAGATCCTTAATCGTGTGCGTAAAGAGTGACTACTTCACCCTCTCAATAGTAGCTCCTCATGGCATCTTTGTACGACTCTCCTCCCTTGAGATGAAGGTCAAAGCTGTTCTGGACATCGAGGACCTGCCTGATATGCTCCATACTCAGAGGCTGACTCTTGTTGACGGCTAATGCCTGCGCGGTGCGGACAGTGTTCTTGATTTGTCGGCCGTTCAGGTTGTGCTTTGCAAGGTTGTCGTAGTCTTCGTCACTGAAAGGCTTGAGGTCGACCTTCTCGAGGACGCGGACCCGCTCGACGAATATCTTAAAGATGGACTTCTTTGCCCTGTGGTTGAGGCTGTCGTATCGTAAGGCGATATGGATGCGAGACTGGAAAGCTTCGTCGAATGTCTTTCTTGGTGTTAGTACGTCCCCCTCAAAGATACGGAAAAACACTGGCGACATACCTCCACTCGGTTCGTTGTCAGGAACAAGATGCCTTGGAAGTATTCTAGCTGACGCAGAAAGATGCTCACCAGCGCGTTGCGGGCAATTTCGTGGAGGTTCCTCTTTTCGAGGAATACATCAGCTTCGTCAAGGAGGAGGATGGCGCCCCAGGCATGGCAGATATCGAGTATCTTCTGAAGCTCTGCCTCAAGATAGCGCGAGTCGGTTCCAAGCTCCCCAGCGGATGCCATGTATAGGGGGCACTTGAGAAGTTCGCTGATGCCCTCCGCTGTGAGCGTCTTGCCTGTACCAGGGGGCCCATGTAGAACCGCTACATAATGGTTAGTTATAGACCAATAAGCAGAGCCGGACATTCATAGCACGTAAAAACCTACCAACCAGTCCCTTTCCCTTTCCTTGGATCACATCATCAATGCTCTCCGCAGCGTGATACCTGTGGGACTCAACCAGTGCCTATTCATGAAGTTAGCTTCATCACGCATGAAGAACACGAGGATTGGCTCACTTTAACGACGTCTTTCTGCTTAGACTCGAGTACGAGAGACTCGTAAGCGCCTTCGTTCCAATGGATTTCGTCAATTCCCGAGACTGTGAACTCGAGCCACAGCTTCTCTGAGAATGAAAACCCCAGAACAATGGACGACGCAATAAGGTAGTCCTCGTCCGAGAATACGGGTACTTCTTTCCACTTTTCGCCGCCTTGACGAGATGCACCGGATGTGCTTTCGTCCTCGGCCTCGTTAACCTGTTCGAGCTTCTCTGCCGGAGTCGAGTCTTCAAGATCAGACTTGGGAACCTGTACCATTCGAACATTGCCCTTTGCGTCACGCACAACCTTTGTTACCATCTTCCCGCAGGCGTCATTGTCGCTCCCGTTGTCAGAATCCGAGTCCTGGCCGCACGGGTTTTCCTCGTCAGAGTCCTCGGAATCTGACAAGACATCGTGATCCTTGTGTCGGACCACGGAGACTTGGTAGTTGGGGTTGATCCTGCGATGGATGGCGGGGTCGACCATCACGCGACTGTTGACGTTGACTTTGATCACGGTCTTCTTTTTCTTGTAATACGCTAGCCCGTGATGGCATCGGTAGTGCACGCCGCCGAGTTGCACAAACTTCTTGCCTCGGTTGATCAGGGCTGCCTTGATGGACTCCTTGTCTTTGTGGAAGTCGAGGGGGAAGGCGCTGAGACTGGTGATCTTGCGCGCGCCTCGGAACTCAAGGATTTCCTCGCAGAGAGTGCCGTAGCCGAACTGTCTCCCGTCGAACTCCAGATACTGTCGTAGTGTAAGTTCAGGTCCCGACGTGATATACAAGAAACGAAGTAACACTTACTTTACCGTCAATAACGTAGAGCTCGCCTTTGGTAATACTTTTAAGCTTCTCTGCCTGCTCTGCTTTGAAGATTCTAGGCTCATCCGGAGTTCCGTAGGTCGCTGTGTAGACAAGCGTATTAGGCTTGAAGAGTGCCCAAAGTAAGTCGAATGTGATGAGCCCGTTGTCAAGCATAGGATACAAACTGGTGTATCGTTAGTAGCCATCCTGTTATGCAAAGCCGATCATCTTACCTCTTTTTCACGTGAGCATAGTCCTTGTCGAGGTACTTCAGAAGGACCTTCAGATGCTGCCGTTTGGTTTCGATTTGCTTCCTGTGCTTCTTTCGTTCTTTCTTACTGGCACCAACCACCACTGTCTTCTTCAGCTTCTTATAAAACTTTCGAAAGTCTTCCAAGTAACTGAAATCTGATCAGCCGCGTGTGATATCCACTCAAATTTCGCAGCAATACTCACAGAAACAGCATGTTGGGGTCGACTTTGGGGGTCTCGTCCACCAAGCTGACGCCTTTGATGTTGCCCATGACCTCCTGCAAACTCTCGCGAAGCATTTTGCTCTTGACGTCGACAACGGTGGTCTTGTACTTACCCTCCCAGTCAAACGTTCGTCTAATCTGGAGAACGTAGCCGTCGTACTGCGTATTCGAGCTACCTACCGCCGTGTCCTGCAATTTGTATTGGTGGATGGCGCTGTCCCAGACTTGGTCGACGCGCTTGAAGTCCAGCTTTTGGTTCTTTTTGGACGACGGCGGTGCTGCTTGTGCTTTGCGTCGAGTTCCATTGCCGTACATGGGATTCTCACCCAGCCCAGCATCACCCAAGCCAAGACTGCCGCCGCGCCTGAGAGGAGGGGGCCAGGAAGCCGGGGCGTTGTTGCCGCCATGCGGTAAGGCGCCATTGTTACGTTGCCATTGCTGGAACGACTGCCTCTGTTGGGGTGTCATTGAGACCTTGACCAGACCGTTGTTAGCATCCTCATCGTCGTCGTCGTCGCTTGAAGAATCCGAGTCGCTATCGGACGAAGAAGACGATGAAGGCGGGGACACATCGCGCTTCTTGGACGCTTGGCCCTTTCTGGTCGAACGAGAAGCAATGGAACGAGTCTTTTTGACCTTAGTGGCCTCAGAATGTCTTTTCAATTTGGTCTTGCGCCGAGGCGGCTCGTCCTCAGAGTTAGATGAGAGTGACTCCGAGTCAGACGAACCACCATCGTTGACAAATTGATGGCTATCGTCTTCAGTACTGGATGTGGAAGAGTCGTTGCCATGACGTGCATGCTTGTTGTGCTTTGTTCCTTTTCTTTTCGACGGATTCTTCACTTTCTCTTTGGGTGACTTTTTCTTCCCATAGTTGGTGCTTACAGACGATTTGGCTTGACGTATCGGGGCAGCAGCGGTTGAGACTGGGCGTGTGCCGGACTCCATGTTATCTACGTGGGCAGGATTGGATAAAGTGTTTTCTGGCTGCCGGTCTGCCAAAGCAGCATCAAGGGAAGACATGCCCGATGCGAGCGGCAGATCAGCCAAGCAACGATAACGTGGCGGTAACAATGAGTCTGATGGTTTAAATGAACAAAGAATAAATCAATAAGGAAAGGACTTGGCCGACTTTTATCACCCTCGAGTTGGAATTTAGGCAAGAAGGCTCCCATCTGGAGCTGCAAGAAGGGTTGGTTCCTGATGTTTGTCTAGACTGCGGGCGGCGTGAAAATGGTTTGCCCGAGCGAATCCTAGCTGCATATGTCGTACATCTGAACGAAGGTGAAGTGGTAGTCAAGAGGCAGTGGTGTGTGGCTAAACAGGGCTTTGCCGAGGCATCCATCGGCCGAAAAGATCTATCATCAATGTACCGCGGGGATACTTCCCGAATCATTCGACGAAGGCTGCCTCATCACCACAGTGTTCGTAATGTCTGATCATACCCTTCTTTCCTCTAGGCCGTGTCTTATGTTGCTTCAAGGCTCTGACTGCCATGGCATCCGATCACGAGGGTGTTAGTGCATTAGCCGTACTTGAAATACACTAGTAGAAAGTGGTGGTGCTGATGTTGCTTGGTGTCATCTTCGGCCAGTGGTTTGTTTGTCTTTCTCCTTTCCAACACGCCGCGCATTGATCGATTTCTATGGGAAAACATTGGTCGGGACAAGACAGCAAGCTTTCGTCAAGTCACGGTTGGTTGGTAGATTCTTAGTGGCGCTCCGTATCTCCTTCGCTAGTGATGAACAAGGCGACCGCAATTGATCAAACGTGGGGAACCTGGACACCAACCAGTGTAGGTAGTGCAAAGGACAAATTTGAGGGGAGTGTTCGCTCGCCTCAGAATCCCGGCCCTTTGTTTCAAAGCCCTCGTGACAGGGATCGGCTATCAACGTGTAGGATTATTGGCTGCTTGTGCAAGGAGTGGCGTGCTGCTAGTGAACTATGGAATTCCTGGCAATCAGTCTCGTAGGCAGATTCAAGACATCAGGGAGAAACACAATCAGGGGATGCACAGACTGGTTGGTTGCCTTTGCGGGGTCAGTCCGTGTTCTTCCACCTCACTATGTTTACACCTCAGCTATGTCTTGCTCGCAGATCGAAAAACGGCGAAGTAAGAGGGGGGGGCGATTGTTCCAATTATTTCGAAATCCGTTGGAACGCAGTCATTGCGTGTCCTGCATGCATATTACATGCATGCTAGCCGGACAGCTGCGAGGCGACCTGAAAATGTATGGCGGACAACGCTGCCAGGTTGCACTGCCCAGGCATGTCAACGTAAGATTGGGGCAACAGTGCCTGTGATTGGGGCTCAAGGGTAGATAACTGTGATAAAATAGCATTGTATGATTGGTCTTTGGTGTCTCTGACTAGCCAGAGTTAAGATGGACCTGCGCATACCTACTTTCGTCCCTCAGCCTGGTGTACACTACCATACTGGATCCAGCCCGCCAATGTCTACTATTTGAAGTTGGCGGCTACAACAAGGGAGGTGCCATTGATATATGTAAAGAGAATTGGACCCAATATCCTTGTTGTCGACTTTACTATATCGCTCTCTGACAATGTAGTCATGTTTCACGACGGTTAAGGCATCTCCAAGATCCAGGCCCAGTAAGGAATCCGGGCTGGCTAGTAGCGAGACTGAGTGGGAAGAAGGCGGCCGATATATACCAAATCACACGAGCAGGTTCATCCAGTCCTCCAAAAAAGGATTTGGAATCAAGCCCAGTGCCTTTACAAATAGATTTTACAAGCAAACTAGCTGACTTTCTTTCGCGGGCGTTTTCGTTCTTCTGTCGTATTCTGCTGTTTATCGTCCCCAAGGGTACTTCCATTACCGGACAGCATAGAGCCTTCTACATCACGCCGCGGCGACTTTGCTCCGAGCCTAGGCAGAGAGGCGGGTGTTTCTGCAGTCACCTTTGTACCCACCGACACCAGGCTTGGCTTCGATGGTGCTTGTCCAGCTTGTTGAGGCGCTAGAGGCTGTTCATGTTTTGCCGGTGGATCTGGTGGATTTCCTCCGGAAACAACTTTGGGTTTCGCCGCTCCTTGCATCCACGGCATCGCGCTCTCTGATATGTTGCGTGTATCCATCGGTCTTCTATCTCGTATAACCGCGGGGCAGGGTTTGTCCATGGGCCACATTCGCATTTCCACCATGACTCCGGGCCGAATCCAATAGTCCCAGACTTGAGGAAGCACTATCATCCCACACATGATGATGTCGTAGTGCCCTTCCTGGACATGCGGTCCTACTATATCTACGTGTTTAAACGCTTGTTTGATAAGTTCCTCCATACCCTATGTTCGGGGCAACCAGTTAGCGCTGAAAACGCTTAAAAGGTCTGCTACAGACAAAAAAGAAGCTTACTTTCCAAGTCTTGACTTTGTCGATCGGGAAAGCCAACTTTCTGCCAACGGCGTCTTTCAAGATAACGGCATCTTTGAAGATGACGGCTTCGTCTTCCTGTGCCTCCATACTTTCTACTCCTTTGAGATCTTGACCCCGTGGATCTTTTTGTGCAGAACCCGTAGCAGGCTCTTTTGTGTGAGACCGGATAGAACCGCCTCTTATTTCATCTTCTGATAGGACAGTCCACTCTTCCAGTAGTTCTTCTACAACCTTGCTCCCCTGTATTGGCTTCGTGGATCTTAGAAGTGGGAGGTTACCTCGTGACCATGCCACCATTTCAAAATTTGGAGCATCTCCTGAGGATTCTTTTGGCTCCGTGCTTGCGTCGGCATCGGTGACATCCTTCACCTCTGGATGAGCTTCGGCGTAAGGAGCAAAAATTAGCCCGTACAGCCATTGGACCGTGTCGTCCGGGGCGCCTTTCGACAATGTCAGATGGTCAGTTGGAATGTCTCGTTCAGTTTCGGGGGACCTTCTGTCGCCGAATTCCTTTTCTGGGTCACCACCTGAGTTGGCATTCTCTGTCGATGTGTCATCGTGTGAGAGTTCTCGGATCGATTGCAACGCGGCTTGGACTGTGTTTTCTGTTTGTTGACGTCTTAATACGTGATCTGCATCTTGAAGACTATCCACAACAGTTTTGTTAAATCTTATCCCCTCGGTACCGGTTCTCATGTCTGAATGGTTTCTTCTTGGAGGAAAGCGCAGAACTGGAGTTGTCAGGCCTACCTAGATGCTGTTCGAACCTGGATCGCAAGCGATATGGTCTGCACAACCATATTAATTGCGTTTTTATGGCCTTCGATTCGATAGAGCAACTGCATGCTCGCTGATCGTCGCAGAGCCCATTTGAAGCGCACAAAGCTGCTATCGACGTCTATCAGGCGCTCGATCTCTTTGTGAATCTTGTGGATTCTTCGCGATGCTGATCGAATGTGCCTAAGTAGTTTGCGCCTGCAGAGCGCTCTGCCATCTCGTAGAACACGCCGTAGCTCACTCAAAATGAGGGATAAGTCGTGGATGCCACGGGCAATGTCGGCAATCTCTTTCGGCGCACCCCGCATTGACGAAACAATCTTGTCGGGATGCCGAGCATCTACGGATAGTGGAGGAGCCGATCCGGGTCACGTGTCACGCCACGTGACCCACCTCGACGGCTCTTTCAATATCTACGGCACTGTTGCCAGCCAGCGTGCTGGCCCTCTTTCTCTTCTGTTCAACTCTAGTAACATCTTTAAATATACTACAGTTCAACCCCCATATCCAACGTTAGATCCTGTGATACCAACACTAATTAGTAGTTAACTTCATAGTTACTACTACTATAGATTAGTAAGGTTAATAGAAGAGACTATAAATACTACCTATCTAGGCCGCCTAGTGCTACCTAGAAGAAGGCGCTGATTACCTAGTATAGGTTATATTTAATAATACTAGTAAAAACCCCTTTATCCCTATATCTGTTATATAGAAGATTACTATCTTTAACTTTATTGCTTATAGAGAAGTCCCCTCCTTCTTTACCTATACTTTACTTACTATCTTACTAGCTATAGTAAATCCTCTAACTACATAACTCTCTTAGTTACCTATTACTATTAAGGGCGTATTATTAAAACTACTATGTTAGCGTCTTTACTACTAATTAAGGCAAGTAAATTTTTCACCTTTATAAACGCCTAAGCAAATAGGCCCTTCCTATACTTTCTACTACTTCCTATTAGTACTATAATATCTAATAGTAACACCTATAGATTAATAATATCTAATAGCAACACCTATAGATTAATCTACTTCTAATACTATAAGGTAGCTAGTAGTAAGTAATCTACTTCTAATACTACGCCTCTTAATATCTATAGTAATAATTAAGTATTTAAATCTTGCTAGCCCTTACCCTTAAGTCCTCTATCTTCTTCTTTTCTATCCTCTTCTATTACTTTCTCCCTTATTTAAACTCCTATTATATCTTTTACCCTTCCTTTTATTACATCCTTTATCTATTATCTATACTACTAGTAGTAATTCCTCTAATAAATAGATTTACCCCTAAGCCTATATAGTTAGGGGTAAGTACCTATATTTAAGAGGTTGTAAGGCTATTAGAGGGTAGCAGATCTATTCCTAAATAATTATAACTATTATTAATGGCGCCTAGGGATTTCCCTGCTAAAGAGTAGGATCCCTTACACCCTACAAATGTTAGGAACCTATTCCTTATCCCTAAGTAGTATTAGGGTTAAGTTAATATTAAATAATAAGGTAATACCTATATTAGTAATATCCCTACTAATACCTCTAAGGATAAAAGGAGGAAAGCCCTAGCTACTATTATTATCTTCTAGATAATAAGGTATATAAGAGAAGGGCTCTATAGGACTAACCTATAGGACGCCCTATAGGATAACTTTAAGGGATAGACTAAAGAGGACTTTATAGTAACGTACTATAATACCCTAATAGGATTCTATAACTATCTCCTATACTAAGGGATATTTATTAATACTACCTAAGGTAGCTAGATCACACTATAAGTATATGCCGCCATATTAGCCCCTAAGGTGCTAAAGTAGACAAAGGAGTAGGTAATAGCTAATATAGGTAAGACTAATAACTTTAAGATAAGGGCTAATAACCCTAACTTTATCTATAATATTATAGGATTATTACTATTAGACCTATAGCTAGATAGTTTGCTAACTCTAGCTCTAGCTCTAGCTCTAGCTCTAGCTCTAGCTCTAGCTCTAGCTCTAGCTCTAGCTAGCTAATAGTTAGTAGTTAATCTAAATTCCTTATATAATAACCCTAACTTTATCCCTCCCTTCCCTAGTATAGTACTAGTGCTAATTATAACTATACTATCTGCTAGAGGAATACTACCCCTCTACTAGCTTACTAACCTTATTAAGATATACCTAGAGGAGCTTAAATATAGTAGAGGAGCATATAAATTAATTAAATCTAAGCTTACTATTTTCTAAGACTAGTACTTTAAGGTAGGGATACTATAGGATTAATTTACTAGTATGTTCTTTATTATGCTTAAAGGGGTAGTAGTAGACTTCTATGCTAACTATCTCTATAATCTATCCTATACCCTTAACTTCTATACTATAGTTATAATACTTAAGGGCAACTTTAAGACAGAAGAAACGTATTAAGCCTGCCTTATAGAGCTATAGAGAACCACTTTTACTAGTACTATCTATAATAACCCTAATAAGAGTAAGCCTAAGGCCCTTAAGATCCTTATCTAACAAGTAAATACCCTCCTACAATCTGTTATGAGGATTGGTACCCTATCTAATGTGGCCCTCTACGATTAGCTCCTTAACTCCTGCCGAGGCGTAGAGGAGTGCGCCCTCGTGCTGTTCAACCTAGCCCTGACATTTGCTGGCGTATATGGCCAGCTGAGATCTGCTGTTAGCAACGCTGCTGAGATCAAGCAATAGCAGCAACATATACCACGCTAGTATCCTACTAATATAGATAGCTAATACAAATATCCTAGTAATAATTAGTACTAGACTAACCACATATATAACAGCCAGCACGGCTGCTACTAATACATTCCTTCTAACCACAACAACTACAATTATGTAAATAACAGCCTATGGCGCCCTTTTAACTATGATTAACGCTAGCACAATACTTCCTTAAAAAAGTGTTATGTATGTAGAAAACTAGGATACTAGTTAACTAAGTACTCTAAGGATAAGCACTAGTAATCCTACTACTAGTATAAGGATTAATACCTAACAGAGGGATTAATAGAGGCATTTTAATAATTTATTGCCGACTTTAAAGGATATAAGCCCTTTAAATTAGACAACAAGAACAACAATCACATAGATTACAACAATAAGATTAGTACTACATTCTTTATGTCAACCACCTTCTTTAACTCTATAGTAGTAGATAGCCCTTTATTATTTTCTACGCTACGCAACTAAGTAATAGTATACTTCCTTATAAAGGAAGATCTCTAAGGGGATTAAGACAAAGATGCCCAGCCTATAGTAGATATCTTTACTATTAACAATTAGTATTTAGTAACTACCTTCTAAGGCATTATGCCAGACTTAGGTATAGTAGAGTACTTAACAGTAGGATACTAGTAGTATCTCACCCTCTATAAGCTATTTAGTAGAGACTTACCCCTAGATATAGACCACACTAGAGAAGTAAGGATCTAATTTAGTAATAGGATATATTTTATATCTAAGGGGACTATTAATATTACTACTCCCCTAGGCATCCTTACCTTCTATATAATGCCTAGTAATACTCCCTTCCTACTCTACCTTATAGATATAGATTATTAGAGGATTAGATTTAATAACCTTACTAACTAACTTATCTAAGGTAACACTATTATCCCTATAATATGTAAATAGGGGTATCTATAGATACTATTAGAACGCTTAACCTAGAGTATTACCTAGTACTACCTTACTAATACTAAGCTATACTAAGTATACTACTAATTCAGCTATCTATTAGTCTAGTAGCTCTATAAGGTACTCTAGTAATCTAGTAATAAGGTAGAAATCTTAGCCCTAAGGAAGATTACTAGGGTCTACTACTAGTACTAACTAAACGCTATAGTACTAGGCTAGTTTAGATTCTCTTTATAGGATAACAACTACGACTTTAACTATAAGGTTATTATTAACATAGTATATCTTAATAGTAACTACCCTACGCTATATGTTATTAATATAGCCACCTCCTTTTAAGTAGTATAATTCCTTAAGAATATCTCTACTAAGTATATATAGGAGGCGCTCTATATATATTAGATTAATATATATCTTAGCCTACTAGATTAGATTATTATAGATACCAGCCTTAACTTTTATATAGCTAAATTTAAGTAATCTATATACACCCTCTTAATCTATATTAAAGAAGTCCTAATTAAGGCTTATAATAGTATTAGTAAGGTCAAAAGATACCACACACCTCTACGCCACGCGTATAAGATCTTCTATAATAAAGGAGAATCCCCTACTATGGCCTTATAGCTTGCTATAAAGGCCATTAACAATACTACTAGCCTAGACAGCCTTATCCCTACCCTACTTATGTTTAGGGTATACCCCTAGATTATAGATTCTTTACTACTATTACTATTAATAACAAAGAGGGCCAAAACAGTAAAAAAGGCCATAGAGGTAGTATAGTAGATCTATACTAAACGCTAAGTCAACAAGGCAATTACTACTTATAACAGCCTAGATATATCTAAGACTACTACACTCCTACTTTAATCCCCTATTTAAGTATGGTATAAAAAAGAGGGTTAGTAGGGCCTATACTACCTTATTATAGTTAATAGCACTAAGTATACTATAGAGTTCCCCTATAGCCTAAGAACCTTCTACTCTACTATTATTAAGCTATACTATTATAAAGAACCTAAAGATTACAAAGGAAACGCCACCTCTAAAGTAGCTAACAAGAGGCCCCTAGAGAATAACAATAACGATAATAAGGGCCCTACGCTAAGTAATAATAAAGAGGAGGATAAGCTTACTGCCATACCTACCAAGAAGGTTTTAGATACTATTATTATAAGGGCTCTACTACTAAGGAGACAGCCTAGCCGCCCTTACAAATACAACACTAACTTCCTTAATAAGACAGGCCTAGGCGTGGCGCTTATTACTACATACTAGGTATCTACTACTTACTTCCTATTATTAAAGGAAGAATCTAACCTCCTACTAGTAATTAATCTATATAAGAAGGGCATTATTACTACCTTAGGAAAGCCCTTTAAGCATGCTATTAAGCTTAAGATTAATACCCTTATTACCTATAGCGTATTCTAATTTGTTAAGTATAATAAGTACCTCTATATAGGCTAATAAATCTTTAAGGCCTGTATTATTAATAAGGTGAAAGGGATAGATAACTAACTATATAAGAAATCGCGCCTAGTTGTCTAAGGATATATAGATAATAGTAAGGAAGTAATCCTTACTTAGTCCCCTATAATCTAGTAGGCTAGCTAGTAGTTAATACTTATGCTAGCTTTATTACTATTACTTAAGCCTAGATTTATTGTCTGGCTCTAAGATATAATATAGGTATATACCTAATCTACTACTCTATTAAATTAAATAATCCTTATAAGATTACCTAAGTAGATCTAACACTATTATCTAAAGGGTATAATTATATAAGTTATTAAACCTCTATATAGTATCATAGAGGTAGGTACCTACTAGTAGGTAACTTATAGCCGCTACTATAGAGAAAATCTTAAGATAGATACTTTAACTTTTAATCCCTACCTACTTATATCTATAGTAGAGAATCTAAACTTTAGTATTATTAGGATATAAACTAACAATATAATTAGACTCTTAGATAAATCCTTCTCTACCCGCAAGGTAGAAGAACTTACTAAGGCGACCTTTACTACTAAGGAGAAGTAAATCCTTAGTATTAACAATCCCCTAGTATTTAATAGTAGTATTATAACCCTTACTACTAACAGCAAGATAATCCTTAAGTAAAAGGGCTAGGGTAAGAAACTCTACCCTATTAATCTAACTACTATAGATACTATTAAGTAATATATTAAGTAATAAGCTTGTAGTACGTATATTACCTCTATATACTAACCTAAGGCTAGCTTTAATTATTCTATTATAGTGTAGTATTAAGTACCCTAGGCTGAGGAAATTAAGGCGCTTAATTAGCATATTAAGTAGTAGATAGATAACCCTAATTACAGCCTTACTTTTTAACTACTTAATCTAGCTACTATAAAGCTCTTTGTCTTTATAGATAGATCCTTTACTAATAATAAGGATATAATATTATAACTAGGATTCCTTATTACCCTAGCTAATAAGATAACTAGTAAAGGCCCTAATAATAGCAATAAATTCATAATAACTAGGAATATTATCTACTTTAGCTTAATAAAGTATAAGAGAGTTACCTATAGCATACTTACCTCTAAGGTATATAGTATAGTTGCTAGTATAAATATAGCGTATACTATCTCTACGACCTTAAAGATAGTAACTAATTATATAGGACTTCCTTTAATACTAATAATCCTTTATATAGACTCTTATTTACTCTATAAATACCTTATAAAGCTAGGCACTACAAAGGAGAAGAGGCTTATAATTAATATTATAGCCCTTTGGTAGTCCTATAAGAGACATGAAGTCTATGAAGTACGCTAGATCTACAGTACTGATAACCTAGCTAATAGATTCATAAAGGCAATACCTAACAAGGCGCTAGAGGAATTAGTAGCTAGCAGGAGAGTAAAGATTAGGATAGAGGGATAGGTTTCTCATACGTAATTAGGTTACGTATATTTAAAAAGTATAATACTTTTTAATCTTTTGTTTTTATTACGTTTTTAAGTTTTTTAGTATTGATAGGCAAAAGGGGGCAATAGGCATATTTATCACTACTTTAGAAAGTTGCTAGTGTCGGGATGCCGAGCATCTACGGATAGTGGAGGAGCCGATCCGGGTCACGTGTCACGCCACGTGACCCACCTCGACGGCTCTTTCAATATCTACGGCACTGTTGCCAGCCAGCGTGCTGGCCCTCTTTCTCTTCTGTTCAACTCTAGCAACATCTTTGAATATACTACGGTTCAACCCCCATATCCAACGTTGGATCCTGTGATACCAACAAATCTCGTAGATAGTTTTCGAGAGCGTTGCGCCAGCCTGGGATATGCCAGCTATGCTGGCAATGATCGAGAGGGGGTCCATTTCCTTTCGAAACAAAAGCTCTGTTTTAACAAGGGGCTTTACTCGGAGGCGGAAATGCTGGGGGATAGTCCTTATCTATTGCCGCTGGTGATGCGGACCAGTCCGCCAATGGGCAACACAGGCGATGGACCAAGGCGCCTGTAGAAGGACTTGGCTTATTTTATTGCCTTGCGGGAAGCCTGTGGCAGTGTGCCCTATTTATTGATTGATTGGGCATTCTGCTCCAAGATAAGGCTTGACCAATAATTAAGTTGCTGACTGACATTGTTACCCGCAGCGCAGTCCTGCAACGAGCTCAATTAGTGATTTTTCTACAGTCAGATGCTTTATGACGACAATTGTATCACTCTGTGAACCCCACTTTGAATGGTCACTATGGCTTGCCGTCATTGACAGCTGGAGACGAATCACTTGCTTGACTTATTGGCGGAGGTAGCTTGCCCGGACCCGTTGTGTCAAACCTCAATATTGCTGTCTTCAGCCGCACAAACACACCTAGGCCTATTCCCACGAATCTAAGTACATCGCGGGCTGCAAACACACAATCTTCCACACCCAAGGCCTAAGACATACTAACATTTTACACTAGGGAGCTGGGAGACAGTTACAGTGGGATGTCAAAAGTATCTGAGCGCAGTTAACATCCCACCTTAAATCCACTAACCCTATAGTCTTTAAAGTACTACAACTCCTTACCCGAGATATATAACTTGCATTCCGATTACTTAGTTTTCTACTTAATTTATAAAAGCATACTTCTACATATTATATTTAGAAATTTACCCGTAGATACTATAAAAATAGAGGCTTGAGTAGAGGTAAGAGTTTTTTAGACGTTTAAATCCTTATAAGACCCTATCAGTTAAATTTTCAAAAATCTAAAGGGTAAAGCTTTTCATAGTCCTCTCAATACTATGAGCTTTGGTGGTCTAATAAATTGGGTGTGCTCGGATACCTTTGACAGACCACTGTACATCATCATATATGCAACGGGTCTCGGAATACGTAGGCGAAACAGATACCTCACCCCATCAAGGATTACTCTTAATAGAAAAACACTGCGAACCTTCCAGTTAACTCGGCTACTATGAACTCGGAGACCCGCACCAAGACTATTCCGCAAAATTGGCTTCTGTTCATAAGAATCCGGAAAAGAGCGACACATCAACGTAATGTTCACAATTATGACGATATCAAGAGCCCGCATCACATTGCAGCAGAGCATGAAATTGAGGTATTAACTTTTACGACTACTTGCGCTATGTACATTTGCTTGACGCAGCATGTCTGTAGCTGAAGGTGGCCCAAAGCGGCCGTGATAGAATTTCAAAATCAACCCTGGCTATCCGTACTCCGGAGTATTACACTCAGGTTGTCAAGGTTGCGATTGATGATGGAAATGCATTTAGAGGAGGTTGCAGATGAGGCCACTGAGGTTGAGCTTGTCGAGGATGCCACCGACGAGGCCGAGGACGGTGGGCAGGAGGCCGCTGAGGACCTCGCAGAGGAGGTTGATGACACCGCCAAGGGTGGACAGAACAAACTGCAGAAGGCCATCGACAATGGTGTTGAGGATGGTGAGAAGGTTGAAGACAGTGGAGAGGAGGACGAAGACAAGGGGGCCGAGGAGCTCGAAGATGGCTGGGTTTTCTGGTTAGCATACCGTATAAGCTACAATGGTGGATCAAAGTCAACTTACTGATGCCGAGGACCTTGATGACCTTCTGCAGGCAGTAGATGATCTCAAAGACAAGCTGGAGAACGACGCTAATGATCTGGTCCTTCTCGTCGCCGACGATCTCGGTGGTCTCGCCGAGAAGCTCGCCAACCTCGGTGATAAGGCTGTTGATCAGGCTAATGATGATGGTGACCTCAGACTTGACAACCTTGATGATGTCGGCCTTCTGCTGGGAAGTCTGGCCGCCAGTGGTGCCGTCGACGGTCTTGTTGATGGCATCGCAGTGCTTCACAACCTCAACGTAGGTAGTCTGAACCTTGGTGTGGACAATCTGGGCACGCTTGTTCACGTTGCTGACAACATCGGAAACGGGGAGCTCAGAGAGGACGGGGACGTTGTTGGTAGCAGGGACCTCAACGTTGTTGAGGGCGGGGACCTTGGTGTCGGGAACAAGACCGTCAAGGCCGGCGTTGGTGGGGGCCGCGTAAGTGCTGGCGAAGAGGGAGGAAAGGGCAAGAAGGCCGAGGTTGAGGTACTTCATTGTTGCGGTGGGTGGTTTTGAAAAATGGTAAAGAGTGTGATTAGTTGGATGGTCGTAAAAGAACGAGAGTGTACTGAAAGATTCTGAAAAAGAATGACTGAGTGAGGATGATGCTGATGAGAGGAGATAGAAGACTGCCTCTTCGCCGAGTTGAGGACGTCTTAAGTATCCAGAGAGGAACCAAAGTCGAAGCAAAATCACTGCCGGTCATGATAACTCAGAGGCAAGGTTTGTGACTCCTGACGATTACCCGACGATGCTGATCGCTCTCCACATCCGCTTCCCCGTTACAGGTTAAAATTGTCCATTTGATGGAGATGTCATGGGCTGTCCCCTTGCTTGTCGAATCCGACTTCACTGGCTTGTCTCCATTGTCTTCGTACCCCCGAACGACGGGCGTCATTGAATCTCTTTCCAATGTCAAAATGGACGATCAAAAGTTGCCGTTGGGTGGCCGCATCCCCATTTACGAGTGGGTAGACGCGAATCCATACTGTTGACGATCTTCACTCTCGGGAACGCTCCGCGGGTTGTTAGAGGACGCCTCTCACTAGAGGGGGGGGGCGGGATGAAATTAGGCATGACTCTTTTCTCGTCCCTTATCTTCTCAAAGCCGACAAAAGAACTGCCGGCGTTCTGACTTTTGAGACAAACTAGTTCAGAATGCCGTTAGCCTTACACTCACGTGAAGAAGCTATTGGGTTATTAAGAACCAACATAGTACCACCTTATTGAGCTTAACTCAATTGTTTATTACGAGCGGCCTCTTCTTCAGCAACACCGTTTGAGTAACCATTGGAGGAGGGCCCACCATAAATCTGTGAGCCCACACACTGACAGGCAGGGGGAGCCGCAGATCGTCATTTGGAACCACAACCCCATGCCGCTTAGGGTGTTCCTTTGCAGCATGCGAATCGCATCTCACGTCTGTCTGCATCCCGAGAAGCGGTGTGGTTGCAGTCTGGGGTCGGCTTCAGTGTGGCGGATCACCATCTTAGGAATTTTCTACCCATGTCACCGTGAAGCGATTTCCCTGTCTTACGAGCAAATAGTCATGTCATTGCAAACGCCTCTTTTCAGGCACCAAGACCAACTAGCAAATAGGGCAGAAAAAGAAACTCTATGTTCCCAATCCGCCAAGGACAATAGGCTCTGTTGCCCAATTTGCGCTTAATTTGCAAGCCCTATCTTGTCACATTGCATATGTGTCAGGCCGCCGAGGGCATGGCGAGTCAGTCCGTCGAGCAGGTGGGAATGGTGAAAAGTCACAGAAAGCCCGCCTCGTCGGAGGGAGGATGCAGCAATATACCACTGCTGCAAAATACCGTGGACAGACATGCTGTGGGATCTCTCACGCGTCACGGTGAGGTGAAAGTTTGACCTGAGAATACCGTGCGAAGTAAGTCTTGTATCGGTGAGCGACACAATGGATTTTAAGCCAATCAGAAAATTTCCAACTTCATCCGGGGTGCAATACGAACGAGGGACCTTGGCCTTCCCCTGGAAACTACACCAAAAAGCAAACCTTGCAGGGATATAGGAAACCTCTTCGCCGAAGGAGGAGAACGAACGAGGCTTTGCTTTACTATGACCCCTGGAGCTAACCCACGTGTGTCAAGATGCCGACTTAGCCGCATCGTGCAGCGACTCTCGTCCTCTTTGGATTTGAGCAAGAATTGCCGGTGGGGTGCTGAAGTTTCATAGAAGATCGACGCAGGATTTAGCGACTGGAAGCGGAGTGGGATTGCTGACAGGCACACCCTTTCTCGATTTTGTTGGTCTACGAACGGAACAATGGGCTTCCCGAACCTTGACTCGATGGATGGTTGGTAGAATCCTAGGTTCCCGAATAAGCGTCACCGATGTCCAGGCACCGGATTCGCCTCGAACTATGAGTATTTATTTTATTTTATTTTATTTCTTGGTGATAGAAGGCAAGGTAGCACACCGCCCATCACCATGCGCCTATTCTGCTCCCATTGCCGGCTACACACACCGAATATGGAATCCGACCGAAAATGGCAACGCGGCCCCCCAGCCCATGAACGTCTCAACTTGAAGCGTGCGGGGCAGCTTACCCAGAGTTCCTGGGCATGGCAGTTGGCAGATGACAGGCAAGACCAGACATGAGTGTCATCCAATGCGCCCACTCAGTGAGCATCACACCTATGGTCCTATGTATTCTACTGGCTCTCAGCTTCGTCTCGTCCTGGCTGATGCATGAGGCTCGAAGTGCTCATTTGAGCCGCAAGTCGGGGGTAACCAGGAGAAGGGAACGCAGGGAGGTGTGTGCTTGGCACTTGAAACATGATGTGTTCGGGTCGATCACGGCGCGTGGGGGGCCATGGTATCCTTCGACGAGGGTATACTTCAACGCTATTCTGCATACAGGTTTTCGGGCTCACACCCTCAGCTTCTTATCAAGGAGCATGGCTGCACCCGGCGGTAACGCGGCCGCCGGTTGAAACCGAGTCGGCTCCTGGTTTGGGCCCCCCTCTCGAATAATCGTGCCGAGTTGACCGTTGCCGGAGACAGAAATTTTTGCGATGGATACTGTCTGTTGGGGGTGTGGTCCATTAAGCTCGGAGACGTTTCTGCTCGTCATGAGAACTCAAATGTGATGAGCGCAGGCTGACCTGAGTTTCTAGACGGAGTAGATCTGCCGTCTGCTTCGCCGAGAACCAACCGACCTACTTGCTGAATATGGACGTTGCCCTCATCGCAGTAGGTGGACTAGGAGAAATCTTGGTTTAAGATTTGCGTCACCATCCAGGGCTAGGATGCTTGCGACTTGCCTCTTCAGCACAGAACCCCCCCCCCCCCCCTTTACATGCTAGTACCTAAGTCGTCCAATATTGCCAGTTCAAACATCAACAATATTGACGTCCAGTATCGCAGCCCGCGGACATTGGCTGAGATTCGGTCCATATTGAAGCTCCTGTCTGATGTTGCCCCTGACCCCACCTGCGTTGACTGTCGCAGGCCTAGGGAGAAGGTGCCGTGATGTTTCACTCGATACAGAGGCCATGGGCCGGCCAACCAGCTCTTTGATCGTTTGGTAAAGCTAGGTTTGTAAATGTCGGCCGTTTGGGACTCTGGATGACAAGCCAGAGTAGGTCCCGCAGGAATCTACCATCGGTCCACTTGTCATGACGGCGACATCGTTGCAACATCCCTTCCAACCAACTATAAAACCAGATGATTTCCGGCCTACTACACTAAACTTGGCTTCTTCATCAGCAGTTTTCTTCTTCTTCTTCTTCTCTACTTTTCACTTCACCGCCGATTGATTCGTGTTGGTATCATTATATATTGTCCCTTCCTCGAACGCTTCCTGTGGCTGTTCAACTCCCACTTCAGGTTTACACTCACTACAGGCTTCTTCGAGTTCTTTTGCCACAAAAACGACTCAAAATGATTCCCAAGACTCTTCTTTTGGCTCTTGCCGCTGCCCCGCTGGTCGCCGCTCACGGCAAGGTTGCGGACGTAGTCGGTGACCTTGGTGGTAACGGTACTGCGTTGGCTATCCAGGGAGGTATGGTGCCTGGTCCTGGGCCCAACCGAAAGGTATGTCCAGTTACACTGAACATGATTAGAAGAAATGACCAAGGCTGATATCAGCGTCGGTTAGACTGAGGTAGACACTACTGTCTTCAAAAGCAGAAACATCATGTCGGACGGCCTTGGAAAAACTCAAGGCGGAGGGAAGGTCCAGCTCAACGACATCCAGCAAGCAATGGAGCTGTCTGGCAATACACTTCCTCAGGTATCTTCCGCTGGCGGCACAATCTCCGGTACATTTCATATTGTCACCACCGACGGCGCCGGCCCGATAGACGCGGTTCTCGACCCGACAGCGACCGGCGCCTTCTCGCAGGGCACGAAGCTTCAAGTCCTACAGCAGGTTCCCGGAAACGCCGGCTTCATCAGGCCTGACGGCACGGTTCCCAATGGTGGACGAGCCCTGTTCGAGAGGGCCCTGAGTGTCATTTATAAGCGCGCCACCAACGTCAACAAGGACTATGTAAGTCTTGCCGCGTTACTGGGTGGAAGCAGAGGATTGCTGTGCTAATTGTTTACCTGTAGCCCATGGCCTTCGCAGTGCCAGCCGGAACCAAGTGTACCGGCACCATGGGTGGCCAAAACAACGTCTGCTTGGTCAAGATTGCCAACAGCAACAGGAATGGCCCTTTTGGTGGTAATGTGCCAATCCAGATTGTCGACGCTGCCGGCAGTGCTGCTGCTCCCGCTGCCGGCGGTGCTGCTGCTCCCGCTGCTGCTGCTGCTCCCGCTGCCGCTGCCGCTCCGGCCTCAGCTCCGGCTGCCAAGAAGCGCCCCGTTGGGTTCCAAGGCTAGAGAAGCAAGGGACGACGCCAGAAGATGAGTAAAATAAAAATAAAAATCAAAGATTGCTCTTATTGCTTCGGTTTATCTACTTTGAAGATGAATTTGGGCACTTGTAGCTGAAGACCCCTGGCGGGCAATTATCGAAATAGGTGGGGAGAGCCGGATTTCAAAATGCGAACAAAGATAACACTCTCTGGTGGTAGCTTTCGTCCTTGCAAATTGAAAAAAATACCTACGTATCACTATCCAGCATTCTATTAGTACATAGCATCATCTTATGCATAAAAGGTTACATATACAAAAGTAATACGCCTTCAGTGTGCCCCCATCTCCCAGAACTAAAATCATTGGGAGCATTTATCAAAACAGTGCCCCAGATGGTACCCAGATTTAAGCTCGAATTCCACGTTTCTAAGCCTCAACTCTCCTTCTCCAGGGCTCGGGTCATGTGCGTGGTTTGCCATACTTTGTCGTCCACATCCACCCGAAGGAGAGTAAATCCCTGTCGTGTCCAGAACTGGATTGCCCCCGGAAGGAAAGGGTGTGTATGCAGGTACAAATGCCGTATGCCTGCCTCTTCCGCAGTTTCCACTAAAGTAGCCACCATTTTCGATGCGAGGCCGCCGCGGCGCCAATCGGGATCGACATACAGCCTCACGACTTCGACGATGCCCTCGGTCTCCAAATCCAATTGATGCCGGTGGTCATAGTCTTGATAGCCAACAGTTGCGACCAGCTTGCCTCCTGAGCGGGCGACGAGGAACGCCCCTTGCGGGTCATCAATGAAAGTCTGCTGGAAAGTTGCCAATTCGTGTTCGGCCCTTTGCGCGCGCCATTCTTGGTCCAGATGAGGGAACATCTCAACCCGGGCTTTTCGGGTGAGCTCTGCGACTTCGGTGACATCATCCACAGTGACAGGCTTGATGCTGAAGTCCATTTTTGGCGTGACAAGGTGGTTAGTTGTGGTTATTGGAGCGGATGTGTTTGTTTGTTGTAGCTTTTTGATCGCGGTCAATTTGACCGAAGAAATTAGAAGCGCGAACAAACGCGAGAGATGGAGCTACGAGTTGAACAGGTGGCACTCTTGCGATGTGTATCAGGTGAGGAAAAAGTTAAAAAAAAAAAAGTATAATGGATAACTGACCGACTGATTGATAAGATCTTGCGAGATCGGTCAGGCTCACCAGGCAGCCCCACACATATTACAACCAGCGGGAAGAGCTATTCCCTGCTCACAAGCTTACTAATTCTCGTATCGCAGCTTTGCCAAGACGTGGAATTCCAGGTTGACCGGGTTTCCCCAGCCGCTTCATATTGTATTCTTCTAAAAGGGGTTAGCAGACAGATGGAAAAGCGCTCATACTGGACCTTTGTAAGCACTTGCTATGTTCTCAAAGCGAGTGAGAGACGAAAAGAATGCAAGGCCGTGTTGAGAAGGCTGCCCAAATAGAGATAACATCTAACATCCTTACTTTTCCTTAGCACCCTATCTAGAATCTGGCGACTTGGAATTTTAAGAGTTTACAGACAGAGGGAAAATTTGGTAGTTTCTTAACCTACTGATGTCTTATGGCAGCTGGCTTCTAAGCTGTCTGTAAATGTCTGTACCCTACTGGTGCTGCAAAGCTTTATTATCGCGGTCCTTTTCATATATATTGTAATCGGAGGAAAGCCTAGTAATATGGCATATACAAGACAGCTCTCTCTATACTCTAAGTGGTATAACCTACGATACGTGTGGGCAATAGGTTCTCTGTACTTAAGGAACAAGATAACATCTAACATCCTCACTTTTCCTTAGCACCCTATCCAGAATCTGGCGACTTGGAATTTCAAGAGTTTACAGACCAAAATCACCTCATGTAACCATCGCCCTATCACATTCAGTCTAAGTTTTAAGAAGGCGGTGGGTTTTCTCTTCCATCGGTCGCGTTGTATTATGACGTATCCAATACTTTATGGCACGATGGCTACTCTTTCCTTGGAGTCTTCACTGCGACTGCCGCACTCACTCTTCCTGCCTCTAGTCGCAACTGCTGCTCCGCCGCTCCTTCTACTTGGTTCCTTGCCAGGCTTTTGTTTGTTTGTATCGCGGGTCCGCGTCGATTCGAAAAACCTAGTCTTCTTCAACACCGGCAGACCAGCCTCAGTCCCATCAGCCTTCTATTACTTCATCGCCATCATTCAATCATCACCTCGCTCTTTTCGTTGAGGATACCACAGAGGTGCCGGAACGAACACTTGCCACAGGTTAAACTTTTATCTCTTTGTGGTACGCCACCGTCTTCTACTTCCTCATAACCATCAGGGCCCCCTCGCTAACGGAGATAGGCTGGCCTAGGCAGAATATAATGGCTTCTATCTCCCCCAGACACGGTCGCCACCAACACCAGCGAAGCTCCTCCTATACAGTAACAATCAAGCCGAAACCGAGTAAAAAAGGGCTACACACGAGGTCGATCTCGTAGCAAGACATGGACCCCCAACACGCGCCAACCGAATCCGAACGCCAGCCAACCGGACCCGAACGCGACTGGTTCTACATGGGCCTTCCCAGCCGACCCAAGCTTGTGGCACGCTCTAGCTCAACACCATTCCACTTTCACGGTGACGCGTGGTCATTGGATCGTAAAGCCCTGACTGTGGTCGGCGACCATCCTATCGTCGACAAATGGAACGATGAGCCTTCCCCGCTGAGAAACAAAATATTGGGTATTCTTGCTGAGCAGGATGTCGACTGGCAGGCAATTGATATCCTCCGCATAGGATACAATGACGAGAGAGAAAAGCCTGTGATTGTCTCTATCTCAGTCTCGGTGCACACATCATGGGAGACAGGCAGCCAAGTGGCCCGGGAGTGCAGAGAAGCCCTGGTTGAACATGAACTTGGCGATGTTCACTGCGAGATCAAAGAGTCCGTGCTATTCAATCTTGCTTCCAGCTTCGCGGTCCTACAGCAGGATTCTCATCCGCACTCTCCTAATCTCCACCCCCACATGTACCACCTCTCTGATCAGTTAGGCACCGCCATTGCAAGCCGGGACAAGCCTAGCCGGGAAGGCACAAAGGGAATCTACCTACGCCGAACCGATTGCGAGCCCGACGAGATATTCGCCTTGACCTGTCGGCATGTCTGCTATGCCGACTCTGAGAAGGATAGTCGATTGCCGGGAAAGGAAACGCTACTACGTAGCAAGTCCGTCATCCAGCTGCCAGAGAGAACCACAAAGGAGTTAGTGGACGATCTTGATGAGTGGAGACAAGAGTCAGTCAAAAACCTCGAGGATGAGGAATCCAAGGGAGAATGCTACCAAGACAGGGAGAGGAGATTGAGTAAGATCACCAAATACCAACAAGACATACGCGACACCGACCGCCTGTTACAGCACTTCGCCCTTCGTAACGCTTTGGACACTCGGGTTTTTGGCCAGGTCGCGTACACCAGCGAATACATGGTGCGCACCTCTGAATGTCTCAGCGATTGGTGCTTAATACGGTTAAAGGCTGATTTCCACGAAAGACGCCTCTCCGAGCTTTCCAACCGCGTCTATATTGCCCCGCCTCAGAGTCCCTTGTCTCGTAAGGCAGTGGTTCGTATTGATAACCTTGAAGACGACGGCACTCTCCACATACAGGGCACCGTAGCGGCTTCTGAGCTCCAGAACCCAAAGGAGAAGCTCATCGTCGGCATGAGGGGCCGAACATCGGATCTCAAATTCGGGATTGTAAACCAAGTTAAATCCGTCACCCGCAGACCTTTCCAAGACGGCCGAAAGTTCCTCTCCAAGGAGTGTTGCATCGTGGCAGTCGGAGTCAGTGGTGAATTCACCCGGCCTGGCGACTCGGGCGCCTGCGTTTTTGATCTCAATGGACGGGCTGTTGCTATGGTGACGGGGGGCATATCGCGTGAGCAAGCGTCGCAAGGGGGCGATAATTACGGCCTAAACTATGCGATGGATGTGACGTACGCCACTCCCATGGAATGGCTTCTAGAGGATATGAAGGCTTGCGGGCTGTCAATGGAGATTCTTTGAACGAAGGATATGTCTGGCGTCTGACGGCATAGGGGCTGGCTGATGCCATAGTATTGTTACAGTTGTAACCCCATTACCTACCACGGTGTATCTAGAATACCTGTAAGAACCACCAACCCGTAAGACCCTTTCCCAACAATGCGAGCCGCTCGATTGTGATGTCCCATAGGTGAGGGCTGTCGCTGGCCTCGCGCGGAGAAGATCGTCGAGATCACCAGGTGAAGACGTCCCAGACGCGTCTCTCCAGGGCGGTTTCCCAAGTGGCGTACCGAGTCGCTAGACAACCCACAAGGCAATACTGCAATCGCACAGCAATTAAAACTTACGTTCCTAAACCGAACCACTATGAATAGCCGTGCCATAGTACCTAGACGAATGCCACAGGAGAATATCCATCACCCCAGAGCCATATGCAGTGTCACTGAATACCAAACGCCCTATCAGCCACCGAGCAACATTTCCGTCC
Organism: Colletotrichum sublineola; assembly: GCA_020631755.1. Classification (NCBI taxonomy): domain Eukaryota; kingdom Fungi; phylum Ascomycota; class Sordariomycetes; order Glomerellales; family Glomerellaceae; genus Colletotrichum; species Colletotrichum sublineola. The sequence continues at coordinate 2,938,002 of JAHSQG010000009.1, forward strand.
ATCTCAAATCCCATCCCCTAGGCTGTCCTCTGAGGCGTAGCGAGTGTCAATAATGTCGCCCGCAAGATAAACAGCATCCACGCCCTCCTGGGCCATCGTCTCCTTGGCCTGGGGGCTGAATCAGGGACAGCCGCGATGATTTGTTTGGGGGGAATAGGCTGCTCGGCGAGATCGCTGCTTTCGTAGGAGAGCAGCCCAACGCTGGCTGAGAGGCACGACGACGGCGATGACGATGATGACGACCATCGGGCGTCGGTAGTGGAATAGACGCAGACAGACTGCTGTGGGTTGATACTGGCTAGTTGAGAGTTCGGTACCGTAGTTGTTAGCAAGGGAATACAAGACAGATTGCGTGTAATGCTCTGCAACCAATAAGAAGGCATTTGGCAGTTTGATAGCTTCACGATGGGAAAGGCACTCCTGCCATCTATCATCAACGGATGCTTGCCCTCTCGACCTGGGATTCAGTTGACGGTGCTCGTTTGATATTCTAATGACTACGTGCTGTATATTAACTGGCGTCGTGTTGGAGATACCCCTGCTTGCTTAATCCTTGTTCAGTAGGAATGAGTAGTCGAGATGATGCTGCCTCGCCACGGCCTGCCAGTAGAAGCACTGGCGGTTTCTGTCTTCCCGCTTCCCTGCTGGGACAACACTCTCGCGGGGGGGCGGCAACGACAAGTTCGCTCTTGTGGTCGATGTTCGGCTAGGGCGCATCGACTTGGTCCAGGGGGGGTTGTACATATCGCTGGAACATCGGCCAGTACACTGTCTCGATCCAACGGGCTATGTACTGCAGTGCGCAAACAATCGAGTATACGCCGATGGCCTCCTCCGTCGTACCAAGGTACAGTTTCGTCCAGAGAATCTAGGCAAACATCATAAGTCAGCATTACCTCTACAGCCAGCAAGGGCATGATGTAACCCTTCCGTCTGGCGGCGGCCGTTGGCACATACCGTCTTCTCGCCGCTTCTTGTACTGGCCACAAAGTACCACTGGTGTCCTTCGACAACGACCCCCGGCAGGAATTCGGGGAGAGGCTGCGGGGACTCGCCGCGGTTGGCAAGGCGCTTGAGCGCTCGCCACTGGGCTGTGAGCCAGATCGAAAGCTGTTCCATGGCGTTGCCAAGGCCTACCCTATTGCGCTTGGTCTCGATGCTCAAGCCGATAGGCCGCCCACGAAGAGGCTTGTAATCGGTGTGGTTGATGGAGACGCTGAACTGAGGGTCTTGGTACTGGATTGCCTGGATGGCCGTGGCAAAGTGAGGCTCGGGGTTAAGCAGCATGCAGAAGTCGACTTTACGCGAGGGCCCTTGAGTGTTGCCAGACAGCTCGATTATCTTGGCGGTTGGACTGCGCATACCTCGAGTCAGCCGCCTCCTCTCCAGGTACCTAGACAAGGAAAAAAAAAAAGACGCGACTTACCATGGTATAAAGGACACCTTCCCCGTGGACTTGGGAGCGTATAACGGCACCGCAAGCTGCAGCACCCTTTGATGTATGATCATGTTCCACGACGCTTCGCAGTAGCCCTCATTGGAACACACCTTGGCCTCTTTCAAGAGGGAATCGACTTCGGCAACAGACGGTGCATTGCCCAGCTTGTTCCGAATCTCGTCATCGGCGTAGAACCACGAATTGATCATCGGTATTTGCGGGTCTTCAGTAGTGATGCGGGCCTACATGGCAAAGGGTGGCACAAGGTTAGTAGAGGACGGGGATGAAAGATGTCGGCATGAACTAGACGCAGCAGAGCAAGCAAGGAGTGTCTACATACTTTTTGAGACTTGGGGATCACGCCGACACCTTTGCTGTAATTCGACAAGTCTTTCCACATCGTATGCAAGGACAACGGGACGTCCGCTTCGTCGGTGTCGTACTGGAGGATGGCGCTGGGAGCCACTTGGTTCTGCCTATCGGCCAGCTGCTTGATGGGCGAGACTTGCGATGAGCTGGCAGCGCTTCCTATTGACGATCCTGGGATCGAGAGGGTGAATTTGGAGCCAGAGCGATACGTCTTGGCAATGACGGTCTCATCGGGCATGGCCTTTCGGTGTCTCTTGGAGGGGTGGTCCATCTGGTCCGGCGAGACGGGAGTGAGAGGCCGGTGGCGCTTGCGAAGCGCGACAGCGATGACGTCTTGGTCGTCGTCTGGCTTCTGGTCGACGACGATGTGGTCCAGCCAGGAACAGATGTGTGCGTAAGGTTTGGCGGAGTCGTTGCTGAAAATTGGCACTTGAGAAGCTGGCTCTGTAGTCATGGCTCGTGCAAGACAAGGGGTTAAAGTAGAGGAGAGAAGCGTCGTTGACGTCGTCGAGCGGGAGTGCGGTGTGGCTAGCACTAGGTAGGTATGCGTGGCCAAAGAGGTCGTGGGTGGTTATGATGTATCTGTCTTTTATCTGGTTCGGCATGATGGATTGACGGAAAGGTAATTAGTAGCGATGGAGATACTTATATCCAAATTCGTGCCTCTCAAGGTCACACGGGTACACCCACATATGGTCCATGGAAGGTGCAAAGTGTACATGGCACTTGCTTGTCCTTCTGGCATCGTGGCGGGGCAGGTACACACCAGCTTCCGAGTTCTTATCAGAGCCGACACTGGTGAGAATACTTGGGTCTAGTCGCTTGGTTGCCTTCACTTCGATGTTGTTGTGCCCGGCTTCGTGGACTTTGTGTATTGTTACAGAGTATTCGCAAGGTTGTCCAAGCGAATGAGCAATCGATCCATGTCTGCTACCACGTGAAAATCGATGGCGAAGGGTGTGGAGGAGGGTGACCGTACCGCTCAAAGAGATGGATTCGCCATTGTTCCCTTGCCGGCAGTGGCGATCCCTTCCTTCATCGCCGTCGTCTTGGTGAGTCGACGATGGACCGCCTGGTCGGAAAGATTGGACGCAAGGGCGCTGCCACGCAAAGTAGCGTCACCGAAAAACGCGGTACTGGTGAGACACGACTCACACTCTCTTCAGTACGAATAGCTGGCGACCGGGTTCCTCTCACGATATGCTTGGTTCCCTAGGATCTCTCGAGGCAATTGGCCCGGGCAGCGGCAGAAGGAGTTCTTGTCGGCGTGATTGAGTGCGAGTTAATTGGTTCTGAATGCGGGTTCGGACAGTAACTCATGATGAGTGTGTCGTCCTGGAGTCTCAACTAAAGATGCCCTGATGCCAAGTGGAATGTGAGAGCTGGTAGCAACCACGCGGGTTCCAAAGAGACACCGCCGGCTAATACTGCAAGCTTGAGCGAAGTACAGGCGGTGTTTTTGGAACCCGCGTGCTGATCCATACAAGGCGGGTTTGAGGGTCTCTGACTGTGCATAGATTCCACTGGTTCAGTTCGACAATGGTGAGGCATTACGACAAATAACCAAGGCCGTGACGGAATTCGCCTCACGACCGCTTAAGATGCGTCTATTGGCGCTAGGCGAGCGATCACAGTGTCGCTTTGGGAGCTGCGACAGGTCTATGGCCAGTCCATCACGGTGATACACTTTGATGCTCGCCTTGCCCCGTGGAAACCGCTAAATAGCGCAAGCAACTTGCTGGTTTTTAGAGCAAGGCCGCTTCAATCACGGTGGCGTTTTTTGCTCCGGAGTGGCAGGAGGGGCCTCATAACGATGCTCAACGGCTCATTCGGATCATTTGGAGCAGCTCGGACGGAGTTGATGTCGTCGGCACCGACGGCATTATCAAGCGGGTTAAAGAGCGGGTCGGTACAAATGGATACCGGCTAACTCGGCTTCGACTTTGACTTCATGGATCGCAGACTAGTACCTGACACAGAATCGCCAAAAATGGGTGGATTGATGAGCAGGGATACCGTTCGGCTGCTGCGAGGGCTATAGGTACGGGATAGATATCGCGGGCGCTGAAATTATCAAGGTAACCCCACATTACGATGGGCCAGGGGAACAAGATCTCGCTCGTAGACGCACAGGTGAAAGCTGCCTTAGTCGATAAAGGAGGTTTGATTGCAAGATTCCATAGCAATATGTTTCTGTCCATATAGACACAGAGGTCTATCGTGTTGGCTACTGAGCATGGTACTTTTACTGTGTGTTTAACAGTATGGGCCATGGGAGACCCACCTACCCCTACCTCGGTAGTAGCTGCGCAGGTAGAACCGCTATATGACGGCTGTTAAGTTATTAATGGGATGCGGTCATCCTAGTTAAACGCATTACTAAATTTCCGTCTTTGCCGTTCCCTGCGAAACTTTGTGAGAAAAGTTGGATAGACTTCTAGACCTGGGAGCTGAGGATTGGAGAAAAAATAACAAAGTATTCCTAACCGTAACGTAGCCACACGCGTCAACTCATCAGGTCTACGTCATCTTACCAGGACGCCAACTTGGACTAGAAACTAACAACCTATCCCCCGTCACGCAAGGTTTTTCATATTGGCCAGTACGCGATATATTAAATAGTAGTTGTAGGCTACATACGCATATATCAATTTGACCGAAGACTACTCCGGTGTATTCCGTACTTCATGATTTCCAGGCCCCGAGTCATCCGTCAGATTGTCAGAGTATTTAGCAGACATTTAAGTCACGTGGGGGTACCTCTACTTTTGTTACTCTGGCAAGATCCAGAAGTCATACCAGTGCCCATCAAGCTTTTTACAAAGCACTAGTTTCTAACTCTAACCCCCGTTTTGGAACTACCACGTGATTAACCAATTTAATCGCATAGGCCTTTATTATCGCAATGGACGCGCATGAGATACAGTTCTTTACCTATAAGTCATGTGATCTACGTGTTGGGTATAGATAGTGTTTGTGAAATCGTATAAATAAGTCAAATTCCCGCACGATGTTTCAACCTGAGGCTATTTGTTTTCACACGAATATTCATCACCAAACTAGGTAACTCAACATTTGATACCATTACTGGCTTGAGTCAATTACCACAATTTAATCCACCTTTTTCAATACTTCAAAATGAGACTTTTAACACTTTTCACGCTTTTCGCAGCAGTGACTGCCGCACCATCCCCAAAGTTGGTCGACAACGCAGGTGGCTCTCTGAGCGGCGTTGGTAAACGCGACTGCGGTACATGCCAAGATCACGCCAACGTCTGCTGTGATCTTGTTAGTTGCCAGGTAGTTTCCTGCTAAGCAATTGTGGTCCTGATGACAGGTATATACCCCTTTATTCTTTAGTATATGCTTCTTTCTAACCTAGAAACCAGTGACTTGCGACTACACGTAGTGCCAAAGGCGCTCCGGGAGACTAATGTTGCACTGCCACCACTATTTTAGAAATGTCTATCTCCAGATCAATGGAATTATTAAACTGCTACAAGACTAGCGTGCTGAGTATAATCCGTGACTGCTGTCTGAGGTCGTATAGTGAACGGCGTCGCTGCTTTATGTTGCACATCCTACTACTACCTAACGTTGCGACCGTGCAGCTAGGTTGCTTCAAGATCTCTGCCCGATTCGGCCGCCTCGGTCCGCGATGCATCGACAAGGCTTGGCCTTACTGCCACTATGACTACCAGGTTCCCCAGTTGGACCTCTTGTAGACATGCATCAAGCTACCCGTGTTTATTTGATTCTTCAGGTGTGCGACCTTGAAAGGAACCGCTGTGATTACGGATATCAGTGTCTCAGTCAAAGTTGATCATGGAATTAATCATATAGAAGGTTCATGGATTGGGCTAGCAACGGGTCCTTGATCATATCGCGGATCAAGCGCTTCAGGTCCACGTGCTGATCGTCGCAAACGGCAAGTTTCAAATTGGTTTGCCATTCATGGATATATCACCCTCGCTTTCTCCGTCTAGTATATAACTAAACAGTGACTTGAAAACAGTACTATTAAAAACGCATGTCCTTAAGAAAGCCCGTATATTGTTAGCAAGTGATATTGCACACAAAAAGTCACCCACCCGTCTTACACTGTACTATAACCTCCGACTTAACACTCAATTCTGGTATTCCAACCACTTATGACCTGAGACCTATCCCGTAGCTTTCGAGACAGATTGCATGAGCGTCTCTTGTCGCTAAATGGGACATTCTACTAGTACTGCAATATCCTAACCACCAAAGGGCAGATTTCAACTTGGGCCACGGTCAGCCATCAGCCGAGCGCCAGGGGCCGCCAAAGATAAGATCCAGACATATCCTGGACTAATCCCTTCGTGATGGCTTGAGTCTTTTCGCCTATGGCATCAGCAGTATTCGTCGAACTGCGCGGAGTTTTGCGACCTCACCTTGGTGACATCTTGTGGCACGTCATGGTCTTACGTTAGATGGGAATTACCGGACTTAAGTCTAGCCTGGCCTTTACCTGTAAGAGATGTATCTTACTCAGCTGATGAGACTATAAAGTAGACCTGCCATCAACGATGTCACAATGAGAGTACCCAATCAATTACCCCGCAAATCCTAACCTGACATTAACAACATGGGCTCATCGATAAACAAAATCCTGCTCAAGAATGGGGTGCTTCTCGTCCACGGAGATGACGGCAAGGTGATCCCTACACGGTCGGACGTGATGATTGAAGGAGATCAGATCACTCAGATCGACAACAACATCGAGCCCGGCGCCGGTTACGTTAAAGTTTTCGATTGCGAAGAGAAAATCGTGTCACCTGGTTTCATCAGCACACACCACCACGTCTGGCAAACCGCCCTCAAGGGTCGTCACGCTGACCAAACCCTGATCGAGTACCTTCCGCCTGGCAACTTTGGAGGTAGCTTTTACTCCATTGAAGATGCCTTTTGGGGAGAGCTAGGTGGAGCACTTGAAGCCATCGACGGCGGTACCACCACCGTTGTGGATCACTCCAGTCTTAACATTGGCCCCGAGTATCGTTAGTGCCTCCAGTTCTTCAAAGACCGGATGAAGTGTTGACTTTCCCAGCACCAACAATGATCGACGCTCTTGCTGCTTCTGGGCTTCGAGCTGTATACTGCTATTGCGTTCCTAGAGTGATCTCCAGCTGGAGTCCGCTCATATTGCAGGACGACTACACTTCCCCCAATGTTCTTGAATCCTGGAAGTCCCTTGCATCAAAGGGCCCGTATGCAGATGAGAGGGTCCAACTTGGCTTTGTCGTGGACAATGTTTATCAGTCACCCGATGAGATGAAGAAACTGTACTCGGAGTTGCGGGCTGCGAAGGCCAAGGTCATTACTTCTCATGCTGCAGCAGGCCTAGCTTTCGGCAATGGTCCGTCTGTGGTACAGCTACTCAACAGCCATGGTCTTCTCGGCCCCGATATCTTGGTTTCTCACGCGAACTTTCCCCTAGACGGCGACGCAGAGCTGATCGCGAAGCATGATGTCCATATCTCCTCCACTCCCAACACAGAGCTCCAGATGGGTTGGCCCCCAGCTGCACTTCTCCCCGAATTCGAAACGCATTCTAGTCTGGGCGTGGACTGCCACTCTTGGGGGAACAGCTTCATGCCGAGCCAGATGCGTCTCGGCCTACAGTACGCCCGAACCGAACGCCAGGAGAACCTCCGCAGACAGGGCAAGTGGAGTCGTCATGTCGGTCCCTTGGCCGAGCAGGCCTTTAACCTGGCGACTATTGGCGGTGCCAAAGCAATCGGAATGGCTGGCGAGGTTGGACAAATTCGCGTTGGTGCCAAAGCCGACCTCGTCATCTTTGGTACCAAAAGTCCCTCAATGCTCCCTGCCGCCGACGAAGACCCTGTGGCCGCAGTAGTTTTCCACTCCAGTGAACGTGACGTGGAGACCGTCATAATTGGCGGTGTTGTGAGAAAGGAGGCCGGAGAGTTACTACCTGTGACTGTCGCCGGGGAAGTACGCGGGGCCAACACTTTGGGTCTTGACAACAAGCAGTTGGCATGGAAGGACGTTGCTAGAGAGCTAGTCGAGAGCCGGAAGAGGCTGAACAAGAAGCTCGACGGCATTGACATGAAGGCCGTCGAGGAGACTGTGATTAATAACTACCAGATGAACCGTAAGGATATGATTGAGCAAGAATAGCTTCATATTCTTTGCAAGGCATACAAAGTTCTCATGCCGGTTATTGCTACGCAAATCCATTTTGTTTGCTCGCGAGCTTTGTATGTAAGGTAAAAGAATAGGGGCAGCTTTTTGGACCAAACTCGATTTTCAGGCGCCTCCAGTGTTGATGTCGTGATGGTATATAAGTCGTAATTACTGCCTTGTAATTGTGGTTCCACTTTTACTCCTGTTCATCACAGTTGATCTATTGCTGCTCCACTAGCATTAATTTCGCTGAACGACTAAATACACTGCCCTTCAATTGCTGGAGAAGGTCTACATCCCAGGGAGCCAGCCCAGCCACGCATAGGAGGCCTGAATGCTGATTTTAGATATCCATAACAGCCATACAAATGCAGAGTTCATGTCGCAATGCCTCCAGCATCCCATACATTTGCTGCTCTTGCCGCCGCACTCCTCTGCTGTCCTACAGTCTCCAGTCTTGATGTGTCGTTTTCCAATCCATTGAAGCGGGCCTGTAGAAAAGACCTTGGGTCGACAGCATAGTGTGTGATTCATTGGGCGATTCTGACAAGAGAGTATTGATGTGCTGTCATTTCACGGTACGCCAGAAGCAGAAGCTACAGTCCGAAGTGTTAAGTCTGATTGGAAATGGGCTGGGTTAAGCCCAGTCTGTATATGTCGCCCTCTATCCAACCTCTTGGTATCCAAGGCATCATCCAGCCAGGAGAAGAGCCAGATTTGTCATAAGACTATATCTGTTATCTCATGATTAAACTCTCATCTGTCTGCTGATCTGCGGCATCAATCACATTCATTCAGCCAGCTGGGTAAGGATGCGCCGGATACCATGTTATCTGTCACCCATTTCGAGAAGATTTTAATAGAATTCGATAGAAAAAGTGCCTATTTTGGCGACCCTAAAGCAGTAAATCCGCCATTCTTAGGCCCATCTAAATAACCCCCAGCCATGCCAGAAGAACAAGCTTCTCATATCTCCTAAGAGCACCTTCACAAGGATAGAGCATATCTAGCGGGTATAGAAAATGACTGGCAATCATACAGATGGTCCAGATGATTCTAAAGCATCCGAATTACCCATAACGACCGAAAGTTGCATATGGGTTGGGTGGTAAGCCCATTGAAATAAGTGGTGATGGTGGTGGTGATGGTGGTGGTGATGGTGGTGATGATGTTATAGCTGCAGATCTGAGTCTTACAGGCAAAAGGTAAACTATGGAGTCTTCTCGGTTGACATGCCAAATTGTCATCATATAACACGTTTTGTCATCACCCACTCTCATTAACGCCTACTTGCTTACTGGAAGTTCGCCGGTGTTGGACAAGAGCATCCTGCTAGGTCAGCTTAGCCCTCGCAAGATTATAAGTACCACGCCATTCCCGCAAAAAAACACAAGTAATCAATCCTTCTTGGCAATATCCCTCATCTCTTCCTTCAAAGTCTATCTCTCCAACATATCATCGACAGCCCAACATGCCGGAGTCAAAGATCATCCCTGCCCCAACAACTGGAGTCACAAAGCCAACAACAACCACAGGCGATGTCTACCTGGAACACATCATTCGCGACGAGTACGCCACCATTGCCAATGTGACATTCGTTCCATGCGCCCGAACCCATTGGCACACCCATGTCGGTGGACAGATGATCAGCGTTCTCTCTGGCACTGGATGGGTCTGTGATAAGGGCGGCGAAGCCCGCAGGATCAAGGCTGGCGATACGGTTTGGGCGCCTCCGGGCACAACGCACTGGCACGGCGCCGACGATGGAAGCATCATGTCGCATCTTATTGTTGGTGTCGGCGAGACCAATTGGCTTGATGCTGTCACGGACGAGGAATACAAAAAGCGGTCAACAGAGTAAATTTGAGGCAGCATGAGTGACTCAGCTTTGTTAATTCGGGGTCTGCAATTCTGCGGTTCTTGCACCTCTAACAGAAGTGCAAGAATGCCTTGGTAGTATGGCCAAGATTACTGAAGTCGCTGAAGGGAGGGAAAAGAAAAGAGGGAAAAGGGCAAAGCGGATATAAATCATGTTGACAATTTGTCTGGGAGCGGGAAGACAGTTGACTTTGATGAAGTATAGATACCAAGCTCAATCTAACTCCCATTTCCACGTATCCTTACCAAACCACTCGGCATGGTGAGATGCCATTGTATAAGCGTTGCAGTACAGATTAAGTTAGGGGTATGTAGATACAAATGTCATTAGGGCCATGACAGGATGGTTAAAGTGACGTCGATGACTGCACCTTCTACTGTAGCCATCCTTCTCTGGAACTGGGGAATATTTCCACTGAACTTAGGTTCGCGATAGTCCTGAACATTGCAAGTAGGACTATGGATCGCAAACGGTCATTCTAAACGAACAATAAGAATGAGGCGATGGCAAGTTGTCTTGATCAGCGTGAAGGATAATATCAAGGAGAAAAAAGGTTACCGAAATTTAAATCAAGAAAGATGAGTCGAGTCTCTTTGACAAGTTAGCAGAATCTTTTGGAGACAGTAGTGTCACATACCATAGATGAACCAGCAGTAACAAAAGGGCTAGCATGCGTTTTTTTCATGGGTTCGTTGGGATATAGACAAACTCTCAAGAAATTTACCATGGGAAATGGTTTACCATATAGATAGCTACTGTCATATAATGACCTATTTTTGAATACCTTCCCTTTTGCCAGTTGTTCATCGCTTGTTCCTCTTCACTCTGCACCTGCGTCTCCTCACGTCAATGCCCTGCTATTGCTCGGCAGCTCTCACCGCCCTTTTGCCCTGTCAGATCTAGAACGGGCTGCCAGGAGCCAGGAGGGCTGTTTCAGTCCTCTTATTGGTCTAAATGGTGTGTCATCAGCTCACGTGGTCTGCAGGCCAAGATAGTCTGGTGTGGCTGTGAATGTCTTCCTAGTCGCCCAGCGAGGCTTTTGAGCAGGTCGCCGTCCATCCTGACAACATTTTTTGACAGCCTGTTAGGCCCAGACAGAATGGACAACCGTATTCTGAAGTTGCTTGGGGAGATTGACAACCAGCTCTCTCATGCGGCGAACGTTACGACGCATGAGACCACACAAGCTGGTCTTGTCAGTCTCCAGATAGAAAGCCGCGACTACTTCGATGGTCTTTCGGAGTTGAAAGAGCAGATTTACAGCAAGTGGTACCACACATGAGGATCAACTACCGATTTCTAATGTTGCATTTATCCAGACTCAATGCGATCGTATACACCTTGGACCGTGCTAACATTACCCAATGCTGTGCCTCTCTGGAAGTTGCTGGCATTCAGTCGACGTTCAGCAACATTTCTGGAGCCAGAACACCTTCTACAGCGCTTTAGGGGGCTTCAAAAAGTTTTACAGAGGCAGAATACATCATCAAGTGACGACAATCATACACAGGACATATGGGAAAACAAGGATCTGGAACACTGGATCACCACGGACAGATCATCCATAATCTTTCTGGAGTCGGCGCTTCCTTTCAACCTTCGCCTGGACCTATTCCTTCTGGAATTGATTGATCATCTTTCCGAGCACCACCCCGTCACCTACATCTTGGATCTTCCTCAAATACCTGAATTCGGTGCCCTTGGAGCGCCTACGCCACAGGCCGTTCTCCAACAACTGATGACGCACGTTCTTCAATTCGTTTCGCCACAGACTTCGTTGCAGACCATTGTCGAAATGCTGATTTGCTTTGAACAAGTCCAAAGTCTGCAGGACTGGTTTGAACTACTTCTTCAGTGTTGCAAGACTATCCCCAGAATCACGATACTTTTGGATATTCGGATTCTCAGATCACACTCAGAAAACGTTCATTCCTGGCCGTCCATCTTCGCCAAAAGTATCGCACAATCAACCTCGTCATCTCAGAGTTGTCTCAAAATCATGTTCGTAACGAGCAGCTTTCAGTCGCTTCACTGCCAAGAAAAGGCACCCGTCGTTTCTGTTGGGAGGCCCACAGGGATTGTATATTGGGCTTCACCCTTCCCAACGCTTTCCGTCCTTCGGCCGACGAAGCCTTATCCGAAACCCCCATCAATCTCTAAACGGTCCCGAACTGAACCACTGTCTATTTCTACAAGATCCGTGGAGAATGATGCCGCCAAGCCACTTTTGGGGAAGGCGGCTGACAATAATGAATTCAGTGTATTGAAAGACGGTCTAACTGAGCCAGCACCAATCTCAGAATCAGGGCACATCGCCACAAAACGTCCAGTTCCTCCCGAGACCTCAGATGACATCAAAATAGCGATATTATGCGCGTTGACATTGGAGGCCAACGCGGTGGAAGCGCTGTTTGACTGCTACTGGGACGAAGTTGACGAATCTAAAATGAAGACACCCGGTGACAAGAATTCATATTCATTCGGCATGCTGGGTGGCCATCAGGTCGTGTTAGCTTACATGCCTAGCATGGGTAAAGCTAGTGGTGCAATGGTGGCGTCTTACTGCAGTAGCAGCTTCCGCAAGGTCGTCATGACTCTGGTGGTAGGCATTTGCGGTGGTGTTCCCTTCTACACCCAGGATGGTACCCAGGAGGTCATTCTAGGAGATGTCATTATCAGCGAAGAGATCGTGGTCTATGATTTCGGAAGACAATATCCCGAGGGATTTGCGAGGAAGAAGGGCAGTCTGGATATCCCTGGAAGACTGCCATCTCAAGTGCGGTCGTTCCTAAAGAAACTAAAGGGAACCAGACACATGGATCGGCTCAGAGAAAGAACCTGCAACCATCTTGGCTCATTGATGGATCACCATAGCAATCTGGTTTCCTACCCAGGTGCTGAGAGAGATCGGCTGTTCGAAGGGACTTACAGGCACAAACATCATGGGGCAACACCCTGCGTCGTGTGCCCGGGCTATCGGGATCAGGGTGTTGTTTGCGACGGCGCACGCGATGTTCCATGCGAGGAACTTGGATGCGACGAAAGTAGGACTGTATGGCGCGAAAGACTGAGGCGTCCTGTAGGCAGTCCGATGCTGTCACAATCAGCTCCGTTCTCCCCTGTCATTCATTTTGGGTCAATGGTTTCCGGGGATCAGGTCATGAAGTCAGGAGAGGATCGCGACAGAATGGCAAGTTCCGAAGACATTATCGCTTTTGAAATGGAGGCGGCAGGTGTATGGGACGTGGTCTCGTGCTGTCTTGTAATAAAGGGTGTCTGCGATTATGCCGACAGTCACAAGAATAAGGAGTGGCAGAAATACGCAGCTGCAACGGCGGCTGCTTGTACCAAGGCACTCCTTCAGGAGTGGCCAATTGTTGATTGACTAGCTAGAGGAAATGACTTTCCACGTCATCCCCATTTGTTTGTTTATGCTTTTGCAGGATGAAAGCAGGCATTCTCTCGGTACTATGTTCTATAGGCGCCCGAGAATATTTTGTGTAACCTGCCAAGGCCGGTCTCGGAAGTTTACATGATCCGGTGCTGACGCTGCTGCCAGACACGCAACACAACCGACGAGGCTGTATTGATCATTGGCAATCGTCAGCTTTCTCCTCTTTTGTTCATCTACTCGAACAGCATCCAAAATGAGCTGTCGACATCACAATAGAAAACGGCCTTGGTCGTCTTCTGACAGAGATATCCACGAGGCAGACCCTAACGAGAAGCGAGTCAGGGCTGCCCAGCTTGACCCGCGTCAACGGAGTCATGGCACATCAGTAGAGCCCGGAACGCTAGAGGATCGATATGGTAGAGAACTCCCCTTGAACGATGTAAAGCATGAAGAAGCTGACCCATCCGACTTATGCTAGCCTCTCCCGAAGGACAACCGCAGCCAATATTCCAAACACTCCGAGTACAAGGCTGGAGAGGTGCCCTTTGCGAAATGTTGGGCCTAAACGGGGACGAATCCGATCACAACATATTTCTGCAGATGCAAGAGGCCTTTGCAGAGCTTAGACGGCTGAGAGACGCGGCTCCACTGGAAAAACTCCCTCCGACAGGCCAGATTATCTACAAAGTCGTCTGTCATGTTGAAAGGACCGAGGCTCTGTACCTCAATCCGCCACGAATTGTGATTGCGAATCGTGACAACAGTCATTTGCAGGGCACACAGCAAATTTCTAACCTTGCATTGTATCTTGAGCGCCACAAGGAGATTTCATTCATTGTTCAAAAAACCTTGGAATGCTGTGGTTCCCAATCCCGGATGATGCTGGAACACAGTTCTGAAAGCGATGGCGATTCCTCTCCGAACCTTTCAAAGTTCACCACCGGGGAGTCCATACGAATCATTAGAGAAGAGCTAACCGCAGCCTTGCTGAGCATCTCTCTGGAAGCTTTGAAGGACATTCCGCATCCTCGATTCATCGCTTTTAACGCCGAAGATGATTCGGAGGAAGAGCCTGAAGATGAGATTGCTTCGCCTTATCTATGGTGGTTTCATCGCCGCAACGAAATTGACCAAAGTTACCATAGTCTGACTGAGCCAATGTACAGCTGTGATGAACAGGAGTAAAAGTGGAACCACTATTACAAGGCAGTAATTACGACTTATATACTATCACGACACACCCCCCCAGTTAGCTAATATCTCAGGTAACTAGCAGCTCTTTAAACCTTCTGATTAGGTACATCTCGCTGAAATATAGGTAGCTGCCTAGGGCTAGATTTAAACTCTAGACGTTAGGCTTTACAGTCTGACTAAGTAATATATCTTTTACAACACCTTAACCTATTTAAGTATAGTATAGGTGTTTTAGAACAAACTGGGCTTATAACTATAATAAACAGGAGTAAAAGTAGAACTACTATTATAAGGTAGTAATTATAACTTATATACTATCATAATAACAGCTATTTTACAGCATTACATGACTACATTTATGATAGCATGAGTGATGAATAGAACAACGTCGACATGCTCCTTCGTCAAGGCAAAGTTACACGAGAGTATCTAAGCTATTTATTTGTACGTCACCGTTTGCGCCAGCTAGCTCTCCAGCTTTTAATTTTTCTATCTAGGTTCCGAACGGAATCCTGGTATCAAAGCTCGAAGGAGAGAGACTCCACGAGTTGAAAGGAACTTGTGTAACTGAGTGGATACAGGCTAATAACCTTTCTTCCTTACGCAATTTCTCCGCTTTCCTCAGTGTCACCCACTGGGACTTCGATGGAAGGTTCAAGCGGATCACCCAAACGCTTCGGCTCAACAAGCTACCTGAACCGGCAGCGGATGGGTCATTTGAAATCAACAGTTTACCATTCTATCCTGTGGAGTACGCCAGCCCTGGCGTGAAAGACTCTCTAAGGGAACGCGGACGCATGTTCTGGAAATGTCGCCAAAGGAACTATGTTTATTCACGTTCCTTCTCGGATGATGACATACGACGTTCCGTACGTCATCAGAAAGTGGCATAACTGTTCAAAGTATAGCTAACCACATCTCAGGCTGATTCTCGCTTCATGGTCGACTTTTGGGTGTACAGACAGATGCATCCCAATCACGAAGAGCTTTCGAGCGCCAGACAACATGAGCCTTATGGTGACACTATGCCAGAAGATGAACAACATCTTCCAGAAAGTGGAGATGCCTTCCTCATGTGCCTACCCACCAAGGTATTTGGTTTCAACATGCAGAAGAAGGAGTGGAGTAAGCGACCCAGGTCGAACTATTAATCGCGTTCGCTTATACAGAACTTTAGCAAAACTGGATGTGGAGTTCCTAGAGGATGTTAAGTGGAACGAAGAAGCCTTCAAACAGTTGGTTATCGAAGACAGCACTAAGGAACTGGTTGAGGCGGTTGTCACCCACCAGCTGCAGGAAGAAGGAGACACGGATCTTATCCGCGGAAAAGGAAACGGGCTCTTTATCTTGCTTCATGGGTATTTCTGACTTCATAAGTACTTTAGGACACAGCTGACAGTATCAAAGTGGCCCTGGCACTGGCAAAACATTGACAGCCGAAAGGTAATGAAGTGCCTGATGGTTTCCGTGTGTACACTTGCGGCTGATCTGGACCACAATTAGTGTAGCTGAGGTTGCCAAGAAGCCGCTATACAGAGTCACTTGTGGTGACATAGGTACAAAGGCTCAGGATGTAGAAGAGGTGACAATTTCCTCTATGCTGTCAGTTGAAATGCACCGCTGATCTAGATTCCTGGCCTAGTACTTGGAGAGGGTCATGCTTCTTGGAAAGACATGGGGCTGTGGTAAGCACATATTACATTCGAATATAGACATTTGATGCTGATTGAGGGTATTCTAGTTGTTCTTCTCGACGAAGCAGATGTCTTTGTCGAACAGCGGAGCTTACACAACTTGGAGACAAATGCACTCGTATCAGGTATGGCAATCCCAACCTTCAGTTGGATGTTTCCTGTTATGTGGCAATGAAACGAGTGTTTGCGAAACTTACATTTGAGAGCAAAGGTGTAGCTAACTTGGGTTGATAGTTTTCCTTCGAGTCTTGGAGTACTACGATGGTATGTGACTGCACACAACATGAACTCAACGTCATCTGCTGACATGGAAATTTTAGGAATCATGATATTGACCAGCAATCGCGTTGGTATCTTTGATGAAGCCTTCAAATCACGGATCCAATTGACTCTGCATTACAAGAACCTCGAGCAGTGGCAACGAATGCGGATCTGGGAAAACTTTCTCGGACGGATGGAGAAGCTTGAACAGCGACGTAGAACCCAGAAAGATGACGGGATCAAAATCCCAACGTCTCTGCAATTTGGACTTGATGCTAATGGGATACGTGATCACATCAACGAACTCGCCGCAGCCAATCTCAATGGCCGAGAAATCAGAAACGCATTGTCCACAGCTCGGCAACTTGCAGTTCATCGAAAACAACGTCTTGAGTATCAACACATCAAGCGCGTAATTGACGAGACTAGTAAGTTTGATATGTATTTGACGCAGCTTAGGCAGGGGTTCTCGGCAGACGAAATTCGGCACAGGACGGGAGAGCGATGAGACTATTTGGCGCGCTGAAAAAGGGCGAGTTTGGTTTTTACCCTAAGCACTTATGGCTAGAGGAACACCAGCAATCTAAACTTTTCCATTCTATCCTTTTCGTTTTCTCTCCATCATCCATAGTTGATCAATATCCCTCACGTACACAACGTGTTACCATAGGTGATGCATGTCTGTGATTGTTACGGAAGAGCAATTGACTTGCTGGAAGCATTTTTCTTGAGATAGTGATGTTCAGCAAACCCCATCACACGTTAAAAATTATAGTATACTGTACCTTAAGACTCTCTTGAATTTCTATCAGTCAGGGTGTTTTGAGTTCTGCGGCAAAAGGTAGTCATTACAAGGCTGGACCATTATGCCGTGCAGTGATATCGGGAGCCAATGTCTACATCAGGACGCGTGGAGGCGAAGCGCGCCGGGCAGAAACCTGTCGAATAAGGACACGGCGCATACAAAGCCATTTTCATTGGGCAAGCTCGTGGTCATGCAACAACAAAAGTCCGAAAGGGCTGACAGGAGGATGGGGGGTAAAGGAGGCACACTGGCTCTCCTCACTTCACCCAACCCGCTTCAGAGAGCGCGTTAATACGTCAAAGTCATCTGCAATACCGTGTCCAAGGTACTCCAAACGTACTAAAACGAGTATTTGTTTCCGAATCGCCGCTTTACGGCCTCCGCATACAATCACTCGCACTCGCGGCGTCTAATTGCCGCCCTAGCCCATCCGATTGCATAGGTGCCGACAAACCACCGCATATTCTGCGAAGAATTCGCCTCTAATACATCCCTTACACGACCGAATCATCTCCCATTAATATTTCGGATTGTTAACGGAGGTCCGAATGATGTGGAATACTCAACAGGATCCGACGTTGGGAAAAGCCAGGTTGGAGGAGACAAGACCAGAACTGCATACGGCGGCGGTGTTGACCAAGACAGAAAGAGTGCTGCAGCGGCCTCCAAGGCACGACTCCCGTCCCTCTCCAGATCCAGCACTCGAGTCCGAGAATTATAGAAAGCTCAGTGTGGATCCATCGTATAAACCGGCCGAGATGCATCTCACAGAAACATTATCAACTGAGGACCGACCCGGGAAGCATGCCCTTCGAGGGAGGACGAATGCAGCGCTTCGACGGCAGCAGGGCGGGCCTATCGCCGCCAACCCTGTAATGATTTCGCACAGTTCAAGGAAGCATCTTGGGAGAATGTCTAGGATTACGCGCGGCCCGATGACCAAGCTTAAGAGGAACAGAGACAGCAAATCGCTCCAGCCAAGATCATCTTCGCAGAATGCCAACTCAAGGGATATAGAGCGATCAGCCGACGGATTTGGAGCTCCTTCAGAGTTTTCTAGCCGTTCGAAATTTCCTGTTTATTCAGACAGCTTTTCACTGACGAGTCGCACGCAAAACCCCTCTCCGTACCTGAGGCGTCTTGGAACTGTCTCGGGGTCCGTCGAAGTTGATCGCACCATCTCGAAAGACAACACAGGCGGCGAGGCTGCACGGCTAGCAAGCCTTCTTGCTAAGTTTGGTGCGTCACGAAGGCCGGACATACAGCAGCACCATATACCATCGAAGAGACCTAGTCTGGACGGAACGTCTTACAACAGCGGCACTACCCCGGCCGCAGACAGTGATAAGTCACTTAGGCCGCCAACGCCAAGAATGTTCGATAGATTGAAAGGTACTCCTGTGGCAATACCCATAGCCCAGGTCGCTTCTCAGTCTCACGCAGACAATAATCAGAACGAACTTGCCGCCTCTTTGAGCTCGAACGGAATGGTTGGCTTTAACGCCATGACATTCTCCGACCCGTGGGTCTCGGACAATGCGCTCAACGACTTAGACTTCGACTCGTTTTACCATTCAGATGGCGATAACTAAGCCTTTGACTTGAACACGATGCCATTGGCATGAAAGGTGGCAGCGCCATCGGCGCAGACTAGACATCTGAATTTGGCTTTGCGCAGGCAGCCGATTATTCCCTTTATCCATCAAGCGTCAGTGCTACACAATTTGTGTTACATTGCAATTCTTATACACAAAGCCCGTATCCGAGTCAATTGGTATCAAAGTTACCATCATTCTTGATGCGTAGCTGACTTTTCTTGATGGCCCCTCTCCTCGTCACTGTGCACGGAGTGTCCAATCCCCGCGTCGTGCGTGTGCAGTACATCCTCAATCGTCTCGTCTCCGGCAACCTCGCGCATATCCGAGTCGTCGGCTACGTGGAAGCTGCGGCGAGGATGCTCGGGCCCGATAAACGTGAGGAGGAGGACGTATGCAAAGACGCACCCCATAAAGATGCAGATGACCTTGCCGTAGTCGTAGCGCTTCGTGTCGCCCTTGGGCGCCAGCGGGAACCTCTCGCCGAGACGCGCCTCGATGGTCGAGCTGGCGGAGGAGACCAAGTTACCGAGCTGGTACGAGGTGCCGACGACGAAGGTGCGGAAAGCGCCAGGACTGAGCTCCATCAGGTGAATCGGGATGACGCCCCACGCGCCCTGCACGCAGAACTGCTCAAAGAAGGCGGCGGCCATGACGGCCTCGGTGGTGACGAAGGTGTAGGGGTAGAGCAGCGCGCCGCCGACGACGCAGCAGACCAGGATGCTGAACCGCCGTCCGAAGATCTGGCTGCAGTAGCCGACGGTGGTGCCGCCCAGCATGGCGCCGAGGTTGGCGACCACCTGGGTGACGGTGACCTGGTCCGCGTTGAAGCCGAATTGGCTCGTCAACATGGTGGGGTACAGGTCCTGGCTGCCGTGCGACATGAAGTTGAAGCCGGCCATGAGGAGGACGAGGTACGTCAACAGCAGCCAGTGCTTGCGAATGGCGACCTTGCCCTCCTTCAGAAAGGTCGAGGTTACGCTCCCGCCGGCGGCCGCCGTTCGCCGTCCGGCCGCCTCGCGGATACGCTTGTGCTCAATGAAGGTGTCGGTCTCGGGTAGCATCAGACGGAAAACGATGAATAGCACTGGCGGGCAGGCCCCGAACCAGAAGAGGGGGCGCCAGCCATGCGGGGTAGTGTTGACCAGTCCTCGGGCAAAGGCGGCGGCCAACAGGTATCCGAAGGCGTACTGATCGGCAGGCGGTTAGCGCTTCTGACGTGCCAAGTTGCATTCCAAGGGCGAATGGAATGGAAAGGATAGGGGATTTGGGGTGTGCGCCGGCCCCCATCTTGGGAGGACTTACACCTTGCTGCAAGACACCGGACATCATTCCGCGAGTCTCGCTAGGGAGATCCTCGAGAGCCGTAGCCGCTGCGTTGCCGTAAAGACCACCCATGGCGACACCGAAGAGGGCGCGGCATGCGAGGAACTGGTCATAGGTTTGGCAAAAGCCAGTGCCCTGAAAGGTTTCACCACGTGTTAGCCTTCCGTCACAACAAACAGGGAATGAACAAAGGATAGATGTCACCACCTGTCGCACTCGCCACTAGCAGCGCCGAACAGGCTACTGAGGTGAACAGAACATTTAGGGATGGAGAGAGGGGGAGGGGGCGGTGGTGGGGGAGCTACAGGGATTCCCCAAGGGTGCAGCCAAGACGGGAGAAGGGTGGAGGAGAAAGCTTGTCTGGTGCAACCATCCCCGGCACAGACGTGCCGGTGGGAAAGCCAATGGACGGCAGAAGGGGAGGGGAAGAAGGAGGAGAAAAAGCAAAAAACATGAGCGATGTCTTACCAGCTCGAGGATGATGAAGAGGACGTTATTCACGATGAAGGGCCATTTCCTGCCGTACCTGTCTGCTGCGATACCGAAGAGGATCGAGCCGACGGACCTGAACATGAGAACGAGCGTGATACCCCAGGTGATGTCGGTTTTAGACTTGTCAAAAGTCTCCGAGAGATCGGTAATGGTGAGCGAGACGGTGAAAAAGTCAAAGGCGTCCCATGTCTAAGCACAGGACTTCTCGTTAGTGACTCGATGCGTTTCCAACAACGCCCCATGAGGCAAGGCAGAGAGGTCAGATGGTTGCACATACCCAGGCAGCGAACGCGACGGCGAAGAAGGCCCATTGTCGTCTGTTGATCATGGCAACGAGCTTCAACGGGTTCGGTGCGCTCAGCATGGGCGGCTTCAACGTCGTGAAGCGCGTCTGCAGGTAGCGACCGACAGACATGCCGTGCCACGGCTCTTGGTCCGCATGATGTTCGACGGATGGACTGCGCTCGGGGTCAACACTTGTTTTCTCGTGCGGACTGTCCATGATGAGCAATCGCAAGGGCGTCGCTGAGGATAAAATAAGGTACAGAAGTTGCTGCAACAGCCAAAGATTGCTACTACTTGGCAAGGAGGAGGCAGTCTTATATCAATATGTCGCAAACCCTGTGGATGGTGTCCCCCCCCCCCCGGGCCCCCGCGTGAGAACTTGTTGATCACGAGCGGGGGTGTTACACGAGTCAAAATACGAACACTATAAGCCCGACAAGGGACGGGGGGCCTCCCGAAAGGTGCGAGTAACCATACTGGGCAAGGTCCAGCGGTACTGCGCCAAGCCCGTGCAGATGGCGCAGACTTGTGAGCACATCGTAATTACAGCGTACATGTAGTCAAATAGTCTGCGGCTGGGGACGGACTCAGCCGGCGTGGATACCACTCGCTTTCCCGTTTGGTCTCTATCATGTTGACCGAGTGGCTTCGACAGATCTGACAAAAGTCTGTGGAAGCTTTAGAACGCACCGAAGAGCCGCCGTCTGGCTCCATGTCCGTGCTTTTCTCCTGATGGGTTCTCCCATCCGAGCGTTATCACCAGCCCCCGAGCCCAAAATTGAGACGAACTCCGGATGGCATTTGTTGGCGGGGGGGGGGGGGGGGCCAGATGCTGGGCGGCGCACTGCACCCTGTGACATCACATCGCATCGAATCTCCGAGACGGCACTGGCAAGCGGGAAGGGTGCTGCTGGATGATCTCAACCACCCTTGGCCAGCCTCTATCTCGACGAAAGGTTACATTGGAAGAAAGGACACAAGGTCCGCTTTCCATAGGCACACGCCCGAGCGCTATTGAGCTTGATGATTGCTTGTCTTCGTCTAGTCCCGGCCCAATCCCCGCTAGCCCGGGGTCCAGATGTGCTCGCTAACAGCTTCTGCAAGTGATGACAATGTTGAGACACCGAAGCCGGGTTGTATAAGTAAGCGCCAGCATAGGTAGTTACTGATGGCCTAGTGACTACACTCATGTGGTGGCACCATCAGCAAGTTTGGTTCACGCACAATATTGCATCGCGGAACTTGTGTGCCATCAGAAATAGGCACTGCCTGACCCGTGACGGCCCGCGCCAGCATTGCCGGAATGTGCTTGACGGCCGGGAGCGACGGGCCCGCCTGTTGGGCGGTGGCGGCAGAGATCTCACGGCGTTCCCGCTCATCAGAACGTATGTGGCTTTTGAGAACTGACAAGGCCCTCGTCAGACCCAGAAAGGAAGCCTTCCCAGCTCTTTCGGCACAGGTGAGGCCCTGTTGCTTGCGTAGGACCCTAAGGAGTGGTAGCTGGTATGCCAACACTGATATCTCGGGAGAAGGTATAAGAAAATTGATTGAAATATGGCTCAAAGTGCTTTGCGAATTCATTTGAACAACTAATTTTAGAAAAGCTTAAATAATGCAAGGAGGGTTACATGTGGACTTGTGGTATCCCTTGGCCAGTACTAGCGCTTCCAAAGGTGGCGAGCCTCATCCAACGCAAATAAATGCATGCACAAACATAGATGGCCATTGTTCCCTTCAATCCAACAAGATATTGAGTTGGCTAGAAAGTGATTGGTATTACCTGGGATATCTTTTTGGTTAGGTAAAACACGTCCTCGATGCATGAATAATTCCAACGTACATATGCTGACTGAATTGGCGGGTACATGGTATTTTCTTTTTCCTTTTTCTTTTTTTTTTCTTTTTGCCCAACATCCAGCGCAATACTCGAGCCGCATCTTGCCCCGCGAGGTATTTACCACGGATCGACCCGTCGGCACCTTGCTATGTGGCCTAACTATGCTGCAGGCAGCTTGACGCCAGTCTCCTGCTCCAGAAGCTTCAACAGCTCGTCTTGCCTCTTTTCATCCTTTGTGAACGGTACTGCCTCGTCTTCCTGTCCAGGAGGCTTGAAGTACTTCCCACTGACATCACCTGCGCCCGTTCCCTCCGCCAGTAAGACGTAGCTTGCGATCCCGTCCTCTGCTTTGCCCGTCGCACTCTGTCCGCCCATCTTCGTCGGCACCCAGCCGGGATCGACCGAGTTGCTCTTCACATCCGGCCAGAGGCGAGCAATGGCGTTCGCCAAGGTGGTGACGTGCAGTTTCGAGTCGCAGTACGCCTGGTCGTCGTTCCACCCTTGCTCTCCGCGCTCGCGCCAGGTCGGGTCTTTGAAGCTGGTGTCGCCGCTCTTGTGCAGGCCGGAGGAGATGTAGACGAGTCTCTTTGGCCTGTTCATCAAGGCGGTCAAAAGATACGGCGCAAAGACGTTGACCGCGTACAAGGTAGACAGGCCCAGGTCCGTCTTTCGGTACGGGCCGCGGTAGAAGCCGGCGTTGTGAATGACGACGTCAAACGTGCCCAGCTTGTTGGCGTCCGCGGCCAGTTTCTTCACCTCGTCGATTTTGGACAGGTCGCCGACCAGGACGGTCTCGGCGCCCGGAACGGCCGACTTCGCGTCCTCGGCCCGCTGGGCGTTGCGTGCGTGGATGACGACCTGGTGACCTTTGTTGAGGAGCGTGAGGGCTGCGGCGGCGCCCAGTCCGTCGGAAGAGCCTGTGATGAAAATCCGTGCCATGTTTGATGATATTATTCTGCTTTTTTCCCCTTGCTTGATCTTGTTTGCAGCCGAATACGACAAGAGAAGGGCCGGTACGGGTAATTATGTCACTGATTCTGATTAATAATGAAACCAGTGGAAGCTTCGTGACTACGTCAAGTCTCCGCAGCTCGCGTCGCGAACGTACCCGCGAGGGGTGTCGAAGCGTCATCTGGTGGGGACTCCGATACCGCTTGGGTTTCCAGTTCCGATGACTATGTGGTCGCTAGAATACCTACTGCGGTATTGCATTCCGTCAACTCGGTTCGGTTCGTTGTCGTCATCTCAATTCTATGTCTTTTGCAGTACGCCCATTCTTGCATCGCGAGTGCGCTAGTCCCCTCTGGGACCTTGGCTGGCCTGTATCCCAATAGTCTTCTACCTGTCCTGTAGGTGATCAACTCTTTGCGGTTGGCCGTCCAAGCCATACCACAATCATTAGAGAGAGGGAATTCATGGTTATTTGAACGGATCCCCATTCTTCTACGAACACTTTCCGTCTCTTGAGTTTGATTCCAATATTCAAGGTTGACAAAAGAGTTGAGGTGGTCCTTAACTCTAATATGGGGGGGGGGGGGGGGGGGGGGGGGTGGGCTGGTAAAAAAATTGAAATCTTTTTCTAAAAATCAGTCACTCTTTTGTCTGGGTTTCTACTCCGCCTATGGAACATGCTAAATACCCTATTTTGTCCCCACTAGTATGGGTGGCATCGGTCGACAGTTTCACCAACAGCATGTGGCAACAAACGAAATGCTGGAAAGAGGCGTGAGAGATAGAGATACTATGAACAAGCCCGTATATCATTAATCACCCTCAAAAGCTCAGAAACGGCATAGATGAATGTTGAACAGGCATCCCTATGCTGACGGTGAAACTTAGCTCCTGCTGAGCTGATAGAAATCGATGCACATCAAAATAGTGACTTCACAGAATCAAACAGGCATAAATACCATTTCGACCTTGAACATCTATAAGCCAAGCACCCGCATGTCTCAATAAACATATACAAACTCGTCGTTTTGACTGTCCGTCATGTCTAAGAAAGCATTTTCTCCCAGATGGGACCCCGACTCGTCATTCTGTGCAGTTGTGTAAGTATGCTGCATACTCAAATCCTTGATTTTCCTCGGCTTCCCGTTGGCAACTCTCTTGCGCTCCTGCATCCTGTTGCAGAAGAAGAGCATGATCACCTGCAAACCAATGATAGCAAGCAGCGCGCAGGTGGTGCCCATGACCTTGGTAAGGCCAGGCTTATATTCCGGAGCATCTTTGGCGTTGAAGAGCAGTGGGCCGACGATATTACCGGCAGACGACCCGGCATTGTACAGCGACATGATGACGGACTTCTTGGTGGTGCCGGCGGTATTGGATATCATCCAAGACACAATGAGGGGATTCCCGCCAAAGAGGAAAGCAAGCATGTAGTATGCTGCCAACAGGGGAGCTATGGAGTGCCGATCCAGGACGTACAACATGACGGCCCCCGCCAGTACAGGAGCGAGGACTGCCGCTAGGAAAACCGATTTGATACGGAACCGATGAGCCAAGTATGACGCTGGCAAGATGACGATGAGTTGAACAAAGCCGAAAGGGATATTGAGCAACGAGGTCTTCTCGCTGTCGAATCCAAAGCCCGAGATGACGATGGGCCCAAAGGTGTTTGTCACAGCAGCGGTGACGTTGAGGCACAAGGCCATACCGATAAAAACCCAGCTCTTGGGCTCGTAGAGGGCTTCCCATACCTGGCTCCATTTGAAGCTGCGGCTACCCGTGCCCGTCTGGTTCGCCCGGAGGCGCTCAATGGCTTGCAGCTTCTCGAGCTCGGTAAGGAAGCGTGCCGACGGGATATCGTTGTCCAGAAGCATGTACACCACGGGCGCGGAGAGAACGGTGAGCAGACCGACGAAGATGAAGAGGATCTGCCACGAGTGGATGACACCGTTGATCTGGCCCAGCCCATAGGACACAGCGGCAGCAAACATTGTGGCAAGGCCGTTGGTGCCGTACCAGCACGCCACGCGCATCGGTTGCTCGGCGCGGCGATACCACTGGGAGGTGATGACGGAGAAGAGAGGGAGGCAGCCGGCTTCGAACAAACCCAGCAGGAAACGGGTCGCCAGCAAGCCAGCGTAGTTGTGGCAGGCCGCCATGCAGACCTGAGCGATGCCCCAGCCCAACACCAGGCTAGGCATCAAAATGCGATGCGGAACCTTGACGATAAGCCATGAGGAGAAGGGCTGCCATGCGAGCTGGGCAATGGCCGAAATGGAGCCGACCGTGGAGTATTGGTTACCCGTCAAGTTACAGTCCTTCCGCAGCCCGAAGATGGCGCCAAATCCGAGGACGGACTTGTCGAGGATCTGGAGGAAATAGACCCAGACGAGAATCGAGAGGATTCGCTTGTCGGTTTTACGGCGAATGCGTTTGTTCTGCGGCAAGAATCGCATCAGTCGAGTTCTTGGTCAAGTGACCAGAACTTGTGTCCCGTTGGGGCGGACTCACGTCTTCTTCTGTGAGCGCAACCTGCTGATCTCCGATCAGCTCCGCCGCGCGGTCAATGCCTCTGGGGCCGCCGTTCTGGCCCCGAGGCTTCAGCTGCTCCAAGTCTCCGGCGCGTTGTTCGTGCTGGGACGACGTGGCGTGTCCGGCCTTGGACACGGTATCCATGGCCGCGAGTGCAGCTTTCTGCGGTATTCGCGTGAGGAAACGAGAGGACTGGAAGAGAAGAGAGGTGGCGGGCGTCTCCCTGGTCCGTCACCCATTGCTGAACATGGCGATCTCCGGCGTAGTACTTATAGCTGGGACCGTTGCATCAACGATCATCGTGCCCCTCACCCGACTGCTTTGGCTTGTTGGGTAATGAAAAGAAAGCTCGTCCCAAGTTCGTCATCAGGACCTGAACTGCGCGGCTGGCAGTAACCCTGCCCAATGATCGCATCCAATGGCCGGGCTAGAAGCATGTGAACCCCATGGGGTCTTCCCGCCTCCCCTTCCATCGGCCTGCGCAAATCATGCTGGGAGGGGGATGTGTATGGGCGAAATGACAAGGGTGTGACACAGTTTCCCCTCACTAACAGGGGGGGAAAGGAAAGATGTCCGCGGGCGGCGAAAGTTTGTGGAATGACTCGCTGGGCACAAATGCTCGCTCGATTGGGCAAAATATTGGTGTCTGCGTCTCGTAGAAAATGAAAACTGAAAACGGTAGTCTGTCGACTACCACATAGGGTTGTCTTCGTGGGAATAGAGGGGGATCACATCCAGTCAGAAAGTTCTTCAGATAGATGCGCTGCCATTGAGGAAACTATTCACTGCTCAGACTCTTTAAGCAGTCGAAGGTTGGTGCCGGTCAAGATAATGTAAATTGTATCCAACGTCGGCGTTGCAATACCCAGTTCTTTGCCCTTTCGGTATGGGTAGCCAAGGATGATGTCGACTTCCATCGGCCTTCCGGCTTTGAAATCGTTTTGCATGCTACTGCCAATGGGATACATATCCATGATCTTACCGATGAGCTTGTCAATCAAGTCGTACCCAATTGGCACGTTGCACCCTTTGGCGACGTCAATGACTTCTCTCATGAGGCGCCGAGTCATCGGCGTGGCTTCCGGCGATGAGCTCAGCCAGGAGTGTGTGTCAAGAAGCGTCAGGGTCGTCAGCGAGTTCCAAGCGGCGTTCCAGACCACCTTCTCCCAACGCTGAACCTGAATGTCGGGGACCACCTGGAAGACGGTCTTGCCCTCTGTCAGTAGAGAAGCAAAGTCGGCCAGTCGTTGTTGTTCTACTCCTTGGTCGGCGTTGTTCGTGTATAACCCTATCTGCATATCCTCCAACTTTGTATGCTTGATGTGCCCCGGGTGCGACTGCGCCGCTCCCGTCCAAGTCTGATCTGTCAGGACATACTCACAGACCCAGGTTTCTAGCCCGGCCATTGGATGCGATCATTGGGGTTGTGTGGGGGAACGCTTGACGAAAGGGCACTTCGTTGCCGACGCCGTTCTGAATAATGACAATCGTTGACTTGTCTTCATCTACCGCCAGGGCGATCTGCATCGGAACGGCATCCTGCGTGATGGCCTTGTGGGCGCAGACTATGTAGTTAAACTTCGCTTCGGCCTCGGCCGCATTTCTCAAGACTTAGGGGAAGTCAGTATCGAGAGTCCAGGCCTAATATGCGCTCGCGAAATACAACAACCATGGGACTCCGTACACTTATCAAACGCTAACCTTTGTAGGGGCGGAAAGTGTGCTCCCCATGGTTTTCGCTGGAGATTGTAATTCCATTATCTTTGACTGCGTCGTAATTCGATCTTGCGACAACTGTCAATCGAACGTGTGGTACTCTGTTCAAAATAAAAGCATAAAACGATCCGATCCTGGCAGTTTCACATCAGTGTTTAGTTTATTCCAGTTCATAAATCATAGGATGTAACGCACGCTCCGAGCCCGTACAAGAGTACATCGAGCTGTTTGTCATCAGGCATTTCTGAAAGCGATGCTGGCTGCCTGCTACTTTTGTTGGGCTCTTGATAGTCGATAACGGATAACCGTGCCCCTAGTAGACTGGTGTTCGCACACTATCCTGTCGCAAAGCCGTCGAGGCACAAGATTCGTAACATGACAGGCAAGTTTATCTCTGATGTTTTTCGTCGCCCCCGAAAACCGGCTGCGGGGGTTCAGTCACTGGCACCCCAGACACCCTTCATACCTTTTTCTTCCCGTCCAGCTCTAGCTCGTGGGGGATTGCCGCGGAGGTATATTGGGGGTCACAGGGGGCTCCTCGGGGTCACGTCCGTCTTCGGTCAAGGTGGATCGGAGTCGGGGGGGTCTGTCCGATGTGGCGTCCTATGTTTCCCCTCAATTCTCGGCCAACTTTCTGGCCCGGCGCGGGGAAGTCGGCAGTCAACCTTCTTTTCGTCTTATCATCAGAGGCCTCCAGAGGGCCGTCGGTATCATGTTCGTTCGAGGCTTGACTTCACGATGTGCTCAGGTTCAGGCTAGCTGGGCTGGGAGGCCCTCGGAATTGGCATCATCAATAGAGTCAACAGGTCCACTATGGATCAGCCCTTCATGTCAGCTCGCAACAGACACATGTCGGGCGACTCTTATGAATTGTATAATTGGATGTATGGTGATTGACTCGTAGGCGAGCAAGCCTTTTATATCAGCAAAGCTATTGTTTGTAACTACTCGAGTTCACTTCCATGTTTGCGTTCTGTGTGGCCGCAGATCGGGGGTTGCGTCTCCGCAGTTATGACGAAGATCGCTTTCTCTCTAATTTTTCACCCCACTCCTTCGCACAATTCGCAATCTGCAATGCCGTTTTGCGAATCCTGCTTGCTTGTCTGACAAGCTTCTCTTTTTCCTCTGGAGTTTTGGGCGTTCCTGATGACCCTGGACCTTCTTCCTCGACCGCGTGTCCCCATTCATCCGCTGACCTAGCTACCAACCGGGCAGCGTCTTCGATCCTCTTTCCGGGAGGTTCTGTTTCACTTTCTAGGAAGCACTCTTGTGGTTGCGCTGCTATGACACCGGCGACGAGGTTCCAGACGGCGATGAGATCTTCCTTTAGCACAGACTGGGATATCGCAGCTGAGATAAATCTCCGCTCGACGGAATAGCTTCGGGTCGTCCTTGCCACTGACGCCGGGTGGGAACATGCCCGCGCAATGATGCAGTTGCTACATGCTCCGTTGTGCACGTATGGGATCTTGACGCACTCCTGTGCAGCTCCTTCTCCTCTTTGGCATCTGGGGCATTGCTGATCCGGACTCTGCGCATCCCCCCGTTCGTAAAGCGTGATAGCCTCCATAACAGGCAACTGGGAAACGCCCAGTGACGCCAAATCGCTGCGGTTTCGCCAAGCCCTGCGAACAGGTAACGTGGCCATGGCTTTCATGGCTTCTGTCGTAGTTACCCCAGGCGTTGGAAATGGCAATACCTGTAAAACACTCGGTGTCGTACAGTGTCGAGATTGTGCTTCTGTGACGCCTTTATGTCGTCTTTGAAACTGACATAGGTCTTGGTTCTCCCTTGCCCCGTTGCCCAGGATGTATGCTCGGTCACCTGGCGCGGTTTTGCTACTGACGTGCCGTAAAGACTGTTGCTGCTGGGAATCCTGAGTCGTGGTGTCGACAACCACCTCAGATCCTGACCAAAATCGCGACGTAAGCTTCGTTGAAGGCATGGCGGCCCGCCCTTTCGGTTTGGTCTCCCCGGCTTTCGCCAACAGCTGAAATGTGATGTCCCTGATCTTTCATTCATCGACCATCACTTCAAGAGAGACGAGATCATGTCGGCCTCTTTTGCAAGCGATGATGGAAGTCTTAAAGGGGAAATGAATGAATGAGTACCTCACTACTCGCCATGAACATAACCAACACTTTGTAATACAGTCCAAGTGATCCACAGTCCTCCAAATGAGTGTACGAAGCGCCATTTGTATTGTTTGGTCAAGCCAGCGAGTTCTTGCCTCCATTTACGTAATTCCATTGGTCATTCTCCCGCCTGCGGGCGAGTCCGCACATGGTCATTGGCCATCAACAATCAGCGTAACGGCCGGTCTTCGGAACGATTCTGGACTCTCGAAAGCCTCTTGGCGAGGCTAGGGGGCACTTTTGCTCTTGTACCCATGCCGCTGCTCCCTAACCTGCGCCATTGCGATGCTTTTGCGAATCGGTAGGCGGGTTGGCACGTTGAGTTGAAAGCCATGGCCAAGCTCGTATCAGTCGCAACGATGCGTTCGTCCAATCCGATATGTCGTTCGCGGTGGAGCAACCCCGATTGGAGGACACCATGACATTAAAACGGGTGCTATTGGAGAAACCGGGAATGATAGCCCTCTTCCCGAGAAAGCTGCTTTCAATGTCTTACCTGATCGCGTGCGACTGAGAAGCCAAGGGGTCGGCCGTGGCGCGGTCATGACTAGCGGCGATGGGTGGAATTACCGAACATAGCCGGACACTGCCGATCCTCTATCCAAGGTAAAATCTTGTCAAGCACCTAGGTAGCAAAGCTATGAAAGGGTTAGTGGGAGCTGCAAGGGACTTCACTGTTTCTTATTCCCGTATCTAGCATGATCGAGAAGCAAGGTACTGAACCCCTCACGGCAATTCCAGACCTCGACTTCACCGTCACTGTTTACATTGATTCCTCATCTAGCGACAAATTCGGCGAGTTGTGTGCTGGAGAGATACCACGCCGGTTTCCACCCCGGATGTCACCGTCTCGACTGATCAAGCTACTACGTACGTGGTACTTCTGTGCCGGAATCGTCTAGGTACATTGTCTCTGTTGGGCTAAGTTTGTGGAGAAGATACTCCGTACAGTGGAGTTTGATGGTGTGACTGAAGGATCCTTTCTCCCTTGGCCGATGGAGAACCGTACCTAATCATTTGGTGCCAACCCCCCCGCGGAATAGTCTCCAACAGTTCGAGTTTCCCGATCTGTGGGGGCTATTAGGAGAGTTAAATGACGCCTCGGGGAATCATATCATACGGAGATGTCAGCGTGGGGGTTGGACTACGTGGGTAAACGCACCACTGTTTTCGGTGCCCTTGTTGTGTACACGACCTACCCCAACCAGCGTAAGAGGGGGGGGGGGGGGGGGGGCGAAAGTTGATACCACGATTAACCATGCACCGATAATCCAACTCTTTGTATTCAAGGACGTGCAATCAAATTTTACATAAGGTTTGTGCACGACGAACTTAAACCGCTATCATCATCCTTCTCTCGTTTTATTCAAAGTCACGTCCCTGTTCTGGTCCCCTGAACAACTAGCTACTTCATCGCTCATCATGTCTCCTTCAACCAGCGGCAACTCCTACTATCACAACGGCAATGGTTCAGGCCATCCTTCAAGAACGGCTTTGACGCCGGGACTTTACGTGCCAACCGTGGCATTCTTCAATTCCGACGACTCGGTAGATGTTGAAACAACCACCTCCCATGCCGTCCGTCTAGCCAAGGCCGGTGTCGCTGGTCTCGTCACCCACGGCTCCAACGGTGAAGCTGTGCACCTTGACCACGCCGAAAGACAGCTCATCAACCAAGTCACACGAGCAGCACTCGACTCGGCCGGAAAGAGCAATATCCCTCTGATAGTTGGCTGTGGTGCACAGTCAACAAGGGAGACCATTCAGTTCTGCAAAGAAGCCGGGGCGTCGGGTGGTGACTACGCCTTGGTTCTTCCGCCAGCATACTACGGAGGCCTTCTCACTACGGATCACATACTGCAGCACTTCCGAGAGGTAGCAGACGCCAGTCCCATCCCCATCCTCATCTACAACTACCCGGGCGCGTGTAGCGGTCTGGATCTCAACTCAGACACCATCATCGCCCTCTCGAAGCACGAGAACATTGTCGGCGTGAAGCTGACCTGCGGCAACACCGGAAAGCTGGCGCGGATCGCCGCTGCTACGGCTCCAAAGAAGGGCGATTCGGGTGCCCCGTTCCGTACTTTTGGCGGTAGCGTCGATTTTACCCTCCAAACGCTGGTCGTCGGGGGCCACGGCATCATCGGGGGAACCGGCAATATCGCACCTCTAGCTTGCATGAGACTCATGGAGCTGTGGGACGAGGGGAAAGTGGCCGAGGCAAGGGAGCTTCAAGCCATCGTTGCTCGGGGTGACTGGACAGCGATCCAGGGTGGGTTTGTCTCGGTCAAGGCAGCGCTCCAGGAGTACTATAACTACGGAGGTCTCCCAAGGAAGCCTTGTGCCTTGCTAGAGGGTGAGAAACTCACCAAGCAGCTTGATGGGTTCGCTGAGCTGGTGGCTGTTGAGAAGACTTTGGAGAAGTGAATTGAGCATGCAGAAGGATGTTTTAGGCATTGGCTTGGATGAGATCATGTACTAATTTCACCAAAAACCTACGTGTCAGTCAATAGATATTTCGATTTCTCGAGCTCGAGCATTGGATTAGAACAACAATGGTCTAGCTATGACAAATAATCCCAAAACCCTGCGTACCGATGAGTATCCCTAGTATCCGGCTTTGATGAGGTTGCCGCCCGCCGGTTACAACATTTCAGCCCGAATCACCTTGGTTGAAATTTGATGGTTTCGGTGAGTTTTCAAAACACCCCGAACCTCGTTACCATTAATCCGCCCTTGCCAGTATTTTCCCGTTATACATCACATAAAATCGAATGCCCATGCCAGGGGTGGCTCTTTAAACCCCGCATCAGACGCCGTCGCACCTGTCCCGAACCAATTCGGTATCAGTTCCCGTGAAGGTATCAGTAAGTCCAGCTGACTTGGGAAACTAGTGACCCCCACGCAAGCTCCTTGTTTAGTCGGTGTCCAAGCGGCTCTGCGGGTCCGGATTTGGGGAGTTAGCCCCCAACCCCCCATCTTCTTTGTGTAGAGCGGGTCAGTCGCTAGGATGCAAATACATGACGAGAACCTTCGTTGGTCGATCGTTGGATCTAATGCGATTCTGACGGTATCTTTGTTTGTTCTTAAGCTAAGGATCTGATGACGACTCATGTGAGCATGCACGAAGAGTTGGCGGGTAAGCAAATCCTCTCTCCCTCTTCTAGACCCGTTCTGCGTGAGACTAAACGAATCACCCGTGTTCTATTACGTGCAGACACCCACCCTGACCGAAGTTCGGAATCGGTTGCGGGGAATAACCCAGATACAAATGAGTGGTGCTGTGGGGTCTGCTACATAGCACAGGATGGGGGCAATTGGCACATATCTGACGATCAAGACGTTCCTCAAGAAATCTGTCGGGAGACATGGAGTCAGAGATAAAGAGCTGATATTACAATAGCGATCAGATTTTCTACTATGTGTTAGTGTAAGACAATGCCAAATACCTTGGTAAAACTGTTCCCGAAAGGCCGTACGGTTGTAGTCACTGGAGGAACAAGGGGTGTTGGCCATGCCATGGCAGCATCCCTGGCCAAGATGGATTCAGGTGCTATTTTCTTTAATGTAAGTACGTGTGCCCCATCTTTACATGTTATGATAACGACATAAGCGTATGTGGAGAGATGAAAACCAAAGGATCAAGAAGCAACCCGAAAACCTCGGCAAGAGGGGCATTATTTACAACGCAGAACTGCCGAATTGAACCCAAGTGGAGGGTCTGACCAAACAAATGATTGCCGATGGTCACGATGTCGGCATCTTAGTCACCTGCGCCGGCATCCAACGCAGGCACCCCACACACTAGTTCCCCATGGGCGACTGTGACGATTCTTGCTGATTAAGGTACGGGTACAAGGCGGTCCCCCGTAGGGTCGCACAGGTACACTGTCTATTAACTAGCTATCTGAGAAGCTAGCTATATACACAATTGCTCTCTTGGAGAGATTGATGAACACTGTTGGAAAACGAAAAACCTGATCTTCATGTGACGATTCTTGCAAGCCAACCTCGGGACGAACTGGTCCGTTTGCAATGACTTTAGGACATGCATGCTTACGCCAACTCCATACCATCTCAATGGGCTATCGCGGTAGTATCGTTAACATGGCATCACTTGTGAGCTTCTAGGGAGGCATTGGGGTGACCGGGTACCCGGGCGCCAGGAGGGTTATTGCGCAGATGACCAAGGCACTAAGCAACTAATGGACGCGCCAAGGTGTCAACGTGAGTGCTATTGCGCATGGCTACGTGGCGGCAGACATGAACGAGGCGCTAACGAACAACCCCGAACGGGACGGGCGTCAGGCATTCTGGCGAGGATCTCTGCAGGCGGATGGGGCTCATCAGATGGCTTCAAGGATGCCACAGTGTTCCCCGTGGGGCCGGGGAGTTTGTAAGTTTTAGGTCAGCTGCTTCCCGTTGATTGGGGCTGGATGGGTCGATAAGGCTTGTCGGCTTTTGTCGTTGAACAGGTACAGCTTCGGCCATACCACCTTGATCAGGCTTAGCTCTGACTAAGAAGTCTGAACGGGACATGTGGAGAGCTTCCAGCTGATAATACTTTTTCTTGATGGCTCAACCCTGAGTACATGTTCCATGATGATAGCAGTTATAGCTCGATGGGGGGAATGCATTCTTACCAACTATGGAGGCAGAAGATATAACGTGCTCTTGATCAATGTGGACTCTGCCATGACCCATGATGCATTCACCGGAGCTGTGATGGCACTCACAGTCTGAAATAGACAACTAGCCGTTCCGCTATTGTAACTAATGTAACCTGTAAGAAGAGTACAGAATCTCAATGAAACTCGTATGAATGCGAGTCCTCGGATGCAGCATTTGATTACCATTCCCGGATACTACCATCCGGGCCGTGAAAGACCTTGCATTGCCATGGTTCCGTCTCTTTCGAGATTTTCTTGATCATATCTTCATCAACGTCAATACCCAATCCATGGCCAGTAGGCGCCTTTACATAACCTCCTTCAATATGAAACACGTGGGGGTTCTTAAGGTATGTCAAAAGATCGACATCTCCGGCCTCTGTGTTGTAATGCATTCCCAGACTCATCTCGAGGATGGAAAAGTTGGGTGATGAAAGCGCAACTTGCACACTGGCAGCGAATGCAACAGGCCCGAGGGGGCAGTGCGGCGCAATTGCAACGTCGTAGGCCTCCGCCATTGTGGCAATGCGCTTGGTCTCAGATATGCCGCCGGCGTGGGCAATGTCGGGCTGGAGGATGTCGACGCTGGCGTCTTCCAAAAAGCGCTTGATATCCCATCTTGTATACAGACGCTCACCAAAAGCGATGGGAATCGTAGTCTGATTCGCAAGCTGCTTAATGGCTTCGGGGTGTTCACATAGCAAGGGCTCTTCGATGAATAGGGGCTCGTGGGGCTCAAGAGCTCTGGCAAGCTGTTTTGCCATGGCTTTGTGCAAGCGGCCGTGGAAGTCGAGACCGACATCTAGACCGAGGGCTTTGACCTGTTTTAGACGCTCAACTGTGGCTTTGAGGACCTTTGGTGAGTCCACCCAATTTAGGTCCTCTGTTGCATTCATCTTGACGCAAGTCAAGCCCTGCTCAATGCGCTTCTTTCTGTACGGGGATTTGAACATGAGGTCTATTAGACGACTTGAGTGAGACTTACGCTGCTGCTTCAACATCCGACGGCCTATCACCGCCAATCCAACAGTATACCTGAACCTTTTCGCGTACTCGGCCACCCAACAGTTCATATATGGGAACCTTAAGCGTCCGTCCTGGAATCACGAGTGTTAGCTAGCAGTAACCCGTGTCTCTAGCAATAATGTTCGCAGGAGTTCGTGTCCGTGCCTTTCAAGTCCCACAGCGCGATGTCGATACCAGACATTGCTGACATGAAAACCGGCCCTCCTCGGTAAAAGCCATGTCTCCAAAATGTTTGCCAGATGTGTTCAATATTGCTATGAAGTGGTTAGCAAACAATTTGACAATAGAAACTGAGCTTACTTCACTGGTTATAACCATTGATAGGGTTTAATGTGACTTACTTTGCCTCTTGGCCAACTATTCTTGGGATCATTTCCTCAAGACATCCCTCCACAGCTAGGTCGTGGCCTTCCAGAGTGGCCTCACCCCACCCGTATTCACCGTTCTCATCAGTGATTTTGACCATGAGCCAGCGAGGCTTTACACGGTAATACCGAACTGTCGCGATTTTAGTCATGGTGTGCTCAAAGGTTGAGTGGCTTGTAGGCCTGAGAGTCTTGTGATGACTATCAAACTGATAACCAATCTAGACGCAACACAAGATGCCCATCGTTCTTGATGTTGAGGTCCATGTGTGACACTCCACTTTGAGATTGCATATACGGGTTGCTCAGTCCACCCCCGCTTTCAAATTAGTGGAGGACGTCGTGCATCCTCCGATGGCCTCCGCATTCTCCGTCCCCATCATTACGTGATCCCCACGACTGACGCTACAAGAGGGCTTCTCTGCCCCGATTCCCACTCGATGGATCATGCAGCAGCAAGCCCCGGCTTGTTCCCGGTCCTTGTCCAACATGTCTTAGCTCAAAATCAACGGCTTCGCGGATTTGCCCCTCACTGTCAAGGGGCTCCCGCGGGACTTCTGTTCGGTTGGTGGATACTCTTATGGCCCCATTCCTAGTGATTATCTTATGCCAAGCCCTTATGTGCATTGCCACTTGTCACTCACTCACTGAGGGTATTCGGCAAGATTCACCGTCAAGACTAAAGGATATTAGAAATCAGTGCATCGCAATACCAAAGGGGACGCTTTCAATTGATTCGATGGAACCGATGATGAGAGCTCATGTGTTCATGAAGGCCTATAGCAATTACAGTGCGGCCAAGCTATTTGGTCCGGGTGAGCATCAGGGCAATATTAAGTGACAGCCCAAAAGTACCAGGGTAAGCCTACCGTCGTCTGAGCATAGCGCATCATGTCTCGACAGAGTATGTGCTGATGGAGAGGGCCTCATCAACATAGACATGATGCCACAATGATACTTGAGAACACGTGCCTTACACAAAGAAAATCCCGTGGAGGATACCCGCTTCGGTATGACACTTGTAGCACATTGCATCTGTTAAGCCACATCCAACATGACTAGAGGCGTCCAGGAAATTGTATCTAGCCATTTGTCTACCCCATAGATTCAATGATTCTAGGAATTATCTATTTCATACTCTAGTTTAGACTCTATGTTGCACAAAATCTCTTCTTAGCTCAAGAATTTTGTCTTTTGGCTTTCCCTTATTCTCTTTATCGTCAAGATCATGAATCATAAACCATCATTTTTCCAAATCTCAGAGTCGTGATAATAGGCGCCATCGTCTGCTCATTAAAGTCACCACCATTATTACAAGGACTCTACTCGCGTGAAGTTCCCTCTTCCTCATCTCGATTCTCACTGGTAATGTTTGTGGGTTCCACAACATCGACCGGATGCAAGCCTTGATCCTTGACAAACAAGCAGCCGATCAGACAGAGGCCGATCAACGGTACTTGTAAAATAAAGACGGCCCGGCTTGCCGCCATATATGAATCCAGAACCACAGACATGTCTTGCTCGTTCAGTTTGGGTATCGAATAGCTGCTGCTTGCCAAGTATTTGAATTCTGCCGGGAGATGAGCCCGCAAAGTT
This sequence comes from Colletotrichum sublineola, assembly GCA_020631755.1. NCBI lineage: Eukaryota > Fungi > Ascomycota > Sordariomycetes > Glomerellales > Glomerellaceae > Colletotrichum > Colletotrichum sublineola. The sequence goes on from JAHSQG010000009.1 coordinate 2,975,736, forward strand.
GCTTGTAGTACTGCTGCAGATACAGCGAGGCCGCAAGCACCGCCAGCGCATCTGAAGAAGTTGCGGTTGGAGGTGATTACTGCCCGTCGGGGTTTGATAGAATGTGCTTGAAGAGCCACAAGAGTTGGCTGGAAGATAAGGCCAACTCCTATACCGATGATGATTAGCGGGATAATAATAATCCCTGATTTTGTGTTTGTACCATATACTAAAGTCACGCCTGCTCCTCTGCATGGTTCATTAGCCGTTAGAATCGCAAGTAAGAGTAAAGGCTTTGACCTACAATGTCCATAGACCGAACCCGGCCCAAATGACCTCTCCGTAGCGTTGGGTTCTGGAAATCTACCGGCCAGAAAGAATGGAGAACGCCGCTTGAACTGATACAAGTGGAAGATATATCAGAGCAGACTTGATGACTGAATACTGATGGGCGTTCTGGAGGTATAGAGGGATGTAGTACAGGTATGATTGATACACTGCACCAAGCAGAAAGCACTGTGCTAGCAGAACAGCAACTACTTTGTTCTTGAAAATTGAAACTGTTTTGAGTAAGTCAGCACTCAACAAAATCAATATCTAGAAGTGCATCATAGGATGTTATTACCTGGCATCATCGGGAGCTTTGCAAATTTCCACTCGACAAACACGAAAGATACCAGAGAAATGGCACCGATTGTAAGCATGCTAATAACCATTGCCGAGTTCCATGGAAAATATGCACCACCTAATGCCTGTAAGTAAATGTACCGACAACTTCCTCATAGCTTGAGGCCAAGATTTCAGTTGAACCTACCTCCAGAGATAGGAATCAGTAATAAGACAACTCCGGTCGAGGAGGTGAGAGAGCCAGCATAGTCGATTTTCTTGACGTTCTTCATAAAATCCTCATCCGATGGCTTGGATGGTAGGAGGTAGTATGCAATGATTCCGACAATGAGCCCCAACGGTGAAAGCATCCAAAAAAAGGCTCTCCACGTCGCCTTCTCGACAAAGGCGGCAGCAAGGAAAGGCCCAAGAGCACTACCCAGCCCGACCATCGACCCAAGGATACCCTGGTAATTTCCTCGTTGCTCGAGAGTGACAACGTCCGAGAGAATTATCATGGCAAGGTTCGATATGCCACCTCCGCCGATGCCTGCAATGCCGCGGCAGATGTAGAACATGGTCGCATTCCGTGAAAGCCCGCATAGTAGATCGGCGAGGGACAGAAGCCCAATGGCGCTCAAGAAGATAGTTTTGCGGCCAAGGATGTCGGAAAAGCGTCCGTAGAGCATCTGAAATGTTGTGTTTGCAATGAGAGACGAGGTACCCGCCCATGAGATGGTGTCCTCTGCGTTGAGGTCCGCGGCAATGGTAGGTAACGTAACGCTAATTCCATTTTGGTCGATGAATGTCACTAACAGGGTGACTGCAAGAGTCACGGAGACCACGAGCAGCTTTTTGAAGGGCAGAATGTGGGTTTGATCATGAAGGCCCTTTTCGGCCGTGGTTGGCTGTAGATCGGCCCTCATGCTTCAATCCTTATTGACTGTCGGTTCAAAAAGATAAAGCAGCATTGAATAACAGCAGGATGACAGTGATTACCTTTAAAAAAGAAAGTACCAACGTCGAAGTTAGGTTCAGTTCAACTGTTGGGGAGGTTATAATAGTGCAGAAAAAAAAATTCAACCGGAGATCCGACGTTGAGAGCAGATACCGGTCGGTCCAAGAGCCAAGGCTCGGAGCATCTCCGTCCAAGATTGGTCCTTCGGCTTCATCTCGGCTCCGGAATCGGCAAAGAAAGGTCGAGAATTTGTAGGAGGCAAATGTTACGGTGAATGGAACTAAGGGATGGGTCATTTGGGCCATCGATGCTCTTAGTGTACAAGGGATCCGGCAATTTTTGAAGCGATTGACTCCACAATTGCTTATCATGCATCGGATGCGGCTGCGTATGTCCGAAGCAGTTGTTGATTCGCAATGCGTTTTGATTTGTCCCGACTCTGCCTGGTTATCAAGAAGAATGTACATGTATACTAGTTGCGTGACACTGTGAATGGAAAACCAAATCGATAAGAGCATTGTTACTCAAGGCATGTATGTATATATAAAGTATCCTCTCCGATATAGACGTACAACCTGATATACCGTAATGAGATTGGTATGCTGTTACATGCAACTTTGAATGGGTGAAGTGTTTATTCTGGATACCAGTCTCATAACCAAAAGCGATGTTGAGAGCGAAGAGGCTCAGGAGAGCCGTCTCCTCCAAACAAGAGTTCAAGCGGTTCATTCAGGCTAAGGAACTCCCACAAGAGGGAACAGCCTACTTCAATGAGGACTTGCTTCCAACCCCACCGGGTATCGTACCCCTTTATCCAGCTTGAAATCAAGGCAAACAAGAGTTGACGGCTAATTTGCCGCATAGAACACCGCAAGTGGACAGCTTTGCACTTTTTTACCTATTACTTGACTCAGACATTTTCACCCGGCTCTTACAACCTCGGAGCAACCCTGATCTCGATTGGTCTCGTACGTTAAGAGGCCTAAGTTGCCTTGAATTCAGTCGCTCACAATGAGTAGCAATGGTGGCATGGCATGATTGCCGCCGTGATAGGCTCGGCCATTCTCAGTGTCGTTGTTATTCTCAACTCCCGCGGCGCAACTCAGTATCACGTGGGCTTCCCGGTCTATGTCCGCGCTGCCGCAGGTGTGAGTGGCGCAAAACTGTTTATCATAGTCCGGGCATCCGTTGCGGTCATTTACTTCGCAACTCAATCATTCTATGGAGGCATGCTCACTTCGGTGGCGCTGCGCGCCATTTTTGGGTCCAGCTGGGAAAACATTCCGAACCGCCTGCCAGCTAGCGCCGGCATCTCTTCCAAGAACCTTCTCGCCTTCTTCATATTCTGGATTATTCAGTTTCCGGTGATGTTCATTCACCCAACCATTCTAAGGCACCTCTTCGTCATTAAATCAGTAGCAACGACAGCAGGCTTGTTCGGAGTCCTCGGATGGGCCGTCCAGATGAACGGAGGAAATTTGGGAAATTTCGACTTCGGCGGCAAACCTTTGAGGGGTAACGCTTTGATATGGCCAATGATTCAAGCCATCAACAGCGTCATGGCTGCGCTGTGTCCGATCTTGGTAAACCAGCCCGACGTTGCTCGGTATGCCACACGGCCTTCGCAAGCGACCTGGTCGCAGGCAATAGGAATATTGGTCAGCAAAGTACTCGTCATGTTTCTTAGTTGTGCAACAACAAGTGCGGCATCTGGCGTTCTTGGAAAGAGCTATTGGAACGTCTGGGACTTGTACAATGCTATACTGACAGAGTACTGGGGTCCTGGAGCTCGAGCTGGGATGTTCTTTGCTTCGGCTGTAAGTTGACTCCATATGGTTTTATCAATCGGTACTTGCTGACTTTCATCACAAGGGTATGATTCTTGCTATTATAGCGACCAACGCCGGTTCGAACTCTCTGCCAGTTGGGGCCGATGTCAGTGGTCTTTGGCCTAGGTATATCAACATCGTCAGAGGCCAGGTTCTTTGCGCACTTTTTGCGCCTATATGTGTGCCATGGAAGATAATCGCCAGCGCAAGCTCGTTTCTCACATTCTTGGGTTCATACACTGTCTTCCTAATGCCTACTTGTGGGGTAAGTGAGCTCGATTGCTTCAGTCAAGATCAAAAGCGCTGACGGTATCTGAAGATTATGATCGTGGACTATTGGATTCTGCGACGAGGCAATTTCCACGTTCCAAGTCTGTACACCAAAGCCGAAAGCTCTCCGTATGCCTACTATAAGGGATGGAACTTAAGAGCTGTTGTGGCGTGGCTCTCTGGTGTCATCTTTACCGTGCACGGTATTGCGGGGAACCTAGACCAGGACTCTGTCAACCAGGCCAGTAAGAATATGTACAAGTTGGGGTTTCTCCTGTCTCTTTTTATGGGCTCCTTGGTTTACTATATGGTCAGCCTGCTATGGCCAGTGCAGATCTATCCGACGGGAATGGACACGGAGATAACGATGGGATTCGAGAGCATGGCGGCCTCAGAAGGGTTCCTTCCGGGGGAAAGTATCGAAACGATCCGCGGAGCCTTCTCAGTTATTCATGCTACCATTGTTGACGAAAGTGCTGAGAAAGATGCTGGTATAGAGTCTATGGACAAGGGACATGCTCTTTGATAGTGGGATGTATGTAGAGCAATAGTACAGTTCGCTCATACCGGTTCCACGACGCCTTTCGTGATCTGTTGGTTTCGAAGCATCGTTTCCCTTGATTGACTTGTTTAATACTTACCTCTGGTTCGTTGTTGCAACATGGGGAGTTGGTGCCTTTTACGGAGCTCAGCCGATTCTGACCTGGATTGCCTTGAAGCTTTCACCAAGCATGTCATGGAAGCAAACATATAGGTCTAATGTGGACCTTCTTATATTCGACCCTATGTTCGTACTGCTTTGTTTTTCAAGTTCAAGGAAGTTGAATAGAAATGAACAGAAAGCAATAGCTGCCTCGTATCAAGGCTATAACCGTATCAAATTTGTCAGCTCTCGCATAGAAAAGCTGCTTTAATATCACTAGCGATGCGCATGTCGATGGCCTCATACATTGTGAATTCAATTCAATACTCTTCCTACTTCATGCGCCCTTCATCCACTCCCTGTTAGGTTTGTATGGGAAATGGGATCTCATATGTTTCGCAATGTCTCGTCTTGTCGTGACCCATACTCCTTCCTTTTCAGCAACGTACTTCATGAACTTCCTCAATGCCTCCGATCTGCCCGGCTTACCGATGATACGCGTATGCAAGGGAATGTTCATCAATTTGCCTCCTTCTCGGTAGAAGCAGTCGAAGGTGTCCTTCAAGTACTGCTCGTATGTTTCGCCGACGGAACTGCCGAATCCCGGCGACATGTGAAATTTTCCGTCATTGCAATCGTAGTTGTAAGGGATGAGCAGCATCCCCTCCCTCTTGTCCTCTGGCAAGTCTTCCTCCCAAGGCAAGTCGAGCCAATACGGAACGTCGTCGTTGTAGCATTCCGAGGACCACAGAAACTCACCCCCAAGGCTCTTCCAAACCTCTGGGAACAAAGATGGTGTGTTGGGTGTTCCGCGGCCGAAATAGGCGCCAACTGGCATCTCGCCCGAAACCTCTTTCAACATCAATATGTTTTGCTTGATGTATTCCTTGTCTTCTTCCAGCGAGTAGTTCCAGATATCCAGCCATCTGAGTCCGTGGCAGGCAATCTCATGTCCATCCCGGACCAGGGCCTTTGCAAAGGTTGGGTTGCGCTTAAGAGCGTATGCCACTGCGTAGGTGGTAAAGTTCCAGCCAAACTCTTTGAAGAGCCGGATGAGGCGCCATGATGCCGAACGACTTCCGTATTCGAAGTCTTGCTCGGCATTCAAGTACCTGGCGCCTTCTTTGTACTCTCCAGACGCACCCTTTTCCCACAAGTATGGTTCCGAGAAAGCATCACCATCTAAAATGCTGCGCTCACCTCCTTCCCTAGGGATTTAATCAGCCTCAGCGTTTTTTCTTATAGAAACTACTAGAAACCTACTCGTAGTTCAGGATAAATGATACTGCAATGCGAGCGCCATTGGGCCATTTCGGGTCAAAGCCTTCCTCGCCGAACCCTTGAAGACGAAATTCAGCGCTTGCAGTGAGAAAATTAGTAGGATGACTTACCCTCAAAGTCCCGAGGTATCTGAAGTTTCTCTTCGACATGAACCATATTGAGTAATTCAACGTAATGTTTGATTGAGTCTGGAGGTCGACAGCGGATTTGGAAAGCTACGGGGAGATTGGTTTATGATTTGTGACATTAAGCCGGGAATTATACAAGCAGTATTTGCACTGAAATACATGTTATCTTGTGATCGGCGCCACGAACAAATCGGCACCGAGGCTGTCATTCCCGAATCCATTTGCCCGTTATCGTGATTGTGACGGCCGTACTGCGGGCGGCCTTGGACAGTGGGGTGATCCCTCCAAAGATAAGGCAGTTGCGGGGATAATCAAGCTACATGCACTCATGCATCGGGTCATTGTCTCCGATGCTTTGAGATTGTCATCAGATGCACTAAGCGGCCGCTGATAAACAGAAAAGGGCTTGAAGATAACGATAAGAATCCTAGGATCGTGCAGGACGTGCGCTTTCTCTTATTCGTACTGCCCGGCTGGAATGAAGACATCGAGGTTCAGAAGTTTCTTAATAGGCTTCACGTAGCTGTTCACTTTCAGGTAAAACTTCTATTTAATTATCGGCCAACCTCACTGATGACTATTCAACTTGAAAACATAATTCTCAAGGCATAACACCGTCATGTCTGTCTTTTCTTTGGAGGTGGCTAAGGCTAACCCAGTGGATGGGACAGTCCTTGATGAAACCTTAACCACTCTTGGGGTTTCTATAAATGAAGAAGAGAAAGATGACTATCAAAGACTTCTTGCCGTGTTCCACGAATCAGTTGTGGGGCTCATGTCACTCCCAGGTATGTGGCACACTGGTGACCGTGCTATCAAGCGCTCTGACATATCCTTCCCTAGACTATGTGCCGCCGGTAGATGAGACGAGGTTCCCCAGGGAAGACATCAGATTTCCCGAAGCATCAGAAAACCCTTTGGGAGCCTGGGCATGGCGATGCCGTGTGGGAGACAAAAGCAGGAAGGGCGGTCTACTTGCTGGCAGAACTATTGCAATCAAGGACAACATAGCCGTAAAAGGCGTACCCATGCTCCTTGGTACCGAATTTGTCAAAGATTATGTTCCGGTAAGTCCTATGCATCCTTTAAAACGTCAAATGACGGGACTAATTTGGTCTCATAACAGAACACAGACGCGACCTGTGTGACGAGACTACTTGAAGCAGGGGCACTTATTGAAGGCAAGTCCGTATGCGAGAACATGTGTCATTCAGCCACGAGCAGTTCATCATCAACGGGCCATGTTCACAACCCCTACGCAAAAGGCTATAGCAGCGGCGGTAGCTCGAGTGGCTCCGGTGCTCTCGTTGCCAACGGAGACGTTGATATGGCTCTTGGTGCAGATCAAGGAGGTTCCATCCGTGTCCCTGCTGGTTGGTGTGGTCTGTATGGTCTGAAGCCAACCTTTGGACTAGTACCATACACGGCATGTGGCTCCAATGAGCCTACCAACGACTATATTGGGCCTATGACGCGGACTTTGCTTGATAACGCGTTGATGCTGCAGGCCATCGCAGGGAACGACAACATCGATGACAGGTCCTTTTCTGCACCCTCACCCGATAAAGTTCCCAAGTACTATGAGAACTTGGTCAAGTTGGAAAGTCCAAAAGATCTGTCAGGATTCAAGATAGGCATTCTTATAGAGGGAATGAATCAACAATCCATTGAGCCGCGGGTCAGGCTGTGTGTCGAGGCTGCGGTCCGTGGTTTCAGCGAACTCGGAGCGACCGTTGAAGAAGTATCAATCCCCTTTCACTCCAAAGGAGCGGCCATCTGGACCGCCATCAGCAAGACCGGTGGGTATCTCGCAAAGAGAAATCTCGCCTTCGGCAGAAGGGGCCACGTCATGAACGACCTGACAGAGAAGTTCCAAACCTTGACGCAAGGCCAGTGGGACAATGCCTACGTTTCCTCCAAAAACATCTACCTCAACGGTGTTTACGCACAAGCTGCGTTTCCGGGACTCCTTGGCAAGGCAACGAATCTTAGTCGGAAGCTCCGCGATGAATACGATGGTGCCCTTTCGCACTATGACATCCTTGTCGCACCAAACTTGCCTTATGTCGCCAACTCTCACACTTCGTACGATGCATCGCCTCTGGAGAAAATTGGGAAGCAGATAGGACTCACTGCCAACACCGCACCTTTCAACCAGTCTGGACACCCAGTTTTGGCGATGCCGATTGGCATGCTGCCGATAGAGGAAGGCCCTCTAGCAGGGTCCGGAACGAAGTTGCCTGTGAGCATGCAACTGATTGGAAAGTGGTGGCATGAAGAGGATGTCTATCGAGCTGCTTACGCTTGGAGCTTAAAATATGACTGGAAGAAAATGTGAGAGAGGGGCTCTGGTAGATATTCATGAACCGGGAGTTGTTCTATCCTTTGTAATGTGAAGAAATCTCTCTTATCATATCTGGCCAAACAAACAACTCTTCTTTATGAAAAGACTTTTTTCTATAATTCATGTGCCGTTTTTTTTTTGTTTTTTTGTTTTTTTTTGTAGCCTATAATCTTGGTGTCTAAACGCCATTCTACTCCTCTCTCAGTAGTTTATGCTCAGATGACTTGGCTGTCACATGGAAGCTTTCCTGAGTACGGTGAATACCCTTCACATTCCAAGCAAAGTGTGCACCGCATAGCTTGGGGCCTTGAATTCAAAGCTTTTTTACCATGATATCGTCGGTCTGTACCACGGGACCAACAGCAAATCCGTGGGTGCCGCATGTCCTGTACCCCCACTTCTCGTACGCTTTTTTCGCCCGGTGGTTCTCCTGCCAGACACCCAACCAAATGTATTTGAACCCCTGATCCCTAGCCATCTCCTCTAGTCTCTCGGCCAAGAGCTTGCCGGCGCCTGTGCCGTGTGCTTTGGGGTACATATATATGCGCTGCAGCTCGACGAGCCCGTCGAGGTGGTCCAGACACGGCTCGGATGAGCCCCGAGTAAGCATTGCGAAACCCAAGATATCGCCCGTTGCATCACTGGCTATGATGGTGTCCTTGTTGGGATCTTTGAGATCTTTCGTGATGGCCTCGAGGCTGTAAGACTCGTCGAGAAATGCTTGCAGCTGATGCGCCTCGACTGAATGACCGAACGTAAGCGAAAATACGTGCGCGCCAAGTTCGGCGATCGCTGTGGCGTCAGCAAGACTAGCTGGTCTGAGAGCTGCCGCCGGCCGTTTGATTTCCTGATTTTCCGTAGACTTTGTCATGGTTGTCGGCCTTGTGGATGAAAACAATCTGCGATGAAGAGGGAAGGGAGGGGGGTGCAAGGTGGCCAGCGTATGTCAAGAGGGCCGGATGCTGTGCGACGAATGAATGACTGGAGCTTTTTTTTTGAATGACCCAACAATCTAGCTGCTAGGTTTCTTTGTAGAGATACTCCGTTTCGTAGCATTGCCATCGTTTGCGCTAGAACAGCTTTATATGGCCTTGTCACATCGATGGTTCTAAAAGACACGTTAACAACATGTCACGAGGTATATAAGCGTTAGTTACTGCCTAAGTTACTAACAGTATTATTTTGTGACGTAATAGTCATAAGCCTAGCTTCTACCTGCTTAGTACTATAATAGTACTAGTACTCCCTTATAGTAATAAGCTTAAAGTCTTATATAAACACTATAGGTTTAATTCCTATAAGGGGCCCTTAGCTAAAATCCTAGAGAGTCTAAGGGAGCATACGGTCTATACCACCTACGTTTAGGTCTCCTATAACAAAAGGGTGTATATCTAACTTATAACGTGTACTAGGTTAAATCTAGGGGGTGTATTATAAGGTATATAAGCGTTAGTTACTACCTAAGTTACTAACGGTATCGTTTTGTGACGTAACATAACACTACTTTGATTCCGAGAAAAGCAAACACGCCCTGTTGTCAATGCTCAAGCACATGCGCCCTATTGCCAACACTATCCCTGTTGAGGTAAGTTCGCTAGACAGCTCTGCTTAGCGGGTACCGAAACCTAGGTAGCGCACGAACAATAGCTTTCGAGATAACAAGGATGGCTTCTGAATGCGGTACAGGCAAAGCACTTCTAACCGTCAACTGCTATCATGCTGTCTTATTTGAAGACGTGCCAGGGTTTTCGAGCATTTTTATATGTGGAATTACTTTATCAACCACGCTACTCACCGTACCCACGGGGGTCAATACCATCCCAGATTACCGCCGGTTCTCCCTCAATTCTAGGGTATGACAGCTCCTGGACCATCTTCTTAACATTCGCAGCAGCCTCCCCAGGAACCTGAAGACGCTCTTCGTACTCAGCTTGTGATAGCCATACGGCGATAACGCCAGCGACTGCAGGCGCGGCTTTTGCAAAGTGTAAGAGCCACCCTAAGATCCGAAATGCATCATGGAAGGTGGGTGATCATACCAAAGGATGTGCCATAATGACTTTCGTATCCGGTCGATTCTCCACTGGCGCACTTCACATGGCCGGGTGCAGAGACTGTCAGCTGCCTTCCGCTGCCCTGCGAGTAGGATGCCCGGCGGCCATCGTTTCCCACTGCGCCGACAACGATGAGGTCTGTTGTCGGCCCGAAAGAAGCAGGGTATTTGGTCACATCGTCAATGCCCGATGTCTATAGGCACATTGAGCAGACAGAATAAGCGCTAAACCTATTGTCACGATAGCTTCATTCATTCCACCCTCTGTAACTCTATTGTCATGTGCCACATCACGTGGTGTTTTACATTCGTTTCCCTATATATAGGACTTCACCTTAAGCATCTTCACTTACATAGAATTAAGCCTTTTACCTCTAAATTCTCCAATGCCCTGCTGTGTGCTCTAACTCGTGACACCCATATCATGTCCTCTTGAGTGCACTCACCTTATCGTTTCCAGAACTCGCGACGATGACGACGTCATCTTCCATCAATGCGACAAGGCGCTTCCTGTATGCGGCAGTTAAGGAACGGCCATCCTCATCATCCGTGAACACTAGTCGTGTTAGGTAATGAACTGGTGAATTCGGTCCGAGAGTTGCATCGATAAAAGCTTACGGAACAGAATGGAAATGTTGACGACAGCCTTTCCTCCAAGCATCCTCTCGTATACATCATTACGGAACTCGGTCAGGGCCGACATAATAGCAGAGAATGAGAGGTCTTATGGCAGCTTAATAGTAATTATGTTGGCATCCTTGGCGGTGCCGTAAGCAGGGCCACCTGCCTTTGAGGCGGCGCACGAACCATGATTCAAAAAATCCTCCGCTGTATGTACGGCGCCCGGGGCAAACCAGAAAGCGTTATGACCGCGCATACTGTACCATTCCTGTGTTTATGCATCAGTGATCTGCTGTTGATTATCATCCTCTGGATGCCGCGTACCAGGTTATCGACATTAACTCCAGTGTCGATCATGTAGATGGTTACGCTTTTGCCGGCCTCAGCAGCGTTCCCATAGCCAGGTATCTCATCGAGGTTTGCGCCTTTAGGCTGCAATATAAGCCTGAGTTCATCCCGCGCATCGGATTGTAGTCTGGTCATTGCCTGGTTAAGAGCTCTGGCCTTCAGCGAGGCGGGAATACCATTAGCAGTGAGATGGACAGCTGCGGATGACACAGGAGCGGAAGAAGGCGGCTGTTGCCTTTCCATAATCGCGTCTACGAATACATCTTCAATCTGCGGATGGAATCGGCGAGTTAGCATGGCAATTTGAACGAGTACCCGGAAGAACTAACGCCAGGCACTTTTCTAATGGCACCAGCTTGATCCCCGTTGATTCCCACTGTGAGAAGTTCCGCAAGCCCAGTTCGTTTATTGATTACTTCAGAATCCGAGTTGTGAGTTGCGTCTTTAACTAATAGTGTGCTCTTGACAGACTGTATTTCCTCTGCCGTGGCGTTCGGCGAAAAAAGAATGAGATGAGGTACTGGCGCTGTAGGGAATGACGAACTACTGCCGGCTAAGGAAAGGATGAGGTAAAATACAAGCCTACAGGAGACAAGCATCTTTAACTATTATGAAATTATGAACGTTAATGAAAATGATAAAAGAGTGGGTGAGATGCACATTCGTCTGATTTACCCTCGTATGAGCATTTCTACCCCTATATAGCATTTGAGGATAGTTAGGAAAAGTACGGCGAGTCAAGAGACGCACTTCATATGTCAATCTCAGTAAAAGTAGAAGCCGTATTTGACTAGTGTGTATGATATATATGTGTGCAACTACTGCTATAGGAAACTCGCTTGTGTATGTGTAGCCGTAGGGGCAACTAACTGCTACTAGATTCCCTTGTTTTTGGGAGGGACATCTGTCCTAGCAACGATGGAAGTATTTGTCTACAGTGACTACTTATGGACCTGCTTGTGGTGTAGAAGCCTAATTCAATTGTGCCACGAATCTTGATTAACTGCGTGATTGACTGTTTGCCTATGCACAAAAAGTACCAATACAAGGCGGTCCTTTTGAAGGTCACCCAGATATCTGGAATGTTGATTTTTCTTAAATACTAACGACCCATCTCGAGGCGTTCAAGCCTGTCCTGACTTTTCTTCCACCTTATTTCGTTCTGTGCCGAAGATGACAATACAACAGACAGCAGCGCTCGAGGCCGCAACAAATAGACCACTCACAGTCGAGAACCAACCCACCCCTATTCCATCAATGCCTGGGAGGACAACCGCCGTACCAATAGCAGCGACGGTGTACCGCATAAAGTAGTTGCCGGCTATTGCAGTGTCAGTCAAAGTCTTTGCAATAAGGGGAGGCACATCTCTTACCCATCACTTCTGCCGCTCTGTCGCGGAAGACGTCCAAGCAGTAACTGTTGAGGCCAGGGAAGCAAACCATTTGAGCAACGCCTTGCACAAACATGCAGATGACGGGGAGAGGAATGCCGCCTTTGGCTTGGTCAATCGCCCATCCATAGATGATGATGCTGGAGGGAATGACGAGGCCCATTGCGATGAATGAGCTTCGAAGCCGGTCTTCGGGTACACGCTTTCCCCGCTTGGCGATCCATCGTTTGACGGTCCTGTCGGCGTATGGACCGCCGAAGAAAGTTCCGACAAGATAACCTGCCCCCGGTGCGAGGAAGAAGAACCCCGATTGCAACGGAGAGGTCAAATGGAATCTTGGGTTTATGACATACCGAACCGGTGTCAGAAGGATTTGCATGTTCCACAACATTGAAGATGCGGCCACTCCCTATTCCTTGAATCAGCTATGAATGCACGGAAAACCAGCCTGCGCAGCGCTGTTCAACCATCCGATTGATCGAATCACGACGCAGCAAGTAACCCCGTTGCCCGTTTCCGCCATGGCTTGAGACCAACTCCAATTGTTGACGGCCATTCAATGTCAAAGGAATCAAGACTTACCACAATGAAGATTTTTGGGTACTTGAACAAAGCAATAACCCGGAATGGGTTTGCCCACTCCCAGATTTGACCGCACTTCTCTTTCACCGTCAAACCTTCCAACTCGTCTGACCACTTTCCGTGGGTGGTTTCCGGTAGAAAAGCAATTGACAGGACCATGGCGACGCCCCCTATTGCACCCTGAAACCAGAAAATAGTTTGCCAAGCGGAGAATGTTATGATAACACCTCCGATGAATGGCCCAAGGGCAGGGCCGATCAGGGTGCCACCCAAGAACCATCCCAATGCCGTGCCGCGCTCAGTCGGTCGATACACGTCGCTCAGGCAAGCTGACCCGACTACAAGAAAGCAAGTTCCGGCGAATGCAGAGATGGACCGGAAGATGAAGAAAGCTGGAAGGTTGGGAGAAAGCGCAGTGGCAAACGAGAAGGCGCAGAATAGGACTGACGATGTGACAAAGACCTATACCATTTAGTTCGACCGAGCGAGGAAGAGCAAACGAACACAGTTGCACAAGCGTTTGGCTGCAGGAAGATGGCACATGGAGAGGTGATTGATTGTGCTTACCCATTTCCGACCATATACCTGACTCAACGGACCCCAAAAAAGGACACCAATGCCCATCATCAACAAGAAGAGGGCGTTGGAATAGTTGATGACGGTTCCTGATGTATTGAATGCAGCCGATACTTCGGGCAAAGCCGACAGGACTAGTAGGGCCGCCAGGTTGATGGCGAGACCGCCAAACGAAACGATGGCTGTGATCAATGCCTTGTGGGCGGGCGTGAAGCGATCGTACACCGTCTCGTCCTCACGATAAGAATACGGTCGGCTGGGGGTCTGCGCGATGATGTTGACACCCTTCTCGGCATTGGATGTTTTCAACGCCAACAAGTCTGGCGGTAATTCGTCATTCCTTGTGGGCACTTCTGACAATGTGTGTTCAGACATGACGAGTGGATCGATGAAGACTTTGCTTCCAACACGGGACAGAAGAGAGAGTACTGCATGAGCTTTTTGCTGTATTAACATACAACTGAAGTCCAACTAACGAATTCGACGAGAGCGAATAGACAACAAGAGAGGAATAGGCCTTGCCGAAAAATGCGTCCCCCAAGCGAGCAACTAGTCTTGAATGGATCCGGAGCTGAGGGGACAGTGTCCGTATATAAGGAAACTCGGCGGCATACCCACATGGCTTCGCGTATCCGAAGTCGGGCACTACACCGTACATCACTTCGGAGGCGCACCCAAAGATACTGCTGTCGTGGTATCATCCACAATTCGTAGAGGGAAAAAAATAAACTGCCAGTTGGAAAAGGGCCCTTCAGGCCCTATCTTTGGGATTCTGTACTAGCGGAGCGTCTCCGCAGCGGGGACGACCTGCAACTTTTTGCGTCTTATCCCCTCCACTTCGGGTTGAAATCAGGCATGATATTGGACAAGGGCTGGCTCTGGTGCTCCACCGAAGCTGCGGTTCCCTTATCTAACATGATCGGGCGTCGGTCTAGCCTCCGTGCAAAAAAATGAAATGAAAAAAGGGCAATGAGACGGGCGCCCGGGCGTGGGGTGCATCGAGCGCAGTGGATTTCCTAGTATCGGCGCCGGTTGAGCGGCGGACGGGAAGAAGGCCGAGATTGCTGGCCCCGAGGTCGGTGGGACTGGAGGCCACCCAAAGCCGCAATCTACCGGGCTCGGATCCGTTTGTCTGATTGTCGCACATCATGGCATCGCAGAGTAACATTCGCGCATATTGCTGGGTCACATACAGTTGAGTCGTTTTTTGCCACCCCCAAAATTCACTGAGAGCACGAAACTTGTGGTAGACGGACACCAGTCCCGAAACATTTCACGATATCAATGGTATAGCTCGGGGTTTCGGAGGTTGGACTCCGAAACCTGAGTCAATCGAACCGCGGTCGATCTGGGCCTAGTGGTCAATGGCTATTATTCCGGCTTGTCTTGTCATCACCCGGCGTCTTGCTAGCCTCAGCTAGTCTTTTCTGTACTATTCCTGCCATTTTTCTTTGTCTGTCCAAGCGGGAAGTTTTTGCCTCCGGAAGTCTTTCTCCTGCTGCAGCTGTTAAATGCCTACGATGACTGCAAAAGACAAGAGGTGGGCTGTGAAAAGAACGCCGTCAAATTGAGGAGTAATCCAAGCAGTTGATGACCATTGAAAAGCAACCCATTCTCTAGCTTAGCAAGAGGTCAGGGCACATTAATTACTTCGCTCCATGTCGGTGACTGGAGTGAGGAGGTAGGCAGAAATTGAAAATCAACATATTATTTACAATAACTACAACATCAATTTATTCCAGGTAGCCCGTCTGCCTTGCCTGCCACAAGGGTCTGCAGCCAAGTAAACCAACCAGATAGTTCGACTTTACCCCGAATGAGCGGATACAAATGATGGACCAAACCAACCAGCCGGTCGCAAATCGAGTGGCCTTGGGAACAAAAATGACGGCAAAGCATTGCGACCGTTGGTGGTATGAATGAGCGACAAGTGGTCTGCCGTTCCGGCCGCTTGATTATGCACAGCCAGGATTCCAGCATATTACCCTGGTACGAAGCTCCCGCGGCCAGTCCTTCCATTCGAAAATGCAAGACCATGCCAACGTAAGGCAGACTTGGAGGAGATTTCGCAACCAACCGTTGGCGGCCGCATGTCGACCAACATGCAGCCAGCCCCAAAATGGAGCTTCTCGACATATGCGGCAATGCTGTTGGTCGGGTCGAGGCCTCAAACGTTTGACCGCGAGCTCCCTTTTCTTCACATGTTCTGCCAGCCTGCATGTCGTGCGACCCAGCTTGTCTGCCCTGGGCGCCTATGGTCTTCGAGGTTGCATTTGATTGCAAAGGGGTATTTCATGGCAAAGCGGCACCTACAGTTAAAAGACACGGCATTTCCTGGAAGGCTCTATCTTTTTTTTTTTTTTTCCCTTACGCCATTTCCTGAGTGGCAAAAAGCTATCGCCTTACCTTAACCCCCAAAATATCACGCTGTTTCGTTCGAAGATGACGAACATTGACGTTCAACTGCCGGCGCTGCAGGATAGATGGAGGCTGTGCCAAGCACAAGATGAACAGAAGACATCTCTCATCTCTGTAAGCCTATATAACCTGTTTCAATCAGTTGTGGTTCTGATTACTCCCCGCTTAGGAATTGTTCATCCACATCGAGGAAGTGACTCGCAAGCTGGCCGAGGCTGAGTCAGAGCTCAAGGAGAAGAGTTTGGTTATCAGATCGATGTGCGATACTGTGAACGGTCACAAGGAACAAGTGGACCAGTTGCAAACGCAAAAGGTGAAATTCATTCCCGATTCCCTGGCACATTCCAGGTGCTGACTTTGCAAGGACAAACACTGCTTTGCTTTAGTATTGATTGATGGAGATTGCATGCCGGTAAGTAGGCCCTGTGCTTCAATTTGGTAACTGGCTTCTTTGCTTACATTCATAGTTCATGGACGATCTCATTGAGCAAGGCTTGGAGGGAGGCAAGAAAGCAGTAAGCCTTTTGAGAAAGGCGGTGGCCTCAGAGTTGAAGTCGGTTGATCCTTCTCTACCCCATCACCTGCAATTCGTGGTTCGTGTCTTCGCCAATATGAAGGGTCTAGCGAAGACGTACACGGAACTGGGTACAATCAGTGATCCGAGTGTCCTTTACGAGTTTGTCAGAGGCTTCAACATGACGAATGCTACGTGTGAGTTTGTGGACGCGGGAAATGGTAAAGAGTGCGCAGATGAGAAGATGAAAGGTAATCATTTCCCGAATCACAAGCGATTGAGCCCAGAGACTGATATGGCGCAGGAAACTTTGAGTTCGGCGTAGCCAACGTACATTGCCGGCACGTTTTGTTCGGTGCTTCGGCTGACAGCGGGTACGCCCGTCTTTTGGGATCCCATCTCGAGACCGATGAGGTTCTGAAGAAGGTTATCCTGATAGAGGGACCTCCTTTTGCCACAGAGCTGGCTGAAATCAGGGACCGATTTCACGTCGCTTCCTTTGACAAGGTTTTTAGACGGAAGAAGCTCGTCAACATCAAGCGCAAGGTACCGGACTCCATCACGCCTCCTCCGACTCCGTCACCAGACTACGCCTCGGCCGCCGCCGCCAAACCTGTTTTTCTATCTGTGGAGCAAAACTCATCTCAGCCTCAACGCTCGACGAGCGTCTTGACACTTCCTACCAGGGGAGTATACCGGAACAAGGCTGGCCAGCGTGTCGACCCTCCAGTCAATTGTTCACTGCAAGACATCCACAACATGAAACAGAAAAAGTTGTGCAATATCTTCCATCTCACCGGCAAATGCTACTACCAAGAGGTGCAGGGAAAATGCTCTCATGAGCACGGACTACCCCTGAGTCCAAAAGAGTTGCAAGCTCTTCGAGCCGTCGCCCGTCTGTCATACTGCCATTCCCGTTTAAACTGCAACGATCCCAGTTGCCTGTTTGGTCATCAGTGCCCCCGAGAGGACTGCAGCGGGGCGAGTTGTCGGTACAAATTTCCATTGGAGTTACACAACATTGATAGGAGGATTGTTGAGTAGTGCATTGCAGCTTATGGGTTGTAAATGGACCATTTTTGAAAGGGGGTATGCTTCGTTTTTGTAACCGCTTGTTTGTTGCTGTTAGAACTCAGATTCAGTGTTATCTAGGCTACTTCTGTTGCAAGGCTTGAATTCATAAAATATCAAAACATAAAGAATATCCAGTTATTAAGTTGGCTAACTGAAGAGATTTCTCCGCTATTCGATGCTATGAATGAAAAATGATTCTGATCAACATCCCACACGCCCCAGCCCGCTAGATAAATACAAGTTCATCCATGTACGCCCCGATGTTACAACGCCATGTGGTTATATGCTCCGACTGACGATGATACCGTTTTCCCGATATTACGTGCCAAGTACCGCCCGCAATCATTGAACCGTTTGCGCAAATTTACCGAAACTGAAAGCACGCCAGGACGTTCTCTGGGGCGCTGGTTTAGTGGTAGTGGCCAAGCTAGCCAGGAAAGCGGGTGAGATATCTTCTGCAGACAATGAATTTTCTGCACTCCTTCTCTTCTTGTCTTGTTTCCTTGCCTTTGTCTGCTTCTCAAGCTTCGGAAGGTCTTTCTTCCCGGTGCCACCTTGTATCAAGCAGGCATCTACGACCGACCTCTCAGGGAGCACCTCAGCCCCGGCCATCTGTCTCGTTGGCCACGGGAATGTGGCAGCCATTTCCTGGAGGGTGACCGGGTTCATCTTCCCCAAGATTTCTCGCAGTTGCGGCTCGAGATTGGTGACTTGCTCGAAAGCCCAATCTTCACGCCTCTGGATCCGGACGCCATCGCGGCGCATCTGGCCCACAAGCCACTCCATCGCAACATGCTGGGGGATAAGGCGTGCGTTACGCATCAGCCAAGCCATCATGTTAGGGTCGCCGGTCTGCCTGACGATTGGCAAACTACGGCCACCGTGCTCGCGTTCTTGAAGCTTTTGTAGGAAGTCGTGGTACAGCCCTAGAGACGCGGTCTGAAGGCCGACGAACTGCGTGTGTATGAGCGCGCGAGCAACTTCGTCGGCCCAGGCAATCCCAGCCTTCATACCAGAGTTTGCTCCGCGACCAGGCCAGAAGTGTACAGTCATCGCAGCATCGCCAGCCAGGGTGACTAGACCGTGAGGTCGTCGAAGCGCCGACGAGTCGCATTGTGGAAGTTGCTCGATTGCCTTGTTGATTCTACGAACCACGATGGGAATGCGGACAATATTGGTGACTTCGCACTGCTTGAAGCCGTAAAGCTCGAGGCCATCGAGAATGGCTTTCCAGAGAGGGCTGTCGGGCTGCTGAGAGGGAGCAAAGACCTGGTTTTCTTGGAACCCCTCGGGAAGACAGCCGTTGACCTTGAGGCAGCTTGGACGGCCGAATGTACATGGGTGACCATCCACTGAAACCATTTGATGCCACTCGGTCTCGGTCAACTGCATGTTGAGATATCCGGTGCCATCCAAGTCACTGGCGTTGAGAAGGTACCGAGTTTGACCCATGGTCAGGAAGATGTTGATGGGCTGCGAGAAAGGAAGCCCACGAGGTCTGTCGAAGGCGACGCCGAGAGCATAGCTTTTGCCCACCTCTTCCTCCTGCCCCGCGAAATATGCGCCGCGCAACCATGAGCCAGCACCATCGGCACCAAGCATAAGGTGGAAGTCGCCGTAGTCTGCCAGGTTTTCCCTCTTGACTTGAACCGCATGCAAGAAGATGAGATCTCGGAACTGGCTGTCCTGTGCACGCCTAAGAAGGCCGTCCTCGAGCTTACGAATCTGCAAGTTGCTGGAGCCAGGCCAAACACGCTCGGGACATCCACCAAAGACGGCCTGTCTTGTCCTGTCACTCATGAGGTCGGTGACGGAGTCTTGAAGGGTGACAACCTGGTCACGGCGGCGAGCTGTAGGTGGGTAGCCGACGAAAGAACTCCCGGCCTGCTGAACCCAACGACCCTCGTAAACGTGAACCTCGACTCTTGTGCCGGCTTTTTCGGCCAGGGCGATCGCAGACGCGAGACCGGTGGGCCCTCCTCCGACGATTACGACCTTGAGAGGTGCAGCAGGGTATTGATACGTGACAGGGTCCTCGGGTAGTTGGGCCAGGTTACGGGCAATAGAAGGATCGAAGAAGAAGTCTCGCACGGATTTTGTTTTAGTCCAAGTGAGGACTTGGCTCTTGATGAGGATAAAGCGCATCCACTGCAGAAGCTGGTTGGCATTGAAGCTCATGTGACGACTGCCGAAAACACGCTTCTCAACTGCGGCAGCGAGTGAAGCTACATCTCGGTATGCGTGGTGTGAAGCAATGATTCGGAGTTCCGTGTTGACTGCGGCGTCATCGCTACGGTAGAAGAAGAGGAATGCTTGAGCTCGCTCGAAGTTGGTCTGGCCCGCGGCCTCCCATGCCGTCTCCCAAGACCGGGGAAACTGGATGGGATCCATGTCTGTGGACGAGAAGGGGAACGACGTCCGACGGTTAAGCTCGAGGTTAGAGTTGGCCGGGGAAGGGAAGGATTGACTACGCATGGAGCTGATCCTCGTCATTGTAAACGAGGTAAAGAGGTTGACGGGGAAAATTGAAATAAATCGAAAGTAAAAGGGTCGACAAGGGAATATGGAAGAGTTTAGAGAACACCAGACTACACAATTAGGAAAGTGGACAAAAGGAATAAGATTAGAAACGGAAGTTGTTGTTGCAATGAATGGGGTAAAAAGTGCAACATGATGAGACCAACAACGTTGATATATACTCACTAGCTACTCACGATGAAGATATGATGCCTAGGAGAGCAAAGATAAGAATAGCTTCAGACCTCAAGTTAACTTCTGCCGCGTGCCCGGCATGAAGGCGGTGCCATTGTGCAGGCAATGCCTACAGGCACCCGTCTTGCATATTGCACAGCGTCAGCCCTATGAATGGTGGTGCACAAGGTGGGTTGCTCATGGCGAAGAGTTCAAATCGGTCTTTGTGTGCAGAGTGTGTGGCTGGGAGCGCACAACTTGCAGGCAGCTTCAATGCTGAAGGGCGGAGGAGCTCATCCGTGACCCCCATTCCCTACTGCGCTGGAAGACCAATTTCAACCACAGGAGTTGTAGATAGCAGCGATGGATTGGCCCCCCCCAACTATCTTGCCGCACGGGTGCGCTGGTGGTACACCGCTGACACGACACATGGAAGACTTCCCACCATCGCGAGAATCGCCCTCCGCTTGGGGTGGGGGAGCGTCTAATGACATAGGTTGGTGCCATCATAGCTTTTCCCTGTTCCGGATGAACTGCTGCAAGCCAAGTCGTTGATGGCTGACCACCCACGTCCCATTCTGTCGAAGTTAGTTTGGTTGACGCCGGTGGACCCCGTGACTCGAGAGTGAGATACCTGTACCTAGTTGGGCTAATTATGTAACCAGGGTATGCAGTGGGTGACATTGGGACTTCCGTTGGCAAAGGACCGGCAGGAGAACAGGCTATAATGATAGGTCATGTATAATTAGTTGGGCGTGGGGTTGCATCGCCTGGTACTTTTGCCCTTACACATGCATACATACCATTCCCGCAAACGGGGTCAAAGTTGCCAAATGCCTGGGCTATTTGTCTGACTTTCCCACAGGAGGACAAGAGGGATGAGGTTTTCCCAATGCGATGAGTAGAGACCATCTACACACTCAGCCCCCTTCACGAAGGAATGCAGCCGCTGCGTTCCGCAATCCTCTACCGGCCAGGCGAATGGGATAGCACGGGTTTCTAGAAAGCCTGCAAATTTAGACCAAGCATTTGGCTGGATCCATTTGGCGCAGCCCAGGTATGTCGGCTAGACACTATCCCACAGCGCCAAGACTCATACCTAGCGCGATGTAGTCCAGCGCTTGCCAGACTACTTATCCATGTTGCAAACTGACGGCACCGATTGGAGAGGAGCTGATCCCGGTACGAAGTACTGTTTACGGAAAGCATGACACAAATCATGAGCTGTGACTCTTGAAACTATTAGATCAATGTGCGTTGTGAAACCATTGCGGGTGCCTAGGTAGCGCAATCAGATAATGTCCCAGATGACGTCTTCGGTGCCAGGTTACTCCCATGCGAATAAAACTTGTCGACTCCTTAGAGCAAACCCAAATCCTGCTATCGGTATTAAGGATTGTATCTACTTATTTCGTCATATTGCTGTAGCTTTTCACTTTGCGTATATTGCAATATTTGGCCCAATTTCTTCTTGTCCAGAGCGCACCCAGGTAACCATGTGACCCTGTATCTCTTGTGTACTCACCATGACCAGTCCCCCTCATCTATACCGATCCGGGATGTTGGGCGCACTGACTGTGGGATACGAAAATCAGTTGCATGAAGCCTCAGATCCATCTTCCTCCTTGCACCACCCTCATGCATCCAGAGTGACACTAAATTTGCCAAGATTTAGACTCCTTGAGGGAGATTCTGTGCACCGTTCGTGCCTATTCTCTGTGCCTGCATAGACAGCTATATATGGGACGAAAAAGGCGTCCTCACGAGACACGGCATCCTGCGGTCATACACCACACCCACACTTCACCACAGCAACGCCAGCCTAACTCTGGCCCCCGGTGCTAACCCCATGAGCTGGGACTTGAGTTCGTCGGACCTCACCTTACGCACAACCCCAAGAGAAAATTCACAATTCCGCAGGCTCACGCAAAAGGCGTTGACCTCAAGTGGTTTTGGCGGGTTGAAACCCTTTGCCTAGCCGTCCGTAAGCGAGGTCATGCCCCCGAGAGAGGTAACAAAGCCGTCTTGAGAGCCGTCGATAGCGAGGGGAAATCTAGTGATTTGCCCCGTTTTATGTCACCGTCCAACACGTCAGACTGTCGAGAGGCTCAAACCTGTAAAGCTAAGGTAGCGACAAATCAGGGGCACATAGTTCTAGATGCGTAATTCGTCAGAGACGGGGCACAGGCCTGGACATTCAGATTCCAACAGCAACGCTACTTAACGACCATTCGTCCTGGTTGTAGATAGTATCATACGTCATTGTCTAGGAGTTAGTAAAAGAAAGGCGTTGTGATGAAACAACTCTGCGAATAGGCAAGTGAAAAACACGTACTAGAGACCCTTCACGGTGCAGCAAGGAGAGCTGCGACGGAGAGCATAGTGAGGCGCAGATTTTGAGTAAATAGTTGCGTGTCAAGAACGGCTCTGGTAGGAGAAGAGTGTAAAAGGGAGAAAGAAGGTGGAATAAAATGGAGGGAAATGGTTTACTGCTGTATTTATTTGCAGGCACCCATAGGCACACTGGTTAGTATCAGGCAAACCTAGGTAGTTTGTCATCGGTCATTACGGAGTTGCGTCTCCTTCGGTTCCGGGCATCATCACCAACACCAACGCAATCGGACTTGCTTGTCGACTCCTTAGCCTGTGGCGTACCCCACCATCTGATATGGCCGTTGGTCCGCATGGTGGTTGCGCCATACACGGTCCCTATCCGCCTGCGCTTTTCAGGCTGCGCCGCATGTGGGACTTTAGTCGAGATCCTTCACAGGTAGACACGCCAGTGAAGGCTTACGTTGCTATCGGCAAGCTAGGTAAAATCACGCAGGTGAAAAAGACGCTATTGTTGCAAATTTACTGTTAAACGTGCTGGGTTGTTGCTTCAGGCCTCCTTGCTTTGCCCTACTGGAAATCGCTGATCTGACACATAATCACTATCTGGAACTTTATCTTAACCCACAGACGCTTGATTGGTAGCGTAGCAGTGCAGTGAGATCAGCCAGGGTCGGCCCCTGCCGAGAATGATACCGGATGATTCATAACGGGGCCAAGTGACTGCTCCCCGGGAACAGAGATCCTTGGCAGTCCCCGAGTCCCGTGTCTGTGCGGTTCAAGGATCTCAAAGATTCGAACCATATTTCACGCTTGGTATATCTTGCCAAGTCATGAATAGGGTTCAATTGTCTCTGGTTCCTCGCACGCATACCATTGCCGTAGACAAAGTCAAGGAGAACAGACGATGGCGCCAACCTCAGCTGCGAACCAGACCGTTCATCATATCGAAGCTACTCAGAGAGTGTTTCCTCACAGACAATCGAACTCGCCCACAACCTCCAGATTGTCAGTAATCGATGCAACGGTTGCGCGATTTACTCCCACAGCAGCGATATGGCTTTATGATAAACCAACGACAGGAAATATATTGCCACAGGATCTTTCCAACTCGATAAGCCATGCACTCAGTCAAACACTGGTCGATTACCCTCACTTCGCCGGCCAGATCCAGTGGGCCACTAAGGACCTCGTCAAAGACGACATCGTTCCGCGACATCTCGGTCGACCCGTGGTCGTCCATGGCACATCTGATGATCCTGGGGTGGAGTTGGTCGTTGTCAACTACGACATGGATCTCGACTGCGTCGTCCCTAGCCGGGATGAAAGAGCAGCGCACCTGAAGCAATGGAACGCCTCAGGTTTTCCACAAAGCGACTTCCTGCCGCCCACGAAGATCGCGCTGATGTCTCTGAACGCTATCGAAGGTTTGCCAGCAATGGCCGTGCAGCTGACAGCATTCAGATGCGGCGGTTTCGGCATCAGCGCAAAGATCTCGCACCCCCTCGCCGACGCCACCGCTCTGGCGAACTTCATGCATCTATGGGCGGCGCGGTCGCGAATTTTGCTCGGTGGAAAGGTTGAGCCGGGCTACCTCGAGTCTTTGAAGCCGATTTTCATTCCATCCCAGCTGGACCAGGTCGCTGGGCTGCGTCGCGGAAGTCCACCTGACCCGGAAAAGGTTGCAAAGGCCCGGTCGCTACCTATGCACCGCTTCGACTGGTGGGCGGAAGATGCGCCAGGATATCCAGCAGTTGTCAAGCCCAGCTCGCAAGCGACCATGCCCCCACCAGATGAGCTGCGTACGATAGAGTTAAGCCCATCAACCTTCCCGCCCTGGAAGACGTGGAATACGGGCGCACCGGTTGATCGCGTCCAGATTCGTTTCACCGCCGACGAGTTGATTCGGATGAAGGATGCCGCTCAGGCAAGTCTTCCGGATAGCCTCAACTCTCTCCGCATTTCCAGACTTGATGCTACGCTGGGGCACATCTGGACTCTGATGAACCGTGCACGTGGCTATCAGGGACATGGAGAGAGTGTGTATATGAACATCACCCTTGGGCTCCGGAGCCGCGTCAGCCCGCCACTTCCCAGCAACTTTGTAGGCTCTCCGCTCCTACTAGGATACATCGAGAAAACTGGCGACGAAGCGGCCTCAGAAGAACTAGGCTCCACTGCTCGTGCCATTAGACAAATGATGTCGCGATTTACGCCCGATGCTGTAGCTGCCTACATCCACGATGCCGCCCACGAGGTCAGTCCTCAGCGTCTATGGCAAGGCTTTGTGGGATCCCACCACACTCTGGTCACTTCTTGGGTCAGAACCAATGCCTACGAAGTTGACTTTTTGGGAACAGGAGGCTTGGCTAGATACGTCCAAGGCGTGATGCCGAAGATAGACGGCCTGGTTCAAGTCATGGACGTTGCGGACACCGGGGACTTCGACGTTAGTCTGTGTATGGAGCACGATGCCATGGGTCGACTTTTGAAAGATCCCTTACTTCGTCGATATGACATCTCGAATGTTTGACAGATGCGCACGGAGATGTATTTGCTATCGTTCGCAGCCTCGACCACCCTTGAGGCCAGCACATGTTGTGGTCGCCAAGAGGGATCCAGAAAGAAGATCTCGGTGACAGATAGGTATGCTCCAAAAGCAGTGTTATCGGGAAACATTCAAACGTGGAAATATGAAATGTGAAGAACAGAAGCAGGAGAAACCAGATAGATCAACTTTGTATGGGTGTTCAACTCGGGCCTATAAAATGGCGGCTACTGGTCCAGGATAGCGTATGGTCAAGGCACATGCTTACGGAAAATTTAGAAGCCTTGTGCTCTTCTCATCGAAGCTGCCGGTCATGCCAACTAAAACGTTCTATTCTGATGCCATGATGGTTCCGATCGAGAGACTAATGAAAGACGGTTGCATGATTCCTGAGGGCTGCTCTTGATCTTTCACAATGAGACAGGGTCCTCGCGTAGGATGAAGCACGACCAATCCCAAAGCTTTGGATCATTTCAAAGCACCGAGACTACTTGTCAATCTACAAGAGATGATTACTTTTCAATTTCCTTTCATTATCATCATAATAAACCAGAGCAAGTCTGTAGTTTTTCTTTTTACCGCGACACTACCATCTCCATGGTGGCAAATTTATGAGTACATAGACTTAATATATACAAGAAACAAATCATTGTGACGGAGCTCTAAGCCGCTGACGATATGATTCGGTTTGCTGGGAGCTTGCATGATTACGCGTAGAGATAGCACAGAGGCGAGCCGCCCAGGGTGTTTAGCACATTGTCGATCGTAGTGCTCTCGGCGGTCACACCCATGTTGAGGGTATCATTCTTGAGGGTATTCCGGCTGGGGGGCCTGTTGTTGAGGGTGATGGTGCCGGCAATGTCGGAGGCTTTCCACAAGTGAAGGGCCTGCCACAGCCAGTACACGCGGTCGACCATGGCGTGGTGTAGGAAGAAGGTGGGGTCAACGACAGAGGAGTATAGATCGCTGGCCTCGCCGTTCACAGTGAAGTGGCCGGCGGCGTGCATGCCGAGGAACCCGTCGCTGAAGCGGCCCTGCAACTCGTTCTGGAAGAGCTCGATGCTCTGGGACGCTTGGCCGAGCGTGATGTTGAGCAGGTTCTGGGTGGTGAACCAGTTCGTCGCGGCGTAGCTGTTCAGATCGCGGCTGAGGCAGCGAGGGTTGTAGCCGAGCCTGCCGTTGGGGTTGGCCTTGAGGCCGTCCATGCCAGGGTTGACGGGTCCAAGGTTGACAGTCATGCTGTCGAAAGGTTAGTCAACGATGAACACAAGTCTGAATAAATGGTATAGAGTAAGGACTACTTTTTGAAAGGACCGCTGGTAACGCAGCCGCCACCTTTGCCGGACGGCAAGAAGATTGTGCCGGCACCGCTGACGCTGCCGTTATGCTTGACGAAGGCGCCGTCGCCACTCATGCTGGTGTCGCTCCCATCGAAAACAGGGGATTTGGTAAGATCGTCCTGGTTCTTCATCCAGTTCCAGTACTGTGGTAAGGGTGTTAGATCTTTTTCTGAAGAGTCTCCTCTGCCAGATACAGATTTCACTCACCGGCTGGGCTCCCTTGTAGCCGCATTCATTGCGCAAAGCTTCTTCGTAGGCGTGGACGAAGTAGCGGTGCCATGTCAGGAAATTGCCCTGAATTTAGTATGTTAGCCTAGAGATACCATTCGGATTCGCCGAAGGACGACTTACAGTTCCGTGGATCTGAACGGTTTGGTTGATGTGCACGGCGACAAAGTCGTCATAGCGATTGCGGGCACCGGGGGCGAATGCGGGATCCGACTTGGACGGCGATGTCAACATGCACTGAACGGCATTGATGTAATCCTTTCTCTCTGTGGAAGAGAAGGAAGCCCTATGCAACACATCGTATTAACTCTCCATTCATTGTATCCGACTAGGTACTCGTGATCGGCAAGGTTCCATAGGGGCAACGAACCAATCCCGGCGGTAACGAGCGTTGAAGATGTTGCAACTACTCCGCTTATTGCTGGCACCAGACTCCAAGAGGGCGTTCATGGCCTGTATCTGGAGGTCTGCCAGAATATCGCTGGTCTCAACTGGCTCAATGGGAGCAGCGATCGCAGTGGCACTCAGCAGGCCAGCGGCCGCGGCCATGACTGTAATGGGATACATGGCTGGTGGTTCTGAAGCTGCTCGGGGAGGATGAAGAGTCGAAGGGTAAATGCACAAAGGATCGACCAAGGGAAGTCGGGAGAGAGATGTGACCCGTTGGATACATCAACAGCGACTGAAGATCGCGGTACAGAATCTAACCGACATAGAGGCCGAGGCACGAATCTAAGTGGGAAGCTGAGGCAGATGAGTGGCCCAAAAATATTAGTAAAAGACGACGTCCAGGCAAATCTCGTTAAGTAATATAAAGACGGATGCCTATTGGACCAGATGATTAAATTACAATCGTAACGTCTAGACTAGCGAGTGGCTAGCAGGCATTGCATGCAGAATTCTGGATCCGTGGGGCGGACATGATAACCGCACTGAGCGGCCGAAATGTGGTACTCGTGGCGGAAGACCCTCCATTTGGGGGCGAACCGGCGGGCGCAAAGGTATGAAGAGGAACGGGAAATCGAACGTCTTCATGTGGTGGATTTTCGCAAGGAGAGGAAATACGGTAGACCACACACACCCAGGACCCATGACGCCGGGCTAGACGGCCAGGAAAGGTAGGGCTAGGCACGGATGATGGATGGGAGACAGGGATAACGACAGGGGAGATGCGTGCCGTCGCCACTGCTTGAAGACGGCGGAGATTAAACGTCGACTAGCACCGGGGAAGACGGAGGGCTGGTGAAAAATCGGATGGATGGATGGCGGACTGGATTCCGTTGCTGCGCAGTGGCAGGCTACTCGATGCACTCCAGAAGCGTGGAAGCCGAACGCACCACCACGAGGGCGACACGGAGTCAAAATATGAGTTGATCTCGACATCAGAGACATGCGGGGTGGTTTACGAGGTCGTATTCATCGGTCACAATCCGATCCCACAGAGTCCACTCGAGCCTCGGGTCTGATCAGCGGGATCCACGAGTAAGTAACTGGGTTGTGATTTTCCGCGTTCTCGCCATGTTCCCACTGTTCCCCCTCTTTTTTTTTTGTGCCCATAGGTACGGAGAGCATCCTCCCGGATGATCAGTTGAGAATTCTCCGGACTCATTAGTAGCTTGAAAGCGTGCTCACACAACTCACCGGCGGCCGGCCGTCAACTACCAATGGGTGATTCCCTTATCCCCCTCCTTGGCGCCACCAATGTCATCAATCCGGGACGCGGCTGGCGATTCCCCATTCGGTTCACCTGCCGAGTTGCCCGCACGCCAATGCTGGCTATTTTTCTTGGATCAGCTAATGCCCAGGATGCCCAGAGTGGCTGAGATGAATTGTCACGGAATCGGGATTGCAAGAACCTAATTTTCGTTCTATGCGGAACGGCTCGATGAACAGCATAACTAGGCCACTTGGCATGTCTTGTGCTCTTCGCCAGACAGTTGTGTCTCCATAGTCGACCCGACGATTTGGGAAAAGGCTTCGTGAAGCCCACATACCCAAAGGACTAAAGCGTCTGCTTAGATTAAAACTTGATGGATCTTCTGCAAAATACTCCACATCGAACGAAGAGAATTCTCGCTAGAAGCTTTCGAACCCGTGAAAAGAGTGGTCTCATCCGCTACGAAACCCGCACGGAAATAAACAGACAGGTGTTGGGATGAGTGTACACGCCCCTGCAGAGGAACACGCATAGTGTTGCAGTGGAACTCATGCCACCTTCCCGAGGCGGATTGGAACAACCATCCTCAACTCGCTGTAAGTGGCTACATGCCGTCCAATGACGGCGTGCTCATTTTACCCGGTTTTTCAACACCCGTTTCTCCTCATGAGCCCTGTATGTCGTTGGTCACTATGGTGTGGCTCGTCTAGACTAGATCGGTCTAGTCTATGCAGGTCGACGAGTTTCCCCGTCCTCGGCACGAAGACGGTCTCCAAGGCTGTTAAAAACAGTGCGCGGATCCTCTCGTTGACTTTTGTGCTTGGTCTTGTGAACTTTGTGACTCTTCTTTGACTTCACTCTTCCCGTACGCGCGTGCTCTGTTATCAACGCTGCATGCGTTGCTGCTGCCGTCATGCCTTCGACCACGACCGTCGATCCGGCGCGGGCCAAGGAGAGCAACACTGCAATGATCCTGACCGTGACGGGGTTGTTCCACGCGCTCGCTCTCCTCTTCGTCGGCCTTCGCACATATACACGAGCCATCATCGTCAAGACGATAGGTGCCGACGACTACATGATGATTGTGTCTGCGGTATGGCGTCTCCCGTAGGCCAAGGCATGATGATCGTGCTGACTCTTCAAGCTGTGCGCTCTTGGCGGAGGAATGGTTGTGTTTATCATACAGGCATTCTACGGCCTCGGCAAGCACAAGGACACCATTAGCAAGCCAGACCAAGTGTTCTTTGCGAAAGTCGGATTTTTCCAGTCCATCATTTCAGCCATCGCCGCATTGGCCTTCCTCAAGATATCTATTGCCATGTCATTGCTTCGACTAAGCAAGAATAGATGGTATTCGCGAGCCTTGTGGTCACTTATCGGTAAATTTATCAACTTGGAGCTGTAGAGGCTGATATGTTTCGAGATAATTGCTCACAAATGCCTAGTTTTCGTTGTTCTTTATACCATCATGGCTTGGCTGTCCTTCTTCCTGTACTGCACGCCATTGGCGGGCTATTGGGATAGAAGCCTGAAGCCCAAGTGTTACGACCTCAAATTGTTCATCAACTTTGCTCTCATCAACACCTGTATGTGTCAGGTTATGGCCCCATAAAATACTACCATCGTGTCTAACCAGAGTAGCTTTTAACATTTTCACCGATGTTTGCTTTGCCACCCTGCCCATTCCAATCATTTGGGTGTTGCAGATGAAGTTGCGTACCCGAATCTACCTGATCGGTGTCTTGAGTCTTGGCTATTTGTAAGTCCATTGGCTCATTCTGCCATCCTGTGTTACCGTATTGATAAGCTATCAGGGCTGTTATCATGGGGATCGTCAAATCATTCTTCCAGATTGCTCAACCAGGTAACAAGGATAGCACCTTGTAAGTTGTCAAAGAAAATACAAACAACGGTGCAGACGAATAACAATGAATTCACAGCCTTCAAAGTATACAATTTTGGGGCTTGTAAGTACCACTCCGGCTGAGGCTTTGCGGCGACAGCGCCAGCTAACATGCTCTTTTCGCAGCCTCCAGCTAAATCTGGGCATCATCGCCGCCTGCGCACCATCATTGAAGCCACTCGTCGGCCGCGCCCTAAAAATAACCTCAAGCCGCCGCTACAATAGCGACAACCTCTACGAGAACCGATACCCGACTGGCCGAACCGGCAGAACGGTGACCATCACCGCGAACGCGAAGAGACAGGGATACAGGGAGCAGAGCAGCCAGAGCGCGCCGGATTTTGAACTCGGAGTAGGGACATTTTCCAAGAGCGCAGAGTATCGTCGGACGACCGCCAAAGGCGAAAGCCGGTCAGGAGCTGTGTCGGTGTACCAGAAGAAGAACAGCATGGACGACAGGTCAGGGAGCGAGGAGATGATCCTAGACTCGGACAGTAGGTCCGCGGGGAGCAGGGGCATCATGAGGACGACGGAGGTCCATATTGAGCGCTAAAAGGCAAAAAGAAAAGTCTTGAAAATCGAACAATATGAATACATGGTTGGGTAACACCAATTCTTGTTGCATCGTGCATATCGGTCTAGGCCATCTGCAGATGTGAAACAGGCCTTCCTAGCACCGCGGTGATGATTTGTCCTGCCACGACTCGCTAAACCCGTCTTAGAACATGTCCGACTTCAGCCCTAATGTACCGCCTCTTGGGCGGTGAACTACATTTCCTGCCCACTCCATTGGTGCCTGGCAATGCTCAAGCACCGGCCGGCATCTGAGTTCAGCTCACGGATACAGCATCTTGAGCTTATCCTAGCCCGGTTCCATCATTCAACCTGCCTTACCGTATCCCGACGACACTCGACCATCTTCACCCCGTCATTTGCGTAGATTATCGTCAGCACACCTACCAATTGCTTACCTCAATACAGGCTTGAGGCTTGAGCTCGTTGAAAAACCAAAACAAGAAGAAAAGAAAGACTGCTATATCATATGATGGTACCCAGAGGTTATCAAGCTAACGAGGCCGGAGCTCAGCCCTCTTAGCACCCTAGTCCTTATCCATATTGGTGCCGTCCTGATGGCGTCCCTCAGCTGAGAACCAAAAGTGCCATTGCAAAAAACTAGCGGCGCCCACTGGTCCCCGTTACACGGGACGACGTGCAAGAGTTGTGGCCCAAGAGAGGTCAAGCGGCCTCCCTGGCAGCCATCGTGGCTAGGTCGCCGGAAAATGGCTAATCAGCTTTCGCTGTGATGTGATGCCTCCGGCATTCCCTGGCTGTAGCCCGGATGTATGAGATGGACTGCGGCTCCAGAAGATGTGGCGTTTGCTTCTCGGGCTAGCAAGGAGAAGGCAGCTAGTCTCATGACGGATACAGCCAGGAGGTTTCTTGTGCAGCCTGTGGCTCATAAGGCGAACGCTCCCCTGACCGTGGGGAGGAAGAACACATTTCGGGACTGAGCTTGTCGATCCTCTTGGCCTCATCCGCAACGACTGTTTGAGAGCACAACTTCGGGGCCATTATTGGGTATGCCTTGATCTAGGCTCGCGGGACAAAATGCACCAACCGCCGCCGGCTGATCAGTGGACCTTTGAGTCGCGGGCGCAGTACAACTTGCAGGCCACGGCCGACGACGACGATGAGGAACGCTATGAATTGGAAAAGAAGGTCCCTCCTCCGATCCCAAAGAGGGCAAACTATCGACCGAAACCGCTACGATGGCCCTTCATCGTTTGCATGATTGTCGTTCTCATTGTGTTGATGAGTCTGGTAGTATACGCCAATGAGACGATGCCGAACTCCGACAGCACGGCAACAATCGAGCCTCGTCACGTCATGCAGCCACGACAACAGCCGAGCTCTGCGGAGCAGCAGTCCTCGGTCGCGGAGCCGTCGCCGTCTTCAACGCCAGAATCAGTGTCGTCACATTCTCAAGTCAACGTCGTTTCTTCTGGCGACGTTGAGCTCCCCACAACGTCGGAGCGAAAGCAACCTCCGGCCTCATCATCGACTCCTGTACCGCCTGTATCTCAAGTAAGCAAGGAACAGGTTCCTTCGTCCTCGGACTCACCTGTCACACCAAATACACCAACGTCGGCAATCATTTTATCGAGCAGCGCTGAAGCACAGACAAATACTCCGATTGCGACTACAATACCAGAGCGAACTTCGAGGATTTCCGAATCGACCGTCTCGTCGGGCGTATCTTCTTCTCAGCCTTCAATAACAGGCAAGATAGATGAGAAAGCGTCAGATACAAGTATCAGAGCCATGAGCCAGACTTCATTGCCCCTCTCGTCTTCGGAGAGATCAGATAAACTGTCTTCAAGCGTTGTTAGCGGCTCTGAGGCTTCGACCCAGTCCATCATGGCTGTCTCAGAGTCAGACAAAATGAGGCAAATGAAGGGCGCCTCAGCTTCCATATCCACAGCGTCCGGAGCGAGTAGTGCTGTGGCGTCCTCGACAGGCTTGGCAGACCAGCGCAAAGCACCCGCAACTGGAACTGCTACCTTGTCCACAACTTTGATCCTGTCATCTACGTCTATGGGCACCATAACGAAGTTCACAAGCAGGGATGAGGTAATATTGATCAGCAAGTCGACGTTCACATCAACTTTCACGAGCAACGGTTCCACAGTCACGTACAGCACCAACTACACATCATTCGTATCTTCTACGTTCACGACCCTCATCCCAACAACATTCTCTGGCAGGACAGGGTCAGTGACGGCAAGCGCCATCACCCGGACAACAACGAGAATAGCGCCGGGCACCAGCTTCATGACCACCATGAGCTTGCCGATGACCACAACTCGAGTCATTCCCGTTAGCGATGGCCCGGAAGACTCTTCCCTTACAATCACCCAGACCACAACCCGCGTGGTAACTTCAGCCGTCGTGGTAACTCCAGGAACCATCATCGAGGTAACGACTGAGTTTCCAGAGCAAACTCCGGGTGGTGACGACAGTCCACCGTCGACAGGCTTCTATACATCTACCGGTGTTACTGTCATGCCGACCACCATTGCGACCGTAGCCACATCGACAGGACCTAGCGTGGTGTACGTGTCAGTCGGAACCACGGAGATCACGATAGTGTCTACTATCCGTGGAGCGTCCATGGGCCAGCAGAACGTCGACCCAACCCCAGTTACCCATATCATCACCAGCGTCTTCGACCAAAAAGTTGTAACAGTTGTAGAGACTGGTGCACCTCGGCAGCTTGTAGTCACCGATGGGGGTGTTTTTACTGCCGTGTTCACCCCTTTACCAGAGACGGTTGTAACAAGAAACGGCGGGCAGGAAACTGAAATGGTCATCACAGTGACCCCGTCGCCGAACGTAGCGTTCGTCGCTGTCCCGACTGTCATTTCTGGGAGAACCACGGTGATGATGGTTGAATCTACGCTTGGGGTTGGAGGCAACTTCAAAGAGGTGGCAACGACTATTGAAGGCAAAGCAACCGTAGTGAATGTTCCTTTTACCCCTGATCCGGTTCTTGTCGCGGTCCAAACAACAATCAATGGGAAGGCAACCGCCTTACTGGTTACGTCGACGCCAACAGCAAGGTTCAGACCAGTGTCTCTCACCGTCATCTCTCAAGTAGGCGGTAGCACCGGTGTCTTTACAACTACGGATCCACCGGAGACTATCAAAACCGTAATCGACGGGACGGAAACAACGATAGTGCGAACACCGGCCCCCAGGGAATACACTACGGTTGTTGGAGGTACGCCGACAACAGTTGAGATCGTCACCACACCGACAGGAACCATTCCGCTGTCTTTTACCGTCATAACAACAATCGGCGGGAGCGTCAGCACCACCATATCGACCCCAATGCCGATAACTTTGGTAACGTCGATCTCGGGCAGACTCAGCACAATCACCTCGACGCCCGTCCCAACTACCCGCCTCTCAACGATACAGGCATCGACAGTGACATTCACTTCTGTCTCTATGCCAACAATGACAGGCTCCCCAGACAATGTCGTCACCACAGTCCAACGTTTTAGCTTCACTGGCGGAGACTACTTTATCGGCAAGTTTCTTCCGGTTATCCTAGCCGTCATGATTACCATTCCACTCCGAATCATTGATCTCAACGCGAAGCTGTACCAACCCTTCTTCGCAATGGCACAAGAAGGGGGCGCTCTCGGGAGAAACAGTATTACTCTTCAGTTTGATGGGTGGAAGGGCGTTCTGGCCCCGTTCGAGATCCTTATGCA
Organism: Colletotrichum sublineola; assembly: GCA_020631755.1. Lineage (NCBI taxonomy): Eukaryota > Fungi > Ascomycota > Sordariomycetes > Glomerellales > Glomerellaceae > Colletotrichum > Colletotrichum sublineola. The sequence continues at coordinate 3,010,329 of JAHSQG010000009.1, forward strand.
GGGGCACCCGGTGCCGTTTATTACGACTCTGATTTTGTGGTCATCGGCCATGCTGGTTCCCTTGGCTACCGAAGCGATCGGTATGAAGCTTCATGGGGCATGCAAAATCACCGCGATTGAAGGTTGCGGTATCCAGCTCGGCGTCTCCACGGTGTCTGCCTATGCGCTCATCGCCATGATTGCGTTCATTATCGTCTTACTCCTTGTCCTCCTTTATTTACTGCGCAACTGGGAGACAGGGCTCCACGCAAACCCTTGGAGTATTGCAGGAATATCGTCACTATCCAGGAACGCCAGCATCCGGTCACAAATAACCGATTTTAAAGCCAGCCAAAAGGCTATGGCAGAGAAGAACTACATGCTTGGCTACTTCGAGAACGCCCAGGGTAGGGATGAGTACGGTATCATCTACCACGACGACTCTTCTCAGAACTTACAAGCATTCTCTTCTGGTGCGCTGCCTGCCGAAGACGAGTTATATGGGACAAATCAGCACAACATTGTAAAACAGTTCCGCAAGCCTGTTCCGTTCATCGCACTGACGTACTGGTGGCGACTGGGTTTCATCTTTTTTCTTGCTTCACTGTTTATCTTAGTTCTGTATTACCACGTTACACTCCAGGTCCAAAGTTCCTTTAAAGACGCAACAGACAGTCAAAGTTGGGGAGTTCGGTTCTTTCTTTCAGCGTTGGGCGTCATCATTGTTTTCTGCTGGGAATCCATATTCGTCAGTAAGTTTGTCCCTATACTGACCCGAACAACACCACGAGGCTTGTCACTAACCGTCGAACTATCAGGCATCGCCATCATCAGCCCCTACTATCACATGGACCGTCAATCGCAGCAGCCCGAGTCATCGATACTCCTCACCCGACCTACAAACAGCTTCTACGGAATATACGCCGCTCTGCTCGAAGGCAACGTTGTCCTTATGCTCGCGGCATTCATGGCAATCTTGGCCGAGTTTCTTCCTATCCTGCTCAGCAACATTCCGTACAATCTTACGCAGACACTTGCGACCCACGATATCTGTGCTCTCACCAGCATTTCGATCCTGGCGCTTATGCTGGTCACACTTGTGGCAAGCCTGTTTATCAAGTGGCCTGATATGCCAGTTGACCCTCGCAGCATCGCGGGAGCCATGTACTACATCAATGAGAGCAGGATGTTGGAGGACTTTGAGGGTCTATCAACATTGAATTCAGATGACAGGGAGAAGAAAGTCAAGGAACTGGGCAGGAGGTACTTCTACGGCGCCATCAGCGGTAAAGATGGGAGACGTATGGCTGTTGATTCGATTGAGAGCGTGGAAGATACGGCATATACTGGTGGACATTGGTTTTTGCCACAAACTGAAGTGGACCATGAGGAACGCTCATCTGAACATGAATTGGCGAGCCAAGATGCGGGTAATGAGACTGAACATGGACAGGCGCGACGGATCAATCATAGGGAGGTGGGACTTGTTTAAAGCACTCGGTACATGTAAACATACCATATAATCATGTCAATAAATAACAATAGCGACCAGCACATCATGAAGAAAAGATCAGGACAAAAAAAGGAGCAGAGAAAAAACATGGCCATGCAAATATTTGAAATTGAAAACGCAACCTTTTGAAGCAGCTAGCAGTGAATTGCCGGGGTATTGCTGGTTAAACCACCGATAAAGAATGTTCCCAGCCATATGCCAGCCAGGACAGAGAGAAAGTAACCGACATTCATCGTCATGACAGCAAGCATCCTATAAGTATATTAGTACGGGCAAGGATCGAACATTGGGGTATCAACTCACAGCAGATAACCTATGCCCCCAACAACGACTTCGTATGTGGCTCTTGCTGCCGCAGGGCCAGCCCGCCATCCCTTCCATTGTTGGACGAAATCTCCCTTGACGACTACACCGGCTTTCCCGGGCTCATCACTCTCTACAAAGTGAGCGCTTTCGGCGTCTTTGGTAGTATGCGTGGGCAGGTTCCTCCAGAAGCGATCCTCCAAGATGGGCTTAACGGCAAGGAGTATACGGAGAATGGAGCCGAGCATGATGAGGAAGATGCAGGTGCCGGCATATTGGCCTTCGTTTCCCGGCGTCCACGCGTTTGAGTACAGAGGGGTTTTCACAGCTTGAAAGAATGTCATGCTCATGTCTGACATCGGCATGGACATGCCACTGCTCAACATGCCTCCTGAAGCTGCACCGGTTGAGGTTGGCATTGGCATCGGCATAGTCATCGTGGTTCCCACACCCATATCCATCATTTTGTCGGCTGCTTGTTGATCTTTTCAAAGGGACCTTGCGGATAGTTCTGAAAATGATAAAGTCGAGGTCTCAGAAATGTGCCTGCGTGTCGCTGTTCTTGCTGCGCATATGATGAGCTTCTCGCTTTATTGACAAGTTGAGTATTGGGAAGGGAATGTTGCATTTTAAGCAAAAGACTAAGGGCGTGATTGGTAACGGTTGAATATCTGATCAAAAAGTTCAAATACTAGATTGACATAGCCAGGGGTACCCCTCTAACTTAAATTATGTCACTGCACATCAAGATTACAGTTTTATGCCATATAACTTTATATGGTCTAATATTATCTATATATAGGTACCCAGATAATAGTAACTTTCTCTGCCTTAAATGAGACTAAAGTCCCCTCTTTCACCATATAAATTCCTGATAACCGTAAACCTCTAGATTATTATTCAATATCACATAATACTCTGTAAGTTGACCAGTGATGGGCAATAGCAGGGGTCCTAGTAGTACATCTATATATTCAGACTCTTAATAGGCTGCAAACTTTGTACAATCCTAACCCTATGTAATTCTTATCCACGTTACGTACGTTGTCCTGCTTTTATCCACTTGGCCGATCACGCACTAACTATAGCAACAAAGTAGCGTATCTCAGATACCCGACAGAGCAGTGAATCCATGTGAGCAGTTTCTTACCTCAGGGCGGACATCACGGCCCTCAACGTTTGTGTTGCAAGGAACATTGCGGGACAAGAGAACCCCAAAACGCGCAAGTTACCCATTTTCCACGTGCAAAATCCAAAGATCGACAAAAGTCCACCATACTAAAAGGCTTATTTTCGGGGCTATCGATATTGACATCACCTGCGGGTGACCATTGTTACTAGGGTCTTGGAGAGCATGAATCAGTGCCTAGCATTGTGAATCGCAAATCCGCTCAAATCTGCTCAAACCCTTGATGGTAACGAGCAGAAAAACGAGCAGAAAGTCACCTAAACTCTTCGCCGGATTTAACTAGCGAGTGGCTACATATTAGTTTTTGCTTCGATGATTATCGGCGTGCAATAAAACGGCAACGCATTTCCGGGCTGGTTACTACCAAGCCACACACTAATGGTACTGAGTCAGATGCTGCTATCCTTGCCTACAAATATGGTACAGGTGGGGTGGGGGATTATTAAATTATATACGTTTTCCGGCGTCCATGGGTTTGAATATTACCATGTCAAGACTCCTTTGCTCTTTTGTTTCTCTTCCAGGCCCTGTCAGTGCTATACTCTCTACAACATTCACACGCTGGGATAGGTTCATCGAGTCTGAACCAGCACGTCATGCTGCACTCGAACCGAGACGCTGGTGCATGATTGGTGATGACCGAGTGGTGAACTTTGAAGACTTAATCCTAGGTCTATTGGTACGAGGCTTTACAGAGTGGTAAAAGGTTCGCACGCAAAGTAAAGGATAGGTTCTAGCGGCGAAGAGGGAATTAGCTTTAAACCTGATTTATATAGACAGTCAGAACTTAGCCAGGCGGCTGGTATTTGCGAGTACTCCGAACTAGTTAAAAACGCTGCCCTGTGAACCCTACAATAGTTATGGTCAAGAGTACTAGGACAGCAGGGGGCCTTTACTACTAAACAGTAATGGCTGTGTATTCTATTGTTATGAAGACCTGGCTAGAGAAAGTGTCTTATCTTAGTAACTCTAATAGTTCCTAATATTCATAACTTTTTACAAAGAAGATAGATTGTTTCTACCCTCCTTCTAATATATGCTCTAATATATGACTGTGCTATCGGAGTTTGGCTTAGCGCGGCAAATCTATTACGGAAATGCCTAGGTAACATTAATATTTCTCTATGCTCAATGCGCGTCGGCCCGGCCGGGCCCAAATAATAGGAGTGTTAGAATAGCATTTCGCATGATTCGTACGCGTGAGTCAGCAGCCTAGAAGTCTATATAAGACAGCCACTTCTAGGCACATCTAGGCACTAGACTTAGACAATACATGCCTTCTAAACCACCGTTTCTTAATACATCAACCCATACTATGTCCTTCCAACATTGATCAATACCTCCAAGGGCATAGATGAATAAGGAAGAAGAGATATCTATATGTTCTCTACATTTAAAGATCGTACGAGAACGTATAGATATGCTAAGAGCAAGTTGAATTGAAGGCATCGCAGCAACAGCGTTGCTGTTGACAGGCGCCTCCAGCCAGCTTCTAGAAAGGGGTTTTTATTCTCACGACGTTGTCGCCCCCTAAACTATTCTTCTTTTTTCTAGGCGTCAATTACACACCTATTCGCACGACTTAAAGGACTAACACATAGACCTACAACGTTATCGCCCGACTATTCTCCTCGTCAGCCAATCACAGTCACTACTATAAAGCTTCTAGAGCCAGCTAACTATCTAGAAGACGTTAATACACTTGTTAACAGACTCTAACTTCTACGCCCTATCACGTATAAGACAGACCAGGCAGTCTATTACCTCTAAGAGACACTATTTCCAGGCTTTCTAGAAGGGCTAGAAATCCACAACCTAGACATCTATAAGGACTAGTTATTATAGTCCCAAAGGATAGGTATAGAACAATTCGCACGAACTAATTCTAAAGTCATCCGGCAAATCCGACAATTCCTCTATACGCATAGGATCGTCCAGAAAGATCACACACCAACAGTTCTACTCTTTGCCCAGTTAGCCAAAGGCAGCAGAGGGCAAAAGGACACGCCTTTCAAACCAGAGGTCATGAGTCAAGAGAAGGAAAAGGGAGGGAAAGTAAGGTTCTATTAACACGCGTACGAAAAGTAAAAGTCGTGAGTGTTAGAATAGCATTTCGTATGATTCGTACGCGTGAGTCAGCAGCCTAGAAGTCTATATAAGACAGCCACTTCTAGGCACATCTAGGCACTAGACTTAGACAATACATGCCTTCTGAACCACCGTTTCTTGATGCATCAACCCATACTATGTCCTTCCAACAAGGAGCCTATTATATGCCCACAATTTAACGTATTAAACCTTGGACGCAACTCTACTAATAGGCACATGTTGATAAAGTGCATTGTCCGGAATTATCCGAATTGCTTACTCGTGCCTGGGCCCATCAATCCTGGCTCACCGTCCATGTGCATGTCGTAAATCCCCATTGAAACGCACATCGGGAGGCGGCAGTGGCGCAAAAGAGGTTTGGCTTCCTATGTAGAGCTTTTTATGAGTACTTGCAAGTTGCATAACTTTCTTTGTTACTACTGACCCATAATCAACTGATCAGTAACCTCCCCGTCCCGTCACTAACCGCCTTAACTCTTGAACTAATTTCAAGCGGGTTCCCTTCGTAGATTATGAAATGGGTTTCCTCTGGAACCTCATTCAAACCTAGCATCCTGTAAATGTTCTTGCCGGCGAGGTCTAACGCGCCCCGTTCCGTGAGGCGCCCTTCACTATTCCTATATGCAACGCCCGCCAGCAATGACAAGTCTCGGACTATCCAATCCTCTTCCAGACCGATGCCAGTTACAACTCCAGCCTGCGTGAGCACGTCAACCGCCGTACCGTTGGTCAAGGGCGCGCCCGTAAGAGCCCTCCGCTGGTCCCACGACATCGCAAACGATTGCATCGGCGCCAGCACAACACCCACACCAGCACTCGCCAGTGCACCCGCTACCAAGTGAGCCTCCGCGCCTCCATTGATTACGAACCGAAGCTTGACGTTGACATTGGTCAGCTGCGAGACTGCCTCTTCAACATTCGTCTTGATATCTAGCAAGGCCGCAATTGTGTCTGCACTATGCACGGTCACGACGAGTGCCATCTCACCCTTTACGACCTTTTGAAGAAACGCAGCCTCGGAATGCCTGTCCTCCGCAGCCAGTTTCGCCCCAGCAAGAGCGGTTGTAACTGCTTTGAGGAGTTTGTAACGCAGCTCTCCAACGGCAGCAGACATTGACGAGATTCCGTCGATGCCACGTTTGACAGAAGAATCAAACGTGTAGTGCAGGGCGGCGTCGCGGGCAAGCACAGAGCCAGGGTCGAGAACGGTTTGTGCACCAGTGAGGAATGCCGCGCTTGTGCCGTGATGCGTTCCGAGGGCGGAGAACTTGGGCGCCGATATGGCACGAGTGACTCCGTAGCGCCGAGCTATTCGAAGCTTCTCGGTGTCGAGGGCGAGACCGTCAATCCCACGGCTAAACCTGCCTCCGTCCGCGCCATTATCCGTGTCTCGTTCGGTATCAATGGCATTGAGCCCGATGGTCGAGGCGAAGGCAGTGAGTGGTGGCGTAAGATACCCGTCTTTCATAGGAATGACTGCACCGCCAGTAATCAATGCTTTTTCAAGCTGGGTAATGCAGCTTCCAACACAAACAATCTTGCCGCTGGATACGGCCACGTTGTATGTCGTACCGTCGCTTGCGAACCCATCTATCTCGACTTCGTGGAGAATTCTAGAGATTCCCGTAAAGATAACGTCATCCCCCATGATGGTAGTTTCATTGACGATGCTACCAAGACCCTCGTTTGGCACCATGGCGCCTTGGAACGTCTTGTTGAGCTCAACAGGTTTATCGTATTGGGCAGTTCCATCAATCCATACCTGGACTGGCGTGGCTCCAACGCTCAATGGGTCACTGTCCCAGACCACGATATCAGCATCGAAGCCTGTCTGTATCTTACCCAGACGTTGGCCGAGCCCCAGTCTCTCAGCTGGCGCTGTTGTTACAGAAGCCAGTGCCGCGTGATACGGCAAGCCATACTTGTATGCCTTCGCAGCTTCGAACACCACGTGTTGCGCGTTGAGAACCGGGTTGTCACTGACGTAGATCGGAGTGAGGCCTGCGTCGTAGAGATGCTTGCCCGCATACTCTGAGCCGAGCGCGGCTTCGGCCTTGTACCACATGTTGTCAGCGAAGAGAGCCGATGCAGGCGGGTTATTGCCCCACGCCCGTTTGAGGATCTGGATGCGATCTGTCAGCTAAACGCACTCAATTCTCACGGTTTTTGGGCCCCTATGAATCTGAGAGACATACCTCCGGGACCAAATGTGTTTGATGAGCATGATGAAAGGCACGAATCGGAAATTTGAACTCGTTGGTATGGTCGACGAACGCCTCAAGGTCCGTAATGGTGTAGCAATGAGCATGAACATGGACTTGGCCCCTGAGCACAGCTACCAATGCCTCCCACTTGAGCGCGTTGGGCAGGTATCCCCGGACGTTTTCAAAGCCCGTGGCAGCCATACTGCACCAGTCGTTTTGCTCACGCACGATATTGGCGGCGTGCTCAAAAGCCTGGCGAAATTCCCAGCTTTCTCCAAGGCGACTGTAGGGTCCACGCTCGCCGGCTTTTCCATGGACTTGCTTGGAGTTCTCACCACAAGCCATCTTCATGTGACGCCAGGAACGGTCCGGATCGGCCAGCATGTCAATGACGCTCGTCTCGTTCCGTCCATTAGCAGTACCAATCGCGTGCTTGATTACGTAGGCTTCGCCTCCGATGTTGTTGCTCGACCCCGGCAGTATCAACGAGGTGGTCACGCCTCCGGATTTGATCACTTGAAGCTGATGATCTGTGGGCTGGATACCGTCAATTGACCGAACATAAGGCGTGATATCTGTAGACAGCTCGCTGACGTCCTCGTTCCCGTGCAGTGTTGGCAATGAGTGCACCGCGGCATGGCTATGCATGTCGATGATGCCGCTGGTGAGCGGCCGTCCGGCGGCGTTGTAGACTAAAACATCCCTCGGAAGGGTTGACATCGGTATGTCTTTGATGACGCGTTTGATCAGGCCATGCTCAATAAACACATCTGCCTGGACCCATGTATAGTTTGCAGTGCCTTCGACTGGCTCCCCAATCCAGACGCTCGCGTTTCTGATGATGGTAGGTCGGTGGCCATCCACATACCGAGAACTGCGTGCCCTGCCCAAACCGGGCGGGTCAACGGGCTTGCCGTGAAGCCTCTTGCATGTTGCAAGATCCTCCTCCAACTTTCGAACAGAGAGCCCACGAGTCGTGAAGCCTGTTCCGGATGTTGGGGTCGTAGGGGTAATTTGCCTCCACTGCGTGTAGACAATGAACGCAAGACATGCTAATCCAAGAACGCGTAGTGTTCGTGATCTGCGGGGTAACAGTTGGAGAGCTGGTATCCGCGCAGGGGGCAGAGCTTCTGCCGATGGGGTAGGGGTGTAGGGGGGAAGGTCATCCTTCTTCACAGCCGTTAGTTGGTCCATGACTCTGCTACCGGGCTCGATGGTCAAGAGTGAAGTTGAGGACGGGTTTCCTGTTTGAAGGCTAATGAGAAAAGACAGCCAAGCACCGACTCCTTCACAAGCATCTTCCGGGCGATGGCTGCCCCTGGTCTGATCGCTCTCTTGTCTGGCAGCGCTGAGGGGTTGCCACCTATCAGGACAGGGGGTCCGAACAAGGCCGAGTTCGCCTAAATTGCCCCGAAGAGCAGATTATGAACGCCGCCAACGTTCATGCTGACGCTTGAGTCCATCAAGGTCCTTGATGTGTTTCTTCTCGTTCAGTATGATGTTACTGCCAATACAAAGCTGAGGGAAGCTTGCCTAGAAAGGCTTTGTTCTCATCTCGTCTCTGCAATCACATGCTGTTTGGAATCGTATATGGTACGCTGCATTATTCATCGAAGTAAAGCAGACGGGCCCTGGCTTTAGGCTTTTGAGTGCAGCGGTCTCAGTTCTCGGCTTTTTCCCAGCCGGCAATGCACAATCGACAACAGAATAGCAAGCATTCAGGTTAACGAAGAGATACATTTATGTTCATTTACACTTGGCATAAATATTCCTCAATCCATAAGTTATGAGTTACATCGATGTGAAAGCACGCAATCAGGTCTCCGAGTGGACTGTTTGATATGAGAGTAACAATTCGTGCTCCCTTCTATTCGAGGTTTCCTGCTTAGTGGGCCTCGACCAAAGTCTCCTTCACAACAGGCGCTTGCTTTGGCCCATCGACAGGTACTTCAGATGCGTGGGCCTTGGCGACGGGCTGGGCATAGGGAGTCCACTCCTCATCGGCAGTCATGCCGCCGTACAGCATGGAAGGAGGCGCCAGGGCCTGGACGTCGGGGGTGGCCTTGAACAGGAAGAACTTCTCATCGTGCCACTGGCCGGCGGTGACGTATCTCCCCTCGCTGTCGGTGAACATGGTCTCGTTCTCCGCGCGGAGGAAGTAGGCGATGGAGTAGCGGTGCTCCTCGGGGTTGAACGGGACGACGCGGTGGATGCACGACATCATGGTGTGCCCGCTGGCGAAACGCAGCGAGTCGCCGACGTTGATGATGGCGCAGCCCTTCTTGGGCGCGACGAAGCCGAACTCCTTGGTGCCGGGGGGCCGGATCTGGAGGCCCCACTCCTCGGCGAAGAGGAGGGTGAGGGAGCTGATGTCGGTGTGCTTCTGGTGGCCGATCTCCTTATCCTTGATGGGGTCCGCGGGCACGTAGTGCATCATGGCCAGTGTGGAGGTCGAGGGGCGATCGTTGCGGTGGGCGTTCTCGTAGCGAGCAGCGCCGACAAGGCCCATGGCAGAGGAGAGTCCAGACAGGACGGCCTTGGTGACGATGTTGGAGCCGGAGATGGCGTTCTTCAAGATGGCCTTATCGGTGTCGTTCTGAAGAATCTGGGGGAACTTGGGGTCCTTTCTCTGGATCTCGTCGCGAGAGACCTTTGCGCGTAGCGGAATTAGTCTCGACTCTCACCGATGCTACGGGTCTTCCTAAAGCATCTCACCTTGAACATCTCATAGCCGTCCCTGGTGTTGGGGAGGCCACCTGTGCGTGAGCCTACGGGCTCGTAGCTGGCCGTCACCGTCAGTGACACATTGGAATCGAGCTGGCAGTGGTTTGCCGACTTACCCAAGATGTGCGGTGACGAGTCCAAGTTCATTCTTGGCCTCAATCGGGGACTCAAAGTAGCGGTGCATGAGGTCGAGCGTCTTCTGTTGGTCATCCAAGAACCTGCTGCCGTCAAGGCCGTTCAGGTCCAGGTAGAAGAAGCCTTGCTCCTGGCAGCAGCGGAGCATGATCTCAAGCTCAGCGGGCTCCTGGGAGAGGACTCGTCCAAAGTCAACAGTCTCCATGGGGTAGATGGGAACCCTCTTCCCTGCCCACTCGACGGTCTGTGGAACTTCGGTGGAGGCGCCCATTGTGCGTATTGTGGGGGGGGGGATTTGGTTACCTGGGATAACAATATGTAGTATCAAAAGACGGAATACGTGTGATGGATCACGCTTTAATTGGGATTGAGTTTGACAGGCTTCTCTCCCTCTCTCCTTCTTCCCGTATCATCATCGAGCAGTTGACCCCTCCTATTTATACGTGTGAGAGTTGCTCCAAGGCTGCGCCAACAACATTGCCCCTCATTGTCAGAAGCGCCGCCAACCCATCTGCCCGCAGTCTGGATCCTTACCCTCCTTCCAGATTCTTGTGATTGACAATGTCCCGTTGAGCGAGACGCAAGGTCTCATGTAAGGATGCGGGGTTTCGGACCAATCGGCACAGTCATTCATATCACATGCATACTGCGCCAAAGAGACTACCCATTGTTGTTTTCCTAGAAGCTCGATGCCCTTTTCGTATCAAAAGTGGATATCCGCTTTAGCGTGCTTGGTTCTGGTTCGTGATGGCAGCTGTCTCCTGTGTCGAGAACCACTCAATTGGACATGGTCCGGCTCATGTAGGTCGCTGGATTGCATCATTTCTTGGCTGTCTTATCACTCCCAAGAGGAGGGACTGCAGCATGCAACCGAATTGGAACCTCCCCTCCTGATTGCTGCTCTATTAGGTTAGCCAGCAGCGTACGTGGGAACTGATTGTTGGCCTGGACACTATCGACGCCCCGCTCTCGGTGTGGACTTGAGGTGTGTGCGGACAAGACACATGGCTGACGATCGAATCACACACCCTTTCGGGCTTTTGCCCGACTATCGAGATCATTGAGCGCGGTAAATACACGTGATGAGCCGGTTATTGCTCCTTCATCGTCTGATTTCGGATTCATGAGGCTGAACTCTGTTTCTACGTTGAAGGTATAGACACTGCCGACCTTCAAATTCCGGTACACGGTTGCAGAACATGCGCCTGGTCGCATCAAATGCTTTCTCGGGTCAACAATGCCTTTGTCTCCCTGGTCGCCACCGGAGGCCTGGGTAACCTTGGACATTACGCCACACCCGGGAGCAGCCGCCGAAAGACCCCTAGTAAGATCTGGTATAACCTGGTACAACCTGGTCAATGGCCACACCCATCTTATTTCAGCGATGCGGGGTAGACGCGAAAGTGCTGCTAGGCCTGTTGCACACAAGCAAGCCGGATATCTTGATTCCTGAGTGGTCAGTGATAGGAGCGAATGTGCCGCTCAGCAACCCCCCACGCTGATGAACGAACATGGAAACCCATAGATAGTCCAAACACTGGCATCGCCACTGCCACTGACAATCAGATTGGCACGGATGTGTGCCTAACCTAGCTGCACCAATGACAACCTCGGGCTTTTCGCCCAGAGTCGCATTAGACATGATGGGGCTTACCTCTCGCATGCAGTGTGACTGGGCAAAAGGCTATGTGCCCATGTTTATGCCTTTCGGTCCCGGTCAATACTTTTAGTCATAATTACGATCGGACTCGGTCTTTCAGTTTGTTAAATGTGATATTTGGATAGTCGCTGTGTTCATTGCAGATCGGACGTTTCACTTTTGAGGGCCAATGGACGACTGAAGTAAAATGAACGCCTAAACATACAGGCCGAGTTGCACCAGTACTCCATTGACTGGTCGGGTTGGTAATAGACGTTACTTGAATGCTGCAATGAATTCATTTTAGGTAAATCTTTACTCGCTAAACGGCACCAGTCAGATCACTAACTCTGGGGTTCAGGATATGGAAAGCCGTTCATGTATGTGTAACAGAGAAGGTATTATGACGACGTCTTCTGCGGAACGACAAGTTCGAGCCGATGAAGCGACCGCGAACCCAAGAGGAACAGTGATAAATGGCCAAGCGATGTAATCGAAGAATTCAAGGTGGCTGCCTTAATGCATCCATCTTAAAGCCATCACTTGTCGACGGTATATTTCGATTGGGGACGTCACACTAATCAGTGGGACTGTGCGTTGAAAGCAATTTCGTCTTCAGGCTACGCTTCATTGTGGACATACCTATCTCCCTCTCCGGGCTGGGGGCCTTTCAGAGCAGCCTAGTAGAACCCAGCGCGTTGTCCCTAGTGTTGATCCTTTTTGAAACGAATAATTAAAAATTGTGTATGCTTCTATAGTTAATGACGTCTCTAAAAGAAGTAATTATGGTGGATTTTTGACACAATTAACCATCTACTGGAACTCAGTGAGTATAAGCCACACGAGAAATGGGAGAAAGAGAACGCTTGATAAGTTTGAATATACTATCAAGTAAAACTTTAACAAGTTCCTCACCTCTGGTGGTTGCAGTATGGAAGCTTGATGGATGAGACAGCTCCAAGAGGAATGGTGCGTCCATTTTGTTAATTAATATAAAGGACTTTCTTTTCTATCTGAATTATGTGACATGCATTGTAGGCGTATCTCCTTCTTGAGAAGTCGAGTACCACCACTCAGAGATTGTATGTACAGCGTGGATCAGTGGTTATCTATTAGGTTGCAAGCGGCCCGCCAAAAGGTTAAGCCAGCGCTATATAACTTGCTTTGCCCCTTAGTCTTGTTTCATTGTTGGATCGCTGATCTTGATCTTGGGTGAGGGTTCTGTGGAGGAAGCTTTGGCAATATTCGCCTGCAGCTTACTGACGATCTTACCCTTTCCTCGCTCTTCCTTTGGCAGGAGCTTCTCCCATTCAGGCTCCGTTGGGCTTAACTGCATCTTATCAAACTGCCGGATCGCATTATCAATCGCCTTCTGTCGGGCATCTTGGGTACCATAGTCGTACGTCCACACATCTAACTCTCTCCAGTAGTGTTTTCGTAACGCCCACATTTGCGTGTCTGGGTCGAATTGGGCAACCTTCAGGAGACTATACTTGAAATCTTCCTCGCCACCCTCCCAGAGACTTTTTAGGTAGTTGTATGGCTGGGTTTGTACCGCTAACTCGTGGACGATCATCGACCTTTGCTCCTTAGATGGCTCGACTTTGTTGACGTTTGCGCCGCTGTCAACAGTTGCCCGATTTCTACATGTCCCTCTTTAACAGCCCCCGACAGTGGCGTTTCGTTAGGGAATTCCTCTGGGTTAACATCTGCACCTCTGTCGAGCAGCATCTGGACGACTTCCAGATGTCCGTTTCTAGCAGCCCGAAACAGTGGCGTTTGGCGAGAATCGGTCCTTGAGTTAACATCTGCACCTCTGTCGAGCAGCATACGGACGACTTCCAGACGTCCGTTTCTAACAGCCCACAACAGTGGCGTCTAGTCCTGACCGTCCTTCAGGTTAACATCTGTACCTCTGTCGAGTAGTCTTTCGACCGTTACTGCATCCCAGATGTGCATCTCCTCATAGCCCCAGATATCATCATTCCCAATCCTAGATGAGGCGTTCGAGGAGACCTGAAGAGCCGATGTCAAAGAGGCGGTGGCTGTCCTGCCTTGAGCTGTGTTGGTGTTGCTTCCACGTGACGATATATCATCGTCAACACCAGAGCCTCGCGGCACCGCGAAGCATGCGAGTTGCTCCAGATGGTAGGCCATGTGGTTCGCCAGACCCTTTATGAATGGGCCGGCCGACTGGCAGAAGGGACATACGCTCCGCTGGTCTACCGTGGTCGTGTAACTAAGCTTGGCGACCTCGTGTATCTGAGCGGAACCCAGTAGGTCGCCGTGCTCGGCCTCCAGGTGCTGCATCAGGAAGTCCTCTGACTTGAAGAGCGGCTCATAGTGCGCAAAACATCGCCACACCCGTCGGTGGGCATTCGCCTCGTGTGCCAGCCAGGCTGAGCGGCTGGCGTAGAGGGCATCGGCATCTGAGCACTCTTCATACGTGCATATGTACGGCTGGATATCGCGGAGGATGTGTTCCCTGAAAAATCCGGGTTAGAAACGTGATGACATAGATTAGACGACGACATTATGAACACTACTTTTTGTGATCATATCGTCAAGCTGCTTCAGCAGCTTATAAACCGCCGACTTCATGAGGATTGATTCCCGCAGACGGAAGTCTAGGGAGGCTCGCCCCTCCTGGAGCGCGCCGAGGTTTCTGGCCCATATTATAAATCGATCTTGTTGATTTCTCAAAGTTCGAGGTGGCATGAGGCATTTTTGATCGTTCTCGGTCACTTCCAGTGCTAATAAAAGTTCGTTCAACGCCCCAAGGCATAACTTCGTGATATTCCCCGCATCTCACTATTGGCATCATCCGTGGGGAGCCTTGTGACAGCCTTTCACAATAGCAGAAATCGCCGGTCTGGTCCTAGGTGCCGTTCCCCTATTGATATCGGCCCTCGAGCACTATGAGGACTTCGTGGAGCCAACGGTAGCCTTTATCAAATGGAGAGGCCAGCTTTCCAAAGTAACGCGACGCCTCCTGATGGGGCATACAGCGTACGAGCAGAGTGTCCGCCTGCTGCTAAAGCAGGTCGTCAGTAACGAAGACCTCGTGAGCATGATCAATGACCCGCAAAGCGACAAATGGAAGAGCGATTGGCTCGTCAAGGACCTCCGTGAGAACCTAGGCCTAGCGTACCAGCCGGCCTTTAGCACGATACAGGAAATGGCCGACATCATGGTTTCTGTCGCCGCAAAGCTCAACATTGAGGGTTCTGATAAGGTCCGACCAATTCATCCGGAACTGCGCTGGAGGGGAGACTTGAGCTGACACTCTTGAACTCTTGATAGGTCACACAAGACGGGTTGGAGGCAATCGTCTTCGCCAATCCTCCAGTCTCCGAGACGCCTATCTTTCGGCAAAAGTTTCACTTCCGGAAGCGCGTCGCTTTTACCATGAGTCGCAAGGCCGTCAACGAAAAGCTGGAACAACTCGACGAGTGTAACAATAGACTGGACGGCTTTTCGAGAAAGGCTGCGAAACTGCAGGATAACGTGCAAAACGACTCATCAGCTTCGCGAACCCAGATTCGCTTCGTGGCACCGCTGCAAACTATCCAACACAACGCCTCGAGGATTCATCGTGTTTTATCGCGCAGCTGGTGACAAACGCACAGCGCCCATCAAGCCGGGCTTCTCCTAGAGCAGAGGCTAGTTCGACGTAGACGGCAGACTGGGAGAGGTCTATCCCGGCCGGCTGGCTCTATGAACTGTTTCGGCCTGTGCATTTGGAGAGAGTCAGTCCTGACTTGGCTCCATACCGAATTCAACTTGGATAACAATGCTCACTCTAATTCCAAGTATGTGTGATCTGACGTATGACTCCCAAGAAAGACTGATTGACTCATAATAAGACTGGGAACTAGCATGCAACCTTCGGTGCCATCAATAACGATCTCGGCCCCTAATCCTCAAGTCAGGGTGGTCCAACACCCCGTGTCAGTTCAAAAGATTAACGAAATATGTTCAAAACTCCAGGCCGCCGCGCACCCATTCCTGGGTTTCAACGTAGACTCGTCAGACGAGCTGCGCGGGCTATGCAAGGTGCAAAGCTCACCGTGCGTTTTGGCTGCCAACGGCATCTCGCTAGGTGACTGTTTACCAAGCCTCAAGCAGAATCTCTCCTTTCTGGAAATTTACACTCTGGCCATTACTTTGGCCTGCTCTGTTCTGCAATTGAGTGAAACCCCGTGGCTGCGTCAGCCGTGGAGCAGGCGGGATATCATGTTTCTGCGACCCGGAAGTGCAGACAACGGCTCAGTGGACATTCAGCACCCATACCTAACTAGGAGATATCCCGCAGCAGATCCTACAACAAGTACGTTGCAAGAGCGTCTTGCCTCCTGAGCCCCTAACTTGTTCAAGGCTAACGAAGCATTTGGAGTAGATAGCGGATTGACAAACTGCACACTAGAGGACCAACTAGACAGGCTGAATCTGCTAGCTCTGGCCGTCATGCTCCTCGAGATCAACGCCGGTAAGCCCATAGAGAGCTTCGATGGCCAAAGGGACATGAGGCGTGATGGAACTTTCAATATGTGGGCGGACCTATCAACGGCTCAGAGATCGCTTGAGATGCAGGTCAACCAGGGCAAGCTGACATCAGCCTTCAAAACAGCAATAACATATTGCCTGCAGTGTTATCTCGATCCGACTGCATCGTTCCGCAACAAAGAGTTTTCAAGGACAGTCGAGGAACGAGTTCTGGGGCCCTTAGAGCGGGAGATGCAGTATCTCCTTGTTTCATGTTAAAGTACATAATAGGGCCCATAGAGATAACATGACTTTTGATTTAAAGGTATCCAAACTGGCTAGTCTTTCTATAGGGCAATATATTAAGGCGCTACTAAGTAAGATAACGCCGGTGTCTCGCAAGTTACAACCATACACCTCTACGCAAAAGGCCAGTAAGCCAGCTCGTAGACGTACCCCGTCTTCATCTTGGCGTGCTGCAGGGCGTGGTCAAACGAGACGTGCTCCATGGTGTCGTTGGGCGTGTGGATATACGGGTTGTGGTTCCCGAACGGCGTCTCAAAGATAAAGGTCGAAGGGAAGCCGTTGCGGTTCGCCGAGGCGTGGTCGGAACAGGCGTACCCGCAGACGGTCTCCTCGTAGGGAATGTCGGTATACTGCGATTTTCCCCATCAAAGTCAGTCCACCAAGAACTCTTTTTGTGTACGGAGACTTTTCGCCCCGGTGAACATGATGCGGGGTCGAGGGTTCTTCCACTTACGGCATCGATGACACGCTTCATGTAGGCGACCTGGTCGGGGTCGGTCCAGTCGGTGACGACGCCGAAGCGCTCGACGCCGTCGCGGCCGACGTAGCCGACCATGTCCTGGTTCAGCATGGAGACGACCTGGCGGTTGAGCGCGCGGTACTGCGTGAAGATGTCCTGGCTGCCGAGGAGGCCGGCCTCTTCGGCGCCGTACCAGTGGAACTCGACCGTGTTGAGGAGGTCGCCCGAGGCGATGCGCTTGTCGGAGAGGAGGACGCGGAGGACCTCGAGGATCATGACGGACCCGGAGCCGTTGTCATCTCGTTCTCTCGTCAATATTCATGTTTGCGAGATCAGATCCTATTGACCAGAACAACTATGAAAATGAAAATGGAAGAAAAGAAATGAAAAATGAAAAAAAAAAATGATAAAAAGAAAGAAAGAAAGAGCAGAAAACGAGCGAACTCACCGGCACCAGGCGCGCGGCCGGCACCGCGGTCCCCGGAGATGACGGAGTCAAGGTGCGCGCCGACGACGACGGTCCGCTGGTTCCGGCCGGGGATCGTAACGATGATGCTAGGCTGCGACCAGGCGACGTGGCGGACGTAGCGGACGTTGGCCGTCGGGTGGCCGGCGGCGTCGAGGACGGCGCTGACCTGGCCGTGCAGCCACTCGGCGGACTCGACGCCGGTCCGGGAGAGGTAGTACCGGTTGTGGAAGGACGAGAAGCGCTCGAGGTGGGTGCGCATGTTGTCCTTGCTGAGCTTGGGGATCAGGGCGTTGACGTGGCACGTCTGGTTCATGGCCGTCGGGAAGGGGAGCGCCGCGAGGAGCTTGAAGTCCGGGGAGGGGGTGACGGCGGAGACGTCGGACCACTCCGTGATGTCAAAGAAGTGAACGCGGTTCTAGGGGGCAGTGCACGTCAGTGCCGTCGTTCGTGAGTGAGGGGGGGGGGGGGGGGGGGGGGGGGGTCGAAAGGATAAGGAGAGGTTAGAGCCTACGTCCATCATCTTCCACTTCTCCTCCTCGGTGACGGTCACGGTCTTTCCAGGCGCGATCTCGAGGGTGAAGAGCTTGTTCGGGTCGCGAGGCCTGACGGACGAGCCGGCGGCTGAGGAAACGGCGAGGGCCGTGAGGAGACTTGTGAAGCGCATGATGGACCGCGTTTTGACAGTTTAATTCAAACGACTGTAAGGCGACGGTTGCTTGCGGCTACGGATCTCCTGGTTCGCAACGCGCCATTCTCTGGGGAGACCGGCTTATTATATATGCTGGCCAAAATCACCCACGGCAGCGGACGCCTGCATGAGTTGCATCACCATACGTTCCAACTAGCGACGCATCGCGGGGGGACGTGGTATCCGCTGAACGCTCAAAAGGTCTTCTGGCCCCGGTTGCGAATCCAAGTCGTGCGTCAAGGTGAGGGGGTTTGGATGACGCCGGGCCGGCGCCGGGCAGACGATCACAAGCAATCTTGAACTCAATCTTATGTACGCCGAGAGCTGTAACGGGAAGCTGGCCACGACGCAAGAACTTTGGGACTTCTCAGAACGCGGGCGGTGAACCCCAGATACGATGCTAGTTGTTCGGGTTCTATGTTGCCAGGGGATAAGCTAGCAAAAAGCGTCACCGGTTATGGCCGATGGGCCGGCATGCAAGGCACAAGGCAGGTGGTTGCCGTTGGTCAATTGTTTCTGGGCCCCCGACGGTGATTTTAAGCCAAGAGGTATTGATCTTGGCTTCAGAGCGAAGAATCAAAGGGATGACATGGTGGAGTTGGGGTTGGGCGCTTCCCGTCTTTTCTGAATGAGGGTTCCCTCGGCTTATATAGAAACCCTCATTCAGAAAACCTCGTTATTATTTGATTTGGAATCTTCCATTGACTGGCCTCAGCATCAGTAAATACGGCTTCACCTACAGATGACAACGGACTCGCGTCTCCGGTTACATCTCCTGGCCAGAAGCCCAAGTCTGAGAGAGAGGGGAAAAAAGTAATCTCGCCGGAGCATAGAAAACATCCGATGCTGACCTCTCTTCAGCTCGAAGCCAATTGCCAAGATCAACTGTATCCGGAAGGTGACTTTAAGCCAAGACCGTCGCGCAGGGAAATGTGACTGAAGGCGGGGGGGGGGGGGGGGGGGGGGGTTGGGGGCGTGAACCAGTCGACTGGCCTCGCTTGCAGGCAAAATAGGTACGCCTGGCTTCCCAGTTGCCAAGCTAAATTTGCCATGATTTTTTCTTTATTTTTTCTTTTTCTCATGAAGAAGATTTGAAGCCAACACATTGGCAGGCAAAAGCAAAGTTCCCCGCGTAATCAGCGGGGAAATGCCATGCGGGAAAGCCGGGCGGTTTGAGGACTGGAACCACGATGATGCCCTACTCCCCACGGCCTTCTCCCCCGCGCCGTAGCGGCTGCAGGGCAAACAACGGGAACGACCCCTGCACCAAACGCCTGTTCTTTACCGGCCAGCCGATCAACCGGTGCCACGCCACCCACGAGGGCGCATGCGGGGGACACTTAACACGCATCATCTGGCGGGATGGGGGGACGGCGGCGGCGGCCGTGGCGATTGTGAAGGCAGAGAGGACAACATAGTGGAACACGACGAAGATCTTCTCGGCCCAAATCGGCGGCTGCACGGCGTCCAGCGTGACAGGGACCGCGGGGACAAGGAGGAAACTGAAGCACATTGCCGTGGCCGCCGTCCGACAGCCTCCATCGTCGCTGTTCTCTGCGGCGTAGCGCAAGGTGTTAATGAACCTTTTTTCCCCCCAGCGCACAATCAACATGTCGAGTCCCAAGATTCCTCCTCACTTGGAAAGGAACATTCTGCTGTTGTATACTGGGATTGCAGTCAGTTGCGCCGCTTCTGTGCTCATAGTTCGATCCGAGCGATAAGGTAAAGTCTGGTTTACAACGTGACGGGAGCAGCCAATGTCCACACGGCGCGGTTATGGTGAGCTTCGTTTATACCATGTGTGCAATGATCATAAGTCCAGGGTGCGTGGTTGAATCATGTCAAAACATACATAGTAGAGGCGACACACACACACATATAACTTTAGGATAAAGCGCTCAATGCATTATTATACTGCCTCGTTCAAAGGCCATCCATGTAAAACCATGACCATAGAACCCCCAATCATCCAGCTGTGACCACTTGCCACACATCTGAGGGTGCTTGAGATAATCCACAGACATCCCGAGCTCTGTTCCTTGCATCGATTTCTTAATCAATCATCGTTACGTTCAAGGGAAGATGAGCCGCTTTGTGTAGGTCTTGACACCGTACTGCTCAACGTAGTCGCACCAGTCCCAGCCCCAACCACACATGCGGCCCTTGGTGTTGTCGAGCTTTTCGATGGCATTTGTCAAGATGATCTCAATGTCCATGTTGCCGACGACGGCTGCCATCGCTGTCGGGAAAGTCAAAGTCGAGCCAGTTCACAGCAGAATCGACTCGGGGCAGTTCTTCATAGTCTGGCTCCTCGGAAGCGACGTCGCGAGGTTCAATCACGGCGATGACGGGAACGTCAAGACTGGTATCGTCGCGCTGCTCGACCTGCCCCTGAGGGAGACTGGGGTCACGATAAAACAGTCTGAACTCGCCATCGTACTGCTCATTCTTCTTGAAGCCGCAGCGAACGCCCATCTTAGCACGAACACCGATACCTTGATAGGTGGAAGGTTCGTAGTTGATGGCTCTCTCGAGGAAGCCGGCCATGTCGCGGTTGGTGATGGCAATCTTGTCTTTGGTTGTCTTGAAGCTGAGGCCGCAGGACTCGTGCGCAGCAAACTTGGCCCAGTAGTCGAGGTCGCGATTCTTAAAGACGACCTTTGCGGTGTTTTGTTGGCAAAACTTCAAAAGCTGCTTGCAGTCGGACTTGAGCGGTGTGTTTGGCTGGTCCCAGTCGGACGAGAGCCAGATGGGAGTGCAGAAGGGGCCCTCGGCAGTACCGCCAGTGTACATCTCGTAGCGCTTGGCGATGGGGAGGTTGGCGGATTCGACATTGTCGGGAGCCTGATGAACGGTGCCGTTGAAGACGTAGGCGGAGGTGTTCTTGGGTATCTGAGAAAAGGAGGTGACGATGAGGGGCCCATGAGAGTCGACTTGGCGCATCTCGACAGCTCGGGCGGTGTCTTTGCCAGGAGAGAAAGCTCTGGAGAGACCAGCATCCTTGGCGTCGGCAAGGCCCTGAGGGGCGCGCTTTTTCAGTCTCCAGGAGACTGTGGCGTTGCCTGATGGGCTGTGGCGAACAGCGCAGTCTGCCTCTTCGGTGGCCAAGACAGAACCAGAACCGCTGACGGACCATTCGGGACGACTCAGAGACCTGGCGAGGAAGTTGGCGATGTCTCCAGTAGAGAGAACAGCGTCGCGGTTGGCGGTGCGGACCTGAAAGGCACAGCTACCAACCCAGGCTGTTTCGACCCAGGGTTTAGCATAGGAGCCAAGGTTATCCGGGGATACGAGAGCCGGGTTTCCCTTGAAGAAGTCGTAAAGGGCCTGACAATCGTCGCGGCGGGGACTGTCGACGTTGGTGTCTTGCTTGCTGGTGCGGACAGTGCAGATCTCGACGTCGTCACCGGGTGTGACAGTCTTGATGTGCTTGCTGACAGGCCAAGGGATCTTGTGGATATCGTCGATGATGCTGACCCGGGCGGCAACACCGAAGACGGCGACAGAGCCATTGGAGGCCTTGAAGATGATGTCCTTTTGAGGCAAGGCAAGAGCATCAAGAGCGCCAGGATCGGGGACAGCACGCCCGAAGGCGAATGCCACAAGGGCGATGGCAGGGGCGATGAATCTGCGCATTATGAGATTCGTGATGTGTTTTCGGGGCAGTTGATCTGTGTTTTCTTGCGTTGCGAGGGCAGGAAAGCAACAAAGCTGTTGGCGCAATTAGAGAACAAGAGACGCGTCTCTGATGAATAGGACAGACGAGACGAACGAGACGAGAGAAATGTGAGGCCTGACGCGTGATTAACAAGAGAGAGAAAAGAAAAAAGAAGAAAAGAAAACCAGTTTTTGCGCGAACTGGCAACCTCGAAAGGTCAAGTCACGGGATCTGTTTGCCTCTATTTCCTTTTCCTCTCTGGGCAACAACGTGAAGGTGAAGTGAAGTGAAGTTGGCTTATATAATCCAAGTCGTAGAAGAGAAGGAAGGAAGGAACTCCTTGGTCGGGAGGTGCCTTCCTCGTATGGCCGTGGCGATATGTTGTGTACCGAGAGGGGCCCTAGGGCCAAGATGAAGATGAAGACGAAGAAGAAGAGAACTACGAGAAGATGATGGCTACCGTAATGGCCTCACAGTAGCTAGCTGCTGTGGGCTGTTACTCGGTTTGTAAGAATATCTTTGGTGGAATTAATCGAGATATTCCACCCATATAGATAACAGAGCCAGCGAGGCCCGGATCACTTGCATCAAATGCTACCTACCCATCGTTGGACTTCTTGATGACCTCTTGATGACCTACATGGCCATATATCTTGGCTTTCTGTCATGGCTCTCTTCTGCCTCTATGAACTGGCGGTTATATCTATACCAGTCTGTGTACCAGGCCTTCAATGGCGATTACGAAACCCAGAGTGAAATAAATCAATGGCTGATGTTAGTTTGCTATACAATCCGGTACTGATTGTTGCTTTCATCTCCCAGATGTGACCGCTAGAGGGGAGGCCAGAGCTTTCTGCCCAGCTAGCTGATTGATGTACTTCCTAGAAATTGTTCAAACAAGACGCGATGATGCACCATGGGGAGACTAGCAGCATGCAAGGGGTATCAGTCGTCAACGAAAGTCCAAGGACGATCCTATCACATGACCTGCTCTTATTGCCCAAACAGCGGTGAAGTCTCATGCATACATTATATGCTTATATTGTGGAACACACACTCTCCGTAAACACGCCAACACCTACCTGGGCCACTTTAGCAGCGCCTTTTCGTTCATATAATTGTTGTGGGCATCCCACAACCCAGCACCAAGGAAGGCATCAGTCATTGAGAGATGCATGCCATGCAACACAAACAGGTAAACAACGCTGCATATATGTTTGTCCGTTTGTCCAACAGCACACAAAGAAAGGCCAACTCAACCCATTTCGTCACACGTTCCTGAGAGAGAACACGACATCATCATGCTCCTAGAGACTTGCGGTCAGCTCCATTTCGCTCGTCGACTACTACACTACATACAAGCTTCTTCACGTGCTGGGAGAAACACAGCCACCGGGATGCTGGACCAGTCAATGCGACATTGCGTCGTGCGCAACAGGCCAACATCACCCCCGACAGTTCCGTTCCGTATCCTCATTCAGCCTCAGCAACGGGTCCAGGCTACGCACACAAAGTTGCCTTGGACGGATTAAGCCTATTAGCCCCCCGATGAGGGTATCCCGACAAAGGGAAATAGCCCTGGACGAATAGAGTATTTGGGAACGGCCCTTCACTTTACTTGTACTTGAGATAATGGATGAGTCAGTTACGTTGACGATTCTCAGCCCAAGAAATTGTACCAATAACTGTGACAAACTTATTGCTATCGATCAAGAGTCCTTGTCGGGTGCCCGCCCAGTTGTAATTATCTATACAAGACTCGCGCTAATCGCCGCCGCCGCCGCTTCTTGGACCTTCCTCTAGTCGAAAAAGCGCCACACCGACACGGTATCGCAAGGACGAGGGCCGCTCGGTGTCAATAAAACCAAGCCTTTTAGTAATTTCAAACTACCAGGCCGTATCGATTGCCAGATCGCCGGGACCGGAACTCTGTTGCCATGGGGCTGGGGACGTGTTTCCCGTTCGTTATCAACTGGCTCCGATTACCTCCGAGGCGATCCCACTCCCTTGGATCCATCTGCCCCGCAGAAACATGTCACCCCCGTCGGTGGGTTAGAACGTACCGGGGGGGGGGGGGGTCCATCTTTCGAGGAATTCTTCAAGATACCGCATAGGTAGACCAGCCCTGCTCCCAAGCCTGCTCCCAGGGCCGGGGTCCGTTGCAATGTCCGTCCATAGGTAATCTTGTTCGACTTGTACAGCCTGGATATCATAGATACGTCCAGATAAGACGTCACTCAACGCCAAGCGACACCTCTCCCGCCGACGCTAACCCCCAAAACACGGGCTGGGGGGGCGCTCAATGCCCCAAATCGATATCTCTGCTGGGGGCAGCGCTTCCCCGCCGGTCTTTCTTTCTTCTTTTTTTTCGCCGAGCTGCTGATAAGAGAAAACCCGGGGGCTAAGGACCGGCGTTTGTTTGCCCTTTTTCACCCTAGCTACTGCGCCTCCGGGAGCCGGCGACGTGTGTGATAGGACCGGCGCCTACGGTATTGGGGAGCGGGGGGGGGGGGGGGGGGGGGGGGCCATGATGTCGTTTGTCGTGGGGTCTAGTAAACGGAAACCGTTTGTTCCATGCTTTCCAGCAGAAACCCGTCCCGGCGCAGCAGGGTGCTTTTACTTCCTGGCGGGTATTGAACACCGGATCTAATGGCCTTTTGGTCTTATCGCAACGGCTCCAGCCCTCTTTGTCCAGGTCGTGGAGAGAATATGCCTCAAGCGTCCAGCAGTATAAAGGCGTGGCCAGCATCCTGTCCCACGTCCCTTTGATGCAAGCAGAGCAAACCATTCCCGCTGCCTTCTTTCCGTGTCACCAGTGCCTCCCAGCCAACCGCCCTGTCTTTTCTCTCAAGACTTCGTCGGCGTGACAGACAAAGCCAAGATGCAGACTCGTAACGTCCTCCTGGCGGCCTCCCACCTGGCCCTCGGCCTCGCCGCCCCGGCCCCGCTCCCGGCCTACAACCTCCTCTCGACGCGGGAGACGCACTACAACGCCAGCCTGCCCAACGTCACCATCTTCGCCACCGGCGGCACCATCGCCGGGTCCGCCGCCTCCAACGCCCAGACGACGGGCTACCAGGCCGGCGCCCTCGGCGTCGACGTCCTCATCGACGCCGTGCCCGAGCTCTGGAACGTCTCCAACGTCCGCGGCGTCCAGGTCGCCAACGTCGGCTCCACCGAGATCACCCCCGAGATCCTCCTCAACCTCACCCGCCTCGTCCAGGACGCCCTCGACGACCCCTACTGCCAGGGCGCCGTCGTCACCCACGGCACCGACACCCTCGAGGAGACGGCCTTCTTCCTCCAGCTCGCCGTCCGCAGCGACAAGCCCATCGTCGTCGTCGGCGCCATGCGCCCCGCCACCGCCATCAGCGCCGACGGCCCCATCAACCTGCTCGAGGCCGTCACCCTCGCCGGCAGCCCCGAAGCCAGGGGCCGCGGTGCCATGGTCGTCCTCAACGACCGCATCGGCAGCGCCTTCTACACCACCAAGACGCACTCCAACTCCCTCGACACCTTCAAGGCCGTCGAACAGGGCTACCTCGGCTACTTCCTCGACATCAAGCCCGTCTTCTACTACCCGGCCGCCCTGCCCCTCGGCCACCACTACTTCAACGTCTCCGCGGCTGCCGAGATGCCCCAGGTCGACATCCTCTTCGGCCACCAGGCCCTCAACCCGGCCCTCGCGGTCGCCGCCGTCGAGAGCGGCGCCAAGGGCCTCGTGCTGGCCGGCATGGGCGCCGGCAGCTGGACCGTGCCCGGCAAAGACGCCCTGAAGAAGCTCGCGCAGGAGAAGAACACGCACATCGTCGTCTCCAGCAGGACCATGGGCGGCTTCGTCGAGGACGACAACGTGCCCAACACCTACGGCGGCTGGAACCTGAACCCGGAGAAGGCCCGCATCATGCTGCAGCTCGGGCTGTATGCCGGGTACAACTCCACGCAGCTCGAGACGCTGTTCAAGTACGCGCCTTGAAATGAATGAATGCCTGCCCCGAATCATGAGGTTATGAGTATATATAATACACCTAATAGAAGTACCGTATCGATGTTCTACCATTAACAAGTTGTTGCAAAGCCCCTCGAGACCCGTGACCCTGCAGCTTGTGCTCCGATTATCCACGACTCAGATTGCCTCAATTGGTTCAAATCAGCGCTGCAACCAGATCAAATGGCGCCTCTCACTTATCTCAGTCAAGCAGTTAGATATAGCCCTTTGATTATTATTTTTCAGTTAACAAGTTACACACCTCACGATATCTAAGATATATCTAATTCAGAGGATTTGGAAAAAGGCACATTCAACTACAGACTAACAGAATCAATCGTCTAGAGAACAAGTAGACTAACTAAGGATACCAGGTAAGGGTGCTGACTAGGAGGGCTACAGAAAGTAAGTCTTCCAAGAGTTTTCGTCTGTAGCAGATAATAGTAGGAAGAAACATGTGAATAACTTCTTTTTTTTTTTCTAAATAAGTAACATAACCAGATATTTAAGATATCTGTTAGTCAGTCAGATATTACCCCTTGGGGCTATCAGGTCATCGGATACGGGGGTTCGGCCCGGCTGACTGATCGGGTTGCAGCGCTGGTTCAAATGAGACCAACACAGAGGAGGCAGCCAACATTCACTTCAACTTGTCCCTCATGTTTCCAAACAATGGCAAGTGAGTGCACTCAGGATGGCGGCAGGAGGAGTTCTATCTTTCGACCAAAACAGCCTCACATGTTCTTCTTCGAGCGCGATCCCTTCTCCAACACGGCAGCCTTTTCGAAAGCCCGCTTCGTCTCGACGCAGCTCTGGATGATGAGGTAGAACGGGATGACGATCCAGAAGGCGTTGAAAAACACGTAGTAGCACCAGTAGTAAAACTCCTCGGGCCGGCAGTAGACGATCTTGGCGACGAGCTCTTCAAAGGAGCACGTCGCGAAGTACAGGACGTCGCCGTAGAGCTGGCCGAGGCTGATGACGAGCTGCAGCGGGTGGCGGAGCGGGTGGCCGGCGACGATGCAGTAGGCGCAGGCGAAGGACAGCGGGCCCCAGAACAGGGCCGTGACGGTCTCCATGCAGACGATGAAGGAGTCCTGCGTCAGGTAGCGGGAGTCGGACAACGAGTACTCCTTCCACAGCTGGCCGAAGATGTCGAGGCTGGCCGGCATGTTGGCCTGGTTGTATGAGAAGTAGCCTAGGCCGTGTGTTAGTCGGAGGTGGGGGGGGGGGGGGGGGGGGGGGGGGGGTGGGAATGACTCGTAGTATAGTGCGCTCCACGCCGGGAAAACACTTACCTTCAAAGAAGAAGTGGATAAAGGCACTCAGTGTAAACCACAAAGTCGTCGCCATCTCGCCATTGGGAAGTTCGGGACGCGTCCTCTTGACGATCCGGTAGGTCGAGCCGAGAATGGCTGCAGCCCCAACCGCGAAGATGGCTCGCAGTTCATTTGCACTAAAGGTGTTGGGGACGTAGCCAGGGAGTATCGCACTCGCGGGGGAGTACGGGTGGATGGGGACGGAGGCGTTCATCATGACTTTGGCCACCAGTTCGACGTCGTTCGGTGCGATCTGTTAGGTATAAGTTGATTGTAGTTAACGGCGCTGGCGACTATTGGACGGACAGCAAGATGCTGACGCGTTGGCTTTATGGCCTTCATCATCAGTACACGGAAAGACATTCATTCCACCACCCCTGTTTCTGCCCCCGCTTTGGTGCGTACGGCACACTCGACATCCGCATCGACCCATTCACGTATTTGCTGGGGGACGTTTGCCAAGTCTGAAGCAATGCGGTCGTCTCATTGGTTGTCAAGGTCAACGTGGCTTGGTTGATTTAGCGAAATTGCTGCTCGCGTCGTATTCGGATCCGAGAGAAACATACAGCTAGGTAAGAAACGGACGTTGGCCGTATTGTATCTCCCGGAGCCCGAGAAAACAACCATCAGATCGTTGCTCCACTCTCGGATCCCGAGTTCGCCGGTGACCGAAAGCTCACCAAAGAATACGGCCCGTGAACCAACATCAACACTAATCACGTCCTTTGTTTCTAGAACTGATTCAGATCTGCAATATTATTATAGATATGCTTACTCTAGTGGTAGACTTATCGTGTATTCGACCATTTGCTGGATGTAACTCCAACCGATAGCATCCGTCCTGCGTTAGCGTTTTTCCCATAAGTCATGCCCCGTCCCTGGAGTTGAGTGTTCTAATATATATGTACATATATTCTGACCCCCGAAAATGCTGCAACAAAAACCACAACCCGAGCAATCCGTGCGTACTCGATGTCCTGCTAAACATCTCCCTTCTTGCCGCCCTTCTTGTCGTCCTTTTTCCTGATATCGACCCAGCCCATACCCCACGCCAGCGCAAAACTCACGCCGCCCAAGGCGACCAGGAGATAGAACACCTCGCCGATGCTCCTGGCATACGCCGTGAGAACTCCGGGGAGATCATCTTGCGACACGACCTTTCTGAAACCGGTCCCGCCAGCGGCCAAAATGGTCTCGGCGTCCACGGACGGGGCGTACTTTGCCAAGTTGGTGCCCAGCCCCTCGCTGAAGATGACCGAGGCCACCGTCACGAAGATGGCGCCCCCAAAGGTTTGCAGGAAGATCACGGTCGCCATGGCCACGGGGAGACGGGATGGCGCGGAGGCTGCCTGGACGGCGATGATGGGCTGAGCGGGGGAGGGAACGAGTGAGTTCTATGCCCGGCTTTCTCAGCGAAAAAGGTTGGGGGAGCGGCTTACCATCTGCATCATGGACCCGCGGCCCGCGCCTAGAAGAACCTGGTACCCTATCCAGGCTGCTGAGCTCGTGTGCGGGGTCCATGTCGAAATGAGCCCGTTTCCGATTGTCGATACAATGGAACCGAAGACTACCCAGGGGAGGTAGTATCCCATTCTCCCGACTGCAACTGGTCAGCGACCCTCAACCAATACCAACGCAAGCGTTGGGAACAAGAAAGAAGACCTCCAACTCAAACGGGAGAGGCATCGGCTTGAAACCTACCTAGGGCGCCAGAGATCACAGCGAACACCAGCTGGCTCAGGATGGTCGGCAGAAAGTCCACTCCACCCTGGAACGGCGTGGCCCCCTTGATACTCTGGAAGTACAACGGCAGGTAATAGCTCGAGACCATCGTCACGCTGTAGCTCGTGGCTCCGACGACGCAGCTGGTCAAGATGATTCTGCTCTTAAACAGGTCCAGGGGCATCATGGCTTCGTCGTCGCCCAGCCTGTGTTCCCAGTAGAAGAATAGCACGGCCATGACGCCCGCGCCCACGAAGAGGCCGATGACGACCGACGAGTCCCACGCGTAGTCGTTGCCGCCGAACTGGAGAGCTAGGAGGAACATGACTGCCGCGGGGGCAAAGAGGACGAAGCCCGGGAGGTCGAGGTGGCCTGGCACCTGGAGGAGAGGGAGGGGGGTCGTGATCTTGGAGGGAATGTGGATGAGCAGTAGGAGAACTGCGACCACGCCACCGATCGGGAGGTTGATGTAGAAGCCTGGTGTTGGTATTTTGATTAGTGTATCGCAAGATTATAGCATGACAAAGCTCGAGATAACAGAGACAGAGAGACGTCAGGGGAGAACCGTCAAGCACTTACACCATCTCCAATTTACGTATTCCGTAAAGGCTCCCCCAATGAGAGGCCCGATCACAAGGCCCATGTTGGAGAGCCCAATCATGATCCCGATGACGAGCGGCCTCTTCTGCAGCGGCACCGTCGCGCCGATCATGGTCAGGGCGCCGTTGAACAGGCCGGCCGTTCCCATGCCGGCGACGGCGCGCCCAACGATGAACATGTCGGAGGAGGTCGCGACGGCGCAGAGCAGCGAGCCAAGTTCGAACAGGAAGAGGAAGGCCAGGAACGTCTGCTTGGAGCTAAGGTAGGTGTAGAGTTTCCCTGCAAAGGGCTGAAGGGCGGCTCTGTTGGTGGAGCATGGTTAGTTCAAAACTACCGCTTCCAATGCTGCTCTCTCACGGAGAGCTCTCCAAGACGTTGTAGATTAGGGGGGGATACGTGCCCGCATAAAGCGTAGGCGGCGCCGTACCAGCCCACGTCGGACAGCGAGTTGAACGCCGTCGTGATCTCGGGAACAGCCTGGAGCCAATTGTCAGCCGTGTCTAGCTCATAGCTGTAACAGCACCGAGGCCGTGGTCTTCTTTACCGTGGTGATGATGGAACCGTCGAGGAGCATGAGGAACACCACCAACGTCAAAGCGGAGAGGACGAGGAGGAGTTTGACGCCGGTGATGTACTCTTCTTCCGCGTCCTCTTGCTCTGTGGCCGAGGCACTGGCGTCTCCGGTTGCCCTGTGACCCCCGTCCTCCGAGGACAACGGCGGTTTCTCGGAGAGCGGGTGGTCGGTCACAGGCGCCGACGGCGGCGCTTCTGGACCTTGGCTGGACGCCAACATGCCGGGCACGGGTGCCTTCTTGGGGCCGCGGGAAAGAAACTTGACCATGTCACCGGGGCTGATACAGTTTTTGATTGGTGAGTATGCGTGTGTGTTGTCTTGAGACGGTTTTCAGACAAACTTTGATGGCCGGTGTCTCAACAAGCATCAATTCGGTCTTGCGGGCCATTGTAGTCAAATTATAGTCACAAACTCTACCCTCTCAAAACCCGGTCCACGTCAATCCATCATCTCAGTATATTGACTCAATCCCGTACAAACAGGCATCAGGCAATACCTTCTTCCCCTTTCCATAGTTTCCACATGACCCAATTCCGTAGTGCTGACCACCCATATCTGCACACCCGGGATTCGCCTGCGGCACAACGAATCCCGGTCGGGAAGGGAGAAAAGCATGTGTATGTGCGGGCCGCATTTCGACTAGTCGCTGATCCTTTGGGGGCTGCATTGGGGTTTCATTATTCATCAAGACGGGAATGATAAATGTCAGCAAGGGTTTGAAGACTAAGATTCTCAAGTCCGCCCGTCGGGTCAGCAACGGACTTGGATCAGGAATGGGTCTCCTGGAGTTCTCGCCTAATCTCAGCATCCTATGGACAAGCTGTGTTCCACCCAACAAGTGACTGCTTCTTCTTTTCCGCAAGTTGCTCACTTCTCACTTCTTCACATTTATCTCTGGCACAATCTTAGCCAACGATACTACTCATCGTTTGGGCCTGCCCCTAGAGCTGCGTGTAAGTGATCCCGGGTGGCGACTGTATCCCCCGTCCCTCGAACCCGCATTGTCAAAAGGTGTGTCCCGGCCGCTTCTCTTGCAGGTGTTTCGCAGCCAAGCCGCAACAGCAGTGACCTATGCCATACAGCAAGCAGTCAAAGACAGACTACAAGCCGGGTAACACAATCAGAACGAGGTCATGGCATTCTGCACTCCGTCGCAGACGTTGGCCCTCAAAGCGCAGTACCGACATTTGTTTCGTAGCTTTCCGAACCAGGAACCACTAGGTATTGTGGTTCGCTTGAAAGATCTTCACCGCTTGAACGAGGCGACGCCTGCGCCGAAGCCGCACAATAGCAACAGCAGCACAGAACATGTTTCTGTTGAGCATAAGAAGGGACACGACCCGTATGCACGGTTTGGTAAACGCATCTTCCAAGGCACATTCCAGCCGGTGGTCGGAAGATTGGTGGGCATCAGTTAAACTGGAGACCCTGCACAAGCACTGCCTTTGCCGTGCAGTGGAGGGAATATACGACGAAACGGCGGACGGAATAGTGCCCCGTCAGGCTACGGTTGAATTGAACAAGACAATCGCATTCTTGTGAAACGTTGATGTCGACGGCTTATTGATTGAGTATCCCACGTCACTCGACTCCCTTCCTGTGGTCTCAATCTGGACGTGCGGGACAGCCATCATTGTGCCCGTCGTTGGTCGATCATGATCACAATAGCCCACCAAGGGCTCTTTTATGCTTAAGTTTCCGCCTCACTGCCCCCCCCCCAGCGTTAGTCTGATTCTAGAAGACCAGGGTCTCCCAGCACATGCAAGGCCGCTCCGCTAGTCTATTTTTTGGTGCATCATTCATCCCTTGCTAAACAGAGTACATCATCGTTCATTGGCGGCAGCATCAACTGGAAGCTTCCAGTATCCCGCGACCTAATTCAAAGGAGACTTAAATGGCCCCTCAATCTTTCGACTTCATCCTCCGCTACACCATGCCTACCGAAGTACAAATACAAGGTGGTCCCTTTTGGGGGTCGCACAGGTACACAATGAATTGTACACAGTTGAGAAAAGAAAAACCCACATATAGTTATCATGCTCAATACAATAACACAATATAAACTTTCCGCAGAGTAATATAGAGATATCTATGGTATCTGCCCAGACTATAGAGGTTATGAGTACCTCGTAGGGTAGAGGTATCATGAATCTGACGCTACATCATGCCTACGCCAAGCTTCAAATCACCACAGATTACAAGTAGATGGGGTGGCTGACACAACAATTGATTCCCAGTCGTCTCTTCGAAGGCTTCGCCTTCCGCCATTCCACACATGGAGTCCCTCACACAGCCCATCTAACGGACTGCATGCAGCCTGCGTCAGCGTCTTGCCAGTGTCTATTCGGAAAATCTCCAACGTCCACAACGGCATGAAAGACGTCCTTCCGTCCAGTCCAAAGCCCTGGCGCTTGTGGCGATGGGCCCCGCGTCCCTAGATGCCCCCCTTCCGCCCCCGCAAACAAGCCGCGGCATCCCGCGCTCGCCATCACGCCTTCTCGGCATCACGGAAAGGGCCAAAAGTGATTAGAAACCAGTAGCAGTGCCCCCTCGGCTTAGCGTAATACCCAACTTGGCAAGCGGGTCAACGCAGGCTCGGCCCGACCCGGGTACAACAGTCTAAAGGACCACCCAGGGGTTTTCCTCCTCCATTGCGAGCAAAGACCCCCATGGCTTGCGGGAGGCCCAGCTGGTATCCCTTGTAACCCCCCCTCTCTCCACAGAAGTATATCTGGGCTGACTGTCGGGAGATCATCCTCAACTCAATGACGGAATGCTACGTGCAACCCGGACCCAGTCGCCAGCCCGGAAGATGTCGAGATAACACTCAAAAGGGCCGTGCAAAGAAAAAAGCAAAAGAGAGAAGGATGCCCCATCTGACGAAGACGGCGTACCCAAATGATTCCAACTGCAATTCTACCTCGGACTGTCCCCGACCATACGTGATTCCCTTGTCACATGGAGCGTAGAGGCATTTTGAGAAAGACGTGGTAGGTTGTAGCCGAGCTTGAACTGAGGGATGCATTTTCGACTTTGCTACTCCATCCTGCTCCTGGGCCGGGAATCCACAATGCGACCAACGCTCGGGATTTCGAAATGGTGGCTGGCGCAAGGGGACAGGCACGGCGGGTACGGGGAGGACCGCGAAAAAAAAAAAAAAAAAAAAAAAAAAAAAAAAAGACAACCCGCAAAGTGAAAATCGAACCACACAGAGTGCCGTATCACAATTCGAGTTTCCGCGCGTCGCTTCGGAAGCGGCCCCATACGAAACAACGTTGCAGAGGAGAATATAAGGCACGATCCACGCCAGGCTACACAAATCCTACACTTGTCTGTCCGTGAACAAACGGCCACACACAGACAAGACCGTTTTGACTAGGCATGTTTGCTGATTTTTAGAACCTGTTTACTAAGCTTCATCTCGTTGATTGGTTGGCCTTATAAAAATAAAATAAAAAGCACTGTCCGGCATCGTCGGCCACGGAGGTTAAGAAAACTCCGTTGACATACACGGAGAGCGTGCGCGGTGGGGCCGAGTAGTCCGCCCTCATAACCTTTCTCTCTGTCTCTCTCTCTCTCTTTCTTTCTCGTCTGTAGACGGACGAAACCACACTGGGTTCTTGACGTCATCTCGGTCAGATTGTCATATAATTGATCACTGCTGATAAAGAGGAGGCCCTTATTCAGGACCAAGACCGGCCGCACACATCATCAGTTCATTGCAGCTTTGGAGGTCGTGGGTTCTCGGGTAGTTATTCCAACTTGCGGGGGGTGGGTGACAGGGCAACTAACTCTACGTCAAAGATCAGCCGAGTACAAAGTAACTAGGTTACGGTCTCCGCAACAGCATACAATTCGCAAGGGGTTGGGAAAAGCAAGCCTGCCGCCCAATCTGCGAGTATTGTTTGTATTTGCTAATAATTCAATAACCATCAAACCGGGGAGAGCGATAGCGAGGACGGGCCAACAATGAAGACAGGGGTTCTTCGATCGTACGTCATCGAACCATTATTATATGGTGTAGAGTATCGAGCATGATACCTATATGGCGGTGACCCGACTGTGCATGGCTAGCATTATGTACCTGTGCGACCCTACGGAGGATCGCCCTATGCCAGCACCTCAGTCATCGACCCATTACCAGAACAAACACGTGATGTTGTTCTGTTCAACTGGTACTTGGATAGGGATTTGACGGAGAGGGCGAACAGAAACCAGCAGATGTGTCAGACCAGAATGTTGGCGGGCTTCACATGCTCGGTGTGGGACCATCGGTATACGCCTTCTCTGGCGCCCTTCACCGAGTGGATCACGCTGACGCCGGTCGTCCGGAACCCGGCGGGAGTGGTTCCGGGAACATGCCCCACTGAACCTTGTAACGCCTGAGGCCGCAAGGCCAAGGCACCACCTACCCCGGCCGTGGTCGTACTGATCGCCGGTTGTGTGAGAAATGCCATTGTTTCGGCTGGTTTGATTCACTTGCTTTGGCATCCATTTGTCCTAGCAAAAAAAATCTGAACCATGGACGGAGTGTCGGCTGGGTTCCGAAAGGGGGGGGGGGGGTCTGCGCCCTTCCCCGGCTTCCGTTCCCACCAACGACCCGGTCGGTTGATCCATCCTCTCCAACTCTTATCTTCCTTTCACTCATGGCTGATCTACGAGGTTGGTCACAAAGGTCGTCGGGCATATGCCGTGTGTGAAGTCGTCGGTGGCATTGAGAAGAGGGTGGCCAGGGTGTCGGGCCAGAACGCATCTCGCCCAAGACAAAATACGGGGCAAGAGAGTGACACCAACACGGAGATGTGTTGGAAAATGACATCAACTCCGGGCGTGATAGCGCTGGGTAGAGGCTCCGGCTGGAGGTAGCAGGGGGAATTAAAAGTGGACGCGCGACCTCCGGAAGACACGGAGAAATCAGCGTGGCGTGGCGTCAGCTGACGGGAAACGCACCGGGCGAGGCTGCAAGTGATGAAAATGGCGCACCGCTGTGTCGGTAGCATGCGAAGTAACAGTGGGATGGATGCTCTGGCCGCTGATGGGCCCCGGCGGGACGGTGCTTCCACGACGGATTGAACCAGGAGAAGAGCAAACAGTGTGCCTGGTCGTCCGTTTGATGCTGGCGCGAACGGTCTTGGGTTGCACAACTGCGCCCAACTGTGTCGGATGTTGTGTTTCAGATGCTGCTGCTGCTGCTCGGTAGGATACCTGGAGCGGAAGGGCAAGGTCTCATTCGTTTTGTTCGTGCCGCAGACCGAGGGAGCTGAGCCCAGCTGCATTGAGACGATCGGGTCGGGGGTGGGTTGGCTGTCAAGAGAGAGCGCCCGCACTGGGGTCGAGTTGCCGGCAACGCTACGGCGAGAAGTGAGGAAACATTTTGCCAGCTCGCGCCCGGCAGCGGGCTTTCAGTCAGAGTCATGTCCAAAGTCGCACAAATGAAGAGCATCGCCAAGAACCGGGGGCTGCAGATGCTCCCTCCAAAGAAGGAACAAGTACCCGATATGCGTACCGGATGTCGCCATTCATTTTCAGCCGAGGAAGAAACCGGAACAAACCGCGCGGAATGAGACAGCGCCGCCAGCAGCCAGATGCCAGCCCCGTCTGGGCTTCTGCTGCCGAGCAGCCTGAAATAGGCTTTCTTCGGTCGCCGGGACAGCGTTCGGACGTTGCGCATCATAGGTGCGACACAACGAGCTTTCCCAGCCGAAAGAGCAGGATGAAGGCAAAATTCGGACACGGCTGTAGACAAATGGCAATGTGGTAGTGTTACAGTATGCTTGTAACAATCGCGGCAATCATTGCAGCTCTACGATTACGCTGTACTCGATAACCAACAATTTCTACAGACGGGGACGACGGGAACGACAAGCATCGCGTCGTGCAATCCCAGCGTTTCGCTGCCCGCCGCGTTGAAGAAGCAGGCGCCGCGTCTCTGTTTTTTGGGGGAAGAGGGCGGGGAGATGCTCGGTTTCTCTTCAAGAGGGGGGGAAATGAACGGCAGACCCGGCTTGGCCCCCTAGTAGACAGGGCGAGAGTCCGGAGGGGCTTTGCTCCGAATGCTGCGAGCCGAGCGGCCCAGGGCAACAGACAGCCATATTCCCACTTTTCGATGCGCGTCCGCTCCGGTACCCTCATAGCTCAACGCCGGTGACGCATAGGCTTGCATCGACGTGACAGAACAACAGTCGCGCGCACGCTCGTCAAGCGAGATCTGGCGTGAAACTCGGTGTGAGGATGCTGCGTGTGGTGACAGAGCGTTGGGCAGCCAACATTCTCGTCATTCGCATGCTCGTGAATCATGATGGGCGGCCGGCGTGGGGCACCAGGCGCGCAAGTCCGCTTCAGCACGGGCGGGTGAGGGAAAGGTCCAGGCCCCGAGGGCAAGTCGAGTTTCATTAAACGCAAATTTGGCGTGTGGCCGGAAGAAATTGGCGCTAATTGATCTCGGGATTGTCGCTCCATTTCGAGGATTGGGCAAGGGGGGGTGGCGGGGGGTCCCCCCGGAGCGAAGACGGACCAGCAAGATGCATGATTTGCCCGGCCGAGGCGGCAGCTTCTGCCGTGTCTGGTTTTGTGCACGACGACCGGAGATTTCGCCGTCTCTATCCAAAGGTATCAATCGCGCAATCCAGACTACGGGAGTGTACCCTGGACTCGCAGACAGCCCCCCTTCTTTCCCGTGATTGGAATGGCACGCTGAAGCACAAAGAAGGTTCCGGGGTGACGGCGGCCTACGGTGGCTGACGGAGGGAAAGCATGGTGGCCGATATGCAAACCGTGCCGTTGTTGACGGGGAAGCCAAGCTGACAGCCACCGGCGCTGCTCAAGCTGAAAGCAGGTGTGATAGACGGCTTGAGCATGCACTTTTTTCATCTCCTTCTTTTTTCTTTTTTTTTTTCTTCCTTTCTTTTAGCCAGTGGCTTGAGGCATTGGCGAATAGCGCCTCCGGCAAACGCCGGCGAAGTAGGTGGGAAAGACGGACAACCAAAAGCAAAGAGCGAGAATGTGTTACCTCGTATCCGGGGCCTCCTTTGACCTCGGTCGGTAAAGGCCGTGCCGTAAGTAGCCCAAGGTCACCAGGGACACGGGCGAAGCGTAGTATGGGAGGCGCCATGCCGTGCGCCGTGTGAGGGCTGTCGCGGTACTAACCTTGACTACTAGACCCAGCAAGCGGAAAGTGGGAACAACCCTGCTACCATCGGCTAGATTTGGATGCTCCGTGGAACTTGGGGAAAGGCTAGGTACCTATGGTGGTGAAGAGGAGGGGAGAGGAAGAGAGAAGACTTTCTCCAAAGGGACGAGAGGTTTGAGTTGCGCTGCGATGACGATCAGGGGTGCGGCGATTCTAGGCCCGCCCGGAGGCGTTTGCCATGCACGCCCCCAATGTCATGGCCGCCGCCTGCCTCTGGCTTTGGCTCGGACGTGGCTGCTAGTGGCCAGTCCCTCCCCCAGTGTCGTCGAGTCGCCAAGTCAGTGTCTTTTTTTTCTTTTTCTTTCCTAGGACGGGCTGTTTGGTAGGGGACGGGCAGAGCGATCGGTTGATGGGTCCCCCCCCTTCCCCCCAAAGTGTCGTGGGTGGACCAAAGCCGGCGTGCCGCGTGAACGGCAGGGTTCGTGACTCTTTGCTGCTGCCGAGACACAAAGGGCTGTAAGTGAAGGACGGGTCCGGCAACGTCGCAGGAGAGTGGCAGAAAGGGCCGATCGGGGCCGAAGAGTGTTTGGCGAGTAGGTTGCGTTGAAAGATGTGGGTTGGATCCGCGCATGATCATGTCGAGAAGGCAAGAAATGCGTTGCGATGGATGTCGATCAAGAGAGATTCGTCTAGGGGTGTCATATGCGAAAAAATAAGAAAGAGAAAAAAAAAAAAGATGGCGTTGTCATTCAGGTCAGGTTGTGAGGAAGGGGGGCAAACAGCCCAAGGCGAAGAAACGGAGTGACGGATTCCCCATAGGACGGCGATTCCGCCTGGCAAAGGGGATGGATGGGGTTGCACATCGGCCGGCGATGGTGAGCAAAAGGACGGATGGATGCGAGACGCAAGACGTATCGGAGGGTTAACGCTACCTAGGCACTGCGACGGTAGGGTAAGGTATTACCATAGGTAGGTAGGTACCTGCTGTATGATTTTTGGCTTTCGGGTCACAGCCGGCCTTGGCGGGGGTGGTTCCCTCTCTGTTGTTTCCCCCTCCTTTTCGTCGGTGTCGTGTCGGAGCTCGGAAATTGGGCAGAAACACGACGGCGGAGGGTGGGAGGGTCGGTCAGGCGTTTGTTTGCTGGAATGTCATGAGCGAAAAGTGGGATGGAAAATCAAATGGTGCTTCACCTTGGCAGATAGGTACCTAGGTAGACATGGCACTTACGATGAATGTAGGAAGATGTCGTTGATTGCATGGGAAAAAAGTAGTGGTCACAAGCAGCCGAGCATCACCATCTATCTGCATCTGCACTGCACATCTGGGTGAGTGCGGTAACGGGCAGGTTCAGGCTGAGTCCCATGGTGTCAGGCAACGTAAGCGCGGTCGCGGTCGCGGTCGCGCCGAGGCAGGTACCCAAGGTGGTGTATCCGTTCCTGGTAGGTACCTTATTACGTGGGTAGGTAGGTGCAGATGAGGACGGAGCGAATATGGTATGATGGACTTGCCGAAAAGGTGTGGAGCTTCGGGTTATTCAAGTACCTGGTACATACCCATCCCGCGGTGAGGGGAGGGGAGCCCGAGGAGGACAGAGCAGGGCCAGAGTGGGCCCCTATACTCCTGACTCCCCTCCGTCCGTGACTTCCTCACTCAGCTCCGGCACCACCAGCCGATCCGCCCGTAAAACCTCAGCAGAGAATTAAATCAGAGAAGAGAACCTCAGGCCAGCCCGTCCGTGTCTGCCTACCCAGCCACTCGTCACGCCGTCCTTGCTGCTGTATCCCCTCCATTTTTGCCACTTTTTTTTTTTTTTTTTCCGCGCCCTCTTTTTTATTTGCTCTTTTTCCGTTTGTCCGTTGTCTCCAGTTACCTTACCTCGCGAGGCAAGGTTTCTTCCACGCGTGGAATGGGAATATTCTTTCTTCTATTGTCACCAGCCATTTCCGCCCACCCCCGCCTTCCTGCCTTTCCCTCCTCCTTTCTTTTTTCCCAAAAAGAGCCGCCGATTGCTCCCGCATCCGCAACCCGCGCCCAGCCCTGAGTGGGGATGGACGTCTGGCGACACCCGTCCGTCTGGGCGGAGAGCAAGACAAAAAACAAAAGAGTAGCAGCCACGGATCACACCCATTACACATCCATCTCGACTACCCCAGGGTAGATGGACATGCTATTTTTGTTTTAATTTTTCAATTCAGCAATTCGTCTACAATGACGGAGTATGCTGGATGCGATGATGTTAAACAATGTCACTTTTTTTCTTAGGAAACAAATTGAATGAATGAATGAAACGACAGCATGCACGAGAGGAAAAGGGGAGACAAAAAGCGAAAGAGGGAGAGGACCCCCCCCCCCTGTGCAGGGGCCGCCGACCGTGTGCGACTTCCCCGTGTTCCGTGTTGGTGCCGTGCCGCCGTTGGTCTGTTAGCCCAGAGTTGACTTGGCTGTCCGTCTGCCCGACTGCCCGCCTGCCTGCCTGCCTGCCTGCCGTCGGCCACAGGCCACACACACCACACACACATGACAACTGCTCTTTCCCTCTCTCTTCCTGCCCGTCTCGCCGCAGCAGCACATCGTCTCCTGCCCCGTCCTCGTTCCCTCTTGCCCGACCATGCCTACTAACGTAACTACCACCTGAGGGAGGTAATTCCTAGCCTTGGGCCTTCCCTCCGTATTCTTACCGTAATCCCACCTTCTCCGTAGTCCGCACCGTTTTTTTCTTTCTCTCTTTCTTCCGCCTTCCAGGTTCTTCCTCTCACGCCCCTCAATTAGTGTACACACACCCACACTCCCCCCCATTCCTAAACCACCGAAAACCTGAGGACCACCGCCCGGATTTTGTCGCCCACCACCGAGAAATCGCGGCCGATCGTGTGCTCCGATTCTCTTCTCTTCCAGCAGGGCAGAACACAGGCACGCGCAGCACAGAGCAAAAGGGTGAAACCACGTTCCCTTTCCCAAACGAACTGTTTATATCCCTTCTGCTCCGGCGCCGTTCCGGAGGTCGCTCCTTCACTCCGACTCGCTTTGGCTTTTTTGGGCGGTTTTTTTTTTTTTTCCTTTTTTTTTTCCCCTCCTTTGCCCTTCGCCGTTGTCGTCACCTTCCTACTACCTACCTACCTAGTTATTGTGGGAGAAGGGAAAGGGCGGCCTTTCGCATCCTTCCTCTCTCGCTCTCTCTCGCTCTCACTCTCTCACACACACACACACCACCCACACTCTCTCTTGCCTTCTCTGTCCCCCACCCTTTCCTTCCCTTCAGCGCTCCTGCCTCCTGACCTTGCGCCGCCGCCGTCGCCGCGCCCGCCCCCCCGCCCGCTTCACCTCCTGCCCTGCCTGGGGGCCTCGCCTTTTTTCTGGAGCCACCCTTCTCCATAATCTCGGCGCGACGGGTCTTCTTTCCTCTGCGTCACCCGGCCCCAAAACTCTCTTCTCTTCCGGAACCCCCCTCAACAAAACACTCCTCCTCCCGCTCCCCTTCCATCCCCCGAAAAAAACCTTTCCTCCTCTTCTTCCCTTTTTCCAACTTCGCCTCGCCAATTCCCCGGCTCCTTGACGCCGAACACCTCCGTGTCCTCTACCGCTATTATTTTGCTTGGTCGTCATCTTCACATTCACTCTTCATTACACCCCCAGAACAAACCTGATCGCGTCGCGTCTGTCTCCCGTCACCATTGCCGACGCGCGCCGCCGCCGCCGCCGCCTCTCCCCGGGTCTCGCGCACACAAAGGGGAAAAATAAAAAGGAGAACACAAAATCCTCCGTCTCATCGTCTGCTCGTCAGCACATGTCTGAACCTCCAGTGTCCGCGACAACATTGCCACATCTTTCAGCCGCTTCGCCCAACATGTCCGCCAGCGTTGTGCGGTCTACCGCCCTTCGAGCCGGCGGCGCCTGTGTGCGCTGCCGCAAGGGCAAAACCAAGTGTGTCTACGAGAACGGTCGCGCTCCCTGCAAGAACTGTGCAAAGGGAATGCACGAATGCTATCTGCCCTCCGAGTCCATGGCCCATCACCACGGCCAGTCCCCCGCCCGTCACACCGCCGCTCATCGCCCTGCGCGCGAGAGCCTGCCTGCTTCCGTCCCGGCCGGTGATGTTCGCGCCGCCAATCCGGCCTCCACCACCTCTCGTCACATTCAGACTCCAGAGAAGTAAGTCGACATGTCTTTCTTTTCCTCACCTACTCCCAAGAAGACGCCCCTCCTCTCATCATCATCGTCGTCATCCTCCTCCTCCTACTCTTCTTCCTCCGCCTCCCCACTTTTTGCCCCGTCTACCCCCTTCGGCTGCGGAGCCCACCAACGCGCACCGCACACTTTTCGCGCTTGGCGGGCGGCCAGCTGCCTCCCTCCCTCTCTCGCGCGCGCGCGCGCCGTGTGTGGCCGGTGTGCTATTCTGGTCTCGGTTGCGTCGTCGCCGCCCACCGCTGCCGAACAGGGAGAGAGAGCTCGGCCCCTTCTGCATGGGGCCTGGGCGCGGTGGCTTGTCCCCCCCCCCCCCCCCCCCCCCTTCTCATCATACACGCGCGGTCATTGCTTGTTCCCCTTCTGCTTCATCTGCCCACTCCCCTCGTCCACACCCCCTTGTTCCTCTCTCCGCCCCAAGATGGGTCTGCCTTTGCTTCGATCCCCCGAAGGCGTCAACTCATCTCTCAAACCGACGGCAACTCCCACCGCCGCTAGCCTGGGCCTCGGGGCCGTGTGTTGACGGCGCTACCCATCCAATCCCTTACCCCCCCATTCAGCCATTTTCCCTTGTGCCATCCCCATTCTCATTTCCCGAGTCGCATCCCGCCCGTCTCCTCCACTCTAGACTCCACTCTTCGCCTCCGGGCCAGTCACCGGCTCCTTGGTCTACTCAGGCGCGTGCACAGAAAGCTGACTTGACTCCCCCGCCAGACTTACTCCGGAGCTGATCCAGGAATGCGAACGCGTCATTTCCAAGACGTTCCCTGCGTGTGTCGCCTTCCACAAGCCGTCGTTCATCCAACAACTAAAGAACGCCTCTCTTGACCCGGCCCTCATCTATGCGCTGCTCACCTGCGCTGCCAGGTACGTACTGCTCATTTTTCATTCGCTCTCTTCCACCCTTTCCGAACCTTTCCCCCTCGCTGGGCTACCCGATTCCCGATTTCAATCCCCTTGGCTTCGTGTTTCACCACATTTCCCCCGCAATGTCCGATTATTGTGGGTGGCGCGGCCTTCGGGTCGGATGTGTCGTGTCGGCTCACCTCGCCCCAAATGTCCGGACTTGGTGGGCCGAAAAGGTCACCCATTGTTCCTTTCGCGGTTTGACTTTTGGCCGACTCAGTCGTTTGATGCCGCCGCCCCCCCCTTTCGTAATTTAGTCAATGACCACCTCCGCTAACTTTATCCTCTTGTAGGAGCTCCCCCACTCTCATTAGGCGCTATGGTGGCCAGTCCGGCGCTACCGGCGCTGCCGAGCACTTCGCTGCCAAGGCCATGGGCATCATCAACCAGAACCTCGACACTCCCAGCCTTGCTGAGATTCAGGCCATCTGCTTGATCATTATCCATGAGTGGGGTTCCCGCAATGCCGTTCGCGCTTACATCTACCTGGGCCAGGCTAGTCGCATGGTCCAGATGTACCGCATCCTCCACAGCCACCATGCTGCTGTCAGCGATGCCGATCGTTTTCTGCAGGACGAGTCCTTCCGCCGTGTGCTCTGGCTGCTGTACATTCTCGACTGCCTGCTCACCAGCACACCTGGCCGGCAGCCGGCCTTGTCTGTCAACGACACCTCTGATGTCTCACTGCCCTGCTCCGACATGAACTTTGCCTTTGGCAATGCCGTTTATGTCCAGACTATTAACCTGACGGACCCGTCTCGTATGCCATCTGGTACCCGCACAGATGAGGTTGGCGAGTTTGGCCAGATCGTCATGGCTACTCGCATTTGGCGTGATGTCGTCCAGATGTTGATGACCACAACCACTGAGACCTTCAACGACAATGTGTGCTCCGGACTGATGGGAGAGATTGAGCGCCTTCGTGCCTCTCTCTCGATGCAGTATGTCGATAAGCCCGGCCAGATCAACCTTCACATTACCATGGGCTCTGGCTTCACCTACGCCATGCTCCACTGCATGCTTCACTGCGCCTCCATCTTCATCAATCGCCGTCGTCTCTTGCAGTATGTCACGGCCCCTGGCTTCAACCTGGAGAGCTGGCGCCTCACACCCCAGTGCCACGAGATCATTGACCGCCTCTTCACCTCGTGCCACAGCACTATTGCCATGTTGACGGCGCTCGAGGCCGGTTTCGACAAGGAGGGCATCATCTGCTTCCCCATCTTTATGCTCTTCTCTTCCTTTACCGCCAGCGCAACCGTCGCCTATCTGTCTCTCAAGGGCCTCACTCCCCCCAACGCTGTTGAGACCGCCGGTCATATCGTGCGGGATGGTCTCCATTTCATGCAGGATGGGGTTGACACCTGGCCACTCATCAGCTCGTGGCTCCGTCATCTTGCTGTGATGCATAGAGTGCTGGGCAACGATGCGGGCGCTTCCAGCCCCAGCGTTGCAGGCACCTCCGTGCCTCCCACCGCGGCACCAGCTGATCAGGCGTCGGTTAAGGACGAGGCCGCTTCTAACCCCGACACCAACCCTGATGCCATGGACTACGACCAGGCATCCAACGCCAACGCACCTCAAGGTGCGGTTAACAACCACACGGCGTCTGTGAGCGAGAGCGGACGCGACAGCGAGCCACCTGCCCCTCAGCCTCGTCGTCCTGGCGTTACCACTATCAACGGCGGCTCCGGTGGCGTTGGCACACCGGCCTCGACGAGCCCTCCCCCTCAGCCGCAGGCTGAGGTCAAGCAGTCTACCGAGATGCTGCCGCAGGCCCCCGCTGGCAACGGCGTTTCTTCCTCCGAGCCGGCGGCTGCTGTTCCACAGGACATGACGGCCAGCGAATTGTGCTCTGCCTTTGAGCGTCAGCTTCTCGAGCTGGACGACCTTGCTGCGTTCATGGGTGGTGGCGTTTGACTCACCTCTTGATTAAATTTCACCTTTGGACGAAGAGGACATTTCTTCCTACCAATAT
Source organism: Colletotrichum sublineola (assembly GCA_020631755.1). Taxonomy (NCBI): domain Eukaryota; kingdom Fungi; phylum Ascomycota; class Sordariomycetes; order Glomerellales; family Glomerellaceae; genus Colletotrichum; species Colletotrichum sublineola. Next base: position 3,054,589 of record JAHSQG010000009.1, read on the forward strand.
TCCAATGTCCTGACCCTATCGGACCGGTATATTGTACAGTACGACCGACAAAAAATACCCCGCGACTGAGTTTGCAATCATTTGACGCCATCCCTGGAGTGGGGATCATTCTTGCTTTGTTTCATGGAGAGGAGTGGTGTCCTTGTGGTATACGCGGGTTAGTGGGCATCGAAATGGAGGGCTTCTTGTCACGGGACCCCTTTGGGAACGAGTGGTGTGTGTGCGTGCGTGCGTGAGGATTCATGAGTTTTATCATCTAGGCGTTGGTGACTACTGAGTCAACAAATGACTTTGGTCAGGCTCTACAGAGACGTTGGCGGTTGCGTCTTTTTTTTTATCGTTTTAATTTGCCGTTCTGCGATCATGGCAATATCCATGAGGTCTGGAATTGCTACTTCCTTTGATACGGTATGCTGCACACAGTCATAGCAGTAGTAGCAGCACGGGATGGCGTTGTGGACGCGTTGCTTGATAACTTTTAATGCAATACCCGTGGTAACATGGCCTTTCGTCGTACCATTTCATTCCCTATGTGATGTTGCATAGTGGTTTTCATGTGGGAGGTGTGATGAAAGTTTGGTGTATTTAGTAGACAAATTGAGTGACTGTCTTAGCTGGCCCTTCATCACCCGATCCGCCCACTCGTATCAGCCCAGCTTCAGGCCTAAGACTGCCCTGATAGAATAGAAAGCCGCCTTCCTACGTATTCCGTCGTTCCCGAGTTGGACTTGACCCAGAATTTAAGGAATAAAACCCTTAATTCGCGACATCCGCAGCAACATCCGCAGAGCTAAAATCCCGTCCGGGCGTGCCAGGAGGAGGGATCTCCTGGCAAGTGTATTTGTTCTATTGTATTCAACGCATAAGCTTTGTTGTACTTTTTTGGGCGGTTGATTGGAATTCAAAAGGAAAAAAGAAAGACTAGGGCTGGAACTTACGCAGGGGGCTGGAGCAGCAGAGACGACAACGGCCATGAGAGCGCCGAGGATGATAGAGAAACGCATTTTTGCAGATAGATTGGTTTGATTTGGAAAAAGAGAGAAGTTTCATTTGATGATGAGTAGACGATTAGATAACGAGCCCAGCTTGTTATTGTTGAGAAGTAGATGTGTGTGATGAGGAATAAAAACCTGTGACTACTGGGACGTTCTTCACCCTTTTAGAATTAAAAAGGTAGAGGTGTATATACTCATCTGCCTCTTGCATCTGCAATAGTATATCTAACCTTTAGTCTAGGCTACTATAATATCTCATGGATAAACGGTAACATTCTATATTGGTAGTTTAGTTGTTTCATTATACCGCTGATCTATAACGCGCCTACGTACGAAAGTGTACAGAGTACCCACTCATTTGCTAAGCTTTTTAAATGGCCTGACGGTGATGGTACGGTAACACAGCTCAGATGACTGACTAGCTGTCCCGACGGCGCTTAACCCACTGAAATTGGGTAATGTTCCCGATTTCCGGGAATTGGGGTGTAAAACCTTCACTTTCATGGGACTATAGCATCGACTCCTTACGACATAGAGCTCAGAGATGTCCTATGTCGCGGTCTACGAAACTACTAGAAATGATGATTAAACTCGTAGCTGCTTGTTGGTTAGCATCCAACCCCATCTAATAGGGTTACGGCCAGATTCGGAACAAAACGCTGCGGCTAACTATCACAGCCTTGACGAGCAAACAAAAGTCACGGCGTCTTACGTGAGTTACCAGGCACGCCAGCCTACATACAAACTAGGGCTCAAAGATGGTGACGCAGTAGTCCTGGTCGTCGTTCCGGATCTGACAGGGCAAATGGAAGGCACGGCAGCGACGTGAAGAGACGCGATGACAGAATGAAGAAGAGCAAGCAACGCGCAGGTAACGGAACTATGGAATAACCGATGAATAAGTGGCAAAAGCAACATGCAAAGATAGGTCTGAGTAGATAGCCTGATTCTTAGTTGACCTTCTTGAGGAGGAAGACCTCGATGAAGACTTGGATGAAGGTTGACGATATAACCACGTGGCACGTGAATATCCACGTGGCCGTGAGCCATGACTATCTATCTACACATATAAGGTATAGCTATTGAGATTTGGTGTACTAGTAGCAGCAAGAGTAGGGCCTTGCTACCGCAGCCGACAGTGCTGGCTTCGCATGGGCTCTGGCTGATGTCTGCCGCTGTACCGCAGCGCAGCACCTTGGGCGATGAGCGTCGCGATCGGGATTCGGACTTAAGGTATCACCGCTCACGTCCCTGCTTATGTCCGTGCTCGCTGGGCAAGCCACTCTAAGCCACAGGCAGGATGATCGGGATTGGAAGAGTGTGTGGCGTGGCAGCAATGGGACGGACGGAGTTAGACGTTTTTTCCTCTTCAACTCCCATTTGCCACGTACATATGCGCCATGGCCCCTCGAGCTTACCCACCCCCCCCTTTCCCAGTCTAAACCCGCCGGGTTTCGTCTTTTCCCTTCGTCTCGTTTTGCTTGTCTTTGTCATACAACAACTCTCTGTTGAGTCCTCATTTCGTCTTTTTTGTTATACGCAGAACGGACTGAACGGCTGGACTCGACATCCGAAGCCCGGCGTGCTACAAACAAAGTTTCTTAAGTGGTTATACCCTGAACGCTTGGCAGCGGTTCGGCCCAACCCGCAAGAGTGAGTGAGGGAAAGATCACTGCGAACTAGGGGGGGGGGGGTCTTTTGGACCTTCCCTCTTTTCGCTCTGCTCGCTCCCAAACCCGGATGTCGACCGGAGTTGGGATCCACGATCCAGGGCCACCCCCTTCGGTCGTCAGCGACGGTGGAGGTGGCGGCATCCCGGCGCCGTACGGGCGGGCATGTACCAACTGCTCCCGGGCCAAGTGCAAATGCATTCTCCGCCCCGTCGGCGGCGCCTGCGAGCGCTGCCACCGCCTCGGTAAGACATGCCACCCGAGCAATCCCGTTCGCAGGCGCTCCAGGAAGCCGCGATCCAGCAGAACCGCCCAGCTGGAGGAGAAGCTCGACGGGCTCGTGACAATGCTGCGGCACGCGGGCCGGCCGGACCTTCCCCCTGAACTTGGCGTCCGTGTCACCGTCCCCCATCCCGCGCCCGCCACCGCCGCAACAACCGCCGCAATCACCGCCGGCTTTCCCCCGCCCTCGACGGCCGCGAGGACGCCATCCTCCAACCTGGGAGACGCGCCCAGCAGGTTCGGGTCGGCATCGGTGGCGGACGACGCGCGGTCGCGCCGGACCGCGTTCCCGACGCGGACGACGCAGACCGACAGCAGCCCCGAGGGGACCGGGCCTGGAACTGGGACTGGGACTGGGACTGGGTACGAGGACGGGGACGAGCTGCCCTCGCCTGCCGAGGCGGAGGCCATGCTCGAGGGTTTCAGGACCCGGAACCTGACGTCCTTGCCCTTCAAGTGCTTCGGGGACACCACGACGGCGCAAGCATTGCGGGCCGAGCGGCCATTCCTGTGGCTCTGCATCATGACGGTGGCCTCCCGTGTGACGAGCCAGCAGCTCGCGCTGGGCCGGCGGGTGCGGCAAGTCGTGAGCCAGAAGGTGGTCATGGAGAACGAGAGGAGCATGGACTATCTCCTCGGGCTCTTGGTTATCTTGGGGTGGTAAGTAGTACGCATTTTTCTTTTTGTTTCCTCGCTTTTACTGTGCTTTGAATTGCCCCCCCCCCCCCCCCCCCCTCCAACCCCGAAATTTAGGGTTTCATTGCATGCTGACTCCGCGCCAGGGCGAACCACCAGCTCGGGAACAAGCCTTTCAAGTGCATGTTCTGCCAGATCGTTATTGGCCTCGTGCTCGACTTAGAACTGGCCCGTGATCCATTGGAGGCTCTGAACCCCTTCCTCTGCTTCAAGGCCGCTCAGGAGAGGGCCGACAGGGACAAGACCGCGATCACCCAGACCTTCTTTGTCAAGACGCAGACGCCGCGGACGATGGAACAGCGTAGGGCGGTTGTTGCGTGCTATATGGTCACAGCGTCGTAAGCACCTCCCTCCCTTCACTTCTCCCCCCTTTTGATCAATCACCAAAAAGCCATATATCTTTTTCAGAACACAACGGCTGACTTTTTCTCGCAGCATCGCCGGTTTCCTGGGCAAAGGGGACCCCTTGCGATGGACGCCGTACATGGACGAGTGCCTTCAGATGCTCAACGACAAGCCCGAGAGCCCCTTGGACCGCAGTCTCGCCGCCATCGTCAAGATGCAGCTGATAAAGGATGAGTCTACCAAACTCACGTCCCGGCTTGACGTGTCGCGGGAGAGGGTTGATAGCTCGAAGCCGCCGACGGCCGTATACGTCAAGATGTTGCAAGCGCAGCTGCAGCACATCTACCAGGACCTACCAGCGGACTTGCGAAACACGGGTTTGTCTCTTCCCCCCCTTGAAGCCCCCATCCTACTAGAACGAAGAGCTGCAAGGCTAACTAGATCCTCACCCCCTTGGATATAGACACCATCATCGCCCAGCTCCACAACACGGAACTCTCCATTCAGGAGGTTGCCCTCGCCTCGCAGACGAGCGCCTCCGTGCCCACGAACCTCCCGGACGTCGCCCGCCTCGACAACCTGTACGCGTGCCTGCACGCCGTCAAGGCCTGGTGGGACCACTTCTTCACGCTGGATCCAACTTCGTACTTCTACATGTCCTTCCTCGCCTTCACGCAGTTGAGCCACTGCACCGTCGCGCTCTACCGCCTCTCCGTCCTCGAGGACCCCGTCTGGGACCGTGCCAGCGTGCGGTCGACGATCGACCTCATCGCGACGCTCGACGAGGTCGCCAACCGCTTCATGCTCGTTAGCGACCGCGTCGGGCTCCGCGACGACACGGGCGAGGGGACCACGTTCGAAAAGGCCCTCAAGACCATCCGGGGGCTCAGGAACGTATGGGAGGCGGCGCTAGCGCCCTTTGCCAAGACGCAACCCCCGACAGCAGTGGGCGGGGGTATCGGCGCCGGGCCGGGTGGGCTTGGGGCCGGGGGAATGATGGGTTCCGGGGTCGGGGAGGCGGATATCGTGCCGTTCGGGTTTGATCTGATGGATAACCGGCTGTTCAACGACATCATGATCCCGTTTGACTTTTGATTGCTGCCACTGCCCTTTTTCTTTTCTTTTATGCACACGAGGTTCACGATATTGGAATGGCGTGTACATTGGGGAATATCAACTCTGGGGCTAGGAATCGGCGTTGAGACCTCGTGGGCGGAGGTTTTCCTATTTTCTTTCATCGAACCGTCATCGACGCTCGGTGGCCTGCAGGATACTTTATTCGACGGCTGGCTAGTGTGCATTGACACTCACTCTCTTCTTATTCTTGCATGTCTAGCCTTACGGACAATGTGCGCCATGACTTTGTAACGTCGTGGCTTTATGGGTGTAGATTCATAGCTAAGCATTAATGTCCTGGATCTTCATCACAGACTACACGTCCTCCCTTGTGTATTTTCTTGGACTGAGGTGACGATGAACGGAACAGTAAGTTTGTTCTTTTTCTTTTTTTTTTCCCTCTCCAGCCCCTGGCAGTTAACTTGCTACATCACCTCTGATGTCTCGTCCCATGAACCTCTTTCTCAGAGCACCTTTTCGTTTGAGTTGCTGGACTCGAGCTCGGCAGTGGTGGTAGTGATGGCGTGCCTCCGGCGGCGCAGGTTGCCGGCCTCGTCGTGCTCCTCGTCCCACTGGGCGACATCGGCCTTGGGCACCCTGACGAGGCGGTGGGTGTTGGCGCCGTTGCCGTCGACGTCGACGACCTCGGTGCGGATCTCGTAGCCCAGCCAGCGCGGGAACACGTACATCCATGCGATGTAGTAGATGACGCAGAGGAGGATGCTATGGAACAGGTTGGAGTGGACGTTAGCAATGTTTTTTTTTTTGGGGGGGGGGGGGGGGGGGGGCGTCTTCTTTTCCAAGACGCCCAGTAAAGAATCGGAAAAGAGAAGAAGACCAAGGGGGACTCACATTCCGATGCCGACGACGCAGTAGGTTGCGTACCAGAAGCTGACGCTGCCGGCGTACGGGCCGCCCTTGGGCGGCCACCAGGGCATGGCGAGGACGAAGACCTGGACGGCGAGGAAGAAGACGACGACCAGGTCCCAGGCGCGGAACTCGGAGCGGCCGATGCCGGAGCGCCGGCGGCGGCGGCGCAGGACGAAGACGCCGAGCGTCATGGCCATGTTGAACATGGCGGTTGGATAGGTGCCCAGGTCGACGACTGGCGGGGGAGGGGCGGGGCGACGCGCGCGCGTGTTAGTAAAGCTTGTCAAAAACGTGTCGTAGGTGGTCGAATGGGGAGAGCTATCGGGGGCGTACCGAAGGAGAAGGCGTCGCCGGCGGGCGGCGCGACGATCATGATGAAGGTCATGATCCACTTGAGCAGGTACGGGCCCAGAGGGGTCCCGAAGGGCTTGGTCGATACCCAGAAGTTGGTGAACGGGAGTACACCTTGTCTGCGAGGTTGGGGTCAACATCGAACTCGGTCATCAAACTTGGATCACGGGTGAGGGGGGGGTTTGGTTTGGTTTGTTGAGGACGTACCGGCCGATCTCGCGGATCATGCGGGACGACCCGATCAGGACGGCGAGCAGGTTGCCAAAGGCGCTCAGCAAGACGAGAAAGTTGAGGACGTTGGCGGCGGCGCGGCTGGCGCCGAAGAGCTTGGAGAAGAAGACGGCGGCGGCGATCTCGCTCGCGCCGGCGAACTCGGCCTTGGGAACGGCGGCGAAGTAGGCGACGTTGCAGAGCATGTAGAGCACGGCGACGACGAGCAGCGAGACGGCGCCGTTCCTGCGCAGGGTCGGGACCGGGTCGCGGATCTCGTTGGTCATGTTGAAGGCATTGTAGTAGCCGGCGTAGGAGAAGACGATGCTGACGAGCGCGCTCGACAGGTCGTTGCCGTTGCTGGTCGTGCCCGCGAAGGCGTCGCGGAAGTTGGCCCGGGGGTCGGGGATGTGCTTGACGTTGCCGCCGAGGACGACGAGGCCCGCGATGCTGATGCTTCGGGGAGCTGTTAGCTTTTTTTTTTTTTATTCTTTTTTTTTTTTTTTTGCCCGGTTGGAAGAGGAGGGAAAATGGCGGTCGCGCGTTTCGGGCTCGCTTACAAGACTAGTGTGAGGATCTTGAGGACGCCGATGAAGTTGACGAGCCAGAGGGAGTATCGGTTGTGCGCGATGACACAGATGACGGCGAGCGTGTACGCCGCGATGGCGACGCCGCGCATCTGCCACTCGGAGGGCGTGATATTCGCCATCCTCCAGAGATATCTGGACAGGACTGCAGGAAAAACGAGGTCAGCAAAAACGTGCCGCGGCGCTTCTCGGCGGGCCACTCACCGACGGCGTTGCTGCTGCTGAACGAGAGGATCACCGACTGGACGGCAAAGGCCACCGGGAAGAAGTGCCTCGGCCGTGGGTACGCTTGCTCCAGGTAGACGACCTCAGAGCCGCTGCGGTTGGGGAAGTAGCTGGCCAGCTCAAGGTAAACGCTGAAGCCGGCCGAGGCCATGAGGAACCCGATGACCCAGTACATCAGGGCCAGGCCGATGGAGCCGGTCCTGTTGAGAATGCTGGCGGCTATGGACTGGGTGAGAAACACAATCATCTAGAAAAAAAAAGGGGGGGGACCGTTCCTGCACTTCAGGTTCAACGTACGAGTAGAGAAGACACCGGTCCCGACCATCATGTTGATGTTGAGGAAGATGATGGCGATCCAGTTGACGTGGTAGCCCAGCGGCGAGTCGGACTCGACGGGCGCGCCAACGGCCTCCTGGTAGGACGGCTTGGATCCGTTGCCGCCCTTCACCCTGGTATAGGCGAGGTCGCCGTCGCGGATGATGTAGGGCTCCGAGTCGCTGGCCTCAGTGTCGGCGTGGACGGCGGGACCGCCGCCCCCTGATGCGTCGCCGCTCGGGAAGAGCTTCGCAAAGAACCCCATTGTTTGTTGATCACACAAATTGCCGGCAGGGAAGAGTCGTTGGCGGACTGAGGGTTTGGAGTCCCAGAAAAGGCACAGGTTGAAAAGCCTATGTATTCGGTAGAGCCGAAGGGGTGGTGAACTCTGATCGATATATAGACCGTCCGCGCGGGGCTATCTCCCCTTATCTACCGCTTCACAGCTTCTCCTCTGTAAGACGTTACACTCGACCTGGTAACATGAGAGCATAGCTCACAGCAAGGGAGGGAATGCAGGCGGCTAGGTTCCGTCGGGCGGCATCCCAAAGTCTCCTATTGCGTGCTTCCTGCGCCTGGGAAGTTTTCTATTGCCAAGAAAGCCTGTGCCGCCGTATCAAGGCAGTCGAAGCATGGATCGGGTAAAATTAAGCCAAGTGGAGGTCAATTGTGTGCTTTTACCCCGTAATATCGAGCTGGAACCAGGAGTCTGGACGGTCCAAATGGCGTGTAAGTCGCCCTCTCCTAAGTGTTCATCCGTGAGCTGTTCGACGGCTGGATGTTCGTAGAACAGCGTGAATGGTGGTTGAAACCCCCATCCATTAGTGTTACTATCCGCGCTGGGGCGCCCACCCCCGCGCGGCGTCCCCACTTGTTGATTGGGGCGATGGGAGGGTTTTGATAGAGTAAGGCCGAGGGTGAATGGCGACATCTGCCACGAATGGTTATGTGGCCGTGGCGGGAGCCGTTGGTGGCGGGATGTGCGCCAAATCAGACATATGGCAATCATCAAAGGGTCTCAAATATACGGATTTGCTCTGTAGACTTTTGACACTTGCGACAGGGCAGACATATTGGCGGATCGATATGTGGAATCAGCCCATGGGATGAGATCGAGGACCACAGTGTTATGGGCACATGCAAGGGTTTCGGGGTTTTAAGTTGTTGGCGCACCAAATACTTGAACTGATCCGGGCGGCATGCTTTGAATCGGACGAAAACATTAATCTCATTGCAACTGGCAACTCAGTTAACTCGGGAAACACAAGCCGAGAATGGGCAGCCAAGATTCCTTACTGGGGCATTTCACTGCATGGAAGCCTTGGCTAAACCGTCTATCTTGGAGTTGCCCAAGCCTCAAGCCAGGCCCGCGCCTGAAACCAGGTTCTTCTTATCTTACATGTAAATTCATACCGCTCACGACGCGGCGGCTCCCTGGGGTAGAGGGCTTGCAAATATGCTTGGCCGCGCGGGGGCAGACATAGGCACAACGTCCACGCCATGCGCCAGCGGATGCAAGACGCAGAACTGTCATCGACAAAGAGCGAAAACGGCGCCACTTGACAGGGCCCAGGTCTTGCACATCGATCTTTTTTTCGAACGCAAGCTACTTTACCTGAATGGGCGAGGAGGGAGACGAGATCTCGCTTCCCTTGGTAGCTTTTGAGCTCATGTCGACATCGAACCGCTGCATAACGCAATCGGACGACCGAGGCAATGCATTGACCAGCGGAGATCAAGATTGCGGCACGACCTCTTATTGCCAACACGGCTTGATTCGTTCACGGGGAATACTTAGTATCAATCCTCGAGCGATATTGATAGCACAGGTGATGAGGAAAAGGGCTTGCCAGCCATACTTTTATATGCCTTGACATGCAACGACTCAAACGTCTCTGAAGAAACCTGGATCCATCCATCATGGGCAACGATACCATGTGTCCAACCGTTGTGGAGACGACGAGGGTCGCGGAAGACTCCCCGGAGGAGAGTGGGCCTTTGACCCCAGAAGAGAGCGTGTTCGTGTATTGTAAAGCGGAATCTCCCAAGGGCAACGAAATTCACAGTGCTGTAGTTGTCACAATAATCGATGTCTATTGCTTCACGGCTCTGTGGTTTTGATCTTGACTAAACGCGCCCACTCCAGCTTAACAAATTGATCAAAACTCCTAGCCAAGGATTCCACCCTGATGCAATTCTGGCGAGCGGCCTTCACTGTAAGTGATGTTTTGACTAATTGGTTGAGGCGACTCACACCCGCAGCTGCTGACTGGGCAGGACCAAAACAAACTCAGATTTGCAAGTCCCTTGACTTTTTTTCCTTTTGTAATTTGAAACGTCGTTTTGAAGGACGTTACAAAGCGCAGCTACATATCCTACACGATAGGCGTTCCTGTTGGATCGACGCAAGAAGCATACCATGTGGCCTTCTACGCCTTCTTGTCTGAAGGGCTGCGGCCATTCACGTACTTCCAAAGGCGGCTGATCTGGTAAACTTGCTGGTCTTCTTCGAAGTGACCGTTCACCTGGGCATTGCCATCAACTCCGTTGGTCATGTTTCGTTTCTCATGAATCTTCCAGGGGTCGTTGCAGACGTGTGTCCGCGACGCCATAAAGGTGCCCGGGAGAGGAGAGCCGTCCCCGTTGGTCTGGACCCTGCTGAGGCTGGCGTCGAGAGGGAACATGTTGTCGAGGTAGTGCTGGTTGAACTGGTGACCCGAGCCACTACGCTCAATCAAGACGCCCTGGTAGGCGTTCCACTCCGAGTCTAGCTTGTTGGCCTGCTTGGACGCCGTCTTGGTTGTCGCCTTGATGATTTGCACCTGCTTGGAGATGAGGTTGGAAATTTCGTCGAGATGGAGGAATCGGCCATTCTTTCTCGCCGTCTGCTTCTTGAAGTGAAGAACGCCCCATCTGGAGACGAAATCCCTCGAGTTGGCGTAGTGCTCGATATGGCGGATGGCGCGGTCCTTGGGTCTGGCAACAGCGTTCTCCTTCTTGACGCGGGGGTTGTTGAAATGGTTGGCGGCGTTGCCGAAAGTGAAGATCTCGAGTTTCTGCAGAACCTCGCGGGGGTGTTGGTTGATGAGCCAGTCGAGGATGATGCTACCCTCGAGGCCACCCTGCGAGTGAAGAATGAGAACGACTTTAGTCTTCTTACTGTTGAGCAGCGCGTCGGATATGTGAGAGAAACAGATTCTGGTATTGGCGGTGCCAAAGTACACGCAACGCTCCAGAAGACATTGGATGACGTCGAAGATTATTCCGGCGCTAATGGGAGTGTTGGTTAGTATAGGTCAAAGTGAAGGTTTTCATGTGGTTCTTATCTCCACTTACGTTCTGTTGTGCACCCCCTTGACTTCACGGTGGAAAGTCAGTGAAATGCGGTCAATGTTGCTCTGCAGCCAGTTCTTGCTGTTGAATGATGAGCTCCCACCCTCGTAAAAGGCTATATATAAGGTACCGAAAAGCTTACCCAACCGCAACTCCATTCAAGAAGATCCATTCTTCATCCGCATGCTCCTCCCTCCATCGGGGAGTGTCTCGAAACTCCTTGGACCAGATAAATCCCTCCGGCATCCAGCCATTGAGCATAAAACACGCGAGATAGTTGGTAGTGACAAAGAAAACAACCCAAGTCACGAAGACGTTGAAAGAGAGAAAGGTTAGGAACGGGAGAGACACGAGGAAGGCCGACTGGGTGACCATGAGAAACATGTGGAAGGTGATGTCGCAGAAATTGTTCCAAGACGGGTAGAGCTCGTCCATGGGACCGGAGTGGTAGAACTTCTGCGCCCACGCCTGGAACTGGCGATAATACTTGCCGAGCACAAAACGAGGCTGCTCCATGAACCTGTTGTCGACTCCAAGATGGAAAGACCGCGCAGGGGGCTGCGCCCAAAGCGGGAAGACGATGCCGGGGAGGAAAGCGATATTCCATAGGAACAGTTTCGTGTCACTCCAGAGCAAGCTCCATGGTGGGCCAGTGTAGTAGTAAGCCGGCCTGAGAGAGGGGTCCTGGAGTCTTTTGTTGGAGACTCCGAGTCCGTTGCTGCCGGTTTTGCCGAAGGTTTTTGTTGGTATATCACCAGGTGGGTGATACGGTTAACCGTACGTATCAATAGGCAAAGTGACGAATAATAGGGGGTAAATACCGTGGTTCAATTATGCGTAACTAGAAGAGAATTATCGTGGGTTCTGCCACGAATGGTTGGGTGAATAACCCCTGAATCCACGGTGGATCCGCCGACGGATCAATGGTTGATCCGCGGCCGGTTATCGGGGTTGCGCCCGATAAGTCCGATGGGATCCGCGATAGTTGATATCGCAACACTGGCAACTTTCTCTTAAGGAGAAATTCGCCGTGGATTCGTGGCACTTCGCTGGTTGACTGCGAAGGGCCCAAAAACGCAATAAAAACAAAAATCCAAAAGTATTGCATACTTTTCACGTGACGGATCCGTCACGTGCGTGAAACCCATCCATTCATCCGTATCCTCGCTGCGCCGTTGCTGACGAGCTCCTCCAGCGCCTTGTTGGGCGACGACTTCGTGAATCCGTCCGCTGGGTTATCGTTGCCATGGATCCATCGAATCTCGTGTATCTCCCGGCGCTCGTATGACTGCCGTAACGCCATTATATCGATCATGAGGCGTTTCTCCTTCGTGGTGCCGAGTTTCACGAGACACTCGTAGAGGGAGTAGGAGTCGGTACATATAACCGTCGGGATTCGCGGGTATTTGAGGCGGTCGGTAACCATCGCCAGTGTGGTGGTTATCGCGTGGGCAATGTCAGCGCCGGCGACCATCGCGTAGATCTCGGAGGCTAACACGCTCCGTGTAACCCTCTTGCACTTCGTCGAGCTGAAGTGGACGATGTTCCCTTTGACGGTGAATTCACCGGTATCGTCGGGGGTTTTCGCGGTGGTATCGTCTTCGCTGCGTTGCTCGTTTGCGAGAATAACGATGAATCCGAGCTGCGAGGTGAGATCGCTGTTGTTGGCGAATGATCCATCGACGAAGACGAAGAGCTTCGCGGTCGCGAGGTTGAGTGGTTGAAAACGAAGGCCTCGGTCGGGGTTCTTCATTTGCCACTCGATTCGTCGGTTGAGCTCTTTGATATTGCTCGTATCTGGCGATTGGTGCTGGGCAGCGACGGAGTAGTCAAAGCACGCCTCGGGCTGGCAGATTGAGGCGATATACGCGCCGCGGGCGCGCTGCTCGACGTACTGCTGGTGTGATTCCGGCGAATCAGGGTTGACGGGCTGCAGTCGCTTGCCTTGTCCCTTCTGGCGGAGGTGAATATCACCGTTATCGTCGAGAGAAAGCACGCCGCCGTTAAAGGTGATGGGTTTGCCGGGCTCGAGGAATTGCTTCGGCTTCGCCGTAAAGGTCGCTTTCGTCAACTCGGTATCTTCGCGGTTGGAAAACGATTTATCCGTGAGGCCGATGGTATCATCGGTCTGCATGCCGATTAACGCGAAATCTTCGTTGTTTTGCGCTGAAATAAGTAGGCAAGGGTCGAAGGTCGAAGTATCCATCTGGAGGGCTTTTCTGTGATGGTTGTTGTACGTTGCCCACCAGTGGGTTCCGGCCTCAGGTATGCCGTATAACGGTCGCTTGACCTCCATTATCGCGTTGGCATCGTGAAGGTGTCGGATCTCAACGGGTAGTCTCGCGAGAATCACGCGGTTAAGCAGGGTTGCCGATTGCGTATATGCCTGCGTTATATCGCGCAGCCATAAAAGGTGGTTTTCGAGCAACAACGATGGGGCGATGGCGAGGATCAAGCGTTGGGCCATACGTTGGATAGTTGGTGACTGGGTGAGTATTGCAGCCTTCCCATCGTCGGCGTACCCTTGGATAACGAGTCTTGACTTCTCGTATGGGATCTCGTTTTTGCCCTTGATTTCGCGCACTAATCGCGACTTGAACACGCGGATGCCTCCATGGTGTTTTTCGTCGTACTGGACGATATGGAACACGTCCCGGGCCATCAATCCCTCGATCTCTTGGCGGTCAGATTGCTCGAATGGTTTGCCAGGCGTGGTTATCACGCCTTTCTTGCGGAGTTCGACGGCGAGCGCGTAGTCAGCGTCCTCTTTCGCCGTGAAGCAGTCAGCTATTAACAGATCGGTCTCGGTGGTGAATGTCTCTGCCGGGTTCTTTCGCGGGCGGCCGCGGCGCCGTCGCTGCGGCTGTTCCGTGGCGACCACGATACCTTCGCGTATTTCACCTCCTTGCCCGTCGAGAAGCTCAGAGGGCGGGGCGGCAGCGCCAGTATCTTGCGCTTGCGCGGTATCGTTGGGATCCTCCTCGCGTTGGTAGTAGGGCTTCACCACAGTGACGCGGAAATTCCGCGGGCCTTGCGGCAATTCGACCGTACAAGTGGTGCCGTCGTTGGAGAGTAATCGGAATGGGCCCTGCCAGCCGTTCTTTTCTCGCCATACGCGGACCAGAGATTGAAGAGGCAGTGCGGCAGTGGCCGTAGTATCCGGGCCGTTGCGCGTTGCCAGCGCGTCATTCACCTGTCTCTTGGCGTGAATTTGCCGTATTTCCTCCATGGCTTTTCGCATCGTCTCTGCCCTTTTGACGGTTGACGGCGCTGGTGGCGAATTATCGTTAATTCGCGGGTATGCTCCGAAGACTAACAGGGTTGGCACAAGGCCGTTCGGGCCAGCGGTGTTGTTTACCGCTTTTACCGCCATTTGGAGCGCGACTTCGGGTTCCGCATCGGTTTCTGCGCGGAATATCTCGTACGCTCGGCGGAGTGCAGCGTGATAACGTTCAACCTTTCCGACGCTGTTATGGGCCTCGATGGGTATCTCCTTGACGTCGATGGATAACGCGCGGGCGGCGCGCTTGAACTCGGCCGCGTGGAAATTGAGGCCTGCGTCAGTAACGATCCAATCCGGCGGGCCGAGATATACGTCAATCCAGCACATTCGCAGTGCTTCCCATGTGTGTTCCGCGGTAACGGCTCGGAGGAATCTTGCGGCGTTGAAGGCGGTTGCTGCGTCTACGACGTGTAAAACCGGCTTGTTACCGTCAAGATACATGACATCTACGATGATCTCATGGTTGAACTCGTGATCGTCGTGAAGGGTGAATTTGAACCTTCCTGGCGCCTTTGAATTCAACTGGCAGCTGCGGCAGAACTTATTGATCTCCTCGATATCGGAGATTGCCGTCTCGTGGCCAGCGCGTTGGAGCACCTTGTGAAGGCGCTGAACCGAGGGGTGGCCGAATCGGCGGTGTATTTGCCGTAATTCGCCATCGGTTAGGTGGTGTTGGGCAACGGTGCGCTCGGGTTGCTCCAGTAGCATCCATGCGTGGCCCCATTTTCGCACAACGGGTACGATCGTATCGCCCTTCACCAGCGTATTGGTGAGGTTGTCGAATTTCACTCCGTGGCGATCCATATCCTTCAAGCAAAAGAGGAATGGGGTGTTGGAGTCCATCACGTGGAAGGTGAGATTCCCCACGGGCGTGGGGACTTCTACGGTGCCCGTCGACTCAAAGTGATCGCCGCTGCCGAAGCGAATTGTTGCTTCGCCGGCGCGCGATGTATCTAGCGGAAGCTCGCGGTTGAGGTGCCTTTTCAACGCGGCGTATTGCTGCTGACCGACCGTAGATACTCTCGCTGCCCCCGTATCTGGCATAATGCCCTGGAAAGTTGCGGCAGAGTATCGGTCGTCAAAGGTGAATACCTCGTCGGTAGCGGGTTTTTCCTCGGCGGTCTCCTCTTCACGCGGATCGTCCTTTGTGATCGCGTGGAGTGTGGCCTGGTTGCGTAGTTGAGTGAACACTTTCTGGCCGTTGATGCCGTCTTTGCCGTAAAAGGCTGTAGATGTAAAGAAGGTATCACCGTCGAAGGGGCCGTCGCCATCCTCTGGCTCGTGTTTATCCTCGGCTCCTTCGAAGTCAACAGTGCTCTCTATCCCCTCGTAGTCAAGCAGAAAGTGGTTAAACGTTGACGGTGAAATATCCGTTAAGTACGCGCTTTTATACCGCTGGAAAGAGGATTGGCGTTCCTCTTTGGTGTGCTTGGTTGACCAGCATCCGGGTTTCCTGCAGACGAAGCACCTCTTGGCCGTGAAGTTGCCCCTATTTCTCGGGTCTCCACGCGGCGGGTCTGTTTTCGGCCGTGAGTAACGGCTGCGGTTGCCGTTATACTTGCGGTCAACCCAGTATTGCTCGTCGTCGCCGGGGTATTCTTCGGCGTAGTGCTGGGCCCGTGGTTCACGGAAAAGTACGGCGTTGGCTACGCCGTTGCGTAGCTGCGCGCAGAGTGCGTTATACGTCGCGGGTGGGCTGAGTAATGCCACGGCGCACTCGGGTACTCCTCGGCAACAGTCGATGAGGGTATTGCGGTATTCCTCGTCTTTTGGCATGCCGTTACGGGTTGCGGCACGCACCAGCTGGGTAACCTTCTTGATGAGCAGATCAAGGATTTCGCGTTTGCTTTTCCCTGGGTGGTCACGCGCGATGGATTCAAAGGTAATGCGGCGTAGCTCTGCGATCCTGGCGCTGTGGACCTCATCGCCTTCGAATTCCGATTTGATATTCGCTATCAGCGCGTTAAAATCACCGGTGAATCCGCGGAGATTGATGGAGTAATACTCTCGGGCGTCACCGCTCAACATTATCATCACCGCGGCCCTGTACCCGCTGGCGGGGATTCCAACGCGGTCACAGAGCTCGTAGAAGGTGGGAAGCTTCGAATCAATCGTCTCGTATTGACCGCCCGTGTACTTTGACGTAGGATCGTCAGAGTAGAGCTTGATGAGATCGGTTAATTGTCGTGAAGTTGGGCCGTTACTTGGCACTATTCCACCGTTGAATTGAGCGGTTGGCGCGGTGGATTCGCGGTCTTGTGATCTCTTGACCATGACTGTCATCGGGATTGGGCTTGCCCGGGCGGAGTTTTCGCTCGACGGTGGCGGCAACTTGAACGATGGGTTACGATAGGAAGAAGCCCGTTGAATTTGGGTATCTTCACGCCATTCGCGCGCTTCGGGTTCAGCAGTTACTTCGCGGCTGGTTGTTGGTGGGTGCCTGCGTCTTAGCGATGGAAGGACTAATCTATCCATCATGATGTCGACAACCTCGGGATTAGCGATTCGGGCCTTGAATCGCTCGCTGGTTTTCGCTATTCTTTCGATCTCTTGCTCGGTCCATACGTGTATCTCATCGGCCTCGATTGCTTCGTAAATATACGGAGCAATCTTTCGTCGGTGCGATTCCACCCATACACCGTTGTCCACCAGGAAATCACGGAAGTCGATGAGGATGGTTTTCTCGAGGCTTTCGTAGTCTTTCACCTCCCAGCCGTAGAACTCTTCGCGGGCTTCCTTCCATAGTCGGCAGGAGGAAAAATCTTTGTGCTGAGCCTTGGTCATGAAGTAGACCACCGCGGTATCCAACGCGCGGGCGCGTTGGGCTGGGCTGAGGTCGCGGGGTAATTCCTCAATATCGACGGTGCCCCATACGCGCGGATTGACGTATTTCGCGTAGTTCTTCGGCACAGGGTATGGATCCATGAGATCTCCAGCTTCCAGTGTATCTTCCTTCCGTATCGCGTATATCTCATCCTTCTCTTGCGTCATCGCCTCGGCCTCCTCGGTGTGCTGGTGAATCTGGTCGACCTCTTCTTCTGGCGTCATTGTTGCTGCCCTCCGTTGGCCTAACTACCCCTCGAACACGTGCGTTTCTTCCGGCGGGCCGGAAGGCGTATCCGTACGTTAGAGGATTTACCGCCGGTGGTACAGGCAGCAGACAACTCGCGTGGGGTATTCACGGCACTTTCGCGTTGATTCGCGACTTCGCCTCGTACTTATGGCGGGATCTCGTTGCTCGTTGAAGTGAGCCTTTGCGCGGTACTCGTTGCTCGTCGGATTGAGCCTTTCTTCGCGCGGTGGATAGGGAAAAAAATCGCTCGTCGAAATGAGCCTTCCTCACGCGGTATTTCGCTTGCTTGTCGGGTTGAGCCTTTCTTCGCGTGGTTACTCGTTGCTCGTCGATTTGAGCCTTCTTGGTGCGATACTCGCGGTGCCCGTTGGATTAGGCCTTTTCTTCGCGCAGGGTATGCGCGGTGCTTCTTGGCGGTTGGTGTGCGAAGTGAGGTGTTTTTCGCAGTCGAGAGGTGACTTCTCAAAGCGCGACGAAGTCGGGTTTGTTCGCGGGATGGCCGCGTATCTCAGGTGACTTTCGATTACGCCGGTGCGTAACCTACTCTGTTATCCTTCGATCAGCCGTATGATACCGTGTCAAATAGAGCGTAAGCAGGGTGAAGAACCCTGTTTGACGGTCAAATTCCTCGGTATCGCGGCGATAAGCACGGATTGATCGCTTCCGCAGGAGGGACGTAGTTAAACGTGTGTTTGGTTGCGATCAATTCGTCTCTTCTGTTGTTGATACCTTGCTGATCTGCGGGATTCGCACGCAGAAGTAGGAATCAATAAAGATGACTACTACAGTGGTGAAAATCAACCAATGGTGAGAATCAACCACTGATCAGTGTTGGTATATCACCAGGTGGGTGATACGGTTAACCGTACGTATCAATAGGCAAAGTGACGAATAATAGGGGGTAAATACCGTGGTTCAATTATGCGTAACTAGAAGAGAATTATCGTGGGTTCTGCCACGAATGGTTGGGTGAATAACCCCTGAATCCACGGTGGATCCGCCGACGGATCAATGGTTGATCCGCGGCCGGTTATCGGGGTTGCGCCCGATAAGTCCGATGGGATCCGCGATAGTTGATATCGCAACAGTTTTGATTTGAACCTCCGAGCCGGAGTGAACCACAATCTTCTTGTCGGTCACGTCCTCTGGGAGGGAATATGTAACGTTGACCACAGCCATCTTTGCGAGTGTGGACTGGTTGATTGAGAGAGGGAAGATGAGGTAGGTGGCAAGTGAAATGAGATTGGGATTAGAGCAAGCAAAGACTGGTGGTTTATATCTGCCTCAGCTGAGGGAGTGAGTTCGACGCGAGGGTCTATTCCAACTTGCCATGCTGCTCTTCTATGTCCCATGTGGTTTCCCTCAATATGCGGACATGAATCTTGTCATCGAAGAATTTCGAGGAGACCTTGCTGTCTCAACATCACATGTCCAGCACATATGCTTTTCAGGTCACATGCCGAACCACCTCTCTGGCGTGATAGTTCAAGGCGCACAAAAACGCCCGCCATGAGCAGAAACAGAAACAGCCGAGTTTTGTATGGTGGCGCTCAAGTGGATATTTTCCACAACATCTAATTGGCAACCAACATGGCCCTCAACGCTGATACGGACTTGGAGAGGGGGAGACGGGTTTGAGAACATTTTACATTGCAGAGTAACAGCTTGGGCAACACCCGGTCTAGGCACTGGAATTCCTAGCATGCCTCGTCTTCCCCATCATGCGCCATTGCAAGACATCAACGAGCCTAGCAGCAACGAGCTGATTCCTAGGTCTGATTATCATGCGCCCCATGTCTTGAAATCTTGAGCCATTTTGCGAAGCTCTCACCTGTCCACGCTAAGCGCATACGTACGCTCTGTTGTGGGTCATTACCCCAATACCCCTTACCATCCGGTTGCGGGCCGCTGGTCTTCCCGCTTTCGTGTATGCATTTCCCACGAGAGAATGTGGCTAGGTGATGGGCGCAAAAGAACCAATCGGCCGAGTTTCCTGGAAACAGAGTGAGGGGCTGAGAGTTTGGCCACATCGCAGTAGCTCTACGTTGAGAATGCTCGATAGTAAGACTCCTACTTCGTTGAGAAACCGATAACAGCCGTCGGTCACCAGTCGTGCCTGTTCGTTAGGTGCGAAACATGTGCGAAGCGGAAGTCTTATTATGGCCTACACTTTATCCGGGGTTCGATCGTCTACGTTATTCCTGTTCAAGCGGTGCCTTAAATGTGGAGATTGCTATACGTGCGATGGCATATCCGATGTTGCAAATGTCTACGATCGGTTTGGTTCAGATTCGCGCGCCCTGCAGCAACTGATGAAGATGTTTACCGGGAACCTGGACTTGAACCCCCAGGGTCCTATCCTGTGTCTACGCAGATCCTCAGACTGGATTTTTGAATCAAAATGAGTGTTCGGAGCTTTCCTGCTACAGCTTTGCGAATTAAGCGGAATCTGCTATTTACAAGACTCGAAGACAATATTTTGGATACATTCAAGGTAGGGACGTATCTTGCAGAAACATTCTGCAGTCGAGCCATGCGAGACAGCAGCGTTACTCTCTAACAAAACGGGCTATGTTGCCGGGTAAGCCCGAAACCATAACCTGATTCGTTCGTCAACAATCTTCAAAACCTCTGCGAACATTCAGAAGCAGATGCCGAGCCGAAACCTCCGGATCCGGTGATGCAGAGAATCCGCAATTTCCCTATTACTCGATATCCGTGCTGTTCCTCGACGAGCATGTGATGAAATATTTGGTCTTATCTCAATGTAGACTGGGAAATAGCACCACATCGTCGTACAAGAATGCTTGTTCCATACTACAATATGACTGAATCCCGGGGTTTACAAGAGAGTAGGAGATCACTGTTATAAAAGCCTCCGGTAACCCATGCCCTTTTGAATTTGTAGCAAGAGCTTTGCTGCATCCCCAAAATCACTTTACTGGGGTGATCCGAAGGCTCCCACTCTTAATTATAATCCATTTCGGGGATTTCACTAATTATCACTCATTATGGCTGAACGAAACGGGGAGGTCTACGGCAATGGCCAAACTATGACCAACGGCCACAACGGCGCTAACGGCGAAGCCAACCGTCAAAGAAACCAGGCCTCACGCAACACTATGGATGGAGGTGCAACAATGAAACCAGTCGAAGGCTATGATGGGATGTTTGACCCTGTCACCGGCACCTATCCTCGCATTTCCCGCCCTGTTGAACTGATCCGCCCCTCATACGATGTCGTTGTCATCGGATCGGGCTACGGCGGTGCCGTCGCTGCCAGCCGTATGGCCAGAGGCAACAAGAAGGTTTGTCTCCTTGAGCGCGGCAAGGAGAGGTGGCCGGGAGAATTCCCGTCAGATATTCTGGGTGCCATGCCAGAGCTTCACTCTACCAATGCCACCACAGACGGCATCATGGGCCGCTTGGGCAAGTATGGAACTCAGGGAGACCCGACTGGGCTGTACCATCTCTACGTCGGTGACGGCCAGAACGCCTTCGTCGGCAATGGTCTGGGTGGTACCAGCTTGCTTAATGCCAACGTGTTCCTGGAAGCCGACGACGGAGTCCTCGACCTTCCCATCTGGCCCGAGGAGCTCAAGGGTCCTGAGAATTTCAAAAAGTGTAGGTTGCACTGTCAATACTTCCGAATATTAGCTAATGAGCTTCATCTCAGATTACAAGAAGGCTGCAGATGTACTTGAGCCCGAGAAGTACCCTGAGGACTTTCCCAAGCTCCACAAACTTGAGACTCTCGAGAAACAGGCCAAGCTTATGGGATGGGGGGACAAGTTTGACCGCGTGCCCCAGACCACTCGGTTCGAGGATGGAATGAACAGCACCGGCGTTTACATGCGCGCTTCCACCCTTTCTGGCCAGGATACCACTGGTCTCAACGACGGCAGCAAGTCCACTACACTGGTCAACTATCTCAGCGACGCCTGGAACTGGGGAGCCGAGATGTTCTGCCAGTGTGAGGTCCGCTACGTGACCAAGGCCCCCGAAGACCGCGGTGGCTACATCGTGCACTTTGCCTGGCACGGGAGCAAGCGTGCCAACTTCGACAAAATCTTCCATGAGGACCTCATGTGGGTCCATGCTAAGGACTTTGTCTTCTTCGGAGCCGGCAGTCTTGGTACGACGGAGATTCTCCTTCGAAGCAAGACGTTTGGACTCGAAATGAGCAATGATGTTGGCCAGGGGATGAGCGGCAACGGTGACATTTTGGCGTTCGGGTAGGGCACCTTGCACTCCTCACTTTTACACATGCTGATCGATCCAGATATAACACCAACGAGTACATCAACAGTATGGGTCGTCCGGACCCCCCGCCAAACCGTCCGGTTGGTCCTTGCATCACAGGCGTGATTGACTGCCGTCACGGTCTGGAGAACCCCCTGGATGGTTTCGTGATTGAGGAGGGTGCCGTTCCCCAAGCCTTGGCCCCCTTTTACCAGAGAATGCTTACTCTGCTTCCTGGAAGGGTATTTCCTCAGAACATCGGTATCAAGGGACTCATCAGCCATGTTGCTGCAGCCACCGGCAGCCGGGTGTTTGGACCCTACTATTCCCGAGGCAGTACTGAAAAGACTCAGTGCTACCTGATCATGTCCCATGATAGTAAGTCTTCATTCTGCCACACCTGACGATGTCCTCTTACAAAACATCTTCTAGGCAGCCAAGCGACTATGCAGCTGAAGAATGACCGGCCCATGATAAACTATTCCGGTGTCGGCAAGTCCCAAAGAGCCAAGAAGCTTGCGGGCTACCTGGCCAAGCTTACCAACCTCATTGGTGGTATCTACGTCGACAGTCCTTTCTACGCCGCTTTTGGAGAGAAGGAAATCACTGTCCACGCCATGTGAGCATTATTGATCGTTGACTCGTATAAAATGTCCCTAACACAGATGTAGCGGTGGCGCTCGTATCAGCGCCGACGGCACGGGTGCTAGCGGTGGTGTCAACCACAAGGGCCAGCTCTTCCGCGGCGAGACTGACGAAGTGCACGAGAAACTGGTTGTCTGTGACGGCACCATCATCCCTGCTGCTCTCGGAGTCAACCCCTTCGCAACCATCACTGCCCTCGCTGAAAGGTCTGTCGAGATGGTTGCCAAGGATCGCGGCATTAACATCTTGGAGGACAAAAACCGTAGGCCGTTCCTAGTGAGGCTTTTTGAACTGTTACCAGATGCTGACAATCCTAGGCCCTCTGAACCTCTTCGCTGAGCCCGCCCATAATCCGTTCGAAGGCGACGATGACAACAAGCAAGTGGCCAGAGTCAGGGAGATCATCAAGGCCGCACGAGATGACAAGACGCCTGGCATTGCCTTCACGGAGATGATGGACGGATGGATCCATTTTGGAGAGGATTCGGGCCCGCTTGGCTTTGAGAGAGCCACTGAGACTGCTAAGAGCCGGGGCGAATACGCCAGGTTCTTCCTCAGTTGCCGGTCGTGGAACACACACAACCGTGAGTAGTGAGCCCCATGTTGATGAAGTTGCGCCATACTAACTGAGTTAGTGGTCAATGACAAGGAGCACGAGGCCAACCTCACTGGAACCTTCACCTGCCCGGCCCTGGGTGGAACTTGCATGGTCCAGGGAGGCAAGTTCCAGTTGTTCAATGACGATCCGAGATCGCCGGACACCACGAACCTTACTTACAACTTCCTTATTTCACAGAAAGATGGTAAGAAGTTGCACTTCAATGGGTACAAGGTGGTCAACTCGAACGTGGTCTTCAACCCGTGGAACCTCTGGAAGGCGACTACAACTCTGTACTGCACCATCACCGAGGTTGACAAAGATGACCAGCCCACAGACAAGGTCCGGGGCAAGGGTGTTATTCACATCCGCCCGAGTGCTTTCCTTTCCGAGGTCACCACCATGGAGCCGACCGGTTCGACCCTCTACGCCAAAGCCGCATCGACCGCCAACTTTTTGGGATACTTCACAGCCAAGGCTGCTAACGCATTCCTTACCCCATTCATCCCTCAAATGTGGCCTTCCCTTCCCTTCAACAGCTACAAGTACCCGACACCGTGGTCGAAGGAATACACTATCGAAGCAGTCGACCGGGTTAAGACGAAGATGTATATGTGGAACCCGATCGAGGACGAGAAGGAGCAAGAAGGCAGTGCCCCGATTGTGTTCCTCATCCCCGGTGCCGCTGTCGACCATCAGATCTTCGCCTTGCCTACCATCGAGAACAATGCCGTCACATACTTCCGTAAAAACGGCTACCGTGTGTACTCGATGGTGCACCGGGTGGGCAAGACCGTGGTGGCACAACAGAACTGGACCACGTACGACGCTCGGCGCGATATCCACGCGGCCCTGAAGGAGATCCGCCGGATAAATTCCATCATTGACAAGATGGACGGCTCCGGCCCGTCTCAAATGACCTACGTGGTGGCCCACTGCGCGGGATCCGTTGCCCTGGCTTCTGGTCTTCTCGATGGCACCATCCCCCGCCAATGGCTCAGCGGTGTAACGGCATCGCAGGTCTTCATGAATCCCAAGTTCGCCAAGGTCAACAAGATCAAGGCCAGCCTCCCGATCTCCATGGCCAACATTTACAACCTGGTCCAAGGCAAGTGGTTCGACTGTACCAGCACTCCCGATGACGGCTACCTCCAGCAGGCCATCAATCAAGTCTTGCGCTTCTACCCGGTCGGCCACCGCAATGAGATTTGCAACTCGGTTGTCTGCCATCGCAGCTCCCTCGTGTTTGGCCGGTAAGTTTTCGTGCCCCTTTCCTCATCCGCCCATGGCTGACAATCAACAACAGTCTTTGGTCACACCAGAGGCTCAATGAAGCCACTCACTCCCAGCTGGAGAACTTCGTGGGGGGTACCTCGATGGCCAGCCTGAGCCATCTCATGTACCAGGGGACTCACGGGTTCGTGACAGACTCCCAGAACGAGAACCTCGTTACGCCCCAGAACATTGCCCGCCTCAAGGGCTTGGACATTTTCCTCTTCTCCGGAACGGAGAACGATGTCTACGAGCCCGAGAACACCGACATCTCCTTTACCACTCTCAGCGAAGCCAACGGCGGGGTATGCTACGAGAGGCAGGTGTTCAAGGACTACGGTCACTTGGATGCCTGGATGAGCCCTACTGCCCACAAGGACGTGTTCCCCCGCGTCTTGCATCACATGAAGAAGGTCGACAATACGAAGGTCAACAAGAAGGGAGAAAAGATGGAAAACCCCCACCAGGCACTGAAGAAGGTTGCTTGCCAATGTTAAGCAAAACGCCGCCCCGAAGATGTGTTACTCGTGTCGACGAGTTCGCTTCGAAATATTGTCGCAGTTTCCTTTGTCGTACCCGCCCTAAAAGAATGCTTCTAGCATCGCATCTAATATGGACTAGTTCTTTTGTATAACAGAGGCTTTGCGCCTAGATATCCTAATAAAACAAACATCCCAGCCTTTCATGATTGTATTTGTCGAGAATGGTCCATGGTGTTTCTGGCCGCAGGCTCGAATAGAACAACAGCTCTCTTCTCAGGCTCCCATGATGCATTCTTCACGAAAGTTCTTCATCCCTGCCCATCGAACCTATTTAGGTAAAGTACTTGTCATAGAACAGGCATCCAGCTTCTCGATTGTGGGGAAGTGCGGGTGGAAACTGACACGTATGCAAGGCGGTCCCTGTCAAGGATGCATAGGCACACACAATGAAATTCTAGAACAATCGAACCAACACAGTACAATACTACAGTAGCGATTCTGGCAGGCCAACCACTCCGCGGAACACGGCAGTGTATCCGTGGTCGGGTCGGACACGGCGAGCAAGACTCGCCGATAGATGGAGGCCGGACAAGCCCGAGGCCCCGATGGTGGGGTGACTTGGGGGACGAAAACGGTTTCATACCTGGGATGAATGACGCATTGGACATGGCGCCTCAGCTTTCTTTCATAGGTAGCTCGCATAGCTGTACTCGACCCGGCCATTTGCTAGGCCTGCGGGCTCCCATCCCACACTTGAATCACACCATCTATTTTCATGAGACAACAGTCAATGATGGGCTGAAATATAGATCCTGAACGAAAAAGGGGGGCTCCATCTAGGCCCTTCGTTTCTCGCATCGAAAAGGGTTTTTCCACTTCGCGGATCCCCAACCGTTTTGTATCTTCCCCGGCTCATCCGGGAGGAGGCAGGATTGAAGTTCCATCAAGTGGAATGAGCGGGGGAAAGTTTCACTTTGCCGCCGATGTCCGTTCACGTTGACGTCAGCTGACGAGTCGATTTACGAGCTGTTAGGTACCCCAAGCTTCTCCATGTATGGGTGGCGTTTGTTTGTCTCTGAGGCGTACAGGCAAAAAAAGGACATGACCCTCCCCTCTTCCCCTCGTCGCGTTTCTTGTATCCTCCTCATCTTTCTTGTTCCCTAGAGCAAGGATACTTGTATTATCCGGAATACTGAACCAAAAAAAATGAAAGCCATCACCGCCCTGTCGTGCGTGGCCGTGGCCAACGCCTTCATCCTTCCCGACCCCAAAATCTTTGAGCAGTCGACCCTGAAGAACGATGATCGCGCCAGCCAAACTCCCTGGTGGAACCGCCTCCCCTCCAAGGATTCCATCGTGAACACCGTCGAGGATGGCGTCGACTCCCTGTCAGCGCACATTGAGGGTGCGCTGCAATCTCTCGAGGACGCCGCCGAGAACAAAATCGAGCACCTCTTCGAAGAGCAGGTCTTTGACGAGCCCGGCGGCGCCGACAAGACCATTTACGAGCTGATCTCCGAGTGCCCGGAAACCACCGAGTTCCTCAAATTGGTGGACGAATACGAGGACATTGTCAAGGTTTTGAAGAGCACCGACGCAAAACACACTGCCTTCGTGCCCACGAACAGCGCTTTCGAGCACAAGCACAAGCACAAGAAGCCCAGCAAGGAGGAGATTGAGGCGATTCTGAAGTATCACATCGGCATTGGGGAGTACGATGCCAAGAGGGTCCTGCGCACCCACACGATTCCCACCCTGCTGGACGAGCCGCTCCTGGGTGACAAGCCCCAGCGCCTTCGCACCAGCGTCGGCCTCGGCGGTGTTCGCGTCAACTTTTACGCCAAGGTTATCGCCGTCAACATCGTAAGTCATCTTTACTTGCCCGAAAATGCGTCAATTGGAGGCTGACGAGTGTTTGCACAGCGTGCCAACAACGGAATCATCCATGCCGTCAACAGCCTGATCATCCCGCCCCCCTTTGTAGGCCGTGACCTTAGCCTCCTCCCTAGCAGGTTCTCGACGCTGCTGCTGGCATATGAGAAGACCGACTTTGTCAAGTACATCCACGGCGTCAAGTCGACGGGCACCACCGTCTTTGCCCCTTCGAACCACGCTTTCGCCCGCCTCGGATACAGGGCCAACGCCTTCTTATTCAACACCGAATGCGGCAAGAAGTACCTCAAGGCGCTGCTCAAGTATCAGATCGTCGCCAACGCCACCCTCTACAGCGACGCCTTCTACCGCCCCGACGAGAAGGATGTCAATGCCATGGAGCACTACCACGTCGACCTCCCCACCCTGCTCGATGGCAAGAACATTGCCGTCGATGTGGCCACCTGGGGCGGCTGGACCAAGGTCAAGCTGAACGGCTACATTCCCATCATTGTCGCTGACGCCGTCGCCAAGAACGGCGTCATCCACGTGCCCGACCGCGTCCCTATCCCTCCCCACAAGCACCACAAGGTCGACGACGTCGATGGAGAGATTTCTGTCGAGGAGTTGAAGGAGAGGCTGTCTGACCATGTTGATGAGAACGAGAAGGACGCTGGTTGGCTCGATGGCGAGTTGTGAATAGACATTCACTCTAGACTGTGCCAGTTATCAGACTGAGCTCACTGTATAATAGCCTATGTAGCTCATTTCGAAGGCAATGAGTAAAACGTGGGACATTTATAATTGAGAGGTCGTCGCGACACTCGCAACATGCAAAGCCTAAGCGCTGTGTGTCCGATCCCTTCTTTGTTCAGTCTCAAAGCTCCTTGGACAATATACCTTGCCAAACTCATCACACCGAAATGTTATTGGCAATGCAGCGTGAGTGAAGCTGCACTATATATCAACGCTGATCTCCCGGAGTCACGGCAGGCATGTGAGTCACTCCCCGCGATGGCGAGCCGAATCGGGCCAAGGTCCGTCAGCTTCTAAATCCTCCCCACCACACTTTGTCAAGCCAATTCCACAGAGCCACGATCGAGCAAAGGCTTTGTTTGATAAAGAGACTGAAGGATATAAGAGACCCGTTTAGACACTGAATATTCAAACTTCATCCCCTGGAGGCATCGAAAACAACACATAAAGAGCAAAGATCGCTTCCGCCTTGCTTTTCCGGCAGGTCTTGAAGCACACTTATAAACTTTTTGCAACCATGAATCCTGTCAACTCCAAACCGTACAACCTTCCGTCTGATGCGACCTGGCTAAGTTCGTCTCAGTTTTTAGCTCTTATGGATAATAAGCTTGATGCTAAGCATGACCCTAGTTACCGGGTGCTCTTCCGGAATTGGCAAAGCTTTGAGTACGTTGATTGCCAACAAGCCCGGGCATCGCCTGATTGCTACGGCCCGGAACCCCTCCGACCTCGCATACCTCCCTGATGACGACGCAAACATCCTGAAGCTCCCTCTCGACGTGACCTCCGCGGCGTCGGACGATGGCGCTTTCGCCGCGGCCAAGCATCGTTTCGGCCCAGGCTTTCACCTCGACGTCGTGGTCAACAACGCGGGATACTCGCTCTCGGGCGACACGGAATCCGCGACCGAGGATGAGACGCACCGGGAGATGGAGACCCTCTTCTTCGGCACCGCGCGCGTGTCAACGCGGGCCATCGAGAACATGCGCCAGTCCGCGGACCACCGAGGCGGCGTCATCTTCAACATCTCGTCCCTTGCTGGGCAGTGCGGCTTTCCCGGACACGCGTACTACCACGCCGGGAAGTGGGCCGTCGAGGGCTGGACCGAGTCCGTCGCGAGGGAGATGCATCCCCAGTGGAACAGTGAGCCTCTCTCAAGTGTTGCATCCCATCTTCTGTGCCTTTGATTGACCGGTAACAGTCAACTTTTGCATTCCGGAGCCGAGTGGCGTCAAGACCAACTTCGAAGGACACAGCAAAGCTCGTACCACGCCCCATCCGGCATACTCCGGGGCCAACATGCCGGCTCGCGTGCTCGAGAAGTATGTGGAGATGGGCATAAAATCAGGCACTCTGACTGAGCCAGCGTCCATCGCGGAGGCCATCTACAGCATCGCCAACCGTGGTGAGCGCGTTCCGTTACGCGTTCCCCTCGGCGGACCCGCCTGGAACTTGATCAAACAGAAATTTGAGCCTGGCTTGGCAGATCTTGAGAATATTGAGGCAGTCAGCATGAGTGTCCAGAGGATATCTAGTGCCAGTAAATAGGAGCAAATACTCGCCCTCTTCGGCTTGTTGTTTCTGGTGACAGATAGTTAGCGAGGTGAGACGAGTTCAGAACGGTTGTATATGACAAACCTCCCATGCCTTCATCAGGCGGGCTTTCTCAACCCGATTTCGCTACAAATGAATTAGCAATTGACATTTCTTGCTTTCGGTTTGTGGTATCGAGAAGAAACATACAGCCAGGGCGGCTTGAAGCTCCTTTACAACAGCAAAAGATGACAAACTGCTCAGAACCCTTGGATAGAGCGTAGACTCGACTCTAGCCCGACAGCTGAGACAAATTCCGACGTTTCCATGAGTAGTAGCAGGCTGGCTAAAGACAATGCAAGTGGGGATGTGTCAGTATATTTGAGATTCGTTGTCGAATGCCCGACAGACTTGGCGTGGAAGCCCCTCACGAACTCGTCCGACCACAACTGTCCAGAAATATCGTCAATGGTGATGGCGTCCTTCTCGAGAGCGGTCGTTCCGTTTCTACTTTTCTAGAAAGTTTCGTTTGAATCGACGGCGTGATCGTAGGTGATATCCATTGCAGCGGTATCTTGCAGTTGCGAATAGCTTCAATTAACGGCGGCGGCGGCGGCAGAGGTATGGGCGGATGGGCTGGGTTGTTGTTGTGTGTGGGTGGCTGGGTGGGCTGGCAGCGAAATCCGCGATCGGAGGGCGTGGGCGGCCCAGCCACTTTTGGCGGCAGGATACTGAGAGGTGGGAGAAGAGTACTGCCGCCCTTGTTTTATCACAAATTGAGGTGTGCAATGGGAGAAAAAGGCCGAGGTTGGAAGTCTGCAAATCCGAGGGAAGTACAAAGAGGTAGACACCCAGGTACCTACCTACCTGTGCCTACCTCGGTTGTCAATAGGCTATTCTGGAATCTTCTGTCAAGCGAATATCTTCCTTCCTGCTTCTCCTTGATCAACATAACGCAAATTGGCTTTGAATCCATCGTAGAACAGCCAAGGACGCATGATATCACCTGTGCAGTAAGGGAACTTGGGGTCTCAGTCAGAGAAAAGCTAGCATGTTCGTTGTCATTCGAATGTCTAATGAACCCTCTGATTATTCATCCTTCTCACAAACCAAATATTTAAACTCGTGCAATGTCCGAATGTCGTCAGTGGCTAGGTCTATCCCTTCCTCACATGCTTCTATCCGAGCCGCGGCCTCCTCTACCTCGTAAGCGAAATCCCAGATTGACAGAAAGCCCGGCTGATCTGCTGTTTCTGCGTCGTAGTAGGAGGTACTTCCGGACACCTCATAGTATTTGCAGCCGTTTCCCTCGAATACAATTTGCTCCGATGCTTCCTTCGCCGAGTTCTGGCTTGCTGTTGGGGTTTCCGTGTTCCTGCGTCGAAGACGGGGATCTACCAGCCAGATAGAAGCACAAAAGAAGGAACACCAGTGGTCTCTGATGGCCGATATCAATCCGTTGTAAGTTGCCCAGCGATACCCGGGCAGATTGCAGTCGTGTGTCCATTCCCACATTTCATATAGGTGAAGCTCTTCGAGTGTCCATGAAGGGTCGAACGCGATGCCGATATGACTGATACCGCCGAAGCCACACCGTGGTGATCCAAAAGGCATGAGAGTGGGGAACTTTTGCATGTCAGGAACAGAATGATATCCTTGGATGACAATGAGGTCTTGTGCTGGCAGTAAGGTAAAGTATTGGTGGCTGTTGTCGCTGTTCACTAAGAATGTGGCTGGCATATCGTAGTATTGGGAGTGAGGTTACGACGTCAGAACTCCATTCTTCTGCGCTTCTGCGTTGATCCTCGTAGAATCTACTCCATTGCTCAGGTTTATACCGGCGGTGCATCGCGGCACGGGACTCCTTGCAGGCAGTCCAGAGGCCCCCGTCGATAGCATAAGTAGACCTATTTTGATTCCAAGAAGGCCGAGTCTCTGCGTTCTCCGGAATAGGAGGGCCAAGGATATATCATTGATTCTCTTCTACCATCGGGATGAGGTGGCGGCTGAATTCCTCGTCGATGTCCCATTCAGGGAAGACGGAGAAGTATTGAACGCCGCGGCTACCATGGGGACGCACCGAGTGGTCCCAGATCTGTTCTCGAAGTTCTCCAGGAAGGAGCGAAAAGAGGTGAAATTCTTTGGTAGCCATTATGGATGTGAATTTCTGCCCGTGCCTTGTTCTGGCTGCTGGAAAAGAAGAGTCCGGGAGTGATGCCTTGTGGAGGAAGTTCAGGAGGCGAAGAAAGGGAGAGAACACACTCATATAGAGATGTGGGTAAAGAGGTATCTCCGAAAAGTAAAAATATTCAAAATAAAACTATTTCAAGAGGGAAAAGCTCAGCATCGGGTATAATGGGTAGAGTAAACAGACCGACCGACGGTGGTGTGGTAAGGTTAAGGTCAAAACTTGTCTTTGCCCTGACCCGTTCGTCATTGCTTGATTGACTCTCCCCCCAAGGGTTGACTCCACCTGTTTAGCCGGGTTCCCTTCCTGTGAAGAGAAAAGTGATGAAGCCGATGATGATGAATAGAGAGGAGGAAGAAGAAGGGTTCTCAGGCTGGCAATGACGGGTGGCTGCTAGTGGTCTAGTGGTGGAGCAGCTCATCCTTACTCTATCTACCTACTGCAACCTCCCAGCGCGCCCCAACCATCCTCACCATAGCCATCACGACAACGAACACAACGAACATCGCCGCCGCAATGCTATCAGTAGAAAACCAATCCACAATCGCCAACAATGCATCCAGGAGTAACACAAAACATCATCTTCTTTCTCTTTGGGGAGCTGTACCTCTTTTCATCTACCTGGTCGTCCATGTGGGCAACTTGGGCTTCTCTTCATTTACCCTGCCCCTTCTACTACGGCAGTGCCTCGTTCGAAACCCCAAAGCCGTATACCGCTTCAGATCTCTCCCATCCCGTCGCCCTCGTCATAAGCTTCAACTGCGGCACACGCTGGCGCGGGTTCGCAGCCGGTTGGCACCCACGTGAGTAACATCTCAATGCCACTGGCCACTTGGTCCCCTTTAACTTGGTACGGCTACCAGGACGAGGACAAGGGCAAGGGCAAGGACAAGGAGGCCGACAAGGACGACAAGGACGACGAGGGCGGTAAGGACGACGAGGACGACGAGGACGACGAGGGCGGTAAGGACGACGAGGACGACGAGGACGACGCAGGTCATCCTAATGTTTTATTCTTAAGGGATAACACGAAACTGACAATTCTACACCAAATTTCCGATCACGTACGTTACTGTCCTACCCCTCCATTTTCTTCCCGTCCTCCAAATCTTGCATCGGCACGTTCCGTTATTTTTCAAACAACCTTCGCCTTTAACGAACCATCTTCAAAGTCGCACCCACTTCTTCACTTGTTTTTCAGCACCAATTCCTCCAAAAACAATGGTTGTTCCGCAGAAGCTCCCAAGTGCTATTACATAAATGCTGCAAAGAACCCAAGAGAAACTACCATGGCCGTGGTGGCCCCGTAAGTCGCAACTTTGCTTGATTTGACCTTGATTTAACACAGTACCCTCCATCATACTTTTCATTTAGAAAATTCTTCTCCATAAGAATGCATTCGTGCCGATCCAGATTTGTTGTTACTGACAGTACTGCCACCAGCTCTTCGACGACAACCACAACCACAACCCCAACCACCAGAACCAGCAACTGCGTATGCCATTATGATGTTCCCCTAATCCTCCTGGATGGATGACCTGACGACGATGTTGACATGTTGTACTAGCTCTTCACTCCCGTTTCTCGACAGACTGCATCAACACTCTTCGACTCTGCCCAAGGATACCTTCTTGTTGTGTCTAACTTAGACTTCGGTCTGCTCCTCCTCGACGCCTTGTGCTGGATTCTCTCACGAGGAGTAAGTATCTAAACTTGATACAAGTACTATAGACAATCACTCACCTTTACTCATTCATTCTCTCATCTCCTTTCCCTCTTTTACCCTGCCAATGTGCTCGGAATACGAGGACAAAGAGTTAGCAATAACCATCAAAAGTTGGACAGGATGCTTGACTTACCCACCCCCCAAACCCTTCCCTCTTTTCTCCCATGGCAATGGTCAGTCTCATCATCAGAATAAACAGACCATTCCTCATGGTCAGATCACCCAGCGGAACATCCCTCAATCACCAGGTCTTCAGATCGTCCAGAAGATCATCCTCCAGCCTCCAATGCTTCAAAGCACCCCGATGCCGCAGACCATTCCACAAGCTGTAGCCCAACCAGTCTGTTGGACAGCCAAACTTTGACCAATCGACCACCCTGAGTTTCTTCGTTCGGGACATGGCTCGGCCTGGTCTCCCGCCCGTTGTTCAATCTAATAGACCTGCCACATTCGTGTCAAGGCAACGCGATCATCCCAGCCCCCTTCTCTCTCTCCCTACTCTCTCTCCCCCTACTCTCTCTCCCCCTCCCCATAGGTTTGGTCCCTCCCTTGCCACAGCTGGTAGAACTAAGAAACCACTTGCACCTAGCCCACCCATTACCACAAAGTGGCGCAATTGAGACCGAGCAGTTTTGAAGTGCCCCCCTCAATCGCCGGGTCGCAGTTTGTCAAGCCGTCCACCAAAGTGTCGAGAAACCAAGACCCACGCCTCATGCGCCTCCCAGAGGTTTTTCATACCATTCCAGTAGCCCCTTGTGGAAACAATAGCCTTCTGGCTGTTCTCCAACCCGATGGTTCTGTAGATCGGTTCTGGTTCATCGTCATCTTTTTGTGTGAGGTCGCAGTCGTCACGCGGGTGCTTTCTCAAACTCGATTTACGTCAAGAGTCTCCTATCCTGGAGATAGGTCAGTTAACGAACTGGTAATTTTTGTGCCTCGGCCGAAGCTGTCTCAGTCTTTTTTACGCAAGCCACTCCACCTTGTCGTCGTGCAGGTCCTTTGAATCGAGGAACAGTGCCTGGCTTGTCGAAGAAGAATGCTGAGGCAGCCCACCGACCGTCAGTAGCATGGTGTGTTGCTGAGCCTGCACGCGGAAAACAAAGCTGAGCAGCTGTCAGCGACCAGCGACTTGAGACGTGACGAGAACCAGCCCGGCATACCATCATGATCCCCAGATGGTGTTCCAGCAAGACGAGATCCGTCACTCGATCGTCTGGAATTGTAAGAGTGCGACTTACCGAACGCCTGCTTTCGTCTCAGGTTCCGAGTCTTCATTTCAGGAAATCGGAAAACCGATTCGAGATTGTTGCAGCGGCTCCTTGCATTGTGCATTTGTTGTTGGTGGTGTTTTTGGTGGCTCTGACGAGAGACGTGGCTGATAGCTCAAAGGGGGAGAATCCCAGCTGCCTGTCCAGGTCACTGCCCTGTCCAAGTCAATGCCTTGTCCTCGCTGCTGCCTTTGCACTCTGGTATCTGGCATAGCCTCCACAAGACTGGTCACGTGGATTCCATGACGCTATCTGTCTGTCTACACAGCGGTCACCGGGATTTCATTCCACAAATCAAGGCCGAGGGTACAAAAGTCCTGCGTACCTTTATGGCTGATGTGATGGGCCAGTCTGCAAAAGTCTGCTTCGTAAGTTGGACGCAGCTTTCCTTCTCGAAACCCGTGCAGATGGATGTAGAATTTCGGCTGAAGCTTGCATTTCTAGTCGCGACGTCTGTTGCACGAGATCACTGCTGGAATAGTAGCCTGTTGCGGAGGTAGATGCAAAAGCTCGCAAGGAGGTAGAAACCATATGATCACGTTGATGTCTCGTCTTTCTGTTGCAGCAGCCCGGCAAATGCCTGGCGGGACATTTTCAGATGACGGGTTTCGATGACCCTCCGCTAACCACTTTTTCATCCCAGATTAGTTAGCTACTTCATCTCTTCACCCCACTTCGTCTCGAAAGATCCAAAGGAACTGGCAGGAGGGAGAGAGGCGGCAGCACTGGATCGAGGCTCGTCCAAAAGGCCCTCTCACATTGAGGCCCATCGACCTTTCCCAGTCCGCCTCGTCTCATGTCGTCCAGGAACGCCTCGGCTTCACAGAGGAGGCTTTAGGTTGTCGTACACCATGGCCGCCAAATTTATTACGGAGAGCTTTGATTGGGCCAAGAACAGCGTTGCCAGGGAGGAGCTGGAGATCGACGCATCACATGGCCTGGACGGGGAAACCGTGGTGAAAGAGCTGAGGTTGGCGTACCGGACGTTTAAGGAAACTGTTGTCAACTTGGTGACGCAGGCGCAATATCTGCAGAGTAAAATGGGAAGTAGCCGTGGGACGGAAATAGCAGAGCTCCGTTTGCGAGGAAGCGGCAAACCGGAAACCCTTCCCGCGTCCACGTCGATCTCTTTCAAGGGCCGATATGGAAATTTTTCGGCAAACCACTGCGAAAGGCCAAAATATGATGCCGAGGCCTTGTTCAGTGATGATCGTAAATGCAAAATCTTCCATTCCTACGCCCGCGGTGTATTTTGGGCTACGCGGTGAGACGACTCGTGACAGCCATGAATTCTGCCTAAATCAGTCTCTCGCCCAAGCAAAAGCGATCAATGGTATGTGCCGGTAGGAAGCCTCCGTTGCACCCAATCAAAGAAAGGGCCTGAAACAGAAAAGGCCAATTTATATGAGCTAGACAGCCGGTCATAATTTTCCGTCTACAAGATGTGTTCAAAAGGTTGCCGCGTTCAGCTTGGCTCTGGTCCGGGCCATTGGCTTGCTTCCAAAGGCGGCAGGTCGCGTTTAAGATATATTAATCTTGCGTTTCGGTTCTGACTACTGCTTGTTTGTCTAATCCCAGAGGTGGGTGGCTGTGTTATCAAGACCAAACTGCAGTGTTGACTTGTCTTCTGGTTATTAGGTTGCCCGGCTTGGCAAACATTTGGGTGCTTTGTAGAATTATATATTCACTGCGGAACAGACCAAATCGAAATCTCTGGCTCCAGTTTCTTCAGTCCGTTCTCCTCGAAGTAGCCTACACAATGAAAGTCGCACTCCTGTCCGCGTTTGCATTTGCCTCCATGGCTCATGCCCACGCCATCTTCCAGGTGAGTACCGATGTCTTTCCGAATCGCCAAAGCTAACGAAGACCAAACAGAAAGTGTCGGTGAACGGCAAAGAATACGGCTCCCTCGCGGGCCTCCGCGCCCCGAATCAGAACAACCCGACCCAGGATGTCAGCTCCCAGGATATAATCTGCGGCAAGGTGGCGACCTCTTCCCAGGAGGTCATCACGGTCGCGCCGGGCGACAGGATCGGAGCCTGGTGGCAGCACGTCATCGGCGGCGCCCAGTTCCCGGGGGGACCCGGACAACCCGATCGCCGCGTCGCACAAGGGCCCGATCACCGCGTGGCTCGCCAAGGTGCCCAGCGCCTCGGGCGGCGGCGTCACTGGCCTTCAGTGGTTCAAGGTCGCTGAAGACACCCTGGACACGGGGTCTGGCCAGTGGGCCGTCGACAAGATGATCGGCGGCGGCGGGTGGAGCTACTTCGACCTGCCGCGGTGCATCGCGCCGGGCGACTATCTCCTGCGCGTCGAGCTGTTGGCTCTCCACTCGGCTTATTCGCAAAAGGGCGCCCAATTCTACATCTCGTGCGCGAACATCCGGGTTACTGGGTCCGGGACGTTCTCGCCGAGCTCCACCGTCAGCTTCCCCGGGGCCTACCAGCAGAGCGACCCGTCGATCCAGATCAACATCTACGGCGCGGGCGGCGTCCCGAACAATGGCGGAAAGGCCTACTCGGCACCCGGTCCGAGACCGATTACTTGTTAAGAAGTCGGACAACGGCAGTAAATAGTTGCGGAAGGTACTTCAATCATTGGCGATCCAAGGGTCATGGTGGAAGGAGTCCAAGATGAAATTGCCAGAGCTCGTTTCCTTATCTTGGTACTGCTGTCGGAAGGCAATAGAAGTGAGATCTTTTGAAGGTCTGCCGCGTCATGCTCAAGCTGTTTCAATCCGTAACCAAATCCATGTTTCCCGCAGCATCTTCTTCGTAATCAGGTCAGAGGACGAGATCAAACATGGCATTGCAAAATGGTCATTCGGAGCATGATGTCAGCAGAGCGAGTGGTAAACTAGCAGGGGATAGAATAAGCAGATCCCTGTAATTTCATCCCAACATCGTCAGTAACGATCCAGAATATCAGACGACAATGCGAAAACCGTCATTGAAGTTCGTTGAACCATCCCTATACCTACTTCATGCTCGTCGGCACTCTGAAAAAAAAAAAAAAAAAAAAAGGATTGGTGGCTGGGGGGATTGCCCGTAATTTACAGCGAGCAATTAATTGTCACTGGCCGCTCAAGGTTTGTGGGGGGCTGCCCGCACCTCACGACCCATCCCCCATTCACCACCACCACCACCCCCCCCCACAAAACCTCTTGAAGCAAAACCCTGCGCGCAGCACGATGTCAACTGCGCACGTCACGTCGAACCCCCCATGCCAAGAAGAAGCCACTCGCCTCCCAGGCCGCTGCCGGAAGCCGAGCCCGAGGAAATCTACGGCCCGGAGGTGCAGCTGGAAGAGCAGGGCTTCGCGTGGTACAACCCGGACAGGTGGTACCCCGTCGAGATCGGGCAGGTGTTCGAGTCCCGGTACCAGGTGCTGTTGAAGCTGGGCTTCGGCTCAGCATCCACCGTATGGCTGTGTCGCGACCTAGAGTACGTTTCGTCCCACGTGTCACGTTGTCGACAACTCGTGCAAACAAGAGGAAAAGGCTGACGA
This sequence comes from Colletotrichum sublineola, assembly GCA_020631755.1. Classification (NCBI taxonomy): domain Eukaryota; kingdom Fungi; phylum Ascomycota; class Sordariomycetes; order Glomerellales; family Glomerellaceae; genus Colletotrichum; species Colletotrichum sublineola. The sequence goes on from JAHSQG010000009.1 coordinate 3,092,029, forward strand.
GAAAACCTACCTAGCTTACACTCGTACGTCACACTAAAGGTTTACGCGGCGGGCCACCGCCAGGCGTTGAATGAAGAGAAAGTGCTCGATCACTTGTGGCGTGTGGCCTCTGATCACCCGGGTAGAAATCTCCTTCGTTCGATCAAGGCGAGTTTCGAAGTTGCGGGCCCAGTAGGTCCGCACGTGTGTCTGGTTTTCGAAACGCTCGGTCTGTCGCTGGCAGATATTCGGGAGCTTGCGGGCGGGAAAGTCCCGGAAAATCTCCTCAAGGGACTCACCTATGCTCTGTTATTGGGCCTGGACTACATGCACTCCGAGGCACACGTAGTGCATACAGGTATGTGATGTGCATGCGGTCGTTAGTACCCCAGAACCATATCATTAACAAATGACAGACATCCAGGATGGAAACATCATGCTTGCCATCACAGACACATCCATTCTTGACGAACTTGTAGAAGCCGAATGGGCCATGCCTAGTGCGAGGAAGATCATGGATGACAGGATAGTGTACGCATCCACCGGGCTGGAAATTCCAGATGACCCCGGTGACCCGATCATATGCGACTTCGGCGACGCGAGATTCGGGGATGGGCCTTTCGACGGCCAGGTGATGCCCGACCTGTACAGAGCCCCCGAGATTATTCTAGGAGTTCCTTGGGATAAGAAGATTGATATCTGGGCCCTGGGACTTATGGTACGACCGTGGCCCCTTGCACAAGTGCTGGATGTCTTGCATATGCTGATACCACTAGCGCAGATTTGGGACCTATTCGAAGGCAAGCTGCTCTTCAACACCAGGCTTCGAGACCGAACGGCGTCGCGGGCAGCACACTTCGCCAGAATGGTGTCGCTCATGGGTCCGCCACCTGATGATCTTTTGGGAAGGGGTTCATCCTGGAAGGAGTTCTTTGATGAGGACGGTCAGTCTGGCCCTCCCTGGTCCTCTCGAACCACAAAAGCCAAGTCGACGCTAACAAGCTTGAGTGCAGGTAAACTAACGATTGACGGCGAGATACCGGAATCTTCGCTCGAGGAAGAAGAATGCAACCTCGAGGGCCCCGAGAAAGCCGAGTTTCTAATTTTCTTGAGGAAGATGCTTCAGTGGAGACCGGAAGATAGATTTTCGGCCAGGGAGCTCATGGGAGACCCCTGGCTGAACCGCCAATACCCCGACGACTAGACAAACTCAATTTGGTTTCTCTCAGGCCGCTGACGGTGTCTCGCCTGTGTAAGTGTTTTGTACATATGACGACCTACTGTACAGACCATCTCCAGCACGCCCACGACGGAGGGAGATTGCCCTCTTCAAAATTTCGTTTCCAAGCTTGAATTAATGGCTTCCAGCGTCTTGTTGTTCAACATGAATCTTCTGGACAAGACACGTCGGGTACTTCAAAGAAAGTTTCTTTCAACTACCTCCGCCGCCTTAAGTCCGTCCCGTTGATACCAACCCTCTTCGCAAGCTGCCGATCATAGCTTTAGACTGTAACCAAGCCAAGTCCATTGAATGCAACCTACGCCATTCTCAAATTCCGTTTATCCGTTATGCTGAGTTTACAGGTTTCACATACGAGATGACCTCAGCCATGGAAAGAGCTCAAACAGAGGCATTTACGATCCCAATATTAAGGTTTGACTTCCGGCTATGAAAACGCCTCTCCCGCCGGGAGGCTCGGATGTCACAGCACTTCAGCCTCTACTGGGTCTGAAGCCTTGAGCGTTTCTCTTTTTAAGTCAGAATCATCCCAATTCAACCTCGTCCTCAAGATTGGCTCTGACAGCACCACAGGACTCGAAACGTTAAAACAAAAACACGTCAGCCAACACACTCCCAAATCGCCAATGTCTAGGTACGCCACCGCCCACGCGAATCCTCAGGGCCCAGGGGACGCGCGGCCCACGGCCCTCCAGGTCGTCGAGGACGAGGGGCTCGTGGGAAAGCTGGGCGGGACGGTCGTCCTCATCACGCGCGCGCCGTCCACGCGACGGGGGCGACCCTCTTTCTGACGGCCAGGGACGCCAACAAGGCCCAGCAGGCCGTCGACGGCGTCCGGAACGGGCCCGGTCCCAAGTCCGACGCGCCCATCCACACCATCGAGCTCCGGCTGGACTCCTTGGCCTCGGTGCGCTCGGCCGCCGCGGACTTCCTATCCCGGAGCAGTAAGCTGAACGTCCTGATCCTCAACGCCGGTGTAGCCATCACGCCGGAGGGCAGGACGGAGGACGGCTTTGAGACCCAGTTTGGGACCAACCACCTTGGCCACTTCCTTCTCTTCCAGCTGCTGAAGCCTGCCCTCCTTGCCTCTTCAACGCCCCAGTTCCAGTCCCGCGTTATTTCTGTGTCGTCCAAGGCGCACTACCGGAGCAACATCTGTCTTGACGATATTAACTTTGAGAAGGGGACGTACGACCCCTGGATCGCATACGCGCGGTCCAAGACGGCCAACATCTTCTTCGCAAAGGAGCTCGAGAAGCGATACGGATCCCAGGGACTACACGCCCTCTCCCTCCATCCCGGAGTCATCGCCACCAATCTGTTGCAGTATGCCCCTCAGAACGAGGCGGACGCGCTTATGAACAGCGAGGCGATGAAGCCGGTCATCAAGAGCATTCCGCAGGGCGCGGCCACGACCACCTACGCCGCACTGAGTCCGGAGTGGGAGGGCCGGGGCGGCAAGTACCTGAGCGACCTGGTCGAGCAAGGGCCTTCTGCCGACAGGACGGGGTACGCCCAGTGGATCGACGATGAGAAATTGTCCTAGGAGCTCTGGGAGAAGTCGAACGAGCTTGTGGGGTTTGAGGAGAGGTGATTTGGGGTTTCCGAAAGGGGGGATGGAGAATGTTGTTAGAAGACGTGAGAAGCAGAATTAGTTGATTAAAATTACTCCGCGCTACTACTCCATATGCCCGGTAACCTCCAGTCGTTTTTTTTTTTTTTTTCAAAAGCCGTCCATCGATAATGATCGTCAATCGGGTCAGTCCCTTGAGCGCCAAAACCATGCAAATTTGTGTCGTGTCATAAAAGTCATTAAGGAGCGGCATGCACGTTGTCGTCGTCGTTTTCGTTCTTGTCGTATTATAGGCACTGATCATGTGTCTAGTGCCAGCTAGCCCTCAGTACCGATCCACCTAGGCGATGGCCGAGATCTCCTTGACCGGGGTCGGCAGCGTAATGATGTCACACTTGATGTTGCGCTGGGAGTAGATTTGCCCAAGAGTCCAGTTGCCGTTTTGCCAAGAGGTCTCCTCGCACGTGAGGTTGGCGACGGCACCTCCTCTCGCGGTGTAGCGAGCGCTGTTCATGACGGTTAACTGGGGAAGTTCTCGTACGGATGTGAACACGTGGAGGGGTTTGTTTTCCCCCCCCCGCGATGGAGAAGAAGGGGAGAAACTTACGGATACTTGGGGTCATCGTTGCAAGTCCACGACTGATTCAGCGCGAGGGTGCGGTCGGGATAGCTCCAGGTGAACGAGGTCGCGGCGCTCTGTCCCTCGGGCGGGCTGCAGTTGTAGACCTGTTCGCCGTAGAAGAAGTCGTAGAGGCGGTTGCTGGCGGCGGTGCAGCTGACGTCGTAGTCGAGGGCGGGGTTTGAGACGTTGAAGCTGATGTAGCCCCACGAGTTCTGGTGCGATGGCGTGGTGAAAATATAGCTAGCGTTGTAGTCGAAGCCGGTGAGTGTCCACTCGGATACCTTGGCCGACTTGTGGCCGCAGGTCGCCTCCTCTTGACGCCGAGCGACGGGCGAGGCGAGGGCCGGGGCGAGGAGGAGGAGAGCGGAGAGGAGCTGCATTATGACGGGAAGATGGGATGAGATGCGGTAGGTGAGATGAACGTTTATGCTTGAAGCGGATACTGGAAAGAGAAGTGTTGTTGTGATGGGATGATATGGCTATGCGATAGTTCAGACGGGAACATCTGGTTTAAGTATCCGGCCCGCATCGTAAGGTTCCCCAACAGACCTGAAAAGATTGTCGCTTCACCTGTCGCCTAAATCCATGCCAGCGCGTCTGAAAGTCTCTCCCCTTCGTTGTCCATGCCCGCGCGCCCTTGCATGGGGCATGAAGTCGGTATGGCCGGAGGAGGTGGTGCACCCGTTGAACATGACGTAGCACTGGGAGTGGCCATTCTCGTATTCCCGCCCACCCCTTCGAGCTAAATGGCACCGTCTCGCCAGGCCTTTGACCTGCCGGTACGCCGTTTTCCCCTTCTCCACAAACGCGCCGTAAATCGTTGCGTCCGTTGACAGAGAAGCGGGAGAAACAAAAAAAGAGGGGCTGTGGTAACGTCGGAAGAAACGGCCAGGGCGCGCTGAGGTTAATTGCCCGATTCCGGCTTGTCGCTGCAGGCATCATGCTGCAATTGGGTTGACGGGTCCAGGGATTGCCATTAATAGAACAAGTGTCTCTCATCTTTCACGCCTGTCATGCGCACATGCGAGGGGCAAACCCGGGGCATCCCCGAATCGAGTACTAGTTTACGCTACAAAGACGCTTTGAACTAGCGAGAGAGAAACGGCGTGTGCCCTCAAACAGGCATAATGCTGATCGTAGGCTCGTGTTGAGAAAAGCACGACAGATGATCCTTCGCGAGCGGTGATCGGCGCAGTGTCAGGATAGGCATGGGCGTGTTCTGTGGTTGCGGTTGCACTCGCTTGCAACGACGGGCCTGCGAGAGGCGCCATGGATATGGATACGGGTGGCTGGAAGATGGCTGGCCGTCAGCAATCAATTGGCCGGCCGTGCGGTTTGTGTTTACAGTATGTAGTAGGTACGGAAGCCAGAGATGGGACGACTTCAAGGTTCTTGGAGGTCCGTCGGAGGTCTTCGCCTGGTTCCGGATGCCAGGACGGGTTCTCTTTTGGAGATAATCCTGGTCGCGAGGGAGAAAATGCCAGGGAGATGGATGCATTAGCCATAGTATATAATGTACGAGGCGGGTCACGATTATGCATATCTGCTGCATATCATTGTTTGTTTGGTTTCTTCGCCGGGTACCTCGCATCTTGCCCAGGTGCGGCTCCACTAAGGAACCACTTGTGCCACCGATTCCTTCATGCCCGTCCTGCCACCGGACGCCAGCTAGGTGTGCTAGGGAGGCTCACCCGTGCTTTAACTGTTATGTTGACCGACATACCACTGCCGCTTGCACATGCATGTACCGATAGATGGCGCGATTGAGCGGCTCGAAGAATTCATCACCATCGTTCTGTTCGCCTCCCGCCTGAGTTCTAGCGTGGGAACGTTACACCGGCTGCGGTTGTGCTCGTCGCTCACCGACTCGCTGGGCCACGGTATTATCGACCAAGGGGACGTACACCATTTGCTGTTGCGAAACTCGACGACCTTGAAGAAAAAGATTGATGATAGTCTGGATGGGGAGGGCTGTGTCGATTGCCAGAACGCGGCGGTTAATCTCACCGCTGGAATCTTCTCGGCGAGGACAGAGAAGGATCAGGAGCTACAAGAACGCGGTATGTAACCATCTCGAGACGGTGAAAATGTTTCTCAGGAGTGTTTGCATATTGGTCAGGCGACACGGCGGCGAGCCTGACTGCTACGGATTTCTAAAAACGATGATGAATGTGCTTGATTTCTCAAAATGCTATGTTCTCGGGACGTGGGAAGGATACGGTGCCACTTGCTGACCTAAGTGTGCAGCCACATGAAGAGCAGCCACACATCACAAGTGGAAGGCGCATAGATTGTGGCGTAGAATGTTCCTTACCCCACCCATTGCGGTCCGAACATGCTGGAAGAATAGAACACAGGAGGCCGGGACGGAACACCAACGTGGCAGAACGTCCGCGCTCCTTCGCCTGATTCGGCCGTCCACGACTCGGCGGCCAATGAGTCGGGCGGCCGCAATCACCGGGCTCGGCTTCATGCATCGTTGCAGGACGCCGACAGGTCAAAAAGCCGAAGGGTGGGTGTGTGTGGCCATTTGCCGCACACAGCGCGATAGTGGGAACGATAAGGATGGATCATCAAGAGATGCCAAATGAGGATGGAAGCTCACAAGCAATCAGGGGTCTACGACGAGAGGGAACACCAACGAGAACGTTCCGGAGTCTGCTATTCTACTGTGAACGCGGATGGACGACGGGAGAGCCAGACCCTCTCTGCCAATAAGAGTCAATGGGAGCTCACGTTGTTGTTGTTATTGTCCCCGATGAGTGCTTATAGAGCCCGATCGGGACAGCGCAAACAGCCCCACGTGTTGCCATGGTTTGTTGTTAGAAACGAAGGGGATGGTGGGGTCCGGCACGATGCATGTGCTTGACTCAATGGAGGGGCGGAAATTTCTAGACCACCCTCCTGTTTGGGTATTAGGCGACGAGCCCGCCCCAAGCGCTGGCTTTCATGTTTAACATGTGCATCGTCGTCCTATTTACCTACTACGGAGGGGTAGATGAAGCGCTGTTGCCGAAACTACCCCTGAACAAGCAACCCCGTCCGTAGTGTGCGTGGTGTGCTGTATGCAGATGCTGCGAAACAGGATGCCAGTCAATATATATCGTCGGCTGCAACAAGCTGAGCCTGCCGCCTCCTCTGATGGCGCTGGACCTTCTCCTCCATCTCATCAACAAGGCACCGCTGTAGGTCATCGTGAACAAGCCCTTGCCGAGACCTCTTCTGCCATCATGAATAAGGTCGCTATCCTGACCTCGTCCACGCACGAGTCTGGCGTAACGATCCGCCAGCCCTCGGACCTCATCGCCCTCCTAGGGCCAACCTTCACCCTTGCCGTCCGCTTCCAAAGGGTCGTCGCCGTTGCGTCGTCGCTGCTCTTCGTCTACGGCCACCTTCTCGCCACTACAACCCTCACCTCGATCATCGTCGCGACCCGGCTCCTCGCCGCCCACTTCTTCCTTCTCCTCAACACGACGATGTCGGCGCTTCGCAGGTCGTTTCGGCTTGTGTGGAACTCCAAGAAGGTCAGAAAGCTGAGAAAGAAGTTTTTCATGGAGTTCGCCACTACGGTACTGGGTCCGGGAGGCAATATGCTGATCGTGATGGTCTTCTGGCCGGGTTGGATGCTGGTCTTCGGCCTCCTTCTCGCCGTGCGGATAATGACGCGATGAGGCAGACCATCATGCGAAACGAACGCCTCCCAGTCCGGCGTGATCATTCTTCCCATACCACACCGATGACCTGAACGAGTTGTACGTCTTTATAGATCAACAAGAACGGCACTCATCTCGAAAAGAAAAAAGTATTCCCACCAGCATCCTTTCGAACCTCGGCATTATAATCCTTTTCGGGGTCAAACTTCTGCCACATGCTCGCTGGATAGATGTGCTTGTTGCGCTCATACCAGCGCCGGTCCACCACCTTCGTGAAGGTCGGATCGTCGGTGGCGCCCTCGAGGGTGTTGATATCCGGAAGTGCCTTGGCCGCAGCAGCCTTGAGCGCTGCCGCGGTGGTGAGGCCACCATTCGGGGCAGCGGGTGCCTCTTCGGGTCCGGTTCCGTCCTTCAGGGGCGGTGCTTCGGCGGAGTAGTTGAAAAGCTGTTGGCCACCTGGGCCCAGGTTCTTGTTGATGATGAAGTAGTAGAACTCGTAATGCTAGCAGGCGTCAGTCTAGAAACCGAATATGAAAACAATTGTGTTGAACTCACGTGCGGAATGATGATGGACCCTCTTACGAGCATCAAGTCATCCACGCCCACTCTTGCCCATTCTCTCCGTGCATTGGCCTTTTCTCCTACGCCGAGCTCTGCGCCCACTTTGCGGCTCTTGTCTAGGAAGACCCAAATGTAATCGCCCTTCTTGACGCGCACCGTGCCACCGGGTATGTTGGATCCGTCGTAGAAGACAAACGGTATTGCAATCTCGGTGGCCATGACGGCCTCTTGAATTGCCAGGAATTCGCGGCGCAGCGCTTCCCGCTCGGCAGCTTCGCGGCGCAACGCGGCTTTGGACATGACCTTTGGCACAAATGCCACCGACGAGTTGGCGACGATCTTGTTCTTCTTCTCAGCCTTGTCGCCGTCGCTGCCCTCTGCCTTCTTACCCTTCCCTGAGGGCGCCGGGTCCCCCTCTTGCTCTTCGTCGTCGCCAAAGGACAGCTTGCTGGCGCTAATCTTCTTCTTTTTCTTCTTTGGCTTGTTCGCGCCGCTTGCCGAGTCGCTCGTGGGGTCTGATGTCACAGACCCAGATCTATCGGGGGTTGATGCGCCGGACAAGGCTGCCTCCCGTTCGCGGTCCTGCTGGTCGAGGACCTCGGCGCGTCGCTTGCGGAAATCGGAGAGCGCGACGAGGCCGACAGTGCTGTCGGAGATTCGCTCGGTGACTGTTTTGTTCGACGGCGTGAACCGTGAATTTGTTTGATCAGACATTTCGTGTCAGTGAGAGTCGAGAAACGGAGCAATAGAGAGGAAGATGGCGCAGAACACAGTATGGAGAGACAGCTTCTTCGTCTTGCATCGAATCGAGCTCTGCGATGATGGAAAAGAAACGACACATCAACGTGTGTAAAAAGGTTTGGTCGTCTCTTTGGCACGGTATCCGAAGGACCCACTTCCCGTTGTGGATCCCGTTCGCTGGCAGACCCACTTTCTCCCGCCCACCTTCTCACCTTCCCTCCCGCAAGCACTTAGTAGTGCCTTCACCTCTCTCGCCCTGCAGTGAGCTGAGCTGTGGCCTCCAGCTCTTCTCCAACTCCCCCGCCACCCTGTTATTCTTCTCATGGATCATATTATCGCCCGACGTTGCTCATAGTGGTTTCTTTGCGTTCGCCTTGTTTGTTCTTCGCCCTTCATTTCATTTCACTTACTCGTAGACCCGCTCCCGCCCGATCCACCGTTGCCGCTCTCCAACATCCCTCACCGCCGTTAGTTCCATCAGTCTCGTTCGACGTTCGAAAGTACGGTACGCTATGAATATTCAGCAACCGACTGCAACCTCGTCAGGGCCATACAATGGTCCTGGCGCATTCCCCTCTGCGCCCTCAGGGGGGCCGCCGGGGTTCGATCAGTACTCTCTCCCGCTTCAATCCATCGCTCAACCGGCCCCTTACCCGGGCCAAGGCTATGGAGGACCTCCGTCGGGGGCGGCATCTAACATGAACGTTCAGCCGCCGGTCGAGCACATGGCCGGCCCAGCGGCTTACCCGACTCCCCAGTCCCAGCAGGCGAGCACGGTGGAGGTTCCACGTCCTACCGCCGTCGCCCCCACCCCCACCCACGCCCTGAACCCTCTGGCGACAACCTCTCAGGACCTGAAATCGGCCAAGACAAGTACCCAGTTCGCGCTGCGGGAGTATATGTCTCTACAAAGAAAGAGGGCTCGTCTCGATGGCGCCACGTCGCTGGAGCTGGAAGACCAGATCAGAACCCAGGGCCGCATTTTGCTTGGCGACCTCAAGTTCTTGAGAAAAGAGGTCGGGGCCCTGATCAAGGCTGGTGAGAATCACCGCTGGAGAAACTGGCTGATTGGCGGGGCCGTGTAAGTCTCCCGCAGTTGGCATGTGCTTCATTCGGGGCATTCAATATTGACATCCGCCAGGGCGACTTTTATCCCAGCCGTAAAGAGCATCTTCCGCCGACCTTCCGACAGGTCACAGCACGAGGTCCAGGCCTCCAACAGCACCGAGTACGCCTTTTGGCGCAGCAAAGCACTGGTCGCCCGCATCAAGGACAGCCTGCTCGGCCGGAACAGCTTCGCCAGCATTGCATTTTTCGTCTTTGCCGTCTTGTATGTTTTCACCAACGAAATCTCGCTGCAGGTGGCCAAGACGGTTTCGAAGCGCTTGAAGCGACTCGGTGCCAAGATTGAGCGGGGCGACGCCGAGGTCGTCGAGCAGGACATGAAGCTGCTGGAGGGATGGCGATGGAGAGTGCTTATGTGGGGTCAATGATTTGGAAAGAGTTTCATGGCCAACGAACGTGACGACTATATATGATGAGCATGAGCAAACAGCGGCATTGCATGAAGACAGCGTGTGGGTTTCGATCTTTATCAGGACCCGACTTGAGTCGAGGCACACAACAACAGATCTGTCAATAAATATCTATTGTAGATAACGCCTCACTTACATATTTGGTTCAGCAAAAGAGATTCGAGTGAATTCTTTAGGCGCCAACGTCGTAAGGATAAGCTCTGTAGACTCTGGGCTGCTTCGATTCACCACAGCACAACGCCAGGAGGATCCCTGGGTAACTATATGCAACTATCAGAAATGTTTATGCGACAAAAAAGTAGAATGCATATATTCGCCCTACGAGCAGCTGGTTACTTCGATTTCAATTCTTGCCGCCAACAACACCGAGTTGTTCACTCACCCACGTTCATCAATGGATACCGCAATGCCAGCAAACGTGATAAAAAGCAAGAAAAGGCTTCATTCCGGAGACGAGCCCCATCAACCGGGGGCGCCGCTCCTGCAAAATGCAATTCGTCACGCCGATCGCGGGTCAATAAGTATTCGACCTCGCGAGCCCGGACCTCACGCAGACGCGTATTATCGCAATCTGTACTCTATGGAACCGGATTTTGGCAAGATGGCCCGTGAAGACCCGAGTTTCGGGGCCATGTAAGGCGTCTCGGGATCCCCTCACTGGTCAGAATACTGACACCTTCCTCTAGGCTGAAACGAGGGAATCTCGACTTCAACGATCCTGCCGCAGTAATGCAACTTACAAAGACTTTGCTCAAAAGAGACTTCGGGTTAGAGATTGAGCTGCCCAAGGATCGACTTTGCCCTCCAGTAAGAAAGCCATCAGGGCCGTGGGGGACAATGCCCAAGTATTGACACTTCTAGGTACCAAATCGTCACAACTACATTCTGTGGTTGAAGGGTCTCCTCGATAGCACCACCTACGATGATCCAGGGAGAAAGATTGTCGGTCTCGACATCGGAACCGGGGCGAGCTGTATCTACCCCCTCTTGGGATGTACCCAACGACCGTGGTCGTTCTTCGCTACAGGTACCGAATATCTAGAAGCCGGCTTGGAGGGACCAGAGCTAACAGCCTCCAGACATTGATCCCCAAAACCTAAGCTGCGCAAAGAAGAATGTGGAGCTGAACAACCTACAGAACCGAATCTCAGTCGTCGCTCGCACGCCGCAAGACCGTCTGGTTCCACTGGACGAGCTTGGCGTCGACGCGTTAGGCTTCGTCATGACGAACCCCCCGTTCTACACCTCTGAAAAAGACCTGGTCGACTCCGCAAAGCAAAAGTCGCGACCTCCCTCGACGGCGTGCACCGGAGCGCCGGTCGAGATGGTGACGGACGGCGGCGAGGTCAGCTTCGTCGGCAAGATCTTTGAAGAGTCTCTCGTGCTACGCGAACGAGTGCAGTGGTACACTTCCATGTTCGGGAAGCAGTCCAGCCTCGAGGAGTTTGTCGGCATCCTCCGGGAGAAGGCCATCGACAACTACGCTGTCACGGAGTTCGTGCAAGGCAACAAGACCAGAAGATGGGCCATTGCTTGGAGCTTTGGGCCGATGCGGCCCTCGGAGGAAGTTGCACGGGGTATGAAGGCTGCCGTCTGGAAAAAGATACTCCCCGTGGCCGTCGAGTCGGAGGTCGTCAGGTTCCCTCTGGAGTTCGGAGCCGGGAAGCTCGGAGACAAGATCCAAGAGCTCATGTCTTCGCTGGAGCTCATCTCTTGCCAGTGGAACCGCGAGAAACTCGTCGGTATCGGCAGGGCACGCGAGAACGTGTGGAGTCGCGCTTGGAGGAGGAAAAAGATGCGAGAGGAGCGCGAGGGTAAGCCCGCGGACGTTATGACGGACTCGGAGGTGTGCGCGTTTGGATTCGAAGTTGCCCTGAGGGTTGGTAGAGAAAGCATATCCGTCCTCTGCAGATGGAGGGAAGGCCATGACCACGCCATGTTTGAGAGTTTTTGCGGCTTTCTGAAGACGCGTATGACAGCTGCATAGGTCCAAAACAACTGTCGTACACTGTTTGAGCAGCTTTGTCTGCTTCGCATCTGCTGAAAGGCTCTTAGAGTGACTGGAGGTGAACACTGCGCGGTAGTAAACAAAACAGCCAGGGATAATGCGAGTCACTGAAACACGCGCCCAAATGTTTATGAATCACTGGGCCATGAAACTCAGCCATTGTCAGTATAAATGGCTTCTGTCTCTGTCACGAGGTGATATAAGGCGTTAATTGCTGCCTGCAATTAACGGCGTCGTTTTTGCGACAGTCTCGAAACAGAAAACCCGGGTTTGTGTACTTCTCTATCCACTAAAACAACAACAAAGAAGCTACAATTGCCCTCATTAAAATTCAACAAAACCTTCCTTTCAAACAATGTCTACCGTACCGCACAACTCAACCAAGACGCCCAAGGACTATTGCTTCTGTTATGGGGACAACGAGTGCGATCATGAAGTTCCTAGAGCCAGCTGCCCTTACTGCAGCCCAGCCTTGGAGCTGGGCCGCTAGTAGTAGTTGGTTTTGAAATAACGGAAACGCTAAGGCCTGGTAGGCAGACACGCATCTGATATCTGAATCAAAGAGGCCCTAGTTGAAGTACCAAGGCTGGGAAATAGTATTCGACATATAGTCAAATAGCGGGTTTCGTTCAGAAAAGCATGCAATCGACACCACATTGACTTGCTAACAAATGGTGACTAGAGTTAAGTGCCTTCTGCTGGTGGGAATCGTACATTATGTCATTTTGTGTAACATACACCTCCCGCTCTTGAGCTGTTGTGAATATCACATGAACATTTCGAAAGAGAAAAATCTCCCAGTTTGCGCATTGTTTACAGGTCAAATAAATGCCATAAAGCATGAATATCTTTTCAGAACCGTCATGGTGACTGTCCTCCCTTACGCGTCTCAGTAACCGGTGTGAAAACACGGTGAGTCGTCCAAGTACTTAACGGGCTGAAATAAAAGGCTGAATCGAACTCAGACCGCCCGGCAGAACCCCTAAAAACACGATATTATGCTACAGGCCCGATTGAATATTAATAGGTAAGGGTGTCGGCGAGCGCGATGATAGAAAGTTGGTTCCAGATGCGTACGCTAGAAATTAGGTGGGTTAGCTTACTACTATAGAGATGGTTATAGGCTGGAAACTTTTAATTCGCCTAATATAGAGGACCTACAGTCACTACCAATAAGTTTGGAAACTTAGGGGCAATGATTTATGTGGTGCATCTTAGATACAAGGTTTCCAGACTTCTTGGTGGTTACTGTAAGTATAGTACTACTTATTGCTTATGTTCCTAAAAATCCACTTTAGAGTTAATTAACAGTACTATAATATGGAGATAGTAAGGGCGCACTAATAAACCCTGGTATCGTCTAAATATCTTATACCGTTACGATATGTTTTCTTAATAACTAGAAAAATGGTATATATTCTACTAAATCTATACTAAGGCTTCTCAAGAGTTTGACGGCTTATTAACACCAACCCGCTTCTTAACGACTAATTGCACGTCACCCTTCTACACCGCGTCTTTCCTCGTTATCCTCCAGATTAACTAAATCTCTTATTATGTGAGAGGCCTTGGAGATGACTATAGTTGGGTAGTATGGTTTCTTTCCTCGCCTCCCCATCCATACATATTTCCAAGGCTAAGACTGAGTTCTCTTCCTATACCCTCCTTCCCGATGGCTAATCAAGAATGTGATAATGGCCACTACTATCAACGTGGCTCTGGCTTCGAGCGAGTGGAACGCCACAGTTTCCAAGTCCGCTGATTTCCGTAAAAGCACTACTCCTACCTCTGGGCTCTATGGCCTTTAGGAGAGTAATCCTATACAGACCGCGTGAGCCCCTTTTGCCATTAGGTAGATTGGATACTCCGGTTTTACTCCTAATACTATGATGACGACGACGACAACGACTGTCTGTCTGTTCATGAGAGTACACACATTTCCCAATTTGGGCATTGTTTTCAGTTCAAAAAATTCATATTTAGTCTAAATATCTCTTTGGCGACTTCATGGCGACTGCCCTCCCCTGTGCCTCTCAGTAATCAGTGTGAACACTCTTCGCGCCAGCGTCAATCGCAGCCCACGCCGTCGCTAGGAACTCCTCGGGCTGCGTAAACTCAAAATCAGGAAAGATCTGGTTCCACTCGTCTGAGATCTCAAAATTGCCGGCTGAAATGCCCAAGAGAATGCCGGCGAGAAGACCGGCGGCAACCACTTCGACTGTCTCCTTTGGGATAGACGGATGATCGACCCGGGGCATCCAACAGATCAGAAAAGAGGCGCAAGGACTTGGGTATGGGTCACTCACGTAGCCCACTCACTGGGAGCAAACCGCTTCACTCCAGCTTTGATAGAGGCGTCGATCAGCAGTTTCTGCGTGTTCTTCTGCTCGGTGTTGGTCGGATCTGCGGGTCCGGCAACAAAAGAGAGTACGGTGTGGACGCCCTTCAGAACTTCGGCCAGCTGGTCGACATCATCATAGCTTGTCTTGATCCATCGCACCCCGGGAGAGAGAATCTTGGTAGGTGCATCCTATAGCCATCAAGATATGGATTAACAACTAGGTGGATGGATATTGGGGCAATTGCATATCTATTACCTTTCTTGACAGGACAAGGATTTCGTGCTTTCCTCTCGCAACCAGAGCATCCCGAACCTCCTGACCAACATCTACAGGATCCTTGAGCCAGTTTCAAAATTTAAAAGGCTTAGAGAATGACTTACTCCCAGCACCGCCAGCGAGTGCAATATTGACCATGTTGATAACGGTAATACCCTTGTATTACTTCAGCGATGGATTGTTCTGTTGAAGGCTACCGGTATCTGATATAAGAAGGCTGAAAGATTGTTAAATCGTTTGCTTTCGATACAGGTTGAAAGGGGATTGAAGCGATTGGACGGGATAGTATATATATTTCCGCTATCCTACGGATCTTGACATTGTTGCTTGACGCTGTTACTCAACCCTTCATCTCTGCCTCCGCCGAACAGCCGGAGAGGTGCTATCGCATCCAAGGGCGGAGTAGTGATGGGCGCAAGCGAAACCTTGTGATATGCACTAGAACAAAGGAACAGGCTGTGGCGGTCGAAGAGCATTCGCTCCTTAGTTCCACCGCCGATTCATCGGGAGCTAAGCCGCAGACGGAGGATGACTAATGCCTCCTCGTCAGCTGATTATCTCCGGTAAAGCGGCGGTCGGGCATACCCAGTCTGTTTTGCCCCTTCATCCTAGCCTGCTTCCACCGTGGACTTGACCCATCAAGCGCTTTTCCGAGTCTCCAAGATGGAAGCAGCGGGCCAGCTGAGACCAGTCCCGTTCGCCGATTCTGGTCCGGATTCCGGCCCGGCACCAAAACGCCGAAAGCTCCGCAAAGGCACCCAGAGCTGCTGGGAATGCAAGCGACGAAAAGCTCGTTGTACCTTCTCCACCACCAATCAGATTATCTGCGAGGGCTGTACGCGCCGCGGTACTGATTGTGTCAGTCAAGAGACCACTGACCAACCGCCTCCTCCAGGAAGCAATAAGCACCTCGCAGACAGGTTGGGGCAAGTGGAAGCTCTGGTAAAACAGCTACTTCAGGCGGGTCATGAAAATGGACTCTTTGCCAGCGAAGGCATACCATCTCAATTTCGGCCTGAAGAGCGAGTAGGGATTCAAAGAAAGACTCTGGGCCGTTTTGGGTCCTCTGTTGACCTGCCGAGCGCTACATCGACTACACCGCAACCCTCGTCTGATATCAATCATGCACAACATAGACATTCGGTTTCGTCCAGTGAGGTAAGATCTAGCCCTCCATATTCTGAACCGTTTACTAATCTATATCTATAGAGTCGTTCTCACATATCGCTCTCGGCAACTGTTTCGTCTACTGCTACCGACGTGGAGAACACACCAAACGTCGAAACGTACGATGGCATTTCCCACCGGCTTCTCAAAGCCTGGCCTAGTCAGGAAGATATGAGCATTATCTTGGCAATACCAGTAGATACTGCACAAATCATCCGGGCAGTTGTATGCACTAGGACCAATTCAGCCCACACGTCACTGCCTTCGTCCGCAAGTCTGTTGGAATTACCGCCCCCAGGATCCCACCCTGCCCTGATTGCTCGGAGCCTCCTAATTTTGGCCTCTTTCCTTCAAGGGATGCCTTTCTCGTCACTCCACCATCTCGAAAAGCTGAGCGTGTCATGGCAAGAAATAATGTCCCGCACCGCGAAGACGGCTCATAACTTGGTTGTCTGCAACGACGAAATGGTATCGTCTCTTGAAGGGATCGAGTGCATCATCCTGGACGGCCTCTACGAGAACTACGCAGGCAATCTGCGAACCTCTTGGCTTGCTGCGCGTCGATCGGTCGCCATCGCACAGATGCTGGGCCTTGACCGAGGTGTCAAGCCGAAGTCCTTGACCGCATCCGTCATCGAGCCGAGCGATTTGTGGTTCCGACTCGTTCAGTTTGACCGTTATCTCTGCCTCATGTTGGGGCTGCCACAAAGCTCGCTCCAGGACATCTACGCGCGTCCAGACGCATTGGAAGGATGCACGCCCCTAGACCGTTTTCTTCGCTCATGCACCGTTGCCTGTGGCCGGCTACTCCAGCGGGATCCCTCGAACGTGTACGGTCCCGAAGCCAATGAAGAGATCGACAAGTTGTTGCAAGAGGCTTCGGCGTTGATGCCAGCTCAGTGGTGGGTGGCTCCCACATTCACAACAGACACCGCCCCCCTGGAAAGGATCCGCGAAACACTTCGGTTCAATGACCATACCATGTATTACCACCTACTTCTTCAACTTCATTTTCCAAACGTTCTACAGCCCATATCTGAGTGTGGTCATATCTATCAAAGGATGACGGCCATCACCGCCAGTCGTGAAATCCTATCGAGAGTGCTGTCCTTCCGCGCGACCCGAACTGCACGTTACTATTGCAGGGGAATAGACTTGGTAGCCTTTTTATCAAGCACTGCGCTGTGTCTTGCCCATATCTGCGACGCGTCTCAAGATGCCACTGCCCAGCACGGGTTTCACTTTCTCGCCCATCAGCGGCTAAGCGACCGGGGGCTCCTGGAACAGACGCTGGCCATCATGCGGGAGCTGGTCGATCGGGACAATGACGAGATTGGAGCCAGGGTTGCCTCGCTGCTCACATATCTTTTGCCAATAGAAGAGGACGTGGCTTCTGGCGGCAAGTATGCCGTTGCCTTCTCTCCAGAGGCGCAAGACCAGGACGACCTTGGATATCGTGTGAAAATGTCAGATGACGGAACCATTTTAAGTATCTTTCTCCCTCACTTCTGGGTCATCAAAATCCAACGACAAGGCTCTAAAGGAGAGAAACTACCGACAAGTAACTCTATAAATGGGTTGGTCGGAAGCAAGCTGCGCCTTGAATCAAGTGCGGCTAGTAACGGAAGCGCTTCTTTAACCAGAAACGGGCAAAGTCTGTCATCTACTTTCACATCCATGAATGATTCTGGACAAAATGGTTCCAGGGGCACAGAGGACATCGAGCAGCCACTGCTCCGGCAGGAAGCTGACGAAGAAGATTGGGCGCTAGAAAACTTGGACTTTACGTTTCTAGATAGCTTTATCGAAGAAACTCTGGAATAGAACACGAGTAACAGCCCGATAGTTCTCGTAAAAATAGTTAGACATCAAGGCCAACCGTAATCGCACCATGGAAACGTGTATAAGCCAAAGATGCATTCCACGATGTCATATTTAAACCAATACGGCTGAAGTTCAACAGCCTAAAAACGCAATAGACGGACGATTCGTATGGGCTATCATACCAAGCCCAAGTGTCTCAGTGCAGTCCATATCCGTTGTGCATTATTGCCCATCCCATTCGCCGCCAACTGGGGTCCTATCAAGTTCCTCATGGCATGCTGGTTCGCCACATCCATCAACTCCCACATTTCCCTAAGGACTTCCAGCTCGAACCTCGACTCCCGAAAAATGCGAGCATACCCCAAGAACAACATCTGCATTGCTTGCGGGGGCAGAAAGGCCTCCACGCTGGGCATGAACTCGATGAGGAACTCGGCAATGGGCCGGGCCAGCATATCGGAGCACCCGAGTGCGCGGTCCTGATCGAGAACACAGCAGAGCACGAACACGTGCCAGAATATCTCGTGGACAGTCGCAGCTCGATCACGGGCGTTGGCAAGGAGGAACCGAGGCCGGGCGAAGAGGTCTGGAGTTTCACCGCCCCTTCCGTAAGGTGACGAGGCGTGGGACCGACTCAGGTTTTCAAGATGTCGGAAGACGAAGGTCGCGGCACGAGAGAAGGCTTCGTTGAATCCTCGCGGGTCTATGATGTTGTCCATGATGCCATGGTCGTAGCCCCGGAGGAACTCGGGCAGGCCGAAGTAGCCGTGCTGCATGAAGTTGCGCGTTCGTGGGAGGTGCTCGTGCAGAATGTCGCGGTCGAGGAGGACCCGAGAGCCATCGGGAAGAACTACAGTGATGCGGTTGCGGAGACGCCCGGGCTGCTGAGCGGAGTGGACGGGTACCGCGCCAACATTATTGGTGATGTTGAAGAGTTGGCTAAAGTCGAAGAACCGAGGGCCAGGGCTGGCAAACGTTGATCCGCGTGGTTCCCGATGGTAAGGGCCGTAGTTGTTGATGTTGAATCTATTCCCAGCGACGTTACCAAATGCAGACCAGTCGCGAAGGTTGTCCATTTGAGGATGGTTTGACCATGGATCTGGACGGAACATGTTGATAGTTTTCGACGGCACTATACTTGGAGAAGTTATTGATTGGTGTGAAGCATTGAAAGAACCCTTAGTTCGGTGGAAGAGAACAGGAAGTATTCTCATCTTGTAGGCCCTCCTTCGAAACTGTGAGGTCGCACCTGTGTTACGTCCAGCTGTGAAATGGAGGCATTTGTTTGCCCGTTTGGCTGTTGTATTCTGCAGCACCCCGCACCTGTACGCTTCGAGTCCTTTGCGGTGTAGAGAGCGACGTACCGACTGACTGCAAATATACAGACGATTTACGACGGGCACAGTTGCTGCAGTTAGAACCGGCAATGGATAGCACGGTTGCAAAGATCCTTGATTTGACTGCGAATTCAATCAGAAATGGACGTGGTCAACGTTGACGCTGCCACAGCAGTGACGGCAAAGATGCCTGATACAGTAGACGCAGTTCCAGATCCTCTACCTATGAAAAGGACTAGGGGATGACGCTAAAGCATTCCGCAGTGAGCATGCAACATGGAAACACCCCGGTTTGGGGTGCATACCTCTGTCAATGTGCTGTGATGATTCCCACATGAATCTAAAATCCTAGTCTCCAATGAATGGAGAGATCAAAGATGGTCGGCAACGTAGAATGATGAGTTGTTGTTGAACACAAACATAGCTTGATGAAGCGAAGACATAGCAGCCACAACTTCATACCGCGCTGAAGCGTTTTGCGCAGCAGGGTCAAGCCAATCATAGCGCCACATCAAGTTGAAATCGGCAAGACACACAGCTCAGAGGGCTGTTTTCGAGCGCCACAATCTCACCAAAGCACGCTTACAGGCACAGAGAAGGCCAAGTAGGGCGACCAAGCACCCTCTTTGAGAGAGACCGACGAGTGGCGTCTTGAATTCACGGCTTCGCTCACTCATAAACAGTGCTTAACGTGCCGTTAAGGGAGCAGCTTGGCTTCAGCTGTCCGTGTCCTTGCTTGTCGGGCAGTGCACGCCAAATATGAGATTTCTCAGCTTCATCGTAGCCGAACGCCAGGTGGAACGGACCTTTGGCCGTACGGCGGAGGAGAGATGGAGTTCCGCAGCTCGTACTATCTGTCAGGCAACAGCCAAATGCGGCGAACCACTCGGCTGTCGCCTTTGCATTGCCTCGTTCTTGTGTCCAGCCAAAGTATAAATACGAGAGAACCCCTCCTCGTTTCTATGCCACTTCATCTCATAAGCATCTTCTCTTTCCAATCATCTATCTGCCTCTTGTTCAAAGCCCTCAAGACTCCAAAGTTTTGACGATTGCAACCTGCAAGCCACGTCCCAGCCAACCACAATGGACCTCATCCACCACAAGGAATATCATGTCCGCAATCTGTCAACCAAGTCTGTCATTCTCTTTCCCAGCAGGGCCCAAGTCGTCCGAGAGATCAGGAATCTCCCACTGGATGTAGGTCTCTTCCAAAACAATATGTTGTTGGGAACTGTAACCAACAAACTGCTAGCCGGGAACCAATGAGGTCACCATCATAGGTCTCACACCGACCGTGGATGAGTCTACAATCAAGGTTGATGGGACTGGCTCTGCCGTCATCACTGACATCGCGGTGGAGTTGCTTCCCAACCGCGACATCTTCGAAGACATATACCCGGATTCCGATGACGACATGCCAGATGCCGAGTCTGAGGCTGAAGAAGACGTAGACGATCTGTATGAGTCGCCGGAACTTAGTGCTTGCCGTCTGAAGATCCGGGAACTGCGGGATGAGGAGCGCAGCACAAAAGAAGTCGTCGATAGCGCTGCCAACCGGCTGAAGATTCTTGACGCTTATGGGAAGTCACTTGATAGCAAGGAAAGCATCGACATTGCCGAGAGCATGGAAACCTATCGGGTTGAAAGAGAGAAGATTTTTGGGGACCACGCGACTGGATTGGCTCGTGGCCAAGCCAATGCGAAGTTGTTGAGTGCTGCTCTGAAGGAAGAAAGCCGCCTCGTCAGAAAGCAAGAAAAAGAGGCGGCCGAAGCCTTCAAGGAGAGAGAGAAGGCCCTAAAAGAAAAGGCCAAAGAGAAGTATAAGAATGCAAAGAGGAGACAAGAGCGGCAGAAGGAAAAACAACGTATTCGAAAGGAACGCGAGGGCTTCTGGCCCAAACTGTGCTACTCCATTCGGGTAACCCTCGAAGCGGCCACCCTTACTCCCATGTCTTCTCGCCGGACGTCAATTTCCAGCGACACTGTCCAAGCTTTCGCCGCGACGCCGGGAAAGACAACGGAGGGGGAAGAGTTCATGTGCGATCTGACTCTCTCGTATGTCACATCTTCTGCATCTTGGACGCCGAGCTACGATCTCCAACTCTTTACCACGAACAACACGGGCACGCTCTGCTACGATGCTCGCATCACGAACGAGACTTCCGAAACGTGGAGCAACTGCAAGGTCATCCTTTCGACATCCCAGGCCATGTTCTCTGGGCTTGAGAACACCATCCCGACCCTGAAGCCTTGGAACATCAAGCTAGCTCCCAAAGACATCGGTGCCAGGGGGAGTGACATTCTAGACAGCCTCGAGGAGCGCCAACAGCGGAAGGATTGGTGGAACGTCCTGAGGAGGGCGGCCCACACCTCGAAACCTCGCTCTCACCTGTTCGGAGTCGAAAACAACGTGGGCGCTCCCGCTTTGGCAGAGGCCCTCCGCTCGTACCAAGAGGGTCTGATGGTGCTTGAGCAGCAGAACAAGGGCCGACTCCTCCTACAAAAGGCTTCACAGCAAGCTTTGCAAAACCAGATGCAGCAGCAGCAGCAGCAGCAACTACAACAACAACAACAACAACAACAACAACAACAACAACAACAACAACAACAACAACAACAGCAGCAGCAGCAGCAAATGCAAATGCAAATGCAAATGCAGCAGCAACAGATACAGATGCGGCCAGGCCTAGAGTTTCCGGTCCCGTCGAGTACGCCGATGCCCCAACACCGTGGGAGAAGAGCCCCGCCAAAGGAATTCGCGAAGATGGCGGCGAGACGGTCGTCGGCTACGGCCAAGGACTACGAGGAACAGGAGGACACAATGGATCTGTTGATAGCGTCTCTGAGCCAGGACGAGAGCGTCGACTTTCAAGAGTCGACCGTGGAAGAGACGGGTTTCACCACGACCTACGACCTCCCAGGCACCAAGACTCTGCCGCCCCGTCCTACGCCGTCCAAGCAGCGCGTCGCTCGGGTGAACTTCTCCAACATCCAGTTCAGCCACACCATCATCGCAAAGTACAAGCCGGTCGCCTATCTCAAAGCCAAGATCCGCAACAACAGCCGGCTCACCCTGCTGCGAGGCGAAACCGGCCTCACGCTCGACGGCACCTTCCTGGGCCGCGCGCAGCTGCCCCGCTGCAGCGACGGCGACATGTTCGCGCTGAGCCTCGGCGTCGACCCGGCGATCAAAGTCAACTATCCCAAGGTCGACGTCCGGCGGGCCACCACGGGGCTCTTCTCCAAGGAGAACAGCTCCGTGTACACGCGCGGCGTCGTCATCGCCAACACGCGCGCCGCGGCCGGCAAGCCCGTGTCGCTGCTCGTCCTCGACCAGGTGCCCGTGTCCGAGGACGAGCGGCTCAAGGTCGACGTGCTCGCGCCCAAGGGCCTCGTGGTCAACGGCTCCGGCGTGTCCGCCGGGCTGCCGGCCCGCGAGGGCAAAGATGACCTCAACTGGGGCACGGCGGCCGCTTCGCTGAAGAAGGCGGGGCAGGTCGAATGGCAGGTGACGCTCAACGCGGGCAAGGCCGTGAAGCTTGCGTTGGAATACGTCGTCGCGCTGCCATTGGGGGATTCTGCTGTCGAGTGTTGAGTAACGAACGTACCCAATGGGGAGGGTTTGGATGAATAGGGCAAGCTTCTAGACGTTCATGAGCCTTAGTCTTCCCTTTTTCTTGTTTCTTTCTTTTTCTTTTCTCCGCTATGTGACCCAAAACAATGGAAGATGCGACACTGTCAAACAATGACTTTGCTTTTTGCACCCCCTTCTGCGACTCGTTTATTCGCCTTGACGGCAGCGCACTGACTTTAGCCTCGGAACCCCCGAGCGTCTTGCAGGGGGATCATATTACACATTGCAACGGCTTGGTTGGCATAAGGCAGAATGCACTCATCACTGTTTGTGAGACTGATCGTACCAAATGCCTGCTTTGATAGTCCATTTGTATTTTATATGGGTCGATTTTTTTTTATTTTTTTATTTTTTTTTTATTTTTTTATTTTTTTTTTATTTTTTAAATCGGAATGCTACGTACGGACTGGGCCGTGCTAAACGAACACGTGGGGAATTATCCTCCCGAATCCACGGTTCCAGATACCTGGTTTTTTTCTTTTCCTACGCTACTCCACAACTAGAAGCGTACGACTGTATCGTAAGTTTCGGTGGGCCTGCCATCGTGCTTTAGGTCTGGTGTGCGAGTCACCCCCGTGCTCTGACGGAGGCCGGCTCCTTGCATCGTCACCGCCCAGGTTAAATCCTTCGTGACATTGGTGGCTGCCGGCGGCGACCTCGCACCCTCGCTGGCACGACGCGATCGGCGGCACGGCCGGGGAAACAGATTATTCCGCAGACGCATATGGATCTTCCTGAAATGTTCCCTCTGGTTTCCTTGTCAGATCTACTACTTTCTCTCTCTCTCTTTCTATCCCCAGGTGCTCCTCCAGGAAAGGGGGGGGGGGGGGGGGGGGGGGGGGAGCAGACACATACCATGTTGTCTTTGCGACTGAAGATCCGTCCGCAGTCGGGGTGCGGGCACTGGATGGCCGGCTGGTGAGAGCCCATGTGCCGCTGGTAGTCCTTCTTGGTCGAGAAGCCCACGCCGGCGCCGGCGCAGGGCCTCTCCGTGCAGAAGAAGTACTTGTCGTGGCCGCGGAAGTGCTTCCTCAGGTCGCAGGCGCGCACGAAGACGCGCGTCGAGCGGCAGCCCTCGTACCGGCAGCGCCAGTTGCCGCTGGAGTCGAGGTAGCCCATCCGGCGGAGGTCTTCGGGCTCCCACACCTCCTCTTCGCGATCCTCGGCCGGGCTGTGCGACTCTTCTCTGGAACCCAACGTATCCCAACTCGGTGTGTGCACCGAGGCAGATGCTACGGATGCCACAGGTGCCACCGGTGCCACTGCTGCCACCGTTGGAACCCCTTGAGGCAGCACAAGTGGTTGTGATCTGCTGGCCTCGATTGGAGGGCCGGTCCAGTATTGTGGTGTAGAGCCGGACATGTTTTCCAGATAGGGCAAAGGCTGGTGGTGGTGGTGGTATATGGAGCCAAGAGAGTCTGGAAGCAACATAAAGTGGAACCATTCCGGGTTGGACGAAGGAGTGGGGTAGAATCCAAACCCACATCCTATTGTCTGTTGCTCAGCGCTCTGGTATGTGTTGGTATCGTGAGTAGAGCGACTACTGTTGTACTGCGAGTATTGTTGGTCCATGATGACTAGTATGTCCTCGCAAAATCGGTTGTCTTGATGATGGGTTCGTCATGCAGCGAAAAGGCTGATGCAACGATAGTGGATGTTGTTATGCAGATGCCAGTATGACGAACGAATGTCAAAAGCATCAGATGGCTCTCAGTCGGGATATTACACTTTCATGCGAGTTGAATTCAGGAACCGACAGCTGTGATATATATCCAGGGGCGACGAACCTACTGTGAAAACCATGTCGATAATATGGCGTGGGTATAACAGTTTGCGTCCCTGTTTCACCTATACGTACGAGATCTCTGCCCCTCTCACAACTCTGCCCCTCCCACAACTCAGCCCAAATCCACACAGTCGCCGAAGAATACGGATCCAAGTAGCGCTCGGACGATACATTCGGCCACCTCCCACAGGTAACAGCCACTCGGCAATTACTTTTTGTCTCGTCGTATCACATACGTGCCCACCGAATCCTCTCTGTTGGGCTCCCCGGAGAGCCCCCCCTCCGGAACCTCGCGGTCTCATGGCGCTTGGATTCTCCGGTACCATGGGCTAGGCATGATTTGCAAGTCAGTGTCCCCCCGCAACTACCAATTGGATTGTTGAGGTGAAGACTAGATAGGCCCTGGCCGCCGGTCTTGTGGTGGTTCTCGATGTTTGATGGACGCGAAAAGTCCGGGTGCGTCCATGCAGTGCATCCAGATAGAGGCACAACGACTCAAGACCTTTGGAATCATGCTAAGCGTCCCAAACTAGCTAAGCAAACCCAAAGCAGCATCTCTTGGTAACGGACTTGGTCCTCGTGGCGTGCTGTCCCAAAGGCGTGACTGACGATGGCCCGGTCGTCACGACCATGCCTTGGTTCCTAAGTCCTTCCAGTCTCAGAAAACGGCACAATAGCATAGCAATTTATGTGTTCGGAATAGCTGCACGTGGCATGTAACGTGCTTCTCCTCTCGTTCCACCTGGATTGCAGCTACCACTTGTTCACCAGGCTCTAATCTGTTCCGCCAAGCTCATGAGACGTACATCTAATGTTGGGAACAGGAAAACGAAGTATCTGACCACACGAGTACTTTCAAGCAACCAAGAGATTGCATGGGTGGTAATTGTACAGAAAGAAGGAGCATTCTCGATTGTTGAGAGAACACCATCCCTGTTTCAGCGTTGCCTCGATTCTCGTTGGGGCGGAGAACGACGAGGTAATGGTGACGAAAGTCTAATTGAAGATGAAAGAAAACTAATGTTACAGGTGCCTTTGAACAGGTACAAGATTCTCGGGTGGTTAGTCCTCTAAAGCATGTAGCTCTAGCTTGGCCATGATAGTCATACACGGCGTTGGCCTCTGTATTAACTACATGATGGATGCCACCTCCAGATTTGACCCAATGGCTGACATGGTCTATTGGTGCGGACCAAAGTGTGGAGGTTATCAAGGTAACATCGGGAAGCCGGCTTGGTACTTTAATCTGTTATCGTAGCCGGCGTTTATTCTCCGTCTCTCGGAAAGATGTGTTAAACCCTATTCAACCCACTTCATACACTGTCAACGTCGGGTGTTTTCGTCACAAATAATCACACATCGATTATGATAACTGACAACTTTCATGCAAACACGGTAGGGTATGTGGCTCTGAAAGCCGCGGCTTCCGCGGCGGGTGCTGGTGCCGTTGCACATTTTTGGATGTCGTCCTTTGTACCATGAGTTCCCAGGCACGCCGGGCGTGTGGCTTGGAAATCGACTTCTACCTATCTCTGGCGGATCTAATCCGACGCACGCCCAAACCACCCGGCCTATCGAGACTCGACGAAATGGGTACTGGCATAGACCAGGGGTTCTTTTTCAAAGTGTGTGGAAATGGATCGATCGCCAGCGGATATCACGATTCCGTCCCTTCCACGAGAACCCCTTGAGGCTGAAAAAAGATCCATATTCCTCGGATTTTACAAGAATTGGAACCGGAGGTGTCGGATTATCATCACGTCAAAATTTGGCCCAGGGGGGTTTGCTTCTGTCGGTATATTTTCCTTGGGACGAAGGCGTCGACACCCCCCCCTGTCGATAATGACGACCGTCTATATGGGGAACCAAAAGCAAGTGGCAGGCCGAACCGGCCTTGATACAGCCTGCGGAGCGTCTAGAGTATTGAGATGCGTCTGATGTGCTCGCTCTCACGACTGGTTTCCTTGGCTGTTCTTTGCCCAGCGGGTGGGCTCCGTCCCCTAGCCAGAGAGGGCCTGTCGGCGGTTGCAGTCTCATCCGATGTCCGGCAACGGCCTTGTGGACCGGACCCGGCGGGCCTACAGGTCCGGGCGTTTGGTCGTCGCACCCAACGGGGGCCCCTTGTGAGCCAGAATGACCCCCCCATCTGTTATGAAAACGGCTCGCAACGCGACTGGTTCCCTGAGCTGTCAAGCAGTTCCACTGATGGACTAGGGTCCCCTGTTGACAACCACACAACACGTCGTGGGCCCAGAAGAGTTGTGAGATTTCTCTCGTCAAGATAGATGCCGACGTGTCGGAACACCCGCGGTGCATTTTTATTTTTTTTATTTTTTTGACTTTTTTTTTTTCTATTTTTCAACCGCCGATTTCCTCAAAGAATTGTGGGCGGTTCTTACTTCCTGATTTAGCAATGGGCTTCAGAGCAGGGATTGTGGGATGGTTGTAAAGTGCCGGGGCCGTCAAGGGGTCTTCGCATTCATCAGAGTGTCTTACAACGGTCGGAACGATGCGATCCATGCAAGCCGTGGGATCCGTTGAAGTCGTCAAGTGCGGTTATTGCCACTGTGACCATCGGATGTCAAGGCTGACCGTGTCAATGTCGATGTCATGTTCGGACCCTTAGTTGTACTATTTTGAGCCATTACAATGTGATCCGGCCATTCTTACATAGTCCCGCATTGGGCCAATGACATGGGATTTACTATGATTTTGAAAGAAGATAACCTGATTGAATGACCAACCCTCGGTTAGCTAGCGTGGCTGTTCGTGATTGCCTCAGCACATGGATGAGGGGCGTATGGTGCTCTTCTGAATGTGTTGTAACGTGGCAAGGGCCTCCGGAGAAGGCATGACGTACATATTACGGCTGTCTATGTTAGAATGAGTGAAGCAGTTCTAAAGAGCACGTGGTCGGTCTATTCGTGTCTTGTGTGGTAAGTCGCGGTAGGTTTTCTTGAAGCTGGTCCGTGGCGTGACATAAACGTTTCTCTCCACCAATACTAATCCCATCACTAGAAATTAAGTCGGCCCCTATCCTTCTGCCCTGACATAGACGCTGTCCACATAGTATAGGCTCCGGGCCATTATGACAACCAAAGTCTAAATGGGCTGTTATTATAACTCGACAATCTCGCGGTAGCGTAGCATCTCGACAGCTGTCACATATCAAAATTAGAGTACCAAAATACGATACTTTCGTCTCATCTCAAGTTACCTCCTCGTGAATTTCTTGGCATACACACAGTCCCCAAGCAGTGAAATCCTGGCTTGCAATCCACCCCCCTCCCAGATCGTCTTTAGGCATCCATCCCACGACCTTATGTTTTATTGTAGGCCCGCGTCTCGAGTTATGCCACACCTACAGGTCGCTCCCGATGATAGAATACACCAGCTCGTCCATACACACCCCGTTCTTCACAACGGCCCTCCTCAACCGCCCTTCGAAGACGAAGCCGCTCTTCTCCAGCACCCTCCTGCTCGCCGCGTTCTCCGAGAACACGCCGGCCCAGACTCTCTCCACCCCTTCCCCCCATCCCACGCTCATGTCGGCGAGTACCCACCTCACGAACGCCGGCACGAGCTCGCTCATCACGCCCCTGCCCCAGAACTCCTCCCCGATCCAGTACCCCAGCTCGTAGCCTCTGGAGTACACATCCTGGCCGGTGACGAGGCCGATGCTGCCCATGACGGCGCCGGAGCTCGGGCACACGATGGCCCAATTGAGGATTGGTGGGGCCTGGTTCATGTCGATCCATGCTTCGGCGTCGGACAGGGTGTACGGGTGCGGGAAGCGGTTCCGCAGGTAGGCAGCCACGGTCTTGGAGTTAGCGGCTCGGGAGAGGGATGGGGCATCGGTAGGGTGGTATGGCCTGACGAGGCACTTTTGGAGGGTGAGGATCGTGGCTGGAAGGTTTTGAGAAGAAGCCATGGTCGCGCGTGGTGAGGAGTCTGTCCGACGCCGGTCTGGGTTGGGAGAAAGCCTATGTCCTCCTGCCTTGCTGCTGCTGCTGCTGCTGCTGCTGCTGCTGTTGGGATGTCACGGATAGTTTGGTGGTATCGTTTGTTTTATGTTACCCGTTAGAGTGTGACTAATACTACCGAAGCGGATCTCACAACAAGCGGAGAAGTCGACACGAGCTGCCGTTTGGGGTATAGCCTGTTTGGCTACTCGCTCCCGGGATGCGATGCGTCATCTAATGACTCTTTGACGAGGGATGTTTACTCATGACTGTCGAGTAAACAGGGCCGTCAATTTACCAGCAACCGACAGTCATGGGACAGCCGACATGGGAAGCTTGCCGGAACTCACTCCGTTTCCCCTGAGTGGCTTGAGGAGGATCTGCGAAAGGTTCCCGGGTCACATTGGCAAGGATGTTTCTTCACCCCCAAAGTCGATGCGCGAGAGATGCAACGCAACCCCCGGCGGTCCGGTGGTTTAGGCCGACCGACAAGCGACCTGCACTTCCAAGCACTTCGTCCACGCGTTCGGTGTGAAAGAAAGGGGTGCAAGGAGACGGGCTTGTCCGCCCGCCATGGCGGTACCGAGAAAAGCAGAACTTTGTTTCTTTGCCTGCCCGGTGCGCGAGGGACAGGGTTGCATTGCAGTCGCCCCTGGACAGCAGTGGACAGTGAGATTTGGAGAAGGAAATACTGTTGCTCTCTAAGAATTATGCTTGTGCGGACAGCTCCGTGTCTTCGAGCTTCGATAAAAACAGTAGCGCTCTCTGACCTCGAGGAACACGAGCCGAAGAAGTCGCTGTTGTTGTTGTTGTTGTTGTTGTATTATTTAACGCCTATTACGTTCCTGTAGAGGACAAAGGGCGGGCGCCTAGGTAGTCAACTTCAATAGATACAAAAATTTACCCGCCAAGGCCTATCGTACCATATCCATCTTCCTTATCTAGGATTCTCAACTCGACTTTTCCATGCTGTTAAGTGCCCCAGGGCTCTTCAGCGGCCAGGATCCATACGGCTATCCCCCAGGAGGTGCTCTCACGAGCCCTTTCTGGGGGTTTCCGTGTGTTCAGTTGTACAGTACTAGTCGCACATCCATGTCAGATTGGTGTATATACCGTCCTATCTGTTATGTAACTGTACATATAGTACAGTGAGAAGAGGTGAGCCGAAGAAGTCGATTGCCTGATATTTCGGAATGGGACTGGAAACCGGTTGGACCGGGGCCACTCTGTTCAGGCAAGGCACAACGCAAGGATACGATTGAGAAACAGGGAAGTGTGAAATGAGCAAGCTAACCAGGAGACTTACCTCACCGATGCTCCCCACGGGAATGCTGAAGAAAATAATGAGAAAAAATAGAGGGGGAAAAAAAAAGCAAAAAAGAATTGCTTCCAATCGCTGCGAGGATTTGAGCCTCACGCGGGGGTCGAACCCGCAACCTTGAGATTAAGAGTCTCACGCTCTACCGATTGAGCTAGCAAGGCGGCTTGCGGGCCGTGATTGATTGGGTGAGCGGATTGCCGAATCCGGGCCTTGAGAATCGTCGGAGGGGCCGTTCACGGTGGTTCTCGGAGCCCTGGATCACAGATGCGCTTCATCTCTCTCTATTGCTCTGGTAGGAACGTATTAACGCGAACGTGGTCGAACAATGCGTTGCATCGATTTTATAAATATCGATCAAATGGGTATCCGCTACGCTCTCGTGCATCTATGCATCTGTCCACGCTCCCCATCCAATTTTTGTCTTTTTTTTCTCTGTCCCATCCAAATCAAGAACCTACATACCTTACATTATCCAGGCGGACTCAGTATAGTCCTTGGCCCCCTTCTGCGCCGTGTTCTTGTTGTACTTCATCCAGCACCAGTTGGCGTCCTCACCCTGCTCGCCCCGAAAGATGTACACGACGCCCCTGCAGGGCCCCTTGCGGGACTGCTGCTGCAGGTTAAAGGCCGCGCAGTACCGCACGCATTCCTCAAAGTTCTTAGCGGGCACCTGGGCGATGTCGTTGTACAGGTAGTCAGTGCCGCAGTCCTTGCCGAAGGTGAGGTTCGTCCCGGGCACCTCGTACGTCAGCTGCGAGCCGCTGCCCGGGCACTTGTTGAGCCCGATGGGCGTGTCCGTCTCGGCCGGCTGGCTGAGGTCGAAGGCGACCGATGGCGAGGCGGTTGGAGAGGTGGTGGACGAGGTGGTCGGTGACGCGGTCGGTGACGCGCTGGTCGAGTTGGCGGCGGCGAGCGATTGGAGACTGCCGGTAGTGTTAGTTTCACGCTGGCTGGCCGAATCCTCGAATGCCAGTGCGGCATCGGTGTGTGGGCGTCGGAAACCCACCTTGCGATTTCACTGTTCTTGCTTGCGAGCATTGCGCCCATTCCTCCCGCGACACCGATGAGCGCGCAGAGCAGCAGACTGGACAGCACCATGAGCCAGAATGTCGGCTTGCGCAAACCACAAATTGTGCCATCCTCGATGCGTTTCTTTTCAGACGTCGGCGAATATTGGTGGTGGTTGTTACCGGTGTATGCCGATTCGGTATGATTCGTCTGCAGCGTGTGTGCATGGTGATGTTGGTCGTCGCCGTTGTATGGCTGCTGCGGCATCAGCGCAGACTGGTACGCCTGCGGCGCCGTGCTGTAGTCGACGCCAGTGTTCACCTCCAACCCATCGGGGACGGCGTCTGCCTCGGGGCCATGCATGCCATCGGGGTTCTTGAGCATCTTCTCGGTCTCGAGAGATGCCGAGTCACTGCTGCGGCCGCTGCCTCCGTTCGAGTCGAAGTTGTCGTGCGGATGCAATGAAGTCATCACGCGAGAGAGGAGGAAAGAGGGAGAGAAGAGGCAACACAAGTAGTAATAGAGGAGGGAGGGCACGAGGAGGATTAATTAAGTGATGGGTGGCCTACCATTCCGGAGGAGATTTTGAGAATATGCGAGTGAGACGGAGCAAACCAGTGCAGGACGGGCGAAGGATCAGGGGCTGCACCAGCACTTGTACTGGGCGGCTTGATCCTCAAAGACACACACTTAGACGCCCATCTCTTCCCCCACCGTCGTCGCAGGCGCAGGGTTGGCGCGACGAGGATGGAAGCTAATGCTGTAGCCTGGCGGTGAGAACGGGGAAGCAGGGGAGGGGATAGTCGCATTGCCCCTGGCTGTGGCAGCCAAAAGAGTCGGACAACGCTCAGCTAAGGGTGCTAAGCCGCTGGGGAAGCAGGCTGACGACAAATCGGCCAATGGTGAAGGCTTTGGTGGGATTGATCGGCGGCCAAGATGCTTTCGAATAGGATCTTTTGAACGTGAAGGATGCGACCCCCAGTCGCATTTGATGCATCGTTGGGTAATGGAGATTTGCCAATGTGCCATCCTACCAGGGAGTCAGCCTAAATGACGCCATCAGATATGGTTCAATTTCCCCCAACGGCCGCAATGGAACAGGAATTGGTTCGAAAATCATCCTTGCACTTTGATCCTCGCCTTCCGACCGTCATAGGGCCAGTCACAACCGGAACCGTCTTTCTTTGCCTAAAGTGCGCAATTACCAACAACCTTAAAGCTTATCGCAGACCCGGACCGAGGGAGGGCTACCTAGTAAATAAAGCCGCGAAAACAAACAACTAGAGTCACGGGCCCATAATAACTACGACTTGAAATTGCAGGTGCACAGACGGGGAGTCATTGCAGATGGCTGGACATGTTGTAGGCCGCAGAATTGCCCAGTGGACATGACCACCCTAAAATGATGGTCTTCCACATTGAAAACAAAAGAGAGTCTGGTTCGTACCGTTTTCTTTTCCTTTTCCTTTTCCTTTTCCTTTTCCGCCCTTGCTATAGTCCGACGATGCCAAAAAGAACTGCCAGCCACGGTGGTTGATATCTGCAGGCCATTGTCGATTGATGCTCAAAAGAAGCGTCCCAATTGGTGGTGGTGACCGGTGACTGAGGAAGATGGTTGTCGTTGTAGACCATGAAGGCTTGAAGTTCCCTTTGAAGATTGCAATTAGAATGCTGTCGTGACCTGTGGGTCCTATATAAGACGTTAGTTGCTGCTCTGCCACTAACGGCGTCGTTTTTAGCACGACAAATGCTTAGTCTCGTAGGCTTCCCATGAGGGACTCACTTTGTTTAGCGTATTGATGCATTGGACGACCGGGAATAGAAACAACTAGGGTTAGCGCCGGCAACTAAATAATATACAAATAGGCCTATCAGCCCCATTCCTCCGAGGTTCCTCGTGTTTAGGTGGAACAGAATATGGGGAACTGCAGCTTACTCTCTCCAGAGGCACTGTGGTGAAGGAATGGGGCCCTTATGTATATGTCGACTCCCAACGTTGCCCACTGCAACGGGAAAGAAATTCCTCTTAATGTTACGAGTATCCAGACGACACCCATCACTATTAAAACGGAGAGAAATTTCGCAGCTGGCGAAAAGTTCGGTGATGTTGGCATTCTGCGCGCCGCTTGGGAGGTCGCCGCGGCAGTGGGATCGACGCTTGACGTGCCTTGGTAGCTCAATAATCATATGTCGTCGTTCTAGAAGGCCAGGCTATGACGGATGGGCCGCATGGTGGTTCGAGTGCTTCCAATGCAGCGGTGCACATCGTCCGATGTTCGTGACAGTGATATGATGGCATTCATGCCCATTCTCCCACTGAAGAACACGGACTCAACGGCAAACTCGGAAAGCCAGGATGTTTCTGTCCCGGTACCATTCATCACATGCGTGGAAGATTCGCCTGCGTATGGGCTCTGGCGTTGAATGAGGTTTGAATGGCGGCGCAATTCCGATAGGCGTCTCTTTCACTGCGTCGCTATTCCTAAACAAGGACGATAACGCGTCGCGTTCTTAAAGAATAAAGAAGTCTGATTCTTGACGGCTGTGACGTCAGCTTAGTACTCGAAGTCTTCGTGGCATGTGCCTGGGACTAGACGCACGCAACGGCCGAGCGCGCGCGCGCAGTTGCGAACCACTAACCTATGGTTCCTGTTAACGTCAACGGGTATATTCATTGCTCCCATTCCAGTTTCATTACCTACGAAGGAAGACTGCCAGACGCCCTCCAACGCATCCTCTCTTTCTGTCATAGACTGCCGCAGCCAACTCCACCATGTGTCGTTTGTTCGCATATTTGGGCGACGAGCCTCAGCTGCTCGAAGACGTCGTCATGCGGCCACGTCACGCCATAGTCAAGCAGAGTGAGCGGCATGGCATCTGAGCGATGGTGTTTTTTTTTCGTTCTTCTTGCTGACCAAGGGCGATAGTCGATGAACACTTCCTCCCGACCGGCCACACAAGCGTGCAGCCATTTCTCGGAGAGCTCCAAGTCGCTCCACTGGCGGCTAACGACGCGGGCTCACCGAACGCGCTGACCAACATGGATGGGTTCGGCGTGGGATGGTTCACGTCGTCGGAGTGCGATTTCAATCCGTAGACGGACTTGAAGTGGCCGGAATCGCTTCGTCCCGTGGTTTACAAGAACATCCGGCCCCCGCTAAATGATCTGGTGCTCAAGAGCATCGTCCGGGGAACCAGCAGCAACGCCGTTCTCGCCCACATCCGGGCGGCTCCTGGGCTGACGCCTGTCGTCGAGACCAACTGCCATCCCTTCGTCTTTGGCCGCTACCTGTTCGCCCACAATGGCATCCTCGGTTCGTTCCTGAGGATCCGAACAGCCATCCTGCAGTACCTCCCGTTGAGGTACCAGCAGGCCATCATCGGGACCACGGACGCCGAGTACATTGCCGCCGTGTACTTTTTCATCTTGTGCGGCAAAGACGGCAACTGGGAGTCGGTGTACGATGCCGGAGATATGGCGGTCGCTATGAGGGAGACGATTGTGATGTTGGAAAAGATGCAAACCGAGTTCGGGCCGCCGGAGCGGGAGTCTAACATGCTGAACCTCGTGGCCATGTCCGGCAGCTCGCTAGTGGCGGTGCGTTATGGCAGCCCAAAAGGTCTGGAACCGCCCAGCCTGTACTACTCGACGACGGCTGGGGCAACGCTCAATCGCAAATACAAGGGGTTCCCGAGCGACATTGGCGGCTCGGGCGATGTGGATGCAGAGGAAGACGGCCGGCTGGAGAAGACGAGCCACGGAGAGCATGTGGTGGTGGCGAGCGAACCAAGCACCTTCAATCAGAGCGAATGGATGCTCGTGGAGCCGTCGCAGATGGTGGTGGCGGATATCACGGCCGGCGTCCATGTCGAACATCTGTAGAAGTGGCGCAGCAGTTGGTTGTATCTGTGCTTTGCCGTGTTGTGTGTTGTATCTTGTGCAGTGCAGTGTAGGTCGAGTACATAAATTCTTGAGATAGTTGGTGTGTTTCAGAAGCCAGCTAGGCAAGGTAAGGCAGAGACGGCACAGCAGTGTTTGGCATGGGTCTTTTTGTCAAAGATCGCCCGCGAGTTGACATCGATCGTGGTGTCCCCGCCCTCTCGGCCCCCCCCCTGCGCCCCCTGTTCGTGCCGTCTTTCATGCCGTCTTTCATGCCGTCTCTCTCATACTTTTGACGCATGTCAGTCATGTTAGATATTGCCAAGATTAGACGGAGAAGTCAGGGAGATCTAGACTGTTCTGCATACCCTATCTGCAAGGCATCGTCGGTTCTCAGCCGTGAGGGCCCGAATGCGTTGTCCCCCCTTGGCGGATCTGTGCGTCCGAGCGGCGACATGGTAAAGAATATGGGGTCCTGCCCCCGGTCGTCATCCTATCAGGAGCGTCTTGCAATGCTCGCTATGGCTCTGTTTGCGATGGTTTGGTGTATATGTGCGACTTGCTAGCAGGGCTTGTGGCAGCAAACACTTGTCATCGGTCCTTGTGGGGGGTGACGACAGGCTGGTTGGACAGGAAAAGAGAGAAAAAGGAAATAATTGCGAAAACGTCAGCGAGATGAAAGGAGCCTAAAGACTTATTTCGATTTGATAAGTTTTTTTCCCTCCCGCTGTCTGTTTTCCTCACCCAAGGCCCTGTGGCGGTTTCGATTGTATTTGTTTTGTTTCCGGGAAAGTATTCTTAAGGTCTCGCGTGCTAGGGAAAGTACCAGAAGTTCGTGACCTCCCCTGCACTTTCCCCCGTCACCTTGTGCTTGTTCGCATTTTCTTCCGCAATAGGAAGTCACCACACAACGTAATTAAACATCCATTGTGTGCCGTACTTGCCGCATCTCGGCTCTCTTGTGAGAGCCTCTCTCTCTGTGCTCTTTAATGACCCGCAAATCCCCAGTTCTCGGGCTTCTCCTCGTCTCTCTGTCTCTGTCTGCCTGTCTCAGTCTCTCCATATCTTCCCTCTTCTTCCCTAATTCTATTCAATCTAATGATTCAAAGCCCCAAGGAACAGTTGTCTCAATAAGTACTCAATCCCGTTGACAGCCAGTGATCGACCAAATCACCGATAGCGTTGGGCCATGGGTCGAAACTGATCGCCAGGCTGCAACCATTACACCCGCTTCCACTCTCGCCTATTCGTTCTTCGCTTCTGGATGCTCCCACATTCCAAGATGCTCAGCTTCTTCTTATTGCCAGTCTTGTCCCTAGGGCTGCTATCCCCTGTCATGGCTGCTGCTGCCGCCGACTACGATCAATGTTACTTCGACGCTGGCCTTGTTGGCCCCAAAGACCTGCTCCCTTGCCTGCCCGCAAACGAGACCGACAACGGCTTTAGCTGGTGTTGTATGGCTGGACACAGCTGTGTCAACCAAGCCTGCTACGACGGCAAATCTGGCATGACCTACCAGTACGGTTGCAATGACCCGACATACAAGGACAAGAACTGCCCCGTCAAAGGCGGCCTTGATAGAGGTAAGCAACCAAGAGCTCCGACTGGCATTAGATTATTATCCGAGACCTGAACACTAACACTCTTCTCAATAGCCAAGTCCCCTTGGGTTGGTCTTGTCCAATGCTCCAATGCAAACGAGGGTCTGCTGAAGTTCTGGGCCTGCAACCATCCCGACACATGCGGCGAGAACTGCCCTCCTGAACCTGACCAGCCTCAGGTGACACAGTCTGTGTGGCCCTTTGAGATCCAGCCGTTGCCCCCTATCAATGACTGCAAAGACCTGGGAAAGAGAGTACTCGCCCTGTATGCGCCCAGCATCCTAGGATCCACCGGCGGGGTCCCTTCGACTTACACACCACCCCCAGACAAGCCGAGTCCGACCAGGCCACCGCTACGCAGCATCGCTGCGACAACCACCCCCATTCCATCCACTCAGCCTGCCTCGCAGACCGCAGGCAGTAGTACCACCGTTACTTCTTCCCCAACTTCTGTCGCTACCAACACTGCTGTTGCTGCCACCGCTTCACCAGGGCCAAGCTCACCGGTGCTAAGTAACGGTGCCATTGCCGGCATTGCCGTCTCTTCGATGGCCGTCTCATTGTCGGCTCTCCTCGCCGTTTTCGTTTTGTTGCGACGTCGCCGCGCTCGTCAACGCGGCACCGAGATAGACCCAGCCGAGATGGAAGATCACTGGCAGACCGGACCTGCGGAGCTACCCGACGATGAGAAGCACAGTCATATGCACCTTCGAGCGCCGTCAGTCACATCGGATGGTCGTATCAGCCGAGCAACCTCAAATAGGACGTTCAATCCATTTCCGCCGAGTCCAATGAGTACCCCGAGGACACCGGCAACTGCATTCTCCACGCCAGGTGCGATGAGTACACCAAGAATACCAGCAGCTGCATTCTACGCGTCAAGTGCGCCGACGCTGGCTGAATTGCCCGAGGACACGATACCCATAGCTATACACGAGATGCCGGCCATCAAGGAGCGGGCGGAGATGCCCTGATTAGGGCATAGACAAGGAATTCTAATAGGGTCGGATCTATAAAAGCATTAGCGAAACTGTTTTCTGTTTTTCATTTTTCTTGTCTTTTAGTGTATAATCAGTAATGAATAACGAAACAAATGATTTGATACCTCCACTTCAAACCCATTGGCTTCTCTGATCCTTGAACGTGACTGCTGGTTCATGCCTACTGGTCGCAAAGAATTTGCCGATTGTACTCGTCTTGATACTTGGTATGAGTGTGGCTAGCTGAGTATTGCTCGAGCCTGAGATTGGTCGTTGCCGCTAGACTCAATGTCCCTTGCTCTCTCTTCTTTATCCGTTTCAGTCCGCCACGCATATACAATATAACCCTGATCTGGCAAACGTGGCCCAACCATGTTGGATCAAGCCACTACATCCAACCGGGGTAGGTTATACTGTTATACTTTGAAACAGAAATAGAAGTGAAATATCTCATTGATATGTATTGGCTCGTTGTGTTTACCGCGTCCCACCCATTATCAAGACGCACATTAGGGGATTCCTCAGTTTCCAGCAAACCACACCAAAGCTCACGGTTGCATCCAAAGCCCTGGCTAGCAAGGTGTTGAGTCGATTCTTCGTCTATTCTGGCCATGGGAGACCCTAATACCTCAGTGTCAGGCTACATAACTGTATAGAAGCGCATGTTGACTCACCTCACTGATGAGTCTTACCAGACTCGCTGTCGACAGGCCCCTCATCGCCGAAGGTGGCAATAGCTACGGCAGCCTGCAGGACTCACTGGTTCAAAAATCAACTGCCTTTACTATGTTTACACCTATGGATATTTTATAAGTGTGTATTTTAATTGGCTCGCTTATAGTGCACAGGCTAGTGCTACTACTCTATTTTTTCTCTATAAAAAGAGTAAAATTTAACTTAGAATACTAGTTTCTAAGAGTATTTAATAGAAATATTTATCTACTTCTAAATATCTTTATTTCTTAAGAGAATTAGTTAGATATATATTACCTTAATAAAAGTAGTGTATACTAGTAAAAGTGGTGTATGCTAGTAAAAGTAGTACACGCTAGCAAAAGTAGTGCATGCTAGTAAAAGTAGGCAGGTGCTAGTGGGCGCTAGTAATAGTAGGCAGGTGCTGGAAATAGTGGTTGGTCGCTAGCAATAGTGGGCAGGTGCTGGCGGGCGCTGGCGATAGTGGGCAGGTGCTAGAAATAGTGGTTGGTCGCTGGCAATAGTGGGCAGGTGCTGGCGGGCGCTGGCGATAGTAGGCAGGTGCTGGCAATAGTGGGCAGGTGCTGGCGGGCGCTGGCGATAGTAGGCAGGTGCTGGAAACAGTAGTTAGGTGCTGGCAATAGTGGGCAGGTGCTAGAAATAGTGGTCTGGCGCTGGCAATAGTGGGCAGGTGCTATAATTATAGGCATTACTTTTTTTCTCACGGAAATAAGCCGGAAGGTGCAAAGGACTAGGGCCAGGGCTCTAATTATTATGGGCCAATAGAATGTGGGAAAATTACATAATCATATACAGATATCCAATTAGAGCCTCTAGATTCTAACTATTAGTGGGTCTCTAGCTACACCATACCGTAGTTATATCTATATTCCATCCCAAAGAGGAAGTTTCTGATTTTTGAACCAGTGAGTCCTGCAGGCTGCCGTAAATAGCGGGACTTGAGTGGACCCACCTTGGAGCGACGTCCAATCGAGGTTGAGCAGGAGCAGCAGCGGCCGAAGCCATGATGACAGTCAGGGGAAGAAGAATCATGATAAAGTGCATTGTGAATTTGAACACTCTGTGGATTGGATACAAAGAAGGCTGGAGGATCCTGAAGTCGAAAAACAAAACCTCGGAGGGACTAGGAGGAAAGCTTTGGAACGTATTTGATGATCATGATGGATGCGAGGTGCGGGTGAGCATTCTCATTTATGAATAAACCTGGGGTTGTCTACCAGCTCACGAAAATGAGTGCGATCAACATTTGTTTTCCTTCCCATCTGATGAAGAATGTCCGTGTTGTCCGCGACTGACACCCAAATCTGGACACCATTCCTACTTTTCCCCCCCGGTCTCTTAATCGATCACTCGACGAGGGAATCCTTCGTTGGGCTATTGTGTGCGCCGTAGACCTGCACTGTGGCCAGAATAGTAGGGAAGTTGATAACACGACCCACTGTTGAAAGCAAACTTCATCTTCATTTTATTAGCTGGGCCAAACTTCTGCATGCGGCTAGCAGTTGTCTGTTGGATTCCTAATTGCTGATGTGGATTTGGAAGGTATCTTCAAACTCCCTGACCGACTGTTCGCAGGACCTCATCAGTCATCCCGTTGTAGAAAAGATGACCCAATGACAACACGTGCACTAATTCAAGCGCTCATCATCACCGTTGGCGCTGTTGCTGATGGCCAGAGACCGTTGACGAGAACGTCGGACACAGGGCCTGGTACTTTGGAATAGATAACGACCATGCCCCCTGTCAACATGCCTGCTGATGAATAAATCTGCAGCAAACAAACTTGCACACTACAAACTTCACTCATGTGTCGGTGGCTAGCGAATTCTTTTTACTGACTGAACAGCGATAGTCAAGGGGTACAGGCCGAGGAAGGGCCAGGAGCCCACACTTTCACCATTCCGAAGCTGTTTTGCTTTTCCACGATTCTACAACACTTTTTCACGTCACGAACTTCCCAAATTAATGAACAATATTACTCCCTATCTTACACCATTGCGTGGACATGGGCGAAGCATTCTTGCTACGAGAAAATCAATATTAGCCTATGGAAAGGGATTGCATTTGCGCATTGGCCGCTCTATTCGAGGACTCTTCAGCAACCAGGGGTCCATGGAAAGTTTTTTATCGACGCGCAGCGCCCGGCTGTACAACCAGAAGCAGTAGATTCCCGCAGGCCACCGGATACCATCGCCTACTTGCATGTTCAGAAGCCGTTACGTGGTTCGTTGTTTTTGGCTTAGTTGCTTGGCTCAAGAGCCCCTTCCTCTGCGCGTCACACAGCTGCAATCGTAGCGACGAACCCGACCATGAGCAACTGTGTTATCCGCACTTCAGCAAAGCATCCTTACCGAAACTACCAAGGTCAGAATCCTCTCGCCTGACGTCATCCCACGCTCTGGTGCCATTCGGAAGGCCTTTCGAAGACGTCGAGGAGCATTGATTAATGGGAGTTGCACTTCTACTTTGGGGAATTCTTTTCAATAAGCATTCAGGATTTTGCATTGTTGACCCGGGCTGTTTTGTGGCGGAGGCATATGTGATATCCGACATGATTTCGGCCAAACTCAGTAGAATACAAGCACGCATCACTTCATATTATTAAACAACGTGACGATAATGGCCGAGGAGACTTACAACGCAATACATGGCGTGGAAGTACTCGAGCACGGCGAGTCTTCCAGCACGACTTCCAATTGAGTCTCTCAATAGCTGGTTAGGTCCGAAGCCGGGATTTGGAATGTCTTCGTTTGGGACGATTATGAAATGATCCAAATCCCTTAACCTCGATCTATGTATACGCGATATAAAGGAGTGGATGGGCTGAAGTTCGGTCTATCAACCTGTCTCGAGCTGCTTTAAGAGCACGAGATGGTGTAACAACTTAAAGTTCTTTAAACATCACGGGTCCGCGAATCTCCTCGAGAAGTCCGATGTCTATCCATCAGGTTAGCTATCAGTTCCCGTGTGCCGTACAACTCCTCACTTTGCCATTGGCTTTAGGAATATACCGGCATTGCTAGGCGATGTAGGCCCACTGCGGCGAGGAGGAAAAGAGAATACTGTGAATGTGTCGACAAACAACCACGCAACACACAGTGCTATCTTCAAGTAGAGGTGAGAGCGTGATTTCCTTGTGATCAGGAGAAGCATTCCAACAGAGTGTGGTGATTGGCTTCCGCCATCGATCGTTCGTCGCCTAGAATCATTTTGTCAGGCCAAGAGCATTGCTCGAAGTTCGTGATGCGGAAGCCTGATGCTCCTTGTAAAGTCTCCATCAAACATGCAGCTAAAGGCATGAGCCTTATCTTTACAACGGACACCCAGCAATTTCCGAATCCTGTAAATATGCTAGATATGGCCTACGCTGGTTGAAACTAATTTATATCCTGGCCCAAGTGCGGCAACCGCATGCGTAACGCAGGGCCGGGGGTGGGTTCCAACCGCTCATTTATCCGCCATCCATGCCATTTTCTTATCGATGGCAATCCAACAAGGAGCTAAGCTGCTGACCTACCTTCACATGCAATAACGTAGAGCATCCAGAGCAGTAGAGCAATACCGCGTAAATAACAGACGGGAAAAAATAAAAAATAAAGAGGACGGCTCTGAACTTGACATAGACTATGGCCTGCCTCGCCTCCGTGGCAAAGCTTGCGCTCCATCCAATTCTGTGAAGCTTCAAATCACAAGAAGCCGAGTTTTATCATCATTCCAA
This sequence comes from Colletotrichum sublineola, assembly GCA_020631755.1. Classification (NCBI taxonomy): domain Eukaryota; kingdom Fungi; phylum Ascomycota; class Sordariomycetes; order Glomerellales; family Glomerellaceae; genus Colletotrichum; species Colletotrichum sublineola. Next base: position 3,133,491 of record JAHSQG010000009.1, read on the forward strand.
CTGCAAGCAGAATACACAAGTACATATTTCTGAACGTTTATTGCTACGACCTATGATGGAGTCGAGCTCAGCCAGCTCGAGCATCAAGCTCCTATCTGACGATGGTGATACTAGCAAGCTAGATCACGGCCGGATCTGTTATCGCTGCGAAAGCAAGATTACCAAAGATCAATTCCAGACACGCTACTCGGGTCTCAGGCTCGCCTTGATATTTGGCAGTTTCCAGCTCCTGCTGCTGGGTTTTGGTGGTCTAGTCTTCCATTCGTTCCATGAGGATAAGAGAGCCCCCGAAGCTATGGATCCCCACGGTTGTAAGTGCCTCCAGAAATCACTAGTCAGACGACGGGCATCTCTTGCTTATTTAACCACGTCTCGTAGACTTTGCTCTTGGACAGTTCAATACTACCGAAAAAGCCTACGACATTGTCGACGCTGCAGACCCGTCGCCTGAAACGGATCAATTTTGGCATGATTTACGGAAGAGTATGTCCACAGCCGAAATTGTTCCTGTCTGCAAGAAAACTACTGTTGGATGAGGGAACATGTCGGAGGAGGAAGGTCACGTGACGTACTTCCTTCCCATTCCCACTTTCACCCATATCCCCAGCTCTTTTCACTTCACCTACTTCACTTTTTATCATCAACTGCAACTCCACCGAATACACCTATTTGGTTGCAACCAACGGGATATCCAAACCTATTGCCTAGTGAAGCCAACACTTACATTTTATGTTTGCAGCGGACGGCATAGTTGCCGTGGATGGAGATTGGGCCCAGCGAATTCATCTGCCGTCGACCGTGGATCATCCTCACGAGCCTCACTTGAAACTATACCAGATCAACGTATTTCATTCGCTTCACTGCTTGGTAAGTGCCCAGAGATGCAATACAGTGTCACTGTACTGAAAGAGAAAAAAATCCAGTATCGCATTCGTAACCGGTTGATCTCGAACATCACACTTGACCGGTGGCCGCGCAATGATATTCATACAATGCATTGTTTGGACCACATCAGAAATGATCTCATGTGTCACGCTGATATCTCGCTCTCTGGTTCGGACGAGTTCGACTCCTTCAACAGGCATGACCACGACCAAAAGTGTAGGGATCTCGGCGCGATACAAGCGTGGGCTAGAGAGCACAGCTGGCCTGGTTACAGCGACTACCTGCAACGTGTTGTTGGATTCGATCCCGACGAGGCTGAACGAGTGAACATGGCAACCGCTGGAAAAGGTCATTGGAACAAAGCGAACAGCACACTTGACAAGCAAAGCGGCAAGATTGAACTGTGGTTTGAAGACTAAACTGGCGTCACCAGGCGCAATCGGTACTACTTGGATCAGAGATATTGCAGAGTTCCAGGGTCAATATACGATAGTAATATTTATATACTTCCCGTATGTGTCTCTGACGGTTGAGAGACTTGAGGTACCTAACGTAATGCGCCCAAAGCAGTGTCCATTCACATCAAGATGTGAGGATAGCCCGATGCAACGAGTTTCATCGCTACTTTTACAGCCACAATCAGTCCGCCAGCGACGAGAAGAGACCCGAAAACGAAGCAAATGAAGCAGACCAGGTCAAGCGGCCTCTGGTAGAACCGCAGCTGCACGCCCTTGCCGAGCCCATCCTCCTTTTTCGTGAGGGTTCCGTCAGGCACATGCTTGAACTCCATCTTGCTTCCGCCACCGAGGCCGCCCTGACTCTGGATGATGGCCTTGTGGAGCATCTCCCTGTTGAAGTCGACAACCCCCTCTCCGGCCCGCGGGAACCACCGCTGCACCGCCGCGAGCGTCCGCCCCAGCCAGCAGAAGCCCCGGAAGCAGGCGTAATGGTACACCCCCGGCCGCCCCATGCCCAGCTGGTCGCACAGCGCGTCGCCGTTGAGGACCCTGCTGCCGGCCTCGATGAATCCGGCCGAGAGGTTCACCGGCGGCAGGTCGCGCACCGTCTCGACAAAGTTGTGGCCGGCCACGAGCGACATGTCCGTCACGAGACGCTCGTTAAAGCTCATGCTTTCCATCAGGATCTTAGCCCTGGCCGCCGATGTGAAATGATCCGTCGGCGTGCCGAGCACGTGGCCGATGTACCGCCACAGCGCCACGTAGTCTTCAATCTCTTGCTGGGGCACGGATATGCCCATAAGGGGCAACTGAATGAAGGCATGGTTGCAGCCAAAGGTCGTCAGGGCGTGCAACGAGTCCAGCGTGTTGATGGGGACGCCGTACCTCTCGACGTCGTAATACGATGGGCCTTTCTGCTGGACGATCTTAAGGATGCGCTGGCGCACCATGGAGTGCAAGAGGCGCACGCGGACGGCCGTTGTGTGCCCGCGGCCTCCGGGCCGGATGTACTCTAGGCTGTGGGTGACCTCGAGGACCATCTGGAAGGTCTCGAGGAGCCTCCGGAGGAGCACGCGGGTGCTGAAGCCGCCGGTACGCACAAGGACCTCGACGACGCCTGCGGATGCCGAGTTCTCGCCAACGAAGCCCTGCAGGGCGAAGCCCATGAGGTTTGCCAGCGCATAGCGGTAGAAGAACCTCTGGCCGCGCGCGAGCTGCTCCCAGTCGACCCAGTCCGGGACGGTGTGCACCTCATCCCACAGATGGCCCAGCGCTTCATCTTGTTCGCGGTGCTCTTGAAGGACGGCGAACAGGTCGAGCTTGGACAGGTGTGCCGCATTGCCTGATTTCTCGATGAGGCCCCGCTGGTGGATCTCCTGTATTCTGGCGACCGCTGCCGCGCCAACCTTGTCGTACGTTTGCCGTAGATGCTCCGTCTCGTCCTTGGGGATGTGGTCTTTGGTCCAGCGAAACGAGTAGTTGCCTACAACACGCACATCATCGTTTGGCCTAGCAAAAGCGAAGACCCCCATCATGACTGTTTTTGCAGCAAGCGTCCTGACGGACTTGGATTTTCCGGAAAATTCAAATAGCTTTTGGATGCATCCAGCTACCTCGATATGTCCTGAGTGTAATATTTTAGTGTATGTTAGCCAAGTCCACCTGACCTGTCCAGGCTAATCAATCAGCGCCAAGTGAACTGGGCGATCTCTTACGACATTGCAAAGCCCATATTTACGTGTTCACCAAGAAGTATAAATAAGGGATATGTATAGTATTCCATGGCCATAATGAAGTTCTAGTTTCGTCATCCTCGAGACGCCCTCATTCTCCAATAACTTGTGGTTGAGATGCGTGTCCGAACGGTCGTCGTACTCCCTGATATGTTCAGGTGCTTCCTGGTCCAGGAACCCAGAGTAAATCGAAACTACAGGACGGCCAAACTGGCATCAGAAAGATGGATTGCAGGGTACGTGGATGGACGCTTTGCGTTCGCTTTCTAGTGGTGGCGGTTGTGGTGATGACTGACGATTCAAAACCAGAAAATGCTCCTTTTCCCCAGAAATGCAGAAAATAGTCAACGCTTGCGACTTTTCGTATTTCTGTTCCATTGCCGCGCCGAGTGCGCCGGAGGAGCGCCTGCGAACCATGTGTGACTGGGGAAACTGGGTGAGTTCTTGGCTATGGTTCCCTCGAATTTCCGCATGCCATTGTGATGTGCCGCCATGTCCACCACTAATATTTCCACCCAGGTCTTTCCGTTTGACGACAGTAGGTTGCATTTATCTGGGGGCCATGGTGCCGTAGCTGACTGGTGTTCAGTGTTTGATTCCGGATATCTGAGATCCGACCTGGAGACATCGCGGCAGGTGCTCGACAGCCTAATGTCAAACATGCTGGGCAAGCGCTGTTACACCGGCACCAAGTTGCCAGTTGTCCAGGCCCACAATGATATCTTCAGAAGACTGTCAGAGGTGGGCGTCACATTGAGATGCCTAGAAGAGTGACTCCGTTACTGAGACCGACTTTTACACAGGGTGCCTCCATAGGTATGCTCGAGTCCCCCCTTCCCCCTATAGGACTATTTTGCGGTTTAGGTACTGATGATGAAGCTATGCAGGAGTCCAGAGACGTTTCGCGAGATCTATGGAGTTATACGCCGAAGGCGTGGCAAGACACATAGAGACCTTCACGAGTCATCATCCCCCTTCCCTGCAGTACATGCTGCAAACGAGACGGCTGTCCGTTGGAGTCGCACCGCTTTACCACTTGGTCGAGTACGCGCATTCTTTGCAGATACCAGACGAGGTATTCGAGGACCCTGCGATCCAGGCTCTGGAGCGCCTCGGGGCAGACTTGGTCATCCTGTCAGTCATCGGCACCATATACTGCGCACAAAACTACAGTAGCTAACCACCATAGGTCGAACGATATTCTTTCATATCGCAAGGAAGAGGTGCGTATCTGTACTGGAGCTGTGTTTCTCCATCCGATACCCACGGAGTAGAGCCGCTGATACTTTGTTCGTAACTTATGCAGTCTGAAGGATGCCCCTTCAATATGGTTGCGGCTTGTCGAATGAATGGGAAATCTGCGCAAGAAGCTTTTGACATGGTGGGGTCCCTGCTTGAGGAGAGCTACCACGAATGGCACGAGGTGATGAGCCGCCTGCCAGACTGGGATGTGAATGTTGATGGCGAAGTTGAGCGCTACATCAAGGGCATCCAGGACGTCGTCCAAGCCAACCTCAGCTGGAGGTAAGTGGTGTTTGTACTTCACACAGCTCTTTCGGGCTCGTATTAGTTTTGGAGCACGCAGGTTCGATGTCACATAATCTCGCTAACCGTGGCGGCGCTGTTGCAGCTTTCATTCGAAAAGGTACTTTGGAGCCGATGGCCCGAAGGTACGCAAGACCTGGAGAATCGACGTTCTGGCCAACCCTCCGTACCTATCAGATTCCGGAGGAGCAGAGTATTGAGTTAGTCACCCATTGAAGCCCCCGCTGGAGGGACCAGCGGACCAGCACCTGCGCCGCCGTCACGGCAGCTGCTACTCTTCCCTTTGTGCCTGTGCCCGTGCCTGGCTGTCCGCCGCCACCGCCGCTCGGTGCCCCGTCTCGGTCCTGTAACCGATATCGCACCCGTTCCACAACGGCAATTAATACCGGGTCCGCCATCCGCCGACCGCGCGCGAGCGGGCTGTACGCCTGCACGACGATGCTGTGCGCGTGGCAGTACTCGGCGAGCTCCCGCTGCTGGCACCACGGGTGGATCTGCTTCCCTCATAAATCTCACCGTCAACAAAGCTAGGTCCCGGGGGGGGGGGAGGCGGAGACTGGAAGCCCTGCAAATGGCGATACCCATAAGAGTGTACCCGAATCGCATTTGCTTCACCTCACAGTATTATCAAGACAGTTGGGAGAAATGCCAGAGCAATTGTCAGGGTATCTCTATGCCTATTTGTGCCAGTTCCGTAGCCCAAATCCGGGAACCCAAAAACAAACCATGTTGTGACCTCACCACCGAAAAATCCTTAAAACGCCAGCCGGGCCGGGATCATAACCAGCGCATCATTGCAAAGATGGATGAGTGCAGTGTCCTTCGCGGCCTCACCACTGACGGCGTCCCCCACGGCCTCTGCCACCGAAGCCGCCGCGGTTGCCGCCGCCACCCATTCCCTGCTGCTGGTCATACCCGCCGTACTGAGCCTGGTTTCCACCAAAACCCTGGTTGAAATTCTGGCCTTGGCCACCCGCGTTTGCTTGTCCTTGCATGCCACTGAACATGGCCGACATGGCAGAGGGGTCCATCTGGCTAGGATCCATACCCTGGCCCATCATCTGCTGCATCATGGCCTGCATCTCGGGCGGCATGCCGTCCATACCAGCGCCAGCCATCCCGGGCATGCCTGCAGCCGGCGCGCTGGCGGCAGCGGGGTTCATGCCGCCCATCATCATCATGCCGAAGTCTTCCATCATCTTCTTTTGGCCGGCAGCGATTGCATCGCCGCTGAACTCTCCGCGGATGGCCTCCTGCTTCGCGGCATAGAGGGCCCAGGTGAACTCATCAAAGCCGTAGTTAAAGTAGTCGCTGATGTCAGTACCGGGTTTGCGCCACGGCTTGTCATTGTCGGTCAGATCTGCACATGGATTAGCGATGCGATAACTCCTGCGAGGAAACATGGTTGTCCTACCTTCGTCGATGTTAACGGCGGTAATGGGCTTGCCGACGGGGGGGTAATCGGGGTTCGCGTTGACATCGATGGTCGACTTGGAGGCTGCAGCGGCGGCCTTGTCGGCGCTTGGAACACCCGATGGAAGGTCAGAGGGCGAGGCTCTCGCAGAGTCTTCTTCTTTCTTGGGCGGGGCGGCTTTGACGGTCATGTCATTTGAAGCCGACCTTTGTGGGATGTTTCGGATGTCGCTGTAGCGTGATTGTCTGTTTTTCATGTTAGGACATGCGAAGTGGGTAGTTGTTTGGGGCGGTGGGAAGCTGCGACATACGTTGGAGGTGCTGCCTTTGTGCCATCTTTGCGCTCGGTGACGATTTCGATATCCTAGAACGGGCGAGAACCGTCAGTCATTTGGTGCTAAACTACCCAATGAAGCTGTACCAAGCAAGCGATGAGTCAATATGAAAAGCACCTACCGAGTCGTCCTCATCTTCGTCCATGGCGCCACCCTCATCTTCCTCCTCACCCTCCTCTAGCTCCTCGGACTTGGAATCTTGTTTGGGTGACGAGTTACTCTCGGGAGCGGCATTCTCTGCTGTCGAATTTGTTGCTGGCGCTGCTGTTGTTTCAACTGCAGGCTCCTCGTTGCCGTAAAAGTCGTCATCCTCGTCAATATCCATCGTGGGCTGGGTGTATTGCGATGTCGTCGTCTGGGGGCCCTGGGGGTGGTGGTGTTGGTGGTGGTGGTGGCGGTGGTGGTGATGTTGCGGCAACTTTTGCAGGTTGCTTCGATTTCACAGGTGCATCAACAGCAGGAGCTCGAAGCTCCGTCAGTGGTTCCAGATCTCAGGCGCGGCCAGGCGTCAGAAACGGCCGCCCGGGCCGTCAGACGGCGAGAGCATTGACCAATCATAGGTGGATACAGCCAGTCCCACAGTGGATCCTGGCGAACGGTGAAATGGCGGACCGATCAGCCAATCAGAGCCAGTCGCATTCTTCGAAGTCAGGAACGACGGGAACAACAGAAACAACAGGAGCTCTGGAAGCTGTAGATGGTCCGTGCACCGGTGCTGTGGCCGCTACCAATTCTTTCGCGTTCACCGCGCAGCCGCAGCCGCAGCCGCAGCCGCAGACGCAGACGCAGACGCAGCAGCAGCAGCAGCAGCAGCCAAAAGCAACAAACACTTTAATAAATAACCTCGACCGTCAACCGAATCCCGCTGTAATCAAGGGAGAGCCCTCGATAACACTTTCGCCTGCACCCGTCAGAAACCCACCCGGACCGACCGACCTCGACGGACTCGAGAAAAAGTTCGACGACATGTTTGGACGGTCCGCAAGCGCTGCCGGTGGTGGCTTGAGCATCAACACTGGTGCTGCCAATGCTGCGTAAGTTACAGGCCCTGGACTGTCTATGCCTCTATTCCCAATCCCTATCTGACATTGGGTTTCTTGCTTAGTACCGGTTCCTCTTCGACACCCGCAGCGGGTGGAGGACTCTTCGGGAACGCGACGGCGTCGACGCAGCCTGCTACGACCGGTGGCCTTTTCGGCGGCACCCAGACGGGAGGAGGAGGACTCTTTGGCAACAAGCCGGCTGCGCCAGCCACGGGTGGTCTTTTTGGCCAGTCCCAGTCTACGACAACCTCTCAACCTCAGCAGTCTACCGGCGGCGGTCTTTTCGGCGCGGCCCAGCCTCAACAACAACAGCAGCAGCAGCCTCAGCAACAGCAAAGCGGAGGGCTCTTTGGATCGGCTCAGCCTCAGCAGCAGCAGAGCGGAGGCTTGTTTGGTGCATCCCAGCAGAAGCCGGCCACGGGCGGTCTCTTCGGTCAGAGCTCGACGCAGCCACAACAGCAGCAGCAGCAATCTGGCGGAGGACTCTTTGGCGGCGGCAACACACAAACCCAGCAGAATCAGGGCACAGGCGGCGGTCTCTTCGGCCAGAGCCAAGCTCAGAACCAGTCTAAACCAGGCGGTCTCTTGTGAGTGGGCTTTGCGGATAATTAGTGTCCAGGTGACCCAGCTGACCAAAGTAGTGGCCAGTCTCAAGCAGGCAACAGCTCGGCTCCGGGCCTGACAATGGGCCAGTCAACGACTCAACAGACAGTCCCTGGCGTGCGTGTGGACGTCTCAAACATCAAGGGCACGACCCGGTTTAACGATCTCGAGCAGTCGATTCAGACTGAGATGGAAAATTGCGACATGATGATCCAGCGGTTCATGGCGCATGCATCCGAGATTAGAGGGTTCATGGCCGCGCACGGCGGCGACCTCGAACAGCTGACCACCGACGTCAACTGGCTGCAGCGCAAGTACGAAGGCGTCAAGACGACGCTGGACGAGGACATTGTCACCCTGGCGCACCTCAAGGACCTTGTCAAGTCGGATGCCGACATCGCCAAGATGGCATTTGCGGGCGCCGACCAGCTCAAGCTGCCCGCCCACTACCACCAGACCTGGCTCACGAGGGGCGGTTCGGGGAACAACACGACAAATGGCAGCCAAGACCGCAATGTTGAGGACGTGCTTACGCTCTTCTCCAACGAAGCCGATCGCCTGAAGGAGCTGCACCAGTTCCAGGTACAAAAGATCAAGGAGATGGAGCAGCACATGCCCGGCGTCGAGCACGGCCTGTACGAGCGCGTGCGGGCCCTGAGGGACCAGACGCAGGTGCCGGCATTCAACATGGTCCTCGACCTGCTGGAGACGATCAAGATGATGGGCGACAAGATCTACGAGGCGGCCGGTGCCATTGTCGACGTCCGCGAAAAGTTGACCCAGCTTCAGCGTCAATACCCGACCAAATGAGCAGCCTCGAAGCAGAAACGTAAAGTAGTGTCGAACCTCGACGGCGGGGGATAAGTTGGGTCGGTCTAGGAAACAAGTCAACGGGGGAGCAAATGGCGTTCAGGTTGGGCAAATTAAAAAGTATATACCGGCGTCATTGGCAAGATGACGACGCATCGGAAGAGTGCCCGGCCTGCTTTAGGGAACCCCATGTTCGTTTCTGGCTTGGATACACGGGGGCTTTGGGTCCTCGCATGTAAGGATGTGGGTGAACTGGGAACATTAGCTTCTTCCCCACGGAGTCGATCATGGACGCCTCTCTCCACCACCGGGACTCGGCTTGCCGATCCGGAAGACGCTCTCGAGGGGGCGTGCCAGTGCGTCTCGGACATGACCCGCTTCGGACGAGGCTGGATTGTAGGCGTCGTTGGATGCAGGGCAGCCATTGCCGCGGTTTGTAGAATAATCCATTCGTCGAGAGTAAGGCGGCCGAGGCCGTTGATACCCAATTGTCAAGGGAGGGACCCTGATTTTCATCATCACGTCAAAACAAAGAAAAGCGCGCGCGTGTGTGTTTGTGTAATTGTAAATTGCTTGCTACCTCTTTTCCTTGAGAGGTATCGATGGGGTATCTGAGAGCCTATAATCCCGCTCAGCGAAGCTTTTCATTCCGCCCAACGCCCGGTGATGCGATCGCCTCATGTGTCTCCTTTTCGTCAGTCGTTTACTTGGGGGGTCTCGCCCCAAGGTCTCCCGCTCAAAGCCATCCTCTTTTCCTCTTTGGAGCGCGAATCCATCCGCCTTTGCTCAATGTCCCTCACATCCTATTTTCCTTCTTTCTTTGCTGATTTCGCTAATCGTCACTCGATTCCTTCCTTTTCCTCCCGCCCCCTCGTCACGACGTCACAACTAGATCAGTACGACCCCTCGCGGCCACCGTGGTCGTCGTCCCCGCCGTCCTCGTCGCCGAACTCGCCGTCGTCAAAGTAGTTCTCGGCGTCATAGTCGCCGGCGTCCGAGTCGTCGTATTCGACGTCCTGTTCCTCCTCCTCGCCACCCTCCCACTCGTCCTCGCCGCCGGCTCCACCGGCACCAGCACCGCCGCCGCCGCCCTCGGCTCCCTCAGCGCCCTCTCCCATCCTCTCAAGGGCCTCGAGCTTCTTCCGGGCGCCCTCGGGGCCGAGCTCGTCAACGTCGTCGTTGAGGTGGAAGACGTCCTCAGCGGTGGGCAGGGCGGTGATGCGGCTCAGGCGCAGACGCTTGGCGTCGCCGCCGCGGCGGCGCTCGCCTGGGGCGACATCGTCGCCGTCGAGGGCCTCGTGGAGCTCCTGGGGGAAGAACTCCTTGCAGAAGGGGCGGGCGGCGAGGTCGGGCAGAGCGCGCTCGGGACGGGAGAACTTTTGCGAGTAAGTGGGCACGGCGGTGAAAGGGTCGGCGGTGGCGCGGGTGCGCACGCCGTACTTTGCATTGACCTGCTCCTGGCCGTACAGCTTGCGGGTGTTGCCTGGATCCATGCCCCAGGTGCGCTTCCGGGTGTAGAGGGGCCCGTCCTGGAACTGGCGGCGGAAGAGGAGGAAGGCGTTGACGTTGGCACGCTCAAGGTCGGAGAGGGGCTTCGCTGTCGGGATCGCGTAGGCCTGCGGATGAGAGTCAGAAACGGGGTGTTGTACGATCAGGTATGACGAGAAGGGGAAGGGGGGAAATTACGCACTGGGAATAGCTCCGAAGGCCGCGTGTCGGGGGCGTGTTCGCCATTGTCCCACGATAGCTGCGGTCCCTGGCGTCCCCCGCGGCCACCACGGCCACCGCCTCGTCCTCCTCGCGACATTGAGTGTGTTGAGCGTCTGTCTATGTGTCTGTGTTTGTGGCGCGCGGTGGAGACTGCCGATTGATTTATGGGATTTAGGCCTCGCCCAGGAAATCGTATTACTGTTTGTAGAAATAAAATGCGTCACAGGGGCAGGGAAGAAGGGTGGATGGCATGAAAAGGTATGAGTCGAATTGGAGTCAGATTCTCGTCTATGGGGAAACCCGAATTGACAAGAAAAAAGGTGTCAATCAGTCATCGGTGCAAGAGGAAAAAAAAAAAAGGCACCGATCGAGCCTCGATCCCCGGGCGGGGTCAATTCCGCACCTGCAGCGACCCTCCACGCCCCGCCCCTCCCTTCCAGCGCAGTTCTTCGGTGGGTGACGCGCTGCACCCCCGCCTGTCAGGCAGCTCAGCCCGCGTACCCCAGCACGTAACACCCCGTAGGTGCCTGGTAAGTGTGGTGCTTTTATCTTATCTTAGCGGCGGGGGACCCTGGAATCAAGAGCTCGCTCTCTTTCTATGCTTTCCGTCGATCACCAACAGCTTCTTTCTCGCCTCGATATAAACCACCACACTTCGCAAGCGTTGCCACGACTTCTTCTCTCGCCTCTGGCCACACCCTACCTCGAAACATCTCGTCCCCCCTCTATGATAAACAGAGTCGTCCCGGAAATGTCCGCCGACAACATTGTCCCGGTCTCCGGGCTCGACGAGCTCAAGAAACACCTCGACGACCTCGTTTCCGCGCCCGAGACGCCTCTTGAACCCAGGCTCCTCGACGATGTAGAGCTCCAGCTGAACGGTTAGTCTCACCTTCCTCTTCTTCCTCTTCTTTTCTTCTCACTTTTATCCGAGAAACTAACAGCAACGCCTCTCAGAAACAAACATTCCGCCCCTCCTCCCCGTCCTCCTCCCGAACCTCACCGCGATCCTCAAGACGACGCCCCACGACCCCTCCCCTGTCGTCTCCCTTACCATCAAGCTCCTCGGCCCCGTCCCCTTCACCCAGACCCTCCAGCTCGCCGACGAGTCCTCCCTTGTCGCCGCCCTCCGCTCCCCGAGCCCCTCCGCCAACCTCCTCGCCCTCACCATCCTCTCCAAGGCCGCCGCCGCCCCCTCCGACGCCGCCATCCTCTCCCTCATGCCCCGCGTCATCGAGGAGCTTCTCCGCCGCTGGCTCTGCGCCCCACAGGTCGAGGTCGGCGAGAAGGCCACCCGCGTCCTCGGCGACCTCCTCGACGTCGACTGCGAGCTCCCACCTCCCCCCGCCGACCAGGGCTCGCCCGGTCACGAGCTCGTCAGGCGCCGCGCCCCGGGCCAAGGCAGGATGTGGCGCCGCATCTTCCACGACCGCGAGCTCTTCAGTCTTGTCCTCTCCCTCGCCCGCGGCCAGGACCCCGACCCCGCTCCCACAGAGCCCCCCGCCACCCTGTCCGCCCACCAGCTCTCCCTCGCCCAGGGCCGCATCCTCCGCATCCTCCCGCGCCTTGCTGTCCTCAACATCACCGAGGTCGCCACCACCCCCTTCCCCGACCTCACCAGCTCCACCGACACCGGCCTGCTCCAGCTCGCCGCCTTGCGCATGGTCGACAAGTCCGACACCCTCATGCATCTCAACCTGGTCGACTTCTTCGAGACCCTGCTCAGCGTCATGCGCGTGGCCGACCACTCGCACCGGACCATGGGCATCCTGAAGAACCTCGTGAAGCAGGCCGTCCAGGACGACGATACGCTGAGAACGGCCCTCTTGAGCTTGCATGACCGCACGGTGCCCGAGGAGTCGGAGGCCCTGCGGACCTTCATCAGAGACGTCATGGCATAAAACGGGGGTTGGGTTGAACGCGGGGTTTTCTTTCAAAAATAAGGCACGGGCGTTTCACGGATACGAAGGTAAAAAAGGCTGCTTGTCTTAAACGGACGCGAGCAAGCATCAACATATATTTATGAATATCTATAGCATAGCCACAGGTAATACACGCTCCCCCAACGAGCGCTTACAAAGGAGTCAATGAGACAAGGTGAATAAGATGCTTCAATATAGCCACAAACTGCCATGGGACATCGGCCATCATTCCGAGCCTGGTTCAATGGTTTTACATGAAAAAATGATTCGCCTTGCCCCCACCTACGATCTCTAATCCGTTACGCCATAGCCCCAACACGTGCATCGCGGCCCTTCCCCCCCGTTCTTTTTTCTCCCCCGGAACTGGCTCAGCGCCGCATCCTGCTCGAGGCGTCACCCTCGGGCCCGTCTACCGTGTCATCCGTGGCGTTGCTGAGAATGCTGTCCCTCCGGTCCGCCTGCAGCTTGGTCGTCATGCCCTCGATGCCGAGCCCAACCTCACCAACGCGCTTGAGAACCAGCAAGAGCGCCACCCTGAGCTCCACCGTAACGTCCTTACCGAGCAGCTCGACGGCCATGACATAAAACTCCTTCATATGCTTCTGGAACGCGTTTACGGGGAACGCGGCGTAGCCCTCGAGGACGTCGACCACCACCGGCCGCCAGGCGACGATGTTGCGGTGTTGACTGTCCTCCTCCAGGGCGACAAAGTCCTTGATGATGCTCTTGCACAGCGGTACCAGCGCCTGCTCGATGGCATCGCGCGCGGCCGTGCGGTCATGGCTTTCATCCGCATACATGCGGAAGAGGATGGCGACGTACGTAGCGGCCGCTCCGCTCTCCTGCTTGAGCAAATTGGGTGCTTGTTTCATGAAACCCTCGCGCCAGAGACGCATACGCAGCTCCTTGTCGGCGTTGAACTTCCTGGCAAAAAGGTATGACCTCTTGAGCAGCGCCATGAGACGGAGAAGCTCCGTCGTCGGTATTTGATTGTACACGGTATCGTTGCTAAACAGCTCGTTGACCGTTTCGATCATGAGCAGCTGCAGAACACACCGCGAGATGATGCGGTTGAAGTAACGGCGGCGTGCAGCTGTGACAACGACCGGCTGCTGCTGCAGGTTCGATGTCGGCTTGAACTCTTCCAACGGCGCTTGGGGCTGCTGGGCTTGAAGCCGGGGAGCAACTGGTGCTGTTGGGGTCTTCAGGTCGTCATCGTTAATAGGGCGGACGTTGGCGTCTGTCGAGCCGTTGTCGGTGTTATCGCCATTCTTTCCCAGCCCGTTGACCTTTAGCGAATCGTCCTCAATGGCGGGCGTCTCTGAAGGACTTAATGGGGCGGCAAAGTCCAATCCGTTCGGCGGCATCTCAATGGAGGCCGTCGAGTTGATTGTGGTGGCAGAGAAGAGTTGGTGGGCCGTTGTGCGTGCAAACAGCTCGCAGAAAGCCCCCACAATCTTGGACCAGTGGTCCGGCGTGAACTTTGTGACGTTCTTCAGGATGAGCTGCTGCAGGCAGTTGCTGCCGATCCTAGAGATGGTATCGTTTTCCTGGCAGATGCAGAGAGCCAGCAGCTCCAAGAAACGGTCGAGCATGTACTCCAGCGCGTCAAAGTAGTGCGTGAACAAGGTAATCATGTTCCGCAGTGCCTGGATCATGGTGGTAGATAACCAAACAGACAGCTCTTCGTGACTGAGCGCGTTGTTCAAGTCGGGCCTCGATCGCAAGACCATGAAGATGGGGTATAACTGTTGACGCCACAGAATGTCCCAAAAGTCAGGCGGGAACTCCCCGCCGTACCTCAAAAGAGCCTCAAAGAAGTACTCGAGTGCATTAGAACGCACCTCAAGGTCCTCACCCGTCATCAGGACATCGTGAAACGCAAACAGAACCGGGAACCAGTATCCTTCTTCCACCGTGGTTCGGTTCTGTGATCTTTGTAGTGTGTCTGCGGCCGAGGAAGCGTGCTCCCCAGACGCGGTCTGATGCTTCTGCGAGAGAGGGCATTCGGGTGTCTTGAGCATCCGGGGTATGATAGACTTCAGACTCTCGAGGGCCTGCAGGCTCTTCTTCTGGAACTTCATGTTCTTCGAAAACTCGGTAAGACAGACGATAAGGTCCGTGAAGGCACCTTGCGAGATGACAACACCAAACTTGGTTTTGTAAACCTGTGTCACGTTCTCGAAGGCGAGATTCACAATGCTCTCGTTCGACTCACGAGCGGCCACGGTAAAGACGCCAAACATTGTCCTCCAGCCCGAGCGGATGTTGTCGCCTCTTGCTTGGATCATCTGGATTAAGCAGCGCAGAACCATGTCCTTGACAGCAATATTTTGAGAGTTTGCCAGCACGTGTTCAAAGGGTTTCAAGAAGTCTTTTTGGAATTTGAAACCAGCCAGCTCCTCAAACTCCATGAAACGCATCGACAATTGCCGGAGCGAGTCCAGGGCAAAGAAAACAATCGTGATGTTGTTGTGGCAACCCACCCGGTTGAAGTGGTCACCGAATACCTCCCAGATGTTGCTCCACTCGAAACGCACACGCGTCATGTTATAGTAAGCAATCTCGACAATCTTCTGTAGGCTGTACGTCCGTGGCGAGTCGTTAGACCCGGAAACCTTGATCTCGTCCCAGCTGACTTCCGTCAAAGCCCGGGCAAAGTGGACGATGGCCTCTCCGTTGAGGTTGCCCGAGTTGGTGAAGATCCTGTCAACGGCTTTGATCACTTCATCGGAGCGGCTCTCCAAAGCGATCTCGTTGGAGAATCCTTGTGGCGCCGTTCCAGACCTCGGCCGGCTGCCCTTGCGCTTCGACTGTGGCGACGTTTTAGAGTCGTTTGTGTTCTCCCGCTGCGGAGGCATAAAGCGTGCTTTGGAAACGTCAGGAACAACGCTCTCGTCCACACCGCCGGTGATCAGCTGCAGTCGGTCGAGTTGGCTAATACACATGAGGACATCTTTCCATGACGATCTTAGAACATTGCCCTCGGTCTGGCCCAGTTCAAGGATGACCTTCAGCGCCTCCACGTTCTTCGCCAACATCTCCTGAGGGTTGTTCAGGTTTGTCGTGTTCTTCAATGCGGAAATAAAGGCTTCTCGAGCAGTCGATAGATCGAAGACGCAGGCGATCTTGGTTGCTAGCTTCATGCCCTCAAGGCACAACTTATTGATATCGAGATTCTGGGTCTTTTGCATCTGGCTTGACAAGGCAGAAAAGTAGGACATCCATGTGACGTCGAACATGGGGCCAATATGCTGGAAGGACGTGGCTGGGACGAACCTGACACCAGATCGTTGTGCGTTCTTCCTTTGGTTCTTGTACAGCGTCTTAAAAAGCTGCTCGGAGCGCAAGGCAATCTCTTCGGACTGTTGAAGATAGGCCTCTCGTTGAAGATCGCGACCCATGTTGGAAAAGGCCTGCCCCAAGCCTGCTGCGATTCCCGTTGATGTTGGCTGGACGACACCTGCAGCTGCGGCAGCCTCTCGTTCACTCTTGAGAACGATCTCGTTGCTGGCGATCTCGTCATAAATGGCTAATAGGTACTCATCGGGCAAATCAGCATTGTCGTTAATACCGCGGTTGTTCTTGATGAACTCCTCCTTGCTCATCCGCTTCGCAATTTTGCTGCTGTGCAAATCAGTGTTGAGCATGATGACAGAGTAGGCCAAGACGTAGGCCGTATCAGCGTTGGCGAACGCGTTGGGGTTACCCATAACGTAGCGCTCAGCGAATTTCAGCATGTAACGATCAATCTTTTGCGCTTCTCCTGGGAGACGGAAAGACTGAAGAAACGTGCGTAGCGCATCGACGAAGCGTTTCTTAGTAAAATCCATGGCATCGACGAAGGCGTGCATGATCTCGATGTTCTTAGGGTCACCTTCACCCAAGTACTCGCCGATCTGTGCCTTGTCCAGGCGATCCTCGGTAAGCAGGAACCTGGCAATATCCTGGGGACTCTCGCTGGGAATAAAGCCTTCTTGCAACAGGAGCTTGATGCCTCTCTTGGGCTTAAAGTTGAACTGCTTGATGGCGTTGTTCATGGCCGTCTTCCTGGCCTTGGCCTTCTCGAGAGAGGCGGGGTCGTCCTCGAGGACGGGCGTTGAGGGTGCCGGTGTCTCGAAGCGAGACGGGTTGTCACTCATGCTTGGGTCAATGGACGGCCGGATATCCTCGGAGTTTCTCGTATCACCGTCCAGCCTGACACCGTTCGCGTCTGGTCGCACGGCGGCAGACCAGTCAACCATCGACCTCAACGAGTCCACCAAAGCGTCCAAGGCAATCCGCTTCATGACATACTCCTTGGGGATGTCACCTTCTGGCTCGGGCTGTGGCGTAATGTGTGCGACAGACAAGGGGGGAGGCAGGATTGCCCTTAACTGCCAGTCACCTCCCGAAACAGGTCTTGCGCCCTTTTCCTCATACTGCTGCTCTTGCACAGGCGTCACCACGACAGGAGCTGTGGAAAATTTGGACAAGTCCTCAATGATGGTCTGGAAAATGTTGTCGACGCTGCGCTCGCAGTCATAGTTCAGATACGTCTCTACCAGAGCCTTGGAGTCTGCGCAGAAACGGTTCAGGATGTTAACCACGTAGACCTTTTGGGAGATGGGCGCAGTGCGCCTGGCAAGGAGGGCAAGGTAAATTTCGTTCAAGAAGACGGCGATTTCCAGCTGCAACACAGTTAATTGGGGCCCAGCGGAGTCCGGCAATGGCGGGCACGAACCTTGAACGACTCTCTCATATACTTGAGCATCAGCCAGAAGATCTCACAACAGACGTTGAAGACGCGATCAACGGAACTGGCACCGTTGCGCGTTATGCTAAGACACAGATAGAACTTGATGGCTTGAAGGAAAGTCGTGGGCTCGTTGCTCTTGGAGTTGGTTATGGTACACAGTGGAGAGGTGAAGACGGCGATATTGTTATTGAGAAGGGTGTGGATGAGGTGCAAAGAGATAAGCTTGGAGCGCATAGGCTGGCCGCGCAAGTCGTAGAGCTGATCGGGCGGCAGCACCTTGGTGGAAAGGTTGCAAAAGGATCGGAAGACCAGGTAGGCATCCTTGATGTAGACCTCGTCCTCGGCGTCCAATGCTTCGGGGCTGTCATCATGGGACGATTCGGGCGTAGATTGTTCGGAGACGGATCGTGATGGTTTCCTCCCCGGCTTGAGCTCGGTCACCATCGTCGGCCCATCGCCCAGGTGCGAGTCGTCGAAGCTCTTCCGGTGCTCTAGGTCCTTTAATGTCAGCTTGCCATTGGCATTCTCCTCGCCCTCGGCGGCAGTGGTCGATTCTGAAGCGGCAGGTGGTGGTGGCGGCGAGCCCTCCTTCTGTTCCCGGTCTTCTTCTGCTTCCCTTTCTTCGGCATCGGCGGCGCCATTGACAGAGTCGGTCTGCTCGAAGGTGACGTTGCTCGAGCTGTGCTTCAGCTTGTCCAAGCTCATGCGAGCTTCCTTCATGTGCAGGCGCGTCTTGACTCGCTCGAAAACGGTACCGACCATCTGGGTCAGGGTTCCTTGGGCCATTTGCTGGTTTCCGGTGTTCCGCGAGAGCAGGAAGACATTATAGACCTGGCGGACGGCCTTGAGGAGGCCGGCGCCGTGAACGACAATCTTATCGTTCAGGACGGCGGCCAAGAGGGACTTTACGATCTGGAGCTGGACCTCGACAGCAGTAGTCTCGCCCTGAAAGCAGTCGCAGATGGTATCGATGGCGCGCTCGATGAGCGGAGCTCTGTCGGGGGGCGGTGCATCTTTGCTCTGGGGGTCGGCGGTGGTGGGCAGCGAGAAGTAGGAATAGGATATGAGCTTGCCGATGCAGTCGAGTGCGCTGGTGATGAGTTGGACATTGCCGGTCCTCGTGGCGAGCTGTAGAGGGGCGAAGACGATTTCAGGGTCGGGGAAATTGGGATGGCTTTCCTTGATGGCCGTGAGGGTCTTTTGGAGGGACTCGGTCAGCTGCTTGTTCCTCTGGGCCTCCTTGGAAGCCGCAATGGCCTCCAAAGAGGAGACGAGGAATTTGAGGGAGCTCATGGGGGAGCAGTGGAGGGACCAAGTGCCATTCGATAGTTTACAAGAGAGGGATTCGTGATCGGGAAGGAGGTGGTGTATGGACGAGGCGTTGGGGTCGGCGTGCGATCTAGTAGAATTACAACAGAGGTGCGTCGGTATTGACTAGGTAGGGAGGTAAGCTGTTGCTTGGCCGAACATCGAGGGGCGCATGCGCATATGCAGGGCGACGGTGCGTGGAGAGGGCGATGGCAAGCAGGGTGAGACCACAATGGAGGTATTATTAGGTTTGGCGAAGTCGAGTATGGCCGTCGACTTTATCGAGGAGCTCGTGGATGGTGGTGAGGGTGGTGGTGCTGGCTGTCAGGTCCGCACAAGAACAAGAAATAAAGGATGAAGGGAGCTTTGGCGGTGCTCGAGATTGAAGGTGGTCCTCTTCGTGAATTGGACAGCACAGGCAATTTGGAGATGGAGGGAGCTGGCAATGACGGTCCAAATTTCTTTGGATAGGGGGGGGGCACCCCTGACCTGGCACGGCTGCGACGGCCCTGGTCCGTCTCGTGGGTGCATGGAAAGGTGCACTGTGAGAAGTACCTCCCTGCACTATCTGTGCCTGGGGAGGTACCTATGCGATCTACCTCTACGATGACACAACCACTGACTACTACGTGCCCTAGCATGTGGTCCGAACACTGTACAGACGGCACTGTAAGTGTATTTGAAGCGAGTTGCCGTCGGATTCGGTGCCGTAGACCTAGCTGGAGCCATTGTTCTTGTTCTAGTGTGTATTTTAGCTTAGGTAGTCAAAGCATACGTATAGCAGTACTAAGGCCCTATGTGATGTAAGCATCTGGTGTACGTGGCCGACTCTGTAAGGGAGTGAGTGAGTATGTTTCTTGCTTTCCTATCCTGTCCTGTCCCGCCTTTGACTTATGTCAGCAATTTGAGGTGGAGACTGTTCGAGTCCAACTCAGCACAGACCAAGGGGGAACAAACAGTCATCCAAGGTGGGTGTAAGACTGACAGATTAGATGAGGTGAGCAGTCCACCACCCTCTCGGTGGAGCGTGTTACATAAGGCAACTGTCTGTCACGTGCATTGATACAGACGATGGCTAACAAGCCAATCAACGGCGCATCGCGATGGAAAACAGGAGACGGATTGGTGAGACCCACTCCTCACTCAACAATGCACGATACCATTGGCCAAGACCGCCCCCGTCTGGTCCCTTGTTTTCCCGGGCTATTCCCACTCTCAAGTCCGAAAAGTTCCTGTGGCTAGTCGGTCTTAGAACACATACCTGAGTACTGAGTGAGTGGAGGAGCCCGGTTGGCTGGCGCAGGCGTTTTTTGGTTGGCGTACGTTAAAGCACCTGGCGCACCGGCCACCAGTCACAATCTACCTAGTGTACCAGTCCAGTCCAGTCAGTCAGTCAGTCAGTCATTCATTTAGTCACCCACTGTAACATAACGCTCTCCCTGCGCAGGGCATTTTGTAGGGACGCGCTAATTCCCGATCAGGACTAGCGCCCCAAGCTCCATCCAGCGACGGAGCTCAACGCAAAAAACTCCAGCCCCAAGGAAAGATTCCTGTCCGACAATCTCGAGCATCAAACCTCGTCGTCCCAAAAATAATCCCGCGTCGTCGCCTCTACGTCTTTTCTCTCCTCCCTCCCCGACCCTCCTCTTCTTCTTTCTCGTCCCGTCCCAATTCCGTCATCCCGACCGCCTAAAGGCTTCAATTGTTCGACGTCGACGGTCCATCGTCTTGATTTTGTCTGTCTGTCCAACTTCGGTCCCCTCCGCCACTACTTCTCTTCTCCCTCCTTTCGCGCGCCGTCCGCGGGAGCTTTTTTATTCACCATGATCTCCACCGTATTGAGACGGACTGTCCGTCCGAATGCCCTCCTCCGCAGCAACCTTTCCTCCCAGATCCTGAGATGCTACGCCTCCTACCCCCCGCACACCGTCATCAAGATGCCGGCCCTGTCGCCTACCATGACGTCCGGAAACATCGGCGCCTGGCAGAAGAAGGCCGGCGACAGCATCGCCCCCGGTGATGTCCTCGTCGAGATCGAGACCGACAAGGCCCAGATGGACTTTGAGTTCCAGGAGGAGGGTGTTATCGCCAAGCTCCTCAAGGAGTCTGGTGAGAAGGACGTCCCCGTCGGTAACGTATGTAGAGCTTTTTTTTTTTTTTTCAGCCTCTTTTTTCCTCCCCCAATATGTCCGTAGTCGCGATAAGGCGCCGAGAGGCGTCTTTTCCTCTCCCTTGCCAACACCGCGCATGCCGCTGATGAACCCGCCCTTATTGACAATGTTTCTGTAGCCCATCGCCGTCCTCGTCGAGGAGGGCACCGATATCAGCGCTTTCGAGAACTTCTCCACCGCCGACGCCGGTGGTGAGGCCGCTAAGCCCGCTCCCAAGGAGCAGCCCAAGGAGGAGGCCAAGCCGGCCTCTGCCCCTACCCCCGAACCCGAAAACTCCTCCGACGACTTCAACAAGCCCGCCGGCAAGCTCGAGAACGCCCTGGACCGTGAGCCCAACGCCACCGTCGGTGCCGTGCGCCTGGCCAAGGAGAAGGGTGTCAACATCCGCAGCATCAAGGGATCCGGCAAGGGCGACAAGATCACCGAGGACGACGTCAAGAAGGCCATCTCCTCCCCCGCCGTCACCGCCGCTCCTGGTGCCAGCTACGAGGACATCCCCATCAGCGGCATGCGTAAGACCATCGCCTCCCGCCTCCAGGAGTCCACCCAGACCAACCCCCACTTCTACGTCTCCTCCAGCATCTCCGTCAGCAAGCTCCTCAAGCTTCGCCAGGCCCTCAACGCCTCCTCTGACGGCAAGTACAAGCTGTCCGTCAACGACTTCCTCATCAAGGCCATTGGCGTCGCCTCCAAGAAGGTGCCGCAGGCCAACTCCAGCTGGCGCGGCGATGTCATCCGCCAGCACAACACCGTCGACGTCTCCGTCGCCGTCTCTACCCCAACCGGTCTCATCACCCCCATTGTCACCGGTGTCGAGGCTCGCGGCCTCGAGGGCATCTCCAACGAGGTCAAGAAGCTCGCCAAGCTCGCCCGCGACGGTAAGCTCAAGCCCGAGCAGTACCAGGGCGGCTCCATCTCCATCTCCAACATGGGCATGAACGACGCTGTCGACAACTTCACCGCCGTCATCAACCCTCCCCAGTCCACCATCCTCGCCATCGGCACCACCAAGAAGGTCGCCGTCCCCGCCCAGTCCGAGGACGGCACTACCGGTGTCGCCTGGGATGACCAGATCACCATCACCGGCAGCTTCGACCACAAGGTCGTCGATGGTGCCGTCGGTGCCGAGTTCCTCAAGGAGCTGAAGAAGGTTCTCGAGAACCCCCTCGAGCTCCTCCTGTAAGGCGGGGTCGGTGTCGAGTGTGACGCGTTGTGCCGTGCGGCGGCGGAGGAGGAGGAGGCATGATGAGTTTCGAAGGCGTATTCGGCGTACGATATAGAACGTTCAGGCCGAAGACACGTCCTGTGGTTTTGCGAAGGGAGGAAAGCGGAGGGCAGTGAAAGACGGGCCGAAGCATACACCATCTGCTCGGTGCCGGAACGACGAACCTACCACAACCTACTTCCCGTGTACAATGATCTCCTGACTAATGCTGCATCTCGGGTGCGGAAGAGGTTTCTGTCTTTGTACATTTGGTCTCCTTTTCCCCCATTTTACCTAGAAATCGAGCAGTTACCTTTGCGTTGAAACCAAAACCTGGGGGGAGGATCTCCTTTGTGTCCGTGTGTTTTAATCAAATTCGCATGCATGTGACGAACTAGCCGTCGGCGGGAATGCGTCCCTTGGCGCGCTAACTGCAGACGGCCCTTCCCGGGAAGGTCGGATGAACCAACCCATGGATTCAGGGCAAAACCAGCACGTGGGACACGCCCATCTGAGTACTAATACAAGGCGGTCCCTCTTGAGGTCGCACAGGTGCACAATGATAGTTATACTGTCGCAAAACATGGTAAAAGTAGCATGCCCGATACTCTACACAATACGTGGTTCTTAGATGAAGAAACACGATAAACATGGATCATTGTAACTTAACCTCCCTACCACCATGACTTCAGAGCTTTCCGAGACGACTCCCTTAATTGCTAGACCAAATGCCTGCTGCTGTGACTGTCTTCTCTATTCTTTACCAAATACATCATCCGCGCAAAGCTTTGTTAAGATGCTTCCCTTCTATCTACCTATTCTTGTTGAGAGCATGGCTCGGATCATTGTAAACCATCACGATCCGGCTAAGATACCCCAAAGAGAATATACGTGTGACAGGCCCATCGCGGCTTGCTTTGCCGGGATTCTACCAGAGACTTGGTGATCAAGTACCTTGATTGTTTGTTCGACATGGAGAATAAGCTCTCCTGGCCTTTGTCAAGTCCTATCGAACGGTCCAAGTCACACAACCAACCAACTGTAAAGCATGTGGTGATATCCGCACCCTTGCGTTCGGTTCGAGCCGAACTGCCATGGTAACTTTTGCTACGTACGCAGTCTCCTTTGAGACTTTTTGCTCTACCAAAAACAGCGAGCTTCTGCCGGCAACGCTACGCATCGGGTATCATGGCATTCAATGTGTACTCGGAAAATTAGGTTAGACTGCTTATAGTGGTTTATAACGATTACATTTAATGAATACTCGACTATTGGCATTTATATTCTCAGGCAATTTCGTTATTGTCTCTCTCCGTACCTGCAGCTGGCTTTTGCTGTGAAACTACAATCGCTTAACTTTTACAAAAACTGCATTGTTCCCAAGCCGCATTGTTGACGACGGAATCATCCTTAATTTCGATTATTTTGCGCGTTTTCAAGAGTAACTGATGGCTGTTTGTAATTCATAGATACCCGCAGCTGTCCCCACAAACTTGACACCGCCGTTGTAGCGAGATGTGTAACGTTATCCCTTGAGGTTTAACAAGACTCGCGTCCCTACATTTGGCCCCTCACAGATTTCCCGAATATGTAGTAAGGATTGTAGTGAGCGAACGTATCAGGACCTTAGAGGGGAGGGCCGGGGGGGCACTAGCAGTAGGGCCGCATCAGATAAACTATAGGCTAAGGGCTATATAAAAGGCTTTTATAAAGGGATTATTAGGATTAAAAGGAGGTAGATTTGAATAATTATTATAATTAGACCCTAACTATACTTATTATTAACTCCTTTACTTACTATAATAATAGCCTCTAATATATTTAAATCTCTATATATCCCTAGGCGTACTAACTACTAGAGTAATAATAGTACCCCTTAGGTTATAATCTACTACTTAGTAATATAATAGTACTATATTAGAGTAATTAACCTTAAATATAGAGAACCTTATACTAAAGGGGGAGTAATATATTATTAACTTAAAAGGATTAATAGAAGATAAGTATTATAACCTAATAAGTTATAGGTAATAACTGCCCTACTAGAAGCCTAAAAGTATAGGTAGTATAGCCTTTATAGGAAAAGTGACTAATAGGAAGGAACCTAATAGATAACTCCCTAAGAATAAAAGAACTATAGATAAGTTACGTATAGATAAGATAAGGTAATTACTTTATAAGGACTACTAAGTAATATCTAGTATTTACTAAGTAATTACTAAGAACTAAGAAGTAATTACTACTAATTAGATTATTATAAAATATTATAAATTATATTATGATTATAAATTATAATTATAAATTATAAATTACATTATAATTATATTATATATAATTATAATATAATTTTTATTTTCTAAATTATATGTAATTATAATTATATTATAATTATAAAATTATATATTTTTAAGGTTAAGTATATATAAAGGTAATATTATATTAAATTCTATTATAAATACTAAACTCTATATATAGTATAATTAAGTCTTTAGGGTACTTATTATATATATAAATAAAGGTTATAAACTATAGTAGTTGTTAAGGTAAGGTGTAGGTATGTAACCCTACCTTACCTCTAGTAGGGTAGCCTTAGAGCCTATATCTAGCTCCTACTAGCCTATAGAGGGCTTAGTGGTTTCTCTTTTCCTTACCTACATTAGTTAGTAATAATATAATATTATTACCTTACTTTGTTATGTCTCTTTGCTTTATAGGTTATAAGCTTTAGGCTATAATTTTTCTTTTAATTAAGCTAGTAGTATTTACCTCTCTTTTTAAACTTCTTAATTACCTTATAATAGCTATAAGAATTACCCTTATTACCCTTATTAATTACCTTATAATTAATATATTAAGTAATAGTAACTTTACCTCTAACTAACTCTAATAGTCGCCTTAGATCCCTATATATTAATATATATTTAACCTTTATAACTAATATAAATTTCTTACTAATATAGTAAGATCTTTCCCTCTTTTATTTATATTACTAATTTTTACTTTATAGATTGTTAATTAATTAAGTATCTATTAAAGGGTAGTAATCTATAAAATATCTATATATACCTTCTATCTTATAGAAGAAACACCTAGGTTTGTTATGTTATTAGGCTACCTATAGCTTAATTAATTCTTTATATCTTTAGTAATATCTTAGTATTACCCTTATGTAAGGCACCCTAACTTTATTATAGCAGACGCCTATAATTACTAATTAGTATTATTAAAAATCCTAACCCTTAAGGGTAAATCTAACTAGTCTTTATAGTTAGTACTTATTAACTCTATCCTTTATATAAACTATATTAAGAAATACGTTAATAGTAATATCCCTAAGCCTACTAATCTAGCTAAGAAAGTATTATAAGAAAATAATTATAATATTATATATAACCTCCTTATCTTATTATATAATATATTAATTAACAAGCTTCTTAATATAGGTTAGGAAGATAATAGTAACCTATTTATACTTATAAGAGCCCTTAAGAGATATATCCCTAAAGTCTCTAAGGATACTATTAGAGCTCTTATTACTAAATTTAGTAAGAGTAACACCTATAACTATAAGACTTTTTATAACACCCTTAAATATATCTAATACCTCTATACCTATATTACTAGTCTCTATAGTAAAAACTCTAATTACTATTAGGCTATTCTTCTACTTAACTACTTTAAGGCATACTTACCTAATATATATAAAAGATATACTAATAACTCTAAAAAACCTACTTAGACTAATATTATTAAGACTATCTATACCCTTACTTAAGATAAAGAGTAGAAGATAGGCCTTACCTTATACTATAAATCTACTACTTCTAATATAACTACTTCCTCTAGTACTAATTTAGTACTAGCTAATCCTACTAAGAAGAAGGATTACCCTACTTACCCTTATTATAGTAAGGGTTATACTACTATAAAGTATTAGACTACCTATCTAAATCTAATCCCTATAGATTATATATACTATAATAACCTTCTTACCTATACTATAAGGTATATCTATAATAAAGATTATAAAGAGACTTTAACTAATAGTAATAGTAATAGTAATAAATCTTTTATATTTATTAAAGGCGCCTCTAATATAATTAGTAGTTCTTTAGTTAGTAGACTTACCCTAAAGAAATCTATAATAATACTTAATAAGGCTATCTATATAGTAGTTAATAATAATACTATTATAAGCTCTAATATTATTATAAATTTAGGTTACTCTAACCCTATCTTTAATAATCTTACCTTTTTTATATCCTATACTATTTATAATAATCTTTAACCCTTTATAGCTACTAATAGTAAGGAAGTTAAGCCCCTTAGATCTAGTATAGTTTTCTTCTAGGTTAAGAATCTAAATAACTCCTTACGTACTATTAACTAGACTATTAAAGATATTAAGTATAGCCCCTTTAGCCTTATAAATCTCCTTAGCCCTAGTAAGCTTTATAAGAGCTATATTAAATATAACTATACTACTATAAGCCTTATTAACACTTAGTTACGTAAGGGACTTACTAAAGTCTACTAAATATCTAATATATATATTATTAATACTATTAATAGTACTATAATCTCTATAGATATAGTACTTAGCCTAGTAAGTATTAAGATAAAGTTACGCCTTATACTAAATCTTATATACTACTACCTTATCTATACCTATCCTTCTTATATTATTAAGGCCTACTATTAAGTAGGTATTTAATTTACCTAGGATAAGATTAACTCTTTCTATTATAAGGTATATTATCTTATAAAATCTATAGAGATAATTAGCTATAATACTCCCCTTCTACTTACCCTTATAGGTAAAAAGATATATCTTAATCTTATTAAAGTTAAGCTACTTTTAATCCTTAGTAACTAATATACCCTTTACTTTCTTAACTACTATAGTAGATATTACTAGCTTACTCTACTTAAGACCTATTATAGTAATAATATTCTTACTATAATTAAGTAATTTAATACTACTTTTATAAATATAACTACTCTAAATATTAAGAGTTAGTTATATAATAATATGCCTAAGTTAAAGAAGGTTCTTTATAATTCTTTCTTTAAAGGTACTTAACTTAACCTTACTATGCTATATACTCCTTCTATAAATAGTACTATTAAACGTATAGGCTATACTATTATTAAGGCTATACGTACTATACTTATTAATAATAGTCTACTAGAGGAGCTTTAGGACTATACTATTAATACTATAATCTAAGTACTTAATCTCCTCCCTTAACCTAATAAGGGTAAGATAAGTACCTATAAGATTATTATATAGGAGCTTAACCTTACTAAAGATTATAAGCCGCCCTATATTAAGTATATCTATACCTTTAGTTATATAGTATATATATATAAGAAAGGTAGTAAGTACCTACCTTATTCTACTAAAATAGAGCCCTATACTATAAAAGGCATCCTAGTTAAATATAGCTCTCTATATAGCTATATCTACTATATATATATCCCTAATTAGAAGAAAGTTCTTTACTACTAAGATATTTATTTCTATAAGGGCCTAAAGAAGATAGTCCTCTACCCTTTAGATAAAGATACTATCTCTACTAAGATTAATTATAATATACTTTTTAATAAACCTAACCTATAGATCTAATATCCTAACTAAATCCCTTCTTCTAACTAGCCTAGTATAAATAATATATCTACTAAGGATACCTAGCTAGCTTAACCTAAGGATACTTATAATTAGGGTATAAATACTATAGATTATATAACTCCTCTACTTAATAATTATACTACTATATATATATCTTTCCTAACGTACCTATACCTATATAGCAAGTAACATATTATAGTAAGTAACGTATGTCCTCTTAAATCTATCCTCTCTATCTTTAGGATAACTTTTCTCTATATATAAACATATAATCTACCTTAATTAAAAGCTGTATTATCCTTACTATCTAGGCTATTAAAAAAGACCTAAAAATGTCTATATAAAGAGCTGCCTCTACCTTTAAGGTCCCTAAATTAACCCTCTACTACTAATATGCCAGACGTATTATATAAGGCAAAAGACAACCTAATTTAATAAAGATAACCATATCTAAAGAGGAGGTAATTCTTAATTAAGTTATTAACCTAATTAATTAAGGGTTCCCTCTATAATAAGATAATATATAAGAAATAGCTAACTAACTCCTAAACGTATATAATAGGATACATACTAGACCCTAATAGGTAGAGAACTTTATATAATACGTCCCTAAATTAAAAATATAATTTTAATATTAAATTAATTATTAAAGGGCCTTAATTAAGGATCCTATAATTATATAAGGCTAGTTTATACTTATATAAAACATAATTATAAAGTATAGGATATAAGATTATAATATCTATAACTTTAATAAGACTAGCTTCCTAATAGGAATATATTAGAATGTCAATTCCTACTTAAGGCCAATTCCATCACAACTAAGTGGCGGGCCCGCTTTTTAGGTTGCTTACAGGTTATGAGCCCAGATGCCTCAGTGGTTAGGCCACCACATTCAATACCCCGCACGAGTTAAGTGCTGCGCGTTCAAATCGTGCTTTGCGACCATAAGTCCTTAATTGGCAGGCGCAGCCGTAAGTCCCTTAGATGGCAGGCATGTGCGACTATGAGTCCTCAATTGGCAGGCGCACAGACCAACCGGATAAGGTCAGTACCGGAAATGCCCTTAATAGGGGCTATTGGAATGTCAATTCCTACTTAAGGCTAATTCCGTTATAACCAAGTAGCAGGCCTGCTTTTTAGGTTGCTTACAGAATATTATTATATACTAAGGTTATTATAACTTCTAACTATAAGGGAAGGCCTTATATAAAGTAGCCTAGTAATTATAAATAGGTTTCTATTATTTAGGGTATATATATAGATAGCTAGGTAATACCTCTATATATTATTATAAAGGGTAAATATTACCTCCTCTCTTAGTATACTAATAGCTAATTCCTAGCTATATAGTATATCTACCTAAGTAAAAATAGATAGATAATAAATAATATTAGCCTAGATTAGTTAAATTATTTTAATTAATATATAAAGTCCTATATAAAGGGTACTTATTACCTCTTAATTCTTAATAGCTATAATAGCTATAAATTAACTAACTTTAATAAATACTATAAGAAAGAGAATATTATTACTCTTTATATACCTCTCTATTTATTATATAAGCTTTAGCCTCTTAATATTAGGTGTTTTAGCCTATTAAAGTACTTATATAGTAAGGAAATTAAGAAGATAATATAGATATAGATTTTATATATTATAAAGGATAACTTCTTTCCTACCTTTAAAGTAGTATTCTTTACCTTAATAGGTAAAAATAATATATAAGTAGGTTTTAGATAGGCAGGCCTTATACCTTTTAACCCTAAAGTAGTTATTTCTTACCTAGATTTTAAGCTAAAGATGCTAATACTATTAAACTTAAGGCTAAGTAGCTAAGGGTCCTAAGACCTAAAGATACTAACTATAGTACTAGAGGGTATATAAAGTACTACTTCCCTTAAAAAGAAGATCTAGGTATATTAGGTAGCTTCCTAATAGTAATATATAAAGTAATTAACTTCTAGGCTAAAGGTATTAGTAAGTTAGCCTATAGGCTTACTATTATTAAGGCTAAGAACTATAAGCTTTATATAGGGATAGAGGTACTAAGTAAGCACTAGAGGGTAAAAAAGACTAAACTATACCTTAGAGGGTTACTTAATACTACTAAAGTAGAAGTACTATAAGGAGAAAAGGAAGGTATTAGTACTAAGGGAGAGAATAACCCTTAGAAGGAGGGTTATATAGGAGGTACTAAACTACGTACGTAATAATATAGTAATTATAGAAAGGCTAGATATAATATATAAATATGTAAAGTAGTTTAGGATAGTAATAAGGAAGAGAGTAATAAGTAGTTTTAATTAATTTTATATAGTATAGTTGAATTTACTTATATAAAGGGTAGAAGGGTAGAGGAAAGTAGCTTACTTACTATGTTAGCTTACTTACTATATATGTATGTTATATAGTAAATAGTATTCTAAGTAATATGTAAGAGTATTGGCTAGGGGTACTTAACTAGGTGAGGCTTAATAGTAGGTATTGGTGTATTGTAAGACTTAAGCTTGCTGAGTTCCTCTAGTGTGGCTATGGCTACCTGTTAAAACTCTATAGTGGGGCTGGCTTGTTGGAGGCTTAGTGACCTATCGCTAAGACCTACCAGGCTGACTACTATAGATCTCCTTATAATTACTCCCCTCCCCCTAAGACTTTGTCCTTAAAGTTGTTATGTAATATTATAAATAATGCTAATAATAACTATAGTCCTTTTAGCCTAGAATATCCTTTAACAGCTTTATATATTATAGAATCCTTCTTATTATTAGTATAGCTATCTTATTATTATTATTATAGTTCTTAATATTTTATATTATTATTTAGTAATATATTACTGCCTAGTTACTAGGTTAGGTACTAGTTTTTTAGATAAAAGATAGTTATATAATAGTAAGGTAAATATATATTAGGTAGACTTTTCTAGCTTACTTTTCCTAGCTGTTATGTTACCTAGAGTAAGAATAATAAGGGGTTATTTAGAATAGTTATAAGGAAAGTAGAGAAGATAGATAAAGGTAGATAGAAAAGGTATATTAATATATTAACTATATAGAAGTCTATCTAAGAAAAAACTGTCTAAGTAGAGGAATAACTCTTAGTTATATAGGAAGTCCTTTAGATATGTATAGTATCTAAGCGTATATCTAAGCGCCGAGAGGTGCTTAGTATATGTCTTGTATATGCCCGTATATGCCTGTATATGTATGAGTGTAGGTATGAGCGTAGGTATGAGCGTAGGTATAAGCGCTGATATATGTAATGCTTAGAGGTATATGTGTTTACATATAGTAGTCTGCAGTAGTTTGCATTAGTTTGCATTAGTATAGTTATATATAGAAGTATATACTTCTATAGTTTATTTTTCAAGAGGAATCTAGAAAAATTACTTATATAATTATAGGACTTTTAGTTATAGAGTTATATAGAGATTTATATACCTAAGAATTAAAGAATATTACTTCTTAATTCTTAGTTTCCTCCTTAAGTTATATCTAAGTTATAGATAAAACTTACTTATTATTATATAAAAACTTATAAAAAACCTTATATAAGGAAAAAGTAAGAAAGTTATAGTTATAATTATAGTTAAAACTTATTAAAAACCTAATTATATAAAAATAGGAAAAAAATAAGAAAATAGGGGAAACCTAATATTTAAGCTGTACTACTTTCTTTTTAGAGAGTATTTCTTTATTATCTATAGTTTCTTTAGGTAAAAACCCCTTTATATTAAGATTTATAGTCTCTATAAAGTATTTAAATACTTCTTTATTAATAGACTTAGTAAATATATCTACTATATTATTCTTTATATGTATATGATATAAAGAGACTTGGTTATTATTTATAGCTTATCTAGAAAAGTGATATTTTATATCTATATGTTTAGATTTCTTATGAAGCTCTGGATTTTCTATTATATCTTATGCTGCCTTGTTATCTATTAGAATAATAGGCTTATTTAACGTTATATTTAATCCTAAGTTGTTATATATATAGGAAAAAGAGTTATATAAATATATAGATTCCTTTATAGCTTCGTATAAAGCCATATATTTAGCTTCACAAGTAGATAAAGTAATAGTCTTCTGTTTTATACTATTCTAACTTATAACATTATAGTACCCTAAGGTAGTTATATATCTAGTAGTAGACATTCTATCGTCTAGGTCTCTAGCCTAATTAGAGTTAGAAAACGCTATTATCTATAAATCTATATTACAGTTATATATTAATCCTAAATTAGGATACTTATTAAGATATCCCTATATTCTATTAAGGGCTATAAAATGCTCTTTAGAGGGGTTACTTATATATCTAGCACACATATTAACTGGATATGTTATATCTAGTCTTGTTTCAAGACTAGCAAAGAGGAGAGATCCTATCTCTTGTTGGTATTGTGTTATTTCTTCTTTTGTTACTTACCCTAGATTTTTCCTTAACTTAATAGTAGGATCTATAGGCATATTATAAGGATAAATATCCTTTTTATTATACTTTTCTAGTATATTATTTATATATTTGGTTTGGTGGATATATAAGACCTTATCCTTTTTATTTATATATATTTTGTTCCCTAAAAACGTATGTAGAATTCCTAAGTCCTGTATTTGTAAATCCTTGTTTATATTATTATAGAAATATTTTATATCTTTATCTGTAGGAGCTACTATTATAATATCGTCTATGTGATAGGCTATTATAGCTCTTATATTATTATTATTAGCTATAAAGATTCCCTTATTATAAGGAGATTCTTTAAAGCCTAATTTATATAGTATAGATCTTAACCACTTATACTAGAGTCTAGGGCTCTGTTTTAGACTATATAGGGCCTTATTTAGCTTATAATATAAAGCTTTTTTATTTATATTATTAGTATATTCTAGGGTATTTGTTTTATAGTTATAAGAGAAACCTATAGGTAGTTGTACCTATATCTCTTTATCTATATTGGCATGGCAAAAAGTATTAGAGATATTAAATTACCTAAAAGACTAGCCTAATTTTATTCCTATAATAAATATAGCTCTATAGTTTTTAGGTTTACAGGTAGTACTAAAGGTTTCTAGATAATTAATACCTATATATTGATTAAATCCTTATACTACCTACCTTGCTTTATATTTTAATGGGTTATTATTTATATCCGTCTTTAATTTATATACCCATCTTCCTCCTAAGGGTTTAATACCTATAGGTAAAGGAAGTATTATCTAAGTATTTATATTATGTAAGTTATTAACCTCTATAACCATTACTTAAATCCATTCTTTCTTAAATACAGAAAGTATAGCCTTTTTATAGGTAGTAGGGTCTTTATTAGTTATTATAGTAAGGATATATATAGCTTTATTAAACCTATTTATCTTATTATTATAATTATTTATAGTAGAAAGTATTGGTTTAATTATAGGGTAGTCTTCTATAGTATATAAAGCACTTTCTTAGTCTATATAACATAATTGCTTGGTTAATAACCAACTAGACTAAAAGGTCTAGTTTTGCTTCCTCTAATGTTAGAGGAACAAGACGTATATGCTCTTAAGTAGTCCCCTTAGGGATATCCTTACAATTGCCCTCCTTCCTAGGAAATTCGTCCCTGAATTTCTAGGTAGGAAAAGCAAGTGGGCGGCCTCTCTAAGGTCACGCCTAGCACCCCTAACTAGCCGGATCGCTAGAGGCTGGCTACTCTATAGCCAGCCCGTCCCTCTTAGGCGGGTCTGGCCTGCCCCTCTAGGCAGGCCTACAGCACTTACGCCCTCTGGCTGGCTCCTCGGCCTCGGCCGGAAAATCTAACAGGCCCCTCTTGGGCGGGTCTGGCCTGCCCCTCTAGGCAGGCCCACAGCACTTACGCCCTCTGGCTGGCTTGAAAATCTCTATATGGGTCCTTTCTGACAGGACCCACATGCACAGTGGGGCAGCACGCTGGCCAGGCGTACGCAACGGCGGTCGTTTTGGGCGGATCGAACCCACGACTAGAGGAAGCAAGACAATTGTAACATAATTGCTTGGTTAACAACCAACTAGACTAAAAGGTCTAGTCTTGCTTCCTCTAATGTTAGAGGAACAAGACGTATATGCTCTTAAGTAGTCCCCTTAGGGATATCCTTATAGTCTGCTACCTATTTATAGTCTTTAAGCTTATTATTATCCTGCTTAGGAATTTCTACTATTATCTTAGATTTATATTATTTATATTATTATTATTATTATTATTATTTATCAGCTTTATGTTTATACCTCTAAGATTTAAGTCTTCCCTTCTACTTTTATAGTTACGTAGGGTTATATTATTACTACTATTATTGTAATAAGTTATATTATTATTATTTATATTATTAATAGTAGGAGGTATAAACTAATTTTCTAGAATAACTATATCTCTAGTCTAAAAGGAAGTTTTCTTTTAAAAATTATAAATTTTATATATATTATTCTTATAGTTAAGTACTATAGCTTTTATTGCTCTATTATCTAACTTTTTTATCTTAGGATCCTTATTTTTATAATAGCATATAGATCTAAAGGTTGTTATATTATCTAAGTTAGGTTTTATATTATTTACTATCTCATAAGGGGTCTTATAGTTAAGAGCTTTATGAGGAGTTATATTATATAAGTCTACTACAGTTAAAGCAGCCTCACCCTATAAATATAAAGGCAAATTTGCCTGTAAAAGTATAGCTCTAACTTTATTAGTTATAGTTCTTATTACTCTTTCTATTATACCGTTAGGTTTGTAAGTATAAGGAACTTTTATATTATAATTTATTCCCTTAATAATATATATATAATTTATAGTATTATTATTAAATTCTAGACTACTATCTGTATTAAAGTCTTTTATCTTATTTTTATTTATATTATTCTTATTTATATACTCTAGAACAGCAGAATTTACTTCTTCTGCTTCTTTAGTTCTTAGTAATTTTATAGATATAAGTCTAGATTTTCTTTCTAAGAAGATAATAAACTATCAATATTTATTATAAGTATAAGGTGTTATAGGTCCATAGAGATCAGAAGAGACTTTTTCTATATAGTTATATTCTTTATTATAGTTATTAGAATTCTTATTAACTTTAGTAGTAAAGTTTGCCTTTATATAGGTACTACAGGTATAGTCTTCTTCTATTATATTATCAGTTATATTTATATTATCTTTAAGTTGCATTAGGACTTTTCTACTTACGTGTCTAAGTCTATTATGCTACTTTTTATAGTTATTTATCTCCTTATTATCCTTAACCTTCTTATATTTATACGGTTTTCTTCTTATATTTATAGTGTTTATATATTTATTATTATTATTTAGATCCTCTTTATTTAATACCTTTATAGATAGGTAATATAGGCTGTTTTTTATCTCCCCTTTATAAAGGGTTTCTTTATTTGTTATATTTATTAAAGATACCTTTATATCCTAGAAAAGGGAGGCTATCTTTAGTCTTCTTAGTCTATTTTAACTTAGAAGATTTATACCTATCTTAGGCATATAGTAACAGTCTTTAAGGATATATATATATACTATTATAAGGTATTCCTCTATAGATCTAAAAGAGTCTAATAAAGTATTAAAGAACTCCTTATAGGTAAGATATTTATTAGTAAATCCTGTAGGCTTATATAGATCCTTCAGTTTCTTCCAAGCTTTAAAGCCTGTTTTAGAGTCTTTTATAACCCTTAAAGGGGAATCCTCATAAAATAGCTTAATATAAGCTAATACTTTATTATCACTCTTCTGTTAAGAAGGTGTAGTTAGAGGTATTTCTAAACTAGAGTTAATATCTTTACTAATAAGTAAAGCCTTAAATCTAGTTGCCTAAACATTATAGTTAAGGCTGCTAGATAGGTAGGGTATAGTTATAGATTTTTCTATAGTATTAATTTGTTTTAGTATTGGTTGAAAAGGAGGTATAGGAGGGTTTTTATTAACTTTAGTTAATACGGATGAATTCGTATTGAAAAATGAATGTTTATAGGAGGTCGGTTTGTTAAGATTAATTGTATACGACTTTTCGTTACGTAGAAGATTGATTTGAAGATATATATGGGCATTCAATACCCTAACCCTTACCAGCCAGACAGCAGACCAGTTAGTCTAGTAGTCTAGTTAACTACTATATTAACTTAATTAATTGACTACTAATTAAGAGGTCTTAGGTTTAATTCTAGCTTGAGGCAAAAGAAAAGATCCTTTGTCGGTTGGATCTAAAATTAACTAACAAATTAGGTGTTGTGGTGTTGTATATTGTCTAGAGCTATAGTAACATTAAATATAGTAGGGTGTATAACTTGCCTAGTAAGCCGATCCCTCTATTCTGTTAAATATGGATTGCTGGGTATGGGGTGTAGTCGCCTCAGAGTTATATTCCGTAAAATTCCCTTAGCTGATGTGGTTTATCCCCTGGTGAGGTTGAGTTTTTTGTAAAAAAAATAAAGAGATATAAGAGACTTAAAGACTTAGATATAAAGTCTTAGAGTAGAAGGTAAAGGTATAAAGTATATAAAGAGAAACCTTCTCTACTAAGCTAGGCTCATAACTAGTAAGAATAACAAGGGGTTATTCAGAATAGTCACAAGGAAAGTAGAGAAGATAGATAAAGGTAGACAGAAAAGGTATATTAATATATTAACTATATAGAAGTCTATCTAAGAAAAAACTATCTAAGTAGAGGAATAACTCTTAGTTATATAGGAAGTCCTTTAGATACGTATAGTATCTAAGCGTATATCTAAGCGCCAAGAGGTGCTTAGTATATGTCTCGTATATGCCCGTATATGCCCGTATATGTATGAGCGTAGGTATAAGCATAGGTATGAGCGTAGGTATAAGCGCCAACATATATAATGCTTAGAGGTATATGTGTTTATATATAGTAGTCTGCAGTAGTTTGTATTAGTTTGCATTAGTATAGTTATATATAGAAGTATATACTTCTATAGTTCATTTTTTAAGAGGAATCTAGAAAAATTACTTATATAATTATAGGACTTTTAGTTATAGAGTTATATAGAGATTTATATACCTAAGAATTAAAGAATATTACTTCTTAATTCTTAGTCCTAGTAAAAAGTTTTTCTTCTACTAGCTAATTATTTTCCTCTTTTCTTCCTCTCTTCTTTATACTTAGTAACATATTAGTAACTCTTTACTAACTTAATTACCTTATAATTAACTTTTTTGCTTTATTTTCCCTTCTCTTTACTTCTTCTTTCTTACCCTACTATTATAGGCCTATTACTAAAATATTAGTTATCTTAAGAATCTAGATAGTTCTTAACTATAAATATAATCTATATGTCAGCTTTACTAGCCTTACTAGGGGCACTCTATATATCTACTACCTTACTAGTATATACTATAATATTAATAAGCTTGTCTGTATTACTAGTTACTATATAGCTAAGTATGTTATCTATTAGATAGATAAGAAGAAATATTCTACTATAAGTTATTACCTATTTAGTAATTACTCTATAAGTATACTAATAGTTTTAGGTACCCTAAGAGCTTTATAGTACTATATAGTATACTTAGAATATATTAATGTTTTACTATTAGAAGGAGGCAGATAGTAAGCTTAGTAATCTTAACTATAGCTATATCCTTATTACTTTTACTACTTATACCTCTACCTAGGAGTATATTAGTAACTATATTACTAACCTATTAGTTAGTAGTTATAAGGTCTACCTTAAGTAGGTAACCCTTTAGGAGCTTACGTCTAACTATAAGTATATAGCCCTTATAATTTAGGTCTAGGTATGTTATTAATCCCTCTATAATTACTCTATAACTAACTTATGCTATAGACTAGTCTTCTTAATACTAATAATAAGGATAAAATCTAGAACTATCTTAGCACCCTTTAGCTAGTATACCTCTATAATAATAGCCATACCTATATACTATAGTTAGTAATAGATTTACTTAAAACTTATAATATTAAGGCTAAGCCTAGTGTTACTATTAAGGGTATTACTAACTTCCTATAGTTTAAGAAGTTTTATAGACTTATTAGTAAGTACTTAGTAAATAACATCCTAACCTATATTATTACTATTTATAGTACTAGTCCTATTAGTTATAGTTAGAGTACCTAGACTCCTAGTAAGTATTACTTACTTACTACTACTTATATTCCTAGCGGCCTAGATAGTAACATATTTAAGTCTAAGGTGTCTAAGCTTAAGGGTTCTCCCTCTAAGTTGCATGCTAAGTACTATAAGGTTAGTAAGGACTCTATAACTTACTCTACTATTAATACTCTCTAGGCCCTCTATCCTAATTTCTTAGTAATAGTTTATAAGGCTATAGACTTAGACGTAGCTAGTTACCCCCTTACTACCTTTTAGGTAAACATTCTATAAAAGTTTAATAATACCCTTATTACTATAGAGAATAAGGTTACTACCTAGGGTGGTATGTTTAATACAGACGTGTATATAGTAAGCTTAGACTCTATTATAGTCCCTAATACGGCTTTTAGCCCTTTTAGCCCTTCTAGCCTTATTAGTAATAGCTTACTAATATTTACCTAGATGTCTACTATAGCTGTTAATACTAAGAACGCCCTTCTCTCTCTTTTCTATAATAATATCTAGTATCCTCTTATAGAGTCTGCTTGCTAAAAGATTACTACCTACTAGGCGGCTATCTAGTATACTACTAAGCACCCTTACTCTAGCTACTCTAAGGGTAAATAGGCTAGTCCTAAGGACTTAACTAATAAGGAGAAGACTACCCTTAATAAGTATAATAACCTCCTTATTACTATACTTAATGCTTATTATACTATTAAGCTTCTCTTATCTAACCCTTTTAATCTAGATACCTAGATATAGCCTCTTTACTAATTACCTTATAATCCTTCTATATTATTAGTATTATTCTTAGGTTTATAGGTAGTGTTTAGTAGAGAAAAGAAAAAGGGTTTTAGGTAGTCTTATAATAGACTTATATTTAGTAAATAGTTACTAATAGTACTCTACTTATCCTACTTTTTATAAACTTACTTTCTCTATCTCTTATACTTCTTAACTACCTCTTTAGTACCCTCTAAGTAGTCTAGTAGCTCCTATATGTTATACTTAACTAGCTATCTAGCCTACTTAACTAGATACCTAAGGTTGTTACTACTACCTTAGTAAGTAATAACTTCCTTAACCTCCTAGATATTATCTTTAAGGTTTAACTCTAGAAGCTCTACTATGCCTTTAGTAACCTATTACCTTATAGTCTATAGTTCTAGTAGTAACACTAGGAACATATTATATATATATTTATACTACTCTAGTAGATAGACTTAGTATACCTAACGCCTAATCCTCTCTATAATAGCTACCTTAATAAATTATAGTACTAACTTCTTATTCTTAATCTATATATTCTTTATTAATAGTCTAATAACCTCTCTATAATAGAACTCTTTTAGCTAATACCTCTTATTATAGTAAGCAGCCTAGGACTCTATAGCCTTTACCTAGGCGTACTCTACCTACCTCCTAACCTTAGTAGTATATTTAATATACTCTTATACTCCTTATATAGTTAGCTTATAGCTAGGTATATACTTAATAAATCTAGGGTTATACCTATAGAGTGCTATAAATAGAGATACTCTAATAGTTAAGTGCTTACTGTTGTTATACGTAAACTCTACTTTATCTAACTATACTACCTAATAACTTAGTAAGCCCTTAGCGTATAGTTATAAGTATCTCTCTAGTATCTAATAGGTCTATTCTATTTAACTATTAGTCTATAAGTAGTATATAGTAGATAGTTAGTAATATATTACCCTCTCCTTTATAAATTCTTCTTAGAAGGAGCTAGTAAATAGCTTATCTCTATTACTTATAATACCCTCTAGCGTCCTAAACTTATATTTAACCCTTTTATATAAGATCCTTACTATCTATACTGTGTTTAATATCTTCTTAGTTAGAATAAATATTACAAACTTAGTTATCTAACATATAATAACTAAAATATAGTTATATTTAGTGCTGTTATTATAAGCGCTTAGTAATAGCCCTATAATGAAATCTAGTAAGATTTCTTAAAATAGGTATAATAGTAATAGCAGTAACTATAACTACCCGTACGGCTTGTGCTATGGGACCATAACGCCAAGGCAGTGCTTATAGTCCTTAATATACTCTTATATATCCTTACTAATTCCTTCCTAATAGAACTTCCTTAAGATAAGGTTAAGAGTCTTTATTACTCCTATATGACCTACCCTAGGGTTGTTATAGTGTTAGTAAAGGATCTTAGTCCTTAGTAACTCTACTTATAGAATAACTAGTCTTCCCTTAAAGAATAGGGTGCCTATATTATTAATAGTATATGTTTTTAACTTACTAGCTATACTATATACCCTTACTAATTATAATAGATAAAACTTATCTTTAGCCTATAGTCCTTAGATAAGTTCTTCTATCTTACGTATTTAGTATAGTACTAATGCTGTTTTATTAGGCATAAGCTCCTTTATAACCTAATATAGGATATACTACTCTAGTATAGTAACCCTAGCTCTATTAGGCTCCTTAGTTACCTAGGCGACTTCCTACTAAGTGTTTACTAATTCTTCCCTTACTCTCTAGCCTTAGGTTATTATAGTAGTAATTATTACTAAATAACTAGGGCGCCCTATAGCCTACTACTAGTCCTAAGGAAAGGATTCCTTACCCTAAGAGCTATCCACCTTATGGCTAGGGTTATAAAGTAATGCCTTTACTGCCTAGATATATACTTTAGTAGTCTTACTTATTCCCTTAAGGTTGCTAATTATTTACTATGTATTTAGTAGTAGCTTATTAACTAGCTGTAATTTCTTTACTAAAGTTAGGAGGATGTCTATATATAGTACTTCCCCTTCTATATAGTCTAGCCTTTTAGATAGACTATCTATAGGGTTTATCTTCCCTAATTAGTATTCTAAGTTAAAGTTAAATACTAATAACTTATATACCTAATAGGTAAGCCTTCTATAAAGGTCTTATACTAGTATACTAATAACTCCCTTTAGTACCTAATAGTCTATTAAGACTATAAACTTCTCTAATAGCCCTAGAAGGTAATAAGCCTAATACTCTAATCCTTCTATAATAGCTAATAGCTCTTACTACCCTATAGCCTATTATTGTTTTATATCTAAAAGCTTCTATAACTAGTAAGCAACTAGTTACTATTATCCTTCTACTAGCTAGGATAGGATAGCTATAATAGCCTTAACTAAAGTATCTATCTCTATATAGGTAGGTTACTAGGGATTCTAGTATGTAAGGATAGTTACTAATAAGAAGGCAACCTTTAGCTAATTAAAGGTATTATTAGCCTCTTTAGTCTATTTAAATATATATAAGGTATCCTTATATCCCCTTAGTAGCCTTATTATTAGTGCTATAATACCTAAGTATCTAGGAATAAACTTCTAATAAAAGTTATAAAATCCTAGGAATATCTAGATGTCTTTTATTAATATAGGCGCCTTCTACTTAGTAATTATTTATATATAAGATTTGTCTATACTAATACCCTTAGGGGTAATTATATACCCTAGGAACTTAACCCTCTATTAATAGAATAAGTATTTTAAGAGTTTTATAAACAACCTAAATATTTATAACTATTAGAGGACCTTCTTAAGATCTTTAGTATGCTGCTCCCTTATAGTAGAGTAGATTATAAGATTATCTATATATATAATATAATATATGTCTAGTAGTTTACTAAGTGCTTAGTAAACATACGCCTAGAATATTACTAAAGTATTAGTTAGTCTAAATAGCATAACTATATACTTAAAGTAGCTATATTAGGTTTAGAATATAGTCTTCTAGTAGTCTTCCTTCTTAATATTAATATAGTAGTATATATTATAGATATTAACCTTAGATATCTACTTTACTCTATAAAGCCTATCTAATAGTTTACTAATTAGTAGTAAAGGATATTAGTTCTTAATTATAACCTAATTAAGACCTTAATAGTCTATATATAACTATATAGTACTATCCTTCTTTAGTATAAAGAGGATAGGCGCTCCAGCCTTACTAATAGACTCTGTGATGCGACTGTTTGCTAAGTTCTTAGTGATGTATTGGTGAAGCTCTTCTAGCTGCTTCTTGTTTAGCAGGTATATTAGGCTGTATGGCGGCTTTGTGCCTGGTATGAGGTTAATTAAGTGTTTGGCCTCGATATGTACTTAAGGTCCTGTTGCTAAGCCTTTGTTAAAGGTGGCTGCCTTACTCTAAAGTTCCTCTAGAAGGCCCTCTAACTAAGGAGGTTCCTTTTATAGCCCTACTTTATAAGAGATATATAATATATATATATATTCCTTATTCTTAATAATATTATAAGCTATTACCTTAGGCTTAGTAATTAAGATTAATTTATAGTACTACTTATTAGTAGCTATATTAATCTAAATACCTTCTTAGCCTATAGACTATCTTAATATAAGGATGTCTACTTAGCCCTCTCTATAGTTAGCTTTAATAGCTAGTTACTAAATCTTTTATAGCTAACCTTAGTAGTTAATTAGGAAGAAGGTTAGCTAGTAAGCTACCCCTTAGCTTATAGTCTTACTAGTAAACAACTTTAATACTAGGGTTTTAGCCTTTATAGGCTTTAAGCCTAAGTATTATACTAACCTATAGCTAATAAGGTCTACCTCTAAATATATATCTATTACTACTCTAATAACCTTTTCTATATCTCTTTATAGGATAATTACTATACCCTTAGTAATAGGTCCTACTAGTACTCTTAGTTTCTTAGGTGTAGATGTCTAGGTAGTAATACCTATACCTACTTATTTCCTAATAAGTTAAGCTTAGTAACTCTTAGGTAGATCCTAACCTGCTATACTATAGCAGCCTTCTAATCTAATTAGTAACTAAATAGCCTACTATTACTTATACTACTAGCCTTCTTCTTAGGGTATATAATAGATATATACCCTTTTTAGAAATAAGTATAGTATTAGATTCTATCTAGCTAATCCTTTAGTAACTACCTACTATATTAGTTACCCCTAAATAGTTTATAGTAGGACTCCTATAATTTAAAGTCCTTAGGTATCTCCTTCTACTAATCCTACTAAAATAGTACTAGCCTCTATAGCTGATTATTAGTAGGTAGTAGATGCTTCTTACTATCCTTCTATAAGTTATTACTAATCCCTTAGTAGTTATATAGTAACTATAGGTAGTCTACCTTATATGCTATATCTCTTAGGTAGAGGATAGGTATCTTCTAGTAAATTATCTTATCCTATAATAAGGCTAGGAGGCTAAAGAAGTACTAATATGCCTTAGCCTTTAACTCCTTTATACCCTCTATTCCTAAGTTATAGTATATTACTAACTACTTAGTAAGGTACTATAATAGGGTCTAACTATTACCTATATACTTCCTCTTTAGCTCTTACTAGTAGTCCCTCTCCTAGGCCTTTAGGTTAAT
The DNA here is from genome assembly GCA_020631755.1 of Colletotrichum sublineola. Classification (NCBI taxonomy): domain Eukaryota; kingdom Fungi; phylum Ascomycota; class Sordariomycetes; order Glomerellales; family Glomerellaceae; genus Colletotrichum; species Colletotrichum sublineola. The sequence goes on from JAHSQG010000009.1 coordinate 3,176,488, forward strand.
ATACTATTAGTAAATAAATACTAAGAAGTCCTCCTACTTTAAGGGCTTAGTAAGGCCTCTCTTATAGTTATACTACTATATCTATAATATTAGGGATACCTTTAAAAGGGCCTATTTAACTTACTATTTAACAGTACTTCTAGGGTAGAGCCTATTTACTACTTCTATTATAATAATTTAGTCTACTACTTAGGTACTAGTAGATTCCTCCCTAATAGTCCTATAATTATAGACTAGAGGCTTCTTATACTCCTTCTTACTAAGATGCTATACTAGTCTCTTAGTAAGCTCTTATAAAAGGTACTTATAATACTACCTCTCTTTATAGTATTCCTTAATTATAGCTCTTATAGTCTCTTAGAAATACAATATTATTACCTATATAGGGTCTATAGGTTCTAAGCCTAGCATAGCTATACTAGTACTATAATATATACTTATGCTTAGCTGGCTCTATAACTACTTAGTGATAAACGCCTTATCAGCCTTATCTATAGGTCTTAGGGAGGCTAGAGAGTACTCCCTTAATAAAGTTCTTTTATGTGTTTCTTTATAGTTGTCTTATAACTTAAGCCCTATTATTAAGGGTGGTTAATCCTTAGCGTTACGCTATAAGTACTTTACTATAGATAGTTATAACTTATCTATGCTAGTAGTGTGTTACTAGAGTGTTAGTAAGCTCTTAGGGTGTATCCTATTATTTAAATCTATTTTGCCTATGCTAGTTACTCTAAAGAGATAGAAGCTTAAGAATTATAAGAGTATTAGCTAGGGGTACTTAACTAGGTAAGGCTTAATAGTAGGTATTAGTATATTATAAGACTTAAGCTTGCTAAGTTCCTCTAGTACGGCTGTAGCCACCTGTTAAAACTCTATAGTAGGGCTGGCTTATTAGAGGCTTAGCAACCTATTGCTAAGACCTACTAGGCTAACTACTATAGATCTCCTTATATAATAGATTATATTAAAGTAGCTTATATTCTTTTAATAATTCTTTTAGCCTATTTAATAGGTCTAGTTAGAGTAAGAAGAATTATATATAACTATATTAAAGGCTTAGTATACCTAAAAGTAAAGGGTTATTTTTAATATAAGGTTAGTTAGTTTTAAACCTAAGTAAAACATTTAGCTATAATAAGTTATTATTACTCTTTTATTCTTAATACTTTATTATCTTATTATTAAGATAGCCTATAATCTAATTAGGCTAATAACTCTATAAAAATATATAAAATAGTAAGTATTAATAAGTAATATAGTTTTTAATATCTTATAGCCTATACTAAGGAAGTAGTTTAGTATCCTAAGGTTATATTAAAGTACTATTATATAAGTTAGTAAGGTATTTCTAAGTCCTAAGGGATACTATAATAAGTAGAAAGTTCCTTAGCTCTAAATTACTAAGTAGTACCTTATAGTAAAGCTAGTACGTAATTATAGTCTAATAGTTAATAGTTATATATTTTATAGGTTTTTATTAGTCTTAATAGCTCTTATAAGCTATTAATAGGCTTTTTATTTTTTTTAGGGTCTAACTTACTCCTATACTAAAGTTAAGTTTAGTTAGGTTAGTTATAAGTTTACTTTTTTAAATAAGTAAATTATTTATATATTATTAGGTTTTATTTAAGTTAAAGTATTTACTTAGGGTTAAATAGAGATATTAGTATTACTATATTAGTAATAAGAAGATTAGTAGTTTAATTTTACTATAAGGTACTATTAAAACTAAGTAGGAAATAGATGTTTAGTATATAAGATAGATAGTATATAAATACCTAAACTATACTAATATATTACTACTTTTATTACTAGTGAAAGCATATAGGGTGTGGTTTGGGACTTAGGTTATGGCGGAGCTGTACGAAAGGACATAATAACACTATACTACTCTAAGCAACTTAGGTTCTATATCTAATCTAACGTAAGGGAGATATAATCTATTTAGAGCTTTTAAGGTCTAAACAGACATATTACCCCCTAATTAGATATAGTAAAGATCTCCCTATCGCCTAAGTTACTATACTAAACTATATTAATAAGGGTGTAAGGCTTTAGTTTAGAGTATTATTTTTAAAAGACAAATAAGTATATAAAGAAGTACTTATTTTTTCTCTAATCTAAGGTATGCTATGTCTATCTAATTATACTCTCTTAATAGATACTTAAGTAAGTATCTATAACTTATAAAGGCTCTAAAGAAAACAAAAAAAAGAAATTACTACTTATTAACTTCTAAATAGTAAATATAGTAACCCTAACCCTACTCTAATTATCCCCTAGTTCTTTTTATAATCCTCTAATTATAAAAGAACTACTAAGTATATACCTATTTAGACCTTATCCTAATTATACCTATGCCTATTAATTGCCCTCTTTATCTTTGTTATCCTTAGTATCTCTATTGTTAGCCTTATCCTATTCTTCTCTTGTGTTCTATTATTTCTATCCTTCTTATCCCTTAGCCTAACCTAGTAGGAACTAAGGTGTATACGCTTAGGTAGTAAACACTACTTTAGTAATAGGGTTATTAAAATAATCTACCTACTTATAATATTTATACTTTAGAATACCCTTCTTCTAATTATAGTATGTATTCTTATGCTGCTTTAGAATGTCCTTATAGCATTAGGTATATTATATGTAATTAGCTTCTTAAGCTTCCTAAGTATACTATTTAGATAATAGGAGAGAGTCCTAAACCTTTATCTAGCCTTCCTATATGCCTAGTATAGGTAGTTTAGGTAAAGTATATTTATCTACTTTAACATGTCTGATCTTCTTTGGGCTTTAGTGTCGTGATAGTGTATCTCTAGGAATTAAAAGTCTAGATAGTAAGTAAGAGAGCTTAGAGCTTAGTGTGGTAGGAGCTTTAGTAGGAGGGCTAGGTTATATAATATAGTCCTCTTAGGTAAGGAGTTGTTTCTGTCTTCTATTTAAAGGTGTTTAGGGTAGCAACTTAGTGTCTATGTTTTTCCTTAGCTAAGTAACCTCTAATTATAACTATAATATTATAATATTGTTCTTATAGTCTAGGGAGGAGGGCTTATCTTAATACCTATGTTTTAGAAGGTTAAGTAGTTAGGGGGTAGAGAGGTAGTCCTCTAAACGCTACGTAGGGGTATAATTAGAGTTTTTAGGGTTTATTAGATTATAGATTATACTTATAAGGGACTAGCTTTACTTCTTCTAGCTTTACTTAAGTTAGTTATATTAGTAGTAAGCTTCCTCTAATATTCCTTTAGGAACTAGTCTTATAGCCCTATATTAGTATCTATTAGAAATATAGAACTTAGTACTAATCTACCTAATCTACTAATATTAGACTCTTTTACTATAGTCTAGGTTCTAAGACTCCTTAATATCCTACTTATTTATACTAGTTAGGTATAGAGATCTAGACCTAAGTACTAATCTAAACTACTTAGTAATATAAAGTTTATACTCCTAACTACTAGTCTGCTAAACTATATCTACTATATATATGCTAGTATTAATTAGCTAAGTAATATATATTAGTATGTTAAGCTTATAGTAGAACTTCCTTAAAGCTCTAATATTATTAATAAAGAGAGCCTCTAAATAACTACTAGACTATATAGGATTATACTAGTATACTATACTATCCCTCTAATCTATAATTATGCCTATAAAGTGTCTATACTAGGCTAAGAATAAGGGGAAAATAACTAAATTAGCCTCTCTTTATATTACGTTATAGATTTCCTAAGTTAGTATTACTAACTTAGGCTCCTAGTTATTATCTAAATAGCTTTCCTAGTATAGGGGGATAATAGTAATCTGTCTTTTTGCTTTTAGACCTTAAGCTATAATAACTATTATAGCTATAATTTTATCCCTAGTAATCTACTACTTAGATTATATATATCCTTATAGGTTATAATAGTTACTAAGTACTATTTAGGCCTATCTATATCCTATATCTTCCTATTATCTATATTTATTTAGTCCTTAGAATACTAAATTAAATTAGCTTAAGAACTAATTAGTATCTTCCTATATAAGCTAATTAGGGAACTAAGCATTAGAAGGTATTAGGAATAGTTCTTATATTAGAATCTAAGTAGGGTACGCTACTATCTTACTAGTAAAGTAAATATAAGCTTTTAGGTTATAGAACTAAGACTCTTAGGGCTTAAGTTCTTTAGTAGGAGGCGTATATCTAAATAAGATAATTTAGTTCTTATCCTAGGTACTATAGTAGAATTAGCTGTTATTCTAGAGGTCTTAGTAGGTATAGACGTCCTAGATTTATAGATAGCCTATTACACAAGTAAGAGGGGAAGGAGCTAATAGGGATACTATTATTATCTATTTAGAGGTGTTATTAATATATATGTTCTAAAGAGAAAAGATATAATAAAGAAAGAGGTACTACTAGATCTAAATAAGGAATTTAATATATGTTTTTATTATTATTAGTAGAGGGAAGGGAATAGTTAAGGAGGGGGGGTAAAAGAAGGCCTTTAAATAGGTTTCTAAGAGAAGGGGTTATAAATTATAGCTTAGTAGCTATAGTAAGAGCGTCTAATCTAAGAAAGGAAGGAGTAGATATAGTAAAAGAGAATAGTAAGATATTTATAGGGTAAAGGAGAGGGGTAGAAGGTTAAAGAAAGGTAAATAAAGGTAAGGGTTAAATAAGGTTAAGTTAAAAGGTAAATAAAGTCTAAAGTTTTAAGAGGCTTCCTCCTTTAGTTACTTTTAGAAGGAGCAGCCCTTATTACTTAAAGGAAAGTCCTAAGGGTAAGAGGGTAAAGGCATCTAGAGTATTTGTTTAGAGCCCTAGTAACTTTAACTTATAGGTAAATTATAGTAGAGGTTATTAATAATTTATAGTAGTAATAAAGTTAAAGGGTATATTAGAGCCTTACCTCTAAATAGTAAATACCTTTTAGCTAGTTTACTCCTTCTATTTCTAAATTACTACTCTTTTATTATAGTAACTATTTAGACCCTCTTCTTATTACTATAAAAGTAACTATCTTTTCTACCCCTTAGGGTTTTCTTCTTTTTCTCTTTCTTACCTACCTATATTAGAAACTAATATTATTACTACCCTTACTTTTTTAGACCTATACTCTTAACTTTTTGTTATTTCTTCTTTTAACCTTTTAGACTTTTAACCTTTTAGAATGTCTTCCTCTATTAATAAGTACTAGCTTAATAACTACTTATAGTAACCTATTAATCCCTAGTTTCTTTTAATACCTCCTCCTTTAAAGAAGGAGGCTAAGGCTTTTAGAGGCACTAAGTTACGCTTAGTAACGCCTACCTATCTTAATATAAGTTTCCCTAATAATATCTTTAAGGTCCTTCTTTCTCTAATATAAGGTCTAAATAGTTCCTTAAGACTACTATATAGGTTAATCTTCTATCCCCCTTTAGCTAACTATACTCTAAATTCTAAATTTATAACCCTTACCCTAATTAATCCCTTAAGGAAGCTACTATAGTCTTCTAGTAGGCGCTCCCTAATGCTACTATTATTTAAGGTGTTCTTAATACTTTTAGAAATAATAGTTATAAGTTCTAGTAGGCTATCTATATTAGTAAGGAGGTAGGATCCTACTTTAGGTCCTTCTCTTAGCACCTTATATAGCATGCCTTAGCTATAAATTCCCTACTAATATAAACATTTAGTATATAAAACCTAGTTCTATATAATTACTACGCTTAGAACTTTTAAAAGTTTATTAGTATAAAGCCTAGTTAGGTATAGAGTATAATACCTTATTATAACTATATTTCTTTACCCTAGTTATTCTATAACTACTATAGAAACTATATATTCTTAAAGGCTAAAAATAAGAAGTGCGACTTTTAGGAGAATAAGGGTTATTAGGGTTATACTAATCTATCTAGTAGCCCTAATTAGTACTCCCTTACTAATCCGGCTTATTATTAATATCTAAGTAGTAGGGGACTACTATTACTAGCGCCTCTAAATAATCTATTATTTAGGGCTATAAACTATTTCTATCTTTATAACTTCTAAGATTATACTAATACTCTAATTACTATACCTAGCTTATCTAAATAGACTAGTAGTACTATATCTATTCTAGAGACGTCTAGCTAGTTAGATATTAAGTACTAAAAGATAGGAAGTATAGTTATACCCTTTAGGAATAAGGTTTTAGTTCCTCCTTTAACTATTAAGACCTCTAAATAGCTATTAAATATATCTAGAGCTTTATTAGTTACTACCTAATCTACTATGTAAGGTACCCCTCTATAGTCCTTAGTAAGGTTATTAAGCTAGTATGGTTTTAGTAATAAGGAGGTAGGTAAAGATAGTAGTAGTACTAGTTTCTAGTAGTAATTAGTAGTTCTTTAATAGTATTATATAATTAGTTGGTTTGTAGTAGTTTGGGATCCTCTAATCTAAGTTATCTTCTTTCTTTATAATATAATTTCCTTATGTATTTTTAGCTCCCTATCCTTTATCCCCTATGTTATTCTTCTATAAAGAATAATATATATATTAAAGGAGGTAAAAATATAAGTTTACTAAAATTCAGATAAAAGGGAATTTTAATAATAAGCATTCTAAATAAGGATAAAGGAAATTAAAATAGGATTAGAGGGGTAGTATAAGCTAGCTAATAGAAGAAGTCCTTAATATCTACTAGGATATTACCTTAAATAGTACCTTTATCTATTAGGTAAAGGATACTATTAGTACCTATATAGTACTTCTTTAGCCTATTAGCCCTATATATTACCCCTATAATAAGTTCCCCTATAAGAGTTTCTAGGATATATAATAGGCTAATTAGGGAAACTAAGTAGACTCTAAATAGTCCCTTCTAATAGTAATTAGTCTTTCTAGCTACTAATATATCTATCTGGTAAGGAGTATTAAAGATAAGGACTAAATCTCCTGCCTATAGCTTCTCTAATTAGTACCTTACTATATGTTTCTTATTATATTGTTCTATAACCTTCTAGTAATACTTTATAACTATCTTAGCTGCTTTCTATCTGTCTTCTATAAGCTATTAGAAAGCTCTAATCTAAAGCTAGAGTTCCTCTTCTACTATTTAGACCTTCTCCTACTCTAGGACGTGCTATATCACAAGTTTCTCTTTAATTAGTATGACTATGTTATACCCTATAATAATATAGAAGGGTGTTATACTATAGCTTAGGTAGATAGTAGTATAATTAGTAAATAGGATAGTAGGTAGGATATGTCTAATATCTTTCTTTCCCTAATCTAACTATATTTATAAGGCATATACTATTATCTAATAACCTTTCTTAAGAATACTATTTGCCTTTAGGTTATAAGTAGAGGTAACCTTTCTATATCCCCTAATCCTCTTATTTAGAGCTTTAACATAACCTCTGTTTTCTTATCCTCTATCTATAATTAGAGTCTTATAGACCCTATAACAATAAATAACATCTTCCTATAGGAACTTTATAACGTTAGCTAAAGTCGTATTATAGAAGATTTACGCCTTAGGCCATCCAGATAGGTTATATTAGGCCTCTACAACCTTCTATTTCCTAACATATTAGACATCTAGGTAGACATACTAAAATAGCTAGGTATAGGGTGTAGTTAAGATATAAGGGTTATCTATATAAGCTAATTAAGCCCTTTAATAAGTATTACAGCCCTAAACTATAGTCTTAACGTCTATATATATCCTAGGCTAGAAGTATTTATCCTAGAGGTAGAAATAGGTTGCCTTACGTCCCTAATATCTAGTCTTATTATATGCCATACTAATTAGAGCTTACTACTAGGACAGGCTATTAATAACCTAAAGAGGGTTAGGAGTTCTATAAGTACCTCTTTTAAAGAGGATCCCATCCCTTACGATAAAGCATAGTGCTATTTTCTTAAACTAAAGGAACTTAGGTATTAGGATCCCTAGTAGGCGCTTAAGGGTAAGGAGAAAGTAAGTAATTTACTTTAAGTATGTTAACTATTCTTCTATAGAATTCAGTAGATCTAATAGAATATCTAGAAGCTAATTAAAATCTCTAGGTTTAAGGTCTTAATCTAAACAGCTATATGCTTTAAGGAAAAAGTTTTATGCTACTATTATTTAGAAAAGCTTAATATTAATAAAGTCTTTAATATCTTCTTTATCCTCTACTTCCTTCTAATTAGACAGTCCTAAAGGTTTTCTTAAAAGACTATTAGCTATAGAATTCTTCTTACCTAGAACATACTTAATCTTAAAGTTAAAAAGTCTAATCTAAGTTAGCTAATAAGTTATTATTACTAAAGGGATATTATTTGCTATACTATTAATCTAGGCTACTAAAACCTTTATATCTATCTCTAAGAGGAAATAGACTCTAAAGAGGTAGTTATAGAGGCGTTTTAGACTTATAAGAACTACCTACACCTTAAGCTTCCCTATATTATACTTAAGCTCTAGTCTATACTAGATACTACTTTTATATCTTATAACTATAAGTTTACTATTAATAATCTAACTAAAGGTATACCCCTATCCTTCTCTACTTATGTCTATAGTAAGGATAATCTAACTAGTATTAGGCCTAAAGTTAAGGATAATTAGAACTAAGCTTAAAGTTAGATTAAACTTAAGGGTATCTATTACTAGCTTCTAATCTAAGCCCTAAGAGAATTTCTTAGTTTTTTATAAGAGATATATAAGTAGGAGGGCTACCTCAGTAAAATAGGGAACCTAGGACTTATAGAATATAATAATACCTAAGAATAATTAGACATCCCTAACATCTCTATAGAGTTCCTATTCTAAAATCTTTAGAACTTTAGCTTAATCTAGGTATCTTCCTAACATCCTATAGAGATACCTAGTAATCACTACTAATTCCTAGCACTATTATAACTTTCCTCCTAAAATTATATATCCTAAGAGCTCTACGTTTATAAGAGTCTAATTAATATTACAGAGGTATTTATATATAAATCAATAAATACCTAGGTATCCTAGAATTAGTTTATTATTATAGTATAAGTAGGGGCCCTTAACACCTATATTGTCTATAAAAGCCCTATAACAATCTAGAATTAGATTATAAAGGATTTAGGTAATAATATAGTAGAATTAAGCAATAGAGTTAGTAGCACCTTAGGGTAGGTAGTAGTATCTAAATAGACCTAACAGTATTACAAATATTATAAGATTACAGCTTTTCTTATCTAAAAGGATCTAATTATACCCTAAGAAGAAGTCTAGCAGTAAGACAAGCTAGTCTATAGTAAAATCTTTAGAGAACTTATCTACCCCCAGAGGCAACTACACATTATAAAGAGTAACCCTATTATATCTTATTACTAAATTAATAAGTTATAGGTCGCTATCTTTCTTTAGAACTAAAAACTAAGAGTTTCTATATACGCTATAGCTTTCTTTAATAATACCTCTAATTACCTATTTATAGAGGACTTCTATAGCCTTAGGAACTAAGGCCTTAGGGATAGGGATCCCTTTTACTTACTATACTTTATAGGGGATAGTCTTAATAACCTAGGGTGGTATAACTATTAGGTTAAGTATCCTATATTCTTTAAACTCCTAGGCTAATACAGCCTTATAGTTAACTAGGATTTACTCTAGTAGCTTAAGCTCTTCTAGCTAGAGGTAGAGATACTAATTAATAATCTATTTTAGCCTTTCTAGCATAAGTTAGGAGTACTCTTTAATATTAGAAAATTTTAGTATAATTAGATCCCTATACAGCCTAGTAGACATAGTAAACTTTTCTCTAAGGGCTTTAATCTTCTTAACCTTTTAGTATAGGTTACTATCTAGAATAGACCTATTAGAGGGGTAGTTATCTATAAGGTGGATTTTTACTCCCTTTCTTTTATATATTATAAAGACTTTAGTAGTAGTAGTCTTCTTTATAGCATATATAATCCTTTCCTTAGTTTATTTTACTTACATAACTATAGTCTAAATTCTTTTCTAGAACTTCTAAGTCTCTAATTACCTTTATTACCTAGGTAGTATAGTCTTAGCTAATAGTAGTTTAGATACTATTTTTATATAGGAGTATCCCCCTATTATAGTTACTATCTAAGCAATTATAGCTATATAAGGTCTTATAAGATCTTCTGCTATATAGGTTATTAAGACCTCTACTTCTTAGTTATTTAGAGTTACTAAGACTATATCTCTATCCTTATAGTCTAGGTCTAGGTAGTATTAAGGGCTAGTAGTAGTCCTAAGGCGGCTACTAGCACCTAGTTTTTTAACTCTTTATCCCTAGAGATTATCTATATATAGCCCTCTAGGTTAGGTAGTATATAGTTAAGCTTAGCTTCTATATTCCTCTAAATAACTCTAATAGGGATCTATATAAGAGTATTGCTTATAGTAAAATTTATGCTAATTAGTCCTCTAGACTAACCTAAAGTTATCTAGCTATCTATAATAAACAGAAGGCCTAGTAATAGTAGTTCTAAAACATAATCTTTATTAGTAATAAAGAAGTATAATTAGACCTTATACTTATTAATATAGACATCTACGTAATAGAACCCCTTAAAGTATAAATCCACCTAATTAGTCCTATAGGTCTTTATTACAAGCGTTATATAGGTAAAGGGGATGTTAGCTCTCTTAACATATTATCTTATTAGGATATTAACCTATACTCCTATATCTAGAATACTACTAATTATTAGGGTAGTAATTTCTCTATCAGGCTGCGTTATCTTTACTTTAAGCTAAAGGTAAGCCTTTAATATAACTACCTCTAGTAGCTCTAAAGGGGGCGTAATATAGGCTACTCTTACTATCCTAGCTACTAAGGGTTTTCCTACTTTAATAGCTTAGTTATATTCTCTAATTAGACCCTTAACGTCTAACTTTTAACTAGGCTTAGTTATAAGGTTAATTAGAGAAGATAGTACTAAGAGAAAAACCCCTTCTAGCTTAGTTACTTTATATCTATAGTCTTTTAAAGTATTTACCATAGCCTTATTAAACTTAGGCTATATTTGGCGTAGGAGTTTAGTAGGTAGAGAGACTAGGGTATTAAGTTTCTTTTCTATAAGACGGCAAGCTTCCTAGGTAAAATCTAGCTTTTAGGGCTGTTTAGAAGAAAGAGTAGGTATATCCTTTAGCTTCTTAGAGGGAGGGGTAGGAACCCTAGCGGCTATATCTTTTAGGGTTTAAGGTTACTAAAGAATAGTATACGTAGGGGTAGTTATAGTTAGTTTAGAGGATAGAGTTAGATTATCTTAGTCAGTAATTTCTATAGTTTTAGGCTCTTTAAAAGTAACCCTTTTCTTACTTAGAATCTTAACTATAATGTTCGCCATAGGTTTTCTTAAGTTAACTATATATAAGCCCTATATATACTTCTAGGTTATAGTCTTAGGTATTTTTATAGGGTTGCCTCTAGTAACTATAAAGACGTAAGAGGTATTAGACTAATTAGAAGGGGGAATAACTACTTAAAGGTACCTAATAGCTTAGGTAGTAGGTTCTAACTTAGAGAATATTACTTCTAGGAAGCTAGCTTAAGTTTACTAGGGTAATCCTATTTAATAATTAAGGATCTCCTTAGTAATCTATTTAAGAATAGGGTTATTATAGAAGTTTAAAACATAGCTAAGTAATATAGTCTAATTAGTATATCCTTAGTTATAGCTTTTATTAAGAATAGTATAGGGAATAGTAGATATTAGTAAGCTACCTATTTATTACCTATATTTCTATAAACCTTAGACTAATAAGAGAAGCTAAGCATCTTTATCTATTATATACTACTTATATTCTCTAATCTAAGTATAAGAAGTAAAATAATAGTACTAATACTAGTCCTTTAGTCTACTAACCTATTTGTATAGGTCTAATCTGCCTATATTAACTAAGAAAACTTATACGCCTAGGCGAGGGTAGGCTAACTAGTAATAGATCTTTAGTTTAGTAAAGTCCTTAGCTAGATTAGGCTTAGTGCTAGAAGGCTTTATAATCTTAATGTTAATTAGGGTATATTACTACAGCTAAGGCTGCTAGTTCTACCTAGTTGTCTATTTAGACTATCCTAAGGTAGACCTTAAAGTTGTTATCTAAGAATTAGAGGTAAAGAAAGGAGAGTACTCTTTCTTATAGGTAATTATATCTAGTAGGGTAGACTTAAACTTAAGATAACTAGTCTATTAAATAAAGGTATTAAGAGTAATACCTAGCTTATCTATAGCGTCCTTAATAGTTTCTTACCTAAATTACTTATATATAGTCTTAATTAGAGTTTAGTCTGTTATGTTATAGAGCTTCTATTGCTTTGCTTATATAATAACGTTATTAATCTTAATAAATAGGTTCTAAGTAGTAGTAAGATCCTAATTAGAGATAATAGGTCCCTTAGTTACTTTCTTAATTTGCTCTTCTTTATCTAGGAACTAATTAGCGTCTTGTCGTCTAAACTTAGTAAGAAGGTAGGCTTTTCTATTAGTCTAAGAGAGAGACTTAATAGCATCCTTAATAGGGGTCTAATAGTCCCTACCTATAGAATAGGCAACTAGGGTGCCTATATAGTAATAAGGGACTCTAGTAATCTTATATTAGTCCTTAAACTTCTCTAAGAACTTAATAATATTATTACCCTTAAAGATAGGAGATCTATCCTAGCTAGGTATAAAAAGCTTATAAAAGTTATAAATATTATTCTAATTAGTATATAGAACTAACTAAGTAGTAGGGGTAGCTAGGAGGCGCTTTATAATAGCCTCTAGGAATCCTTTTATAGAGGGAGGGGTTATATAAGTAGTTACTAGGACTAATAGCTAAGGTATAGTAGTAGCTAAGGTTTTAGTTCTAAGTCTAATATCTTACTAAGATAGGCCTTAGGTGTTACTAGTTCTAGTTACTAAGTTGCTATTATTATCTAAATTAGAAGTAATTAGTAGATCCTAGTAAACTGTAAAGTTAGCCCTAGGAGACTTATACTAATTAGCCCTATCTTTAGGTAGAGTATTAGCTAGAGGAAGAGAGGAAGACCCTTTAGTTCTAAAAGACATATACTAGTTGCTTATAGTTAGTATTAAAGTAGTATTAAGTAATTCTAGAGAGTTTATAATTCTTATAATAGTTTTATAATTATTATATTCTAAGTATTAGTAGGTAAGACTAGCTAAAGACTATCCTATAAGCTAAATTAAAGTTGCTAGGATAGTTCCTATAGTCTAAATAAAGGATTTTCTATAGGAGATAGCTCTAATTAGATTTTCTATAGAGATTATTACTAATTTTCTATATATAATTTTCTATCCTTAGGTAATATTATATAGCTGCTTATATTATAGAGCCTATTAAGGGTTATAGGTATCTTAAGTATTACCTATTACTAAAATTAATATATAAAGTAGGGGTGACCTAATTAGGTACTACTTATATCTATTAAGTAATCTTTTCTCTAAGGTATAATCCTTATTTTATATACTAAGGACTACCTAGAAAACCTAAAGGTTATCTATTGCTAAAATTATTTTACTAAAATTGTTTTACTAGTATTATTTTGCTTATACTATTACTAAATCTAAGTTTTTCTTATCTCTAAGTTTTCATTACTTACTATATTATCTATCTTAATAGTTACTCTAAAGGTGTTAGTAAAGAGGGAGGGAGAAAGAAGCTATAGGACGCTTAATTAGTAGTCTATACTCTATCTATTTAGACTTATCTTTACTATTAATAACTCTATTTCTAGAAGGGGAGACTATTAAAAGCATATAGGGTGTAGTTTAGGACTTAGGTTGTAGTAGAGCTATGCAAAAGGACATAACAATACTATACTACTCTAAGTAACTTAGGTTCTATATCTAATCTGACATAAGGGAGATATAATCTGTTTAGAGCTTTTAAGGTCTAAACAGATATATCACCCCCTAATTAGACATAGTAAAGATCTCCCTATTGCCTAAGTTACTATGCTAAACTATATTAATAAGGGTATAAGGCTTTAGTTTAGAGTATTATTTTTAAAAGACAAATAAGTATGTAAAGAAGTACTTATTTTTTCTTTAATCTAGGGTGTGCTATGTCTATCTAATTATACTCTCTTAATAGATACTTAAGTAAGTATCTATAACTTATAAAGGCTCTAAAGAAAACAAAAAAAAAGAAATTACCGCTTATTAACTTCTAAACGGTAAATATAGTAACCCTAACCCTACTCTACTAGTATACCTTAGGTACTAATAAACCTAAGGTAACTTACTACTACTAGTAAAGAGTCTTATCCTCTAGAATAAATACTTATAAGCCTAATTAGGGTAAGAAGTATCTATACTTTATAGATTTAAGGTCTTTAGGGATAAATTAAGAAATATATACTATTATTACTAAGAGTATTTAGTTATATATACTTAAAAGTTTATAACTATTACTAATAAGATTCTTATAATAAAAGGTACCTTAATTAGACTATAAAGGTCTAATTAGGGTAAAAATATTATTAAGAGTATAATAAATACTACTATTATATAAGATTTTATATATTCTCTTTACGTCTATATCTATTCTTTTCTATATATAATTTTATAATATCCCTCCTCCCCTTATATTACCTACTACTTTATAATTAAATAGTACTCTACTTAATTAGGCTTATAAAATATAGAAAACCTATAAAAATAAAAAAGTAAAACCCTACCCTATTTTAATACCTATATTATATTATATAGCTATAAAAGATAGTTTTTAAGTAATAATAATAAGCTAATAGTAAGGATTAACTATTAGGCTATTTCCTAAGTAGTTAGTAACTAAATAAGTATTATAGCCTTCTTATTATTAGTATACCTCTAAATAATAAGTCTTAACTTCTTATATAAGGTCTTATTTCTACTCTTAATTTTATATACTAATTATAACTTAAATATATAAATACCTCTATAATGTTTTTTATTATACTAAATAATATAGAATATACTATAGGCTATTAATCTCTTAATCTCTTAGTAATTAGACTACTTAAATAGTTTACTAAGTATAATTATTATACCCTTCTTATAAAGTTTAATAGTAAGTATATAGTTAGTATCCTCTTTTACTATAAAGTAGTTAGTAATTAACTAGTTAGTTTTAGTAGTAAACATTTCTACTAGGTTTTTTTATAAGTAGCTATAGTATTATTACTATAGCTATTCTATAATAACTATAATACCTTTACGTATTTTACCTCCCTACCTATTAAGTAGCTTAAAGGGTAGGATAGTAATACTAGTATCTTATACTTATATAGTATTATTAGAATCCTCCTTATATTAATAGTAAGGTTTTACTATAGTAATATAGAAGTTTTATAGGCCTTATAGTAATTTAACTATATAAGTTATACTATTATTAGAGAGTAACTAAAATAGGCCTTACTAACTATTCTTTTCTTACTATATATAGATAAGAGATTAAAAAGGTAGTATAATAGTAGCTATAGTATTTAAGCTATTATATATTACTAGTATATTATTTACTTATCTCTTAGTATAAATTTACTATATTTTCTTTATAGCTTTTTATATTACTTCTACCTATTTAATAGTTAAAAATACTAGTAGTAAATTATTATTAATTTATAGGTATACCCTAAAGACTAATAGGGTTAGTATAAGGCTATTTAGGCTAGTAGTATTATTTACTACTTTTACTACTATCTAGAGTATAACTTTAGGTTTTATATTTATCTCTATATAAAATATCTTATATATATAGTAAAGTACTATATAATAATATTTAAACTTTTTAATACTATTATAGGCCTTAATAGGTATCTCCTTAATATTAATAGATAATATATAAGTAGTATACTTAAACTTAGCTATATAGAAATTAAGGCCTATATTAGTAATAATTTAATTTAATAGGCTAAGATATATATTAATTTAGTATATCTATAACATACCTATATAGTAAGTAACATATTATAGTAAGTAATATATATCCTCCTAAATCTATCCTCTCTATCTTTAGGATAACTTTTCTCTATATATAAATATATAATCTACCTTAATTAAAAGCCGTATTATCCTTACTATCTAGGCTATTAAAAAAGACCTAAAAATATCTATATAAAGAGCTACCTCTACCTTTAAGGTCCCTAAATTAACCCTCTACTACTAACATACTAGACGTATTATATAAGGTAAAAGACAACCTAATTTAATAAAGATAACCATATCTAAAGAGGAGGTAATTCTTAATTAAGTTATTAACCTAATTAATTAAGGGTTCTCTCTATAATAAGATAATATATAAGAAATAGCTAACTAACTCCTAAATATATATAATAGGATATATACTAGACCCTAATAGGTAGAGAACTTTATATAATATATCCCTAAATTAAAAATACGATTTTAATATTAAATTAATTATTAGAGGGCCTTAGCTAAGGATCCTATAATTATATAAGGCTAGTTTATACTTATATAAAACATAATTATAAATTATAGGATATAAGATTATAATATCTATAACTTTAATAAGACTAGCTTCCTAATAGGAATACTATTATATACTAAGGTTATTATAACCTCTAACTATAAGGGAAGGCCTTATATATAAGAGTATTAGCTAGGGGTACTTAACTAGGTGAGGCTTAATAGTAGGTATTAGTATATTATAAGACTTAAGCTTACTAAGTTCCTCTAGTATGGCTATAGCCACTTATTAAAACTCTATAGTAGGGCTGGCTTGTTAGAGGCTTAGCAACCTATTACTAAGACCTACTAGGCTAACTACTATAGATCTCCTTATAATTACTCCCCTCCCCCTAAGACTTCATCCCTAAAGTTATTATATAACATTATAAATAATACTAATAATAACTATAGTCCTTTTAGCCTAGAATATCCTTTAACAGCTTTATATGTTATAGAATCCTTCTTATTACTAGTATAGCTACCTTATTATTATTATTATAGTTCTTAATGTTTTATATTATTGTTTAGCGATATGTTACTACCTAGTTACTAGGTTAGGTACTAGTTCTTTAGACAAAAGATAGTTACGTAACAGTAAGGTAAATATATATTAGGCAGACTTTTCTAGCTTACTTTTCCTAGCTATTATGTTACCTAGTAAAAAGTTTTTCTTCTTCTACTAGCTAGTTTGTTTTCCTCTTTTCCTCCTCTCTTCTTTATACTTAGTAATATATTAGCAACTCTTTACTAACTTAATTACCTCATAATTAACTTTTTTTGCTTTATTTTCCCTTCTCTTTACTTCTTCTTTCTTACCCTACTATTATAGGCCTATTACTAAAATATTAGTCATCTTAAGAATCCAGATAGTTCTTAACTATAAATATAATCTACACGTCAGCTTTACTAGCCTTACTAGAGGCGCTTTATATATCTACTACCTTACTAGTATACACCATAACATTAATAAGCTTATCTATATTACTAGTTACTATATAGCTAAGTGTGTTATCTATTAGATAGATAAGAAGAAATATTCTACTATAAGTTATTACCTATTTAGTAATTACTCTATAAGTATACTAATAGTCTTAGGTACCCTAAGAGCTTTATAGTACTATATAGTATACTTAGAATATATTAATATTCTACTATTAGAAGGAGGTAGATAGTAAGCTTAGTAACCTTAACTATAGCTATATCCTTATTACTTTTACTACTTATACTTCTACCTAGGAGCGTATTAGTAACTATATTACTAACCTATTAGTTAGTAGTTATAAGGTCTATCTTAAGTAGGTAACTCTTTAGGAGCTTATATCTAACTATAAGTATATAGCCCTTATAATTTAGGTCTAGGTATATTATTAACCCCTCTATAATTACTCTATAACTAACTTATACTATAGACTAGTCTTCTTAATACTAATAATAAGGATAAAATCTAAAACTATCTTAGTACCCTCTAGCTAGTATACCTCTATAATAATAGCTATACCTACATACTATAGTTAGTAATAGATTTACTTAAAACTTATAATATTAAGGCTAAGCCTAGTATTACTATTAAGGGTATTACTAACTTCCTATAGTTTAAGAAGTTTTATAAACTTATTAGTAAGTACTTAGTAAATAACATCCTAACCTATATTATTACTATTTATAGTACTAGTCCTATTAGTTATAGTTAAAGTACTTAGACTCCTAGCAAGCATTACTTACTTACTACTACTTATATCCCTAGCAGCCTAGATAGTAACACATCTAAGTCTAAGGCGTCTAAGCTTAAGGGTTCTCCCTCTAAGTTATATACTAAGCACTATAAGGTTAGTAAGGACTCTATAACTTACTCTACTATTAATACTCTCTAGGCCCTCTATCCTAATTTCTTAGTAATAGTTTATAAGGCTATAGACTTAGACGTAGCTAGTTACCCCCTTACTACCTTTTAGGTAAATATTCTATAAAAGTTTAATAATACCCTTATTACTATAGAGAATAAGGTTACTACCTAGGGTGGTATGTTTAATACAGACGTGTATATAGTAAGCTTAGACTCTATTATAGTCCCTAATGCGGCTTCTAGCCCTTCTAGCCCTTTTAGCCCTATTAGTAATGGCTTACTAACATTTACCTAGATATCCGCCACAGCTATTAACGCTAAGAACGCCCTTCTCTCTCTTTTCTATAATAACATCTAGCATCCTCTTATAGAGTCTACTTACTAAAAGATTACTGCCTGCTAGGCAGCCATCTAGTATGCTGCTAAGTACCCTTACTCTAGCTACTCTAAGGGTAAATAGGCTAGTCCTAAGGACTTAACTAATAAGGAGAAGACCACCCTTAATAAGTATAATAACCTCCTTATTACTATGCTTAATACTTACTATACTATTAAGCTTCCCTTATCTAACCCTTTTAATCTAGATGCCTAGATATAGCCTCTTTACTAATCGCCTTATAATCCTTCTATATTATTAGTATTATTCTTAGGTTTATAAGTAGTATTTAGTAGAGAAAGAAAAAGGGTTTTAGGTAGTCTTATAATAGACTTATGTTTAGTAAATAGTTACTAATAGTACTCTACTTATCCTACTTCTTATAAACTTACTTCTTCTATCTCTTATACTTCTTAACTACCTTTTTAGTACCCTCTAAGTAGTCTAGTAGCTCCTATATATTATACTTAACTAGCTATCTAGCCTACTTAACTAGATACCTAAGGTTATTACTACTACCTTAGTAAGTAATAACTTCCTCTACCTCCTAGATGTTATCTTTAAGGTCTAACTCTAGAAGCTCTACTATACCTTTAGTAACCTATTACCCTATAGTCTATAGTTCTAGTAGTAATACTAGGAATATATTATATATATATCTATACTACTTTAGTAGATAGACTTAGTATGCCTAGCGCCTAATCCTCTCTATAATAGCTACCTTAATAAATTATAGTACTAACTTCTTATTCTTAAACTATATGTTCTTTATTAATAGTCTAATAACCTCTCTATAATAGAACTCTTTTAGCTAATACCTCTTATTATAGTAAGCAGCCTAGGACTCTATAGCCTTTACCTAGGTATGCTCTACCTACCTCCTAACTTTAGTAGTATGTTTAATATACTCCTATACTCCTTATATAGTTAGCTTATAGCTAGGTATATACTTAATAAATCTAGGGTTATACCTATAAAGTGCTATAAATAGAGATACTCTAATAGTTAAGTACTTACTATTGTTATATATAAACTCTGCTTTATCTAACTATACTACCTAACAACTTAGTAAGCCCTTAGCATATAGTTATAAGTATCTCTCTAGTATCTAATAGGTCTGTTCTATTTAACTATTAGTCTGTAGGTAGTATATAGTAGATAGTTAGTAACGTATTACCCTCTCCTTTATAAACTCTTCCTAGAAGGAGCTAGTAAACAGCTTGTCTTAATTACTTATAATGCCCTCTAGCGTCTTAAACCTATATTTAACCCTTTTGTATAGGATCCTCACTATCTATACTACGTTCAACGTCTTCTTAGTTAGAATAAACATTACAAACTTAGTTATCTAACATATAATAACTAGAATATAGTTGTATTTAGCGCTATTATTATAAGCACTTAGCGACAGCCCTATAATAAAATCTAGTAAGATTTCTTAAAACGGGTATAATAGTAATAGTAGCGACTATAACTACCTGTATGGCTTATACTATAGGACTATAATGCTAAGGTAGTGCTTATAGTCCTTAATATACTCTTATACATCCTTACTAATTCCTTCTTAATAGAACTTCCTTAAGATAAGGTTAAGAGTCTTTATTACTCCTATATAACCTACCCTAGGGTTATTATAGTATTAGTAAAAGATCTTAGTCCTTAGTAATTCTACCTATAGGATAACTAGTCTTCCCTTAAAGAATAGGGTGCCTATATTATTAATAGTATATATTTTTAACTTACTAGCTATACTATATACCCTTACTAATTATAATAGATAAAACTTATCTTTAGCCTATAGTCCTTAGATAAGTTCTTCTATCTTATGTATTTAGTATAGTACTAATACTGTTTTATTAGGCATAAGCTCCTTTATAACCTAACATAGGATATACTACTCTAGTATAGCAACCCTAGCTCTATTAGGCCCCTTAGTTACCTAGGCAACTTCCTACTAAGCGTTTACTAAATCTTCCCTTACTCTCTAGCCTTAGGTTGTTATAGTAGTAATTGTTACTAAATAACTAAGACGCCTTATAGCCTACTACTAGTCCTAAGGAGAGGATTCCTCACCCTAAGAGCTATCTACCTTATAGCTAGGGTTATAAAGTAATACCTTTACTACCTAGATATATACTTTAGTAGTCTTACTTATTCCTCTAAGGTTGCTAATTATTTACTATATCTCTAGTAGTAATTTGTTAACTAGCTGTAATTTCTTTACTAAAGTTAGGAGGACGTCTATATATAGTACTTCCCCCTCTATATAGTCTAGCCTTCTAGATAGACTATCTATAGGGTTTGTCTTCCCTAATTAGTGTTCTAAGTTAAAGTTAAATACTAATAACTTATATACCTAACAGGCAAGCCTTCTATAAAGGTCCTACACTAGCATGCTAATAACTCCCTTTAGCGCCTAATAGTCTATTAAGACTATAAACTTCTCTAATAGCCCTAAAAGGTAATAAGCCTAATACTCTAATCCTTCTATAATAGCTAATAGCTCCTACTGCCCTATGGCCTATTATTATTCTATATCTAAAAGCTTCTACAACTAGTAAGCAACCAGTTACTATTATCCTTCTACTAGCTAGGACAGGATGGCCGTAACAGCCTTAACTAAAGTGTCTGTCTCCACATAGGTAGGTCACTAGGGATTCCAGTATGTAAGGATAGTTACTAATAAGAAGGCAACCTTTAGCTAATTAAAGGTATTATTAGCCTTTTTAGTCTATTTAAATACGTATAAGGCATCCTTATATCCCTTTAGTAGCCCTATTATTAGTACTATAATACCTAAGTATCTAGGAATAAACTTCTAATAAAAGTTACAAAATCCTAGGAACATCTAGACGTCTTTTATTAACATAGGCACCTTCCACTTAGTAATTATTTACACATAAGATTCATCTATACTAATACCCTTAGGGGTAATTATATACCTTAGGAACTTAACCCTCTATTAATAGAATAAGTATTTTAAGAGTTTTATAAACAACCTAAATATTCATAACTATTAGAGGACCTTCTTAAGATCTTTAGTATGCTACTCTCTTATAGTAGAGTAGATTATAAGATTGTCTATATATATAATGTAATATATGTCTAGTAGTTTACTAAGTGCTTAGTAAACATACGCCTAGAATGTTACTAGAGTATTAGTTAGTCTAAATAGCATAACTATATACTTAAAGTAGCTATATTAGGTTTAAAATATAGTCTTCTAGTAGTCTTCCTTTTTAATATTAATATAGTAGTATATATTATAGATATTAACCTTAGATATCTACTTTACTCTATAAAGCCTATCTAATAGTTTGCTAATTAGTAGTAAAGAATATTAGTTCTTAATTATAACCTAATTAAGACCTTAATAGTCTATATATAACTATATAGTACTATCCTTCTTTAGTATAAAGAGGATAGGTGCTCTAGCCTTACTAATAGACTCTATAATACAACTATTCGCTAAGTTCTTAGTAATATATTAGTAAAGCTCTTTTAACTGCTTCTCGTTTAGTAGGTATATTAGACTATATGGCGGCTTTGCGCCTAGTATGAGGTCTATTAAGTATTTAGCCTTAACGTATACTTAAGGTCCTATTGCTAAGCCTTTATTAAAGGTGGCTGCCTTACTCTAAAGTTCCTCTAGAAGGCCCTCTAACTAAGGAGGTTCCTTTTATAGCCCTACTTTATAAGAGATATATAATACATATATATATTCCTTATTCTTAATAATATTACAAGCTATCGCCTTAGGCTTAGTAATTAAGATTAATTTATAGTACTACTTATTAGTAGCTATATTAATCTAAATACCTTCCTAGCCTATAGACTATCTTAACATAAGGATATCTACTTAGTCCTCTCTATAGTTAGCTTTAATAGCTAGTTACTAAATCTTCTATAGCTAACCTTAGTAGTTAATTAGGAAGAAGGTTAGCTAGTAAGCCACCCCTTAGCTTATAGTCTTACTAGTAAACAACTTTAATACTAAGGCTTTAGCCTTTATAGGCTTTAGGCCTAGGTGTTATACTAGCCTATAGCTAATAAGGTCTACCTCTAAACATATATCTATTACTACTTTAATAACCTTCTCTATATCCCCTTATAGGATAATTACTATACCCTTAGTAATAGGTCCTACTAGTACCCTTAGTTTCTTAGGTATAGATGTCTAGGTAGTAATACCTATGCCTACTTATTTCCTAATAAGTTAAGCTTAGTAACTCTTAAGTAGATCCTAACCTACTATACTATAGTAGCCTTCTAATCTAATTAGTAACTAAATAGCCTACTATTACTTATACTACTAGCCTTCTTCTTAAGGTATATAATAGATATATACCCTTTCTAGAAATAGGTATAGTATTAGATTCTATCTAGCTAATCCTTTAGTAACTACCTACTATGTTAGTTACCCCTAAATAGTCTATAGTAGGACTCCTATAATTTAAAGTCCTTAGGTATCTCCTTCTACTAATCCTACTAAAATAGTACTAGCCTCTATAGTTAATTATTAGTAGGTAGTAGACGCTTCTTACTATCCTTCCATAAGTTGTCACTAACCCCTTAGCAGTCGCGTAGTAACTATAGGTGGTCCGCCTTATATGCTATGTCTCTTAGGTAGAGGATAGGTGTCTTCTAGTAAATTATCTTATCCTATAATAAGGCTAGGAGGCTAAAGAAGTACTAATATGCCTTAGCCTTTAACTCCTCTATACCCTCTATTCCTAAGTTATAGTATATTACTAACTACTTAGTAAGGTACTATAATAGGGTCTAACTATTACCTATATGCTTCCTCCTTAGCTCTTACTAGTAGTCCCTCTCTTAGGCCTCTAGGTTAACATACTATTAGCAAACAAACACTAAGAAGTCCTCCTACTTTAAGGGCTTAGTAAGGCCTCTCTTATAGTTATACTACTATGTCTATAATATTAGGGATACCTTTAAAAGGGCCTATTTAACTTACTATTTAACAGTACTCCTAGGGTAGAGCCTATTTGCTACCTCTATTATAATAATCTAGTCTGCTACTTAGGTACTAGTAGATTCCTCTCTAATAGTCCTATAATTATAGACTAGGGGCTTCTTATACTCCTTCTTACTAAGATACTATGCTAGTCTCTTAGTAAGCTCTTATAAAAGGCGCTTATAATACTACCTCTCTTTATAGTATTCCTTAACTATAGCTCTTATAGTCTCTTAGAAATACAACATTATTACCTACATAGGGTCTATAGGTTCTAAGCCTAGTATAGCTATACTAGTACTACGACGTATACTTACACTTAGCCGGCTCTATAACTACTTAGTAATAAATACCTTATTAGCCTTATCTATTAGTCTTAGGGAGGCTAGAGAGCACTCCCTTAATAAAGTTCTTCTATATGTTTCTTTATAGTTATCTTATAACTTAGGCCCTATTATTAAGGGTAGTTAATCCTTAGCGTTATACTATAGGTACTCTACTATAGATAGTTATAACTTATCTATACTAGTAGTATGTTACTAGAGTATTAGTAAGCTCTTAGGGTGTATCCTATTATTTAAATCTATTTTACCTACGCTAGTTACTCTAAAGAGATAGAAGCTTAAGAATTATAAGAGTATTAGCTAGGGGTACTTAACTAGGTAAGGCTTAATAGTAGGTATTAGTATATTATAAGACTTAAGCTTACTAAGTTCCTCTAGTACGGCTGTAGCCACTTATTAAAACTCTATAGTAGGGCTAGCTTGTTAGAGGCTTAGTAACCTATTGCTAAGACCTACTAGGCTGACTACTATAGATCTCCTTATATTATATAAAGCAGCCTAGTAATGATAAATAGGTTTTTATTATTTAGGGTATATATATAGATAGCTAGGTAATACCTCTATATGTTATTATAAAGGGTAAATATTACCTCCTCTCTTAGTATACTAATAGCTAATTCCTAGCTATATAATATATCTATCTAAGTAAAAATAGATAGATAATAAATAATATTAGCCTAGATTAGTTAAATTATTTTAATTAATATATAAAGTCTTATATAAAGGGTACTTATTACCTCTTAATTCTTAATAGCTATAATAGCTATAAATTAACTAACTTTAATAAATACTATAAGAAGGAGAATATTATTACTTTTTATATGCCTCCCTATTTATTATATAAGCTTTAGCCTCTTAATATTAGGTGTTTTAGCCTATTAAAGTATTTATATAGTAAGGAAATTAAGAAGATAATATAGATATAGATTTTATATATTATAAAGGATAACTTCTTTCCTACCTTTAAAGTAGTATTCTTTACCTCTATAGGTAAAAATAACATATAAGCTAGTTTTAGATAGGTAGGCCTTATACCTTTTAACCCTAAAGTAGTTATTTCTTAATTAGATTTTAAGCTAAAGACTCTAATACTATTAAACTTAAGGCTAAGTAGCTAAGGCTCCTAGGACCTAAAGATACTAACTATAGTACTAGAGGGTATATAAAGTACTACTTCCCTTAAAAGGAAGATCTAGGTATATTAAGGTAGCTTACTAATAGTAATATATAAAGTAATTAACTTCTAGGCTAAAGGTATTAGTAAGTTAGCCTATAGGCTTACTATTATTAAGGCTAAGAACTATAAGCTTTATATAGGGATAAAGGTACTAAGTAAGTACTAGAGGGTAAAAAAGACTAGACTATATCTTAAAGGGTTACTTAATACTACTAAAGTAGAGGCACTATAAGGAGAAAAGAAAGGCGTTAGTACTAGGGGAGAGAATAACCCTTAGGAGGAGGGTTATATAGAAGGCACTAAACTACATATATAATAATATAGTAATTATAGAAAGCCTAGGTATAATATATAAACCTATAAAGTAGTTTAGGATAGTAATAAGGAAGAGGGTAATTAGTAGTTTTAATTAATTTTATATGTTATAGCTAAATTTACTTATATAAAAGGTAGAAGGGTAGAGGAAAGTATGTTACTTACTATAATGTGTTACTTACTATATAGGTATGTTAGTACTTCTTATATATATTCTATAGTAATAGCTTAAAGGAATCTTATAGTATTAAAGGTAGTTACTATATTTATAATATATAAAACTAGCTTATTACTATTAAGGTATATTATATTAATAATAACCTTATAGTTAAACTTATAGTTATTATAAAGGATAAATTTAAACCTTTTTAGTATCTTTAAATTTAACTAGTAGCTATAATAAAACTTATTAATCTCCTTAATATTAGAGATTACTATCTTATAGCTAGTATATTAGAGTACCTTATAAAGGTATTAAACTAAGGGGTAGCTAAATTAGTATTATATTTACTATAATTTACTATTAGTTAAGTAGTATTAGGTAATAATATACTTAGGTTATTCTTATAGTATTTATATATAGCCCTATTTCTATATAATAGGTATAATCTTATTATCTTTTACTAGTATATTAGTAAGATTATTAAACTTTACTTTATAGTAGTTTATTATTAGGGGATTACCTAGGGGGTAGTAGTTAGGGAAAGTAATAGAGGATATCGCGATAATAGGTATAGGTAATAATATAGAATTTAACTTAACTACTCCTAACTAGTTGCTCTAGCGTAAGGGTTTTCTATGTGTGTGCTGATGACTAATAGCCGGGCTGATATATCGCTAAGGGCCCGCCGATTAATCCATAGGCATCCCACCCCTCGGCCTAGGGATATTATTATAATTGCCCCCCCTTTTTAAAGGGCTGGTCCCTAGGCTATACTCCTATTGTTAGGTGCTCTTTAGCTGTTGCTAATTATAGGTATAGATGGATTCTTATTATTACTTACTGTTAGATTTAAACTATTGTTCTGCTAGGTGCTCCACAAGCTATTACTAATTATAAAGTATTTATTTATTTATTATATTTATCAGATAGGTACTCTTTAAGCTTTTACTTATTAATAGGTAAAGGGATTTTAACCTATAGACTTAACTTATAATATATATCTAGAGGGTAATTAGTTAATTACTAGGTGCTTAATAAGCTATTATTATAGGTAGATACTCTAGTTATAGCTATATATAGGTACTTTCTTCTGCTATTACTATATTAGGTACCTTTACTATTACTATATTAGATACTATTAACTATATCTATTAATTACTCTTTTATATCCTCTTATAAGGAATTAAACCTTATTACTACTTTAGTAGTATATTACTAACTACTTAGTAGTATATTACTAACTACTTAGTAGTCTATTACTAAGGCCTAGTAGATTACTATCCTTTATCTAATAAGTCTACTTTAATCTAACGTATAGGGAACCTAGCTATTACTATGTTTACTATTATAGTTGCTATAGTTACTCTTAGTATATAGTAGACTAATATAATATACCCCTTTTTGTTATACTTATTATATATCTTATTATAATAATAATTATCTATATTATAACCTTTTTTAAGATAGATAGTATAGTACTAGTCTGACTTATCTAGGCGTTACTTTACTAATAGCTCTATAATAGTAGGTTCTTATATCTAGATATATATCCTCTTTACTAACAGCTTAGTAATAAATACGTAATCTAGTGTCTTAGAAGTCTGCTCTAAGGTGCTTTAGGATTAGTCTTAGTTAGTATAGAGCTCCTATAGTTACTCTACTACTAAGGTAATATCTCTTAGTTGCTATAAGGCATACTTCTAACGTATTAGTACCCTCTATAACCCTAGTTATAGATAGTAGAAGAATAAGAAGGCTAGTAGCTAATTCTCTTCTAGGTCCTTAGTGCCTAAGGCCTAATAGATTACTAACTATTTGGTAAAGAATTATAGAGGTAACTAGTCTTTCTAATAGGCCTTATAGAGCTAGCTATATAGGCGTCTCTCCTAGAGCTCTAGATTAACATGTGATTAATAAATAAATACTTTAAAGGTTACCTACTAGCTAACATCTCTATTACCTATTATGTTAACTATAAATTAGTAGTTATGCTACTATGTCTAAAGCACTAGGGTTACCTTTATAAGAGCCTATTTAATATAGTGGTTTTCTAAGGCTGTTAGATAAAGCTAATTGCCTACTAAAATTGCTACTAGCTAATCTGATACTTACTCTAGTGTGCTGTTCTCTAGTAGTATGCCGTAAGTATATGCTAGAGGGCGTTTATATTGCTTTGCTGTTACTAGATGATTGGTAAGTAGCCATAAAAGCATTATATTTTGCTCCTAAATAACCTATATTAGCTTAATTATTAATAGGTTAGATAGGGATAGGTTTAATAATAATAGATCTATGTTAATTAATTAGTAAGTAGTTACTAAAGAATATGTTAATTATAATAATAGTTATAAAGTCCCTTTATCTATTACTTAGGCTGACTACCTCTAGGAGGTTAAAGTTAAATAATTATTAGGGGATTACCAAGGGGGTAGTAGTTAGGGAAAGTAATAGAGGATATTGTGATAATAGGTATAGGTAATAATATAGAATTTAACTTAACTACTCCTGACTAGTTGCTCTAGCGTGAGGGTTTTCTATGTGTGTGTTAATAACTAATGGCCGGGCTGACGTATTGCTAAGGGCCTGCTAATTGATCTATAGGCATCCCGCCCCTCGGCCTAGGGATATTATTATATTTATATCCTTTAAATAAAAGAGGAATAAGGTGTTAGAGTGTATTATATAAAAGGTAAAATTCCCTATAGGTATAGGTACTTCTATAGTACCTATTAACTTAAAGTAATTACTACTACTAAAGTAAATTATTACTTTACTAGTAACATACCTACATAGCGAGTTACTACTTATAGTGAGTCGCTACTTTTCCTTTCTTTCTATCTCTTTGACCTTTATACTAACTTTCCTCTACGTACAAATATGTAATCTACCTTAATTAAAAGTCGTATTATCCTTGCCCTCTAGGCTATTAAGAAAGACCTAAAAATGTCTATAAAAAAAGCAGCATCTATTTATAAGGTCCCCTAAATAACCCTTTATAACTAACATGCTGGACGTGTCGTATAAGGCGAAAGACAACTAAATTCAATAAAGATAACTATATTAGAAGAGGAGGTAATTCTTAAATAAGTTATTAACCTAATTAATTAAGGGTTCCCTTTATAATAAGAAGACGTATAAGAAATGGCTGACTAACTCCTTAACGCACGTAATAGGACGCATACTAGACCCTAATAGGTAGAGAACTTTATATAACACGTCCCTAAATTAAAAATATGATTTTAATATTAAATTAACTATTAGAGGGCCTTAATAGAAGATCCTATAATTATATAAGGCTGGTTTATACTTATATAAAATATAATTATAAAGTATAAGATATAGGATTATAATATCTATAATTTTAATAAGACTAGCTTCCTAATAGGAATGCTATTATATACTAAGGTTATTATAACCTCTAACTATAAGGGAAGGCCTTATATAAAGTAGCCTAGTAATTAGGAATAGGTTTCTGTTATTTAGGGTGTATATATAGATAGCTAGGTGATACCTCTATATATTATTATAAAGGGTAAATATTACCTCCTCTCTTAGTACTAAAATAGCTAATTCCTAGCCATATAGCGTATCTATCTAAGCAAAAATAGATAGATAATAAATAATATTAGCCTAGATTAGTTAAATTATTTTTATTAATATATAAAGTCTTATATAAAGGGTACTTATTACCTCTTAATCCTTAATAGCTATAATAGCTATAAATTAACTAACTTTAATAAATACTATAAGAAAGAGAATATTATTACTCTTTATATACCTCCCTATTTATTATATAAGCTTTAGCCTCTTAATGTTAGGTGTTTTAGCCTATTAAAGTACTTATATAGTAAGGAAATTAAGAAGATAATATAGATATAGATTTTATATATTACAAAGGATAACTTCTTTCCTGCCTTTAAAGTAGTATTCTTTACCTCTATAGGCGAAAATAACATATAAGCTAGTTTTAGACAGGCAGGCCTTATACCTTTTAACCCTAAAGTGGTTATTTCTTAACTAGATTTTAAGCTAAAGACTCTAATACTATTAAACTTAAGGCTAAGTAGCTAAGGCTCTTAGGACCTAAAGATACTAACTATAGTAGTAGAGGGTATATAAAATACTACTTCCCTTAAAAAGAAGATCTAGGCATATTAAGGTAGCTTACTATTAGTAATATATAAAGTAATTAACTTCTAGGCTAAAGGTATTAGTAAGTTAGCCTATAGGCTTACTATTATTAAGGCTAAGAACTATAAGCTTTATATAGGGATAGAGGTACTAAGTAAGCACTAGAGGGCAAAAAAGACTAGACTATGTCTTAGAGGGTTACTTAATACTACTAAAGCAGAGGTACTATAAGGAGAAAAGGAAGGTCTTAGTGCTAGGGGGGAGAATAACCCTTAGAAGGAGGGTTATATAGAAGGTACTGAACTATACGTGTGATAATGTGGTAATTACAGAAAGGCTAGACATAACGTACGAACCTGTAAAGTAGTTTAGGATAGTAATAAGGAAGAGGGTGATTAGTAGTTTTAATTAATTTCATATGTTATAGCTGAATTTACTTATATATAAGGTAGAAGGGTAGAGGAAAGGTAGCGACTTGCTATAAGTAGCAACTTACTATGTAGGTATGTTATGTAATATATCTAATAAAAGCTTATAGTTAAGGTAGCTTTTTAATATAGTATATTACTACTAGCTAACTATAAATACTCTTACTACCCTTATATTTAGTATAATACCTTAGAAAGTTATAGTAGAGTATTAGTAATTAAAGGTAAATACCTTATTAGTAATAGGTTTCTTCTTAGTAGTCTCCTTTTTATATAGATTATCCTTTATAATTACGTAAAGTATAGCCTAGTTATATAGTTAGATAAATACCTTTTAGCTATTAATACTATTTTTACTATAAAAGGCTATAAATATAAAGAAGGTATTATTATTAAAAGGGCTGTTATTATTATCTAGCTTATATTTATTATTAGCTCTTTTAAAGTTTCTAGTACTTTTTATCCCCTTATAGTTAAGTAGAAAGTAATTAAATATTAATAGTAAAATATCTATTAAGTATATATTTTTATACTACTTAAAAGAGAATTAGTATTCCTCTTTAGTATACTTAGTTAACTAGTACTTAGGTTTCTTATAGATAAAGTACTTCTTTATAGTAAAGTTACCCCTACTTTTTAGGTTTTTATATAGTAGGCCTATTTTCTACTATAAGTAATAGCTATAATTACTATTATACTTATAGTTAACTTAGTATTATTTATTATTACTAAGGTATTCTTTAGTATAGTATTAGGCCTATAGTTTATAGAAAAGTATAGTATTAGCTATACTATTATATAGTTATATATAAAGTATATTATATATTATAGGTAGGCTAAGTAATACTATAGTATACTTAGGTACTCCTTAGTAGTAGTTAATAAGGGTATTATAGTATTCCTTATCTTTTAGTATATTATTATAAGTTATAAAATATACTAACTAAGTAACCTTCTTAATAAGTAAATTAAGGATTTTACGTTTACTTTTCTTTAGGTAGTTATATATAATAGATTTAAAGGTAATATAGTATAGCTTTATAATCTTAGTATTATAAACCTTATTACCTTTAAATTCTAATTTAATATTTACTATTAGTATATTAAAATTACTAGTAAATCTATAGAGATTAATAAAGTAATACTCTTAGGTATTACTACTTAATATTATTATTACTATAGCCTTATACTTATTAGTAGGGATTTTAATATAGTTATAAAGCTTATAAAAAGTAAGAAGCTTTAAATTAATTATCTTATATTAACTACCTATATACTTTAATATAAGGTTATTAGAGTAAAGCTTAATAAGGTTAGTTAATTATTATAAAGTTAGGCTATTACTTAGTACTACTTTACTATTAAATTAAGTAGTTAGTATAATAGATTTATAGTCTTATAATATCTTAACTATAACTATTATTAGGGTTAGGCTTACTTAGGTAGAGCTTTTACTTAATAGTAGTAGTAACTTAAATAATAGGCTATAATAAGAAGAAGCCTATTAAAACTAGGTATCTTTATACTATTTATATATCTTAGGTTTAGCTATAAATTTATAGTTAGTTATTAGTAGCTACCTTACTTTTAGTAATAAGTAGATCCTTTAATTTAGTAACTTATTAATAAATCTAAGGTTTTTAATCCTTACTTTAAACCTTATATTAGTTCTAGCTACTTTATTAATCTCTTCCTTAGTCTATATATAGATATTATTAGCCTCTAATACCTTATATATATAAGAAGTAACTTACCTTTAGTTTAATTTAACCTAAATGCTATTATTAATTAGAAAGTTATAAAATCTAAAGAGGACTTCCTTATTAAGGCTATTATAGTCTTTAACCTTCTACCTATAAAAATAATTATAAGCCTATTACTATAGTTAGTTAGTTATAAAATCTTTATATTAGGCCTTTATTATAAAGTAAATAATAGTAGTATTTAGTATATAGGCTTTATATTTTTACTTAATACTACTAGGTATCTTCTAAATATTAATAATACTGTTAGAATAGTAATCTCATATGACCGTACGGCAAACCCTTAAGTCATGCACAAACAACAAAGGGCATTAGATTAGATACTCAGACCTTAGGTATAAACCATGGTACGACTCAGACTGAACTAACTTAAGCCTCATGACTGAGTACATAACTACTATATGACAGCTATCTTGTAGTTAGGAGAGATAGTTATGGATAATAGATCTTTAGTTTACCCTATATTTTGTTTACCCCCTTATGCATAAGGGACTCTTATAGACAGGAGAGAGTCTATTTAATACTAATTAGTAGTTACTTAGGTAATTATATGTAATTGCTTTATGTGATTATAGATTAGTAAGAGTAAAGAGATAAGGACTTAGGAATCTAGGAGGATTACCTTATACTAAGAGCCTTAATCTTACTATTATTGCCTAGTAAGTTAGAACTAGATAGTAAGGGTAGGGAAGACTAAATACTATTATATTATATAAGAAAGCATCCTATGTCTGCTCTAGTAAGTTAGAACTAGGTAGGAAACCTATTGTATGCTTTACTAGTAGATAGTATATACTATGGTATATTATATAATAATCTAACGCTATATAAGACAAAATAGCTACTACCTAACTATAGCTTTAGCTTAAGAGATAGAAGCCTCTTAACTAGAAGAGGAAATCTAGTAGAATAATAATAACATAGATGAATATTAGATTATATATAAAGACATAAGTAAGAGGAGTAGTATTCTTCTTAGTATCTAGAAGAAGTTAACTAACCTAAGATTCTAGATATAAATACTAGATATTATAGCTACCCTAATAGAAGTAAAGCTTACTATATATATTAGGTATATTATAATAAATATAATTATTATAAGACTACTAAATAAGATTTTTATTAATTAACTATATAAAGATTTTAAGGACTAGTTACTATATTAATAGTTAAGGGTTAGTTATATATACTAAGATGAGTTTGTCTGACTCCTTACTAAGTAAGGAATTTAGCTTCTAAAGGGTAAGGAAAGATTAGTATCTATATAAATCTTAAACTTTATTAAAGGGATTAATAAGGAAGATATAGAGGATACTACTATAACTACTCTATCCTATATAATTAATATACTAGTAACTACTATTAGGAACCCTAAGGCAGCCCCTTAATAGAATATAGCTAAGTAGCTAGTAGAGTTAATTAAACTCTAAGATATATTACTAGCTTAAGGGACTAGAAGGCCTAATATATAAATAACTCCCCTTAGGATAAGGTTTATATA
The DNA here is from genome assembly GCA_020631755.1 of Colletotrichum sublineola. Lineage (NCBI taxonomy): Eukaryota > Fungi > Ascomycota > Sordariomycetes > Glomerellales > Glomerellaceae > Colletotrichum > Colletotrichum sublineola. The sequence goes on from JAHSQG010000009.1 coordinate 3,209,915, forward strand.
AGAGGTAGAAAGTTTTCTAAGGCCCTAAAGTTAAAGCGTACCCCTACTATAGAGAGATATCTATAACCTCCTGCTAAAACAAATTATTAGGAATGGTTTATATAAGCCCTATATAATCTTAGTCTTCTAGAAGGGATGGAGAAAAGATAGGAACTATACTAGGAAACTATATAACATACTTTATAATAAGGTAAAGGTTTTTATTAGTTTTTATTAGCGTCTCTAGATTATAGAGGATTAATACTATATGGTATTTCTAGATATTCTAGCTAAGTATGTAGAAGAATTCTACCTATACTATATTAGCCCTATATAAAGATAGGATAAGATGTATAGTATGCTAGATATGTATTTTAATACTAGTATTAACTATAGTCTATATTAGACTAACTAGACTACTATATCCTTTATATAAGTTAAGAGGGAGAATCTAGATAAGATACCTATAGAGGTGCTTAAAGTACTTCTAGATAAGCTACCCCTTATATAATAAGTACTTAGTGATGGTTTCTAAGGAGAGATTATGCTTTATATGTAGGTTACCTAGGCCTACTAGGGCGTACTAGAACTTAAGATAGCTCTTAGCAACCTTAAGGTATATTATATATGTAAAGAGTTTTTCTCTAATCTTAGGGCTTCTTTATAAGTTGCCTTAGATAGGAAGACTACCTTATACGACATATACTTTATAGATAGGAGATATATATCTAACTATAAAGACTAGTAGTAATAGTGTTTATATAAGAAAGGTCTACTATATTAACTATTCTATAAGGGTAGAGGTACTTAGAATAGTAGGCTAAGACCCTATTATATAAATAGACCTAAGAAATGTTTTGTATGTTAAAAGGAGGGATATTAGTTAACTAATTACTTAGATAGAGAACGGAATTATATAAAGAACTAGTACCTTTAAGTATATAACATACTTAACTAGGAACTATATAAAGATTTCTTACTATACCTCTTAGAGGTAGAAGGAGAAAACCCTATTAAGGAAGAAGGGGAGGAATTATATAATAAAGATAAATACTAGGAAGATTAGGATATCTCCTAATACCTCCTATTAACATTATTCCTTTATTATATAACAGGAGAAGACATCTTCTCTAAATAGGTAATAGAAGAAGGGGAAATTTTTATGTTATAAGACCTATATAGTACTATATACTAAGGAGAACTATAAGACATAGGGGTAGCTAAATTCTTAACTATTAGAAGGCTATAAGTTATAGTATACTTATAAGAGAACCTACATACAAAGGTAATATAGAAGCCGGGATCTACTAACATACAATTTAGAGGAGGTAAATCTATTATGTCTATAGGGATAATAGAGATAGATAACTAAATTAGATAAGTTACCTATTATATCCTAGATATACTAATACTATTCCTTTTTTTATTATATAATATAGATAGACTAGGAGCCTATTTTAATAATATATAAAATACTATTATTATAAAAGATAGTAAATAGATACCTATTATGTAAAAATAGGGACACCTATTCTTTAACCTAAGTTATATAGAAGCTAGGATATTCTTTACTAAACCCTAGCTAAGGCGACTTTATAGGAGGTTTAAATATCCTTATATAGATTACCTATACTACCTCCTAAAGAAGGCTAGATATAAGGATGTTAATTTTAATATTCTAGAAAAGATCTAGAAGTTCTATTATTACTACTAATTATATAACTAGGCCCTAAGAAGATTTAAGTTCTTACTTAAGGATAAGAATTATTTTAACTATAAGATTGTTATAGATGTTATATAACTAAGGGATAAGAATACCCTTTATGTTACTAATATAGAGACTAGCTTCTAGGGAGCTATATTTCTTAAGTTACTATCTACATAAGATACCTAGTATGTACTCCTAAAATGCTAGATTAATATATATATAGGTCCTCTAGACTATATTATATATAACCTAGGTATAAACTTTAATTTAGAAGAATTTAGGAATAATACTAAGATTATAGGCATATTATGTAAAGAAATACTAGTTAAAGCATATTAGGCTGTAGGTAAAGTTAAAAGGGTATATACACCCTTAAGACGTGCGTATAAGATACTCTATAAGGAGTTAGGGTATAATATAGATAAAGAAGTTATTCTTTAGATAGTAATTAAGGCCCTAAACGACACTACTAGACCACATAGTATTATACTAACCCTACTAGTCTTTAGAATATATCTAAGAATTAACTAGGATTTACCTCTATTACATAATATTACCTAGTAAGCTAAGGCTGTATAAAAGGCTATAAAGGTGCTCTAAGGTATTTAGGCTAAGGTAGAAGTTAATTATGTAATTAATATATAGAATAGTCCTAACCTTTACTAGGTATTATTACTTCCTATCTAGAGTGAAGTCCTTATATAGAGAGAAAATAAGGGATAGACTAGACTATATAAGATCTAGGGAATAAAAGGATATACTATTATAGTTAATATAGTTAATAGTCCTACCTAGTTTTATGTAATATACGTTAAGCCCTATTATAGGGAGGAGATACTACTAGAGGATCCCTAGGATGTTATATAACTAACCCCTTAATAGTAACCTAAGAAGAGGGGAAGACCTAAGAAAGGGTAGAGGAAGGCTGTATAATAATTACTAAGAGCCTTCCTATCCTAAAAGGAAAAGGACTACTATAAGCTAGCCCTAAAGTTAAGGTGTAATAATGTTATTACTACTCTAGGAGTACTATATAAAGAATCTAATAATATTAAGATTAACTCCCTTATTAATAAAGGAGTATTCTCCTTTATATGTTATAAGCTAGATATATATAATTAAATATAGATCTATAAAATAAGGATAGTAAGAGAAGTTAAGAACCTACTTACTAAGCCGTATAAGAAGTCTAGACTTATTATCTAAGGTTATAGAGATTAAGAGAAAGAGATGCTTCTTATATAAGCTCCTACTATCTAGAGGATAAGCTAGAGACTCCTCCTTACCCTTAGACCTACCCTTATATAATTATTTAGCTGTTAAGGAGAGCTTAGGGATATTACCTAGGTATATACCTAATCTAATAATACCCTTACTAGGATAATTATTACATAACTCCTAAAAGAACTAGAGGATAGATATCCCCTAGATATACTCCTATATATTACTAAACTATTATATAGACTAGTAGAGTTAGGCCTCTATTAGTATAAGACCTACTCTAAGTACTATAAGGAGGACTTAGGTATAATAGAGTTAATATACGACTTATATCTCCTCTATATAGCTAAGGATATAGAAATAGAGACTTTTAGTATTATAGTAATATAGATAGATAACACCCTTACCTTCTATATAAAGGTATTCTCTAAGAAGGAGGAAAAAGTACTATAGACAAAAGGTCTTTATATAAAACTAAAGATAATACTTACTATTAATTAAGAAATTAATTTTAATAGTAGAAGGATTTACTTGTATAAAGATAATAGTATTATGTTTACCCTAAAAGGGTAAGCTACTAACCTTTAGTAAGTTAATACTAAAGTAGAGGACGTATAGTAATAATATATATCCTAGAGAGTAAGAGGTGCCTATCTTACCTCTATTTACTAACTAGAAGTATTATATAACCTGGCTATTACTACCTAGGTTAAGGCCCTAGAAGAGAAAGACATTTAGGCCTTAAACGTATAACTAAAATAGTAGATAGATAACTACTAAAGGGGACTTACCTATATCTTACTTAACCTTATATATATAAAGATGTATATCTTTATAGATAGGTCTTTTATAAATAATATAGACCTATCCTTATAACTTAGATATATAATTATCCTTATAGAAGAAACTACTTATATAAATAAGGACTTTAAGATTAAAGGTAACATACTATACTAGAGTTTAACTAAGTATAAGAGAGTTATATAAAGCATACTAGCTAGTAAGCTATATAGTATGACTATTAGTTTTAATAGTAGTATTACCTTAAGTATAACACTTAACTAGATACTCTATATGCTTTAGATGCCTTATATACTAGTAGTAGTATGCTCTAATTTACGTTCCTTATATAAATACCTTATACAACTAGGCATAACAGACAAAAAGAGGTTAATAATAGATATTATAAGCCTATATAAGTTATATAAGAAGAAAGAGATCTTAGAGGTAAGATAGATTAATAGATAAGATAACCCTATAGATATATTTACTAAGAAGTTACTAAATTTAGTACTCTAATAACTTATCTTATATAACATACTTAAGATATATATTAAAGTATATGTAGATAGATTAGGAGAAGTAACTTCTAATTAATAATTGTTTATATACTTACCTATATAAATTAACTATCTACTTCTTAAAAGGAAATACTAATTAACCTAGGTATTATATAGAAACTAAAAACCCTAACTCTAAAGTATAACTAGGAGAAATTAACTTAATGAAAAGTGTAGATAGGAACCTGCCCTATACGCCCTATCCCACTGCAACCATAATACATATAAGGATTAGATGTACCCCTTACTCCTAATTAATAACATATAGAGAAGAGTAGTTATTAAGGCAGACAAGCTAGTAAGATGCGACACGCTTGTGAGCACTAGCCTTAGGAGTAGGGAGAGCCTTCTTGGCAGAAGGTGAAGTTGAGGAAGGAGCTTACATACACACCTACTAAACTTATTTATAATAAGGAAGGTATGTATGTAAAGAGTTTTCACCTTACCTATTATTTAGTTTAGAAAGGGTACGTTTAGAGTTTGTTTTTTACCTAAGTAAATAACTTAATTATATGTTTAGCAGGCAGGACTAGCTAAAGGGAAGATAAAGCTATTTATAGGTTTGCTTATAAGGGATTTAATTAGATAAAAGGGCATATAGTTATAAAAAGAAAAGTTATAAGTGTTAGAATAGTAATCTTACATAACTATATAGCAAACCCTTAAGTTATACACAAACGACAAAGGGTATTAGATTGGATACTTAGACCTTAGGTATAAACTATGGTACGACTTAGACTAAACTGACTTAAGCCTCATGACTAAGTACATAACCACTATACGACAGCTATCTTATAGTTAGGAGAGATAGTCATAGATAATAGATCTTTAGTTTACCCTATATTTTGTTTACCCCCTTACACGTAAGGGACTCTTATGGATAGGAGAGAGTCTATTTAATAAATACCCTATAGCTATAGGTTAATATACTTTATATATACCTATAGGATAGGGTATAAGTCTATAGTATCCTTAGCCTCTTATATATCTCCCTACTATATAATATATATTCCCTCCTCTTTATATTAGCCTTCTTATAGTATTTCTTTAGCCTCTTTAGTAGTCTAGTAGACTATATTAACTTCTTCTTTTAGTATTATTATTACTACCTTCTATTAGCCTAACTACCCCTTAAATATATACGTTTCTTTTAGTAGACTAAAAGATATATCTATATATTAGAGGATTTACTACTAGTAGTATAGGTAGTAAGGATTTATAGGGGTACTTATAGTACTTTTATATTAATTTATAACTTTACCTTAGACTTATAGTAGAAATTTATTACTTATTAAAATAAGCCTTTTTTACGTAGTATTTATATAGTATTTTTTAGCTATTAGTATATAAAGTAAGGTGTTTTTTAGAGTTAAGTAGTAATTTCTTAAAATATAATAAAATTAGGGTTATTTATAAGATAGCTATATATCTTAGGCAACCTTTTAGTTATATTAGTTAATAACTTACTCTTACTAGTAGCCTCTAATTAACTATATAATATAGTAATAAGTATAAATATTTTACTATAAGAGTAGTAAAGTTTATCTCTTTTAGTTAGTACCTTACTAATCTATAGGATTTATATATAGAAGTAGGAATTAATTAAGATAACTACTATAGTAGTAAGAATTAACTAATAGTAAGAATTAACTACTAATTAGTATTAGTATATTACTAGGTTAGTAATATAGTTAACTATACGTATTAATAGGTAAAGTAATAAATAATAGGAGTAAATACTATAGTTTAATTATATATAACTAAAAGAGAATTATTATAGGTTATACTATAAATAGATAGGTAAATATCCCTAAATCTATAGTAGATCTACTAATAGATTAATAGTTAATCTACAGCTAATTATTAGGGTTACACCTAGTAAGTCTAATAGGATCTATAATAATTAATATTATAATAAGAACTATATAAGATATATAGTATTATATAATTCTTTTATTTATTCTCCTTATTAACTTACCTTCTAAGATATAAAATCTATACGTAGATATTTGTTCTATATTAGACAGTATAGATATAATTAATATACTAGGTCCTTAGTTAATGAATTTGATGTTATATAGCATTTTTGAAATGCATGGTGTAATGTAACATTCATTACGTGCTTAAGCACAATCTGGCTCCTCTAGAGAGTGGTTAATAATCTCAGAGACCGCAACTTACAGCTCATTTAAAGGGCTTTCTGTTGAAAAACGAAAAAACCGTGGTATTTATAACATCATTGTCCATATTTCGTTCTTCCTTGTGATTGACATCGTATGCTTTCTCGGTGTGTCGTGTAAGTTGGTCTATTCAAAATGCGCTCGGTGTTTTGCATTTCGGGCCATTCGAACCAATCAACTCCTCAGAATGCTCGGGGTATGGCGGGCGAGACGGTCCTTTGGTGCACGAATTCTGACGACATCTCGGGGATAAGCGCCTCTTTTTACTTAGTATCGCCGCCGGCTCCATGGTCTTCGTCTTTTTTCCTAATACACCTGAATCAGGTCGATCTGATAGATCTTTCTGCCCAAACGCGTTCAGATTTCTGTATTTTGCCATTTATCCGGGGCTAGGTACCCGCACGCCGTCAACCGGGTCTTACAGGAGAGACTCGGACTCAAGACAAAATGAGCCGAGTCATCCTCCTCCCGCTCACATAACCCCATCCACATTGTCCCCGAGTCTCACAGACCTTTGCTTGTGAAACTCGCAGATTAACAACCCCACCACCCAAAATGGACCCTTTGAGAAGCCCGGATCAGCACTCGGCGCCGCGGAAGAAACGGCGGCGGCCCGCTCTCGCATGCGAACAATGCCGCCGCCGCAAAGTCCGCTGCGACAGGAACCTCCCCTGCAGCACCTGCGTCCGCTCCGGTCATGCCCTCTGCACGTACACCTCACAGACCAAGCCGGCTGCACGAACGCTCCGGGACCACGGCGCCGATGGGTCTGCCGACCATATGGCTTCGTCTCACAACGGCCTGTCCGATCCGGCGCTCTCGGCTTTACAGCCGCTGCCGCCGCCGAGTCACTCGGCTCCATCCATGACGACGGCCCAGAATGATCTCCCTGTGCGGGGTAGGTCTGTCGGGCCCGGAAGGAGTCCCGTACATGGGGCGATTCGATCCGAAGCGGGCTTAGGAATCCCCGATCCCATCCAGCCGACGGCCCAGGCCCTGCCGGGCCTGAAGGATCCCGAATCGTCCGCGCTGAGGCTAGTCCTCGAGACCTCTGAGGGAAACCCGCTCTTTGCGCCGACACCCATCTCGGTTGAGCAACCAGGGGCAGCGGACTTTGGCAAAAGGTGGCCCGCCAATCCCACGAGGGCCTCTGCCGCGGTCAGTGTCCACGCGGATACCGCGTCCACACCTGGCAGTTGTCCCAGCTCCTCTTCGACTGTCAATTCTCTTGTGGAGAGGGTGAAGCAGCTCGAGCAGCAGTTGTCAGACCTGACGGTGAGGGGCGGGAGCAAAAGCGACGCGCCGTCACACCCTGGCCCGGCTCTGCGCGAAGGTCTAAAGTACAGTCGAGGTTGTGTTAGTAAGACTCGCTACTTTGGACAGAGTCACTGGATGAACGCGACCGATATGGTGAGTCCCCATGTCACTCGACAAGGTTCACACGTCTGGCCTTCTGGCTTCTCAATCTTCACATCCACCCAACGTCGACGATGACATTGTTCGGCAAAACAATCAGTCTCTCTCTGTATTATTAGTTTGCTCAAATCCAAGCTTGTTCTTACTGACGCATTCGACAGCTCTATCGTCTGGTCAACATCGCCAAGAAGTTTGAGAGTGAAGAGAGCTCTCAGCTCTACTCTGACCTCGAGACATGCAAAAAGCTCGCCCGCGTCATCAAAGCTCGTCGCAACCCCCCCTTCAGCTCCATCTCTATTGGGAAGAGCACACCGTCTCGGGAGTTGGCCGACATCCTTGTCGACAACTACCTCCGTACCTTTGAGACGGTCCACCGCATCGTCCATATCCCAACGTTCAAGGCCGACTACGAGCAGTACTGGGAGAACCCCTCCGAAGCAAGCGAAGCCTTCGTCGTCCTTATGCAGCTTTGCATGGGCATTGGCGCCACCTTTTACGACGAGCGGTTCACTCTCCGCTCCCTCGCGACCCAGTGGTTCTGGGAAGGCATGTTCTGGCTCATAACGCCATGCGAGAAGTCCAAGATGACCATCACCGGCCTCCAGATCCGCTGTTTGATGCACTTCCTGCGGCACACTGCTAATATCGGCTGCGATCTGTCCTGGATCGGTGCCGGCGCGCTCGTCAGGACGGCCATGTACATGGGACTCCATCGCGAACCCAAGGCGATCGCCAAGATGACCCCCTACCGCGCCGAGATACGTCGCAGGCTCTGGGTCACCGTCCTGGAGATCGCGCTGCAGACGAGCATCGACGCGGGCGGGCCACCGCTCATATCGATGCGCGATTTCGACACGGAGCCGCCGGCGAACATCGACGATGAGCAGCTCGTCGAGGAAGGATACTCGGCCTACCCCGTGCCGAAAGACGCAAAGACCCACACGCAGATGACAGTGCCCCTCGCCTTGTTCGGGACGTTTGCCGCCCGTCTCGCCGTCGCAAGGCGCGTCAACGACTTCCGGTCCGACACCGTGTACGAGGAGACGCTCCGATACAGCAACGATCTGAGCACCTCGCTGCAGCAGATGATGCGGCAGCTCCTATCGCACGATTCTGTGATGGCCTTCCAGCTCCGCTACGTGCAAGTCATGTCGCACCGCCTCTTCTTCGCCCTGCATCAGCAGATCGTCCCCATGGCCCTGCGGAACCCGATGTATTACTTCTCCAGGATGGTGATATTCGACACGGCTATGCGTCTGTGCGAAGCCGGGTTCCTGAGTCCGGACAAATCGGGGTCGGGCGTAATCAAGCCCGCCACCCCGTCAGAGGTGGATTACCAGCGGTTGGTGATCAACGCCGCTGGGACGTACCGCTCCGTCATGCTCCAGAGCATCATGGTCATTGGGCTCGAGATGTGCAACCTCAAGGAGCAGGAGCTCAACAAAGGGCCGCTACTGCCCTTCTTTGCATCGGAAGCCCGGGTCTGTGGTGTCCTCAACACGTTCCACGACTGGTTCCGCAGGCGGATCCAGTCCGGGGAGACCAATGTCAAAGGCCACGTTCTTGGCGTTCTCCTAGACGCGCACATGTATGGCCTGGAGAACGGCGTCAGTGAGGAGAAGATCGAAGAGTACTTCAAAGGGTGTTGTCAGGAGCGGGTGACGGAGTGCTACAGCTTGCTGCGCGAGTTGGCGGGGGACAGTGTGCCGGAAGAGGAAACGGACAAGGGGCACGTCTACGACCTGGACATGGACTTTGATGACGTCGATCTTTTGGGGGGTTGGGATTGGGATCCCATGGTAAGGCGCAATTTTGCTCGGGTTGCATGTCGAAAAGCATCTGCTAACTCTTTTTTTCGCAGGAAAACGACGGCGCCATTGCGAACATGAACTTTGGCGCTTTCCCGGATATGCTATTCCCCTAGGCCACAGAAGGCCGGAGAAAGAGGTTGCGAGAAGTACAAGTTGGAATTTCTTCCAACGAATTCGTGCAGGCTGTGGCGTGTATATATGTAATAATACCCGTTGCGTGGTCAGAGAACCAAGGCCTACATCGTTTCCGAGTTTTGTTTAGCTATGATTAAAGACATTTACTCCACTACATTTTCTTTGCACAAAAGTTTGTTGCCTATGGTCAATAAGCAATCAACTCGATTTTCAATAGTTACATATGATCAGAGAAATTGATGTATATTATGACGAGGTATTTGCCCGTGGCTGGATAATCCAGCCTGATGTTTTTCCGTCAGCTGAAAGTCTGCACCAGCTTCCTCTCAGAATGAATTCGACATGTTCTATATTGCAGTCTTCAGGTAATGCGATCAATCTCGGGTATAAAGAATTCTTAGAATGTCTTTTCTTCTCAAGGTCCTAATATGGCGGGAGGCGGAACAGTTCAATATGACTCGTTTATGAATCAAGCATACAAGACTGCTCTCCTGCCAAATCAGAATTCCAATCGTTAATCATAACCCCCAAGTGAAGTTGTCCAATTCCAGATGGAAAGAGCTCTGTTTCACAGCACTTCGCTTGCCGATAGCTTTATACGTCTGTGGGTCAGAGGTGAAGTCGATCTGAATTGTTGCCCCTAGCCTTCGCAAAATACCAGACGGACGTAAAGGCGTCTAGGATTCACTTGAGTAACCGACTTCTCTCAAGTCAAACCATTATAAACTTCCCTTGACCGCATCAAAGCTTTCCGGACTTCTGATCTTCAACTTCAAACCGCCTCCTCCATTCCAATCGTTTTAACTCTTGACTTTTGCTCTACTCCCTATCGATACTCATACACAACACAAAGAACACAATGGATACAATGGAAACAATCAACACAGTGTCGCTTCGGGAGCTTGAGCTTGACCAGCAGCCATCACTGCCCTTGTTCTACGAAGACCTACAGGTCCTGGATGACCCGACGGTGCCTTACGAGACCAAGAAATGGATGTTCGACACCCTTTTGAGTACGTTGATCCTCGATGATACCCATCAATACCATGTCCTCGTCTGGAGAGCGAGAAACTGACTGACTGAGCTTCGCAGACGATATAGTGCCCTATCGGTACCACGATGGACCACGGATGTTTCCCGACATCAGCTTCTACATTACCCTTCTCTACAACCGTCCTAACAACGAGGAGGTCTGGGGACTAGTATACCGATTTCACGAATGGATTTCCATGATGGTGACGTTTCACCCAGAGGAGGCAGATCAGGCCATCGCGGCGTTGCACCTCCGTGCCATGACCTGCGGCTGGCCCAACGCTCCGGCTCAAGAAACGTCGCCGGCGACGCCACAGATCAAACAGGCTCAAACATTACCAGAGCAGGGGACCGTACCAGAGCAGACAGTCATTCCAGAACCGCTTGTTCTTCCAACACTCGCTACTTCTCTCCAGGCCAAGAGAGCAAAGCCAAACAATCCTTATGAAACAGAGCACCAGCACCCAACGCTCACAGCCGAACTTATCGCTGCTCCTACGTTTAGTTATAAAGGCATCGTTCAGAATATGGATCACTTTGAGGAGCTTGATCATGCGTATGAACGGCACGTCAAGCGTGCAGCAGGCAAAGCGCCCAACGAAGACGCTTCCTGGCCATTGACGGCCGAACAACAACGCACCTATGTCAAAAGACTTTTCAGCCACATTACCGACATGGGCAACTTTTACGAGCTGAGAAAAGCGCGCGAGCGCCTCACCAAGCTCCAAGCCAGTCAGCAAGGTCGGGGCTCCCTGGATGCAGCCGAGACCCCCTCCAGGAAGCGAAGGAGAGGCGCGGAAGTACAGGACGCTGCTGCTCGGCCCAAGGGGATCAGCAAAACAGACTGGGCCTTGATGGACGCTGAGAGCACACCTATGGAGCTTCTTGAGGCAGTCATTCACTATAGCATTTCTGATGTTGAGATTGAGCTTCTTTGTTGGAGACTGCTGGTAAGAGATGATTCCCGTCCGTTACTGAAGCTGGACAATGACTGACAGCACTGTTATCAGCGGGCCGCGATGGAGATGCAGCTCGGATTCACCAAGAGGCCGCTCTGGTCTGGTTCAAAGACGGTTGCCATGTGGGAGCATTTTGATACCTTTGCCGAGAGGTGGCAGGCCATCTGTGAGAACGTGCTTGTGTGTTGCCGTTTCCCCCTAACCATTTGACCAAAAAGACTTCTAACCTCCAACTCCCACAGGACTGCAAGATTCTTGTTCACTCTCTCACTCGAGCAGACTGGGTCTGTAAATACGCCGGCGCTCCCTCCAAAGAACGAGGTGTAAGTTTGCTTGTCTCTTTTGTCGTGTACTCGTGTCAAGAAAAGTTCCTTCTAACATCAGATGCAGGGAAAGCTCAACAACGACTTGCTCAATGGACGCCGGGATATCCAGAACCAAGTGGGCCGCGACGTCATCAAAGAAAAGACGTCGCGCCAGGACTGGACAACCTCGGAAGACTTTGAGATCCGCAACAAAGAGGGCGAATTGGTTCTGAAGGGGGGGCACTTGGGCGATAAAAAGCGTCGCCAGCTCGCAGTGAGAAACCATCAGCATGGTGAAAGCTAACCAATGCGCATTGCGCACCTGCTCTTCAGCTGCAGGCGGCTGAAGTTATATGAACTTGATGATGAGGATGGAGAACAGTTGGAGGGGGTCAATCAAACAAGTGCTCTTGAAACTTCTTACTATGTCAGAAGGACGATATTCTCGCGCCATGATATAGAATCAAGGCTTTTGTTACAGGTAGTTATTCAGCATCAACCCAATGGTGGGTGCATAAGCTATTGGTCTAGACCGTGTTAACAGCCAACTAATCTACAAGCAGAATCACGGATACAAGGGGATACCTCACACAGCATTGTTGATTGTCAAATTTCAAGAAGAATCATGTTGATGATTAACATGATGTTTGTATTTCAGTCTATGATGCTCTCCCTTTCCTCCTGTGTGATGAAACTATGCCTCAGACCCTGAACACCGCCCCATTTCTGCGATTAACCAAGACTCAAGAACAAGAAAAAAAAAGAAGAAAATCGAAAAAGAACCAAAATGAAAGCTTGTGGGATGATTTCCAAATGATGGAACACGTGGTGTGTGCATGAGAGAGAAGAGAGGTCCTAGTAAAGCTTCAGATACCAGAGTCGGACTGCTTGTACGGCGCGGTCTTGGAGTACGAGTTCCACTGCGAGCACATGTCGTCCAGATCCTTGACCTTGACGTTGCCGAGGATGTCGTCGGTACGCTCGAGGAACTGGATGCTCAGGCCCTGGCTGACGTGCCACGCGATGTGGCAGTGGAACAGCCAGGCGCCGGGGTTGTCCGTCTTGAAGGCCACGACGAGCCAGCCCCTGCCGGGCAGCTGGGTGACGTCGCGCCTCGTGGGGTTCTTGAAGTTGAGCTTGGCCGTGTCGGTCTGCGGGTTGAACCTGACGCCGTCGCCTCGTCCGCTGGACGCGGGCTCCGAGTGGCCGAGGACGTAGAAGTCGTGACCATGAATATGCATGGGATGCTGTTTGCGTTTTTTTTTTTGTCAGTATGGTTCGAGATTTGGGGGGGGAGAGTTTCCTGGTTGGACAGCCACTCACGGGAGCAGGGAAGAGATTCTCGACGACCCAGAATGCCCACTGCGAACTGTTAGCACGTGTTTGAAAGATTGGTCCAGGACGTTTGCTTACAGTGTTTTCCTGAGGTACCTCAAAGACATTGAACTGGGCAGGGTAGTCGGAGTTGTTCTTCGCAAGGTAAGAGAGCGTGGGCTCGTCCCAGTCGACGTCCATGTCCTGGCCGTTGACCTTCCAGTACACGCGCTGCTGGTTGGTCGTCCTGCTGGTGTCGACGGTGATGTCCAGGGTGTCATCCTGCGTCTTCGAGAAGCCCGTCGAGTTAACGTCGACGCTGTAAACAGGCTCAAAGTCCGTCTTGTCCTGGCACTGGGCATCCGGGATGGCCTTGCCTGCGTCCTTGGGCATGAGGTTGCTAGAAGCACCCTCGTACTGGAAGATGGCGGCAGGCTTGTTCATGTTGGACGTGCCGCAGAGTCTGTTGGAGGGGAACGAGACGTTGAACCAGTACGCCTTGCTGGAGTCCTGGTCAGCGTGGATGAGAACGTCATAGCGCTGGCCGACAGAGAGGTAGAGCGAGTCCGTCTCGTAAGGCTTGACGGGCACAAAGTCGGTTCCCGTGACCGTCATCTTGTGATTGACGAGGGCGACGGAGAAGGTGTTGTCGACCGACATGTTAACGAGGCGGATCTTGTGGACCTTGCCCTTCTTGAGCGTCGTGCGGGAGTAGGTTCCGCCGCCGTTCTTGTTCACGTTAGTGCCGTTGAAGAGGATGTTATCGCTGGCGGGGACGGCCGCGGGAGCAGTGAAGGTTGAGCGGATCTCGTCGGCGGACTTGTAGTACCAGTCCGTGATAGGGTAGACGCCGAGATCCTCGTCGTAGTTCGCGGAGGTCGGTCCATCAATCTGGATGGCGCCCACAATGCCGTTGGCGTACTGGTCAGAGAAGTGAGAGTGATACCTGGAGGACTGAAGTCAGTTTTGTCCCATGTCGAAAGTTGAGGGATCGGGAGCTCACCATGAGGAGCCATACTGCTCAGCCCGCCACTCGTATGTCTTGCTGGAGCCCGGTGGGATGGGGCACTCGGTGATACCATTGACTCCGTCGTTAACGTTGTTGTTCAGCATTCTGAGTCCGTGCCAGTGAATGGATGTACTGCGTTTCGTCAGCTCAGATGCTCTCTATCTGTGTTCCCGCTGCGTCTTCTCCCTACTTACCCGTTCGTTCTGAGGTTGTTGACGACTCTCACGCGAACCTTGTCACCCCAGTTTGCCTGGATGGTAGGGCCTGGGAAGCCGCCTACAACACATCTTGCATTAGTACGGAATCGCCGATAGCCTTGAGTGCTTTCCCTACCATTGATTAGCATGGCGTTGTTCTTTTCCAAGCCATCTCCACCCTTGTACGTCGGGGGCTCGGTGAGAACCAGGGTATACTAAGATGAATCAGCGCTGGTCCGTCGCTCCGATAGCCACAAACTTTACCTCCTTGGTCACACCGGTGTCCGGAGTCTTCTCCTCGTAAGCCGTTTTGATGTCGAATCCATCCACCCAACATTGCCTGTTGGTAGGTGTATTACATGACTGGAGACCCTGGTTGTCGTCGGGGTTCGCTGGCGGATCGTCTTGCCTCTTGGCGACGCCCGAGTTGGGCGGGGCCGCTACAGCGAGGCCGTAGAGCAGAAAAAGCACGCTCTGGGAGAGCGTCGACTTCATTTTGGGCCTTGTTGTCCAGGACGTGACCGGAAACCAACAATGATGCTTGCACAACTGTGAATCCCTTGTAAGTTGGCTGTCGAAGATGAAGCAGTCATGGATAGAGTCCTCGACCAAGGGAAGTACTCACCTCGAATAGCAACTAATATCACCCGTCCCCTATGAAAAAAACTTTGCGCGATCGTCGACGTAACGAAAGAAAGAGAAGAAAGAAAGCCGGGCCTCGAGAGCTTCCAAATTCCAAACCTCAACCGTCGACCCAAGCTTTAGATAAGGTGGAAATCCAGCACTAGAATGTGGCCACCGCGTAGATTAAACCTCGGGGGGCACGGTGCTGTCGTTCGGGGATGAGCCGTGGTCCTAGCCTCTTCGGTAGACGGTTGCGAGGAACCGATGGAGTTTGCGTCGCGCAGAGTGAGCGTCCTCCCCCCTTTCCATGCCTCTCACGTACCAGTTAGCGATCTTTATACCAAGAGGGCGGATCAGTTTCAACAGTTCGGGCCAGGGCAAAAGAGATGGGATGATGTTCCAAACAGTCTGAGTGGGAGTGAGCGGTGCAGTCCTGACAGTCGGTCCCGGTACCAAGCGTTTGTAGCTCGCCGCCTTGGTGGCGGTTATCTAAATGTCCAGTCAAGCCCGAGTGAGCGGGTCTGCGTTTTCTTTTTTGTTTTCGTCAAGTCTGCTCATACCCGACCGGAACAGGGAACCGGCGCGGGCGAGCATGCGAGATAGTTCGGACCAACATTGTAGGGCGCGAGGTCGGCAATCTTGGAGTGAAAGCAGTGTGGGTAGAAGGCGGACGGCCGCCACCATGCAGCTCTCGGGCGGCTTTCGGGTTCGTAAAACTTCCCGTGGTGACGACGACAATGGGTCGTTCGGCATACCACATGCGCGTCTGCTATAGAAGAAGTGTGCCCTGCATGATGATTCACCATGGGGGCTGCTTCGTATTGCTACGCCAACTGGCGCTCATAAGCGCGTTCAGATGTCGTGTTTCTTCTTCAGCGCTTGTATCATGGTACTTGGGGGGGCATAGTAAAGCTGGATGTTGTATTCTTTCCAAATCCTTCTCACAGGGCCATGACCCTGACCACTCTGTACAGGAGCGTGGCAATATCCCGCTGCCAAAGACTTTTGGCTCCCGCTGCTCCCCCCAGTACTATTCCGCCAAGGCGGCCACCATCCTCTGCCGTGACTTGGCTCTGCGCAAGTAAAGCCTATCTTGCGTTTGGCGGCAGAGGTCTGAGCAATGTGGCTGTACCTGTGTCAGGAACGGCCACTTCCCAAGGGCGCTCGGCCGCGGGAAGCAACAAGATGCATCTAGCGCCGCTTTGTCCCGTTTTGTTTCTTCGTGACAGATAGACGGACGGTAGGGCACAGCGCCTCTTCGGCCGGCACATGTGGCAGTTGACAGCGCAAAACGGCCGTGCGGTCGTATGAGAGGGACTACCGAGGGGTGGAAACGTAAACTCAAGACAATTTCATCTTCTGCCCGAGGATCGAACCAAAACAACCTCAAACGATGCTCTCCCTCCCTCGCCCCCATCATCTTTCAACCCGCACGCAAGCAACCATTTACTCGCCACCCCCCCCGAGTAACCGGTCGAGAGACGTGCGGGTGTCAAAGTTTGACGTGGCCCATGTTTCTAGTTCAGGTTGGATGAGCGTTGCAAGGCTTCCGAAATTCGCCCCGTCGCCGACTCTTCGGGTGGTGGCGGGCGTGCTGGTGAGCGAGAGTCGATCCGGCAAAGATGCGCGCGGCTATGGCGATAATTTGGCAGTACGAAGGGGCGGTGGCGAGGGGACAAGCTGGCTGGACTGATAGGGTTATGGACGCGGGAAGTCTATGCCAGATAACCCACGCCTTGCAACTCTATGAGTTCGGCGAACGGTTACTCCATGACTTGGAAAGGATCGTGCCTGTTGGAAGAGGCCCCCAGGGCTGCTCATAGCGGCGCCCCTGGCCACATCGGACGGGCTGATGAGGGCGATGCTTTGATGGCACTTCGTGATAAAACCCTCAATTTCATCATTTTCTTCAGCAATGAATGGCAAGAACAAGTGCATTGCATGGAGACAAGCTTGTGTTTCCAGTACCAAGGGGTGGAACAATCAGCCATTCAGGATCGAGTGTAGCTCCCTCGGGTCTCAGCATACGGCGGTAGAATCAACTTGTCAATGGACTGAGGCGGATGTGGCCGGTCTCACGTGGTATGGTCCGACATCAGCGGCCGTTCCAACGGCGCAGAGCCAAACCAAACTCAAAGTAACTTCAAAGCACGTCTGGAGGATCTCTCATCAGCACCATGCATCATGTTATGATGAGCGCTTGGGTGTCCTGTCAATGATTCCATATTGACTTCCTCTGGTGTGGGAGGGCTGTGCTGGGCGTTAGCCGCGCAAGGAAGAAAAAAGAAAAGAAGAAAAAGCCCGGCTCCGAGCCAGCCTGTGATTGTTGACTGTGAAGACCAAAATCTTAAAAAGACGGACGAGGCACACACGCTGGATGGGGGGAAAAACACAAAAAAAAAAAAAAAGAATAGATAGCACAACCTGGTTTCGATCCAGGGACCTCTGGGTTATGAGCCCAGCGCTCTACCCCTGAGCTATTGTGCTTTGATGAAAGGGACTCGTGGTTGAGGTAACGCAAGGCACAAGATAACTATTAGGGTTTGCCATTTGTGGACCGTTTGATATGCATAGCACGCTCATTATTCGGAATTTGTGTGACTGAAGATCAACTCCGAGTGGGTCTTTTTTTTTCTTGTGTGCAGGGTTTTTGCCTCCAAGGTCCGGCGGATTTGGCCTCACCTGTTCTCAGACAATGGCAGCAGGGAAGGGGAGGCCAGAGTTTCCACGGAAATAAAGCAAACGCAAAGACAAATGCGAGAGAATCACGGTACGAATGTAACGAAATATCACCCGGTTACCGGGAACCATGAATACCTGCGAAACGCGTGTATTTTTCTCCCAAACAGTGGCGATTTCGCAAATCCCGGTGGCGAAGGATCCGGGCCGGCCGAATAATGGGGCCGTATCCGACATTAAATGGGCCCTCTCTCCACCCGGCTCGGCTTGGACCCGACCCACTCGGCGCCTTCTGCCAAGGCGGCGTGGCATTGCCCTCCATCAGACAGGACAAAGGTTGCGGACAAGTCCAGTATGACGAGTACCTAGATCATAAGAGAGATATCACGGTCGCATTTTTCACTGCATGTTTTTGCTTCAACCGTTTCTTCAAATGTCCAGTCTGTCTTCAGTAGTGGCAGACTTGTTCTATCCGAGTACGTTCAGTCGATTCGTCAAGGCCTCTTTGTCTTGGCCCATACAAGTTCTTTCGAGTCATGTCGCAGAAAAAGAAAAGAAAAAAAACCCCCCCGAAAAACCAATAGCCCGGTGTATGGTGTTCATCATGATCCCTCTCCAGTTTTTATCAAAGAAACGCCTCGCCTCCGACGAAACGAAGATGCTGTCGGAGGACTTATATACCCATAGAAGAAATCCGTTTCATGTCGCTCCCGTCATAACGTGACAAATTCATGAAAGAAATTGGCCTTTCTACCACTTGATGACCTTGTTGGGGAAGTACTCATCAATGAGTTCCATGTAGTAGGGCTGGTACTTGCGTTAGCGGCTGGTTATCCAGGCAGGGGTTGGTCGCGAGCAAAGAGCGCGAAAGGGAAAAAAAAAAAAAACATACCTTGAGCTCCTCGACAGAGGGGGCATCGTCCGACTTGCTGTACAGGTCGTAGGGGTTGAAGGCCAGGACGGCTTTGAGGAGGTCCTCGTCGCCCTCCTTCATGAACTCGCGGTAGGCGCCCTCGCGGTGCCAGGGGTAGAAGGAGTGGTAGCGGATCATGGCGAGGGCCTCGCGGGGCAGGGTGGACTGCTCCTTGCAGACAAGGTACATGTACTCGTCGTGGCCCCAGGAAATCATGAGGTTCTCGATGCCGCAGCCGGGCTTGTAGATGCCGTGCTTGGTGCTGTAGACGGGGTGGTCGTTGTCCGGGTTGGCCTCGAAGGTGGAGGGCAGGATGATGCGGGGGTCAAAGGCGCAGCCGACGGGGAAGGTGTCGCCGACGACATCCCACTGGCCCTCGGCGCCGTAGAAGTAGAGGAGCTTGCCGAGGTCGTGGATAAGGCCGGTGAGCTGCATCCAGCGGGGCTTGCCGTCGCGGCGCATGGCCTCGGCGGTCTGGAGCAGGTGCTGGATCTGGGACAGCTCCGTGTCGGGGTCCGAGTTGTCGATGAGGGTGTTGAGCTTCTCCATGGCCTCCCAGATGGTCATCTCGTCCCGGCATGGCTTCTGGCCCGTGACGTCGATGGCGAACTTTTCGCGGGCGGCGAGGTTGTACTCGACCGTCTGCTTCTCGTGCTGCTCCTTGTAGAAGGTCTTGACGCGGTCGCAGGCGTCCTCGTACTGGCGAAAGGCCGTCTTGTCCTTGTCCTGGTCGAACTTGGACTCCTCATAGAAGGAATCCTGCTGCTGCTGCTTGTTGACCTGGTCCTTGAGGATGTTGACCTCCTCGACAAAGTCGGTGGTCTGCTCCAGAGCGTGACCGTCGGTCCGGACGTAAGGGACGGCGACAGCAGCGGCCATTGTGACGGTGGGAAAATTCGAAATTAGGAATTATAAGCTCGCCAGAGAGACGCACGATGAAAAGACGAAAAACCGCTGGGATATGAAGAGGGAAAGGGATGCTTCTAACGGTATCGCTCAAGATGGATGCTAAAGACGAGTGCAGTGTCTAGTACACGAGTTTCAGGGAGGCCAGCATTTAAATACGTTGCTCGACAAGACAAGACCAGACAGAACATGGGATTTTCGCGTACAATCAGACGCCGAGATGGAGGGCAGAGCACACACAAAGACGGATGGGGAAACCCCTGACATGGCGAGCGGTACACGGCCAAGGTACTCTCTCGTCATGGGGGGCTGGACCTACTTAGACGGGAAAAATTGAAAAATAAAAATAAAAACGCCAACTTGGTCAAGTAGCCCGGATCGACATTTGCCATCCTGAATGCACAAAGACCGACCCCCGCGCGAGGAAAGCAGGGCGGGTGTGATGCAAATTGGAGCAGGAAAGACGGGGCGATGTTCAGCTCTGTGGAGAGATGCGACGAGATGCAACGGGGAGGGCGAGGGGATTCCAGGTTTTGGATTACGATTGTTTGGATGAGGATAAAATCGCCGAAGGTCTTGGTCCCTGATGGGATACAGATACCCCCGCTTCTCTTCGCTGCCGGGAAAAATGAACAAGTTGGGATCTCACGTGACTCATGGTGTCTGGCGATATACAAGGCTAGTCCCAATCGGGACTAATGGGAACCTCATTCGAGAATGCCAAAATTCCAATGACTCCATTTCTGGTGAATATCCGCGAGACCATCCCTGCATCTCCAACAGTTCCAACGCCTATTTCACCACACCTCACTTTTCCCCCATTTCCCACGTCAAATTGCATCCTGGGATGGCCGAGAGAAACATGTAACGTGACGACGACCCTGCGTCTCGCTCGCGCGCTTGCAAGGGTCCCCCCGCGGCAAAGCTTAATTGCAGTCATCATGGGATTTGCAAACCTGTCTCGATTATTCCCTCTTTCGGCGGCACGGCCTCTCATACTAGTCAGTTTTTTAACCTGCCGTCATGTCAACGTCGCCTTCTCCCCGCCGCCGTCCGGCACCATTCCCGGGTCCGTCCCATGCCTGCAGGGCCCGTTCACCCCCCCACGAGCTTTCCCCGGGTTCCATTCAGTAATGGCTTCACAATGATTGGATATACAGCCTAGGTAGGCAAGCTGCCTGGTTCGCCTGCCGAAGGGCTCCCCTCGCTCAAACTCTGCTACCCCTCGTTGTCCCGGTCTTCCCCCCGAGCTTCTAAGCACGCATTGAGGCACTTCCGGCCCCATCCCCAATAGTTTCCGAGACGAGGGGGTCTGACATCAGTATTGGCCACAGCTTCCTGCGGCTCATTCCCAGAAGGGTGCCTGGCGCCAATTACGCGGGAGCCGTTCCTTACCCCAGGTTCTCCTGAATATCCCCCGCAGGACATTGACACTCCTTGACCTGGTCTCGGTAGAAAGGAGCTGTCAGACTCGAGCTTGGGCCAGGTGGACATGACTTACACAGCGTCACGCGGAGAGAAGCATGGTCAGCAAATTACCACCAAACAGGGGACCAACCACACACGCGAACACGAGGTTGAAATCAAGGAGCTGGGTGGAAATGCGAATTATGTCCGATTTTTCTTCGGCGTGCGTCGCCTGCCGCCATCTCAGCCAAGCCGGCCCAGATATGTCCCATCACAGACATGGAATCTACACCATCCATGCCGGGTATCCATAGATGCTAAAACTAAGACAAATCTAAATCTGGGGGACGCGTCCAGTCCAACCCAGCCCATCAAGTCTTTCATGATCCGGAACCAATTCCAAGCAGGAAGCGACCCCTCATTATGGGCCGTTGAAAGGGGGAAAAAAAAAGGTCATCACCGTGATGCAATCCAAGGGGGCCATCGTCAAACAATCCCCGGACGGCTGCCCCGCCAAACCCCGGGTTCCAGCGGCCTTCATCCCTCGCCCATGGCGTCCCCGTCTATCCACCCCCACGCACTCATCAGCTGGTCGCGCACTGCCGTCGTGGGCCGCGCGTGGGCCTTTTCGGTAATGCTCAGCATCTTCAACAGCGCCTCTTGGTCGTGTCTGTGGTCGAACCGGTCACCAGCTGTGCAAGGAGTCAAGTTAGCGTGCTAGGTAAGACAGACGGAGGGCCGTACAACTATGGGAGGGCAACTTGGGAGGGAGCACAAACAAAAAAAAAAAAAAAGAGAGAGAGAGAGAGAGAGAGAGAGAGACAGTACTTACCGATGGCTATGCCCATGCAGGCCGTAAACATGGCTGGCGGGGACCACTGGTTGCACATGCCGATTCCGCACAGACTCCGTAGCAGTTCTTGGATCTGCTCCGTGAGCCGCTTCTCTGCAGCCTTGCGGCCGCCGCCGACCCGCGGTATGCTCGGGTTGAACAGCGCGAGGTACATTTCGGCGAGGATGTGATGTTGGACGGCGATGACTGGCGAGCGTTAGTTTGGCGTTCTGATTAGGCCTCATAGTGGGCCACTTACTGTGACACGCCTTCTGGTACCAAACCTCGGGGAAGGCCTCATCTCCCGTTCTCTCGCGGAAGAAGATGGGCGTGTACGAGGGCGGCAGCGCGTTTTTCCATTCCCTGTTTGCCATCTCGAGCTGGCCCCATTGCAGAACGGACCCCGCCTCGGACCCGAAGCAGAAGTTGAGGACGTCGGCACAGTGGACGATGGCGCGGTTCGCCCAGACGAAGTCGTCTCCCGGGGCCGTAGAGCGATCGACGATGGTGTGGCTGAGGTTCATGCGGACGACCTGTTGGTTGATGACGGCACTGTAGATCTCTTGCCTTAGGCCGGCCCAGAAGCAGGCGGCAGTCAGGGTTCCCGGCGCCAGGAAGCGGTCTCCCGCGTTGACGAAGGCGTGGATGCCGAGGAGGTGGCCGTGCGCATCCTGACCAAGGGTGTTGACGTCAATCTCCTCGAGGACCCGCAGGATGATGGTGGCAGCGAAGAGGTTCTCGTCTGACACGGTGCTGGCGTGGTCGAGGAGTGGGATGAGGTAGTTGAGGCACTGCTCGTGATAGCGGTTCGAGGCCAGCGAGTCGTATGCGCTTGTCAGGCTGAGATGCCGTGCCGCTAGCGCGAAGATGGCGTTCAGGAGGATGGGGCACGAGCCGGACCGCTGCGGCACCTCGTTCTCGAAGTGCCTGATGGGGTCGCACAGATCAAGCTATGCCGCCAGTCAGTGGTCTTTTTTCTTCCCGCTCGAAAAAAAGAAGGCATGGCGTCTGCCTTTGACATACCCAAAACCCTAGTTTTTCCACGTAGTGGCGGAATAGAGTGGCTTCTTGGCGGCCTATCAGCGGCCATGCGGGACGGTCGGTGTATATGCCTTCAAAGGGCGGCAGCACGGACTGCATAGGAGGCAGAGTCACGACGGAGTCGGACTGGGACGGCTCTCGGCGATCGCCATGGCGGCTGATGTGGTCGGCGCCGGGCGTGCTTAGCGATGCCCGTAGCGGCGGCTGTACAGGCTCGTGAACGACTTCGCGGCTGTGACGGCCCTCGGTTGGGCTCCCGTGATTGTTGTCATGGCTGTTCTCATGATGGCTCTCATGGGGGCTTTCGTGATGCCTCGCATGGTGGGTTTCATTGTGACCCCCGTCAGGGAGAGGCCAGCTCGCCGCCTTGGTCGCCTGTAGCGACGGGCGGTCAGCCGAGACGGTGGAGCCCACAACGGTCACAGTGCCCGGCGAGGCCTCGGTCGATTCGAGGTCTGCGGAAGCGGAATCGAGTACGGACTCGGAGCTATCAAGGTCATCGGTGGCGCCAAGCTCGACCCCCCGCGACTCGTCAATGAACTTGAGCTTCTTGGGCGGCGTAGGCCACTTGTGGCTCTCCTTGAAAACGGCGTGCTTGGGTGCGCGGAACTTGTACCCCTTCTTGCACTCCCTGCCCGTCATCAAGCATCGTCCACAGACGGGGAGGACGCGGTCACATCGCAGGTGCTGTTCGCGACACTGCTCGCTGTATGCAGAGTTTGCAGTCAGCCAAGTCGCCTTCCAACATAAATAAAGAAATCCCCTCAGTCGGCAGCTTCACCGCGGCCGGGCGGCGCCCATCGAGTCTTCTTTCATGCCTTCCGACCGCAACGGGTTGAAGCCATCCCATGAGCCAGCCATTCGATTTGGCCACGGCATTCTCGTCTCTCGTGGCCTCCTTCACACCTCGCGGGCCGTCTGTTCAACGTCGTCGACTGGCGCCGTCGACTCCGAAAGAGGCGTTTTTTCCCGAAGCCACCCCTGCCCCCCCTCTTGTAGTGGATCATCTCCCCTTTCGAGTCTCACTCACCAAGTCGTAGCACCCAACGAATCAGGCGCTTCGGGAGATGGCATGGCGCCCTGTGCGACTTGAAAGGCGCAATTCTTTCCGAAGCAAATGTCGAATGGATTGAAACCCGGGGAAGATGGAGTAAGATCTGGGGAGCCCCTCGATTTTTGAGCAGATCTGTGGGATTTGAGTTGAGGCTCTCGAGTCCGGGGACAGCCAGTGACGTGTGCGGGGGGTGGAGGACTTTTTCCGTACGTCGCCCACCCACCCCCAGGAGGTGATTTGGTCAGCAGACGCTGGACGACACACGCCTCTCCACCTACAGAAATTGTCCCTTCACGCGCACATGTCCACTATGTTTATGCCTACTTACTGTTTTGTGCACTACCTACGTAGTACCTAAGTAGGTAGGGTAGGTAGGTATACAGCATACCTAGGTAGTAGGTATCTACTCACGTGCTGAGTCATTACTCTACGTATCTTGCGTACCTTCCTTCTCCTACCTAGTTGTTCTGTTTACCATCTGGCAGGAAAGTCCATTACCGAAGCAACTTGCCGCGCTTGCCTCTGTTGTCACGATGGGAAGGAACGGAAAAGGGGGAAACAACGAGCATCAAATCAATTGTTGTGGCTGTGGCTGTGGCTGTGGCTTCATCCGTGACTGTGGCACGACTGTGACTTTCTCCCGCTGTCGTTTGAGGGACCTGTTCTTCATCGAGATCCAGCCATCTCCACGCCTCTCTCTGCTTCTCTGAATCTCTCTCTATCTGCTACCGGCCCACTTCTCGTTTCCCATCCAGCCATCACAATAACATTACCGACACCACCACCACCACCACCATCACCATGGACTTCATCCCGATGGCCTGGGTCCAGCCCGACGAGAAGCGACACATTCAACGGTCCAGCTGACCATCCATTCTTGACATATACACACCCACCCATTCATTTCCCCCGCACGCTAGACGACGCCAGACAAACTCAATGGCAGCAAATGCTTGGTTCAAGTCGCCTTTCCCAGTCCAACGGACGCGGGGCCCCTGGACCTGACTCTATTACCTTATCTCAACGCACGAGTCGAACCCCAAACACCGACGATCATTGAAGAGGGGGAAAGTGTTTATCGCCAGGGAGAACCCAGTCCCTCTCCAATGGATCATGACCTTCCCCGTCTTGTTCCGTGCCTTGCGACGACTTCGGCATCAATGCACCCCCGTCTCCTCGATCCCATGTTTCTTGGCCCCCCCCCCCCCCCTCCGACGCCCCTGGGGGGATATTCGACGCGACGACGTTGATTAGCTGACAGCCCGAAAGGTTGCGCTGGGCCGCCAAGTCAATTCGTGAATGGATGCGATGCCAGCCCGTCGGTCCAGTTCAATGAGTCTCTCGCCTTCCATCCCCCTCTTATCCGGGGACCCAGTCTTTCCTCGCTCTTCGTCAAACTTCGAGTCCATTCTTTTTGTGGGCTTCACAGCGATGCCATTTTCTGTCCCGTCCCACAAACACACCCGACCTAGCGTCCCGGCCGCGACTATTTCTTTTCTTTCATAAGCTCAAGCTTCTCCCCTCCCCGCACAACAACATCCGACGATCCCTCCAGCATCTCCAACGGCGTCTCTTCTTTTTTTTCCCATCCCATCCTCGGGGCCAAAGCTTTCCACCCTTCAACCCACACCTACACCTACGCCCTCCCACCCGCCTCTTCAACTCCTCCGCAAACACTTACCAGCGGCCACAGAGGCGCACGCAAGCACAACACACGCACGCGACACTGCGCATCGCAGAATCACCAGCCCCACATTGTCGTTGCTTTGCGCCGTCTCGTCACCATGGCGTCCAAAACGGTCCCCGAGGACGATGCAGTCACCACCGCCGTCTCCGTCGCCCCAGACCGCCACTCGGTCGATATGGGCGACCACCACGCGGCCAAGGTGGCCAGCACCTTTGTGCAAAATGCAAAGAACGCCACGGACAAGGAGCATGCCATGACACTTAGCCAGGGCCTCAAGCTCTACCCCAAGGCCATCTTCTGGAGTATCCTCATCTCCACCTGTATCGCCATGGAGGGCTACGACATCAGTCTCGTCAGCAACTTCTATGCCTTCCCCCAGTTCAACCAAAAGTACGGCGTTCTCACCGCCGACGGCACCTACGAGGTCCCGGCTCCCTGGCAGGCCGGCCTCAGTAACGGTGCCACCGTCGGCGAGATCATCGGCCTCTTCATTAATGGCTGGATCTCAGAGCGCTTTGGCTACCGCTGGACCGTCATCATGTGCCTCCTGCTCGTTGCCGCCTTCACCACCATCTTCTTCACTGCCCAGAACGTCCAGACTCTGCTCGTAGCCGAGATCCTCTGCGGAATCCCCTGGGGCGTCTTCCAGACCCTCTGCATCACATACGCCTCCGAGGTCTGCCCTGTCGCCCTGCGCGGCTACCTGACCACCTATGTCAACTTCTGCTGGGGTCTCGGCCAGGAAATTGGTATCGGCGTCATCGTCTCTATGCTCGACCGCCAGGACGAGTGGGCCTACCGTATCCCTTACGCCCTGCAGTGGATGTGGCCGGTGCCGTTGGCCCTCGGCATCTACTTCGCCCCCGAGTCGCCCTGGTGGCTGGTGCGCAAGGGCAAGATCGATGAGGCCAAGAAGTCGCTGCTGCGCCTGACGAGCAAGGGCAAGGACTCTGACTTTGACGCCGACGAGACTGTTGCCATGATGGTCCACACCAACGCCCTCGAGGAGAAGATCACCGAGGGCGCTTCCTACCTCGACTGCTTCAGGGGAGTCGACCTGCGCCGCACCGAGATCGTCTGCATGACCTGGGCCATCCAGAACCTCAGCGGCAACTCGTTTTCCAACTACTCTACGTAGGTTTTCTCCCTTTTGTCTGATTCTGTTTTTTTTCTTGTTCCACATATGCGGTCTACGTTACGTAACTACGCGACGCGAATGCTAACGTGCACACCTAGTTACTTCCTCAAGCAAGCCGGTCTCTCGACGAGAAACTCGTACAACTTCGCCCTCGGACAGTACGGCATCAACATGGTCGGTGTCTTTGGCGCCTGGTTTCTGATGTCGTGGGGCATTGGCCGCCGCACTCTGTACCTGTATGGCCTCGCTGGTCTTTGCAGCATGCTCATGGTCCTCGGATTCCTGGGCCTCGTGCCGGAAGAGCACCGTGCCCAGGGTGCGCTGGCGACGGGCAGCATCATGATAGTCTGGGCTCTCGTCTACCAGCTGACTGTGGGCACCGTGTGCTACTCGCTGGTCAGTGAGCTGCCGTCGCGCCGCCTCCAGATCAAGACGGTCGTCTTGGGACGTAACCTATAGTAAGCCAACCTTGACCCCCTTCCCATCCCCGGCTCACATCGCCCCAATTCAATCAACACCAAGCTAACCACTTTGCCCCCGCAGCAACGTCGTCGGCATCATCAACAACGTCCTGACGCCCTACATGCTGAACCCCAGCGCATGGAACTGGCACAACTACACGGGCTTTTTCTGGGGTGGAATCTGCTTCATGTGCTGCGTGTACACGTACTTCCGCGTGCCGGAGCCGCGCGGGCGCACCTACGCCGAGCTGGACAAGCTGTTTGAGCAAAAGACTAGCGCGCGCAAATTTGAGAGCACCAAGGTCAACGTGTTTGAGGAGGACATTGACGAGAAGGCCATGCACGACTACAACCACCAGATCCGCGTGTCTCACTCGGAGAAGGACGTGCCGGTGTAAAGGGACCGAAACTTAAGAGAGGGAGATGTCTGTTGAGAGAATTGTAAGAGGAGGGGGGTTTTGTTTTCACTAGCGCAACACAAGTCTATGCAGCGGTAAACGACTGCACACCAACTACCACCACGGCTCATCCCATGACGGATGGACAAGAACGTAATGCTGTAATGCAGATATGTAATTACGACGATGTATATGAAATCAATCTACCAAAACTATTCAATCGCACGACTTTGTGCTACACGGCGCCTCCAATGCCTGTAAGACACAAACGCACACACACATACACACCCAAACGGGACAGACAAGACATGGGCGGCACGAAGTCCGTCTCCCCCACATTCCCCGCATGCGACTTTTTGGGCCGCGGTCAACGGCAGGGAATGTGGCTACCAGCGGGAGAAAGCGGGAGGATTTATTTTCTCTTTCTGTCAAGGTTTTCGGGGTATTTGTCCTATTTGGCTGCTGTTCTTCCGCACCCTGGTGCCCCCAACTACCGGACGCCTGTTGTGTTAGCCGGCAGTTCGTTCCGATGTAGATGGTACGCTCCTTGGCTGTCCCGTCCTAGAAACATCGGCTGGTGCGCGATGTGGCCGTCAGTTGGAATGGTAAGAGCCTGGGCCTGTTCGCCAGGGTCAGGACCGTGGGATGGGGATGACGGCGTCGCAGATGCTGACATTGGATTCGCGTCTTTGGACGAGGGCGTATGATTGCCTTGCAGAGTTACTTCAACCTGCATCTTTCACCGTTTCTCCATGGTGGGTTCGTTGCCAAGGGCAGTTCGGAGGTTCTCCGTTATGGACAACCGCGTCGAACGCCCAAAACAGTAGCAACTCGCGTCCTTGTTTGGTATCAGCGCCAGTAATGATGACGCAGAACCCCCCCTCAGCTTCAGCCTGATAGCAGGCCAGGCTTGCCGTGCTCAAACTCATCTCGCACCTCGTCCGCGCCAACATTGGCAATGCCCTGGATAAACAACACTTTTGTCATGCTCGCGATCTCTGGCGATTTGGGCAACGGGCATGCAGAATCAACGGCGGGGAGAACCGGGCAGAGTCTCGCCCCTCGCCATTGAGAAATCTGTCTTTCCTGTCGGATCTCCTCTCATTTCCTCCCCCGGATGTCAAGCAAGCAACGGTCTGCCGTTGATTGGCTCTCTCGTTTCTGCAGACTGCGGGGAGATGTAGAGGCCCCCCTGTCCGACTTGTATGACTTCCGCCCCCCTCATGCCCCAACCCGTGCTTCTCCAGACAAATCACCATGGTTTTCCGTCGTTTTTCTGTCGCGTGCCATCCAACTCTTCCTATTTTTCCGACTTTCCATCCTGCTGCCCCTCTTTACCCTTTTCATCATCTATCGCTGTGCATCACACGCAAGTACCAGTTGTGTCATCTCACTGGACCCCCGGCCAAGACAAAATTTGGAGGCCCTGAGACTCCGTCCGTCCCGGCTCCCAGCCCCCGGCCCCCGGTCTCCTCCCCACAGTGGCCATAGATGTCTCGGAGTTTCGCCGCTCGCTCCCCGGTCCGGCCAGCCCCGTAGTTCACCATGCACGCCACTCTTCCTCGACCGCCTCGGTCGCCAGCCCCCGCGACCAGTCGAGGAAAAGAAGCTTCAGCTCCATGGACCAACACTCGCCGGAAGCCGGCCCCGCGGCCAACCGGCGCAAATTGCAAAAGGTCAGCCGGGCCTGCGACTTTTGCAAGCAGCGCAAGGCCAAGTGCAGCGGTACTATCCCATGCGACAAGTGCACCCGCAAGGGCCTCACCTGTGTTTACGATGCAAAGTATTCTCGTGGGAGGCCCCCGACGCCACCGCCGTCGTCGGCCGCCTGGTCTACCCGCTCTAAGAAGGAAGCCTCTCACCGCGGCTCCGTGTCCGTGGCCGGGCCAGAGGAGTTTACCGTCCTGTACCAGACCACAGAGCCGGCCGAGCGCAATGCCGCATGCGGACGTTTTGGAAAGCGTACGTGCTAGATAAGTACCTGGGCGTGGTGCTTGGCCGGCCGCGGCATTTCCACGACGATGACATCGACCAGGGCTATCCCGACAGAATCGACGACGAGGACATGAGGGCGCAGGGACCCGTCGAGCGGTTAGAGGAGCATTCGGGCTGCCACATTGACGCCTTGATATTCCACGCCAAGTGAGTAGCAGTATTCTTGAGGGCCAGGCGGTGGTGAAGTCCCCCTTGCGTAGATAACTGACGCGTGTCAGGATCGCGCAAATCATCGGCAACACATCGAGGGAAGTCTACTCAATCAAGCCCATCTCGGAACGGGAGCGTGTCGCCGCCGCCCACCGCCTGGGCGAGGAGATCCACGAGTGGCGCGCCAGCCTTCCCCCCCAACTCAGCTCGATCCGGCCGTCGATGCTCACACCGAGCTTCCGCCGCCAGGCGACGGTGCTGAAGCTGGCCTACTCGCACGCCATCATGCACGCGAACCGGCTGTTCCTCCTCGGCAACCTGAGCTCCTCCGCCGGCGGTGGCGAGGCGCAGGTGGCCGAATGCATCGGAGCCGCGAGGACTGTGCTCGAGACGGTCGACGATATAGCGGCCGAGGGACCGCCCATCTTCCACCCCTTCTGGTGGATGCAGTACGTCACCTTCTGCGCGCTGCTGGTGACGTATGTCTGGGACATGCAGAGGAAGCGGCGAGGGGGCCTCGTCCTCTCGCTCGAGGGCGAGGGCGAGGGCCGGGCGGCGAAGCACGCGAGGCTCATGGACCTGGCCGAGCGCTGCCAGATGCACCTTGCGCGCGCTACGGCCTCCAACTCGCCAAGTTGTAGATACGCCGTCATCTTGGAGGAGTTCCGGACCGAAGGCCTCGGCCAGGTCGCGCGCAACAAGAACCAGGCGCCGGCCGCACAGCCGCCGCCGCATCGAACACCCCGGCAGTAAAATCACGAGAGTGAAGGGGCAGTGATGGCTGACGGA
This sequence comes from Colletotrichum sublineola, assembly GCA_020631755.1. NCBI lineage: Eukaryota > Fungi > Ascomycota > Sordariomycetes > Glomerellales > Glomerellaceae > Colletotrichum > Colletotrichum sublineola. Next base: position 3,240,595 of record JAHSQG010000009.1, read on the forward strand.
TGCGGCTTCGACCTGCCCTACGCCGCCGCCGACGCCGGGTCTGGGCCGGTCGAGCTCGTGAGCCGGGAAGACGCAGGGTTCTCAGGCTTCAACTTGCTGGATGGGTGGCAGACGACGGACTGGCTGGAGCTTGACTCGTCAGCCTTTGGTCCGTACATGGACATTGACGAGGACCCGCTCGCTTGGATGCCGGATATTGGCGGATGAAATTCGTATGAGAAAGAAGAATCTATATTTTGGGGGAGGGATCAACTAAAAACTAGAAATCCAAGTTCTTTAGATTATGAACCTCTTAAAGTTCTTGGGGGACCGTCTCTTGCGCGACGCGGTTGACTCCTTCCTCCTATACAGTTCCTGTAACATAAATGTTGAAGTCCCCTTCTCTTCTGCCCCGTCTGAACCTATAGTTCCTCTTGAGGCCGGGCTGCTGCGGGTAGGGATGCGCCTCCACCTGGTCGACGGCAGACATCATCCCCGCTGATTGATGCCCTCGCCGACCTCTGTCTCGTTGCCGTAGAAGGCGGTGCAGTCGATGTGGCGGTAGCCGGCACGTTCGACCTCGCGCGGCCCGGTCTGTCAGGTGCCGAGTCCCACGGCGGAGATCTTTGCGCCCGTGTTCAGGGGAAAATGCGCGACGAGAGATATTTTGAATGACCGGGATGTTAGTGAGGTGCAGAGGACGATGGGACGAACTATTTGTCAGGCTGCAGGGTATGATATGCCAGAACATATGGATCAATCAGCAACAGAAAAGCGAGATAATCAACCAATCTCAGCCACTTGGCCGGTTTACTACTGACGATGATGCTCCGGTACGAGTGAGTCCCCATCATCGTGGAGTCTCACGTCGTGGATGACGGATTCTTATCCTTGAGTTGCGTCCAAGTCCGTGCCATCCTCACTCGAAATCCGTCCCTCAGACCCAACAAAACGCGCGGGGAAACACGGATTTCGTCTCCCCACCAATGGAGACTTTCCCCCAGATCTTGTCACCCGTCTCTCCATCTTCGCCAAGTATCCACTCGGTGCGTCGGACCTGTCGATCAGCAGGCCGGAGAACGAATCACCGGCAACGGAATAATGGCCATTGACCTAAGACGTGGAAGTCCAGCATCGATCTGTCAAAAGGGGCGGGGGTGATTGTGGATAAGAACCCAGTGTCCCTCCCACTTAGTTTGGATGAATCAAGTGTACCGCCAGCAGCCATGAATCCCCCTTCTATATACGGTCCCGCGAGTGCGACGTCCCCGGCTCGCTCCGGCTTAGATGCGAACCCCCTCGCCCAATCGCCCGTCGTGGTCGTGCAGGATTCAGTTGACGATGATAGCACCATTCAGACGGTCGACGAGATGGTGCGCCGACGGGCCCGGGCTCATCCGGACCGGGTCATCGTTTCGTACCCCTCATCGGGCATCACGTATGTCGACTACACGATGAGGCAACTTGATGTCTTCGCGTACCGCGTCGCCAAGGTGTACGAGCAGCGCATCCCGAGCAGACTCACATCCAATGAGCAGCCGACGACTGTGGCCATCATCGGCCCCTCCAACTTTGACTACCTCGTCACCATGCTCGCCCTGACCAAGCTCGGCCACACAACGCTGTTCCTGTCGACGAGACTCTCGCAAGAGGCGATCGAGTCTCTCATAAGCGTCACTGGGGCGCAGTACCTCCTGGCCGACAAGAGGTATCTTGAGACGGCCGAGACAACCAAGCTCACATTGCCGCACCTCGATGTCTTTGAGATTGCCGGACAGTCGACGTTCAACTTCCCCATCGAGGTGCACGCCGACACTCGGCTGGATTACGGGCGTGATCTCTCGGTTGAGACCAATAACCTGATCTACATCATTCACTCCAGCGGTGAGTTGAACATGCCACGTTTCTTGCGACTGGGCCGTGCTAATAACTTTTCCAGGCTCAACCGGTCTGCCGAAGCCCATCTACCAGACTCAAAAATCGGCCATCAACAACTACTCGAACAGTATGAATTTGAAGGCCTTCATCACCCTGCCTCTGTACCACAACCACGGCATCTGCAACTTGTATCGGGCCATCTACTGCGGGAAGCCCATCCACCTGTACAACGCCGACCTCCCTTTGACGCGAGAGCACCTCAGCAGCATCATGCGGAAGCACAACTTTGAGATCTTCTACGGCGTGCCCTATGCACTGAAACTACTCGCCGAGACGGACGACGGCATAGACCTGCTGCGCCAGCTCAAGGTCGTCATGTACGGCGGCTCGGCCTGCCCTGATGACCTTGGCGACATGTTGGTCAACAACGGTGTCAACGTGGTCGGCCACTACGGAGCGTAAGTCGCGGCAGTTCTTGGGGAACGTGTGTGCACTCATAACTAACGTCTGTTGCAGAACCGAAGTCGGTCAACTCATGACCTCCTTCCGCTCGCCGAACGACAAGGCGTGGAACTACGTCCGCGAGCACGACAAGCTCGTGCCATACCTGAAATGGATCCCGCGCGGCCCGAACTTGTTCGAGTGCTGCGTTCTTCCCGGCTGGCCCGCCAAGGTCGCCACGAACCAGGATGACGGGTCCTACTGCACAAAGGACCTCTTCGAGCCGCACCCGACGATCCCCAAGGCGTGGAAGTACATCGCCCGGCTCGACGACACAATCGCCCTCGTCAACGGCGAGAAGTTCAACCCCGTGCACATGGAGGGCACGATCCGCTCCAGCAAGAACGTCACCGAGTGCGTCATCTTCGGCGTCGGGCGGCCGTCCCTCGGCGCCCTCATCGTCCCGGCCGCGGCCCTCGCCGGCAAGATGGACGACGAGATTCTCGAGGTGGTCTGGCCCGTCGTTGAGGGCGCGGGCCGGTCCGTCGAGGCATACGCCCGCATCGCCAAGAACATGATCAAGCTGCTCCCGCACGACTGCGCCTACCCGAGGACAGACAAGGGCAGCGTCATCCGCCAGGCCTTCTACAAGACGTACGCCAAGGACATTGACGAGGTCTACGACAACGCCGACGCCAGCAGCGGCGACCCGCAGAGGCTAGGCCTCCCCGACCTGAGAGACTTTATCCGCGACGGCCTCGCCCGGACGCTCTCCAAGAAGGTCCAGCTTGACAACGACACCGACTTCTTCTCCCTTGGTCTCGACTCCCTCCAGGCAATTCAGATGCGCTCCGACATTCTCAAGACTGTTGATATCGGCGACAACAAGCTCGGCCAGACAGTAGTCTTTGACCATCCGTCGATCAACAAGTTGAGTGCGTACCTGTACGGCCTGGGCACTGGCAAGGGTGTCGAGGCCGAAGTTGCCATCGAAAGCGAAATGCGTGAGCTTATTGAGAAGTACGGCGACTTTGCCCCTATTGAATCGGTGCCCAGGTCAACCATTGTAAGTCTTCAAGTAGATCTCCATCTATCAATTAATGTCTCTGACTCTTTGATAGGTTGCCACCGGCGCAACCGGCTCGCTCGGTGCCCACATCGTCACCAAGCTCGCCGCCGACCCTACCATCAAGACCATCTACTGCTTCACCCGCGCCAGCTCCGACGCCGACGCAGCCCGCCGCGTCAAGAGCTCGCTCATCCAGCGCCGCCTCTACCACTCCCTGCCGGCCTCTTCCCGCAGAAAGCTCGTCGCCCTGGCCACCGACCTGGCCGATCCCAAGCTCGGCCTCGTCGAGGAGACCTACGACCATGTCAAGCGGGATCTCCGCCTCGTCATCCACGCCGCCTGGTCGGTTAACTTCAACATGCGCCTGTCGAGTTTCGAAAAGAGCAACATTGCGGGCGTCAATCACCTCATCACCCTCTGCAAGCAAGCCGGCAACGCCGGAACGGAGGGTTCGTCACCCGCGTCGTTCAACTTCTGCTCTTCCGTCAGCACCGTCGTCCGCGCCACGACGACACCCGTCCCCGAGGCCGCCCCGGAGCTCGAGTGGGCGCAGGGCATGGGCTACGCCCAGTCCAAGGTCGTCGCGGAGCACCTCTGCGCGCGCGCCACCAATGCCGGCATCAAGGCCCGCGTCCTGCGCATCGGCCAGATCGTCGCTGACACTCGTCACGGCATCTGGAACGCGACGGAGGCCATCCCGCTGATGCTTCAGACGGCCATCACCGTCGGCGCCCTCCCCAAGCTTCGTGAGACCCCCTCGTGGCTTCCGGTCGACACCGTCGCCCAGGGTGTCGTGGACATCTCCCTCTCCGACGCCGACGGCGTCTTCGCCAACGTGGTCAACGCCAGAACGTTCAGCTGGACCGACGAACTCCTCCCCGCTCTTAGGGCCGCCGGCCTAGAGTTTGACGAGGTCGAGCCCAAGGAGTGGATCCGCCGCCTGCGCGCCTCGAACCCGGACCCGATCGCCAACCCGCCCATCAAGCTCGTCGACTTCTTCGCGTCAAAGTACGACAGGGACGAGTTCTCGCCGTCAAAGACGTACGCGACGGACAACGCGTGCTCGCTCTCGCCCGCGCTCGCGCAGGCTCCTGTGCTAGACCAGCAGCTGGTCAACAACTTTGTCAGGTACTTCAAGGCCAACCACTGGGTTGAGCCAAACCGAGGCTCCGTCAAGACGGTCATCATGGTCACGGGTCCCTGCGGCAGCGGCAAATCGACGCTCGCCACCTCGCTGGCCTCCTGGCTCGGGGCGCCCTTCGTCGAGGGCGACTTGCTGCACTCGAAGAACGCTGCCGAGAAGATGGACTGCAACGTCGCCTTAACGGACGAGGACCGCAATGCGTGGCTGAACCGCATCGGCCGGAGAGCCGTCGAGGCCGTAGAGGAACTCGGCTACGATTCCGTCGTCGTCAGCTGCTCGGCTCTGCGGAAGCCGTACCGCGACGCGCTGAGGGGCGTCATTGAGAAGCGGAACGGCGTGAGGATCGTGTTCCTCAACCTCCAGTACCATCCGGGGACGTTGCTCAAGCGCATCAGCGAGCGAAAGGGCTACATGATGGCAAGCATGGTCGAGGGGCAGGTTGAGGTGTACGAGGCCGCCGGCGTCGGCGAGTTGGATGTTCTCCCCGTCGAAGCAGAGGGCAGGCCGGAAGAGGTATTGGAGGAGGCCAAGTGGCTGCTTGGTCAGGTCGGAGTCCATCAACATCAAGAATCAAAGCATTGAAGCGCGGGATCGCCGTTTGGGGTATTATGAGAATTATAGTAGTCGTGATAATCGCTTTCGATATCAAATAACAAATGCAAGCATGCTTATACTACAAAATACACCATAGGACGTCAACGAGACATAGCATTCGTCGCCCGAGACGGCGATTTCCCACAGCAGGAGCAGAACCCCCCGCGCTCCCGGTGCATGACCCATCTTGAGAAGTCTCCGCCGGTGTCTACCCCCTTGAACGTGTAGGTGAAGTAGGATCGATAGGTGATGCACGCGTGTTGTTGATCGTTTGCGTGCTTGGAATGTCCCAGTTCCACTCCTATGCTAGGGCAGGCCGCGCACTGGCCCAGGCCCCCATGAGGACACCTCCATCGATGAAGTTTTGAGCAATGGTGGCAGAGATACGTGCATTCCCGAGTCTTTCGTAGGTCTTTGAGAAGCAGGAAGAGGAACCCGGCGATTTTTCTGTCATTGCTCTTGAGCTTTCGGAGCGTACTCCGGAAGAGGAGGCCGTGGAGCGGTTTGCAAGTGAGAGCGAGGCACATGGCGGACTCCGTGGGGAGGTGTGAGGCGATCTCCAAAACGATATCTGGGATCTGACGGAGAAAGAGAGGCAGCTCTAACAGTGAGGGTGTCGCGGACCTGAGGAAGGCCGGTTCTGGTGAGAAGATGTTTGACATTGTTGCGGAACCCATTTGGGCTGATGAGGTGTTCATGATGGTTGGCGGGTTTTCCGAAGTTGCTTGGTTGCGGCCTTCTTGGGGGTGGCCGGCCGTTATGTCTCTTTGAGCACGGCCGGTTACCGGAGATGTCTTCTCGGTCGGTTGTGTCTGTGTTGCTTCTTTGACGGTTTGGCACGGAGAAGGATGCTCTGACACGCAGAATGACCTTGGATCGGAACGTGCGTATGGAATCAACCGTCTGTGTTTGCAGTAGCCACGGAACTGGTTGCTGCACAGCGGTTGGAACCATACACTTGGTTTTCTCATTCCCTGCTTCTCTTTGACTTTACATCTGTCTTCTGAGCCATCAAGGCCCTCTGGTGGATGATTGTGTTTTCAGCAGCATTTTCGTTCCAATGGACCAAATTGGAAGACACGTTAGTCGTTTTATGCTTTTGTATCTTTTTTATTTAAGGTAGATCATGGGCGTATATTAATTTGCACACGGTGACTTTTTTCACACAAGCTAAAAATGTATGGAAAGTCAACAGTAACAGAGTTAAACCATCATTGAACCGGCTGAATTTTGACAATTTACTTGGAACACCGATAACCAAAACTATGCGTACCATTACAATAGTTACAACTTCTGCAACACAGCTATACAGTATTGGACACTTCTACTAGTGCCTGCCTAATCCTGATCGCGCAACCTACCTATATTCTCTGTGACTCATAGGTTGGCCCAACGGATAGCATATTCGCACATTTCGACAGCGTCGGCATTATCGCCTCATCTTGATCGAGGAGAACAATAGCAGCAACCCTCATCCATTGTTTAAGCCAGTTCTTCTCATTCAGCTGCTCGGCTTGACATGGTCTCTGTTATCCTGGTCGAATCACACTCGGGGTAAGCAGAGTGAGCAGGATGAGCAATCCGAGCAAGCCAGCATGGTGGGTAAGAAGTTAACATAGGTATATGGTTCTACAAGAGGGTCTAATTTCACTATGTAAAACATCCTAGTAGTGAGGATGTATCAGGCGGATGTGTAATGCTTATGTCGGTCGGATAAGTGAGTCTGTTCCAGTTATAACTTTTGCATGAACATATAGCTGTCGGCCAGCTTTCCTAGAAACGCTGTGTAACCTAGGGAAATGTGTGGTAGCTGGCGGCAAACATTTGATACCTCCCAGACTGAACAGCTTCTGAGCGGCTATTTCTGACACAAATTTGAGGCTATATTCCTTAAGGATCATTTGTCTTCTCTTTTGTTTGATCAAATCGACGGAGAGATCGGGTCGCCGAAAAGCGCGGTCAGTATAAGTGTAGTAGACTGATCATTTGCCATATCAATGCTGCTGACTCATATGGTGAGATACACGAACCTTGGCATGAACATTGAGTGAGATATTGACTGCTAAAAAGACTCCGGAGCTTTCAGTCTGTCTTTCTTTAGATCAGAGCTAACCTGGCTTCTGCATTTGCTTGGAAGTGCAGCGTCTGAGGCGCTGTCGAGGGCAAAGACGGTTCGGATGCAAATTGGTTCCGAAGATTCGGATACGCCACTGTCGGAACTATTTTGACCGCAAGAACAGCAAGGATTTCTCATCACGGATATGGAATTCTCCAAATAGAATAATATAATACCATACCAGCAAGCGTGAATCTGTTGAAATCTGTTGATACAGTCGATGAAAGGCACGCGCAGTAGTTGAACTCGAGCATTGTTTTGCTTCTTCTTGTACCATCTCTCAACATGCCCGACCTAAACAAAGTCCTAGTGCATTTACTCGACGAAACGGAGTCCACCCACAACAACGGCCATGGCCACTATCAGCATATCAAAGATCAGCTTGAAGACTTGGATCCCTCGAGTCATTTACAAATACTACAACAACTCTTGTGCGTACGGCAACCAGAGCCTCAACTTCCGGAGAGTATTTTGAGCGAAATAGATTCGGTTTTGCAGCAGCAGATGTCAAATCGACTCCTCACATCGGCCGGATCAATTCCGCCAGTGTTCACATATAAGAGGAAAGTTGCCAGAGATATTAGAGTTATCCTTTGGCAGGGTGATATCACGACTCTCTGTGACATCACGGCCATCACGAATGCCGCAAATGGACAAGGCCTCGGGTGCTTCCAGCCATCGCACCGTTGCATAGACAACGTCATTCACTCTTGGGCCGGCCCTCGGCTGCGGAACGAGTGCTACTCGGCCATGAAAGCAAGAGGCAAGGAGATCTTACCGGGCGAAGCGATGGTCACGAAAGGATACTGTCTGCCAGCGAGCTATGTTGTGCACACGGTCGGACCGCAATTGCGCCGCGGCTCCAAACCGACGACAACTGAGACAATTCAGCTCGCAGAGTGCTATCGTAGCGTGCTGGATGCGACTGAGATGTTGCCAGAGACGCCCGATGGCAGGAAGATTGTGGCCTTTTGCGGCATCTCCACCGGCCTGTATGCATATCCGGCGCAAGACGCCGCAGTTGTTGCGATCGACGCGGTCGCAGACTGGCTCGAGCATCACAAGGATACGTCCATCACCGATATAATCTTCAACACCTTCACCGACGCCGATCACGTCATCTACAAGGAGGCCCTGGTCGCCGGCGTGCGTGCATGGATGTGTCCGGCAGCGGCTCCGCCGGTACGGGCAGGACACCCACCGCTGATCCAGTGCGGCTCGCTGGACAAGGCCAGGCATTGGCTGAGATCCGTGGATACAGTTATTATCAGCGCCGGTGCCGGGCTATCGGCTTCTGACGGGCTGGATTACACGTCATCCGACCTGTTTGCCAAGCACTTCCCGGGATTCCTCAAGTATGGGCTGCGAACCTTATACAGTGTTTTCGGTTTCGACGGCTGGCCGACAGAACAGGTTCGCTGGGGCTACTACTTCACGCACCTGGGCATGGTCAGGTCGTGGCCGAGGTCGAAGATGTATCGCACTCTCATCGCGTGGGTTGAAAAGTTTGGCGCGAACGCGCACGTCAGAACTTCCAACGCTGACGGCCTGTTCGTTGCTAACGGTCTGCCCCTGGGCAGGCTTTCGACGCCCCAGGGCTCATATTCCGTTTTCCAGTGCCTGCAAAATTGCCGCCCCGAAGCCACGGTTTTCTCCGCACCCTTGGTCGAGGATGCGCAGGTGTTTCTAGACCCGGTATCTCAAATTCTGGCGGACAAGAGCAAGGTGCCCTTTTGCAGGTTTTGCGGTGGCAAGATGAACATTTGCGTTAGAGCGGGTGCCTGGTTCAACGAAACGCCGTTCCAGGATGGCGAGAAGAGATGGAAGGAGTTCCGTCGGAACGTTCTGACCGACGCGAACAAGACGACGGTGATCTTGGAGCTGGGGGTCGGAATGTCGACTCCGGGCGTCTTGAGATGGCCCAATGAGAATCTCGTCATGAGAGGCAAAGGCAGAGTGAAGCTGGTGAGGGTAGGCTTGGGGCCTGAAACGGCCGTCCCATGGAATTTGGAAGAAGATGGGCTGGCGACAAGCATTGAGGGCAACATCTCAACGGTGGTGATGGAATTGCTGGGACAGAGCGAGAGTTGAGACGGCGCAAGCCAGCAGAAACGATGCGCCATTTCGAAGAAGGGGGAGAAGACAAATTGGTCAAGAAAATTGAGGGATTTGGCGTCTCATCGTAGGCGTCAGATGATGCGATGAATGTATGCGATAGCAGTCCACACGTACTGTCTGTCTAATAAAGATTTTGACTCTGGAGCACCACCTAGATGACTGGTTCAAGAATCTCAACTGTCGAATGTTGGAAACAAGCCTCATGAGATCCTCTCCTATTGTAGGTGACTACGGAGTAGCCGTACGTGGCATTGCGATACGCCACCATTCGAAAATGATGGGTGGTCTAGAGGGGCTGGGGGCAACCTTGATTCGTCCCTTGCAGGATGCATAAAACCCACGGTCTACGGGTGAGTGATTCTCCAGGCACAAGCTTTTGGGCCTAGAACCACCCCAAGTGGCTCGGAAACTGACTGCTTCCATGCAGAAACTCTACTTGTAGCTTCGCGTGTGATTCGCCTGTCCGTCCGTGACGAGCCCTACTTCGCTCTACATATCCTTTATTGGTAATTTATGTCATGCAACTCTAAAGCAATTGCCCTGTGTGTGATGGTGCTGCTACCTCACTTCGATTGTGTCCCTGTGCGACCCTTCGGCGAACCGCCTTGAACTTGTTTGTGCCATACTTCGTCGTTGCCGTCTATCTCTCCCTAGAAATGAAATCGAGGCTCTGGGTAGCGCGGCTTTAGGTTTCCTTGGCATCTGCTTGGCAGCGTACATCAAACTCGCCTGCGGCGCCCTAAAGACTAGGGCGCCGCAGGTCTTGTGCAGAGCCCTCTGGCCTGGCGACTGGCGGGCGATCCCCCTTCGCCTTGGCACTGGAGGCTTGAGAACGCTCTGTCGCGATTGGCCTAACAGGGGCGGTTGATCTTCAGACAAGCATTGCGGTCGCGGGAATGCAAATTGGTGTGTCTCCAGGCCCGGCAGGCGAGTCGTCGTGGTGACGGCTATCCAAGCCACGCCACAGCACAGCACACCAGACCACACCTTATTACACAATACCCTACCCAGCTGGGTTTCTGCCTGGCGGAATCAGCCGAGCAGGGGGAGGAGGGGTTCAAAGCCCGCCCACCAGTCGGTTTCCTGCCCCGTGTTGACGACCACTGGGCAAACAGACAAGATAGCCCCCGGGACCGTATGACAGCAGGACATCACAGGTTGCTCAACCATAAGCAACTCGAGGACTTGGATAACCTGGGCCTCTTGGCATATGAAGAAGCGAGCTCACACGAACCAAAGTAGCCAACGAGCGCCTTCCGTGTGCCCTATGCTCTACTATGCGGACCTCCTTCAGCAGAGACCCCACCACTATGCTTGTCTTTCCAACACAAATCACACACACTCACACATCCATGCTCATCTACTCAAGCTTAATCCATTCACGCGCTTCCGCTTGCATAGAGTCAAGCCTATCACGGAGGATTCGGATCTCGCTCAACGAGTCAAATGTCGCTTCCCTCCTTCACCAAGGAATGGCTGCGGGTCGCCTCCCCCAAGGTCCAAGCGCAACCCCCCCTTCCGTGTCAACTTTGATTTTGTCAGCCCGTCTAAAGCTGCCATACCTATGTTACACCGGGACGGCAGCCAACCGACGGTCCCTGATCAGATTTTTCCTCTTTGGTGATGTGCCTGTGACATCCCAGCCTCCGGACCTTGGAGGTTGGAGCACCGGAGCGACGCCAGCGACATGGCACATCCTGCTTGGTGAGTGCTTCAGGTGGTCCGCAGCATCAAGAAACGCCTGGTGGCGCATCAATACGTCCGGAGACCATCAACGGCTCATGCATCTTGCCCAGGGATCATGCCCAGAGATAACTGATGGGATCCACGAAACGATGTGTAAACCCTATCTACTCAAGGTGGTCTGTGATGCCAGGCGATCAAATCACCCCCAGACAGAACCAGCCTCTCCTGGCTCGGAACAGAGATTGTTTTCTCTTGCCCCTGCCTCTCCGCCCCACCTCCTGTCTCCTCCGGATCCCGGCTGCTACCTCCTCGCCTTTCTCCACTAAGCATCCGGAATCGTAGCGGATACTGGGCCTGTGTGGCACACTTTGAGTTGTCGAGTCACGCTTATCTGCCGGCCCAATGGGAAGAAAAGGCCCGCCGCCATTGGCAAGGAGGGGGAGAGTATTGAAGCTTGCCCTGGTGTCCCTGGTGTCCCTGGTGTCCCTGGTGTCCCTGGCACTAAGCGCTAGCTCCCGTCAGGTGCGAGGGATGCTTGGCTTGTCATCGCTGCATGCCGCACGGAGTCAGCCTCTTCAAGCTGCGCCTGTGAAGTCATCTGCACGTCCAGATTCCCCTTCGCATTCGCAAAATACAGAGACACAGATGCTGACGCGCATCTGCAGCTGACGCGCACCTGCAGCAATACCAGAACTGCACGGAACTGTATGCACCAAAGCAACATGACATCTCAACTTACTACTACGCGTATTCACAGCCGTTAGCTGTCGAGCTCACCTCAATGCAACAGTTCAAGGGGCTTCCGGTTTCAAGGTTGAGATGATGGCCAATATGGAGCCATCTGCACCTCACTTCGCCCCCCCGGTTTCTTAGCCCATCGCCCTCTTTGGAGCCCTTTCCACTCAGGACGAACGTTCAGAAACGACCGAGCACGAGCTTCTATAACCAGCAGCGATGCAGGGCGCTGTTTCCACATCATACCGCCCCGGCTCGTCCTTCCCAGGGCTCTTTCGCACGGACTCGCATCTCACGATGTAACGAAAGTGGAAGGGTGTTTGGCCTGTGAGCTTTGTCGCATGCTCTCATCTCGAGGGGGGGGGGAAGTGGGGGGAGCGCCAGATACGGACGTGGCGCAGAACCTGGAATATCTTCTTCAACTCCCAAGGATGTGCAACAAAACGTTTCCTGATCTGCGACTGTGTTTCTTCCCCAGTCGTTAATCCATCCGTCATTCATCGAGTGGGAGGACGAGGGGGGAGGGCTGGACAGCCGGGATGCGATTGGTTCTTAGGCAAGGCTCACTACCCCTGCTTCCCTTTCACACAGATCTTCTTGGACGATTCCTCGTCTGTTCAGGCACAGTTTCGAACCTGTCTCCATCAAGAGATGTGGTTGACCTCGCCGGTGTTTGGCCTCATCTTTTCTGGCCTAGGTTCTAAACAAACATGCTTGGGGTTGAGCTGGAGGCTGGATGGAGTGATACCAGACGGTGGAGCGTGCTTGTAATGCTTGATGCGGTTACTCTGGTTGCCGCCATGTTGGCCCGCGCATGGTTTTGGGCTGTCGAAAGGCCTCGACATCGCGAATGCCTCGAGTACAAAAGCAGTCGATAGTCCCCCAACTTATTCTCGTCTCTTCTTCTCATCATCAGCAACAACATCTTCAGCTCTCAGCTTTCAGTCTCTTCTCTCTTTCAGCTTTCCCTTCTTTCCTCCCCGCAGGATACTACTCGTTACAACTCCTCTGGTTAGGAGCCCTATCATTTCAAAAACTACAGTCAAAATGTCTCTCAGAACCGTTGCTGCCGCTACCATCCTCGCCGCTGCCAACTTGGTGGCTGGTCACGGTGCCATCATTGGCGCTGTCGGCCCCGCCGGCGGCACCGGCATGGCTCTTGGTGTTGATCCCGAGACTCCCCGTGACGGCACTCGTGCCAGACCCTTCCAGACCGATTCTACTCGCTTCAAGGGCCCCAACGCCGACACCTTCGGCCAGACCACCGGTGGTGGTGAGAACGACCTCGAGGCCGGCACCAAGGCCATCATGGCCATGACTGGCGACATGCTTCCCCAGGTCACCCCCGGCAGCACCCTCGAGATGACCGTCCACCAGGTCAACGCCGACGGTGGCGGTCCTTACGACTGCATGATCAACGCCGACGCCACCGGCAACTCCTGGACCAACGTCAACGTTCCCGTCACCGTCCCCGGCCAGAACTCCCGCAACCGCGTAAGTGTCTTTTTTTTTTTTTTCCCCCGCTTCTGCGGATATCACAGGAAAACACGAGCTAACCCAAAGCACAGGCTGGTGCCATGACCGACTTCCCCCTCAAGGCCGAGATCCCCGCAGACCAGACTTGCACTGGTACCGTCGCCGGCCAGTCCAACGTCTGCTTGGTCCGCTGCCAGAACGCTGCCCGCGCCGGCCCCTTCGGAGGCATTGTCCCCGTCCAGATGGCCCAGACTGGCAACACCGCTGCCACCGCGCGCCGCAACCTGGCCCGCGCCATCAGCGAGACTGAGCGCGAGTTTAAGCGCATGGTGAAGCGAGCCATCGAGGCCGCCGACCTCGCCGATGAGGAGGAGGAGGAAGAGGAGTAAATATTCACTCGTTTGCACATATTCTAAAGGTTTAGGGCGGAATGGGTCTACAAGGGATTTACATGTAACAGTACTGGACTACTGATAATGAGACACGACTGCCTGCTCTGCTGGAGTATGGACTTTCTTTACTTTTTTGTCCCCCTTCTTCTGTAATGCTCCAAAGTGATTGCTCATTATTTCCACACTCGTCATGCTATTGAATAGCTCTGCGGTGAGGAAAACTTGGACCGTCATAGAGTTGGCTCAAGGCTTCCAGATTTCTTCCCCTCGAGAGTTGTAGTAGTAGTAGACTGGGTCCCCCGTTCGTGTGTAAGTTACACTATCCGCTGTCATATCCAAATATAGTTGTACTAAAATCAAATCACCTGAAGTAGAACATCCGCCAAAGTCAGAAATCGAGCGAGAGGGAGCCCCCCGACCTTCCAATTACCTGCCCTGGTGCCCGGATGCTGCGGCACGACGAGGGACCGGCAGCGCTAGTCCGATTTCTGATATTCTGAACGTGAAACGAAACTGCATCTGCGCTGCCACGGACGGACCAGGCTGAAACAATGTTTTGCTCTTGCAATAGGATACACAGACATAAAGTTAATTGATTCTTAGACAAGGCCTACAATCTGGAGTCCATCTCGTCATATATCGGGATTTTTTTGTCTTATGACAACCAAAGTTGGAATGTTTCGATGCGAAATAGTGAGCTTCGAGCGCGGTCAACCATTGGCTGCCTACGAGAATACAGATAAGGTTTCTCGTTTACGGGTGTTTCGGTACCAGACACTCACTCACTCCGCACTGGGATTCCCGCATAACAGGGGTGTCAGGTGGCAAGAGAGTGCGAAATGACGTAGTCCGATGTCTTGGCTGTTTTCCAAATAACCTGACGGCGCTTGATGTTGACTTGGAGAAGGATTTTACCTGACAAAACATCAACGTGGGATGTTGTGTTGAGTCAGCGGACAAAGCATACATATCATCGGCAATGCTAGCGCTGCTACCTTTACGGTGAGGGGGAATCCCAGGCGAGATGTCATTCGTGCACTATGAAAAGCACTTGGAGTGGATAAGACAGGCCCACCACAAGTACAAAGTCTCCCGAAAACGATATCAAAGACTGATCAACCGGGCTTGCAATGCAGCCGTCTGTCGAGCCACTCACTCTCTTGCAAAGATTACAATATAATTACGAAGCAATCGCTGGCCCAGATGGAGTTACTTGCTCTTGACGAGACCGTGACGCCGTGAGGTCGCATGGCGCCATCAGAAAGCCGGAAGTCAACCGAGGGCATACTGGGTACTCAACATTGCCTGGCAGCTGGCAGATGGAGCCAATTCGATTGCTAATTTGACGGCCGGTAGTTTTTAATCCAATTACCAGCATGGCCTTCGCAACTATTCGCGATGAACGGCCGGCCGGATGGAGGCGGAGAATGTCCAGGACTGACTGACTAACATAAACTGGTTGCTGGCTGTCATGAAGTGGCCGCGTCTTCACCACAGGCCCCCACACCCGTCGAATGAATCCCGCTGGGAATATTGGCTGGAGAGATATCGAGCACGATACCCTTATATGGTGTTGACTCGACTTTGCATGGCTATCTATCATTGTGTACCTGTGTGACGGACGGCCTTGTATACGTACCTCGGTCGCGGATGGAGATAAACTTTTCCGTTCCGAGAAAAACACAACAAAATTTTCTTTCCCAATTGACCCCTCCAACTTGCTTCATTGACCGACACTACCCCTCCAAACACCACCTTTGGCTTGCGACGAAAGCCGAATTTTGCCTATACCTACTTCAATTGCGACTCCCAATTGCCACAGCTAGCCAACATGTCCAAGGGAAAAGTGTGCCTCGCGTATGTCAATCTGTTCCTTGACTTGATTAGACGATTGAATTGAACCTAACCCGCAATGCCACCAGTTACTCAGGCGGTGTAGGTCCCCGAACGAACCCAATGACACGAGAATTATTGCTATAACGGGGTCATGACATACTGACCATCGTGACTGAAGCTGGATACCTCCACCATTCTCGCCTGGCTGCTTGACCAGGGCTATGAGGTCGTGTTAGTTTTCTCTCGCGCTTATACTGCCGGAGCTGCCGTACTGACGATACAAGCGCATACATTGCCAATGTTGGCCAGGAGGAGGACTGGGCTGCCGTCGAGAAGAAGGGTGAGTCACTGAGAAAAAAAAAAAAAAGGTTGCTAGAATGCCGTCTAACACCACCACGCGTAGCACTCCAGATGGGCGCCAGCAAGGTACCGTACCGCGACATGACCCGAACTGCAATTGGACTGCATTCTCATTACCTCGATATTAGATGATCATCGATGATCTCGAGCGCGAAATGGTTGAGTGAGTCAAATTGCATACACTATACGTCGTCAATTGGACTCGCTGACAGGGTGTGAAGGGACCTTTGCTTCAAGGCCGTCAGGGTCAACGCACAATACGAAGACACCTACCTGCTGGGTACCAGTTTAGCTCGTCCTGTCATCGCACGCGGCATGATGAAGGCTGCCGCTCGGGGTAAGACGTGTCGAACCATCGGACAGGCGTGGCATTGCTGACGACTTTCTCAGAGGGCTGCCAGTTTGTGTCCCACGGTTGCGTAAGTGTTGCGCCCGCTCTCTCTTGGATATGATCAGATGCTAAACGGAACAGACCGGCAAAGGAAACGACCAGGTCAGATTCGAGCTCGCATTCTACACCATCAACCCCAACATCAAGTGCATCAGCCCCTGGCGTCTGCCTGAGTTCATCTCCCGCTTCCAAGTAAGTGTGCAGTTTGTCCACCTCCATCTTGTCCCTCACTAACGCTGCCCACCAGGGCCGGAACGATCTTCTTGAATACGCCGCCCAGAAGAGTAAGACCAGACCAAATCTTTGTCCTGAGTTTTGACGGCTAAGACAGCTTAGACATTCCCGTCTCTTCTACCAAGGCCAAGCCGTACTCAATGGATGCCAACCTCGCTCACTGCTCGTACGAGGCAAGTCTGTCTGTTCGCGGATGCCCAGGCAAGCATCGCTAACTTGCAACAGGCTGGCATGCTCGAGGACCCCGACGTCACTCCTCCCGAGGACATGTGGACTATGACCGTCTCCCCGCTTAAGGCTCCCGACACCCCCGCCCACATCACAATTCACTTTGAAAAGGGTATCCCTGTCAAGGTTGTGACTCTTGAGTCCCAGCAGACCGTGACCGATTCCGTCGAGGTTTTCAAGCTCCTTAACGCCCTCGGCAAGGAGCACGGCATCGGCCGCATTGTACGTCAATCCAACTCCGCTGTCGCAAGCACAGGTGAATCTGTATCTAATGGTACTAGGATATCGTCGAGAACCGCCTGATCGGCTTGAAGTCCAGGGGTTGCTACGGTGAGTCGTTCCGCCAGCATTCTTAGGTCTGTCTGTACTGACTCCTTTCAGACTCTCCCGCCATGACGATTCTCCGTGTGGCTCACCTCGCGATTGAAGGCCTGTGGGTGCAATCCATCCGATACATTTGCGTAGTATGAGCTGACCCTATATGCCAGTACTCTCGATGGCCGCATGAGGGCTGCCCGCGATTTGCTGGCCAGGCAATGGTCTCAGCTGCTCTACAACGGTCTTTACTTCAGTCCCGAGAGAGCATTCTTGCAGCGTACGTGGAAAGTGTCTGGCAAAGTAGTAAACAAACACTGACCATGTAATAGCAAGTCTCGATTTCGCCCAAGAACGGGTAGGTTGATTCGCCTAATCGAGATGGAACACTCATATTGACTCTTCCAGGTTAACGGCGAAGTCCGTCTTCAGCTGTACAAGGGCCAGGCCTACGTCCTCGGCCGCAGGTCTCCGGAGAAGTTGTACTCCGAGGAGGACGCCTCCATGGACTCCCTCACCACCTTCGATCCCGCTGACGCGGTACGTTTTGAATCATTATCGGAGTCAGAAGGGAAACGGCTAACGTGTGGTTTCTAGACCGGCTTCATCGCGATCGAGTCCATCCGCCTCAAGAAGGTATGAACCGTCTATCCCGTTTTGTTATTGAACTGCCATGCTAATACCACGTAGTACGGCCAGCAGTTGGCGGAGGCTGGTGTGGAGTTGTGATTAATGAGATGATGAGAGTTTGCTTTGAAGAATCATCCTGGATAATGGGTTATTCGTTGAAAACAAAATAAACCAAAAATGATAGTTGAGTTCAATTTTGCGACTGACTACTGTGTGCGAAGACATGCTTGACTCGATAACGTCTACTTTCACGTCCCATCTTTCCGTGTGGATCATCATGCCTGCATCAACTGACATGAGGCGACAATGAATGGGCTTGCATTGGGAGCAGGCAATTTCGTATACGGAAGACGGCTAAACTGTCCTCCACTACAGCCAGTCTTCGCCACGACCACCACACACGCTCCCCAGAGGAAACACCACAAGAACACTCTGCGCAGACTGAAAAGCCTTGTTCTCGGCCTCCCCTTGGAGAAAGACCCCTGGAGGAGCCAACCCACAGGAAACCGAGCACGAGTCCGACACTAGAGAAATCACCGGAAATCGATACGGGCATTTCGACCTTCGAAACTATCCAATTGGGTGTTCGCACACAGGCACAGATCGAAATGATGATCCATCATCTCAAGTGGCGCTGTGCCAGAAAGCCGTTGCTAGGTTACTGCCATTTGCTCCATGTAGAATATGATACAGCGGCCAAGTCGACAACGGGTCGACCACATGACCGAACAGCTGTAAACCAATGGTATTCGAAGTACAATCAACGACCATGACCGAGTTCCAGAGTTCGTAAAAAAATAGGTATGTCTCCTAATAAGGTTTTATATGAAGTGAAAGCCCCAGAGCGGGGGGGGGCGGGCGGCTGGCTCCGAAACATCTACTCCTGGTGAATTTTCATGACGCAGCACGGTTGCTCATCCCCATTACCTCATATAAACAGGGTCTTTGAATAAAAAAAAATAGTCGTAACATTCAACACGTTTTTTCTGTTGTCGCTCATTCGGAAAAAAAAAAAAGAAAAAAGATCTACCACGCAACAAGGCTTGCCAGCAGGAACCCGATCACGAAGGCCGCCCTCGAGTTGCCTCCCCGTCGCGGCGGCGCGGCGTTCTCGCCCGTCTTGGTGGCCACGCCCGCCGAGTTGGTGCCGGTCTTGCTTCCGGTCGCGGTGGGCGTGTAGTCGGCGGCGATGCCGTCGATGGGGTGGGCGTAGGCCTGCGCGGGCGTGGTCGAGGCCGCCCACGCGATCGTCGTCGACAGCTCTTGGTTGTTGTAGACGGTGACGGTGGCCGTCTGGCCGAGTTCGAAGTTGCTGTAACACGTGCCGCCGTAGGCCGGGCGGTCGACGTCAAGGGTCGAGGAGGGCGCAGCAAAGGTGAAGCCTCTGTTGATTTCCCGAATTGCGTCAGTATAACCGGCCTTCCCAAGTCTATCAAGGTGTAGGAAAAAGGAGGGGGGGGGGGGGGCATAACATACGATGCGCAGCAAGCAATGTAGCCGTTCGTCCAGGTGCTGGTCTCGGTGTTCCAACCGTCCGGGCACACCAACGGGCTCATGTAAGGGGCGATGGAGCTAGATTGCGACATGGCGGACTCGTATCCGCCGAGCCATTCGGTCGGGTAGCATGATGAGATGGTCTGGTTGGGCAGGGGAACCGGCTCGTTGATCCAGATCTTCTCCAGGGCGCCGACCAACATGGTCAAGTGGTTCTCGGTGCATTGCGCGGGTGCTGTGAAGGTCGTCGTCAAGGGCACCGACGGGATGGTGGGAGTGGCGTGGGGGCTCTCTGCAAGTCTAACAGGCATTATGGCGGTTTGGTATGTATTCTACGATATCTGGGAGTCTGGGTTTTGCGAGTTCCCCAAAAGAGCGGGCTGAGTGCGGGATCGTCGTGTTGTCGACCTAACGAGCGGAAGGAGTTGGTTGCGGAAAAGAGCGTGAGTTGACCAAACAAAAGAGTGACAGCCAGACCGGGTTGAAATGGCAACAGGAAAACCGTAGATAGATCTTCGAGAGAAGGGGGGGGGGGGGGGGGGGGGGGGGGGGGCGAGAAGGAAAAGATGGAAACGGAGACCGGGGGCGCATGGCAAACAAGCATATGTTTTATTGAAATGGTCCTGGTTGTTGGATGTGACCCTCTTCCCGGTTTTGGCAGGGTAAATTATCGTCTCCGTTTCATTTCGCCATTCACTGGGCCCGAATACCCGCTGCTGTCTTGCCGGACAACTCCCGTTATGCTTGTTGACCTTAATATGTTGAATCATCGCGATCCTCCCCACCCACCCACCCACCTACCCTAGAGTGAGTGTGCGCAAGACTGGCTTTTGCAGAGCCATTCAAATCACTGCAATCCAAGCGGATGTACCCTTGCTTATTCTCCGCCAACAGCACCGTGTTGGCCGCTGTGGTTATCTAGTGATGCTTCGTATATGTCGACTGTGCGTGCGTAGCCGTCGTGCGTTTCGACTTTTTCGCCGGTCCTGCGCTTGCCAGGTCCTCCCTTGTTAACCGATCTGCTGTGCCACACGACCGACCCTCTCTGAAAGCGGCTTCAGGTAGGTAGGTTGGTTCCACTGGGTGACGATCGCAGTGCCTCTGGCCTACGAAGTAGCATGGATTGCAACACCACAGCGGAGAAAGGGGGGCGCGCTCCGAGCTGAACGACTGTCACCTACGAATCAAGGACGCCAATACACGTGTACACCTACCTACCTGCCCGGTGACCAATCATGACGGGCGCTTATGTGCAGTCTCCTGAGCGGCTTGAGGCAAGGTACGCATGCTCGGACAACGTTGGACTCCGCTATTTCTTTTCTTTTGCATCGTTATATCCGTTCCCTGGCAGCGCCGGGGCCGGGAGAGGCGTTGGCATGTTGCCCCCCCCCCAATATCTCGGCAGGGGGTGTAACAAAGCGTGACAAACCATGCGAACAACCTGCCTAAAAAGACCTAGAAACCAAGAGTAGCGTCACTTTCGGCTGCCACTCGCATCACTCGGAAGCCCACAAACACGACCCAGTGCCGCCTTTCCGGTGCTGCATGCCCATGTTCCCCTTTGTTGGTTCTCGCGCTATTGTCGTCGCGGGTAAACGAACACAACAAGGGCATTGTAGTAGGCGACCTTCACTTGCTTCTTAGACTTGTCAGGTTTTGGGGGCCGGAGCATACGCCGCCTTGGCGTTGTGTCTGTACTCTGTATATCGTCACCCAGAGGCCGCAACTGGATTTTTGGATCACTGAGCACGGTAGGCCTGCATCGTCGTCGTCGTTGTTGTTGTTGTCGATCCTATTGAATCGAACCTATACAGGCACACAGGGGAGGGAAGTCATCGGAGCTGGCACGGGGCTAAGGTTCCTCGGACCAACACGCATAGCACCTCTTGTGACCAGCATCAAATTGTTATAGATAAGAAATGAGGAAAGAAAACAAATTATTTTCTCCGAATTGGGTCATGGCTTTCTCTAATCATTCCTAGGGTGAAACAAATTCTCCGTCGACTTTCTTTTCCTTGCCATCTGGCGGTCATAATGACAAAGCTATAACATTCGCTACATATATTTGCATTGTGCCGTACACTAACTGCATCTGTCCGTGCAGGGTATATTATATGTCTTGGAATTCTGCGCTTCCTGTCGCAAAAACGACCCTGCAATTGTTTTGCAGGTACTGCGCCTTGTATACCGTGCATGTACCCTCACCGTTGATACGTGTAGTTCCCGGAATGAGACCACAGCCAATGAGGAAAGAAATACCGCAGGAAAGGGTTCGAACAAACAGAGTCAGCATTCTCAAAGTTTTTCTGAATCGAGATCCGGTCCTACTAAGGGGGGCTCGTCAAGCCAAGGCATCTACTCGATTCCATGCTGGCCAGCCACGTCCAAATGGGGGAGAAAAATAAAGTACACATCTGAGTGGGAAAGGGGTCCAAAGTGCACAGGCAAAATGGGCCATTTTGCCAGGTTGAGACCATCCCATGTGCTACAAAATTGAGGTTTGTTGAAAGACATTTTGTCCCTAAGCAGATCCGCAGCAGCACAGTAAACAGGGAGAAGTCCCAGCTTAACCTGATGGCCGAATCAGATATTCGACATCGCCGGTTCAGCCTGTGATGACTTACTCGCCAGATATGGGAAGGGGGAGTCTTCTTCGGGTTTCCTCTCAATCTTTTGAAAACACACATGCGCGAATTTTCAAAACCATCGTCTTTGCTTTCTTTTTTTTTTCTTTTTTTTTTCTTTCTTTTTTTTAATTAACATCGTTTTCAAACAGAGTGGTCCATGCAAAGTGTGAACTCGATGACGTCTCAATAAAATCTCTTACATTCTCCACAGACATGGATGGCGACGTCCCTCGGGTATGCGGGGAGACTAGTTGAACAATTTGCCCAGGTTCCCACTTTCTATCGATTGCACATTCCAAGGGCTGCCAGTGGATTGCGGTATTGAGCGAAATCATCATGTGGGAGGTCCAGACCGCAATCACGCATTCTATCAAGACTTGCACAGTCACAGCTCTGAGTCAACTCGGGCTTTGCGTCAACGTCTCTCTTCCAGACTACAGCAAAAAATTGATTTGGTTGAGGCTTGCGAAGTGCGCAACTGTGAGGCAGACACAGGGAGTTTCTCCAATTCATCAATGTAGTTGCTCCGAACGCCTGGTTTTGAGGGCATTCGATAGCGATACTGGCGTCCAGTATTTTGCATCGTTGTGGAAACAGTGTTGGCCGACAAGACATTACCAAGCCTCCTGTAGACACACACACACACACACACATATTTATTGAAGACGAAAAATTGCCTTTGGCCAATAGATGCGGTCTTGGTGTGCCTGGGTTTTCTTGTCTTGGCGAGAGCTTGACACGATTAAGCCGCGCTCCACCGTTACACCGCCCGGATCCCCTGGACCGCGAAGAAAGCTCGAGAAATGGCTTCAATGAACCGTAAAGTTAAATCGAAAAAACATGTAAGGTAAACGTCGAGTAGTTTTTGATCTGAGGTATCAAGAGGTAGTTCGGGACCTAGAGGTTTACAAGAAAGTACACGCTTTTTACGACATCGGGCCTTCAGATGTCCCTCACAAGCCTCTGTTTCGGAGTCCCACTGCACCGCATTACACAATACTCCTGGAGCAGCTTTGTGCCCGTTTAGTTTCTTTTTTGCCTTCTGTGTGGTCAACCGCTATCTTGCACAGTAACATGGCAATTTCTATGTAGTCGGGTAAAAAGCTACTGAAGCTGCGTAGGACCTATGATAAGGATCCGGCAAGGGATATCCGGTGGTGGGCCTCCCGATACTGGGACGATAATAAATAAGGCCAGGGACATGCACCGTCCACCTTCCGCACCACGCCAAGACCCCTACGATACGACTCGGCGTGAAGCGAGGACCTTGAACCCCGGATAGTGCCAGATATTAGCATGCGCGTGATTAGCATATCCATATTCCCAGAAGCCTGTGCACTCTCTAGGTCAAGAGTCCACGTTGTGGGAGTGATTGCGGAGTGGGGGTGCTGTCGATAAAAGACTACGTGATAGCGAACAAAAACACGATAAGAAATCACGGCCAGGGGATTGCCGCATCATCCAATAAGATGATGCCAAGATTCGTGAAAGACAGGCATATATACCAAGGTGCTCATTAAACCTTCATTTGGTTGGGGTTTGGGAAGATTCAATCCCACCTGCTTTGAGTGGCCCTTGGCAGCTGATATAAAGCAGGAGACTACATCCATACTGACTACATCGTCGTCTCAATGATTCCTTTATTGCTGTATTCGTAGCCAACTAGATGGTAAATCCAGCCAGAGTTTGATTGGGATTGGCTACCCTCCCAGATTGGCCATGGCGTTTACCTAGGTGAGACCCTACTTACCACTACCCTCCTTTAATGTAGGTAAACTGACTAAACTCTAGGGCAAAAACCTGCTGGGTGGCCTGGCGCCCTAATAAGTGTAAACTGGTATTGCGTAATTAAAGCAGACGAGCATCGGTTTAAAGCAGCCTCTAAAATATGGATTCTAAAGCACTATCAAAGTAAAATTCATTCAAAAACTGTCGTGATGGTATATAAGTCGCAATTACTGCCTTGTAATTATGGTTCCACTTTTACTCCTGTTCATCACAGTTATGAGCCCAGTTTGTTCTTTGAACCCCCTGTGCTGTGCTTGAATGGGTTAAGGTGTCGTAAAAGATGCATTGCTTAGTCAGACTGTGAAGCCTAACGTCCAGAGTTCGAATCCAGCCCTAGGCAGCCACCTATATTTCGGCGAGATGTACCCGATCAGAAGGTTTAAAGAGCTGCCAGTCACCTGAGATATCAGCTAACTGGGGGGGTGTGTCGTGATGGTATATAAGTCGTAATTACTGCCTTGTAATTGTGGTTCCACTTTTACTCCTGTTCATCACAAAAACTAAAGAGCTATAGGGTAAAAAAGAGTATAAAATTGCTTATTATATTGAGGGATTTAATCTAATACCCGGCGAGACACTTTGCTTCTTATATATTGCGTACGGCAGGAAAGAGTTGTAAATGCTTATCCTGAGTAAACTAGCGAATGCAGACTCGTTAGGTCTTTTTGGTAAGTGTTTGAAGAATAGGGAAGAGTTACTTGCCTATGAAAAAGACATTATCAACTGGCGTGATTGGAACATTAAGGGTAACCCTGGAGAGCCTGATACGGATTATTACCCTTGGAACTAGTAGCTAGCCGCAGGGATAGAAGCCTAAGGTGTAGAAATAATTATCTGATAATCGTGCTACAGCTAACCATGCTAGTAGCAATCCTTGAGATAGCCCCTTATTCTAAACATTCTGCGCTCAAAGATCTCTATAACAGCTCATCATTGACGCTACTTTGCCTTACGCCACGTGGCGGTGAATTTGTAATCAATCTTGGCTGCGTTTGCGGGAATGTGAATGGTGAAGATGGTCCTCCTGCCGTAAATGTTCCCACGAGCCAACCCTTTAACCGAGCTTTCCGAATCCTTGCCCTTATCTTTCGCTGCGCGTGGATAAAATCCGCCAAAGGAAACATCAAGGTTATCCCGAGAGGAAACTTCAACTTCAACGTGGACCCCGAAACCGGTTTCGTGTATCTGTTTATCCTTGTCAACGGAACCAAGGCCGTCCGTTCTGTATGCGCGGTAGCGCAGCTTGCGTTTCATAGTCGACTGATCCCAGGTAGTCCAGGGAATTTTACTAGCTGGAGGGTGCAATTCATCGCCCTCGTACACGTATTGATTAATGAGGTTGCCGATATTCTTAATAGTGAAGGGGCGAGGCTTGGAGTTGCCAAAACAGCTTGAGCCCCAACAGGAACCGCCTCGGTTTTCGAGGAGGGGTTGGGAGGCTGCCAAGCAAGAAGCCAAAGCAATAAGTAATGTAATAGCCCAACGCATAATGTGATCGTTTGTTTCAAAAGAGTATCTTGGGTAGGGCAGAAAAAGATGTTGAAGGTTTGAGCGAACAGTAACTTTTGTACCTTTGCGTAGGTACCTAAACCGGACATAATGAGCATCATTCAGTCCGTTATATAGTACCGCACAAGTGCGGTCACAAGGACTGCAAGTTGTAATCCACATCGGATCGCCCGGAAGCAATAATCCACCTAGATTAACTCCTTCACCAGCGCCAAGCGGTAACAATTACCACTACATTTGTAGTAGAGTAGAGTAAGCTAGCTAATAAACGAGTGCGAGATTGTATTCTTTACTACTCCATGCATAATAGAAAAACGGTCACGGGTAAATTGATAGTGTGATTTTGGTATTTTGCTAGAGTCTAACCTAATCAGGCAGGCACTGCCACATGCACTGCCACATGCCTAAGCCCGCTGGAAATACCATAATCCGTTACCCGAACGCTAGCCAAAATCCGAATCCTAGCCCAAATCCTAACCAACCTAACCACCCTATTACCCTAACCTGTACTGCTTTCACTTTTTAGCTGCTTTATAGGTTAGGGTGGTAGGGTAATAGGGTGGTTAGGTTGGTTAGGATTTGGGTTAGGATTCGGGTTTTGGCTAGCGTTTAGGTAACAGATTATCGTATTTCCAGCAGGCTTAGGCATGTGGCAGTACATGTAGCAGTGCCTGCCTGATTAGGTTAGACTCTTGCAAAATACCAAAACCACACTATCAATTTACCCGTGTCCTAGAAAAACGTAGATATAATTATACTAGTAGTAGTAGCTGCAGTTATCAGGTTATAGTCATAGGAAACTGTGACTTGGGCGGGCCTAGACACCTGGGTCTTATGGCCTCTACTAAATGCCTGGATGGATAACCTGCCATTCGGGTCACGCCCTTTGGGGCAGTGGGTTGTTTATCTGGTTATAATAGGCACCGCCTTCCTTGGCTCCTTGCACGGCCTGTGAAAGAAAATTTACCGTCTTAATCACCGCGTTGATCACATATCAATAACGCAGGCCCCAATAAGCCCCACCTCTAGCAATGCTGCTAGCATACCAGCTTAATTTTTCATCTGATTAAGTTAGTCCAAGAAATGAAATACGGATGCCGTAATGCACCGTTTATGCAGTCATTACCGACGTATTAATGCACCGTTTATGCAGTCATTACCGACGTATCCTAGCTCGCCTGTGGTCTTTTTGTATCCATGGTCGCAACTGTCGTCGTAACTTATTGAAGTGTGTGCAAGAAGACGGAGTAACATTGTTGGCCACCATGGGATTACACTGGTCTGTTGTCAAGTTTCTATGCATGGGGCTTTCTCCCGGCAATTCCAACCCATGTTGATTACTTTGGCCTCACCCTGGCCTCATCCTTGCCTTTCCCAGTTCGCCCTATTCGTCAGAAGGTGACGACCCGAAGAAGCCCCCAAACGCGGATTCCGCGGAAACGACAGGAGACACGGCAGGTAATGAATAGATAATACATAATTGTATATTGCTACCGAACGCGCGATACTGCTCCCCGTCAGCTTTTGAATATACAAACCTGGGATGAAAGCCCATAGTCTTTCTCCAAGCATCTTTGTTTCTCGAGAATTCCTGTCCAATCTGTGCATGCACGCGGAGTCGTCCCATCTTTTAATTACCCCGCTATAGACGACCAACACGAGCCGAAGAGCTTTCATATCCCCATTGTTTGCACCAATGAACCATCAATTCAGGGGTGACGCGCCTGACCGAGCGCAGCGCGGGACTACAAGAAAGTGTTTTCCGAGTTTCGTAAGTTTTGGAACTCGTCACGTTATCGCCAAAAGCTGCATTACGCCGGTAAAAGTCGACAAGTTTCAACCCGGGGTTGCGATCGGCACCTAGGGCGTCTTTAGAAGTACGGCTCGCTTCAAGTCTATCGACCCAATCTTTGAAGTTGATGAGCTCGGGGATGCGATTCTTGCCGTAGTATTGCTGAATCGAAGGGGCTAGTTTGTCGAAAGAAGTGCTGGACGGATTGCAGCCGTGGAAATACCCCTCGTGGTAGTCTCTTGACTCTTTTGTGAGGCCGGCAATGTCCAAGACCATTTTCGACATCGTCTCGACCGGAACCCATGTGATGGAATTCATTACTGAAAGGTTCCTGGGCAACGCCCTCAGCACGAGGCTGCTCGCGATGATGGACGGAAGCCATTCCTGGCGACTCCAAGCGCCAGCACTGGCAAGTGGCCCCGCGATCTGCCCCACGCGCACGATGGCGAGAGGGAAGTCTCCGGCCTTGGCAGCGTCCTCGAGAATCAAGCTGGAGACTAACTTGCCCTGGCCGTAGCCTATTTCCGGCAAGGACAGGTCGCGCAAGGAGGTCTCGGGAACTGGGCCCCGGCTTGAATCCCACATGGTCGTCGACCCGATGGTTGACACAAAAACCATGACGACACGTTTATCAGCCGTGGCAGCGAAGTCCGCAAGTTTGCGAACTCCTTTGATGTGCGGCTCGAAGGCTTCGAGAGGCATATTGAAATTCACCGCCCACGCGTTGTGAACGATGCGATCGACCTCCTTGAGCAAGCGGGAGTACACTTCTTGAGAGAGCCCCATTCGTGGTTGCGATAGGCTGGCATGGAAGAATTCGACTTTGCCGCTCTTCTCTGGCTGTCGCAATCCGCGTTCATCCATTGCCTTTGCCTGCTTCCCTGCGCCGCCGTCGTTGGACCTATTGAAGCAAATGACCTTCTTGATGTAAGGGTTGCGAATCATTTCATCAAGCAGGTAGCAGCCCATATTGCCTGTCGAGCCAGTGAGAATGACAGTCTGTTGATCCCTGGCTGGCTCGGGACGAGCTGGTCTAGCGTGAATCAAATCCTTCGTCATCTTTTTGTAAAGCTCTTCCATTGCCGCCTGGACTCGAACTTTAGCATCAGCGCGGCCATCCGGTTTTCCACTGCCAAGAGTTTGAAGGATGTGGCTAGCAAGCTGATTAGGGCTACCGTGGTTGTAGATGTCGCGAGCTTCGATGGTCACGCTACTGTAACTATTATTGGTCGCACGGAGACTGGCCGTGATGAACCGTGCAGCGGCAATAATCTGCAAGGAGTCCATCCCTGCGGCAAAAAAGTCGGTGTCGGGCTCCAAATGAGGCACGCCAAGATGCTCCCGAAGTAGTTTCTCAATGGACTTGCTGAGTGCGGCCTGAGAACTGACATTGAGGCGCGGTACCTTGGCTAGAGGGATTTCTCTTGGGTTGGCATAAAGTTCTTCGATCTCATCCGCATAGAGCTTTATAGTCGCCGCTCTCTTAAGGGTCCCCTTATCGGCCATGAGAAATGGCTTTTCTCGCTTGGAAACAGCGATCAAGTGTCTTACAATTCGGGCATGTGTTGCTTTTGTGTTCTCTGTCAGCTTACATACTTGGGATAACGGAGAAAACCCCATGTGGAAACCACACACGTTGGAATGGTCGTTTCATGCTCGCTGACTTGTACTTACCCGCTACTGCATTTGCCTCCGCAACTTGCGGCATGATACGTTCAATGAGATCATCAATTTCTTCCTCAGATTTAGGGTAGACCCACGGCTCGACGATCAAGGCTGGCTGGAATTTCTGAGTCCCGACAATTACAGCGTTTTTGACCGCCGGATTTCCGCAAATGATGTCCTCCATCGCGACGGGATTGAGCTTCTCGCCGTTTGATAGGTTGATGATATTGTCCGCGCGGCCGTGAAACTTCCAGTGATGAGGCAGTGTCGGGTGTGGTTGGTACAAATCATTAGTACCGTACTCCTCCTTGTCCGGGAACGTGTAGAAAATACCCTGAACAGGAAACTGTCTTGATTTTCTAGTTATGAACATTTCGTAGACATTATCGTCTGTGGTTGCCTTGCGGAACTCAATTCCAGACAGCTCTTCGTTGTAAATGAAGTATTGCCAAAGCTGCGGGTTTTTCTGATGATAAAGGAATAGGGGCATAGTTCTGCGACTATTAGCTCCGTACTATTTCGGTCATAGATATAAGGGTAAACGAACTCTGTGGCGCCAATGATATTGAGCAGATGTACGCCTTGTCTGTATAGAATATCGCCGGCCTCCTTATTAAGAGGGCCTTTGACGAGGTCAGTATCCAAATCTGTTTATAAATGCGAAGTCATCAAGGCTCTTACCTCCCCCAAATACAAGGAAGCTGAGCTGCTTCAATACTGCGATGTGCTCGGGGCGCTGGCTCATTTCTTCTACAATTGATGGAGGTAGTGATGCACTGGTTAAGCCGGTGGCCTGGATGATTTCAATAGCAAGATCCGCTGTTAATGGACGATCTGGAGGGGGATAGACGAGCTCCCTGCCGCCAATGGCTACTGTGCTTATGAATCCATAAACACCACCGGCGTGAAACATGGGCACTAGAACGGTCAGCCAAGATAGCTGGAATTTCTTGCCAGAATTTTTGATACTCACGAGGATTAAAATGTTTTTTCATCAAAGCGTCCATTGTCTGAAACACGGGCAACGTTCCATTCCACTCTGGCAGTGAAAAGATGCAATCCGTTAAAGCAACAGACCCGTGTCTGATCACAATTGGTTTCGGCAGCCCCGTGCTGCCGCTGGTGTGGAGGACGAGGAAAGGGTCCCATTCAGCCTTGGCTGCATTTTTTGTGAAAGGGATGTTGGGAACCTGCGGTTTTGATAAGATATCATGCAAGGGCTCTATCTCAAACTGCTTCATGTCCCAGTGCTGCACCCAAGACGCAACGATTGATCGGTGTGATGCGGGCCGCGCCACCAGTCGGCAGTCAGACATTTTGAATAGGTTCAGTTGAGCCTCAAGTGGGTTCCTTGGAGACACAAACAGGGCCTGCAATTACGTCAACTCGGGTATCACAAGTTGCATGCGTTCATGGCGTTCACCTTGTAGCCTGCTTTGATAGCGGCAACGATCATGATCTGTTGAAGATTTAGTATGATATCGGAACAAGAGTGTGCTGAATAGCATACATAATATCTCACGTCATTGGGTCCAATGTAAGCGATTGTTGGAAAGGTGTTGGGAGCCGGAGTGCCGCAGGTTTCGAGAATCACATGGGCAAGATAATTGATCACATTGGCCAAGTCTTTGTTCGTCACTTTCCTCCATCCATCTCGAGGTTCTGACGTATAAGGTGTGGAGAAACATATCCGTTCAGGCTCGTGGACAGCTCTTTCATCGATGATGGTGGGTAGAGCACGTTGCCCGCGTACAGCACGAGCACCGGGCTCTGAAACTTGAACAGTAGTTGTAGCCATGACAGCTTTTGCAGAAGATAAAAGGACAAATATGTGGTGGTAGTGGTGACAGATTCGTCAGTATTGGAGTAGGTGAGGGGAAGAGAACAATTTATATACCGAGGCCGATTCGGTTATTGAACCCAAAAGTAGGAGTACATGTGACATATCGTGGTATTTCTAAGCCTCATGAATGGAGATAATGAAATGACCCTAAAGCCGCGAAAGTTTGTATTAATCTTATGCTTGAAGGCTTGCGTACTGTATTCGTTACAGAGTTACGCCGTTGGTTGCCTCGGCCGGGGTTTGAAAAATTCTTACTTTCCGGACCGGTTATCAGATGTACCGCTTGAGATCGTCCCAGCTGTGATTTTGAGGTCTCTGGCATCGCCTGTCATGGGATTGTTAACCCCCCTGACAGGATGTGGAGCGAAGAGACGCAACGAAGTGAGGCAACAATATCGTATTGTTGCTAACTGACGTAGGTGAGGAAAAGAGAAAACCACCAAGCCTACTATAGGCTGGCAGGAGCCAGATGTAGGCTCTGAGGCTGCCCTACTAGAGGTGAGGTGGGGTTACATGCCTACACCTCACCTTAATACTCCCCTGTAGACTTGGCTAGCGGCCATATCTCTATTATATAAGGTGAAATAGGCAAAATAACAGCCTAATCTTAAAATCCTCTAAATCTAAGGAGTTTTTAAAGTATTAAATACTTTAGTAAAAGGTTAGCTAATTTACTAATTAGCCTAATTAATCTAGAGCTAATATACTAAAGTCCTAATATAAATCCTCTATATAATCCTATATCTATTTATATCTATTAATCTAATCTATTTATTATACTTAGTATCCTAATAAACTCTATATACTTAATTATGTTAAGTAACTTTATAAGACTATTTATAGCTATCTTAGTACCCTTAATAAGCTTTAAGGTAATAGTATTATTAGTATTAACCTCCTATATAATCTACTTATATCTAATACTAATACTATAGGTATACGCCTTATTAAGAGGATTTATTATATTAATAAAGGTATTTATACTATTAGTAAAGAGGATTATAGGTATACTAATCTATTATTAGAGGAGCTATTTAATATATTATTAAATCTATATAAGGGTAATCTTAATAGGAGTAAGGTTAATAAACTCTACCTCTATAAAGCTTAAAGTAATAAAGGTCTGTTTTTTTAACTTCTATATAATTAGGGTACTAGTAAAGAAGATAATATATCTAGTAGTAGATATACATAAGGGATAGTTATCTATAAATATAGTATTAGCTATAGTATAGAGTAAAAGTTACTTATTTATATAAGGATCTATACCTCTAAATATAATACTATAACTAGTAGTACCTTTAAGGTATTAAAAGTAATACTTAATTATATACTAATAAGTAATTAAGAGGCCTAAGTTAGTATAGTAAAGCTTACTTATAGTAAAGGTACTATTTAGTCTAGTACTAGTAGTAAGCTAATTAAGGTAACTAGTCTATTTAATATAAGTCTAATAATTATTAGTAGAGTACTTATTTTTTACCTAAGTAATAGGTAGATCCTTATAAGTAGGTAATAAGGTCTTAATAGGGTAAAGATTATAGTATCTAAATTACTAGAGGATACTCTTAGTATACTTATACTATAAGAGGAAGATCTTAGTAATAGATTAGTATATCTAAAAGCTAAGAAATTAAGTAGTAATACTAAGGTCTTTTAGTAGGTATACTAACTTTAGTATATTATAGACCTTCTTAATAGTCTCCTTATTAGTAGTAGCTACTATATTATTATTAATATATATAAGGGTATATATATCTAATAAGGTGTTAATAAAGAGGTAAATCTCCCCTATAACTAATATAAATCTAAGCTTCTCTATCTCTAACTTAATAAGCTAAAACTACTATAGAGGGGACTTACGTAATCTATAAAGCGCCTTATATAGTAACTAGACCTTACTAGTACTATTAGAGTATTTAGTAGGCTAGTAGATATATATATATACTCTATTAGGGATTAAGGTAGTAAGAAAGGTAGTATTAAAGTTATATATCTTATAGTAAAGTTTATAGAGGGTAATAATTATAAAGAAAAGGTAGATTATAGTAGTAGTAACGTATATATATAGTAAGTAGCCTATTATAGTAAGTAGCCTACCTCCTCCTACCTTTCTACCTTTTATATAAGTTAATTAAGCTATAATATATAAAATTAATTAAAACTACTTATTATCTCCTTCCTTATTGCTATCCTAAACTACTTTATAGGTTTGTGTGTTATGTCTAGTCTTCCTATAATTGCTATATTGTCGCGCGCGCGGTTCACCACCCTCTATATAACCCCTATTTTAGGATGTTTCCTTACCTCTAGCACTAACACCTTCCTTTTCCTTTTGTAGCGCCTCTACTTTAGCTATATTAAGTAACCCTCTAAGGCGTACTTAGGTCTTTTTAGCCCTCTAGTGCTTACTTAGTACCTCTATCCCTATATGAAGTCCTTTATTCTTAGCCTTAAGAATAGTAACCCTATAGGCTAACTTACTAATACCTTTAGCCTAGAAGTTAATTACTTTGTATATTACTATTAGCAAGCTACCTTAATGCTATTAGATCCTCTTTTTAAGGGAACTATAGCTTTATACGCCCTTAATTACTATAGTTAGTGTCTTTAGGTCCTAAGAGCTATTACTACCTAGGGGTAAGGTAGGGGGTGTTAGTATCTTTAGCTTAAAATCTAGTTAAGAAATAACTACTTTAGGGTTAAAAGGTATAAGGCCTACCTATCTAAAACTAGCTTATATATTACTTTTACCTATTAAGGTAAAGAATACTACTTTAAAGGTAGGAAAGAAGTTATCCTTTATAATATATAAAATCTATATCTATATTATCTTCTTAATTTCCTTACTATATAAGTACTTTAATAGGCTAAAACACCTAACATTAAGAGGCTAAAGCTTATATAATAAATAGGGAGGTATATAAAGAGTAATAATGTTCTCTTTCTTATAGTATTTATTAAAGTTAGTTAATTTATAGCTATTATAGCTATTAAGGATTAAGAGGTAATAAGTACCCTTTATATAGGACTTTATATATTAATTAAAATAATTTAACTAATCTAGGCTAATTTTATTTATTATCTATCTATTTTTACTTAGGTAGATATACTATATAGCTAGGAATTAGCTATTAGTATACTAGGAGAGGAGGTAATATTTACCCTTTATAATAACATATAGAGGTATTACCTAGCTATCTACATACACACCCTAAATAATAGAAACCTATTTATAATTACTAGGCTGCTTTATATAAGGCCTTCCCTTATAGTTAGAAGTTATAACAACCTTAGTATATAACAGTATTCCTATTAGGAAGCTAGTCTTATTAAAATTATAGATATTATAATCCTATATCCTATACTTTATAATTATGTTTTATATAAGTATAAACCAGCCTTATATAATTATAAGATCCTTAGCTAAGGCCTTCTAATAGTTAATTTAACATTAAAATTATATTTTTAATTAGGGTTGTTATTATATAAAGTTCTCTACCTATTAGGGTCTAATACATATTACGTCACGTTTAGAAAGGAGTTAGTTAGCTATATCTTATATGTTGTCTTGTTATAGAGGAAACCCTTAATTAATTAGGTTAATAACCTATTTAAGAATTACCTCCTCTTTAGATATAGTTATCTTTATTAATTTTAAACGCGTCTTGGCTTGTGCAATACGTCTAGCGCGTTAGCGGCAGAGTGTTAATCTTAGGACTTTAAAGATAGAGGCTACACTTCATATAGACATCTTTAGGTCTTTTTTAAGAGCCTAGATAGTAAGGATAATACAACTTTTAATTAAGGTAGAATATATGTTTGTACGTAGAGGAAAGTAAGTATAAAGGTTAAAGTACTAGAAAGTAGGAGGAGGTAGGCTACTTACTATAATAGGCTACTTACTATATATATATGTTAGTAATAGTAGTATATACCTCTTAAGAGGACTATTTACCCTTTTTATAGTTACTATAGACTACCTATTAGGCCTTAAATTAAATAACTTTATTAGTAGAGTTAGTTTTAATATTAAATACTTATATACCTAGTAGTAACTTTATGCTAGTAGGTAGATTAACTAGATTAAAGGTGTGTTTATTAACTATCTACTAGATCTCTATATTATAGGTAGGTTTCTAATACTATTACTAATAGGGGCTTTATTTAGCCTAGTTAATAGTATATAGGATAGAGTATCTAGGTAGAAGGGTCTTAGATATAGCTATAGCGGCTAGAGTACTAATAATATATAGGGTATCCTTATTAATATAGATATTAGCTATAAGGTAGGCCTTCTTAGCCTTCTTATTAGTAGTAGTATATTAAGGATAAAGATTATTAATAATCTTATAATCTAGGTTAGACTTAGCCTTCTTATTATATTATTAAGTACTAGCTATTTCTTAGTAGTAACTAGGTAGTTTAATAGTAGTAGATTAATATAGGTAGCTACTTATAGTAATAAAAGAATCCTTTATATTTAGGGTATTAATAGAAAGATAATTTAGATTAGGATTAAGGTAATTAGCTTCCTAGTATTAAATAGTATTAGTAAAGTTATTATTATTATTACCTAAATTAGTATTATTAGTTAGGAAAGATATAACGTAGTTTACAAGTAAGTAAGCCATATAAGTGAGTGAGCCACTCCTTATCACTAGAAAAACCTTAATTTCTAACTATTTCTTAAAAAGTGAATTCTTAGCTAAAAAAGGTCTAGTTTTAAGATTAAAGCTTTTTAACTAGTTATATAACACTAGATAATATTATAAAAAGTCCTATCTAACCCTAACCCTATATAACCCTTATCTACGCTCTTAGATAAGAGTATTTTCTTAGTATCTAAGAGTTAGGGTTAGGAGATAATTTCTATAGTATTATTTTAGGTTATATAACTAGTTAAAAAACCTAAATCTAAAAACTAGATCTTTTTTAGCTAAGAATTCGCTTTTTAAGAAATAGTTAGAAATTAAGGTTTTTCTAGCGATAAGGAGTGGCTTACTTACTTGTGTGGCTCACTCACTTGTGAACTACGTTATATATAGTAGTATAATTATTAAGTAGAGGAGTTATATAATCTATAGTATTTTTACCCTAATTATAAGTATCCTTAGGTTAAGCTAGCTAGGTATCCTTAGTAGATATATTATTTATACTAGGCTAATTAGAAGAAGGGATTTAGTTAGGATATTAGATCTCTAGGTTAGGTTTATTAAAGAGTATATTATAATTAATCTTAGTAGAGATATTATCTTTATCTAAGGGGTAGAGGACTATCTTCTTTAGGCCCTTATAGAAATAAATATCTTAGTAGTAAAGAACTTTCTTCTAATTAGGGATATATATATAGTAGATATAGCTATATAGAGAGCTATATCTAACTAGGATGCCTTTTATAGTATAGGGCTCTATTTTAGTAGAATAAGGTAGGTACTTACTACCTTTCTTATATATATATACTATATAACTAAAGGTATAGATATACTTAATATAGGGCGGCTTATAATCTTTAGTAAGGTTAAGCTCCTATATAATAATCTTATAGGTACTTATCTTACCCTTATTAGGTTAAGGGAGGAGATTAAGTACTTAGATTATAGTATTAATAGTATAGTCCTAAAGCTCCTCTAGTAGACTATTATTAATAAGTATAGTACGTATAGCCTTAATAATAGTATAGCCTATACGTTTAATAGTACTATTTATAGAAGGAGTATATAGTATAGTAAGGTTAAGCTAAGTACCTTTAAAGAAAGGATTATAAAGAACCTTCTTTAACTTAGGTATATTATTATATAACTAACTCTTAATATGTAGAGTAGTTATATTTATAAAAGTAGTATTAAATTACTTAATTATAGTAAGAATATTATTACTATAATAGGTCTTAAGTAGAGTAAGCTAGTAATATCTACTATAGTAGTTAAGAAAGTAAAGGGTATATTAGTTACTAAGGATTAAGAGTAGCTTAACTTTAATAAGATTAAGATATATCTTTTTACCTATAAGGGTAAGTAGAAGGGGAGTATTATAGCTAATTATCTCTATAGATTTTATAAGATAATATACCTTATAATAGAAAGAGTTAATCTTATCCTAGGTAAATTAAATACCTACTTAATAGTAGGCCTTAATAATATAAGAAGGATAGGTATAGATAAGGTAGTAGTATATAAGATTTAGTATAAGGCGTAACTTTATCTTAATACTTACTAGGCTAAGTACTATATCTATAGAGATTATAGTACTATTAATAGTATTAATAATATATATATTAGATATTTAGTAGACTTTAGTAAGTCCCTTACGTAACTAAGTGTTAATAAGGCTTATAGTAGTATAGTTATATTTAATATAGCTCTTATAAAGCTTACTAGGGCTAAGGAGATTTATAAGGCTAAAGGGGCTATACTTAATATCTTTAATAGTCTAGTTAATAGTACGTAAGGAGTTATTTAGATTCTTAACCTAGAAGAAAACTATACTAGATCTAAGGGGCTTAACTTCCTTACTATTAGTAGCTATAAAGGGTTAAAGATTATTATAAATAGTATAGGATATAAAAAAGGTAAGATTATTAAAGATAGGGTTAGAGTAACCTAAGTCTATAATAATATTAGAGCTTATAATAGTATTATTATTAACTACTATATAGATAGCCTTATTAAGTATTATTATAGATTTCTTTAGGGTAAGTCTACTAACTAAAGAACTACTAATTATATTAGAGGCGCCTTTAATAAATATAAAAGATTTATTACTATTACTATTACTATTACTATTAGTTAAAGTCTCTTTATAATCTTTATTATAGATATACCTTATAGTATAGGTAAGAAGGTTATTATAGTATATATAATCTATAGGGATTAGATTTAGATAGGTAGTCTAATACTTTATAGTAGTATAACCCTTACTATAATAAGGGTAAGTAGGGTAATCCTTCTTCTTAGTAGGATTAGTTAGTACTAAATTAGTACTAGAGGAAGTAGTTATATTAGAAGTAGTAGATTTATAGTATAAGGTAAGGCCTATCTTCTACTCTTTATCTTAAGTAAGGGTATAAATAGTCTTAATAATATTAGTCTAAGTAGGTTTCTTAGAGTTATTAGTATATCTTTTATATATATTAGGTAAGTATACCTTAAAGTAGTTAAGTAGAAGAATAGCCTAATAGTAATTAGAGTTTTTACTATAGAGACTAGTAATATAGGTATAGAGGTATTAGATATATTTAAGGGTATTATAAAAAGTCTTATAGTTATAGGCGTTACTCTTACTAAATTTAGTAATAAGAGCTCTAATAATATCCTTAGAGACTTTAGGGATATATCTCTTAAGGGCTCTTATAAGTATAAATAGGTTACTATTATCTTCTTAACCTATATTAAGAAGCTTATTAATTAATATGTTATATAATAAGATAAGGAGGTTATATTATTAGAATAGTAATCTTACATAACCATATGGTAAACCCTTAAGTTATACATAAACAATAAAGGGCATTAGATTAGATACTTAGACCTTAGGTATAAACTATAGTACAACTCAGACTAAACTAACTTAAGCCTTATAACTAAGTACATAACTACTATATAATAGCTATCTTATAGTTAGGAGAGATAGTTATAGATAATAGATCTTTAGTTTACCTTATATTTTGTTTACCCCCTTACGCGTAAGGGACTCTTATAAATAAGAGAGAGTCTATTTAATACTAATTAGTAGTTACTTAGGTAATTATACATAATTGCTTTATGTAATTATAGATTAGTAAGAGTAAAGAGATAAGGACTTAGGAATCTAGGAGGATTACCTTATGCTAAGAGCCCTAATCTTACTGTTATCACCTAGTAAGTTAGAACTAAATAGTAAGGGTAGGGAAGACTAGATACTATTATATCATATAAGAAAGCATCCTATATCTACTCTAGTAAGTTAGAACTAGGCAGGAAACCTATCATACGCTTTACTAGTAGATAGTATACACTATAGCATATTACATAACAATCTAACGCTATACGAGACAAAACGGCTACTGCCTAACTATAGCTTTAGCTTAAGAGATAGAAGCCTCTTAACTAGAAGAGGAAATCTAGCAGAACAATAATAACATAGATAAATATTAGATTACATATAAAGATATAAGTAAGAGGAGTAGTATTCCTCTTAGCATCTAGAAGAAGTTAACTAACCTAAGATTCTAGATATAAACACCAGACATTACAGCTACCCTAACAGAAGTAGAGCTTACTATATACATTAGGTATATTATAATAAACATAATTATTATAAGACTACTAAATAAGATCTTTATTAATTAACTATATAAAGATTTTAAGGACTAGTTACTATATTAATAGTTAAGGGTTAGTTATACGTACTAAGACAAGTTTATCTAACTCCTTACTAAGTAAGGAATTTAGCTTCTAAAGGGTAAGGAAAGATTAGTATCTATACAAATCTTAAACTTTATTAAAGGGATTAATAAGGAAGACATAGAGGACACTACTATAACTACTCCATCCTATATAATTAATATAACAGTAACTACTATTAGGAACCCTAAGGCAGCCCCTTAATAGAACATAGCTAAGCAGCTAGTAGAGTTAATTAAACTCTAAGATATATTACTAGCTTAAGGGACTAAAAGGCCTAACATATAAATAACTCCCCTTAGGATAAGGTTTACATAAGAGGTAGAAAGTTTTCTAAGGCCCTAAAGTTAAAGTATACCCCTACTATAGAGAGATATCTATAACCTCCTACTAAAACAAATTATTAGGAATAGTCTATATAAGCCCTATATAATATTAGTCTTCTAGAAGGGATAGAGAAAAGATAGGAACTATACTAAGAAACCATATAATATACTTTATAATAAGGCAAAGGTTTTTATTAGTTTCTATTAGTATCTCTAGATTATAGAGGATTAATACTATATAGTATTTCTAGATATCCTAGCTAAGCATATAGAAGAATTCTACCTATACTATATTAGCCCTATATAAAGATAGGATAAGATATATAGCATACTAGACATATATTTTAACACTAGTATTAACTATAGTCTATATTAGACTAACTAGACTACTATATCCTTTATATAAGTTAAGAGGGAGAATCTAGATAAGATACCTATAGAGGTACTTAAAGTACTTTTAGATAAGCTACCCCTTATATAATAAGTACTTAGTAATAGTTTCTAAGGAGAGATTATGCTTTATACATAGGTCACCTAGGCCTACTAGGGCGTACTAGAACTTAAGACAGCTCTTAGTAACCTTAAGGTATATCATACGTACAAAGAGTTCTTCTCTAATCTTAGGGCTTCTTTATAAGTTACCTTAGATAGGAAGACTACCTTACATAACATATACTTTATAAATAGGAGATACATATCTAACTATAAAGACTAGTAGTAATAGCGTTTATATAAGAAAGGTCTACTACGTTAACTATTCTATAAGGGTAGAGGTACTTAGAATAGCAGGCTAAGACCCTATTATACAAATAGACCTAAGAAATGTTTTATATATTAAAAGGAGGGATATTAGTTAACTAATTACTTAGATAGAGAATAGAATTATATAAAGAACTAGTACCTTTAAGTATATAACATACTTAACTAGGAACTATATAAAGATTTCTTACTATACCTCTTAGAGGTAAAAAGAGAAAACCCTATTAAGGAAGAAGGGGAGGAATTATATAATAAAGATAAATACTAGGAAGATTAGGATATCTCCTAATACCTCCTATTAATATTATTCCTTTATTATATAATAGGAGAAGATATCTTCTCTAAATAGGTAACAGAAGAAGGGGAAATTTTTATGTTATAAGACCTATATAGTACTATATACTAAGGAGAACTATAGGATATAGGGGTAGCTAAATTCTTAACTATTAGAAGGCTATAAGTTATAGCATACTTATAAGAGAACCTATATATAAAGGTAACATAGAAGCTAGGATCTACTAACATATAATTTAGAGGAGGTAAATCTATTACGTCTATAGGGATAATAGAGATAGATAACTAAATTAGATAAGTCACCTATTACATCCTAGATATACTAATACTATTCCTTTTCTTATTATATAATACAGACAGACTAGGAGCCTATTTTAATAACATATAAAACACTATTATTATAAAAGATAGTAAATAGATACCTATTATATAAAAATAGGGACACCTATTCTTTAACCTAAGTCATATAGAAGCTAGGACATTCTTTACTAAACCCTAGCTAAGG
Organism: Colletotrichum sublineola; assembly: GCA_020631755.1. Lineage (NCBI taxonomy): Eukaryota > Fungi > Ascomycota > Sordariomycetes > Glomerellales > Glomerellaceae > Colletotrichum > Colletotrichum sublineola. The sequence goes on from JAHSQG010000009.1 coordinate 3,281,200, forward strand.
CGACTTTATAGGAGGTTTAGACATCCTCATATAGATTACCTACACTACCTCCTAAAGAAGGCTAGACATAAGGATGTTAATTTTAATATTCTAGAAAAGATCTAAAAGTTCTATTATTACTACTAATTACACAACTAGGCCCTAAGAAGATTTAAGTTCTTACTTAAGGATAAGAATTATTTTAACTATAAGATTATTATAGATGTTATATAACTAAGGGATAAAAATACCCTTTATATTATTAACATAGAGACTAGCTTCTAGGGAGCTATATTTCTTAAGTTACTATCTATATAAGACACCTAGCATGCACTCCTAAAATACTAGATTAACATATATGTAGGTCCTCTAGACTATATTATATATAACCTAGGTATAAACTTTACTTTAGAAGAATTTAGGAATAATACTAAGATTATAGGTATATTATATAAAGAAATACTAGTTAAAGCATATTAGGCTATAGGTAAAGTTAAAAGGGCATATACACCCTTAAGACGTATATATAAGATACTCTATAAGGAGTTAGGGTATAATATAGATAAAGAAGTTATTCTTTAGATAGTAATTAAGGCCCTAAATAACACTACTAGACTATATAGTATTATACTAACCCTACTAGTCTTTAGAATATATCTAAGGATTAACTAGGATTTACCTCTATTACATAACATCACCTAGTAAGCTAAGGCTATACAAAAGGCTATAAAGGTGCTCTAAGGTATTTAGGCTAAGGTAGAAGTTAATTATATAATTAACATACAGAATAGTCCTAACCTTTACTAGGTATTATTACTTCCTATCTAGAGTAAAGTCCTTATATAGAGAGAAAATAAGGGATAGACTAAACTATATAAGATCTAGGGAATAGAAGGATATACTATTATAGTTAATATAGTTAATAGTCCTACCTAGTTTTATATAACACACGTTAAGCCCTATTATAAGGAGGAGACACTACTAGAGGATCCCTAGGATATTACATAACCAACCCCTTAATAGCAACCTAAGAAGAGGGGAAGACCTAAGAAAGGGCAGAGGAAGGCCATATAATAATTACTAAGAGCCTTCCTATCCCAAAAGGAAAAGGACTACTATAAGCTAGCCCTAAAGTTAAGGCATAACAACATTATTACTACTTTAGGAGCACTATATAAAGAATCTAATAATATTAAGATTAACTCCCTTATTAATAAAGGAGTATTCTCCTTTATATATTACAAGCTAGATATATATAATTAAATATAGATCTATAAAATAAGGATAGTAAGAGAAGTTAAGAACCTACTTACTAAGCCATATAAGAAGTCTAGACTTATTATCTAAGGTTATAGAGATTAAGAGAAAGAGATACTTCTTATATAAGCTCCTACTATCTAGAGGATAAGCTAAAGACTCCTCCTTACCCTTAGACCTACCCTTATATAATTATTTAGCTATTAAGGAGAGCTTAGGGATATTACCTAGGCGTACACTTAATCTAATAACACCCTTACTAGGATATTTATTACATAACTCCTAAAAAAACTAGAGGATAGATATCCCCTAGACACACTCCTATACATTACTAAACTATTATACAGACTAGTAGAGTTAGGCCTCTATTAGTATAAGACCTACTCTAAGTACTATAAGGAGGACTTAGGCATAACAGAGTTAACATACAACCTATATCTCCTCTATATAGCTAAGGATATAGAAATAGAGACTTTTAGCATTATAGTAATATAGATAGATAACACCCTTACCTTCTATATAAAGGTATTCTCTAAGAAGGAGGAAGAAGTACTATAAACAAAAGGTCTTTATATAAAACTAAAGATAATACTTACTATTAATTAAGAAATTAATTTTAATAGTAGAAGGATTTACTTATATAAAGATAATAGTATTATATTTACCCTAAAAGGGTAAGCTACTAACCTCTAGTAAGTTAATACTAAAGTAGAGGACGTATAGTAATAATATATATCCTAGAGAGCAAGAGGTACCTATCTTACCTCTATTTACTAACTAGAAGTATTATATAACCTAGCTATTACTACCTAGGTTAAGGCCCTAAAAGAGAAAGACATTTAGGCCTTAAATATACAACTAAAATAGCAGATAGATAACTACTAAAGGGGACTTACCTATATCCTACTTAACCTTATATATATAAAGATATATATCTTTATAGATAGGTCTTTTATAAATAATACAGACCTATCCTTATAACTTAGATATATAATTATCCTTATAAAAGAAACTACTTATATAAATAAGGACTTTAAGATTAAAGGTAACATACTATACTAGAGTTTAACTAAGTATAAGAGAGTTATATAAAGCATACTAGCTAGTAAGCTATATAGTATAACTACTAGTTTTAATAGTAGTATTACCTTAAGTATAATACTTAACTAGATACTCTATATGCTTTAGATGCCTTATATACTAGTAGTAGTATACTCTAATTTACGTTCCTTATATAAATACCTTATACGACTAGGTATAATAGACAAAAAGAGGTTAATAATAGATATTATAAGCCTATATAAGTTATATAAGAAGAAAGAGATCTTAGAGGTAAGATAGATTAATAGATAAGATAACCCTATAGATATATTTACTAAGAAGTTACTAAATTTAGCACTCTAATAACTTATCTTATATAACATACTTAAGATATATATTAAAGCATATATAGATAGATTAGGAGAAGTAACTTCTAATTAACAATTATTTATATACTTACCTATACAAATTAACTATCTACTTCTTAAAAGGGAATACTAATTAACCTAGGTATTATATAGAAACTAAAAACCCTAACTTTAAGGCATAAGGAAGAAAAGGGAAAAGGAGGAAAAAGGTAGGAAGAAGAGAGGCTTATATACTACTAGGGGGTAAGGGCTAATTAGCACCCTCTAGGTAGTAGTATAGGTAGAAGGTAAAGTTAAGGAAGGAGCTTACATACATACCTACTAAACTTATTTATAATAAGGAAGGTATGTATATAAAGAGTTTTTACCTTACCTATTATTTAGTTTAAAAAGGGTACGTTTAGAGTTTATTTTTTACCTAAGTAAACAACTTTATTATACGTTTAGCAGGTAGGACTAGCTAAAGGGAAGATAAAGCTATTTATAGGTTTACTTTAAGGGATTTAATTAGACAAAAGGGTGTATAGTTATAAAAAGAAAAGTTATAAGTATTAGAATAGCAATCTTATATAACCATATAGCAAACCCTTAAGTTATATATAAACGATAAAGGGCATCTAATTAGATACTTAGACCTTAGGTATAAACTATAGTATGACTTAGACTAAACTAACTTAAGTCTTATAGCTAAGTATATAACTATTATATAATAGCTATCTTATAGTTAGAAAGAATAGTTATAGATAATAGATCTTTAGTTTACCCTATATTTTGTTTACCCCCCTTACACATAAGGGACTCTTATAGATAGGAGAGAGTCTATTTAACAAATTAACTACTTTATAACTATAGTATATAACATATTAGAATAAACTAGGCCTTAAACTTTATATAATAATAACCTAAGCTCTAGATATATTTTAATTAAAGAATTAACTATTAGAGAGTCCTTTATAAAGATCTAGATATATATTATATATAGTTTTCCCTTATATAAAACATAATTATAAAGTATAGGATAGATAATACTAATATTTATAACTTTAATAAGACTAAGTTTATAATAGGTAAGATATCCTCTAAAATAGTTATTATAGCCTCTAAACAATATAGTAAGCTAAGAGGAGTATAATAAAGGAACTAGGAATAGGTTATAGTAATCTAAGGTATTAGGTTATATAGCTATTCTATCCTACTATATATTATCTTTATAGGAAAGATTTATCTTAACTCCTAGACGTATAATAGCCCCTTCCTACCTAACTAGGTAATTATACTTACTAAAAATAGTTAGATAATAAATAAGAAAGGCCTAGAATAGGTAAAGTACTTTAATTTCTATATAAAGAGTTATATAAAGGGTATTTACTACCTCCTTATCCTTAATAGCTATAAAAGCTATTATTCTATTAATTTTAAGCTATACTATAAGGATTAGAATATTATTATACTCTATATACTACCTTATTTATTATATAAGCTCTAGCCTCTTAATATTAGGTATTTAGTCTATTAAAACAAGCGTATAGCTAAGAAATTAAGGTCCTTATATAGGTATATATTACGTATATTATAAAAAAAGACTTCCTCCTAGCCTTCTATAAGGTATATAATAAGGTAATAACTATAGTAAATATTTAAGTAGGCTTTAGAGTAACTAGCCTTATTCTATATAACCTAGAATATATAATTTTATAGCTAGATATAAAGCTTTATATACTAATACTACTAGGTTTTTCTACTAGCCTACTACTAGCTTAGGTCTTAAAGATACTAAATAACCTAATTAAGTTTACTTTATAATCTAATTTTATTATAAATTATATTATATAATATTAGAATAGCTCCCTAATGTTAATTATTAGGTATATATAGTAGCTAAAAAAAGGAATTATAGTAGTTATATATAACTAGGTTTTACTATAGGTATAGATAATAGAGTATTAAGAGGTAAATAAGTAACTAAGTTGCTATTACTATATAAAACAAACATAGATTTAGAAAGGTAGAATACTTATAATTAATTAGGTATAGAATATAAAGTCTTAAATAGATATAATAGAGTAGTTATAAGTAAAAATAGGTTAGAGTAGTAGTTATATAAGGAGGATAGAAATATATATATAATAATATAGTATCTATAGAGAGCCTAGTTATAATACTTATATATATTAGAAAGTTATATCTACCTCTAAAGAAGAGGATTCTAAATAGTTTAAATTAATTTAAGGCGTTATAGTTAATTTCTCTTATACTTTATTATATAGGTGCTAGAAAGTAATTTACTTACTTATATAATTTACTTACTTATAGACTATATTAGCCTAAATTATAAGATTATTAATAATCTTTATCCTTAATATACTACTACTAATAAGAAGGCTAGGAAGGCCTACCTTATAGCTAATATTTATATTAATAAGGATACCTTATATATTATTAGTACTCTAGCCGCTATAGCTATATTTAAGATCCTTCTACCTAAATACTTTATCCTATATACTATTAACTAGGCTAAATAAAGCTCTTATTAGTAATAGTATTAGAAACCTACCTATAATATAGAGATCTAGTAGATAGTTAATAAACATACCTTTAATCTAGTTAATCTACCTACTAGTATAAAGTTACTACTAGGTATATAAGTATTTAATATTAAAACTAACTCTACTAATAAAGTTATTTAATTTAAGGCCTAATAGGTAGTCTATAGTAACTATAAAAAGGGTAAATAGTTCTCTTAAGAGGTATATACTACTATTACTACTACTACTATAATCTACCTTTTCTTTATAATTATTACCCTCTATAGACTTTACTATAAGATATATAACTTTAATACTACCTTTCTTACTACCTTAGCCCCTAATAGAGTATATATATATATCTACTAGCCTACTAAATACTCTAATAGTACTAGTAAGGTCTAGTTGTTATATAAGTCCCCTTTATAGTAGTTTTAGCTTATTAAGTTAGAGATAAAGAAGCTTAGATTTATATTAGTTAAGAAGGAGATTTACCTCTTTATTAATACCTTATTAGATATATATACCCTTATATATATTAATAATAATATAGTAGCTACTACTAATAAGGAGACTATTAAGAAGGTCTATAATATACTAAAGTTAGTATACCTACTAAAAGACCTTAGCGTTACTACCTAATTTCTTAGCTTTTAGATATACTAATCTATTACTAAGATCTTTTTCTTATAGTATAAGTATGCTAAGAGTATCCTCTAGTAATTTAAATACTATAATCTTTACCCTATTAAGACCTTATTACCTACTTATAAGGATCTACTTATTACTTAGGTAAAAAATAAGTACTCTACTAATAATTATTAGACTTATATTAAATAGACTAGTTACCTTAATTAGCTTACTACTAGTACTAGACTAAATAGTACCTTTACTATAAGTAAGCTTTACTATACTAACTTAAGCCCCTTAATTACCTATTAGTATGTAATTAAGTATTACTTTTAATACCTTAAAGGTACTACTAGTTATAGTATTATATTTAGAGGAATAGATCCTTATATAGATAAGTAACTTTTACTCTATACTATAGCTAATACTATATTTATAGATAACTATCTCTTATATATATCTACTACTAGATATGTTATCTTCTTTACTAGTACCCTAATTATATAGAAGTTAAAGAAATAGACCTTTATTACTCTAAGCTCTATAAAGGTAGAGTTTATTAACCTTACTCTTACTAGGATTACCCTTATATAGATTTAATAATATATTAAATAGCTCCTCTAATAATAGATTAGTATACCTATAATCCTCTTTACTAATAGTATAAATACCTTTATTAATATAATAAATCCTCTTAATAAGGCGTATACCTATAGTATTAGTATTAGATATAAGTAGATTATATAGGAGGTTAATACTAATAATATTATTACCTTAAAGCTTATTAAGGGTACTAAGATAGCTATTAATAGTCTTATAAAGTTACTTAACATAATTAAGTACGTAAAGTTTATTAGGATGTTAGGTATAATAGATAGATTAGATTAATAGATATAGATAGATATAAGATTATATAGAGGACTTATATTAGGACTTTAGTATATTAGCTTTAGATTAATTAGGCTAATTAGTAAATTAGCTAACCTTTTACTAAAGTATTTAATACTTTAAAAACTCCTTAGATTTAGAGGATTTAAGATTAGGCTGACATTTTACCTATTTCACCTTATATAATAGATATATAACTACTAGCTAAGTCTATAGGGGAGTATTAAGGTAAGGTATAGGTATATAACCCTACCTTACCTCTAGTAGGGTAGCCTTAAAGCCTATATTTAGCTCCTACTAGCCTATAGTAGGTTTAGTAGTTTCTCTTTTCCTTACCTATATTAAATAGTAATAATATAATATTATTACCTTACTTTATTACGTCTTTTTACTCTATAGATATAGTATAATATAAAGTCTAGTTATATTAGTATTTATAATTATTATAAAAGCCTTAAGCTTCTTAGAAAGTTTAGTAACTAAGTTAGCTAGGATTTAAATATTTATAATAGCTAGCCTTAAATTAATACTAGTAAGCCCTAATTAGACCTAATAGCTACCTTTAAAATACTAGTTAGGGTTAAAAAGGGTTTACTAATTATTAAAGTATCTAAGTTACTATAGTAATTTTTATACCTAGCCTTCTAGCTAACTTATAATAATATATACTTCTTAAAGGCTCTAAAGTTACCTTTCTTAAAGAGCTTAATAGGTATTATACCTATCTATAAGGCTACTAGTTAGATAGTATTCTCTATATACTATTTTATAAAAAGTTTAATAAGTTTTTAGGTAATTATAATAGGCTTATTCTTAGCTTAAGTCTTCTTATAAATACTCTTAACCTTTTAGAATAACTTAGTAGTCTTAACTAAGTTATCCTCTCTAATTAGATTACCCTAAAGAAGATCCTATATATAGTAGTTAGGATAGAGGATAACTTCCTTATTAAGGGGGCTATAGGTATCTATTAAGTACTTCTTTAGTAACACCTAGGTATATATCTCTAACTTAATTTTTACTATAGCTTAGTACTTATTAGGTAAATACTATAGGGGTATAGTAGTTTTCTCCTAATTAGTATAACCTATAAGTCTAGATAAGGCTTTATACTTATCTAGAAAGTTAGTAATATTATAGCTATTAAAGATAGGTACTTTAGTAGTATTTAGGGAGGGTATCTTAATTATAAAGCGTATATAGCTAACTACTTAAGTCTATATAGGCTGCCTAGTAGTACTTATAAGGGCTTCCTAGTTAGTAGTAATAAGGTTAAGGAGCTTATTTATAAGCTCTTACTAGGTATAAAAGTTACTTTAGGTTATTATAAGTTAGCTACCTATAATAGTATAGTAGGCTACTATAGATACTTCCTTAGTCTAATTAGGTAGTATAGTTAGATAAGGATCTAACTTAGTATATCCTTAGCTATACTAAATAACCTTATTATTATTAGTAGCTATACTAAATTCTAAGTTATTAATATAAGGCTCTTAATACCTACTAAAGGTATCTCTAATATAGCTAGTAACCTAATTAGTTACTCTACTAGTAAGGTCTAAAGTAGATAAGGATAGAGTAGCTTTAGATATTTTAGTAGTTATCTTTTATAAGGGGCCTATAATATATATATAGTAAATAGTATTCTAAGTAATAGATTATATTAAAGTAGCTTATATTCTTTTAATAATTCTTCTAGCCTATCTAATAGGTCTAGTTAGGGTAGGGAGAATTATATATATAACTATATTTAAGGCCTAATATACCTAAAAGTAAAGGGTTATTTTTAATATAAGGTTTACTAGTTTTAGACCTAAGTAAAATATTTAGCTATAATAGGTTATTATTACTCCTTTATTTTTAATACTTTATTATCTTATTATTAAGATAGCCTATAATCTAATTAGGCTAATAACTCTATAAAAATATATAAAATAGTAAATATTAGTAAGTAACATAGTTTTTAATATCTTATAGCCTATACTAAGGAAGTAGTTTAGTATCCTAAGGTTATATTAGAGTACTATTATATAAGTTAGTAAGGGGTTTCTAAGTCCTAAGGAATACTATAATAAGTAGAAAGTTCCTTAGCTCTAAATTACTAAGTAGTACCTTATAGTAAAGCTAGTATGTAATTATAGTCTAATAGTTAATAGTTATATATTTTATAGGTTTTTATTAGTCTTAATAGCTCCTATAAGCTATTAATAGGCTTTTTATTCTTTTTAGGGTCTAACTTACTCCTATACTAGAGTTAAGTCTAATTAGGTTAGTTATAGGTTTACTTTTTTAAATAAGTAAATTATTTATATATTATTTAGTTTTATTTAAGTTAAAGTATTTACTTAGGGTTAGATAGAGATATTAGTATTACTATATTAGTAATAAGAAGATTAGTAGTTTAATTCTACTATAAGGTACTATTAAAACTAAGTAGGAAAGGGATATCTAGTATATAAGATAGATAGTATATAAACACCTAACCTATATAGCTATATTAGTACTATTATTACTAGTATACCTTAGGTACTAATAAACCTAAGGTAACTTACTACTACTAGTAAAGAGCCTTATCCTTTAGAATAGATACTTATAGGCCTAATTAGGGTAAAAAGTATCTATACTTTATAGATTTAAGGTCTTTAGGGATAAATTAAGAAATATATACTATTATTACTAAGGGTATTTAGTTATATATACTTAAAAAGCTATAACTATTACTAATAGGATTCTTATAATAAAATATACCTTAATTAGACTATAAAGGTCTAATTAGGGTAAGAATATTATTAAAAGTATAATAAATACTATTATTATATAAGATTCTATATATTTTTCTCTATATCTATATTTTCCTATATATTTATATATAGAAAATTATTATATCTCTCCCTTAACTATCTTCTTAGTTACTCTTCTAATTAAATAGCCTTTTTCTTAATTAGGCTTATAGAAGATAGAGAACCTATTAAAAAGTAAAACCCTACCCTATTCTAGTAGTAGTAATTACTTTAAGTTAATAGGTACTATAGAAATACTTATGCCTATAAGGAATCTTACCTTTTATATAATAGACTTTAACACCCTATTCCTCCTTTACTTAAAGGATATAAATTACTATAAAGTAAAATTTAATAACCTTACTAATATACTAGTAAAGAGTAATATAATTATACCTATTATATAGAAATAAGGCTATATATAGATACTACTAGAATAACCTAAGCGTACTATTACCTAATACTACCTAACTAATAGTAAGTTATAGTAAATATACTATTAATTTAGCTACCCTTTAGTTTAACGCCTTTATAAGGTACTCTAATACGCTAGCTATAAGATAGTAATCTCTAATATTAAGGAGATTAATAAGTTCTATTATAACTACTAGTTAAATTTAAAAACACTAGGAAGTTTTAAATTTACCCTTTATAATAACTATAAGTTTAACTATAAGATTATTATTAACGTAATATATCTTAATAGTAATAAGCTAGTTTTATATGTTATAGATATAGTAACTACCTTTAATACTATAAGATTCCTCTAAGCTGTTACTATAAAATATATATAGGAAGTACTATAAATATACTAGATTAATATATATCTTAGCCTACTAGATTAGATTATTACTAATACTAGCCTTAATTTCTATATAGCTAAATTTAAGCGTACTACCTATATATTATCTATTAACATTAAGGAGATACCTACTAAGGCCTATAATAGTATTAGAAAGGCTAAGTATTATTATATAGTACTCTACTAAGTATATAAGATATTCTATATAAAAATAAATATAAAACCTAAAGTTATACTCTAAATAATAGTAAAAGTAGTAAATAATACTACTAGCCTAAATAGCCTTATACTAACCCTATTAGTCTTTAGAGTATACTTATAAATTAATAATAATTTACTATTAGTACTATTAACTATTAAATAGGTAGAAATAATATAAAAGGCTATAGATAAAATATAGTAAATCTATACTAAGAGATAAGTAAATAACATACTAGTAATATATAATAGCCTAAATACTATAGCTACTACTATACTACCTCTTTAATCCCTTATTTATATATAGTAAGAAAAGAACAGCTAGTAAGGCCTATTTTAGTTACTCTCTAATAATAGTACTACTTATATAGTTAAATTACTATAAGGCCTATAGAACTTCTATATTATTATAATAAAGCCTTACTACTAATATAAAGAGGATCCTAATAATACTATATAAGTATAAGATACTAATACTACTACCTTACCCTCTAAGCTTTTTAATAGGTAAGGGGGTAAAATACGTAAAGGTATTATAGTTACTATAGAATAGCTATAGTAATAGTATTATAGCTACTTATAAAAAAACCTAGTAGAGATATTTACTACTAAGACTAATCTATTAATTACTAACTACTTTATAGTAAAAGAGGATACTAACTATATACTTACTATTAAACTTTATAAGAAAGGTATAATAACTATACCTAGTAAACTATTTAAGTAGTCTAAGTACTAAGAGATTAAGAGATTAATAGCCTATACTATATTCTATATTATCTAGTATAATAGAAAACACTATAGAGGTATCTATAGATTTAAGTTATAATTAGTATATAAAATTAAGGGTAAAAATAAGACCCTATATAAGAAGTTAAGACTTATTATCTAAGGGTATACTAATAATAGGAAGGCTGTTAGAATAGCAATCTCATATAACTATATAGCAAACCCTTAAGTTATACACAAACGACAAAGGGTATCTAATTAGATACTTAGACCTTAGGTATAAACTATAATACAACTCAGACTAAACTAACTTAAGCCTTATAACTAAGTACATAACTACTATATAACAGCTATCTTATAGTTAGGAGAGATAGTTATAGATAATAGATCTTTAGTTTACCTTATATTTTATTTACCCCCTTACGCGTAAGGGACTCTTATAGATAGGAGAGAGTCTATTTAATACTAATTAGTAGTTACTTAGGTAATTATATATAATTGCTTTATGTAATTATAGATTAGTAAGAGTAAAGAGATAAGGACTTAGGAATCTAGGAGGATTACCTTATACTAAGAGCCCTAATCTTACTATTATTGCCTAGTAAGTTAGAACCAGATAGTAAGGGTAGGGAAGACTAGATACTATTATATCATATAAGAAAGCATCCTATATCTACTCTAGTAAGTTAGAACTAGGTAGGAAACCTATTATACGCTTTACTAGTAGATAGTATACACTATAGCATATTACATAACAATCTAACGCCATACAAGACAAAACAGCTACTACCTAACTATAGCTTTAGCTTAAGAGATAAAAGCCTCTTAACTAGAAGAGGAAATCTAGTAGAATAATAATAATATAGATAAATATTAGATTACATATAAAGACATAAGTAAGAGGAGTAGTATTCCTCTTAGTATCTAGAAGAAGTTAACTAACCTAAGATTCTAGATATAAATACTAGATATTATAGCTACCCTAATAGAAGTAGAGCTTACTATATATATTAGGTATATTATAATAAACATAATTATTATAAGACTACTAAATAAGATCTTTATTAATTAACTATATAAAGATTTTAAGGACTAGTTACTATATTAATAGTTAAGGGTTAGTTATATATACTAAGATAAGTTTGTCTAACTCCTTGCTAAGTAAGGAATTTAGCTTCTAAAGGGTAAGGAAAGATCAGTATCTATATAAATCTTAAACTTTATTAAAGGGATTAATAAGGAAGACATAAAGGATACTACTATAACTACTCTATCCTATATAATTAATACACCAGCAACTACTATTAGGAACCCTAAGGCAGCCCCTCAATAGAACACAGCTAAGTAGCTAGTAGAGTTAATTAAACTTTAAGATATATTACTAGCTTAAGGGACTAAAAGGCCTAACATATAAATAACTCCCCTTAGGATAAGGTTTATATAAGAGGTAGAAAGTTTTCTAAGGCCCTAAAGTTAAAACATACCCCTACTATAGAGAGATATCTATAACCTCCTACTAAAACAAATTATTAGGAATAGTCTATATAAGCCCTATATAATCTTAGTCTTCTAGAAGGGATAGAAAAAAGATAGGAACTATACTAGGAAACTATATAATATACTTTACAATAAGGTAAAGGTTTTTATTAGTTTCTATTAGTATCTCTAGATTATAGAGGATTAATACTATATAGTATTTCTAGATATCCTAGCTAAGCATATAGAAGAATTCTACCTATACTATATTAGCCTTATATAAAGATAGGATAAGATATATAGCATACTAGACATATATTTTAATACTAGTATTAACTATAGTCTATATTAGACTAACTAGACTACTATATCCTTTATATAAGTTAAGAGGGAGAATCTAGATAAGACACCTATAGAGGTGCTTAAAGTACTTCTAGATAAGCTACCCCTTATATAATAAGTACTTAGTAATAGTTTCTAAGGAGAGATTATGCTTTATATATAGGTCACCTAGGCCTGCTATAGCATACTAGAACTTAAGATAGCTCTTAGTAACCTTAAGGCATATTACATATATAAAGAGTTCTTCTCTAATCTTAAGGCTTCTTTATAAGTTGCCTTGGATAGGAAGACTACCTTATATAACATATACTTTATAGATAGGAGATATATATCTAACTATAAAGACTAGTAGTAATAGTATTTATATAAGAAAGGTCTACTATATTAACTATTCTATAAGGGTAGAGGCACTTAAAATAGTAGGCTAAGACCCTATTATATAAATAGACCTAAGAAATGTTTTATATATTAAAAGGAGGGATATTAGTTAACTAATTACTTAGATAGAGAACAGAATTATATAAAGAACTAGTACCTTTAAGTATATAACACGCTTAACTAGGAACTACATAAAGATTTCTTACTATACCTCTTAGAGGTAGAAGGAGAAAACCCTATTAAGGAAGAAGGGGAGGAATTACATAATAAAGATAAATACTAGGAAGATTAGGATATCTCCTAATACCTCCTATTAATATTATTCCTTTATTATATAACAGGAGAAGACATCTTCTCTAAATAGGTAACAGAAGAAGGGGAAATTTTTATATTATAAGACCTATATAGCACTATATACTAAGGAGAACTATAGGACATAGGGGTAGCTAAATTCTTAACTATTAGAAGGCTATAAGTTATAGCATACTTATAAGAGAACCTATATATAAAGGTAATATAGAAGCTAGGATCTACTAATATATAATTTAGAGGAGGTAAATCTATTACATCTATAGGGATAATAGAGATAAATAACTAAATTAGATAAGTCACCTATTACATCCTAGATATACTAACACTATTCCTTTTCTTATTATATAATATAGATAGACTAGGAGCCTATTTTAATAACATATAAAATACTATTATTATAAAAGATAGTAAATAGATACCTATTATATAAAAATAGGGACACCTATTCTTTAACCTAAGTCGTATAGAAGCTAGGATATTCTTTACTAAACCCTAGCTAAGGCGACTTTATAGGAGGTTTAGACATCCTTATATAGATTGCCTATACTACCTCCTAAAGAAGGCTAGACATAAGGATGTTAATTTTAATATTCTAGAAAAGATCTAGAAGTTCTGTTATTACTACTAATTATACGACTAAGCCCTAAGAAGATTTAAGTTCTTACTTAAGGATAAGAATTATTTTAACTATAAGATTATTATAGACGTTATATAACTAAGGGATAAGAATACCCTTTATATTATTAATATAAAGACTAGCTTCTAGGGAGCTATATTTCTTAAGTTACTATTTATATAAGACACCTAGTATATACTCCTAAAATACTAGATTAATATATATATAGGTCCTCTAGACTATATTATACATAACCTAGGTATAAACTTTACTTTAGAAGAATTTAGGAATAATACTAAGATTATAGGCATATTATATAAAGAAATACTAGTTAAAGTATATTAGGCTATAGGTAAAGTTAAAAGGGCACATACACCCTTAAGACATATATATAAGATACTCTATAAGGAGTTAGGGTATAATATAGATAAAGAAGTTATTCTTTAGATAGTAATTAAGGCCCTAAATAACACTACTAGACTATATAGTATTATACTAACCCTACTAGTCTTTAGAATATATCTAAGGATTAACTAGGATTCACCTCTATTACATAATATCACCTAGTAAGCTAAGGCTATATAAAAGGCTATAAAGGTGCTCTAAGGTATTTAGGCTAAGGTAGAAGTCAATTATATAATTAACATACAGAATAGTCCTAACCTTTACTAGGTATTATTACTTCCTATCTAGAGTAAAGTCCTTATATAGAGAGAAAATAAGGGATAAACTAGACTATATAAGATCTAGGGAATAGAAGGACACACCATTACAGTTAATATAGTTAATAGTCCTACCTAGTTTCATATAACACATATTAAGCCCTATCATAAGGAGGAGATACTACTAGAGGATCCCTAGGATGTTACATAACTAACCCCTTAATAGTAACCTAAGAAGAGGGGAAGACCTAAGAAAGGGCAGAGGAAGGCCATACAATAATCACTAAGAGCCTTCCTATCCTAAAAGGAAAAGGACTACTATAAGCTAGCCCTAAAGTTAAGGCGTAACAATATTATTACTACTCTAGGAGTACTATATAAAGAATCTAATAATATTAAAATTAACTCCCTTATTAATAAAGAAGTATTCTCCTTTATATGTTATAAGCTAGATATATATAATTAAATATAGATCTATAAAATAAGGATAGTAAGAGAAGTTAAGAACCTACTTACTAAGCTGTATGAGAAGTCTAGACTTATTATCTAAGGTTATAGAGATTAAGAGAAAGAGACGCTTCTTATATAAGCTCCTACTATCTAGAGGATAAGCTAGAGACTCCTCCTTACCTTTAGACCTACCCTTATATAATTATTTAGCTATTAAGGAGAGCTTAGGGATATTACCTAGGCGTATACCTAATCTAATAACACCCTTACTAGGATAATTATTACATAACTCCTAAAAAAACTAGAGGATAGATATCCCCTAGACACACTCCTATACATTACTAAACTATTATACAGACTAGTAGAGTTAGGCCTCTATTAGTATAAGACCTACTCTAAGTACTATAAGGAGGACTTAGGCATAACAGAGTTAACATACAACCTATATCTCCTCTATATAGCTAAGGATATAGAAATAGAGACTTTTAGTATTATAGTAATATAGATAGATAACACCCTTACCTTCTATATAAAGGTATTCTCTAAGAAGGAGGAAGAAGTACTATAGATAAAAGGTCTTTATATAAAACTAAAGATAATACTTACTATTAATTAAGAAATTAATTTTAATAGTAGAAGGATTTACTTATATAAAGATAATAGTATTATATTTACCTTAAAAGGGTAAGCTACTAACCTCTAGTAAGTTAATACTAAAGTAGAGGACGTATAGTAATAATATATATCCTAGAGAGCAAGAGGTGCCTATCTTACCTCTATTTACTAACTAGAAGTATTATACGACCTGGCTATTACTACCTAGGTTAAGGCCCTAGAAGAGAAAGACATTTAGGCCTTAAACATACAACTAAAATAGCAGATAGATAACTACTAAAGGGGACTTACCTATATCCTACTTAACCTTATATATATAAAGATATATATCTTTATAGATAGGTCTTTTACAAATAATATAGACCTATCCTTATAACTTAGATATATAATTATCCTTATAGAAGAAACTACTTATATAAATAAGGACTTTAAGATTAAAGGTAACATACTATACTAAAGTTTAACTAAGTATAAGAGAGTTATATAAAGTATACTAGCTAGTAAGCTATATAGCATAACTACTAGTTTTAATAGTAGTATTACCTTAAGTATAATACTTAACTAAATACTCTATATGCTTTAGATACCTTATATACTAGTAGTAGTATACTCTAATTTATATTCCTTATATAAATACCTTATATAACTAGGCATAATAGATAAAAAGAGGTTAATAATAGACATTATAAGCCTATATAAGTCGTATAAGAAGAAAGAGATCTTAGAGGTAAGATAGATTAATAGACAAGACAACCCTATAGATATATTTACTAAGAAGTTACTAAATTTAGCACTCTAACAACTTATCTTATATAACATACTTAAGATACATATTAAAGTATATATAGATAGATTAGGAGAAGCAACTTCTAATTAATAATTATTTATATGCTTACCTATATAAATTAACTATCTACTTCTTAAAAGGAAATACTAATTAACCTAGGTATTATATAGAAACTAAAAACCCTAACTCTAAGGCATAAGGAAGAAAAGGGAAAAGGAGGAAAAAGGTAGTAGTATAGGTAGAAGGTAAAGTTAAGGAAGGAGCTTATATACACACCTACTAAACTTATTTATAATAAGGAAGGTACGTATATAAAGAGTTTTTACCTTACCTATTATTTAGTTTAGAAAGGGTACGTTTAGAGTTTATTTTTTACCTAAGTAAACAACTTTATTATACGTTAAGCAGGTAGGACTAGCTAAAGGGAAGATAAAGCTATTTATAGGTTTGCTTTAAGGGATTTAATTAGACAAAAGGGCGTATAGTTATAAAAAGAAAAGTTATAAGTATTAGAATAGTAATCTTACATAACTATACAGTAAACCCTTAAGTCATATATAAATAATAAAGGGCATCTAATTAGATACTTAGACCTTAGGTATAAACTATAGTACGACTTAGACTAAACTAACTTAAGCCTTATGACTGAGTATATAACTACTATATGATAGCTATCTTATAGTTAGGAGAGATAGTTATAAATAATAGATCTTTAGTTTACCTTATATTTTGTTTACCCCCTTATACATAAGGGAATCTTATGGATAGGAGAGAGTCTATTTAATAAAGGCTATAATACTTACCTAGTTACTAACTATCTAGTAAATAGCCTAATAATTAATCCTTACTATTACCCTATTATTATTACTTAAGAACTACCTTTTATAGCTATATAATATAATATAGGTATATACGTAATTAGTAACCCTACTTAATTATATAATTCTTATAAGACTACCTATTAAGATCTAATACTTTTATAATACTAACATAATAATAGAGGTTAAGTAACTATTATATAGTATACCTAAGGCTAAAACCTACTAGTAGGTAATATATAATAACTATTATAGAAAAACCCTCTAGATAGATACTTTAACTTTTAACCCTTACCTACTTATCTTAGTACTAAATAATAGAGATTTTATATTAATTAGTATATAGACTAATAATACTATTAGCCTTATAGATAAATTATTTTCTAACTATAAAGATACTAAGTTAATAAAAGTAATCTTTATAGTAAAGCTAAAGTAATTCCTTAAGCCTAGTAAACCTATTACCTTTAATAGTAGTATACTCTCTCTTAATAATAATAGTAATATTAACCTCTACTAGAAGGGATAAGGTAAGTAACTATAGCTTATTAACCCTAATTTACTAGAATTATACTAATAGTATGTTAAGTAGTATACCTATAGTATATATATTACCTTAATCTACTAGCCTAAGGTATACTTTAACTACTCTATTAATACTTAGTACTAATTACTAGATATAAGTAATATTAAAAAGCTTAACTAATAAATTAAGTAGTAAATAAAAAACCTTAACTAAGGCCTTTATTTTTAACTACTTAACCTTATAACTATAAAGCTTTTTATCTTTATTAATAGATTATTTACTAATAATAGTAATCTTACCTTATAGCTTAGATTTATTATTATTCTTATAAATAAGTAATAAAGTAAAGATAATACTACTATAGAAAACCCTAATAATACTAGTAAATTTACTATTAAAGGGAATATTATCTACTTTAGCTTAATAAAGTATAAGAGGGTTATATAAAGTATGTTAGCCTCTAAGATCTATATAATAGTTACTAGTACTAATATTACTTATATAATAACTACTATACTAGTAATAGTTACTAACTACCTTAAATACCTATAAATCCTAATAGTTATATATACTAACTCCTACTCCTTCTATAAGTATCTTATAAAACTTAGTACTATAAAGGAGAAACACCTTATAATTAATATAATAGTATTATAGTAGTTATATAAGTACTAAAAGATATATAAGATTTAATAGATCTATAGTAATAATAACCTAGTAGATAGATTTATAAAGCTATTACCTAATAAGGTACTAAAAGAGCTTATTAGTAATAGTATAGTAAGGATGTAGATAAATAGATAGGTTTTATATATATAATAGATTTATTATATAAAAAAGTATATAATACTTTTAGATTTTTATTTTTATTACGTTTTTAAGCCCTTTATAGTTAACTAGTAAAGTACTATAAATCTATAGTAAATTTCTCCTTAAGAGAAAATTACTAGTATTATAATATTAACTAACGTAGTTTATAAGTAAGTAGGTCACATAGGCGACCAGGTTACTCCTTATTACTAAAAAAAAGCCCCCTTTTTAACTATTTATTAAAAAGCGAAACTATAACTAAAAAAGGTCTAGTTTTAATTTATAAGCTACAATAAGAGTTAGGTTCTAGAAAATAATACTATAGAAAATACTACTACACCCTAAGTATTAGATACTAAGTAAGCCTCTTATCTAAGGCCTAGATAAGGGATATATAGTAATCTAGGAATTAAAGTAAGATAGGAATTTCTATAGTATTTTATTTTAAAATCTAACTCTTATTGTAGCTTATATATTAAAACTAGATCTTTTTTAGTTATAGTTTTGCTTTTTAATAAATAGTTAAAAAGGGGGCTTTTTTTAGTAATAAGGAGTAACCCGGTCGCCTGTGTGACCCGCTTGCTTGTGAACTACGTTATTATAGATCCTATTAGACTTATTAGGCGTAACCCTAATAACTAGCTATAAATTAACTATTAATCTGTTAGTAGATCTACTATAGATTTAGGGGTTATTCACCTAACTATTCGTAGCAGAACTTATAATAATTCTCTTCTAGTTACGCATAATTAAACCATAGTATTTACCCCTATTGTTTGTTACTTTGCCTATTAATACGTACGGTTAACCGTATCACCCACCTGGTGATATACCAACAGATGTAGTAAAAATAGAACGAACATCAAAACTGCGTTTCCGCAAAAATGGCGGTGATCGTGCAACAAGAGGGGTTTCAGCAAACACATCCTATATAAAATTAGAGTTGCCTTGAAGACTACAGAAAGCCCAATCATTCAGCCTAAAGCGTTGTAGAAATTTACGGGTTCCTCGACGGACATTAAGAGTGAACAGTAGTCCGAACGAATCATGGCCCAACTACCTGAACAACTCATCCCTCCGGAACCATTCATCGGTAGATACCTCGGTATCGGCACTTACCAGCGGGGAGTTGTGCGGGGAAACTCGCAAAACTTGACCGCGGCGTGGTGTGTGCATAATCAAACCCATATGGGAGGGTTCATGGTTCCAGAGTGAGTTCAGAAGCAAGACTTTGCTGCACTGACAAAACATCCCACTTTATCCCACTAGCGCAAATTTAGAACAAGGACATCGGGTTGAGATTCTCGGAACTTTGTCATGACGCAATCGAGCAGGCGAAAACTGTTGAGTGCTCGATCCATGTGGTACAATGGATTCGGTACAACTCCGCGCTTCTCTTGCGTGGTATTCTATAACAGGAGAGATCTTGCGGCAGGGCTGAACACTGGTTTCCGCATAATTCCGCGTCAATGAATGCGTCTCCTCTGACACTAAGCTGGGTTAGTAAATTCTTCCCCCTTATCAGATAGAGCTCCTCGGAGCTGTTTGAGTCCAACCGTCTGAAGCCAAAGCGGCTTTCAGATAATTATACGTCAAATAGCACTAGACGGCGACTGCTTTCGGGTCCCAAACAGCGAAGAGCTGACGCCTATCTGTGTTAATTCTATTAGCAAGTAGTTGACATCGTGAATCCGTGTGAGTTCCGTGTAAACCGTACCATGGTAAAACTTTTGTTATAATCTTTTTTCTGTGCATTCGGGCGGCCTACTATTGTGTCTTTGATGAAGCTTCCAGTTTCTTGCTAGTGGCATCGTTCCCCTAGCCACTGACAACTGGGAATCAAGTTCCTATGAACCATCACACGGAGTTTATCAACATCAAAATTGTGACGGTTCTTCATCAGATATTGCCTGGTGCAGGATTTGAAGGGAAGACAAGGTAAGGAAACGAGAAGGATAAGTGGGTGATTGTACATGCCACTAGTGACAGTCATCCTATGAGAGACACAAAAAAGGACCATTGCTCTGTCTGGTATTATGTACTTCTAGCACCAAAACGCTCAAAATCCAAACCCTGCTTGTCTAAGTAAAACCCTCAACCGGAATCCCGAGAACTATTCTGCCGCCACTTAATCAAAGACATCCGTGACGTAACGAATGTTCCTCAAAGCCTCAAACCAGTCCTTGGCGCTCTCCTCATCCGTATCCTCACCCTTGGCCCTCTCCATCTCGACCTTGATCTTGATGATGGTGTCCTTGGCGGACTCGGCGACACCTCGAGAGCCGCAAACGTAAGCCTTGGCACCCTGCTTCCACAAGTCAACAACCTCCTCGCGGTCGTGCCAAATACGGTCCTGCACGTGCTTGCAGCCCTCGCTCTTGTCGCAATCGCGGCTGTAGGCGCGGCGCACCGAAACGGCGCCAAGAGCCTCCCATTTATCGAGCTCGTCGCGGTACAGGTCGTCGTGTTCAGGGGAACGACAGCCGAAGAAAAGGAGGGCGGGCGCGAGGGTGCGGCCTGCCTCGATCATGGTGGCGCGCTCCTGAATGAAGCCGCGGAAGGGTGCAAGCCCGGTGCCGGCGGCGACGCAGATCATGGGCGTCTGCTCGGCGTCAGTGGGGAGGCTGAAGGCGGCGTGAGAAGGGCGGATAGCGACGTGGAGGGTGTCGCCTTCAGCAAGAGAATCGAGATAAGAGGAGGCCACGCCGATGTAAGGGCCTTGTCCCGAGAGTGAAGGCTCATTGAGGACGGAAAAGGTGAGGGTGACATGGTTGGGAGTGGCCATTGGCGAAGAAGAGATGGAGCTGGACCATGTTAGTCAGTACACGCTTTGCTCTGTGGGATATGCTACACGGAAAGCGACTCACTATTGCCTGACGCGCATCGGCGGCAACATTGACAAAAAGACCCCGATGGGCAAATCGATTGAGGGGTGGCGTTCGAGTAAGTCGAGGACGGACACCCGCTTGCTGCTGATCTCGTTGGCATAGTCATCACCCGCAAGTCGACTCAATTCAGCCTTGACATTCTCGTCCTTGGCGTATTCGCAAAGAGCGAGGATATTCTGTGAAGGATGTCAGCCAAGACCATGATTGTGAGGAGTGATAACGTGAAAGTTTTGCTTACTCTTCTTGTAGCAGGCTGGGAGAGTTCGACATAGGAGCTCAGAATGTCGTTGGCAGGGACCGAGCTATCGACCGGGAGGGTCGTGGGGCCATCCGTCTTGATACTAAGGTGCGCATCGCGGGCCAGATGGAATCTCCGCATCGCGCGGTGGACGCTCTCCTTCGGGTTGATCGGAAGAACGGCGAGGTAGTCTCCCGCGGTGTACGTCATATCATCAGGGATCTTGATCTCGATGTGCTTCTTGATGCCCTTGGCATCACTGCTCTTGGTGAGCGTCCCGGTCTTGGTGACCGTGGCCTCCTGGACATCCTGACGAAGAGTAGAGGTTCTGGGGTTGCTGATAACAACATCCACACCCTTGGTCTTGCCTTCTTCGACGGTGGTCGTCTTATACTTGCTCGTCAGCGCAGGCCAGAGTACGTCATCCTCCCAGGACTCAAAGTTTGTAAACACCTCGCCAGTCGACGTGTCAGTGAGGCCAACATCAGCAAGGCGTTTCGCGCCGAGCTGCTCCAGGGTGGTATCGACCAGCTTAGGAACGCGATGGAAGGTTTGAACCCAGTCCTTGTGACCACAACCGAAGACGGCATATGACACGTCTTTGAGTGGTGCCTTGGCCTTGTCCTGGCCCTCGATCCATGCCACAAAGTGCCCAGCATTGTCAGGAGGCTGGCCCTCGTAGGATGCCGTGATGATGATAACAGGTTGGTCAGTTGGCAGACTGCCGTTAGCGCTGTCCATACAGTCAACCTTGGTCGCACGGAAGCCGTGGGAAACTGCGTCTGATGCTACGCGCTGGGCCAGAGATTCGCATGTGCCGCTGTTGGAGCCGTAAAGAATTGTCAACGGCATTCCAACTTCGTCTCCGGATGCTGCGTTGCTCTTGGCTTGCTCGTGGGCTTTTTCAGGCTCGGCGATACCAGCGAGACGGCGCTCAAGGGTTGTGGGCGTCAGGCCATCGCGGAGAATGGCACGTATGTACATGTCCTTGGGCTTAATCGTGAGGGTCTGCTTGATGCCGAAGGTGTAGTTGGGATCCAGGACAAAGTTGAAGTTCTGGAGAAGCATGACCATAACGAGAAGGGCCTCTTGCCACGCAAACGGACGACCGATGCAGGCTCTCATACCATTGCCGAAGGGCTTCCAGCAGTTGGGGAACTCCTTGGTGATGCGGTTGAAGTTCTCATCCATCATTCGCTCAGGCTTGAACTCGTTGGCGTCCTCACCAAAGACCTTGGGGTCAATGTGAGATTTCGCAAGCAGGTTGAGAATGGTCTCACCCTTACTGACAGGGTACTTGCCTCCCAGTACAGTATCTTCAATGGCCTCAACTGAAAAGAGCGGGATTGTTGCGTTGACGCGAAGGGTCTCGCGAAGTACGCCGTTCAGGTAAGGCAGCTTCGAGAGATGGTCGACCTTGATCTGGCCCTTTCCAACAACGCTGTCCACCTCCTGCTGCGCCTTCTGGTACGCTTCGGGGTGTTTGCACAGTTGGTAGAATGCGAAGGACAGCAGGCCAGATGTCGTCTCGTGTCCAGCGATAAGGAACGTGATCAAGTTGTCCATGATGCTTTCGTCCGTCATCTTCTTTCCTGTTTTCGAGTCGACGCCCTCGAGCATAGCCGTGAGCAGGTCGCGACGATCACTCTTGCCAGCCTTCCTTGACTCTAAAACAGCTCTCGCCGTGCTTCGCAGTACTTCGATATCGTCGGCAAACTTCTGGTCCTTCGCGCTGTAGAAGACTGAGGGTAGCGGTAAACGCCGTCCCCGGTTGCCGGCCTCAACCAGGAAGTCGCCCATGGCCTCAATGAAGGGGTGGAGAACAGGCGAATAGAAGCTGTTGAACCGGAAGCCCATGGAGCACAGAGCCAGTGCGTCGAGCGTTAAGCGCGTAAAGTCGTCGGTCACCATGATTTGTGACTCGGGTCCGTAACGCGCCCACTTCATTGCCAGTTGGCCTGCAATGTCGTGCATCTCATCGAACATGTTTCTGATCGAAAGAGGGCCGAAGGCGGGCATGAGCACGCGGTGAGCAATGCCCCAGTTCTCTTCGCCCGCTTTTGCCTGTATTCGTGATGAGCGTCCCAGTCCAGCGCATCACTGCGTGGTTAAACTTACTGTGAAAAGTCCATCATGCACGCCATTTCGGATTTCCTAGTCGGAGGTCAGACACTACAACCCAGCCCAACATAAAACTACGTGGAGAGTGACTTACATTGAGGGACTGATTGATGGACTTTTGGAATCGCTTCTCATCGCATGTCTCATTCACCAGCGCCTGGGTTGTAACGAAAACGATGGAGCGGTTGGGAAATCTCAAGCGGTAGATCTCACCTTGGCACAATATCAGTTACGTTTCATTCGATAAAGGGGCGCAGTAGGGAGTGAATTTACCATATTGGTCAGCGAGAGACAGCATGGATCCTAGAGGGAATTCGGGATTGATCTCGTTAATGTTGCCGAGGAACGGCAGCCCACGGGGCTCCGGAATGGGCACCGTTTCTGACATGATGTCGTTATGATGTGAGTGGGCGTATGCGTGTGTTTGGTGCGGTATTGTATGTGGTCTTGAATCACTGACGAGACAAGGCAGATAGATACAATCCTACCCCAGCCAGAATATAGCAAGAGAAAGGAGGGGATGGAGGCCTGATAATATTCTAAATGGAAAATTGGCCGAGTCCCCATGCGTGTGTGTCTTATACCTCGGCCCCATCATCATGCGTGGAGTACCAGGATAAACGCTGATATCATGCCAGAAAAAAAGAGTTCCCCCTTTCCCACTTTTCCATAGGCGAACAATCATGAGGTGGGCCTGTTCCGGCGTTGCCAATGGTCGAGATGAACAACATCATGGTACTAGGTTCGGCTACCCCGTCGGCGTCCCTCACGCCAGTAAGGGGTTCGGTGTCCGTCCAAACCCGCCCCGACGGGCCTAGTTAGTGCTTATCTACGCCAGTCATCCCTTTGGTAGTAGCCCCTCTGCCGTACTCTGTAGTCCATAACAATAGAGTGCCATATGCAACATTGGCTTGCAGGCGGTGAGTCAGCGGTCCTGCTGTGCTACCATGGGAAACCGAGAATGCACCGCAACTCAAGGCGCGAAAACGACCTTCAATGAGGAGTTTTGCCGAGTTCGCCGGAATCATGCCACCATTCCCCATGCGAATATGCCCAGAAACCAACAAGTTGAGGTCACCACTTTTTCGGATCCAACGATAGGGCTGCCGGGGGGGGGGGGTTACGTCTCTAAGATGGTCTGGCGCAATGAGGACAGACAGATGCCGATTTGCGTCGCAATCTGGATCGAGTACAGGCGCCAAAGCATCCGCTCCGCTCCGTCGGGCGAATCGAACTCGACACCCTCCCGTTCCCGTCCAACGTGGGTTCTGGCGGTCTCGCCCATGTGTCGGTCCCCAACGGGGCTTCCGCCGAATACCGAAATCCATTATCGGAGTCGCGCATGGCAGTCAGTGAGTGTATTGGAGATTACCTGCGCTTCTCTCAACTAATACTTCTCTCTCACTCTGCGAACAACGGCCCTAATCCCTAAACCCCAAGTTCCCAACTCAAGCCTCTTTCCAGTTGCCGGGTCGTCTGCGGGGAACAGAGACATAATGACAGAGACACAGACATGATGACGCAACACAGCGCCAAACTGGCGCTTTTTAGTAAAAGTCTGCGTCTGCAGCCAGGCAAATCAGAATCGGATCCGACACTGGCACGTACACCAAGGAAGTAATCAGTCAGCTTCTGCAGATGCGAGGATGAAGGGAATAAGTTTTTCGGTGCATGCTTTCTCTTATTCGCGCCGCGGCAGAACGGACGTTTCTCCATCCCTTTCAGACGCAGCAGACTTGGCCGAAATGCGCAGCTCACAATCACATAGTGAGCACACTGGTCGATCAGTGGCGTGTTGGGTACTTTATCCGTACAAGGAATAGAATTGCGCCGGCTCGTTGTCTATAATTTGACGCGCTATATACACATGCATATTTCTTAACTGTAGGATCGACGCCTTGTGACAGAAGCGATATCCCCTCATATTAACTCGCCCAAGCCAATCTGGAAGTCAAACTTATTGCCTAAGTGAGAGTGGATTCCAAAAAGGCAACGTCATCGGCTGACAGGACAACCTATTCCTTGACGGGGTAGGTATAGATGACTTCTTCATCGGTTATCCTTACAGTTAAGAAGGACTCGAGTAAGTTGAAGTGCGATTATGATAATGTGAAGTTTTCGAGTTTGGTGGCCGCTAGGGCGTCGGGACAACTGGACATCGGAACAAAACCCTTCCCGCATTCACCTCAAAACTCCGTTTTCATGCCCGAGATATACCTGGAGATTTAGAGCTTCATATTGCACAGAATTGGAGTGCGAGCGTCTAGGTCAAAATGCCAAGTGCATCCTGGTAAGTTGGTGGTTAATCGACAGCTACATACAACGAAATGGTCTGTCCATACGAGAATATACGAAACATGTAGAGCGCTAGAGCTGCTTTACCAATATGATGACCCTATAATTACATCACTTACTATCTTTCATTAGACAGTGGTGAATCTTTAGGCAAATCATCTCTGTGTCATTTGATCAGTGTCCTATTTCAATAGTCTTTCTATCAACATCGGATTACAACCGAGAATTGAGAACGCGACAATATACAGCACATTGGACCGAACTCTTTGGAGGTCTAACATTGGCCAAATCGTCGTACCTATTGCAAGAGAATTGTTCGAGCTGCAGGGTTAGAGAGATCTCACGGAGACAAGATCCAAACAGTAGTCGCCCTTACATACGTCCTTGTCTATAGAGACTCACATAAAAGTGGTTGCCGTGACTTTAGTCGAATTGAATCGGGAAACATATTACTGCTTTCCATGAGAGTGTTGTCTTGGACTTTGAACATCCTTTAAAACCTTTCGATCGAGAAGATTGTATCGTAATTATCAGCTGTCTGCTGCTTTTTGTTCATGGTCCCTAAAGACTCTGCATGGAGTCATGCTGAATAAAAGGAAACTCAACAGCGAGATATTGCTTGTGAGCCTTGCTTCTGCACGGTATGCACTAGAGTTATTCGCAGTCACCCTCTGACATTATTTTTGTTAACATGTCCACAAGCCTGAATGTTAATGCCGAGTCTGTACCAAAAATAGGTATCGTGTCCGATTTTTACACTCTAATCGCCCAATCCTGCCCAATTGCAGTGGTCATGGTCGCTACGTGTGGCGAACTACCGCATGCGCGTTGGTTCTATGCCGAGGCACCTCGGTTTGCTGCCCCCCACAAAAGTATGGGTCGCCAAAGCGCTCAGGGGCAAGAAAGGACGTTGCCGAGACCACGGATGGATGGCCCAATGCCTTCTGTCATGCAATCTCGTTGCGTTGACGTTGCCTCTATCTGCCCGAAGTCCGGTTCGGTCAAAACAAATGCCAGCGGGATGATTATGAGTATGTATGTATGTATGTACAGCCGAGGATCATGAAACCCTTGTGATGGGTCCGGCGTCGGGGCGATACAGGTCCTGAGAACGCAGCAGGGCATGTTGACGTAAACAAGCCATGCCAACTGTCGCACGGCCAAGACCTTGATGGACTTCATCAAACTCATGGGAGAGTGTCGTCCCTTCCAGTTGTCTTTGCCAAGTTTGCTCATTGAAATTTGGAATCATCAAGTGCCTACAATCTATTCTTGGTTTGGATATCATATCATGAGCCGGTAGTGTAGATGTTTGTTATCAGTCTCTCCACAACCATTAGTGGAACGAATCCACATCACATGCCCAAAGATTATCCCTGCGGTCTCCAAGCCATAGCTGCCAGGCACAACAGGCTAGCCTACAAAGTGCCCTGCTGTCCGTCCAGTGTCAGAGCCCCTGTACACGGCTAGGGTTCCAGGCACGGTGGTCCCTGGTATTGAGGTTCGAGGACAACAGCCAACTGCCGACTGTGACACAGGCTTGGCCGAGCATCTTCATTCAGGACATTCACTAGGGCAAAGTCAGACGCTGGAGAAAAGGAGGAGAGAGTCAAGTAAAGCCAAAACCAAACGTCAAATCGTTATTCCATTGTCCTCTGTACATATCCATCTCCATATCCGTGACCCATTATTATTCGTAATATCATGTACTTTCGTAAGTTCTACGCCCAATGCACCGACTTTCTTCGCCTCTTGGCCGTCTTCTTCTTGCCAGAGCAGTAGATGCTATTATTGTTCTGTTCCGTCGGCGCGCGTAGGCGAGCGTCCGCGAGAACCTGACGAAACGTCAAGCTTGACGCACGAGTGTGTATAGACATGGCGGTTGCGCCGCCAAGCTCCCACTCCCATCGACTCCTCTCAATCGTGTCTCCCGCTTTCTGAAGCCTGCGCCGCCACCCCTCGACAAACAACCATGCCAGACGATAGACGCTCTCGCCAGAGGGCTCTCGGGGCCCGCCCATCTCGGGCTGATCCGCAACAACCGGCACCCGCAGGCCGCTGGCGTCTCTCTTGTATTTCCGCCTGGGACGCTCGCTCAACTCGTCGTACTCGGCATCCCGCTTCACCCTCATGACATTGAGCCCCGCTCCGCCCGAGCGTGGTCAATTTGCCTCCAGCCCGCCGGCAGAGTTCCGCAGCAGTGCGCTCTGCTCGTCTATTTCGTCCTCGACCTCGTTGAGGAACCCTGCCTTGCGCTCGTACCCGGGGCTGTCTTCTCCGCCGCTGGTCTTGACGCGCTGCACCGGGTGGAAGATGCCGGACACGGGCCGTGATCGGGCCGGGCTCGCCGGCTCTTGCTTGGCCTGGGAGTTCTCGAAGATGCCGCGCATCCTGCTGATGAGGCTCCCCGGCGAGCTGTTCGATACAGAGTTCCGATGAGGGCTGTCTGATGCGGACCCCACGGAACCCGACGGTCCACGCATCGCCTTCGCGCCACCTTCGTACCTGAAGGGGTCGTAGTCGTCACGGTCCGTTAGCGTAGAGTCGTTGCGTGGCCTCGTCAGGCCGTGCATGGAAGCCGGCCATGAATCCCGGATGACAGGCTCGTGCTTGTCGGCATGCAGCGCCGAGTGCACCGGCGAAGATGCCATGGAGTCAATGGTGCTTTGGCTTTGCACCGAGTATGGGACCGAGTCTTGCCGGGCATGCCATGGCACATTTGTCACGTCACGCGGGACGATCAGCTCGGGACCAACATCCTCTTCCCTGACGGTCTGAGAAGGCGGCGTCTGCGGCCGTTCGGGATTGTGTCTGCTGAACGCGAGACCGCGGGAAGGTGTCCCCCGCGAAGCCGGCGTCGCAGGCGATTCCTGACGCAACGCTAAGAGGCTGATGTCCGCTTGTTGCTCACTCTGGTGCGGTATCAGGTGCGGAGTTCTCTGCCCGTCATCCTCTTCTGCCTGTGCGCCTGATATCTCTACTTGAAGTTCAGGTTGCGATGCTTTCGGTTGTGCAGACTCTGTTTGGGGTTGCTCCCATGACCCTCCCGCCGGTCCGAACGGATGTTCCGTTTCGGGAGCATATGGATGCTGTTCGGGACTCTGCGGGGCATGTATGTCTTGCCCATGCAGCTGTGGTGGTTGATCTCGCACTTCTTGGTCGTAGACTTGAGATTGCTGTTGCATGTACGGGTCCTGAGCATGCAGTTCCGGCTGATGTGCGGGCTGGGGGGAAGTTGGATGGCTAGCATCGGATTCTTCATGAAGAGACTGCTGGGTATCATCCCTGAAAGACCCTGAGCGGCTTTGTCTTGTAGCACCAAACAGAACGGGCGATCTGAGCTCGTCACGCCATGAGGTTGACCCGAAGCGAGCGGATGCGTACTGCACTGGGTGCTCATCGGAAGAGATGACTGCGGTCTTGGGCCCGTCCTCTTCATCGCTGTGGGATATGGTGACGACCTGCTCCACAATAGGCTCGTTGGAGTGGTGTTGCTGCTGCTGTTGCTGCTGGGAGGCGAAGCCTTGGGTTAGGAACGCAGGTGCTTGGGCGTGTTCATACTCGCTGCCGTCCGAGTCCGAGTCATCGCCTCGGGCAAGTTCTTCGGCCAGCGATGATTCCTGGCCAAACGACACATCTTGGACGTGCGAGGGACTCGTGATCCCTCGGTTGTAACTTTGGTCGTAGATGTTCTTGAGGCCGGCCGATTCCGGGTGTCGCGGCGAGTCCAAGCCCTCTTGTGTGTACTGTGAAGATGCGCCCAACTCAGCCGAAGGCAACGGGGTGGCGTACTCCTGAGATTCAGTGTCGGTGAAGTCCCCTGGTCCGTGTCGTTGGAGATAAGTAGATGTTGTGGAAATCCGGTCATTGCTCGCGTTCGACCACTGTTGTTCGTAGCCATCGACGCGCAGCTGGGGCGTGGGAAGCGCGGGGGATGTCGGATCTGCCGACTTGACTGCATGTATCTCACCGCGCTGTCCGATGTTCTCCCAAGAATCATCGCTTTCTTCCCCTTCTTCGTTTCTTTGATGACTTTGTAGGTCCTGGCTGCTTGTTATCGGTACCGACTCCTTGGATACTGGCTCCGTCATGTTGGTCTGCGCCAACTGGTTGCTTCCAATCAGGCTGCTTGCTCCCATCAAGTTCGTTGTCTGACCATATTGATTAGCTTCCCATGCCTCCTCATTCTCCTCACTGTCCGAGTCTTCGAGTTCTTGACGGTAGCGGTCCTGTGCACTAGGTGCACGCGGAGGCGGAGGTGGCGGCGGCGGGGTTGCCCTATGCTGCAACGTCGACAGACTTGGCGTCTGACCTGGCAAAGCGGCTTTGGAATCCCATTCATCCTCTTCGTCATCCGAATCCTCAAGTTCCTGGCGGTATTGTCCGTGAGAGCTTGGAGCTCGCGGAGGGGGGGAGGGGGGTGGAGTAGCTCTAGACTGAGATGATGATGAAAAGGGGAACTGACCAGGTCGAGCAATGTTTTGGCTATGCGGGGATTCGTCCTCACTTGAGGCCGGATGCTCTTGATTATGGAGACCCTGAGGGCTGGGGGCACGC
Source organism: Colletotrichum sublineola (assembly GCA_020631755.1). NCBI lineage: Eukaryota > Fungi > Ascomycota > Sordariomycetes > Glomerellales > Glomerellaceae > Colletotrichum > Colletotrichum sublineola. The sequence goes on from JAHSQG010000009.1 coordinate 3,312,288, forward strand.
GGTGCTGGTGGCGGTGAAGGGGTCGCCCTGTTATCTGACAATGACAGTGCACTCGGGATGTTAGGCTTGACAGTGCTCTCGGGCAAGGCGGCTTGATGTTCCTCATCTGAGTCCTCGACATGTAGCTGGGGTTGAGAGAGGGAACTGGGGGCACGGGGAGGCGGTGGGCCAGACGCGGGGACTGAGGACTGCGAGAATGGCACAGTGCTTGGCTGCACATGCGTGAAATCGTCGTCCCAGTCTTTCTGTTCCCCTGTCGGAGAGTCTTCTGGTTCCTGCTGCTGACTGTAGTGTCCCTGAGAGCTGAACACGCGCGGAGGGGGAATGGGGGGCGCTGTGCTATACTGTGATGATGGGAGAGTGCTTGTCTGTACCGGCTGAGCGGGATTCACTTTAAACATTTCACCATCATCTTCGGATGAGTCTTCCGCCTCTTCAGTGTAGAGGTTGTGGGAGTTCAGAGAACGTGGGGGAGGGGGAGGGGGGCTTGGCCTGTACTCGGCAGATGTCAACACATTATCCATACCACTGTTCTGGGGACCGCGAGATTCCCAGTCTTCCTCCTTGTCAGAGTCTTCAAAGTCTTGAAAGGAGCGTTCAGCGATGCTCGGCATAGTGGGGATGGCGCGGTGCTGTGAAGCTGGCAGTTGCTGAGAGGTTGTAAGGCTCTCAGGCTCTTCTGAGTCGGAATCAATATCCTCCAACTCGCTGTTGTAGCGTTCCTGGATGCTATCCAGAGATGTCGGTGCAAGATGCCTGGCGGAAAGCGGGCTGCTCTCCTGGGTGAACTGCTGAGCGCTCGAGTTCACAGACTCGTCCACTCCAATTGGACTGCTTCTTGCGGCGAAGGGATTGCTATACGCTGATTCGGGAACTTGCGGGGTAGGTTGTCGGCGCTCGATGTTCTGCGCTGCAGATGCTAGGTCTTCGTTGGCAATGGGGGAGCTGTGCCGCACAGGGAATAAGTGCTTGTATGTTGATTCAGCTGCCGCGAGTGCTTCCTCGTCGTCAGTATCGGTGTCCTCTGACTCGTAGTGACCTTGCGCGGAAGGAGGCCGGGCAAATGGATCGTTCAAGGAGTGCGCGACATCTTGCTGTCCAAAGGGAGTGGCCTCTGGGAACACGTTCTGGTCGGAGGGAGTCATGCTTCTGGCAAACGGGTTGTTAGAGCTAACGCTGTCGTGGCGCCCTTGCGCACTAGCAGACCGAGCGAAACTCTGCTCGGGGGAAGACGGTTGGCTATGACTGAGAGCGCTGGCCGATCGAAGGAAGTTTTCGGCAGCACTGGTCGTGTTGCGACCAAAAGGGCTATGAGGAGCTTCCGACGCGTCCTCCGTCGTCTTCCTGGTGAAAGGGTTGAGGGGCGGTTCCTCCTCGACAACTGTCTGCAGTGTAAACGGGTTGTACGGGATATCTGACGACTGGTATGCTGGTTGCTCGTAGCTTGCCGCATTTGCTCTAGCAAAGGGGTTGTAGGAGGCTTCCGACGAGTCTTCGATGCCGTCATCTTCCTTCACACTCTGGACAGAAGAGGAGACATCGTCTTCATCCTCGTCAAGGTGAGCTCTGTCCGAGGAAACAAAACCATCGTCTTTGCGCCCAAGAGCGCTGACGGTCGGCAAAAAGCTCTCGTGCTGCTCTTCCTGCTCGTGGCTCTGATCCGCGGCCATGCTCGTAGTCTCAGTCATGTAGGAACTGTCGAGCGTGGCATCAGGTGCGGCAGAAACGTTGCGGCTCACAAACTCGGGATGGAAGTGATCTTCAGACTTTGCAGCCAACTCAGAGGTATTGTCAATGGCGGATGCGGCGGGCTCCATGTACTCAGTGATGACGGAAAGTTCGGGCTCACGAGAACGATCAGAACCATCGAAGCTGACATCGTCGCGGGACGTGTCCACGGCTTCGACTCCAGCATGATGAGACTCAAGCTGCTTCGACTCGGACTCGAATCCCACGCTGCTTACTTGAGAATCTCTCTTTGCAGTTGCAGCATCTTGAGAATTGTGCTGATCAGCGTCATTCAAGTGACTCTTGTCGTGGGCTTCCTCTTCCTCATCTGACATCTCAACATCCTGTGCCCGGCCCTCGTCAACAACGGCCTTGGCCGTATCTTCATGTGCGAAAATAGGCTCATTGGCTTCTCCATGGGCATGAGTGGCCTCCTTGATATTGTCATCATGGAATCCGTTTGCAAGTGGGCTCTGCGTCTCGTGGTGGTCGGAACTTGCTGCGAAAGCCGAGGCATCTTTCTCCTTTGTTTTCTCATCCTCGTCGGAAGCACTTGTCTCCTCAGGGAGATGGCCGGCGGGCAGAGATATATCTCGGGACTCTTGAGGATCCTCGTGCAGTTCTGAACTCGGGGGCTGAGCCTTCTCGCCTTCAACAGGAGTCTCAAGAGAGTCCGAGAGGTCGGCCTTGTCGTTCTGGTCTTCTTCGGCCAAAGCAGCGGAAGCCTCTTCCCGAACGTCTTGGTCATCCTCCAGCTTATCATCCTCATCTTGGCTCTCGTACGCCAAAGTGTGCGTTTTTCTGTCAGCCACAACGTCCTCCGTCAAGTTGACATCGGCAGGGGAGTGGGCGGTGGCGTCAGAAGGTCCAACAGCGGAATTGTCCTCAGCTGCGTCAGGGACACTACCAGCGAGTTGTTCTTCTGTCGTATGTGGAGTGTCCCCGTGTTTGGAATCTCCATCTTCAAGATCTTTGCTGACAGCGGTTGGTAGATGCTCTTCCTCCTCTTGGGTTTTCGGGGGCAATTCACTGACTTCCACTGGGGTTTCCTGAGACTCAGGCTGGGTTTGCACCTCGCCTCCCGTTGCTGAACTCTCTTGCCCAGAGACGTCCTTGATATGGGCCAAATCCACTTCTTGGTTGTCGTGGACTTGGTCAATCTTTTGGGACTGAGAGCTGCCCGTTGCCGGTGCGTCGGCAGCCTCGGGACCATCCGCCTCCTTGCTTTGGTCTGGGCCAGCTTGCACTTCGGGCAAGGAATCATCATCCGTTGGTTTTGACCTCTCCTCGGTCGAAACCTCTTCGGCTGCGGTAGCATGTTCTTCAGCACGTTCGCCGTCTATGACCTTATCGCCGACAGCTGCAGACTCTTCGTGCTTGGCTTCCTCGATCATAGGGGCCTTGTCTTCCGCTAGTGAATCATCTTCGTCAAGGTTGCTCTCCTGCTCCTTAGAATGCTCTTTCCTATCCAGCTCCTCAGAGGAAGAATCCTCGACATTCATGGAAACACCCTTGGGAGTCTGGATGGTGGGAGCAGCAGTGGCATGCTGGGGAGCTTTGTCGTGCACGGGAGCTGTGTCTACGGTGGGAGACTCAGGTTCCTTAGCGCTCTCAGTCTCAGTGGTTTCTTGCATGGTGGCGTCTTCCGGGTCTTGGGCTTCCTTGTGCTCAGGAGCATCCAACTCGTTAGCCACACCATCCGATTCGGGCGTCGTATCTTGAGCTGGAACATCCTCGAGAGCTAAAGATCTCGAATAACTTTCAGTGTCCTGGACGATATCTTCTTGCGTAGACACTGCGTGTTCGGTGGTGGCAGCATCAGACTCCTTGAGGATCTCCTTGGGCGTAGCATCGCTCTCTTCCACAAGGGCACCCGCGGGTTCCTCCGGTTCAGCCGAGGCCGCCTCTAGAGTGACAGTGCTTTCTTCGTGCTTGGCTTCTTCTCCGGAAGCGGCTTCGTCTAGATGTGAGGGGCCATCGACAACAGTCTCGTCTTCATGACTTGGCTCCCTTTCGACTTCCTTGGAATGAACCTCGCGGACTTCGTCCGAGTCCTTTTCATGATGCTCCTTGTTATCGGCAGCCACTGGCTGGGCCTCCTCGACCACCTTGTCGGGGCTTTTCACAACGTGATTTTCCTCAGAGGCATGCTCATCAACCACGGCCTTCATGGAGAACTCGGGCACAGACCTTTCTTTTGTGGCCTCGTCAACATCTTTCACAGGAGTCTGCTCTTCTTTGGCTTTCAGGGTATCAACGCGCTCGTCTGCTGGGCTGGATTCGGATGCAGCAGCATCCTCACTGTGGCTCACAGGCTGCTCCTTTTCTGGGTTGTCGTCCAAAGTTGTTGAATTATCCTTTGTTGCGGGCGCATCCTCTTTGAGTGCCTCGGTATCTGGCGCCTCACCGGGCGCAGGCTCTTCAATGGTATGACTTTCCTCGCGAACGGGAGCTTCCTCGGCAATCTTGGACTCCACAGGAGCTGATTCTTCTGATGCTGGCTCTTGGCTGGATGGCTGCTCGACAGCGGAGGGCGCCTCGTCCGGTACGTCCTCGGACGTCCCTTCGGGCTTCTCGGCCTTACCCTTCTCCTCTGCAGCAACAGAACTCTGAAACTCAATAGGGGAGTCTTCAGTCTCAGCCAGAGCATCCCTTTGGGAGACTTCGACGGTGGGAGCGGCTGCGTTTTCTGCTGGCTTTTCTGGGACGGGTTGCCCGAGATTTTGCGCCGGCTCGGCCTCTGGTTCGGGTTCGGGCTTGGGAGCGTTTGCCGGGAGAGCCGCCTCAACAGGCGTCTCTTCATGGCTCACCTCATCCTTGACCGCCTCCTCAGCCTTAGAGGCGACTGCCTCGGTTGGAGGCGTCACCTCGCTGCGATGTGCCGCTTGGGTGCGAATGCCCTCCTCCACACTCCTTTCAGCCACAGGTTCTTTAGGTTGTGGCTGGGAGTCATCACCTTTAGGACCCTTATCTTCTTCGGCGGGCGCATTGACCTGTGGCATATCGGACGGTTTGGGGGCCTCCTCTTGTACACTTTTGTCTTTTGGAGCCGAGTCGGCTGATGCAACAGCACCAGAGTTTCGTATTGTTCTCGCCCGCTTCCGCGTGGGAACGGGAGGCACCGCCGCCTTCATTTGTTCTTCGATCAAGCGGTTGAGCTCCTATTAAATGGATGATTAGATAAAGCCGCACCGACCCGGCTGCAGTCGAACTTACTCTTCTCTTCTCCTCGAGCTCGGCCAACTTCGCTTCCCCTTCGGCGATCTTCTTGGCCGTCTCTTGCTCAACGTTGTCCATGAGGTCATCCATCTCGTCCTCGATATTACGGGTAGTGGTATCAAATGTGCCTTGCTTCTCCTCGTCTTCTTTTGCTTTGCGGGCCGCACGCTCTTCGTCTTCTCTGCGGCGACGGGCTTCTCGCTCTTCGTCTTCTCTACGCCTCTGCTCGGCGATTTCTTCCAGCTCTTTCTGGCGTGCGGCCGCGAGCTCTTGTTGTTCTTTTTCGTATGCGGCTTTCAGTTCCGCGAGCGTCATGTCACGCTTCTGCTCGAGCTCGTCGAGTTTGGTGTCGCTCTCGGCGGCAGACGTCGATAGGCCCTCGATCGTGGAGTGGATCGAAGCGAGGGCATCGTTCATCTGCGCCACAAGCGTGGCAACGTCTATTCTGGCTGTCATTGTGTGAGGATGGGGAGAGTCGGAGCTCTCAATGACAGAGGGTTTGATGGGAAACTAGTGATTAATCGGTGTAAGATTTGGACAGTCCCAGGTATGTTGCGGGAGAGGCAGGTATTGTGAGTTTTGTGATTTGGTTTTGTTAGACGTTGGCTAAAAAAAAAACTCCCAAAAACATTCCCTGAAGCTGCCAGGTGGCTCGTCAGTTTACGATATATACCACGGTATTGGGCCCTCGCCACGGAATAACAAACAAAAGTTCGCGTTCCAGCCAAGTAACACGCAGGAGAACCCGGCCCTGCGTGATGTTCCTACAGCTAGGTATCATGCATGTCCTCCGCCGGGGTCCAGGTCTGACACTGTCACCAGCCGAATCTCGAGATCCGGAGGATGGGGACTGTGCTTTCGTTCCATGATTGGAGAGCAACCCGGCGGATTCTCATCCGATGTTCGTGCCCTGACCACGGTGAACCCCGTTCGCCTTGCAATGCATGACATGCAAATAAAGACGATCAAGTTGACAAGGGGTCGCCACGGCACGGCAATCGAGTCAAGACTGGGCGTTGTTCAACGGATCCCCAACTACGACCAAGTCCATCGCGAGATCGCGCCACCATGGATGGGGCATTGGGCATCAGCAATGTCCTGGCTAAATCGCCCTGTCGCTGAGCAACCTAGAACCAGCTGTCAAATATCGACAGCATCCTCCTTGCCTCGAGCGCAGGTTTTCAGGGCTGCCATCCCAGGGTCTCCGTGTTCCTGAATCTAATGTCCTGCCACGACAGCTTGACCCCATCGAGCGGAGGGCCCATCCGGGGCTCCTGGTGTCGATTTGTGCTGCGTTGGCTATGTTGCTGGCGTAGGACGCGGACGGGATTTCCCTGTCAGAAACGAGCATCATTCATGCGCCCGGCATCGAGAGTTTTGAGCGCACGGTAAGATCATACCTTACGTGGAACCGGCGTCTAGCGACCGCTTGGCCGCATGAATTTGGCAAAAATGGTCGCATCCGGACAGTTTCAGGACTCACTAGGCTTCGGAGGAAAATGACAGTTGTTCAAACTGAAGGAAAGTCTGGTCCGACAGCCACAATTACGCCCTCAACCCACATAGTTGAGACGAGGGTTAGCAAGGATTCAAGCCACAACAACATGGCTCTCCGAGATCCGAGCCTCCATTATTGAAGGCCACAGCTAAAAGGAAATCGAAAAAAAAATAAAAATAAAATGACGTCATGAACCACTCGTCCGAACGGCTCAATAATGAATGGCTTGGGCATTTCCTCGGTGCGTGTTTGTTATTGAAGTCCCTCGCTTTTGTTTTTGTATTGATTATCACGCCTAGTGGGCTCCAAAGAATAATATGTTCAAACGGAGTAACAGTAAATAACTTCTGCTTGAATGAGACGGGATATAGCGTTACACTATTTCTTACACTGCTGCTGCACGTCCGCGAAGAAACGACACTGTCATCTAATGATTTGGAAAGTGTGTCCATTTCCTCACGTTTGACACTTATACCCACGAATCGTAGAGAAGCACATGCAAACAACGAATATAGGAGAGCAGTGCCACTGGAATTCTTCTCGTGACATCCGCTTTCTCAATCCTCACGCCAGCTCAAAAATGCGACTGTGCGAGGCTCCAGAGAGGCAGGATGGCCTTTTTATGTAGTAGCTACGCAATCAACACACAGGCGAAAACTTCGCCCTGCCAACAGATTAGGCCTAGGAGTTAGGTAGTATTGTAAACAACACAAATGGTACTGTAAATAAGGCCATAGAGATAGTTGAGAAGACCTCAACTAGGCTAGGCAGCACAGGGTCTAGGGCCCTTGGCCTTTTCAGACGAGATATGCCCCTAGTCCTACTAGTAAGCAATACCGTAGACGGCCGGTATCACAGGCAACGATGAGCCAGATAGTCACGACACCCATAGCACGTGAACGTCACGTGCCCGTCGACTATATAGTCAACTATCGTGAGACGTCCCCCTCGAAATTATTAACTTATCTTATACCTGTCTTTGCCTATTGCTGTTTTTGCCAGTTTTTCATTCCCCGTTCTATCGTTTTGTTACGTACGCATTGCTCCCTCTTCTTTACTTTACCACTGCGTCTCTTTCCGTCGCTATCGTGCTATTGCGTAGCAGGTCCCATAGCCCATTTGCTCCGTCAGACCCAGCACAGCTGCCAGGAGGTCTGTGTCAATCTGGAACACTCTACATTCTCTATTAGACAGTCTTATATATGACTATTTGAGCTGACTTTCTATGTCTTTTCCTACCCAAAAGGTAGCTTTATAATGTTCTGTTTCTAAGTGTTGGGAGGAATAGGGAGGATAACTGGTGAATAAATAGCGGCCTGTAATGTTTTTTTACTATTAATTAATCTAGTGTGCCTGTGAGATTATAACAGCAATGTTTCTTTCAGTTTTACCTTATCTGTATCCAGATCATGAGTGATATCTCCTGGATAGACCATCAGGTGCTCTACATGAGCCTGGTCAATGTAGCTATATGCATCTCTACTCCCAAACGCTTTACGCAGGACTATTGGTACCTGATATCCAATAGCGACGTAGGCTTGGTCTCCTTTTTTAAGATTCTCACGACCTGTTCCAAAACTTCCGAAGCAGTCACAAAGAATCTGTGTCTCATGCAGGTCATTTTCTGCAGGTCTTGATCTTGTGTTGATTACTCTTCTGGCTCAAGAACAAGCTATCCTGTCGTTTTCAGGTGGTTGAAAATGGTATGTATTGTTGTTGCGTCCTTACTCTCAGGGAACCCTGGATTGCGAATTGGACCTCCCGCTTTGCAATGTTCCTTGGCTAGTCTCATCCAAATACCAAAGCCGCTCTCTTTGTCAAGAACATCCCGTAGGAAAGGGTGCTGCCTTTGGTACTTGCTCTCTATGAAACCTAATAGCTCGCGCGTTGGGGCCTAGATTGAGGGATTGTACGCCGGTGCGACGAATGATGCGGTAAGAAGACCGTTACTTAAAACCTGTATGGACAGTATGTATCCCTTGACGGGCTCTGAATTCAGGATCAAAACTATCAGGCAGTGCGAGATTTCCTGCCGCGGAGTAGGGTCCAAAGTGGCTATCACCTGGGAAACCAGTCCGCAGTGGTGTCAGATGCAAGCTATTGTGTATAAGCGCCGGGCACCAAGAAGGGAAGATAGGAGGACTGTGGCATATTCCATGCGGCTCACTCATAGCTTCATGCTGTACGCACTGGGCAAAGGCCAAGATTGACAACGCCCGAAACCGATGCATGTGGGCCGTTGCGAATTCGATAACGAGTTCCGAGGCCGGACATGCGTAATGCGGTGAGCAGAGTCCCGGCTCTTCACAAAGCCCTTGAAATGCGACAAATTTGTTATGATGACCTGTGGCTCTTCTCGTACGAAAGTCGCAAATAAGCGCCAACAGATTGGTCTCGCGTGAGCTTTGAGGCGTTGACCTTGGTTCTCTTTCCCAAGCTTCCCGCTTCTGGCCATGCAGAACGATTTCATTATGTCGGTGCTAATGAGAGAAGATAGCTGTACAGTCTTTCGACATGCAAGCCATGAGAGTCCGCGTTGAACCACGGATGTGAAGAGACTGCGAGAACGATAAGGCAAAACGGATCCCATCCAATCTTGATGGCGCCGATTTTGCATGTAATCGGCACGCGGCGTGCGAGTGCGACCTCGTGAACAACTCAGGTCCTCGTCCACCGCGGATTTTTGAGTAGGACGCTTACTACCCGAACGGTCCCTTAATGGACGCCATATGCGTCGGGCTTGGCAGTGCGGTTCTTGATTACTTCGTAAGTACCCCCATGACGAGCGTTTTTCCAGCTATACTACCACCTGGCAGGCAGGAGAATGCATATATATGGGCCATTCGGCGCACCTGGCTTCCTCGTTCATTCAAGTCAGCCTGGTTTATACAGATTGGATCGATCTAGACGACCCGCTTCGCTACCTAGATAGAGAAGAATTTGGCGGAGGCTTTTGGAGACGAGGAATGAGAGTTGATTGACTGTTGTACTGACAGCTCGAGCACCAAACGTAGGAAATGGCATCACAGGGCCTGGGGTCCTTGCTATTCGGAAGATCGGATACCTCGAGCTGGCAAGTCACCGGATTCAGGCCATGTCCCGGATTATGGCGAGAAGTTGATGGAAGATGGAAGATTCTTTCATCACAGGTAGCTCCGCATAGACCCGAAAAGTTGGACGGTTCCAGATGCAATCGTGTCCACTCCTGTTGACCTGCGGCTTTGTACTTTGATATCCCTCCTGCGTAAAGCATCTTCAGTCCTTTCGCAAGACCTGTAAAAAAAGTCCTGTAGGAATGCCTCGTATAAGATAACAGGGTCGCTTATGTCAAAGACACTTCCAGCATGGAGCAAGATAGCAGCGGAGACTGCGTTGGCAACCTTTCATGGCGGCGCAAGCGACTGGACCTTTCTGATAATACTCCGAACAACATTCTGAACAGAGAGGACGGTGCGGTCCATAATTGAGCTTTCGATTAAAGGTCATGAAAACCTCGGAGGAATGGCAGAGTTGACTGCAGATTCGGACCACGGCGTGCAGCGGTCCGAGAGTGACTCGGCTCTCACGACGACAACATGGCTGGTACGTATAGGAAGAGTCCAGAACGCTCTATTAACACCAGATATTTTGCTGCAAATCTCAATGATAATGGATAAAAGTTTACCGGGTAGAATAAATAGAAGGATGAGGTGCAAAAATACCTAGAATGACAGCAACAAGGGTAGACAGCTGGATGCAGGGCAGCATCCATATCCGATTGGCTGAAAAGCAAGTGTATAAAAGTTGAATCCCTTGTGTGATAACTGTAGCAGTGTAACGTAACAACGAATTCATGGAACTACTGATAATAATAACTAACGATACAAAGTGAGAGAACAGAAGGCAAGCCACAATACAAGCCTCGGCTAATGCAAATGTACCAATCCCATACCAGCAGAGGCTGGTAATTAGTAGGGGTAGAATAAGAAAAACGCACAGCAAGGCACACCAACCTGTGAGGAGATGACGAAGCCAGAGCAGCGGCTCCTAGCGAAGGCTATTTGTTTTAGGGGTGTGAAGCACCGATATGAGGAAACCATGTGTATTATTAATTAGGTTGAGGTTGTGGCCGATGTTAATGTTAAATTGCAACACATGATGGGTTAAATATAGAGAGCTTAGAGTATTCGGTAATTGAAAGACTTTCAGACAGCCTCCCTACATCTTATCAGGCGTCAGTGATTCCACGTATAGCAGCTGTAGATACACTGGACCGCAACGCTTTGTCATGCTGACATTGCATAAGGCAGCGAAAGCTTTGACAAACAACATCTCATCAGTTAAACTTCTCCCAACATGTCAGAACTGCTAGCGGAATTAATAGCCAACGGCTGACTCAAGGTACGGATCTTTTACACAGATGCCAGCTAGGCAAACTTAGATATTTCACCCAGGATCGGATGAGAGCCTGCTCAGAGACCGAAATCCAGCACATAAACATCGAGTCTCGGTCTTCCAACTCGTCACAATCAGTTTGATGGAACGATAAACGGTATTCCCGTAAATGAATCTCGGGGGCTATGGACCACAGAAACTCTAGGAGTGACATGTTTGATAAAACATGAGTTTGGAAGTCTCTCACGGTATGATTGGGAAACCTCGGTGGATTAACATACCCGCGGACATTTATGTTGAGCATTGTCCGCATTTGCTGGGTTACCCTTACCAGCGATTTTGGTAAAGCCGCTCCTGGCTCCCGGGCCTTGGCGACGGAAGGGGGATCCTCAACGGGCGGGAGCAGCCCGAGAAGGGGGGGGAGGGGGGAAAAAGCCGCCGATCGAGAAGCATCGGGTGAAGACATAGGGGGTCGAGGGACAGACACGAAGGGCACCAAGGAGTGAGCCGAGCACCTCGGGAACCCCACCACCCACACACACCCGCCGAACACGCATTCTGACGCCGAAACCCGTCTCCTCACACCCGACGATAGAAAGGAAAGGGGGGGGGGGGGGACAAAAAGTATAAGTTTCTGTGATCCTGTCCCTCCAAATCGGCCCGGCGTCGACGCAGAGGAGAAGTCAACCGTCCCCCCGTTTCGGGCTTCTGTCCGGCAGGCCGCCGGCCCTCCTGTTTGCGCACACGTAAGTAACCACCCACCTGCCTCCCCAAACCCGGCTATGTTGATCTGTGAAATGTACAAAGAGCTTTGGGCCTGTGGAATGAAATGCGACTGGTATCCCATACCTCCGCCCAACAATGTTTGCTGTCTCTCTCTCGCATATCTGGTGTTCCATTTGTTTCCAGAAGACACGTGCTTGTAGCAGTTGCCGAAAGCATACACATTATTTTGGGGGAGACAAGTCCTCGGTTCCTGGAGTAAGACGGCAGGGAGTTGGGTTCGGCCAAGTCAAGCTCGACGGACACTTCCCCCCAAGCGTCAAGTCTTCCCGTGCGTCGAAAAACTCCCCTCATATGGCCAGTCTCATGTATGGGCTTGACAGCTCACATTATAAAGGTTGCACAACTCGCATGCCATGTGTATAACGAGGTGAAGGTGTGGCAGGCAAGTCATACACCTCGACTAGAATTCCCACTACAGCCATGGTGATGTGATGTAACGAAAACAAACTTTGGCAAGGAGAAAAGCAGAGCTTCGGACGGTGAACAGGGATGGATAACCTTTGGTTTCTAATAGCCAATCACTAGCCCACTTGTCTACCACACGTGGCTCGAGGGGATCCCCATGAACAGCCCTCCAGCCACATTATGGGATCGCCGCCCAGTGACGTCGTATTCCCCATTATCCAAGCTGAAACTGTTCCCAAACGGTGACATGTCGCACAACAAGCCACGGCAGCTCGACAACCGTCCTTTGGTGGACTACCTAGTATGATTCGCTCCACTTCGAATGAAGATAGAATATTGTTAAGGCAATAGGCAAACGCAGCGTTCAATGATTAGTCCTTGAATACTCAATCTACAGAAAAAAAGAAAAAGAAAAAAAAAAAAAAACCAGCAATGGAGCAAAGTGAACATGCAACCATTTACGGAAAAAAAGAGTGGAATGTCCAAGACGTGGAGGACTGGGTAAAAGGTGGCCAGAAATAAAAAATAAATATATATAGATATCACGCTGTTGCTTGATGCTGATGCTTCCACCGCTTCCGGCAGAAAAAAGTGATCCAATCCCACAAGCCCCCTACTTGGCTCATTCAACTGCCCCTCCCACTCCAAATTGAGAAATTCCCTATAAACTTCATTCGCGCGAGTGTTGCGTTGGCGTTGGTTTAGATGCGCTTGGCAGTGTTGCCTGCGATGGCCCGCCTCCTCCTGTAGTTCTCGGCGTGGTTGAAGCGCTCGTACGTGCCGAGGCCGTAGAAGGACAGTCCGATGACGAGCCAGGTGCTGGTGATGATGAGACCGACGGGGAAAATCAAGAGTTGCACGCCGGGAAGAACGAACGCCACGGTGCCGTTCTTGAGAGAGGTGACTATCTCATCGACGGCGGCCTGGGCAACAGCGAGGTCGGACTTGACTACCTCCTTGGAGAAGACGCCGGTGATGAAGGCGGCTTCGTTCGATGAGACGTTGGTGCTGACGGTCTGGCCGACAACGTTGACACCAGTAAGCGTCAGAGTCGGCATCACGAGCGCTTCCAGTTGTGACCTGAGTGTTTGGTTAGCAATCTGTGGACCGGAGATGAACAAAATAGGGGGTAGGATATACGCACATGGACATGGACGTTGTCATCCTGGTCTTATCAATTTGTCCAACAAAGAGATACGTCTGCAACAACTGAGGCGCGACTGCACGCTTCTGCAAGGTGGACCAGGGGACCTCGAAGTTCACGTCGCGGCGAGCAGTGGTGCCGCCAGCCTTGTCGGGGCTGATTGGAGAGACGGAAGCACCGTTGAACGAGAGCCCAACCTGAATGTTCTGGGGCGGGATGCCGGAGAAGGCGCCGTTGGGTTCCGAGACCTTGTAGAGGCGCAAGTCGGCCTCAAAGACGCCGGTTTTGGCGTCGAGACTCGGCAGGTTGTAGCAGATGCAAGTTCCCGAGGGGTTTGAGGCCTGGTTGAGATGTGAAAGCGCTTCGGTACATCCTTGGGCTGTCTCCACCTCCCAAGCCGTCATGTTGATGGAACCGTCGGGGTTGAGGGCGACCTCGTTTTTGGGCACCCATTCGGCACCGGCAGAGGTGGTCTGGCGCTTCTCGATATATCGGTTTGCAACATCCTCGTAGTTTCGTTCCAGAACGTCGATGGCCCTAACCTCGATAGTCTGGTCGATGGACAGCGGGCGGATCTCGGCGCAAGCACTTGAGGCCAGCGCCGCCGTAGTCATGGCCACCTTCCAGAACATGGTGGGTGATAGAGGATGGAAACCAAGATTGGATGAGGCGAGTTGTTGTTGTCGTTGTTGGTGATGAGGGTTTTTGGCGTCGCCAATGTCTAATTACAAAGTCGGGTCCCGGCCGGCGGCGAAACGAAGCGAATTGGAATAAGACGAAGCCAAAGAAAGAGCGAAAACAGAGTCCACCTCGTCGCCTGCGCCCGGAATGGCGGAACTCGAAGGGTCGATCGGGGGGGGGGGGGGGGGGCGCGTTATCGGGTATAGCGCGTGCAATCGTTAACGACTGGATCGAATCCAGGTGGGATTCGAGGGATTCGATATCGGATGGAGGCGAGTGAAGAGAACAGGCAGCGAGGGGAGGGAAGAAGAGAAGTAGACGAAGAAAGAAAACTAGGGACCTGCCCGTCCGTCGGTGGGAAGGTTAGTAGTGGTGTAATTGCTGGCTTGGCTGTACGGAGTATTCGGGTCAGATTTGGTCGCGCGAGGTCAGTTCGACTCGACTCGGAATGGCGCAGAACGAGAGAAGGCCAAGAGGAAGTACGAAGTGGGATGGGGTGGTGAGGATTCAATAAGGGCGGAGATTAACGTCGATGGACAAGCAGGCCGGTAGGGGGAGGGGCACTGCAGGGCAGGGTTGGCTGGGCCTTCGACAACAGGAAGGGGTATGCCTGACGAGACACGAGGAATGGCCTGATACCCTTATGATCCACAACAGGGTTGGAGGGGTGGAGGTTTGAGCCGCGCCTGGGTATGATGGGGGGGGGGGATGGAAGCAGTGGAGATGGCCTCTTTTGGGATGGAGCCGCAGAGTCGTTGAAAGGTGAGAAAGGGAACTCGTTGCAAGTGTGTATAGTTGTTGTGAGCGTGGGTGCGCGTAGATGTCGGTGTCGGAGTCGGTGTTTGGTGCTATCTACCTACGTATACGCGCAAGTATGTGAGAGGTAGGGACAAACTCGGGGGTCAATGGGTGGCGAGGTGGTCAGCGACTAGTGTAGAACAAGGCAGACAGACAGACAAGCAGGGGGGTCCGGGGTGTGCGATCCAAGGGACTGAAAGAGGGTCAGGATGCTGTTACAAGACGAGCGGTACCATGTAGTAGTACACAACACAGACGTGCCAGGGCTTGTTGTGGTGGACGGTGGTGGTTGTGCATGTACTGCTACCTATACAGCTCGCGTGTGTATTCTACGGGTGACTGTCGGATGGTCTGAGTTAAGATTTTGTGAGACGGCAAATGCAACGAGGGGCGGGCAAGATCAGGACTGGGAAACGTGGAAACGGAGAAACAGGTCGGGGAAGCAGATAGTTTGAACGGGGAGGGAGTAGGTAGGTGTGTCCAGTACCTACTGTACAGGTAGGAGGTAGACAGAGCCAGAGGGTTTCCCTCTGGAAGCAAGGAATGGGTGGGGAGGGCGAGTCTGAGGATATCCGTAACGGAGGTCGAGATACATGAGAGAAGGGAAAAAAGAGGAAAAAGGGAGGCCTTGGGTAGCGGGGCCAGGTTTTGGAAATGATGGTGATGATTGGTTGGTAGGGAGGGATGGATGGATGGATGATGGTGGAGGGGCGGGAAGGGAAGCGTTGGAGTCTGTTGCGAGGGCGGCAGCACCATGTACTCTGTACATGCGGGCTAAGGTACCGACCGCTATAAGACGGTCCTTCTGGAGGTCGCATCGCACAGATACACAATGATGGATGGCTAGGTACATTGCTGGAAAAAGATACGGTAAAAGTACCATGCCCCATATTCGACGGAGCACATGGTTGGTTTCTAGATGAAGGAACATGATGACCATGGGTACTGTGAACATACGGAGCTAGGAACAGCACAGAGCAGAACATCCCTAGTAGGCAAATAAAGGTAAGGTTGGCCGGGGCGGAAGATGTACCTCACTAGTCCAAAATGAGCATGACGTACGGTTACCGGTACATCATCGAGATTTCCAGGGAGCCTACAGGTAGTGTGCGTACCTGAGCAGATAAGCTTATAGTCACGTGGACAGCGTCAACCCAAGATACTTAGGTAATCAAGCGCTCAAGTACGGGGTACGGATACCTACCTTACGGATACTCATTCGAGGATTTTTGAGCGCGAAGTACATGTACAGTACATACCGCGTGCGTGCAGAGTGTACCTGGGATACGTACCTGGAGCATCCTCTTTTCCGAGTCCTTCCCTTTCTGTTTCTTCTTTTCCCTTCCTGCAAACCATCCAAATCAATTCCGTCATCCTATCCGTACAGAGAAGGGCGGCTATCGAATTTTCTCTTCTCTTTCACCATTCGCTTTCCGTCCCTTTTCTTCCCTGTACGGATACGCCCAGCTCGAATACGGACCTCGGCACCGCGGTGGATCCATGCATCCGCCACATGATGGGCTGGCCGACTACACTTTTAAGTCTGAAAAGAGGAGACGGCTGTCTGAAACCGTCACATAGTCGAAGCCGCCTTATCCATTGGCCACATTTATTCCTTCGACTCTCGATTGCCCAAACGGAGGCCTGTGGACGGACCGGTCCTCAGACCAGACGATGTGGAAGTGCAGCACTCTCCGTCTTCATCGCTAGGACTACCTAATACCTACAACCTTCGCCCGCCTATCCTAGCCTCCAAAGACGCCGTACCTGAGCGTTGTCAGTCTATCCCTGAACTGTGGCCCGAGACCACCACTTGACCAGCCCGCCCATGGCATTGTCGGATCGACTGGACATGGAACAAGCGTCGTTCGAGGAAGGGTCGGGGGGCTGAAGCAGCTAGGTATGATGTACATAGTACTGCGTATTATGGTCAGGGAACTGACAACATTTTTCATCAGGCTGACCAAGGCTGGAAGCGCCAGGGGCCACGAGTCTCAAGAGGGGCAGCCGTCAGGGGTACCGTGTGCTGAGGTGACTTTGGTTCCCTGCGCACCACCACCGTGGCCAAAGTATCTCATCATTCACTATGAACTGGAACCGACAGCACAAGGGGGGCAGCCTTGGAAGCCAAGGCTTGGACCGACTCTCGATTCTACTATTCTACTTGAATACCACGTACGGAATACAAAGTCCAGAGTACTGCGCTACCTACCTACGCCAGTGTGGCTGCACAATCCGATATGGCCAGGCCGGACGGACCTACCCAGCAGTGCCAACGACGGGCCTCTGCGTCCCGTGCTCGGATTTCTGTGGCCATGCGCTCGCTGAGTGCGATACAGTCTCGATCCTTTTCCTCCAGTGATCGAGAGAGAACTGGGGAAACAAACCAAAATACGAGGCGACCGGAGTGTTGCCCTTAGTTGACACCTTGACAGTGGGTAGAAAAAGAAAAGAAGAAGAAAAAAGGAACAAGACACCTGTGCGAGCAACCGTCGCTGCCATTCATTTCACAAATGGCCGCATCATCACGTCCCCCCCACACCGTACACCAAGACACTCGACTACCTGCCGCCATCGTGAAGGAGCTACTCAGCAGCCCCAGCAGCACCAGCAGCACCAGCAGCACCAGCAGCACCAGCAGCACCAGCAGCACCAGCAGCACCAGCAGCACCAGCAGCACCAGCAGCACCCGCCGCCATCAACAACAGAAGCACAGGTCCTCACCGACAGAACCTGCATTGCCGCGCGCGGCGCCTAGAGCCACCAGCGGCCCTTGTCTCAGGTGAAACATGTGGACCAGGGTGAGCGCTGGGCATCCGCTCACCTCCAGGGCATTCATACGCAGGCAGGCTTCGCGAAATCTGGGAGTGGCGGGGGCTTGCGGGACCCTGGCTGGAATTGGGTCAGCACAGCCAGGATGCAACAGCGTCAACCAGGGGGCACTCGCTGTATCTGCAGATGCTACTCCAGGAGTCCAGAGGAGTCCGGTGAATCTCTGCGAGTTTGGCAGCGGGTCCACTCAGATCTGGCATCTCGAACCGGCGGCTTCTTCCGAGACGAGTGCACATACAGACCTGTGTACACCACCGAGCACACTGCCTACAGAAGATCACCAGCCACGTCGACATGATCCGACCCTGTGGCTTGGCCACCCAGTTCTCTCCGGTGTCCAGGTCATCTACCACGTATAGTAAGTAATAGTAAGTACAGTAGGTGATCATTACACTTCGCCCCTCGCCGCGTTTCATCCTCTTGTCGCCATCCCTGCCAAATTTTAACCTCTTGTCACCGAAAAAGCTTGGCTTCCCTCCGTCTGAACCTGCATTACTTTCCGGTGTTATCCATCATCAATCAATTGAGCCTGCCTAATTGCGCATTTCATTGGTACAGGTGCCTTGCTGAACCAGTTCTCGATTGAGAACATCCTGTTTCGTCATCAATCGTAGCCCGGATATCGAGTACGGCGAGTCAGAAAACGGCCGCCGCCAATCTGACCATCACTTCCAATAGAGGGAGAGGCACTCCCGAAATCTTATCGACATTTTGCTCGGCCTCTCATCCGGTGCATGGGGCCGAGGAACAACTACTGCTCTTGATCACCAAACTGCCGCCACCCACATCGCAGCCGACGCGTCCGAAACACTCCCCGGAAAGCCTCCTGAAGCCTCCTAGCGGGACCGGTTTAGGGATCTCAGCGGGATTACGAAACCGTATGAATACCATTCCACCATGCTCCCACCACCCATAACCCGCAGCACTCTTGATGAGCAAACAGCCGCTATAATAAGTGACACACGGATCATTGAACCAGCCTTGTCCTCGAGCGCCATATGCCCCCCCACAAGAGTTGCACGCTCGGCAATCACCACCCGATAATGACGCGGCCGTGCCACCAAAATCGGCTGTCACGGCAAGCGCCGTCAGTTTCCACGATACTATGCCTGAGACCAATCACCGAGTCTGTTTAATGAGCTTCATTATCCAAACATCGCTGGCTCTCGATGAGGAGGAGGGTCTTTTGCTTAACCAATCCCGTCACCCGTGCTACCATAATCCTCATAAAACACCAATGCAAACAAAGCCGCCGCCCCTCTTGCGGTTCTCATCTGTGCGTCTCCACTCGCTCCTTTCGTCTTTCCTCTCCTCTCGTCCTCGGACGGATAAGAGGATCGACGGACGAAGCGGCGAGGTCATCGGTGAAGATGTCGGAAGACAACCGACCGGATATGATAGGCCGAATGATACCGAATGATATCTTTTTGGTATACCCTAATTCCCATGAACCGAAATTGAAACACGCCGCGCACTCATGCCGCAACTCGTTGGCTGCAGAGTCGCGGTAGCTTCCCCTTGAACCAGAGGGCCGCCTCCGTACACGCCAGGTATAGCCCGGTGAAGAACCAGAAGGTCATAACGACCCCGAACCCGCCAACCAGCTTGGCGTCCACGATCCTGCCCATGATGACGTCGCTTATGGCGTTGTTCATGAGCAGCCAGCTGTAAATGGGGACTAGCTGGCTGGCCTGCATTGCGATGGACGACCTCTGGTGAACGATATAGGCCTTCTCCCGCTCCCGTTCCTCGATGGCGTCGGCCATCCTCCACGCGACTTTGTTGTTAATCTTTTCCCAGGTAGCCTCGCAGGCCATCGTCCGGGCCTCGATGGCCATCTTTGCTCGGCAGTCTCTGTCTTTGGACAGGTACATGACCTTATCGACGAATCTGTCGACGTTGTCGGGCGGGACCAGGAACCCGCAGCGTCCGTCGTCGATGATGTCGCTCGGTCCGCCCTCGTCGCGGGCCACCACTGGCACGCCGCTCGCCATAGACTCGAGGACGACGAGTCCGAAAGTCTCGGTGACGGAGCAGTGGAGGAAGATATCGCCGGACGCGTAGGCCGTCGCGAGGTCCTCGCCGGTCTTGAATCCGGCGAATATGACTTTGCCCTGCTCCCTCAAGGGGCCAAACATCTCGTGCACCTCCCGCTCGACCTCGGCGTTCCGGTTCCCTCCTACGACGTAGAGCTTGAAGCGGAGGCCCCTTGCGTCCAGCTCCTTGGCGGCTTTCGCCAGGAAGTCGAAGCCCTTTTCGCCCGCCACCCTCGACACGCATATCAGGATGATCTCCCCGTCCGGAGCAATCTTCTTTCGCAGAGCATCGCTGCGCATTTCCGGCCGGAACACATCCGTCTTGACGCCGCGCCGCAAGATCTCGAGCTTCGAGCCCTGCACGCCCTGGGCCTCAAGGTACTTGCGCACAAAGCGCGAGGGGTAAAAGACCGTCTTTACGGATTCGTGGCGGAACAGAAAGCTCTGGACCATGGCGAATGCGAAGACGGCCATGGTACTGAAGGGGTGTGGGAACAGGATGGCGCAGTAGCCGGCAAGGTCGGTCTGGAAGTTGCAGACCACCGGCACCCGCTTCTCCCGCGGTTGTTGCTGCAGCTGGAGCATGACCTGGAAGCCCAGGGACGCCGGCGAGGCAAGGTAGATAAGGTCGGGCGGGTTGTCGCAGCCGAACGTCCTCGCTAAGAGGGCCGACACGCGCACGGGGTAGACGACGGAGAGCTCGGGGTTGAAGGGCAGAGGGTAGCCCTGCAGGCGCACCTCGACTTGGCCGTCGTCGACCTTTGAGGGGGCGAAGGTGTTGTGCTGGGTGTGGTTGTGAGGGGCGACTACGGCGACGAGCGCGCCGTGGGAGCGAAGGTGCTCGACGAGCATCAAGGTCGTCCGGCTGACGCCGTTGACGGGCCCGAAGGACTCTGTGCAGAGAAGGATGCGTTTTCCGCGCAGCGAAGAGGGGAACACGTTGTTATCATGAGCCGGATACCGTGGCAAGGTGCCATAGCTCTTGGGCAACAGGGGCTGGTCCATATTGGCCAGCGTCAAAACCGTCAAACCCGAGTGTCGCTGATATTAATCCACCCCCGGAGGTCTTACTCGAGGCAAATCTAGCCTCGTTCGACGAAGAGTATGGGACTAGGCAAACAGCAGTTGCTAGAGTTGCGCGATGCTCTCGGGGTTGAAATGTCAACCACCGAACGCCCGAGGACCAGCGCGGGAGGCGCTTGGCTTCTTGATATCGGGCATCGCGCAGGGCGAGCATGTCCTAGGTCACACGAGAGGCATGCACATGCGCATGGAATGACATTGGCCTGACGAGTGAGAGAGGGACAGAGGAAGGTCATGCAGAGGTTAACAAAGAGGGCACAGCCACTGGGAACCTGTCGATGCATCGTGCTGGGCCACATGGGAAGCTTGGGTGGTCAATCGCGGCTGTGGTGAGGGCGATTGGCAGACGGTGGATATTGATTCTCTAGTCAGGCACATCGCTGCAGGGTCCAGAAGCCAATTCTGGCCGCATACCAAGAAGATTCGCCTTCCACTTGCATGCCTTGAGCCGCTGGCCGCCGGCATATATGACGATAACCTCTCTTTGTTGGACGCCCAGACTTTGGGTTCCGGTCTCCGAGCAGCGTCTGATGCTCAGGAATACGCACTCACACCTCTGTTGGGCCTTAAGAATTCGCTCCTCGTTCACTAACAATAACATCAACAGCCCAGCCGCTTGGCAGTCCCTGGTTCGAGTGATGATGGGTGATAATGTGCCCATGACCGAACGATACGTTGTGCATCTTGTCGTCTGCCGATAGCAGAACGCGAGCGATCTTCCATGCTCCGAGTCAGCGGCCCAATCAGAGGTGCTGACGGCGGCACATTCCCGCTTCGGTGGATGAGAGCCAATCAACGAGACACCGGGAGTCGAGGCAAACCTCACCGGCGACCGGCCGCATGGCCGTTGCTCGGAGTGGTTGGCGAACCCTCGCCCCTCCGTGGGAAGATAGACGAAGACGAATGACGAGGTGTTTTCGGATCCCCGTGGGCATCACGGTTGGACGCCAGATCGTGTAGTTCGTTCCCACCCCCAATGGGCCGGCCCCGGTACAAATTTGGCCAGTGACATCTGCATGCCATGCGACTGGACTCTTCAAAGAATGTCATTCGCCCTTGCGTCCTCCACATCGTGTCAATATCAATACATTGGATGGGGGGATGATGAAGGGGGCCACCGTGATGAGATGGGGCGGGACTGGTATCGGCAAGCACTTTGCCCGTGCTTCGAATCGCCATGGACCCGAATAAGTTTTGCGACGAGGCGGGCGCTGAACATGCCTATCGGCAGAACGACTATCATCCCATTCCAACTCGTGTAGGCGAGGTCGGGTCGAGCCTGTTGGTGGGTTGTGTGTTCTTGTGATACCCGGCCCATGATTCCTCAAGTAGTCCGGCCTCCCGCGACACATGAGTTCGAAGCCGAAGCCCCCTTTCTTTTGCATGGTTTTGGAACCGTTGATAATATCTCTATTAATCTCGCCAGCGTTTTCACCATCTCACAGCGCCTCTCAGAAGTCGGCAGAATCGATTCATTTCGCCGGTTGTTAGCTTCCCAGCAACCAGGTACTGACGCGCGTCAAGCCATTGAGGCCGTTCAAGAACCTCCCCCGTCTGACGGTAGCGACGTCGTCATCGGACGACGCTTGTAATTTCAATCATTCGCGCGCCGCAAGAGCCGCGTCAGGTTCCCTCGAGCCGGCCGCTCCGCACGGTCACCACCAGCCCAACCATACCCAATCCAAGATAGTGAAACGAACACATCCCTCATCGGACGAAGCGCCCCCGCGTTGGGCCAGGGTCCTATCGCAAAGAAACGGTTGCCGGCTTGTGCTTTATACAGCCTCAAAAGCCCTGGGTTCTTGGATGCGGCACGTGAAAATATCCAAGAGCCTCTTCGCATCGACAAAGCCGACGATGAACCAAGACGGGACTGCTCTGCCGGCCTCGATCGGCGACACCGAGGAGGGCAGCATTCGTCCGCCTTCTACCGTGCCCACGACGCCCGAGGGCAGCATCACCTTCAGTCCCGTCATCCGAGCAGAAAGTGACCGCGTCGGGGACGGAGACTGTATAAGCGACGACGTCTTTGGGGAGCTCCTTTTGGAGCAAGAGGGCCTTGCCGACTCCGCGGCCAGCACAAGAAGCACACCAGTCACAAACATTTGCTGCGTGGGCGCAGGCTACGTCGGTGAGATACGAACTGAAATGCAGTCTAGAAAATCCCGTCTCATTCTAACCCCAACATCCCAGGCGGACCGACCGCCGCGGTCATCGCATTCCAAAACCCGCACATTCGCGTCACCATCGGAGACCGAGACGAGCGGCGCATCCGGCGGTGGAACTCGAGGCACCCACCGATATACGAGCCCGGCCTCCGGGACATCGTGAGAGTCGCCAGAGACGGCGCAAACGCATGCTCGTTCCAGAAAAAAGAGCCCGCCAAGCTGGGATGCGCACACATCCCATCTTCATCCCCGTCGAGTGCGTCATCTGATTGTGGAAGTCAGTGCGGCCAAGACAGCAGCAGCAGCAGCAGCAGCAGCAGCAGCATACCCGCAGCGGCAAGGAAACCGAATCTTTTCTTTTCTACCGATGTTTCTAGGTGCATCGCAGAAGCGGACGTTGTGCTCGTCGCGGTGAACACGCCGACGAAAACGCGGGGGCATGGCGCCGGCATTGCCACTGACATGGCGGCCTTCGAGGCCGTCACCGCCGAGGTTGCAAGGCACGCGAGGCCGGGGTCCATCGTCGTCGAAAAGTCCACTGTCCCTTGCAGGACAGCGGAACTTGTGCGCGAGACTGTGAGTACCCCTCGGACGGATAAAATTCCCACTTCCTTGTAGGCGCGCGCGACGAACTAACCCTGGATGTCACCATGCAACAGCTTGCCAAGCACCGGCCCGGGGTTCACTTTGAGATCCTCTCGAATCCCGAGTTTCTGGCGGCCGGCACAGCCGTGAACGACCTGCTTCACCCGGACCGCGTCCTTATCGGATCAGACACGACGAGCTCAGGGAAGCGGGCGGCCGACGCGCTCGCCGGGGTGTACGCGGCCTGGGTGCCCCGCACGCGCATCCTCACGACCAACGTGTGGTCGTCGGAGCTCGCGAAGCTGGTGGCCAACTCGATGTTGGCACAGCGCATCAGCAGCATCAACTCCATCAGCGCAATCTGCGAGCGGACAGGGGCGGACGTCGACGAGGTCGCCGCCTCGGTGGGCCGCGACCCCCGGATCGGCGACAAGTTCCTCAAAGCCGGCATCGGCTTCGGCGGGAGCTGCTTCAAGAAGGACATCCTCAGCCTCGTGTACCTGGCCGAGTCGCTCGACCTGGACGAGGTCGGGGAGTACTGGAGGCAGGTGGTCAGGATGAACGAGTACCAGCGGGACCGCTTCACCAAGCGGGTCGTCAAGTGCCTCAACAACACGCTGGCGGGGAAGAAGATCACGATCCTCGGGTACGCCTTCAAGAAGGACACCTCGGACACGAGGGAGTCCCCGGCGCTCGAGATCATTCGGACGCTGCTAGACGAGGGGCCGCGGGAGATCGCCGTCTTCGACCCCTGCTGCAACCCGCTCATCATTCGCGACGAGATCCGGAACCTCTGCGGCGGCGGACAGAACCCTCCCCTGGAGGAAGACGGCGGGCCCTTGGCGGTGTACGGGAACGCCTACGACGCGTGCCGCGGCAGCAATGCGGTGCTCATTACCACCGAGTTCGACGAGTTCCGCAACACAAAGGCGCCGTCCCAAGAACCCCCACGCGCGGAGACAGCATCGCCAGGGTCTCCTTTGGACGACCCGCTCGGGCGGTACGTGGCTGAGCCCGAGTGTGCGGACGACTGTCCCGACTGCAGGGCGGAGCTGGATAGCATGACCTCCGGGTCCGCCACCGGTCTGAGCACCGAGGGGTACAAGCCCAAGGAGAGGGTGGACTGGGCCAGGGTGGCGGGCGACATGCAAGTCCCCCGCTGGGTGTTTGACGGCAGAGGGGTCGTCGACGCCGACGGCATGGCAAAGTTGGGGGTTCGAGTCGAGAGCGTCGGGAAACGGGGACGGAACTGAGAGAAAGCGAGAGCGAAGGAGGGGAGGGGTTGGTTTATCAAGCCAAACGCGCTCTAAATATAGAAAAAAAAAGGCTTTTAATCTCCCGAGGAGGTTATTTCCTTTCCTCCGCTCCTATTTGGATAGTTCCATAAGCAAGGCTGCTGCCCTCATGGCCAAATTCAACATTATACACGTGTTGAGTCGGAACGTATTTAGGTAACTAATTAATGACAAATTCATAAATTGTCTGATTAGAACGACGATCTGAAAACCTGATGAAGCAGCAATACCAACCCTGAAAAGAACGAAACTTTTTTTTCTTTTCTTTTTTTTCTGCCATGGCCCCCGAAAAACATATTCTCCGGAAGGCAACCCTTCTGGGAGCTTATCTATCCGAGTGCGCCTCCCAATCGCAAAAGGGGGAGGGGGAGAAAGCGCTCGTATGAGCTTTGAAGCTCGAGAAGGGTGAGGCGACTGAACTCTAGGCCACCTTATTCCCTCTCGCCACTGGACCACCACAAGGCTGCGTGCCATGTGTGTGTATGGACCAGGCTCGTTTCTTTCAATCTTTTCTCTCCCTCCCACCCACGAGCCGCGTTTCACAAACGATCCGAGGGGATTACCTACTCGGAAGGGAAAGTCGGAACTGTCCGAGGGCAAACCCGCTTCATGTCCGGGTCTCGCAGAGTTCATCTGAGGGTGACCCGGGCAAGTTCTAGGCTTTCTGAACCGCGGGATTTAGAAATGCCAGCCACGGAGAAGATAGTCCGGTGTGGGGTTTACTGGCTCTGCAAAGAAAGTGCTGGTTTAATGTGGCGTATGTGGTCGACTGGCGGGAAAAAAAGGGGGGCGCTGAGGGGATCACCTCGAGATAGCCTCACGACAGCCGGATTCCAGATGCCCCTTGGTATGTTAGGAAGCTCCTGGCAAATTCAGGCTTTAGCCCTACAGGTTAATTAAACACTGCAAATCATCGTCATTACGGGCGACGATCCCGTGCCGCATGCCGCAAGCCGCAAGCCGCAAGCCGAACGCGTCGACCCTGCTTTACTCTACAGGTTGCGTTCGCCTCCTCACTCCTCGAGCAGACCACGCCACCGCCGAGCGAGCCGGCCTCTCCCTTTTTCCTCACTAACCATAAAAAGCTTGTTTACTGATGACTAACTGTTTCCCCCTTCTCTCTGGGGTGCCGCTGGGCTACCGGATTGGCTGGCAGAAGAATTGGACGGTTTTAGAGTTGGCAACGCGTCGTCCATGGACAAAGCCGTTTGGGCAGTCTGTTCGCGGTTTCACGTCGCAGGCCCTTCGTCCACCAACCCGCCATGCGATGCTAGTGTTTCTGAGCCAAGTGAGGTGATTCGTTCGAACCCAGATTGCCGATCCGGGTAGGAGAGCTTGTATGATCTTGTTGCCCTTCCCGGGTCTGATCGGTGAATGTTCATTGGGTGCGCAACGGTTTGGCTTTTGTTCCCTTTGCTTTTTTGCCTTTTTGGGAGGCGCGGTTTCATCCACTCATGCTGCTGTGTGGCGTGAGAAGATGCGGGATGCCGCTGCTCCTGCGGGTTGGGCGGGATGATGTGAGGATCTGAGGGTTAGAATGGGGCGACGAGAAGCTGTCTGATATAGGCCGTGTCCTGGGCAAATGTCGTCCTTTCCTGACGGAAATCCTATTTGGATGATTTGCGGATGATCTTCCCTTCCAACTGCCAGTCCGCGCTGTCCTGTCGTCGCCGATCCACGCTCACACACGATCCCGTTCTGCCTTGCCTTGCGTCTACGCGTATACCCTAGAGACATTCAATATCCAGACTCGACCCTCACCACGGGGGTTAGCATACCTGCCGGGGGGAGGGGAAACTGTATCCGAACACAGCACAGCACGAAAGGTGGGGGGAAAAGGATGAAGGGGACGAAGACCTCGGCGCTGGTCCTCTCGGGCCTCGCCGCGCTGACGAGGGCGAGGGAGGTGAAGGTGGACGAAGTCCCCGTCGAGTGCGCGACGATATGCGGGCCCATCGTTGAGTTGACGTTTAAATGCGACATTGACGGCAGCTTCGACGAGCTGAAGAGGCGGAACCTCGACGGTCCGCCGACGAACCCGCTTCCTCCGGAAAGGAGGCAAGCAAGGAAACCTTACCCAGGGGGGAGGGGTCACGAGGTGGCGCGCCGTCATCACCACCGTCGTCCGGCGCAGGATGGCGTCGTCGGGGGCGGCCGTGATGATGGCGGCGGCGGCGGCGGCGGCGGCGACGTAGATACATCCACGTCGGCCCAGAGACGAAAAGCTGCGACTACAGGCCCAGTCGATGCGGCCGGGAACACTACGCCGGTGTTCATCGCTACGCTTCCCCTTGTTGCCCCGGATGTGGATCCTGCACCTAGCACGTCAGTCACTCAGAAGACGTCCACATCACCTTCACAACCACCGCCGCCTTCGAGTACATCAACATCCTCGACGCGTATCTCGACTACAAGTCTCTCAACTACAAGCACTTCGACAAGTACATCCACGACGAGGTTCACGACTACAAGCTCTGTGAGAACGAGCACCTCCACGACGACAAGAACCTCCTCCACCACGCGGTCCACAACGAGTTCCATGACAACAAGTATCCTGATAACGAGCACTCGCCAGCCACCTCCGGCACCTCCGGCACCCCCACCTCCCCCGCCGGTGTTCATCACATCGACCGTCTTCCTGACGATGCCACCACAAGTGACAACGGTACCGATCCAGGCTCCGCCACCGGTACAGTCTACTCCAGCAATATCCGCTCCGCAACCGGAGATACCACCACCTCTACCGCGGCCATCATCCACATCACAGTCGCAACCACAGCCCCCGGAACTCCCTACGCCGCCTCCCCAAACATCTTCATCGTCGTCATCGCCGTCGACTCCCTTCCCGCCCTCATCCACAGCGCAGACAACGCCGCCACAGCAACTGCCCACGCCCCAGCCGTCCTCCAGCGATCCCGTTCCAAGACCCATCGTAGGTGGGGAACCCCAGAAGCAGCCGAGCCAGGAAGAGATTCGCGAGAACGCCGAAAAGGAGTGCACCTGCACGAACAAGAGCTTCGACGTGCAGCTGCTGGCGGGTCTATGTCAAAGTTGTATACGAAAGTCTGGGAACTGGGTGAATAGTAAGTCCGCAACGCCTCGTCATTCCATGCCGTCTTCCCTCCTCCGCCCCCTCCCTCACGGGCTTTCCCCTCCATGGAACCAGTCGCTGACCGCTTCTAGACTTGGACATAATCATGGCCCAGTGCAACTTTTCCGGGGCGGATTATACGCCCGGAAAGGACAGGCTCGTCGATTTTATTCACGTTCAGGCGCAGAAGCCCTCCCTGGCCGGCGCAGGCAGGTTCAAAAGCGGAAGCGCCGCGGCGGCCGCAGCCCTCGTCAGCCTCGTCGCAGGCATGGCGTTGTTTTTGTAGGCGGCTTGAGGGGAGGCGGGGGTGGGGGGGGGCGGCTGAAGCCCTTCTCCCGGGAGCCCGTAATGGTCGACGGGGTAAGGACACTAGATTAATGTTAATCAAGCGGACACGAGATGCGCCATCAGTGAAGCTTTCACGATGCACGAGAGGAAGTAGGATCAGCGAAATGAAAAGAGCATCGCTTTCCTGCAGTGGTGTGAAATGTCTAGATTATGATCATCTCTAATCTAGTATAATCCATGTTCAAACTCCTCGCTATGTCGCTGGCTTGTTTTGCTACAAGGCGAGGATACGTGGTAGTGCGCATTACATGGGTAACAAAAGAAAGCAATTAAAAACTCGTAAAAACTCATCATCGTGGTTGGGTATCACATCTCTTATTGGCCTTTTTTAAACGCTCTCCACCCACTTGTCGGCCTTTTTCTTCTCGTCTCCGTCGATGACGATGCCTTCCGTCTCCGTCTCGACAGCGGGCTGCTTGGCTTCCTTGACACGCATGATGTTGCGGCCGTGGCGGGACCAATGGAAGGTGGCGTAGCCCACGACGTAGGTGAAGCCGACGAGGGGCACAATGTACGAGATCCGGATGTGCGCGGCATCGGCGATGGCACCCTGGACCGGCACGAAAACGGCAGCGCCCGCGACAGCCTGGACCATGATGCCCGCGCCGCGACGAGTGTGGCGACCGAGGTTGGCGGTTCCGAGGGTGAAGAGGATGGGGTACATGGGCGCCTCGAAGAAGAAGATGGTCATGAGGACGCCTACGGAAGCCTTCCCGGTGCCGGCGGTGCAGTAGGCCGTCAGGGCGATGGCGGCGGCGGCGTAGATCATGAGGAGGAAGTCGGACTGGAACACGGTGGCGAGGGCGGTGGCGACGAAGCGGCCGACGGTGAAGGTCATGAGGGCGAAGGAGAGGAAGTTGGCACCCTGGGAGTCGGACAGGCCGCCGTTCTCGTGGGCATAGTTGATGAACCAGGTGGCGACGGTGACCTGGGAGCCGACGTAACAGAACTGCGCGATGAAGGCGAAGATAAGGTTGAACTGCTTGTAGATGGGGCCTTGGCCGACGGGCTGGCCGAGGGCATCGGCGCTGGGACCGGCTTCCTCGAGGGTCTGCTCGCTGACCTCGGGGAGGCGGGCAAAGAAGAAGAGCACGGCAACGGCGACACCGGCGCAGGACACGGCGAGGTAGACGTACTGGACGTTGGTGAGGGAGTTGGCGTTGGCGCCCTCGAAGAAGAACTTGGAGGCGATCAGGGGGCCGATGAAGGAGGCGACGCCGTTCCACGACTGGCAGAACTGGAGACGAGCCGAGGCGGTCTCGGGCTTGCCGATGACGACGGCGTACGAGTTGGCGGACGTCTCGAGGGTCGCGAGGCCGCAGGCGATGACGAGGGTGCAGACGCAGAAGCCGCCAAAGATGGCGCGCTTGTTGTCCGTGAAGAGGGACGCGTGAGCGACGGGCCAGAACAGGATGGCACCGAGCGAGTATAGGGACAGGCCCATGAGGATGGTGAACTTGTAGCCACGGCGCTTCAGGACCTCGGCGGCGATAGGGGAGAAGAGAAGGTAGCCGCCGCCAAAGTACATGACCTGGAGGCCGGTCGACTCAAGCTTGCTGATGCCGAGGACGGTCTGGAAGTGCTTGTTGAGGACGTCGAGCAGGCCGTAGGAGAAGCCCCAGAGGAAAAAGAGGGAGATGACGAGGGAGAGGGGGAAGATGAGGGCTCGGCCTGTGAGGTAGCCGCCGGACACGGCCGGAGCCACGATGGGGGCGCCGCCAGCCATTGTGGTGGACGGTCTTCCTGGCGATGACGGTAGTGACGGAGGTGGTTGGAGTTGAAAGGAGGAAGATGATGGACTGTAAGTGCTTCCTGAGGCAGAAGAGACTATCGGGTTGGCTGTGAAGGAAGATGCCTGAGCTGCGACCTATGATGAGAACCAAAACCTCGAGTCTGGGGGGAACGAACCACCTTTTATCCAAACATGTTCGCGACGTGATCTGTGATATCCCCATGGGCAGTGACTGGGACATGGGCCATTACTCCGTTGAGCTCCAACCATCCACCCCCAGGCCTATTGTTCCCCATGGGAGAGCGGTTTCGCATGGGTCACTTCTTGATCCGGAGTCCACCTTAGCGTCCAAAATCTGGACACGGCTGGCACGACGAGGACCATCACGTGCTGCGCGGTCTGTTGGAGAGAAACCGGGGGAAAGGGCTGTGACCGCGCGAACCAGACCGACGGAACTAGACACGAAAAGAGCGCTAGGGTCGCCCGTTGCTGTCGGGCTTTCAAGCTTTGGAGCCGCCAAGAAACGGCCAAGACCTGGCTACCCAGAAAGATAGAAAAACAGCGCGGCCGGCCGGGGTTGTAGGTAGGCGAAGCAGAAGACGGCCGGCTCGCCACGAGACGGGCAGAAGACCGTCTCACCAGCACTCCACAATACGGCCGGACGCACATTCTCTCGCTGATTCTCTCGCGGCGGCAGCCAAGAATACCAAGCACGCCAGCCCCCCCCCGGGAGGGCGTTGTTTTGTACGGAGGATGAAAGGGGAAAGGCGCGGGGGAGGAAGTAGACCACGAGCTTGGCATCGTGCCTGTTCAAAGCAGTCTGACGGGGTTCCGCCAAGCTTCGGACTGGCCAATGACAAGGAGGGGCTGGAGTCGACGCCGGCGCCGATATCGTCACGCTTGGCAGGCCGCTAGAAGCTCATTGGAATCTCACCAGAATACTGCAGTGAAGTCGGTCAGCGCATACCCATACGCTCCCTTGGCGCACCGGTAATTTGCCCGAGTTGACCTCCTAGCGTCAGCGTTGGGGGAATGCAGTAAAGGCTAAGCGTGATCGATATAGAGTGATGAGAAAGAGCTGGGGTCATCAAGAGAGAAACTGACGACGGAGACTTTCCAAACAAGCTTGTTTGCGACGATGACAGGGTGGGGGGAGTAACGGCAGGTTCGTCAATGGCCGAGGTCACCGATGACTGGCCCCATGTGCCTGTTCATCATAACTCTTGTCCCAATGGACTGGGACGAGGCCGCCGGATGGAGTCAAGTGAACCCACTGACCTAGAGCCTTGACTGGCACCCTTGACTGACATCCATAGGTTGTCGGTGTGGTTTGCGTCGACTTCTCCAAGCACCTCCACAAATACCATGTGCCCCAGTTCCCGTAAAACGACTGGAGAACTAACCCCATGGGTAGACAATCTGGGGCTGTGGAGATGCTCAGATATTCCTCAAGGAAATCTCGGTTGCGGGCGCTCAGGCAAGCTCGCTGGGTGCCACTCATTCTCTGCCCACCCGCGCTGCTCACGCAGCCGTTGCGGATACGAGAGCAGTCTCGTGTGCATTATGCACTTCAGAGAGGAGAGACCCATACGTTCCCCAGACGTGTCTGGAGCCGTCTGGATCGCGTTTCCCTCGGGAAAAGGTTGGGGGTTTTCCCCAGCCGCCACAGTATAAGGTAGGCCGTAGACTTAATGCGGCAGGTAATCCCCCCTACCTTCGCATTGACGGGACCTGATGGAGACGGGACGGCGTCGAGAGGTGTGTGTCCAGATCACCAGTCCCCGTTAGCGTTACAGACTCGATCCACTCGATCGGGCCGTTGTTGGACACCAAAGCCGGCCAGACCTCACGGCAGGGCTTGGCTTAGGCTGCATCTGACTCGGGAGTGGTGTTCGTTTTCGCCGCCGGTCGTCGGTGGGTGCAAATCTTCGCCTGTCGAGCGCGTCGCCTGCAATGATACCATCGTCTTTGTATGCCACAGGAGTAGACCTGTTCGACCTTACAAGGAATCGTCTCGGCTACATATCTCGATAGGTACGCCTCCGAGGTAAAGCCGCGCCTCCGACAGATGACTGCTGGGTCAGGGAGAATTGTAGCTAGAGAGTAGAACCCCTCATTGTATCGTAGTCAATGACGGGGTAGGATCTGGGGTAAATTCAGGGCCGGATGAACGTTCGTGTCGCACGAGACCACCGCTTACAGCTACCCAAAGGCGACTCTGTCCATTATGCAGTAGTTGAGCACGTGGCTCAACGCAGAGCCTCCCCGTGGGGGGTTTTGTGGGTGACCCTTGTATGCATGCATCAATGCCGCGCTGGATGCTCAGAGCACGCGGTCGTTGGGGCCGACAATGAGGACTCCAACGCGCTCGGGGTTGGTCCCAGCAGCATGTCCTTGCCGTTGACAGCCATTAGCTGCGCGCAAAGCTCCCTGGAACGCACGTGTCTCACTTTGATCAGCTCTTAGCGGCTAGCTGTCAGGCATGCCATGCATATCCGGCTTCAATCGATGGTGAATCCGAGCAGAAGGGCTGAACAACAGCCAGCACTCGCTCGCCCGCTGTACGTCCAGGTCTTGGCAATTGCTTCTTCGCGCGGGGAAAAAAGGAACTGTGAGCGACCAAACGGCAACGGATCGACGTGGAATCGCATGGCGGCGGCTCGCATCCCTAGATTGCGTCGGCGTGTACTCGCAGGCGAAAACTGCGTCTCTGATGGTGATTTGGTTCCGCAAACAGGGAGAAGAAAGAATGCGCTACAGGACGCTGGTATTCTTCAATCGAGCTGAAAATAAGCCACCAAATTTAATTAACAAAGGGCTGGAGACTCGCCACTGGAGCTTGAGGTCATGATTGGATTCGCGACGACCTAATTGTAGTGCTGCTTGCCAAATTACACCACGTTTGGGTCGTCCCTTGGCACGTCATACTGGCTCATGTGGATGTCAATATTCGTCGGGCCTCTAGGTTTCGGATAAAGAGTGCAGTGCAGTTAAAGTGTTACGATCATAACACTCACGAGGTGTAGCCATTCCCAAGACCGTCGAGAGTCGAGAGCGGGCGACACGCTGCAAGCTTCGCCCATCGACCATCACAGCTATTACCGCCCGCATCGTCGTTCAACTTCTGTCTCTTCGGGTCCATAAAGGGGATCAGGGTCACTGCGATGGCTGCTTCATGGAGGAACAACAATCGCGACGAGCTGGAAACCCTAGGGCTAAGGAGCACCCTTCCATGCGCAAAATCCCGCAGCGGAGTACGTCCGGCGTTTGGCGGGCTTAACAGTGGATGTGTCTCAGAGGCTCAGCGCATTGTAGCAGCTCACAGGCGCAGCGCAGCATCGAGCAGAAACGAATGGACGACGACATGGCAAGCCAATAAGACATTTCTGGCCTTTCCAACGCTTTCAACCCTTTTGAAGCTTTGAGAAGGCAGGCGGTGCAACTTCTGCTACGCCCAGATTGTAGACATGGAGCTGATGCCCAGGTCACACCAAGGGAATGGCCTCAGCTGCAGCTTACATGCGCCATGCCATGCCTTTTCCTATGGTGATAGTGCTAACTCCGGGCACCACGACTTACCTCCGTTATCAGTGGAATTTTCCGGTTCGCTCGTTGGCTGGTGATGCGGCCGCGTCGTTGAGGCTGCCTGCTTCGAAAATGATGCTCCGTGAATAAAAAGGCTGCCATACTGCTGACAGTAATGCTGATGATCCCTTGATGTCTCTCTTGGCTACCCCTTAAACTACGCATCTTTTCGCACTGCACTCTGCCAGACTCCAGCCTGAAAGGCTCGATAAACAACCGAGTTCACATCTCCAACATGCATCTCATACTTACCGGCGCGACTGGCCTGGTCGGCTCAGGCGCCCTGGACGCCATGATCAAGATGAAGGACATTACAAAAATCTCCATCCTCAGCAGGAGGCCGGTCGCGATGGCCGAGGACGTCAAGGACCCCCGCGTCAACGTCATCATTCACAAAGATTTCGAAAAGTACGACGCGGAAGTGCTGGAGAAGCTCAAGGGCGCAAACGGTGCCGTGTGGGCGCTGGGCATCAGCCAGAACAAGGTCAGCAAAGAGTAAGCACCCCCCCCCCCCCCCCCCCCCCCCCTTCACCGATGCGCGCGCGCGCGCACGCACGCAAGCTGTACACCATGTACTCACTCGCGGCAAGGGACTACGTCAAAATCACCAAAGACTACGCCCTCGCGGCGGCAAAGGCCTTCGCCAACCTCCCGCCGGGTGATGAACCTTTCCGCTTCATCTACGTCTCGGGCGAGGGCGCGACCCAGAAGCCGGGCCCCTTCAGCGCCATCTTCGCCCGCGTCAAGGGCGAGACCGAGACGCTCCTCTCCGAGATGCGCGCCGAGAACCGGCGCCTGCGGACCGAGTCCATCCGCCCCGCCTTTCCCGACAAGATGGACCACGACGCCATCAAGCCTTATGTGCCGGACCCTGGTTTCATCTACAACGTCATGGGAGCTGTGGTGGCCCCTGCGATACGGGCGTTCGTTCCATCGTTCGTCAGCCCGACCGAGACGCTGGGGCGATTCATGGCGGAGATGGCGATGGGTAAGGTCGACGCTGGGTTGGCGGCTGGCGGGAAGGGCATTGTCACGCTGAATGGTGGGCTGAGGATCGTGAACAATGCAGCGTTTCGGAGGTTGGCTGGCTTGGCGTGATGCACGAGATACCCGGAGGGAAGACGGCATTGCGCGGTCTGTGTACACAATTGTATGATATTGCAGCGACTTTTTAATCATAATTCCATTTGACACGACTTGAGCACACCTCATGACATACAGAATACATCGAATGGGGAATGTCGCTTGACTCTGGAGAAATGCCGTGCGGTAATTAACAACTACTGTACATACCCGATTGATAAGCGTCAGACGCGTGGAAGATACGCGATCAGGACGTTGCCACGTTTTCAGGTGAGAGCTTCTAGTCGAGGGTCTCATCTCACAAGGCGGTTTCATTACACAGAGTGCTCACCAGAGCCACGGCAACGGATAAGGTAACGAGGGTTTCCGGTGCGAATATGCATGACTCGGACAGCTTTGTCCATTATAACACGGCAACTGAGCCTGAATCGCCACCAATCATCCCCCATTCGGTTCCGCAGGAACTGGCCGGCTCAATGGTCTAGAGGTATGATTCGCCCTTCGGGTTCCGCAACCCTTAAGCACAGCTTGATTGGGCGAGGCCCCGGGTTCGAATCCCGGTTGAGCCCTCATCTTTTGCGATTTTTCCTTTTTGATTTCTTACTATTGTTGTCGAGTACCTCCCCCTCCCTGTCTGTCCGTCTAACCGAAATAATACTATACTCCTAACTCATATTCTTCTCTAGTTAAGAAATAGGCTGTATAGAGCTAATGTAATTAGCCCAGTTAGGTCAGACTTAGGTTTATTACAGCCTGCGAATTTTTCAAGTAGATTCTAACACTAAGTAACTCGCTGTTTCTAATCCTTTATGTTTGTAACCACCTTATTTTATCACTAGTGACTTTTCTGTTTCGTTAATGACAAGAAAGAGACGGGTTTAAACTTATTTGTAAGTCTAAAAGCTCTTGTAATTATTGCTCCTTTTTGTTTAATATAAATAGATAAATATATAACCCCTCCCTACGTCTCATGCAAGTGGCCTCCTGGTGGGTTGCTGGTAAATTGACGGCCTCATTTTGGTAATTTGACGGCCCTCTAAACCGCATTTAGTAAAGCTAGCT
The DNA here is from genome assembly GCA_020631755.1 of Colletotrichum sublineola. Classification (NCBI taxonomy): domain Eukaryota; kingdom Fungi; phylum Ascomycota; class Sordariomycetes; order Glomerellales; family Glomerellaceae; genus Colletotrichum; species Colletotrichum sublineola. The sequence goes on from JAHSQG010000009.1 coordinate 3,347,821, forward strand.
AAATTTAGCAGCAGGCGCCACAGTCAGCCACTTTTCCGGAATAACTAGAAATACCGTATTCCGTCACCCTAACTCTAACTAACCCAAACCCTAACCAAAATCCTAACCAACCCTATTACCCTAACTATAGACTAGATTTATAAAGCAGATTTATAGATTTTTAGTAAGAATAGTTGGGGTAATAGGGTTGGTTAGGATTTTGGTTAGGGTTTGGGTTAGTTAGAGTTAGGGTGACGGAATACGGTATTTCTAGTTATTCCGGAAAGGTGGGGGGGCCGTCAAAATACCAAAACAGGGCCGTCAATTTACCAGCAACCTCCTGGTGTCCCTTCCTAGCCGTTAAAGTACTTATGCGTTGCTTGAGTGGGTCGGTCTCCCTGGACCTTTAGCACTGCGGTTATGCCTCCTGCATCCGCTCTCGTCAAGGAAATTGGCAATTAAGGAGTCTTATCTGGGCATCCTGTATATTCTCACTGTACGGACCGTCACGCACTTCGAGCCGTGCGGAGGCGATGAACCGCCCAGGTTAACTGACCTGCGGGCGCCGACAAGCCTAATTATAAAAGCCCACCCAGGTCAATTAATCCGTCGGCTCCAGCAAGCCTGATTTGTCCACAAAGTAAAAATCAGACCATATCACTTAATGCACCAGTGCCAGTGCTAGCAAGCCTAATGAGTGTATAAAGTCCACCTATCGTGAATTGATAATTATAGGCGGCAACAGGGTCTCTATCATCGCAGCCCTAAAGTACATTGCCCAATTACTACCAGTCTTATGTTTAGTCATAGGCGCGCCTAGTGAGGCAGGTAGTGGCAGCGATTCAAATAGGGCTATAGTGCTGACAGTGGCGGTGGTTGTGGTGCGGTAGAGTCCGTATAATGAAAATATACAGTCCGAACAATCGTGCTCTACATCCGGATGATTGCACTATTTGTGGATGGCATCAGCATTATAGGCTCTATATGGCTTTGAAGCCATTGACCTGAACCGCTAGGCACTAATGGATGAATTTCGCCGCAGAAATCACCCTACCCACTTCCTCCCTAATTAGCGGTTATCTCCTGTTATGCGCTCCAGTCCTTTTATTCATTAATAGGTAAGGGCATTGCCCAGAGCAGCTTCGTGAGATGCAAAAGCAGTCAGGCTTGCCCTCCTGCGACTGGGATAACTGCTGCATATTAATGAAGGCAACTTTTTACGACTAGGTGCCGTAGAGCTGATGTTGAAGGGTATGGTATGCGAGCAGCAGTCTGGATAGTCTGACGCTAAAAATATTCTGGAGTGCCTGTCGGAGCTTGAATTCAATGTACTGCTTTATAGTGTGATAAGTACTATACGCAGTAAGGGGACTAGGTTAATAGACAAGGGCTAGTGAAAACTTATTATAGTGCTTAGATTTTTTTTTTTTTTTTCATATATAGAAAAAACCATCGCTCCACCTAAAAATACCGCATTTCTCCTCCTTTATTACAATTTCTACCAATGAGTTTGCAGACTTAGAGGGCAGTGATTTATTTGCTGTATCCGAGATGCAGGGGCCTCTAGACTTTTTAATAGTTGCAACAACGCCATTTTGTCAGCATTCTAATCATGTTTATAGTTCCTAGCTAAATCTATAAGAGATAAGTAAAAACAGCGCATGGTATTCCTTCTGGTATCTATATCTACAGACACCCTGTCTAGCTTTCTCACTCTGCTAGACTACTTTCATTCATTGTTTTTGCCCCCATCGCCCTCGATCCTCGCCAAAATGAGGCTTCTTTCCTTGTGGACTATTGCCTTACTTGCTGTTAGTGTTACAGCTAAACACTGCAAGTAAGTGATAGTCAGTATAGTGCTAAAATTGGTCTTTCTTTGCTAACTCTTTCATAGGTGCTACGAAGGCGGCGGCACCGGCCATCACCACTCTAAAACCAACAACGCCTGTAGTGCCGTTGGGGGGACGTTCGATCTGGAAAGCGGCTGGTGTTATACCAGGACCAAGTTAGAAGAATGGAAAAAAGTAAGCCGGGTGACAAATATAATATAACATGTCAATACTAATAACAACAGTGTTGTAGCTATGGCGGTACCTGCAAATCATAACTGTGTTAAACTAGACGGCTAAGAGGTAAACTTATGAACATAAACCAGGGAGAAAAGTGATTAAATTCCCTCATCTCGATAAAAGAATAATATGCTCTATCTTTACCTTCCAGGACCTTTCAAGCTATGTGAAACCCAAGTCTTAAGTGAAGGAGCCCCTAACTCGGCCTGTGAGATATCGAGCCACGAACAAATTATCGCATGCGTTATAACAACATTATAGGAGACAAGGTGGTTTAGCAAAGCCTGTTTAGAGGTCTTACCTTCAGAAAACATTCCATAGTAGAGTAAGACAAGAGCCGCAGTCTACGGTTGCTTCTGTTATAAATCCTCCACTATCAAAGCCCAGACCTACCATCCTTATCGCTCGACCTACCATAACCATCTAGGAACTATACCCCCACTCCGATAAGATTATTTGATTCCTCTTTGCGTATTGTCTCTCTTCGTCTACTGCTATTAGTCCCTGGTCCATAGAGATGATGGAAAGGTGCCCTATTTCTACGAGGCTTACAGTTGCGCATCCACATTTATGATAAGACACTCCGTAGCTGTGGCACATGGTTCCAGCTATAGTCTTCATTGCAACATGACGGGGTCCGCTAGGTCTACTTTCATATAGCCTGTAACTCTCTATTCTCTAGTCACAATATCATATCACTTTCACATATTTGTATCCCGATCCCATGGTCCGCTCTGTTTTGTGATAACACTACATCCGGCACAATTGTCAGAGGGTATGTGTGTATAAGGGGTTGATAGGTGATGTTGACAGCAGTGTGTGCACGAGTGCACACATTGATGGATCTTTTGGCTCAGTTGGTAGGAGTATTGCTTGATCTATGGGCATAGTGTACACTGTCATACACTCTGTTACAGGTGGCTATTTGGTTTTTTTATATGGCTGGGGTTGAGAGGAGGACAAGCATAGACTAAAGAGTCATCCGTCGGTTTCAGCTGGCCTGCGGCCACCTCAAACCTATTAAGGAAACCAAACGTAGCTGACCTTAGTTCTGCTGGAATTGTAGGGATGGGTAGAGCAGAGTAGGCGACCTTGTAGTGCTGGTTTATGAGGTCTTTTACTGTTTGAGGATTGGCATTTCCTAAGGATCGAAGTGTCAACATACATGTAGTCTATATGTCACTTCTGTAAGAGATGATTATACTTACCGTGACCAAACCAGCGTATAAACGCATCTGAATCAGAACCTTGGGTTTTTAGTAGACGAATCGCCTTATCGGCTAAATCTCGTGCCTCTAAAATACCGATTTTGACATCCTCCAATTTGTGTTATGTACATGCCCATATACCCTTTGAGACATAGTAAGCGCGATCAAAAGGAAGAGTAATGTCGCGTTCTGTAACTATAGCCTAAACTTGTGTGCTAATAAGAATTAAACTCCATGAAAAAAGAGACAGGAGCGGTAGAACACTAGGGCGCATTTCAAGAACGTCCTCTGGCTCTATTATTAAGGAAAAGTAAGGTAAAAGATAGAGTAAGTAAAAAATTAGAGACTAAGTGGTTACAAAATTAGTTATAAGAGCAGCAGTATGATTTATTTATACATCTTTAAGTAGGACTGCATACTAGGTTATAAGTAGAATTTAATCTATAACATACTTGTCACGCATCCCACCCTTATGGTGGGGCTTAGATATTGCCGCACGAGACCGCCCTCCGTCGCGATCTTGCTGCTTAATCCACCCACGAGCCACTGTATAGATACGCCTCGTGGCGGATTCACTTACAAGAAAATAAGCCACTTTCAACTACATGAATTGCTCCCTAAGTGATCCTGCTTCGTGATACAAACCCTAACTACTCTGGAGTATTATAGCACCTAAAACTGATTTTTTACAGTATATTAAGAATGAGTATTAACATAAACCTAATTGCTGCGTATATTACGTGTATACTGCATGCACAGCCCCCATCACTCGGACATTGCCGGGTACTAACCCACCTAATTGCCTTATGCACTAAAAGAAAATCTTGTCCGTTCTGACCCTTTAATTTGCAAGGGCGGGTGAGGTTAACAATGTTACAGTATGGACTCTATTCATCTAATAATCAACTAATGCTTTTTTTCCCATATAGCGTTTTGCCTGTGCCAGAGCTACTAGTAATCCTGCTCTCTACATAGAGGTACGTCACAGTCTTGGTCATTATAAGACGTCGTGGAATGTACTTTAATTCAGGTATGAGATGACAGAATGCCTACAGCTTTGACAAGACAGAATCATGACATAATTCTGGAACGACATTGTTGTGAACCCAACCATGGCCAGCCCGTCGGTAAATTCCACATGGGTCCCGTTCTGTTTCCCCTGAAGATTTATCAGCAGAACACAATTCCCCATAGATAAGACTGCCCTCACTGACTTATCTAGAGGGGAGTGGACGGGATCCGTTTTCGTCAACGCCGCAGACCTCTCAGGCAAGCCGCCCGCCAAAACTGTTCTCACAATAGAAGATCAAGGAGGTAAAAGAGTATTATAGAAAAAAAGAGATAAAAGAGGAATAACAGAAAAAAAGACATACAACACCAGGTATTCGCTGATCGTCACCGACTCAACTACTAATCCGGCCCTCACTGGCTTATCTATGGGAGAGCGGACGGGATCCCGAGTTCTCCAGTGGGTATGGTCGTATGTATTGGTGAAAGGCACTAAAGACGAATATAGCACCTTTACGGATAACGCGCAGCTCTGTTAAACGCTGCCAAATAGTGGTTGCGCGAACCTACGCCCTCTGCTGCCATACAGGCAAAAGCCCAGACCCACGATGTGTGAGTAGCAAATCACTCGACTTTCACGCGCATGGTAGAGCCACCTGTCGATCAGGTCCAAAACATCGACCAACAGCCCTCGTCAGCACGGTGTACGTTCAATTGCGACTTTTCTTTGGAACCGAAATCAACAACCTTAAGAACGAGATAGGTGCGAGTATAGCCATGAGCGACCCCTGACAGTGAAGGAATCGTGCTCTTCACAGACTCATAATGAACAGCTAGCTTCATGCGATGCAGCTGTGGCTCATCAAGACCAGATCGCATCAGCTGGCCATCGAGTAGGCCGCGCCCGCTACCTCGCGGGCCAACCCGAGTCCGACGCGTTAGTCCATATCCCCCGCCAACCAATGGTTCAGTCCTAGCCCATTAATCAAGCAGGGAGAGCGAATATCGTGATTTTTCTGTGGCTGTTAAGCAGGTATGTTTTCACTTGTTCGTTCAATCGTTTGCGGTTCAACTGCCTCTGGGCAACGTTAGATCAATACTCTTTGTCACTTCGTTATTAGTTAATAGACATTTGTGTTTGGCTATGTAGTTTTTAATTCTACCCAAGAATTTCTTCCTTACACCTAACTAGAGTAGGTAAAATCCTGTCACGATGGCTTCACTCATTTCACAGTATGTAAAAGCCTTGTCAGATGCTATATCTCGTGGCGTTCTCTATTCGTTTCTCTCTGGATATGACTTCACTTTCTGCATCTGTACTTTCATCGAATTGAGCCTTTCTCATCCCAATTCTCCCATGCCCTGCTGTGTACTCTAACTTGTGACAAATTCTTACCCTTAGACACTCCGCCGTTGAAGACATCTCGTAATCTAGCTGTCACTTGTGGCGAAATTTATCATAATCATAATGCCAGTGGGTTTCACGCGTGACCATAGTAGATGACACACATATTAACACGCCAAGATGACCCCTACCATTACGCACTATTCAGCCCTAGCAATGTAGCCGTTTGCTATTAGTGAGCGCTCTATGAGTCGTTATCAAAGCTGCCGCAGCCCTCTAACTATTACTTAGGCTATTAATTAGGCTATTACTACCGTCATTATGTTGAAGTATGGGCAACAAATAGGCCACGAAGTGGGGCGCCGGCCGCATCTGTAAGGCAAATGCCGGGCGCATTTCGGCTATAGGCAATCCCCACTTAAAACAAGGAAAAACAATGACGCGTGCATTTGGCCTTAGGCAATTGGAAATAGGGGCACTTATGGGCCTAGATACATATATACACATCAACGGATTGAACAAGGATAATCGCCGTATATACTCACTTCAACACATTAACTGGGTAATGCAGTCCTTATAATTATACGTTATATCAATTACGTAGACAAGGATTATCGCAACCGCTTCAACAGATGATCACCAGGGGTTAGCTGTGTCTCAGACTGAGACCCCACGCAGGGATCTCCTGACTTGGATATTAGTACAAAGTGATCTCTCTTAAAGGTCGGGCAGGGGTACACAATAGGTCACACAAAGTCACGAAACAAACACAGCGATAGATTATACTAATTAGATAAGCAGCTATATGAGCCGTATTGTAATGAGATTAGGAGGACAAACAGGTATTGGGGAAGGTTTGGGGGTGGCTGAATTGAGAAGAATGAAAGGTAGGTAAGGCGCAAATCCTAAAAGGTAGAAAATAATATATACTGCCAAGCTATTATAGGGTAGCTATCAACATCATGAAACTACTGGTATAACTTTTGTTGTTTTAGCTATTTATAGTCGTCTATAGACACACAAAAGTATAAAAAATGGAGTTTATATTAAAAACACTCTCCCTCTCTCCTTATCCATAAAGCTACGGCATGTATCTCTCCCTAGAGACTAATTACTTTTATCCTCTATAAGTTTATCTCTTTACCACTATTTTGTTTGTCATTAGATCTCTCCTTCAACTTTTCTATATCCTCCAACGCACCGACTACGACCTCAAAACATAGTTACCCTCAACACACCCACACAGCTACACAGCAGCCATGAAAGCCAGCATTATGTCACTAGCTATTGCCCTAACTAGCGCGCTGGTTTCTGCAAGACCTCTGGACCAGGCCGGGTGCGCTGCATTTTGTACTAATACCTGTGATGGTAATAACCTTGTACGTTAAAAGTGTTACGTTTGTCCAAGTAGATTCCCTCTAACATATATCATAGGGCCCTTTAACAGGAACTCCCACATGCGAGGGCAACACAGTAACTTGCCCTTGTGAAAAGGGAACTGTGGAAGCAGGGACGTCCGCGGGTCCCTCACAAAGTGTTGCCTAGTTCAGATAGACTGTATGCCCATATAGTATGTGTTGGAACAGCATTCAGCATGATTCGTACGCATGAGTCAGCAGCCCAGAAGTCTATATAACCAGCCACTTTCAGCTAGCTAGACTTAGACAATACATGCCTTCTGATACCTCCTGAACCACCGGTTTCTTGATGCATCAACCCATACTATGTCCTTCCAACAGTATGAAAAATATCCATGTGCCTGTAGTCCACGGCTATTTACACATGTAAAGCTTGTGACATATGGCCTCGAGACCGCTTTAAGACATGAGACTGCAACTGAGAAAGACCCGTGGGACTTGCAACCATTTGGCCTCGGGGCTGCGGTTTTCGACTGCTTCGTCTTGATATCCTTAAAGGTCTCAGCGTTTTGTTCAGCGTCCGGGACTCCAGGCTCAACCTTCTTCGCGAGTAGTTCTGAGTGTCTGGCTGTCTCTGTCGCCTCTGTAGCGGAATTTGTGCGCATCCTTGTCTCATTGAAGAGGATGACATTGGCAAAGACGTGGTCAACGGGTTCATCGACCGCGACATTAGCTACACCGGCCACGAAGGCTCTGAGCCACGAGAGCTCTTCCGTCGTTTCCTCAACTAACTCTTGAACAATAGAGTGATGACTTGCCTCTTGATTCTTACGTTCCTTTCTTGGTGTTGCACCAAAGGTAAGGATAATGTTGCTCTTGTAGTTGATAGTGTTTCAAGTACCGGGGTCATGCAAAGATCTCTCCAACGTCAGTAAGGGTGGTTGCAGAAAGAATCTCGTCAGCAAATATGGCCGCAGCAGCGTGATGGACGCTTCTGACTCGTTCGCGGGTTTTCAGGCCGGCAAAGCTCTCTTCCACTTGATATATGCTGTTGCTCTATGACTGCTTAGTGAAGCGCAACCATTGATCAATGAGTTTAAAAGCTTTGAACGAGACCGACCTGACCTGAGGTGAGTCGATACTTGAATGATATCGATTGGCAAGTTTAGAAAGAGGTTTACATCTCCAGTTAGTCCTCAACTCCGGCGCACCGATGATAATGAATGGGGCCTTGCCATGAAAAGAGTGGTCATGGGATCAGACTTTGCAAAACCCAAGTACCAGATATACCCAGAACACTGCGGTTGTTAGAGACTCACCTACATATGTTAATTAGTGGATTGCGTCTCACTTTGAAGCTCTACGTCCTCGACGTGTTTGAGTCCATCTCTGTGATTCATCGGATCTGCGACGCCCTGGCAGCACTGCTGATGCGTGCCAACAATTTTTATTGGCCCAATACACATATGGATGTCGGGCCTCTCATTTTCTTCTCTTATCGTTGACATTGCAATAGCCCTTGTGGTCGAAGTCAAGGTATTAGCTATGTAAAATTCAATACTACGTGACATATCGTCTGGCATAGTCGTTACTCATCATGATCAGAGATTCGTCAAGACGTTGTGACGACCATGAGATCAGAAACCATTGAATATTCGAGGAGAGGAGGAGAACCTACCAGCGCATAGTTTAAGGGTGACCAAAAAGGGAGCCGAAGCTCAACACCTGCGATACAAGATCGGCAAGCTCTAGCGCCGCCCATACAAGTGGTCGAGAAAAATGGCCATCCAGCGCCGACAGTGGGTCATCGACGTGCTTACGGAGTTTCGAGGCGAGACTGCGCCGAAATATTTCTGACCACGACGGGGCCAAATTATGGACGTGCTTTCGACAAGCGCTGATTCCAGCCCATCAGTTGTCCAGATCAACAGGGTGGACTTCCTCGAGTCATTGAGCCTTAATGTATCACCAGATCTTATTTAGGACCTGGTAATAGTAACAGTCAGTCTGCTTAAAGCATAAGATTGTTATCGTTATCGGCAATTGGTGTAGGGGATGAGGCACCCGGCTTGGATCCTCTAGTCTCTGTAGCGCTAGAAGTCGTACCAGCTTCAGTCTCCCCCTTTTAAGTGGTCGTGAGACGACAGGGTTTCATCTTCAAAGACAGTATATATGGCATGAGGGGGTAGGTATTTACGGCCGTCAAGGGTCATGTCGGTTTGGTTGGGGTTGACTGGTTGCTTCAATGGTAAGTCATTAGAGAACCTTGGCCAAATACGTCAAACTAAGAAGACGCTTTGTCCTGGCGGTAGTGGTGGCAGCAGCCTTTTTAGTCTTGGATAATATTCTAAGATTTGAGGCTATGACAAGCATGTCTCTGGGTCAGGGTTTGTTGACGCGGATCATGTACACTGGCGAGATCGTGGTGTAGTTTTCAATGTCCTTCTTATACTTGAGTAACATAACAACGGCTCAGTGGTAAAAGTTCGGTTGACGAAGAGTTGATGGAAGGAAATCTGATAAAAGAGGAGTTCTTGGTAGAGTCTCAAGCTCGATGATGTACACTGGAAAGGAAGGGTGGCCGGCGAAGGATGGAACAAGAATAGAACGGTAGCTGCGAGGCGAGTTCGCTTCACAATCTATTTCTTCGCACATCGCTGTTGACTGGCCGCAACTCATTAGCGTAGCCATGATGGAAATGGAACTCGTCAAGTCTGTATTGCTGCTCATAGGAGTAACATACGGCAACAGCCATTGGCCAAAAAATTGGTCGTTTTCAATGCGTTCGGTAAATCAACTGGGGAGAAAGTTGCAACCACCTTTCTTGAGGGTGACAACATGAAATAGGACGGCCTCGAATCCGGGAGGACAGCGTGACTTGGGAGGCGTATGGGTTCTCCGGTTGTCCCTTGGTGGGGCTGACGGGGCCATGGTAAGTCGAGTCGCCAGCGGTAAAGGCTATCTCGTCGATTGTCGAGTCTTTTACGTACTTGGCGTCCTCAGTTTGGAGTATAACCACTGCGCGAGCTTTGAGAAGTATTCTCCCTCTTGTTAGATAGAAGGGTCAGTGAGTTTGGACCACCTGATGAAGATTCTCGGGTAGTGGTTATAGGGTGCGTTGATATAAACCCTCAGCAGTTTGTAAGCGCAGATCGATTATTGTAGTCATCTGGCTGGGGCCAGCCTCGTTATAAAGAATGCGACAGGCGACCGCGCCCTACGCGGCAGTGTCGTGGTCCACACGGCCTTCGGCCGTGACTGAGAAGGGAAGCCAGTAGAAGGACCCAGACGATGCGTACGTGCGACTTACCGATATATTGAGTATTTGTGGCCCTACGGGTGATGCGTGGGCTCCAGTGTACATTTAGGAGGACGGACAGAAGAATCTGCAAAAATGTGGGCTGCAGAAGGCCGTACATAGGTATCAATACTGCTTTTTGCTCAGAACTTCGTGATCCAGCATCACTCAATGACACGTGTGGCCTTTTCTTCCACGTACTGTACAAAGGAGGCGGCTGCAATGAATGTCAGGATTTCAAGCTTCTCCTGATGCTTTTGGTTCAAGTTCTGTTTCGATGAGAGTGCGACCGGTTAGGCGGTCTTCTAATAGGAAACAAGCCACTCCCTGCAGTGTTCAAAGATGCCAATAGGAAGCATCTGCAGTGTGGTTGATTGGTCGGGTCTTCGCCTCAAGTGCGCGCTGGCCGCGAGGCCCTCTTTGACGGGATTGAAGACGCCGTCGCTCTACGCAATCGTGCACTAGCGTTCTAGAGATCCTTCATCTCTTACTGCACGCTGTGAGGCAGTCAGATTTGGAACGTAACGTCGGTAAAGTCCTCATCGGCTTGGGCCGACTTGAGGCAAAGGTGTAATGCCCGACGAGGGCGATCTCCTTCGACTTGAGGCCGACGATGGTAGGGTAGTAGATGTTCCGGGAGAGATTGATCGTGCAGGAATGAAAGCCTTGCGCGACCCTCTCATTCGCGAGGCCTTGGTTATCTTGACGTCGTCCATAAAGTGGTAGCCGGCGAAGATGATGAGGGTCTTGGTGAATGTGTGTCTTCCGACTGGGCCAAGGAGTCTGCGGGCTCCGCCAGTAGAAGTAATATTATTAGAGGGCAGGGAATACCCTCGTTCAACCATTTTGACCTTGTGGGAGTGATGCCAAAAAAAAATTGTACTGAAAGCCTCGCACATGGAAAACGTTACAGCGAAGTGAACGACTGCAATGAGAATCTCCTCTATGTACATGAGCTTGGGTAGATACTCTAGGACATCACCAAAGTAAAGGCTGTGGGCGTCGTTAAAGAAGTGAACATCGGAAGCGTCGGTGTGTCGGCTATGACAGTGACGCAGATAGAGTTGAGGTCCAGTTTCATATCGAACCATCTCTGCTTTTGACGGAAATAATTCTCCATGTGGTCGGCAGCAAGCTTGCTGTAAGATCTGTTGATTAACGTAGCTCTGGAAGCCGCTCGAGATCAACCAACTTGTTTCCCTCCCATTCTTGCAAGAAAACAGGGAAATAAACTCTGAGCGAGTAGAGCGTTAGATCGTATGTAAACTCTTAGTTCACATCCTTGTATGCTAATTCTTTTCAGCCTCCTAGGCAAATGGATGATCTTTTATTTTTGTTGACGAGAACTGATGGGCTCAAAGTGCTTTTATCCCATTTGATGACTTTCTTTAGGTGGAGCCAGCCGCCTGTGAGTACTGTGTCAAGGATGACAAGGTCCGCTTCCGCGCTCGTGGAGTCTTCGACCATGCGGAATGTATATAACAATGTCGCGCATGTGTTCGCTGGCGTTGTAGTTTGCCCACATGTCTTCGTACTCGGCGCGCTGGGCAGCGTAGGGGGTGATGACAAGGATAGTGCCCTGCCTGGCGGTATAACATGGGTGGGGATAGGAAGCCTTTGCCGATGAGTGTGGAGAACAACCGCATCGTGGATTCTCCATTGCCGTCGCTAGGTTGGGAAAGACTAAATGCGGGTTCTATTCCCTCTTGATGTGGTGCAGGGTCACTCTGCCGTCTTTAAACAGTTTCGGGTTCTTCGCTGTGATTTACTGAGCAGGAATGAATGCATGACGACCCTTGCACGCCATCACAGAGCAAGAGGAACTACACCCAAGACATCCAGTATATTTGACCCATCCCGAATCCCGCACTGACACCACCGGGAGTTTATAAGTTGTCCTGATGCGTTACCTATACGACTTGCCCTAAAAGGGCACCTAAAAGGTGGGAATGTGGGAGCATTTCTCTAACACCAACTACAATAGTACGTACGGATATTCAAGATACTAATATACCAAGGCCTTCTCTCATAAAGTCACTTAGGCACACTACTCAACTTAGAAGAAGGCCCTTTTTGGTACTTTCAAGTATCTAGGGCTATAAGGCTCTTAAAAACCGGCGGTCTTGTTTGTCCCCCAAGTAGACGGTTTCTCACCAGCCAAAAGCCCCCCGGAAGTGGCGGTTACCCTCGGCATGCACAGGGCCGCCGAAATACGACATTCTTCACCATGCTCCCCCGCCTGTTGCTGACCTGGGACATGCCGTTTTCCCGATCCTTGAAAAAGCTGCATTGCATTCCGCACAAGAGTGGTCCGGGGAACCCCATCCCCATGCCCGCTCCCCGCACGTAATGGTCATTGGGGGGTTTTTCTTCTTCTCGCGAACTTGACGAAACCCGGCACCGAACTCCCCCGCTCTGCCATCAAGCATAATCGCATCACACCCGGCAGTTGTTTGTTCGACACGTGGCAGTCTTCGGGCTTTTCCCGACAAGAGCCAGCTTTATGTCTTGTGTCTCACTGAGGTACTTGTACAAGGCGTCACCCCGCAGGGTCGGACAAGTACACAATTGCCCATATACACAGTTAGATCAACACCAGATAGGTATGTATCATGCTTGACACCTCTACGCAATACAACTCTTGTGTCTCACAACACGTGCGATTACTACCTGGGGGTATTAGTCAGGCTGGCTGCGCTAAAAACCCCCTCCTACGGAGGAGGCAAAAAAAGGGGGGTTACATGTTGAAGTATGGGCAACAAATAGGCCACGAAGTGGGGCGCCGGCCGCATCTGTAAGGCAAATGCCGGGCGCATTTCAGCTATAGGCAATCCCCACTTAAAACAAGGAAAAACAATAACGCGTGCATTTAGCCTTAGGTAATTAGAAATAGGGGTACTTATAGGCCTAGATACATATATACATATTAATAGATTAAATAAGGATAATCGCCATATATACTTACTTTAACAATTAATAGTCTAAATCGTAAAGCGCTAATTAATATTACTAGAAGTAATATACGGCTTATACGTAATATACGTATTATTAACTATTGCCACTATAGCTAACAAGCTTATAGGTAACACCTAATTAAAGAGCCAGACTAACTAGCCTAATTAGTATTAACAACTTAAGTAAAAAGCGTATATATAAGGTATATAGGAATCTATTACCCTATCGCAAGATAGATTAATTTGTATTATAACAAACTATCTACTAGAGCCTCCTACCTATCCTATACTTAACTAGTTCTAAATATCTAGTTAGACCTATATTAACAAATAGGTAGCTAAGAATACTATACTAGGCTAGCTGCTACCTTTACAAGACAATATAAAGGTATTATAGATCTATTACTTAAGTAAGGATAACCTAAAGTACTTTAAGATATTAAAGGAAAAATACTAGGCTAATAATAAGTAATATAAACAAAAGGTAAAAGTAGTCTATAATATATCTAACTAGATTAAAGTAATAGTTAACCTAATATTAATATCCTAATACTATAAACTAGTAAGCCTAATCTATAAATAGATTAAATAACTAGAAGCCTATATTAGCATTTAGCTATAAGAGGATAAAGCATAAGTAATTATAAAGTATAATAGAGTTATAAGCTAGCCTTTTAAATATAAGATATCTAATATAAAAGATATAGAATAATAAGTAATAGATTAAGAGAATACTATCTTCTATAGTATTTATATTAAGTAGACTACTATAGTTAAATCTAGTAAATAGTTCTTAGCTCTAATAACTATATTAAGATATACCCTAATAGTAATATAGGTAGAGGTATATAAGAGTAGTAAGAAGGACTAAGTAATAGAAGGGATTCTTACCTATTATAAGGTAATCTTAGATATATATACCTATATTGCAGTAGAGCCGGATTAACTATAGGCAAAAGTGTTGTGTAGAGCATTTAGGCTAGTATCTATAGTAACTATAGTAGACCTTAAGGACTATATAAGAAAAGAGCCTACTAGATAACATAGTAGTAGTAGTAATAGTAATAGTAATAGTAATAGCAGTAGAAGGTAAATATATAAAAGGTGCTTCCTCTATAATATAATTAGTTATAAAGTAAAAAGGTACTTCTTTATAGGTAAGATATAACTATAGTATATATAGAGGCTAAAGTAGGAGACTATTAAGTATATAAAGAAGTTACTTAATAATCTATAAGTAAAGGAAAAGCTCTAAGAAGAGGATATATTAATAGTAGTAGTTATAAAGAAATTAGAGGAGCTAGATTTATTAAAGAGAGGATTATAGGCTAAAGCCATAACACCTTTAAAGTAATAATTAAAGGGACTACTAAAGGGTAGAGGCGTATTAATAATATAGTTAGTAGTATTTATAGCTTCTATATATCTACTTAAAGACTATATTATCCTTAATTTAGGGGCTATACTTTATGTCTTCTACTTATAATATTAATTTATTAGTATATCTCTAGTAAATTTAGATAACTTTATTTAGGCTAGTAATATAATAATCCTAATTAAAGGATAGGGAAAGGTAGTAGTTAGAGTAAAGTAAGATAGTTATATAGTTAAGATTACCCTATATAATATTACTTACTACCTATTACTATCCTATAACTTAGTATTATATATATAGCTAAAGAATTATAACAACTAGTAGTAGGATAATAGCCTATTAAATAATTTAATCTATAAAGTAAATAACTATTTAGTAGTATTTAATATAGAAGAAATTATAGGCTAATAGGTAATTAAGGCTAATAGTATAGTAAAAGGTACTCCTATAGTATACCTAGTAGTAATAAGCATAGTAGACCTAGGCTAACACTAGTAACTATAGGCTATTAAAGCTGCTTACTAGTATAACTAGCTTAGGCACCTAGGCAGCCACGTACTTTACTATATTATAATAAAGGCAAGGGGAGCCTATATATATAGAAATATACTAGAAATACTTACTTACTAATATAAAGTCTATATAATAAGTAAGATTAAACGCTAAGTTATATAGCAGCTAAGGGAATTAATTAAATAGGTAGAAGTAGGTAATAGAGTAGCTCTTAATTTCTACCTATTTAACTAAGGCTATAGTAGATATAAGTCAGCCTTATTATTAACTAACTATAAATTAGGATTTATATAGGACTACTATATATAATAATAGATAACTAAAGCTATTAAGGATATACTTTTTAACTTTATTAAGATAGTTAAGGTTTATAAAAGGACTAAAGTTATAGTATTTAAGTATAATAATAAGATTACAACTTCTTATCTATAAGTAAAAGAGGCTATAGAAAGTCTAGGAATCCTATTTAAACTATCTACGCTAAATATATAAGCTTAAAATAGAGGTGCTAAAAGGACTATAGTAGTTATTAAGCAAAAGGGAACTATACTACAGTTAAAATTAAAGCTACTATTACATCTATAGCTAGAAATCCTAAAGGTAGTAGTATATCTATATAATTACATACTAGTAGAGTTATATAGTTAGTAATTACTATATAAGATATAGTATGCTACTTAAGGGTGACTATCTCTACTATATATTAGCTACTTATATATATTTAGATACTAAGTATATATATTAACTTTAGACGCCTAGTTAAATTATAATTATCTATAATATTTTAAAGCTAAGGTGTATATTAGATACCTTATTAGGTATATATTAACTAACTAGTATTATATATATATTCCCCTAAAGAATAAAGTAATTACTTTATATAATATAATCTTTAATAAAGATAACTACTTCTTAGGTAAAAAAGATAAATAGGTAGATAAATTAGTAAATACTAATAAAGTAGCTATTAATAAATAGATTATAAAAGTATTAAGTAAGAACTTTATAGATATGGCTAATAGTATTAATATAGATGAAGTTTTTATTAATACTATTTAATATTAAATACCTAAAGAACCTATAAGTAAATTATAGGACTATATAAAGTTATACTTTATATTAATAACCCCTCTAGAGTTACTAAAGGCATCCTTTATTATATAATTATTAAATACTATTACTATAAGAGGGTAATATATAAATAAAATATATAATAAAGTCTGTTACGCTAATTATATTAACTAATAAAGACATATATACCTATATAAATTATAGAAAGCTGCCTTTATAGCTAGGATGGTTATATACCTATACTACCTAAAATATAACTATTCCTTAAGGCAGATTAAGTTACCTAACAGGCCTATAGGCTAGCCCCCTTAGGACGGTAGGTATATAGATTAATTAGTAAGAGAGGTAACCTCTAAAAGCTCTAAAGATAAGGTAGAGCTAAGACAGTAGGGAAGCCCTTAAAGGGATAATATAGCTAGCAGACATATTTATTAGAAGGAACTACCTAGACTACCTAGATTATATGCTAAATTAAAAGATTATCTATTTATAGATAACTTCCTTTAAGCTAAAAAGGATTACTTATAAAGCTATAAGGTAATAAATAGCTAGGTTAAAGTTAGAATTTAGGAAGCTAGTAATAATTAGATTCTTAATTACTAATAGGTATATACCTATAAGTTAAATAAGTATAGATACCTTATAAAGCTAAAGGCATGCCTTATTATTTATAGCGATTAGTAACTAAAGGACGTAATCTAAGATATATATATAGTAATACTTACTAGATTATTATTTAGATTACTAATTATAATAATAGCTAAGTTAGATCTTAAGCTAATTTAATTTAATATAGTAAACATATTTATACATACTAATATAGATAAAATAGTATTTATAAAGCTTCTATCTAGATATCCTAATTATAGCTAAAAGAGAATTATTAAGTTATAAAAAGCCTTATATAGTCTATAATAATTACCTCTATTATAGTAAAAGTACCTTAAAAAGGGACTTTATAAACTTAGATTTACTCTAGTTATAGGTAAGCCCTACTATTAGCAGAAAAGAGCTATTATATTCTTCTTCTATATTAACAATTATGTCTTTATATTCCCTAAATTATAGTAGTAAGAGGCTAATAAATTAATTAATAGGATAAAAGAATAATACTATCTAGAGGGTAGTAAAGAGATATAATAGTTCTTAGGTATAGAGATACTACGTAATTAAGATTAATAAAAGATATAGTTATTATAAGTAGTATATATTAAGAAAACATTAAAGCTAATTAACAATAAGAACTACCTGCTGCTAGATAATATACTAATAGGTAATAAAGAACTTCTTCCCTTAAAGAAGACAGCTACAAACTTTAAAGTAGTAAGATACTAGTAGAAAGTTAGTTTAATCCTATATATAGTAATAATAATAAGACCTAATATTACATTTATAGTTAGTTACCTAGTAAGATTTAATTATAATCTATTAGCTACCTACTAGTAAGTAGTAAATTACGTACTATAATACCTTTATTAAATAAAGGGACTTTACCTTAAATTTAGTACTAATAGATTAATAATAATTACGTCTAATATAAGCTTTAGTAATAATTTAATTAATTATAAGAGCTTATAAGTATATACTATTAAACTATTTAGAGGCCTTATTAGATAGAGGGTAAATAAGTAGCAAATAGTTATAACTTTAATAACAGAAGTAGAGCTACTTACTCTATTATAGGCTGTAAAGGAGGCTATATTTATAAGCTAATTAATTACTAAATTAATAGCTAGTAAAGAAATAATTACTTTAAGCCTAAAAGTTATAATCTAATATAATAATTAACAGATTATTAGATTAGTTATAAAGGAGCTAGTTTAGCTCTAAACGTAACTTTACTATATAGATATCTATTACTACTAGTTATATTAAGAGATTACTAAAGGATAAGTTAAGGTTATCTATACTCTATTAGCTAAGCTAATAGTAGATAGATTAATAAAGGTACTACTAAGGTAGAAATAGGCGACTTTTATAGATTAATTAGGGATAGTTAATTAATCTAAATAGTTATTACGTAACTATAAAAAAGAGCTTATAGTAGATAAATTACTAGTAACTAGTAGTAATAAATTAAATAATAATAAAGTAAAGAGAAACAAAGTAATTATAACTATAGTAACTATAGTAGAGGAGGAATAAGTAGCTAGTATAGCCCTAACTAGGATAGTTAATTAGTATAGTCACACTAGATAGATAGTTAAAGTAGGGTGGCTATAGGTATGCCTAAACTTTATAATATTAAAGATAATTAATTAGCTAAAGTTATTAATAACTTTAACTATAAATATCTAAATAACTATATATCTCCTATAGTTAGTAATTACACTATTATAATTACCTTAATTAGGGCTATAATTTAATATTAACTATAACTATAAAAGTTAAAACCCTAAAAGATAATTAGCTAAGAGATAATTTATTAATCTTACTAATTACCTTTAAGGGAAAGTAGTAAGATAATTTTTAAAGTCTATTTACTACCTTATATAATTAATAGACTAGAGGAGAGGAATTATAATAAGGGTAACCTTACCTATATATTATAGTTATTAAGGCTTAGACTTATATATTAACTAACTAGTAGGATTTAACAGACATAACTACTATTAAGTCTTTTTACCTCTACCTAGGATTAAACCTATTAAGCTTAGATTATAAGTTACTATCTTATAATTACAATTTATTAGTAGTAGGCTAAACTACTTAACTATACGTACTTTAGTATTAGTTATTAATTATTAGTTAATTACTCTTTAATATAGGTAGGAGTAGTAGTTAAAGGAAGTTATAATTACAGCTAGGTAGTAATATAGTTACTAATATAGTTAGGTTAAATCTATAAATAGCTTTAATCTAAGAGGGCGTGTTAAAGTATAGGTAACAAATAGGCCATAAAGTAGGGCGCTAGCTATATCTATAAGGTAAATACTAGGTACATTTTAGCTATAGGTAATCCCTACTTAAAACAAGGAAAAACAATAACGTATGTATTTAGCCTTAGGCAATTAGAAATAGGGGCACTTATAGGCCTAGATACATATATACACATCAACAGATTAAATAAGGATAATCACCATATATACTTACTTCAATATTACATAAGGAAAAGGGGGGTTACAGCCTAACCTATAAATAGTAGCACTTTTACGTGTTATATATAAAAATATTAACTATTTAATTTAATAACCTATATATACCATAACGCTATATAATAATAAGAGTTATATTATTAAATAGCCCTAAGTTAGGGCTATATAGTAGTACCTTTTTTTTCTTATTTATATAAAAAATAAAAATTTATAGTAGGAATATAACTAAGCTATTACTTAACCTATTATATATAATATACTATTACTCCTTTCTTAGATATATTAAAGGTAGTATATATAGATTATTATCTACTATACTAATACTTCTCTAGCTATCTATTTATATCTTAATAGAGTAGTATCTTAACTTATATTATTATAGTAGCTATAATAGTATTACTTATATTACTTATATTAATAGTAAGGGTAGTAATAATAAGACTTTACTATTATTATTATCCTCCTTAGGTATATTAACTAATTTATTACCTAAAGTAGCCTTATTCTTATCCTCTTTAATAGGGTTATTAATATCTTTAAAGTTATCTAGATTAAAATCTAGCCTTACTACCTTATAGGTAGTATCTACTAATACTTAGTTAATATCTACTTAACTAAGTAGCCTTACTATATAGTTAAAGTAGTTAAGTATATAATATAGATAAGGGGCTAAATTAAGGTTAATAGTAAAATTTAGTACTTTTTCTTTATACTAATAATAATCTAAAGGGTTAAAAGGGATATAGTTATAAGCTTCTTTAGTATAGGCTAGCTACTATTTAAAGGATAGTTACTTTATTAACCTATCTACTAGTTAATATTTTATAGTATTATATTTTATATAGACCTTTTTTTTATCCTTATAGGCTATCTTTTTAATTATTACCCTCTACTATTATTACTCTACTTAGGTTACCTCTATTATTTACTTCTTATAGGCCTTACGTATATTAGTAATAGTAATACTAGTTATAAAGAACTATAATAGCTTTATAGCTTACTAGGTTTACTTTTTTTACTATAATACTACTAGTATTAAATAGACTCTCTCCTATCTATAAGAGTCCCTTACGCGTAAGGGGGTAAACAAAATATAGGGTAAACTAAAGATATATTATCTATAACTATCCTTTCTAACTATAAGATAGCTACTATATAATAGTTATATACTTAGTTATAAGGCTTAAGTTAGTTTAGTCTAAGTTATATACTAGTTTATACTTAAGGTCTAAGTCTCTAATCTAATAGCCTTTATTCTTTATACGTAACTTAAGGGTTTGCTATATAGTTATATAAGATTACTATTCTAATACTTATAACTTTTTCTTTTTATAACTATACGCCCTTTATCTAATTAAATCCCTTAAAATAAACCTATAAATAGCTTTACCTTCCCTTTAGCTAGTCCTACTAGCTAAACATATAATAAAGTTATTTACTAGGTAAAAAATAAACTCTAAATATACCCTTTCTAAACTAAATAATAGGTAAGGTAAAAACTCTTTATATATATACCTTCCTTATTATAAATAAGTTTAGTAGGTATATATATAAGCTCCTTCCTTAACTTTACCTTCTACCTATACTACTACCTAGAGGGTGCTAATTAGCCCTTACCTCTAGTAGTATATAAACCTCTCTTCTTCCTACCTTTTTCTTATTTTTCCCTTTTCTTCCTTATACTATATTAAACCTTTTATATACTAATAATATTTATATATATTATTAATTCTTCTAATATATAACTTTACCTACCTTCCTTACTATTATTTTTTTCTTCTCTATATATCCTCTTATATATTTCCTTCCTTTCCCTTCTTACTTATTAATCTACTAACTTTAATAGATTAATTATATACCTATTATTATATCTCTTATCTATAACTAGCCTTCTACCCCTAGTAATATTACTATCTACTCTAAGGGTAGTATTTACTAGTTAACTATTCTAATATTAACCTAAGGTAACTATAACTTTATAGCTACTCTTACTCTTAATATATATTACTTTTTCCTTTTTATACCTTATTTATATATTAATAATCTTTTCTAGGATAAGGAGTATTATACCCTTAATCACCCTTCTTATAATATTAAGATCTAAATAACTACTAGAATATCTATCTAAGAGTTTATTACTTTAATTATATAATAGTCTTTATATATAGTTAGAATTATTATTTAGTCCTATAGATATCTCTATACTACTTTATATAGTTACTACTCTACCTATAGTTAGAAGTACTTCTATAAGTATTATTATATAGCTAACTTCTAAGGTAGAGTATATACTAAGTACGCCTAGTAGTCTAAGGCTGCTTCCTATATATATTATAGTTATAAGTCTTTAGATAAAGATAATAATAGTAATAGTAGTTCTAGCTCTAGTTCTAGTAGAGGTGGTTTAGATAATAGTTTAGAGGCTCCTTCTACTAAGAAGGCCCTCCCTACTCCTAAGGCTAGAGCTTATAAGTATATTACATCTTACTAGCTTGTCCGCCTTAATAACTACTCTTCTCTATATATTATTAACTAGGAGTAAAAGGCATATCTAATCCTTATATATATTATAGTTATAGTAGGATAGGGCGTGTAAAGTAGTAATAGTTATTCTATTTCTTAGGGTTGTATAGTTCTAGAGTTAGGGTTTTTAGTTCTTATATAATACCTAGGTTAGTTAGTATTTACTTATAGGAAGTAGATAGCTTCTTTATATAGGTAAGTATATAAGTAGTTATTAATTAGAAGTTACTTCCCCTATTCTATCTATATATGCTTTAATACGTATCTTAAATATATTATATAAGATAAGTTATTAAAGTACTAAATTTAGTAATTTCTTAGTAAACATATCTATAGGGTTATCTTATCTATTAATCTATCTTACCTCTAAGATCTCTTTCTTCTTATATAACTTATATAGGCTTATAATATCTATTATTAACCTCTTTTTATCTATTATACCTAGTTATATAAGGTATTTATATAAGGAACGTAAATTAGAACATACTACTACTAGTATATAAGGTATCTAAAGTATATAGAGTATCTAGTTAAGTATTATACTTAAGGTAATCCTACTATTAAATCCTATAGTTATGCTATATAACTTACTTACTAGTATACTTTATATAACTCTTTTATATTTAGTTAAACTCTAGTAGAGGATATTACCTCTAATTTTAAAGTCCTTATTTATATAAGTAATCTCTTCTACAAGTATAATTATAAATCTAAGTTATAAGGATAGGTCTATATTATTTATAAAAGACCTATCTATAAAGATATATATCTTTATACGTATAAGGTTAAGTAGGATATAGGTAAGCCCTCTTTAGTAATTATCTATCTACTATTTTAGTTATATATTTAAGGCCTAGATATCTTTATTATCTAGGGCCTTAACCTAAGTAGTAATAGCTAGGTTATATAATACTTTTAGTTAGTAAATAGAGGTAAGATAAGTACCTCTTACTCTCTAAGATATATATTATTATTATATGTCTTTTACCTTAGTATCTACTTACTAAAGGTTAGTAGCTTAACCTTTTAGGGTAAATATAATACTATTATCTTTATATATATAAATCCTTCTACTATTAAAATTAATATCTTAATTAATAGTAAGGACTATTTTTAGCTTTATATAAAGTCCTTTTACCTATAGCACCTCTTCTCCCCTTTCTAAGAATGCCTTTATATAGAAGCTTAGGGTGTTATCTATCTATATTACTATAATACTAAAGGTTTCTAGATCTTTAACTATATATAGGAGGTATAGGTTATATATTAACTCTATTATACCTAAGTCCTCCTTATAGTGTTTAGAGTAGGTCTTATACTAATAGAGGCCTAACTCTACTAATCTATATAGTAGCTTAGTAATATATAGGAGTATATCTAGAGGATATCTATCCTTTAGTTCCTTAGGAAGTTATATAATAATAGTCCTAGTAAGGGTGTTATTAGATTAGGTATATACCTAGGTAATATCCCTAAGCTCTCCTTAATAACTAAATAATTATATAAGAGTAGTTCTAAGGGTAAGGAGGAGTCTCTAGCTTATCCTTTAGATAGTAGGAGCTTATATAAGGAGTATCTCCTTTTCCTAGTCTCTATAGCCTTAGATAATAAGTCTAGACTTCTTATATAGCTTAGTAAGTAGGTTCTTAACTTCTCTTACTATCCTTATTTTATAGATCTATAAGAGATTATATATTACTAGTTTATAGTATATAAAGGAGAATACTCCTTTATTAATAAGGGAGTTAATCTTAATATTATTAGACTCTTTATATAGTACTCCTAGAGTAGTAATAATATGTCAGGGGATTACCTAGGGGGCAGTAGTTAGGGAAAGTAATAGAGGATATCGCAATAATAGGTATAGGTAACAATATAGAATTCAACTTAACCACTCCTGACTAGTTGCTCTAGCGTAAGGGTTTTCTATATATGTGCTGATGACTAATGGCCGGGCCGACGTATCGCTAAGGGCCTGCCGATTGATCTATAGGCATCCCGCCCCTCGGCCTAGGGATATTGTTACAATTGCCCCCCCTTTTTAAAGGGCTGGTCCCCAGGCCGTACTCCTATTATCAGGTACTCTTTAGCTATTGCTAATTATAGGTATGGATAGATTCTTATTATTACTTACTGTCAGATTTAAACTATTATTCTGCTAGGCGCTCTACAAGCTATTACTAATTGTAAAGTATTTATTTATTTGTTATATTTATTAGATAGATACTCTTTAAGCTTTTACTAATTAATAGGTAAAGGGATTTTAACCTATAGACTTAACTTATAATATATATCTAGAGGGTAATTAGTTAATTACTAGGCGCTTAATAAGCTATTATTATAGGTAGATACTCTAGTTATAGCTATATATAGGTGTTTTCTTCTACTATTACTATATTAGGTACCTTTACTATTACTATATTAGATACTATTAACTATATCTATTAATTACTCTTTTATATCCTCTTATAAGGAATTAAACCTTATTACTACTTTAGTAGTATATTACTAACTACTTAGTAGTCTATTACTAAGGCCTAGTAGATTACTATCCTTTATCTAATAAGTCTACTTTAATCTAATATATAGGGAACCTAGCTATTACTATATTTACTATTATAGTTATTATAGTTACTCTTAGCATATAGTAGACTAATATAATATGCCCTTTTTATTATACTTATTATATATCTTATTATAATAATAATTATCTATATTATAACCTTTCTTAAGATAGATAGTATAGTGCTAGTCTGACTTATCTAGGTGTTACTTTACTAATAGCTCTATAATAGTAGGTTCTTATGTCTAGACATATATCCTCTTTGCTAACGGCTTGGTAACAAATATGTAATCTAGCGTCTTAGAAGTCTGCTCTAAGGCGCTCTAGGATTAGTCTTAGTCAGTATAGAGCTCCTATAGTTACTCTACTACTAGGGTAACGTCTCTTAGTCGCCATAAGGCGTGCTTCTAACGTATTAGTACCCTCTATAACCCTAGTTATAGATAGTAGAAGAATAAGAAGGCTAGTAGCTAACTATCTTTAAGGTCTCTAGTACCTAAGGCCTAATATATTACTAACTATTTAGTAAAGAATTATAATAGTAACTAGCCTAGCTAGTACTAGGTATTATAAAGCTAGCTATAAAGGTAGTACTCCTAGAGCTTTAGGTTAACATATAATTAATAAATAAACGCTTTAAAGGTTACCTACTAGCTAATATCTTTATTACCTATTATGTTAACTATAAATTAGTAGTTATACTACTATGTCTAGAGCACTAGGGTCACCTTTATAAGAGCCTATTTAATATAGTAGTTTTCTAAGGCTGTTAGATAAAGCTGATTGCCTACTAATATTACTGCCAGCCAATCTAACACTTACTCTGGCGTGCTGTTCTCTAGTAGTATGCTGTAAGTATATGCTAGAGGGTGTTTATATTGCTTTGCTGTTGCTAGACGATTAGTAAGTAGCTATAAAAGCATTACATTTTGCTCCTAAATAACCCATATTAGCTTAATTATTAATAGGTTAGATAGGGATAGGTTTAATAATAATAGATCTATGTTAATTAATTAGTAAGTAGTTGCTAAAGAACACGTTAATTACGACAATAGTTGTAAAGTCCCTTTGTCTATTACTTAGGCTGACTGCCTCTAGGAGGTTAAAGTTGAATAATTGTTAGGGGATTGCCTAGGGGGTAGTAGTTAGGGAAAGCAATAGAGGATATCGCGATAATAGGTATGGGTAACGATGTAGAATTCAACTTAACCACTCCTGACTGGTTGCTCCAGCGTGAGGGTTTTCTATGTGTGTGCTGATGACTAATGGCCGGGCCGACGTATCGCCGAGGGCCCGCCGATCGATCCATGGGCATCCCGCCCCTCGGCCTAGGGATATCGTTACATAATATTATTATGTCTTAACTTTAGGGCTAGCTTATAGTAATCCTTTTCCTTCTAGGATAGGAAGGCCCTTAGCGATTATTATATAGCCTTCCTCTACCCTTTCTTAGGTTTTCCCCTCTTCCTAGGTTGCTACTAAGGGGTTAGTTATATAATATCCTAGGGATCTTCTAGTAGTATCTCCTCTCTAGAGTAAGGCTTAATATATGTCGTATAAAACTAGGTAGGACTATTAACTATATTAACTATAATAGTATATCCCTTTATTCCTTAGATTTTATATAGTCTAGTCTATCTCTTATTTTCTCTCTATATAAGGACTTTACTCTAGATAGGGAGTAATAAGACCTAGTAAAGGTTAGGGCTATTCCTTATGTTAATTATATAATTAACTTCTACCTTAGCCTAAATGCCTTAGAGTATCTTTATAGTCTTTTATATAGCCTTAGCTTACTAGGTAATATTATATAATAGAGGTAAATCTATATTAATCCTTAGATATATCCTAAAGATAAGAAGGGTTAGTATAATACTATATAGTCTAGTAGTATTATTTAGGGCCTTAATTACTATCTAAAGAATAACTTCTTTATCTATATTATATCTTAATTCCTTATAGAGTATTTTATATATATATCTTAAGGGTATATATACCCTTTTAATCTTACCTATAGCCTAGTAAGCTTTAACTAGTATTTCTTTATATAATATACCTATAATCTTAGTATTATTCCTAAATTCTTCTAAAGTAAAGTTTATACCTAGGTTGTATATAATATAGTCTAGAGGACCTATATATATGTTAATCTAGTATTTTAGGAGTATGTTCTAGGTGTCTTATATAGATAGTAATTTAAGAAATATTACTTCTTAGAAGCTTGTCTCTATGTTAATAATATAAAGGGTATTCTTATCCCTTAGTTATATAACATCTAAAACAATCTTATAGTTAAAGTAATTCTTATCCTTAAGTAAGAACTTAAATCTCCTTAGGGCCTAGTTATATAATTAGTAATAATAATAGAACTTCTAGATCTTTTCTAGAATGTTGAAATTAACATCCTTATGTCTAGCCTTCTTTAGGAGGTAGTATAGGCAATCTGTATAAGGATGTCTAAACCTCCTATAGAGTTACCTTAACTAGGGTTTAGTAAAGAATATCCTAGCTTCTATATAGCTTAGGTTAAAGAATAGGTATCCCTATTTTTACATAATAGGTATTAGTTTACTATCCTTTATAATAATAGTATTTTATATATTATTAAAATAGGCTCCTAGCCTATCTATATTATATAGTAAGAATAGAAATAGTATTAGCGTATCTAGAATATAATAGGTAACTTATCTAATTTAGTTATCTATCTCTATTATCCTAAGTAACATAATAGATTTACTTCCTCTAAATTATATATTAGCTAATCCTAGCTTCTATATTACCTTTATATATAGGTTCTCTTATAAGTATACTATAACTTATAGCCTTCTAATAGTAGAGAACTTAGCTACTCCTATGTCCTATAATTCTCCTTAGTATATAGTACTATATAGGTCTTATAATATAAAAATCTCCCCTTCCTCTAATGCCTGTTTAGAGAAGATGTCTTCTCTAGTTATATAATAAAGAAATAATATTAACAGGAGGTATTAGGAAATATCCTAGTCTTCCTAGTATTTATCTTTATTATATAAGTTATCCTCTTCTTCCTTAATAGGGTCTTCTCCTTCTACCTTTAAGAGATATAGTAAGAAATCCTTATATAGTTCCTAGTTAAGTATGTTATATACCTAGAGGTATTAGGTCTTTATATAATTAGATTCCTCCTCTAAGTAGTTAGTTAACTAATATCCCTTCTTTTTATATATAAAATATTTCTTAGTTATATTTACATAATATAGTCTAGGTCTATTATTCTAAAAACCTTTACTCTTATAGAATAGTTAATATAGTAGTTCTCTCTTATATAAATATTATTACTATTAATCTTTATAGTTTAATATATATCTCCTATCTATAAAGTATATATTATATAAGGTAGTCTTCCTATCTAGGGCTACTTATAAGGAAGCCTTAAGGTTTAAGAAGAACTCTTTATATATATGATGTGCCTTAAGGTTGCTAAGAGCTATCTTAAGTTCTAGTACACTATAGTAGGCCTAGGTAACCTACGTATCAAGCATGATTTCTCCTTAGAATCTAGATCCTAGTGCTTTTTATATAAGAGGTAATTTGTCTAGAAGTACTTCTAACACCTCTATAGGTATCTTATCTAGGTTCTCTCTTTTAACTTATATAAATAACATAGTAGTCTAGTTAGTCTAATATAAACTATAGTTAATATTAGTATTAAAATATATATCTAGTATGCTATATATCTTATCCTACCTTTATATAGGGCTAATATAGTATAGGTAGAATTCTTTTATATAATTAGTTAGGATATTTAGAAATACTATATAGTATTAATCCTCTATAATCTAGAGGTTTTAATAGAAACTAATAAAAACCTTAGCCTTATTATATAGTATATTATATAGCTTACCTATATAGTTCCTATCCTTTCTCCATCCCTTCTAGAAAACAGAGATTATATAAGGCTTATAAGGTCTATTCTATACTATTTGTTTTAGTAGAAGGTTATAGATATCTTTCTATAGGGCTAGTATACTATAACTTTATAATCTTAGGAAGCTCTCTACTTCCTATATAAATATTATCCTAGGTAGTACTATTTATATATTAAACCCTTTAGTCCCTTAAGCTAGTAGTATATTCTAGAGTTTAATTAACTCTACTAGAGGCTTAGCTATGTTCTACTAGGTAGTAACTTTAGGGTTCCTAATAGTAGTTATTAGTATATTAATTATATAGGAGGGAGTAGTTATAGTAGTATCTTCTATATCTTTCTTATTAATCCCTTTAATAAAGTTTGTAATTTATATAGAGGCTAATCTTTCCTTACCTTTTAGGAGTTAAATTCCCTATTTAGTAAGTAGTTAGATAAACTTATCCTAGTATATATAACTAACTCTTAACTATTAATATAGTAACTAGTTCTTAAAGTCTTTATATAGTTAGTTAATAAAGATTTTATTTAGTAGTCTAACTATAATTATATTTATTATAATATATCTAATATATATAGTAAGCTCTACTTCTATTAGGGTAGCTATAATATCTAGTATTTATATCTAAAATCTTAGGTTAGTTAACTTCTTCTAGATACTAAGGGGAATACTACTCCTCTTACTTATATCTTTATATATAATCTAATATTTATCTATATTATTATTATTCTACTAGATTTCCTCTTCTAGTTAAGAGGCTTCTATTTCTTAAGCTAAAGCTATAGTTAGGTAGTAGCTATTTTATCTTATATAGTATTAGGTTATTATATAATATACTATAGTATATACTATCTACTAGTAAAAGCATATAGGGTGTGGTTTAGGACTTAGGTCGTAGCGGAGCTATGCGAAAGGACATAATAACACTACACTACTCTAAGTAACTTAGGTTCTATATCTGATCTAACGTAAGGGAGATATAATCTATTTAGAGCTTTTAAGGTCTAAACAGACATATCACCCCCTAATTAGATATAGTAAAGATCTCCCTATCGCCTAAGTTACTACGCTAAACTATATTAATAAGGGTGTAAGGCTCTAGTTTAGAGTATGATTTTTAAAAGACAAATAAGTATATAAAGAAGTACTTATTTTTTTTCTCTAATCTAGGGTGTACTATATCTATCTAATTA
The DNA here is from genome assembly GCA_020631755.1 of Colletotrichum sublineola. NCBI lineage: Eukaryota > Fungi > Ascomycota > Sordariomycetes > Glomerellales > Glomerellaceae > Colletotrichum > Colletotrichum sublineola. The sequence goes on from JAHSQG010000009.1 coordinate 3,377,281, forward strand.
TACTCTCTTAATAGATACTTAAGTAAGTATCTATAACTTATAAATACTCTAAAGAAAATAAAAGAAAAGAAATTACTACTTATTAACTTCTAAATAGTAAATATAGTAACCCTAACCCTACTCTAATTATCCCCTAGTTCTTTTTATAATCCTCTAATTATAAAAGAACTACTAAGTATATACCTATTTAGACCTTATCCTAATTATACCTATACCTATTAATTACCCTCTTTATCTTTATTATCCTTAGTATCTCTATTATTAGCCTTATCCTATTCTTCTCCTATGTTCTATTATTTCTATCCTTCTTATCCTTTAGCCTAACCTAGTAGGAACTAAGGTGTATACGCTTAGGTAGTAAACGCTACTTTAGTAATAGGGTTATTAAAATAATCTACCTACTTATAATATCTATACTCTAGAATACCCTTCTTCTAATTATAGTATATATTCCTATACTACTTTAGAATATCCTTATGGCGTTAGGTATATTATATATAATTAGCTTCTTAAGCTTCCTAAGTATGCTATTTAGATAATAGGAGAAAGTCCTAAACCTTTATCTAGCCTTCCTATACACCTAGTATAGGCAGTTTAGGCAAAGTATATTTATCTACTTTAATATGTCTAATCTTCTTTAGGCTTTAGTATTATAATAGTATATCTCTAGGAATTAAAAGTCTAGATAGTAAGTAAGAGAGCTTAGAGCTTAGTGTAGTAGGAGCTTTAGTAGGAGGGCTAGGTTATATAATATAGTCCTCTTAGGTAAGGAGTTATTTCTATCTTCTGTTTAGAGGTGTTTAAGGTGGCGACTTAGTGTCTATGTTTTTCCTTAGCTAAGCAACCTCTAATTACAACCGTAATATTATAATATTATTCTTATAGTCTAGGGAGGAGGGCTTATCCTAATACCTATGTTTTAGAAGGTTAAGTAGTTAGAGAGGTAGTCCTCTAAACACTATATAGGGGTATAATTAGAGTCTTTAAGGTTTATTAGATTATAGATTATACTTATAGGGGACTAGCTTTACTTCTTTTAGCTTTACTTAAGTTAGTTATGTTAGTAGTAAGCTTCCTCTAATAGTCCTTTAGGAACTAGTCTTATAGCCCTATGTTAGTGTCTACTAGAAATATAGAACTTAGTACTAATCTACCTAATCTACTAACATTAGACTCTTTTACTATAGTCTAGGTTCTAAGACTCCTTAATATCCTACTTATTTATACTAGTTAGGTATAGAGATTTAGACCTAAGTACTAATCTAAACTACTTAGTAATATAGAGTCTATACTCCTAACTACTAGTCTACTAAACTATATCTACTATATATATGCTAGTGTTAATTAGCTAAGTAATATATATTAGTATGTTAAGCTTATAGTAGAACTTCCTTAAAGCTCTAATATTATTAATAAAGAGAGCCTCTAAATAACTACTAGACTATATAGGATTATACTAGTATACTATACTATCCCTCTAATCTATAATTATACCTATAAAGTATCTATACTAGGCTAAGAATAAGGGGAAAATAACTAAATTAACCTCTCTTTATATTATGTTATAGATTTCCTAAGTTAGTATTACTAACTTAGGCTCCTAGTTGTTATCTAAACAGCTTTCCTAGTATAAGGGGATAATAGTAATCTGTCTTTTTACTTTTAGACCTTAAGCTATAATAACTATTATAGCTATAATTTTATCCCTAGTAATCTACTACTTAGATTATATATATCCTTATAGGTTATAATAGTCGCTAAGTACTATTTAGGCCTATCTATATCCTATATCTTCCTATTATCTATATTTATTTAGTCCTTAGAATGCTAAAATAAATTAGCTTAAAAACTAATTAGCGTCTTCCTATATAAGCTAATTAGAGAACTAAGCGTTAGAAGGTATTAGGAATAGTTCTTATATTAGAATCTAAGTAGGGTATACTACTGTTTTGCTAGTAAAGTAAATATAAGCTTTTAGGTTATAGAACTAAGACTCTTAGGGCTTAAGTTCTTTAGTAGGAGGCGTATGTCTAAATAAGATAATTTAGTTCTTATCCTAGGTACTATAGTAGAATTAGCTATTATTCTAGAGGTCTTAGTAGGTATAGACGTCCTAGATTTATAGATAGCCTATTACGTAAGTAAGAGAGGAAGGAGCTAATAGGGATGCTATTATTATCTATTTAGAGGCGTTATTAATATATATATTCTAAAGAGAAAAGATATAATAAAGAAAGAGGTACTACTAGATCTAGATAAGGAACTTAATATATATTTTTATTATTATTAGTAGAGAGAAGGAAATAGTTAAGGAGGGGGGGGTAAAAGAAGGCCTTTAAATAGGTTTCTAAGAGAAGGGGTTATAAATTACAGCTTAGTAGCTATAGTAGGAGTATCTAATCTAAGGAAGGAAGGAGTAGATATAGTAGAAGAGAATAATAAGATATTTATAGGGTAAAGGAGAGGGGTAGAAGGTTAAAGAAAGGTAAATAAAGGTAAGGGTTAAATAAGGTTAAGTTAAAAGGTAAATAAAGTCTAAAGTTTTAAGAGGCTTCCTCCTTTAGTTACTTTTAGAAGGAGTAGCCCTTATTACTTAAAAGAAAGTCCTAAGGGTAAGAGGGTAAAGGTATCTAGAGTATTTATTTAGAGCCCTAGTAACTTTAACTTATAGGTAAATTATAGTAAAGGTTATTAATAATTTATAGTAGTAATAAAGTTAAAGGGTATATTAGAGCCTTACCTCTAAATAGTAAATACCCTTTAGCTAGTTTACTCCTTCTATTTCTAAATTACTACTCTTCTATTATAGTAACTATTTAGACCCTCTTTTTATTACTATAAAAGTAACTATCTTTTCTACCCCTTAGGGTTTTCTTCTTTTTCTCTTCTTTACCTACCTATATTAGAAACTAATATTATTACTACCCTTACTTTTTTAGACCTATACTCTTAACTTTTTGTTATTTCTTCTTTTAACCTTTTAGACTTTTAACCTTTTAGAATATCTTCTTCTATTAATAAGTACTAGCTTAATAACTACCTATAGTAACCTATTAATCTCTAGTTTCTTTTAATACCTCCTCCTTTAAAGAAGGAGGCTAAGGCTTTTAGAGGTACTAAGTTATGCTTAGTAATACCTACCTATCTTAACATAAGTTTCCCTAATAATATCTTTAAGGTCCTTCTTTCTCTAACATAAGGTCTAAATAGTTCCTTAAGACTACTATATAGGTTAATCTTTTATCCCCCTTTAGCTAACTATACTCTAAATTCTAAATTTATAACCCTTACCCTAATTAATCCCTTAAGAAAGCTACTATAGTCTTCTAGTAGGTACTCCCTAACGCTACTATTATTTAGGGTGTTCTTAATACTTTTAGAAATAATAGTTATAAGTTCTAGTAGGCTGTCTATATTAGTAAGGAGGTAGGATCCTACTTTAGGTCCTTCTCTTAGCGCCTTATATAGCATACCTTAGCTATAAATTCCCTACTAATATAAATATTTAGTATATAGAACCTAGTTCTATATAATTACTATACTTAGAACTTTTAAAAGTTTATTAGTATAAAGCCTAGTTAGGTATAGAGTATAATACCTTATTATAACTATGTTTCTTTACCCTAGTTATTCTATAACTACTATAAAAACTATATATTCTTAGAGGCTAAAAATAAAAAGTATAACTTTTAGGAGAATAAGGGTTATTAGGGTTATACTAATCTATCTAGCAGCCTTAATTAGTACTCCCTTACTAATCTAGCTTATTATTAATATCTAAGTAGTAGGGGACTACTATTACTAGTACCTCTAAATAATTTATTATCTAAGGCTATAAACTATTTCTATCTTTATAACTTCTAAGATTATACTAATACTCTAATTACTATACCTAGCTTATCTAAATAGACTAGTAGTACTATATCTATTCTAGAGACATCTAGCTAGTTAGATATTAAGTACTAAAAGATAGGAAGTATAGTTATGCCCTTTAGGAATAAGGTTTTAGTTCCTCCTTTAACTATTAAGACCTCTAAATAGCTATTAAACATATCTGGAGCTTTATTAGTTACTACCTAATCTACTATATAAGGTGCCCCTCTATAGTCCTTAGTAAGGTTGTTAAGCTAGTATAGTTTTAGTAATAAGGAGGTAGGTAAAGATAGTAGTAGTATTAGTTTCTAGTAGTAATTAATAGTTCTTTAATAGTATTATATAATTAGTTAGTTTATAGTAGTTTAGGATCCTCTAATCTAAGTTATCTTCTTTCTTTATAATATAATTTCCTTATGTATTTTTAGCTCCCTATCCTTTATCCCCTATATTATTCTTCTATAAAGAATAACATATATATTAAAGGAGGTAAAAATATAAGTTTACTAAAATTTAGATAAAAGGGAATTTTAATAATAGGTATTCTAAATAAGGATAAAGGAAATTAAAATAGGATTAGAGGGGTAGTATAAGCTAGCTAATAGAAGAAGTCCTTAATATCTACTAGGATATTACCTTAAATAGTACCTTTGTCTACTAGGTAAAGGATACTATTAGTACCTATATAGTACTTCTTTAGCCTATTAGCCCTATATATTACCCCTATAATAAGTTCCCCTATAAGAGTTTCTAAGATATATAATAGGCTAATTAGGGAAACTAAGTAGACTCTAAATAGTCCCTTCTAATAGTAATTAGTCTTTCTAGCTACTAATATATCTATCTAGTAAGGAGTATTAAAGATAAGGACTAAATCTCCTACCTATAGCTTCTCTAATTAGTACTTTACTATATGTTTCTTATTATATTATTCTATAACCTTCTAGTAATACTTTATAACTATCTTAGCTGCTTTCTATCTATCTTCTATAAGCTATTAGAAAGCTCTAATCTAAAGCTAGAGTTCCTCTTCTACTATTTAGACCTTCTCCTACTTTAGGACATACTATATTATAAGTTTCTCTTTAATTAGTATAACTATATTATACCCTATAATAATATAGAAGGGCGTTATACTATAGCTTAGGTAGATAGTAGTGTAATTAGTAAATAGGATAGTAGGTAGGATATGTCTAATATCTTTCTTTCCCTAATCTAACTATATTTATAAGGCGTATACTATTATCTAATAACCTTTCTTAAGAATACTATTTACCCTTAGGTTATAAGTAGAGGTAACCTTCCTATATCCCCTAATCCTCTTATTTAGAGCTTTAATATAACCTCTGTTTTCTTATCCTCTATCTATAATTAGAGTCCTATAGACCTTATAATAATAAATAACGTCTTCCTATAGGAACTTTATAATATTAGCTAAAGTCGTATTATAGAAGATTTACGCCTTAGGCTATCTAGATAAGTCGTATTAGGCCTTTATAACCTTCTATTTCCTAACATATTAGATATCTAGGTAGACATACTAAAATAGCTAGGTATAAGGTATAGTTAAGATATAAGGGTTATCTATATAAGCTAATTAAGCCCTTTAACAAGCATTATAGCCCTAAACTATAGTCTTAATATCTATATATATCTTAGGCTAGAAGTATTTATCCTAGAGGTAGAAATAGGTTACCTTACGTCCCTAATATCTAGTCTTGTTATGTGCTATACTAATTAGAGCTTACTACTAGGACAGGCTATTAATAACCTAAAGAGGGTTAGGAGTTCTATAAGTACCTCTTTTAAAGAGGATCCTATCCCTTATAACAAAGCGTAGTACTATTTTCTTAAACTAAAGGAACTTAGGTATTAGGATCCCTAGTAGGCGCTTAAGTATAAGGAGAAAGTAAGTAATTTACTTTAAGTATGTTAACTATTCTTCTATAGAATTTAGTAGGTCTAATAGAATATCTAGAAGCTAATTAGAATCTCTAGGTTTAGGGTCTTAATCTAAATAGCTATATACTTTAAAGAAAAAGTTTTATACTACTATTATTTAGAAAAGCTTAGTATTAATAAAGTCTTTAATATCTTCTTTATCCTCTACTTCCTTCTAATTAGATAGTCCTAGAGGTTTTCTTAAAAGACTATTAGCTATAGAATTCTTCTTACCTAGAACATACTTAATCTTAAAGTTAAAGAGTCTAATCTAAGTTAGCTAATAAGTTATTATTACTAAAGGGATATTATTTACTATGCTATTAATCTAGGCTACTAAAACCTTTATATCTATCTCTAAGAGGAAATAAACTCTAAAGAGGTAGTTATAGAGGCGTTTTAGACTTATAAGAACTACCTACACCTTAAGCTTCCCTATATTATACTTAAGCTCTAGTCTATACTAGATACTACTTTTATATCTTATAACTATAAGTTTACTATTAATAATCTAACTAAGGGTATACCCCTATCCTTCTCTACTTATATTTATAGTAAGGATAATCTAACTAGTATTAGGCCTAAAGTTAAGGATAATTAGAACTAGGCTTAAAGTTAGATTAGACTTAAGGGTATCTATTACTAGCTTCTAATCTAAGCCCTAGGAGAATTTCTTAGTTTTTTATAGGAGACATATAAGTAGGAGGGCTACCTTAGTAAAATAGGGAACCTAAGACTTATAGAATATAATAATACCTAAGAATAATTAGACGTCCCTAACATCTCTATAAAGTTCCTATTCTAAAATCTTTAGAACTTTAGCTTAATCTAGGCGTCTTCCTAACGTCCTATAGAGATACCTAGTAATTACTATTAATTCCTAGTACTATTACGACTTTCCTCTTAAGATTATATATCCTAAGAGCTTTATGTTTATAAGAGTCTAATTAATATTATAGAGGTGTTTATATATAAATTAATAAATACCTAGGTATCCTAGAATTAGTTTATTATTATAGCATAAGTAGAGGCCCTTAATACCTATGTTATCTATAAAAGCCTTATAATAATTTAGAATTAGATTATAAAGGATTTAGGTAATAATATAGTAGAATTAAGTAATAGAGTTAGTAGCACCCTAGGGTAGGTAGTAGTATCTAAACAGACCTAATGGTATTATAAATATTATAAGATTACAGCTTTTCTTATCTAGAAGGATCTAATTATACCCTAAGAAGAAGTCTAGTAGTAAGATAAGCTAGTCTATAGTAAAATCTTTAGAGAACTTATCTACCCCTAGAGGTAACTACATATTATAAAGAGTAACCCTATTATATCTTATTACCAAATTAATAAGTTATAGGTCGCTATCTTTCTTTAGAACTAGAAACTAAGGGTTTCTATATACGCTATAGCCTTCTTTAATAATACCTCTAATTACCTATTTGTAGAGGACTTCTATAGCCTTAGGAACTAAGGCCTTAGGGATAGAGATCTCTTTTGCTTACTATACTTTATAGGGGATAGTCTTAATAACCTAAGGTAGTATAACTATTAGGTTAAGTATCCTATATTCTTTAAACTCCTAGGCTAATACAGCCTTATAGTTAACTAGGATTTACTCTAGTAGCTTAAGCTCTTCTAGCTAGAGGTAGAGATACTAATTAGTAATCTGTTTTAGCCTTTCTAGCGTAAGTTAGGAGCGCTCTTTAATATTAGAAAATTTTAGCGTAATTAGATCCCTATACAGCCTAGTAGACATAGTAAACTTTTCTCTAAGGGCTTTAATCTTCTTAACCTTCTAGTATAGGTTACTATCTAGAATAGACCTATTAGAGGGGTAGTTATCTATAGGGTGGATTTTTACTCCCTTTCTTTTATATATTATAAAGACTTTAGTAGTAGTAGTCTTCTTTATAGCGTATATAATCCTTTCCTTAGTTTGTTTTACTTATATAACTATAGTCTAAATTCTTTTCTAGAACTTCTAAGTCTCTAATTACCTTTATTACCTAGGCGGTATAGTCTTAGCTAATAGTAGTTTAGATGCTGTTTTTATATAGGAGTATCCCCCTATTATAGTTACTATCTAAGTAATTATAGCTATATAAGGTCTTATAAGATCTTCTACTATATAGGTTATTAAGACCTCTACTTCTTAGTTATTTAGAGTTACTAGGACTATATCTCTATCCTTATAGTCTAGGTCTAGGTAGTATTAAGGGCTAGTAGTAGTCCTAAGGCAGCTACTAGCACCTAGTTTTTTAACTCTTTATCCCTAGAGATTATCTATATATAGCCCTCTAGGTTAGGTAGTATATAGTTAAGCTTAGCTTCTATATTCCTCTAAATAACTCTAATAGGGATCTATATAAGAGTATTACTTATAGTAAAATTTATGCTAATTAGTCCTCTAGACTAACCTAAAGTTATCTAGCTGTCTATAATAAACAGAAGGCCTAGTAATAGTAGTTCTAAAACATAATCTTTATTAGTAATAAAGAAGTATAATTAGACCTTATACTTATTAATACAGACATCTATATAATAAAACCCCTTAAAGTATAAATCTACCTAATTAGTCCTATAGGTCTTTATTATAAGCGTTATATAGGTAAAGGGGATGTTAGCTCTCTTAATATATTATCTTATTAGGATATTAACCTATACTCCTATATCTAGAATACTACTAATTATTAGGGTATTAATTTCTCTATTAGGCTGTATTATTTTTACTTTAAGCTAAAGGTAAGCCTTTAATATAACTACCTCTAGTAGCTCTAAAGGGGGCGTAATATAGGCTACTCTTACTATCCTAGCTGCTAGGGGTTTTCCTACTTTAATAGCTTAGTTATATTCTCTAATTAGACCCTTAACGTCTAACTTTTAACTAGGCTTAGTTATAAGGTTAATTAGAGAAGACAGTACTAAGAGAAAAACCCCTTCTAGCTTAGTTACTTTATATCTATAGTCTTTTAGAGCATTTACTATAGCCTTATTAAACTTAGGCTATATTTAGCGTAGGAGTTTAGTAGGTAGAGAGACTAAGGCATTAAGTTTCTTTTCTATAAGGTAGTAAGCTTCCTAGGCGAAATCTAGCTTTTAGGGCTGTTTAGAAGAAAGAGTAGGTATATCCTTTAGCTTCTTAGAGGGAGGGGTAAGAACCCTAGTAGCTATATCTTTTAGGGTTTAAGGTTGCTAAAGAATAGTATATATAGGGGTAGTTATAGTTAGTTTAGAGGATAGAGTTAGATTATCTTAGTTAGTAATTTCTATAGTTTTAGGCTCTTTAAAAGCAACCCTTTTCTTACTTAGAATCTTAACTATAATATTTACTATAGGTTTTCTTAAGTTAACTATATATAAGCCCTATATATACTTTTAGGTTATAGTCTTAGGCATTTTTATAGGGTTACCTCTAGTAACTATAAAGACGTAAGAGGTATTAGACTAATTAGAAGGGGGAATAACTACTTAAAGGCACCTAACAGCTTAGGTAGTAGGTTCTAACTTAGAGAATATTACTTCTAGGAAGCTAGCTTAAGTTTACTAGGGTAATCCTATTTAGTAATTAAGGATCTCCTTAGCAATCTATTTAAGAATAGGGTTATTATAGAAGTTTAAAATATAGCTAAGTAATATAGTCTAATTAGTATATCCTTAGTTATAGCTTTTATTAAGAATAGCATAGGGAATAGTAGATATTAGTAAGCTACCTATTTATTACCTATATTTCTATAAACCTTAGACTAATAAGAGAAGCTAAGTATCTTTATCTATTATATACTACTTATATTCTCTAATCTAAGTATAAGAAGTAAAATAATAGTACTAACACTAGTCCTTTAGTCTACTAACCTATTTATATAGGTCTAATCTACCTATATTAACTAAGAAAACTTATACGCCTAGGTAAGAGTAGGCTAACTAGTAATAGATCTTTAGTTTAGTAAAGTCCTTAGCTAGATTAGGCTTAGTGCTAGAAGGCTTTATAATCTTAATGTTAATTAGGGTATGTTGCTATAGCTAAGGCTGCTAGTTCTACCTAGTTATCTATTTAGACTATCCTAAGGTAGACCTTAAAGTTGTTATCTAAGAATTAGAGGTAAAGAAAGGAGAGTACTCTTTCTTATAGGTAATTACATCTAGTAGGGTAGACTTAAACTTAAGATAACTAGTCTGTTAAATAAAGGCATTAAGAGTAATACCTAGCTTATCTATAGTATCCTTAATAGTTTCTTACCTAAATTACTTATATATAGTCTTAATTAGAGTTTAGTCTGTTATATTATAGAGCTTCTATTACTTTACTTATATAATAATGTTATTAATCTTAATAAATAGGTTCTAAGTAGTAGTAAGATCCTAATTAGAGATAATAGGTCTCTTAGTTACTTTCTTAATTTACTCTTCTTTATCTAGGAACTAATTAGCGTCTTATTATCTAAACTTAGTAAGAAGGTAGGCTTTTCTATTAGTCTAAGAGAGAGACCTAATAGTATCCTTAATAGGGGTCTAATAGTCCCTACCTATAGAATAGGTAACTAGGGTGCCTATATAGTAATAAGGGACTCTAGTAATCTTATATTAGTCCTTAAACTTCTCTAAGAACTTAATAATATTATTACCCTTAAAGACAGGAGATCTATCCTAGCTAGGCATAAGAAGCTTATAAAAGTTACAAATATTATTCTAATTAGTATATAGAACTAACTAAGTAGTAGGGGTAGCTAGGAGGTACTTTATAATAGCCTTTAGGAATCCTTCTATAGAGGGAGGGGTTATATAAGTAGTTACTAGGACTAATAGCTAAGGTATAGTAGTAGTTAAGGTTTTAGTTCTAAGTCTAATGTCTTACTAAGATAGGCCTTAGGTGTTACTAGTTCTAGTTACTAAGTTACTATTATTATCTAAATTAGAAGTAATTTATAGATCCTAGTAAACTATAAAGTTAGCCTTAGGAGACTTATACTAATTAGCCCTATCTTTAGGTAGAGTATTAGCTAGAGGAAGAGAGGAAGACCCTTTAGTTCTAAAAGATATATACTAGTTACTTATAGTTAGTATTAAAGTAGCGTTAAGTAATTCTAGAGAGTCTATAATTCTTATAATAGTTCTATAATTATTATTTTCTAAGTATTAGTAGGTAAGACTAGCTAAAGACTATCCTATAAGCTAAATTAAAGTTACTAAGATAGTTCCTATAGTCTAAACAAAGGATTTTCTATAGGAGATAGCTCTAATTAGATTTTCTATAGAGATTATTACTAATTTTCTATATAGAATTTTCTATCCTTAGGTAATATTATATAGCTACTTATATTATAGAGCCTATTAAGGGTTATAGGCATCTTAAGTATTACCTATTACTAAAATTAATATATAGAGTAGGGGTAACCTAATTAAGTACTACTTATATCTATTAAGTAATCTTTTCTTTAAGGTGTAATCCTTATTTTATATACTAAGGACTACCTAGAAAACCTAAAGGTTATCTATTACTAAAATTATTTTACTAAAATTGTTTTACTAGTATTATTTTACTTATACTATTACTAAATCTAAGTTTTTCTTATCTCTAAGTTTTTATTACTTACTATATTATCTATCTTAATAGTTACTCTAAAGGTGTTAGTAAAGAGGGAGGGAGGAAGAAGCTATAGGACGCTTAATTAGTAGTCTATACTCTATCTGTTTAGACTTATCTTTACTATTAATAACTCTATTTCTAGAAGGGGAGACTATTAAAAGCATATAGGGTGTAGTTTAGGACTTAGGTTATAGTAGAGCTATACAAAAGGACATAACAATACTACACTACTCTAAGCAACTTAGGTTCTATATCTAATCTAACATAAGGGAGATATAATCTATTTAGAGGTTTTAAGGTCTAAACAGATATATCACCCCCTAATTAGACATAGTAAAGATCTCCCTATCGCCTAAGTTACTATACTAAACTGTATTAATAAGGGTGTAAGGCTCTAGTTTAGAGTATGATTTTTAAAAGACAAATAAGTATGTAAAGAAGTATTTGTTTTTTTTCTCTAATCTAGGGTGTGCTATGTCTATCTAATTATACTCTCTTAATAGATACTTAAGTAAGTATCTATAACTTATAAATACTCTAAAGAAAACAAAAGAAAAGAAATTACTGCTTATTAACTTCTAAACAGTAAATGTAGTAACCCTAACCCTACTCTACTAGTAAAGTATATAATAGGTTTCCTACCTAGTTCTAACTTACTAGAGTAGATATAGGATGCTTTCTTATATAATATAATAGTATTTAGTCTTCCCTACCCTTACTATCTAGTTCTAACTTACTAGGTAATTATAGTAAGATTAGGGCTCTTAGTATAAGGTAATCCTCCTAGATTCCTAAGTCCTTATCTCTTTACTCTTACTAATCTATAATCGCATAAAGCAATTATATATAATTACCTAAGCAACTACTAATTAGTATTAAATAGACTCTCTCCTATCTATAAGAGTCCCTTATATATAAGGGGGTAAACAAAATATAGGGTAAACTAAAGATATATTATCTATAACTATCCTTTCTAACTATAAGATAGCTACTATATAATGGTTATGTACTTAGTTATAAGGCTTAAGTTAGTTTGGTCTGAGTTATATACTAGTTTATACCTAAGGTCTAAGTCTCTAATCTAATAGCCTTTGTTCTTTATGCGTGACTTAAGGGTTTGCCGTACGGTCATATAAGATTGCTATTCTAACAACTAGCCTTATATTATAGTCTTTAATATATTATAACCTATACTTATTAGTAAGAGTACCTTTACTAATTACTTACTTCAATATCTTATATCTATTCTTTAAATATAGGCTCTATTAATACTTATACTTTTACTTAATATATTTAGTAGTAAGTATTACCTTATTAAAGTAGTCTTTATATAGTAAAAAGTATATAAGATAGGATAGTATTTTAGCCTTACTTTCTTATATCTTCTTTACTAGCTAAGTAAGTATAATATCTTTACGTATAGGCTAGATACCTACTTTTTTAAACCTATTTATAATATTTCTCTTTATAAAGGCTATATTTATTATAATTATAAGGCTACTAATAAAGTTACCTTAAGTAAATATAAGGTTACTATCTTATATATAGTTATAAAGTACTTACTATTAGGCCTTCTTAAATAGTTAGAAAACGCTAATATCTATTAGCTAAAAAGATAGGTAATATAAAGTAGAAAAAACCTAATAATAATATTATAGTTAATATAGTATTTTATAAGCTCTATACTTATATAGCTAGTAAAGCTATTAAGAAGGAGTATATAATATAGCTACTTAGATTCTTTTATAGTATAGTAATAATTATAGTATAGCCTATACCTAGTAGTTAACTACTTATTAGGTAGGTTATATATAAAGGTATAACTACTATAGCTATATATATTAACTTTAAAATAGTTACTAAAGGAGTAACCTATATAGGTATACTTAGCTAAATATCTATATAACTTAGTATTAAAGTACTATATATAATTTATTATAGCCTCTTAGCCTAAGAAGCTAGTAGTTAAATAAGTAAAGTAGATACCTTTTTAGATCTAATAATCTACCTAAATAGTAACTAGCTATATTTTAAAGATTATATATACTAGTATACTATTACTAACTATATTACTATATCCTATAACTATATATAACTTTTAGTTAAATAGATTAATAACCTTAGGCTAGTAGTAGTACTATAGCTACTTAAGTATTATTATATAGACCTAGCTATTAATATAGCTAATATAATAGCTAGATTTATTAGTATTCTATATCTCTAAAGGCCTAATAGTATAGTTATTTATAGTAGCCTAAAAGTAGGTAAAAAAATTCTTAATAGGGGCTAAGTTAAGCTTTACGCCCTTCTAAAGGACCTCTACTAGCTTAATAGTTACTTAGCTCTCTAGCTCTAGGTAGTTAGTAAGCTAGCTCTAGATAAAGTAGTCTAAGTTAATAGCTAGCATACTATAGAGGCTATAGAGGTAGTTAGCTATCTCTTATACCTAGATTAGCTAGATTAGGAAGCTAACCTTATTAAGCTATATAATAAATACCCTAAGAGTTATATCTTTAGTATTAGTTAATAACTATAGTTAGCTACTATTAGATAGGCTAGCCTAGAGGTTACTACTAGCCTAGAGCTTCTAGAGGTATTAGTAAATTAAAGTATTAGATATACTATAGTCCTAAGTAAGTTACTATATAGTTAGTATAGTAGATACCTTCTTAGCTAGGTACTTAAGGCTAGCCTATTATTAGGTAGTAAAAAGTAACTCTATAGCCTTTTTAGTAGGAGTTATATACTTATTATATTAGTAAGGTATTTTTAGAATATATATATATTATAAGTAGAGTAGTTAGTTTATATTTATTAATAATAAGTCTAGATATTTAGTTATTTTTAGTAAGAATATAATAAAAAGAAAGATAAAATAGGGACAGGCTATAACCCCTCTTTTCCTTATGTAACCCCCCTTTTTTCGCCCACTCCGTAGGAGTAGGTGTTAACTTTACCAAAAAACCTACCCACGGGTACATCCACTCGTTAAATTCGCCTTCTACTTCTGTTGAGGCTAACTGTAAGTGGTAAAGCGATTACTAAAAACAGTCTAGGAGAAGCACTCAATAGGCTAACTCAAAGTCAAGTGGAAGGCGAATTTAACGAGTATGTACTAAGTACGGTAGGATGACGGGAAGGGCGGAAGGGTAGAGACATAGCGGTATGCCGCGCAGCGGGCCGCGCTCCTTGGCTGTGCTAGTCTCGATAGATGTCACGATGTGATTTGGGGTGCGTCACATAAATGCGATATAGGGCGTTAATTGCTGCTCGCGATTAACGGCGTCGTTTTTTTCGCGAGAATAGATTTATCGTCGGTAATATCTAGCCTCCACGCCGACTGGCGAGGCGTAGCGGAAGCGGATTTTTTACGCACATCGGATCGGATTCTAGTTGACTTCGTCAGGGCGGAGTCAGGGACCCCCGCCCGCATGGCCAGCCGCCCCCCCAAAGACCATACATACCCTTGCCCACGGACATCGAAACAAGTGCTAAGATGGGTGACGTTGTAATTTGAACGGGTTTAAGACAGACTCTTGAATCCCGTGGTCGGGCCAGTGTCAGGGTACTGATATATAAAGATGCTTCAGTAGCCTCTCTCCCCTTTCGAGTCATCAGCATTGCATTCTGCCAGACTCTATCATTTGTTCCATAGAAACCCAAAAGGCTTTTAGAGGCTGTTTGATATTTAACGATTCATTACTAGTTCAGGCTCCCCACCTAACACACTAAAAGCGGCTCACTTGCAACACTGTATCAACAATGGAGATCCATTTTGGGGAATGGAAGCTTTCGCACTTTATTCTCTGGCCCTTAGTGATAGTCTCACTTGTAAGATCTCTCTCTTATTTATATCCTCCCATACATCACAATTCTCTGTAGCCTATCAAGTATGTACTCAAGCGTCTGATGCTAACCCCCACTAGGGCCTCGCCAGCATCCTGCTTAGGATACTTTATAACGTCACCCTCCACCCCCTCTCCAAGTATCCAGGCCCCAAGCTCTGGGCAGCGACCCGCATCCCCTACGCCCTCATGATTATCCGCGGCGACCCTCATACGACTATTCTTGACCTCCACCGGCGCTATAATGCCGACATTATCCGCGTCGCCCCCGATGAGCTCTCCTTCCAGCACCCTGACGCCTGGAAGGACATTATGGGCCACCGCGGTAAGGGGGTCGAGGAGAACGATAAGGACCCGTACATTATCGATGAGGTTCGCAACCACATCATTGCGGGCGAGCGCCATGATCACACACGCTACCGCCGCATCCTCTCCCACAGCTTCTCCGCCCGCAGCATGCAGGAGCAGCAGCCTCTTATTATAGGCTATGTTAACCTCCTCCTCGAGCGCCTCCACAGCATCGCCGGCCAGGGCCCTGTTAACATGGTATCGTGGTATAACTTCACCACCTTTGATGTTATTGGTGACCTCGCCTTCGGCCAGTCTTTCGGCTGCCTTGAAAAATCCGGCTACCATCCCTGGGTCTCCCTTATATTTAATAACTCTAAGATGAGAGTTATGATGAATACGGCCCGGAGATTTGGGCCCCTCGCGTCGCTACTCAAAAAGCTTGTGCCTAGGTCTGTTGTTGAGAAGGGCAAGGCGCATAATGCCCTCGTCCGCGAAAGGGTCAACCAACGGATGGCGCTTAACACGCCACGGCCCGACTTTGCTGAAGCCATGATAAGAAGGAAGGGAAGCGAGGTAAGTAGAATCTAATCCTCCTGCTTCTGGTTAAACCGTTTGAGTTCCTCTTTGAATACCAGAGGGGGAAAAGGTTATTAAAAGAAAAAGAAAAAAAGGAACTAATTTTACCCCCCTCCCCTTCTGCAGTCCCTAAGCCAGGAAGAGATATACGAGAACTCCGGCGTCCTTATTGTCGCTGGCTCTGAGACAACAGCTACAGCACTCTCTGGCGCCACCTACTTCCTAACTGCCAACCCAGACACCTTAGCCCGGCTTAGTAATGAAATCCGCAGCAGCTTCACAAGCGAGGATGAGATTAACCTCCTGAGCACCGCTAAGCTTGACTACCTTAACGCTGTTATTGAGGAGTCCCTGAGGATGTACCCCCCGGTCCCTGGCGCCAGGCCGCGGGTAACGCCCCCAGAGGGGGCTGAGATCCTCGGGCAATGGATCCCAGGCAACGTAAGTACCATCACAAGTTCCTCAACTTATTGTGCCCCTTGACGGCTAACACGTGAGAAAACAACCAATAGACAACAGTGGGAATCGGGCAATGGGCCATGTTCCATAACGAGAAGCTCTTCTCACGACCCTTTGAGTTCCATCCGGAGCGATTCCTCGGCGACCCAGCCTTCGCCGGTGACAGCCTCGACGCCCTCAAGCCTTTCCACATCGGGCCCCGCAACTGCCTCGGCATGAACCTCGCCTACGCTGAGATGCGCGTTATCCTATCCCGCGTTGTCTGGGCGTTCGACATGCGCCTTGAGGCTGGGAGCCGCGGATGGGACCAAAACCAAACCAACCATACCCTCTGGGACAAGCCGCCGCTCATGATCCACTTGACGCCGAGGAAATCGTCGTGATGGGGCAGTCGTCAGTACCTTTGGCAAGGGAATTGACGGCGAGGAAGTTGGGGCCCGAGGTTTGGGCTGGGATGCGCAAAGAAGATAAGATTGAGAGTATCAATCCCAGGGCTAATCCGCTTCCTACCTTGCAGCGTACGAGCTGGCTTGTTCATCACGTCCCTCGTCGTTCGTTCAGGTATAGCGATATAGCATAATGCGGACCGCTTTCATAGATGTAAATATCACGTTCATAGCATCTGGTTGTTGGATTTTCAGTTTATTAAAATCACCGGCACAGTCAAGGGTTAGCTATCAATGCCATTCAAACATGAAGACTGGTAAGTCAACGGGACCAAACACCTGTAAATTCGATGGTCATTGTAGACAGTCCAAAGCGCCAGTCTAGTACAGGGCTAAGGGCTAAGGATGATGGTGTTCAACATGCCCTGCTGGTTGGTCTGAACTGACGTCCCCCTAACAGTGACAAGCATCGCTGGCCGCAAGAGAGGGGGGATAGCAGCAAAGAACCCCCGACGGAATCCTCAACGAAGAGCTCTCCTTCGATGAAGAGACCTCATCTTTTCGTCCGAAGACGATTCCACTTCCGAAGCAGAATCATATACCAATGAAGCCATCGACGAGGTCAGCGGCCGACAAGAGAGCGAACCGAGCGTATATTCGCAGGATGGACCGATGGAACCCGTTTCAGACGCAGACAACGAACTCCAAGATACCAGCCAAGCTTCAGCACTCCACCAAGCGACAACAGCCTATCCAGCAACAATCTATCTCTCACATTCTCTTGCTACCATAGGCTTGCCGAATTGATCATGTCAAGACCGAAGAGCTCCCACCATTGATGAGCAACGGGCTCCAAAAGGGCAAACAACCGGCTGAAGACGGATCTAAGAAGGATATGGAAAAGAGGAACACAGTTTAGAAAGACCCGCATAAGATTGACGATGATGATGATGATGATGAAGGCGACGATTCGGATGATCAAATTCTACTGTCAGAAATGCAGCTGTCACTTTGATAGGCGATTCTGCGACAACGAAAGAAACAAAAGCAGTCGAAACACTAGCAAGGGTCTTTCTTATAGTATGTTATGAGGCACGAGACCACAGCCTTGGGAGGATGTACTTTCTTGAATCCCAGTGTACTTCTATCTATCTTGTTGATAGCGTTAAGCCACTATTTCCGGCAAATCATTCAGCCAAACCCTAAGCCACATGTTCCCATCTTAACGCGGGCAAGCCGTTCACCCAATCATCTAAAGATCGGCGGGGCGTCATTAGCCCTATCGAGTTATGAACCTTATGGGAACCGCCTTTGTTCTCGGACCGTCTGCAGGCGCCACTTCTCTGTTGTCCGGACACGGCCCAAAGTATAAATTGGCGGAGTCCGACGACTCGCTCATCGCAGTGCCACCGCCCTTGAACCCCGCTCCTAACGTCGATTGAATCATTGTCGCGCAGACTCTTGACAAGGAAAATAACAATAGACCAAGATGGATTACAATGCGCTCTTCAGAGTTGACGGCATGGTGGCCGTTATCACCGGTGGAGGCACTGGTATGTCTCGCTGCGCTCCTCTTTCACAAACAAGGTATCCGTCGTGCTCACAACGCTTTTGCAAGGCATCGGCCTCGCCATGGCTAAAGCTCTCGCTACCCATGGCGCCGCGAAGGTGTATATCCTGGGACGGCGTCTTAATGTGCTTGAGGACGCCGCCAAGGGTCACCCGAATATAATCCCGCACCAGTGTGATGTCACCTCCAAGGAAGACCTCCAAGCTGCCGTCGACCGCGTCACTAAGGAAGTCGGATACGTCAACCTCGTCGTCGCTAACTCCGGCGTCGTCGGACCCTCGGTGCGCTACAATCCGTCCCTCTCAGTGTCGGAACTGCGCAAGGTCCTCTTCACCGACTTTTCCATGCAGGACATGACCGACGTCTTGCACGTCAACGTCACTGCCGCCTTCTTCACCATGTCGGCTTTCCTCGAGCTGCTTGATGCCGGGAACAAGAACGCGCTCAAAGGTGGCTTTGGCAAGCCCGACAAGGAAGGCAGCGATGTAGTAGCCATCCAGAGCCAAGTCATCTTCACCAGCAGCATTTCTGCCTACAGCCGACATTACGCTTCCTCGCCCCCGTACATGGCGAGCAAAGTAGCCATCATGCACATCACGAAGCACGCCAGTAGCCAGCTGGGCAGACTTGGCATTCGTGCCAACGGCCTGGCCCCTGGATGTAAGTCCCCCCCCATCCGATCCTATACAGAGACAACATATGGGCTTGTAGACGACTGAAAGGACTAATTCGTCTGAACTTTTCAGTATTTCCCTCAGACATAGCAGCGGGAATGATCGGTGACCGTAAGCCTGAGAACGAGGCGACTGATGACGAGAGGTTTATTCCTGCCCGCAGGTTCGGCGGAGACGAGGAAATGGCCGGCACTATCTTGTACCTTGCCGGTCGCTCTGGAAGCTACTGCAATGGTTCCATCATGGTTACCGACGGAGGTCGTTTGAGCCTCATGCCTGGTACGTACTAGAAATCATGATGCGTCTAGAGGAACAGGTTGCTATCCATGCAGGTGAATCACGTATTAGAATGTTGAAAAATAAAGGGACTCTTATAGCCTTCTAAGTAGCCTGTTGAATTTCATCACGTAGCTCAAAACCAACCCAAATTTCCCAACAACTGGATGTACGCAGCCGAACCTGGGTTTGGTATGATTAATGCATGGAACCTTGTACGAGTGTACTAGTATACACAGACTAGCTGTTCGTGAGCGTAACGAATACTTAAAACCATATCCAATATCAGAGAAAGCAGATGCAATAATGCCCTCAAACAAGCAGAATGCTCCTCAGGGTTCCCAGTTGACAAGACGCACGTCAATTTCAAGTTACAGACGGCCAAGGGTGGAAACCCAGGTACAGGCGGAGTGAGTCACCACTTCGAAACACGGGACAGCCAAAGTCTAACGCCTGGTTAGACAATAAGGATCAATAAACAAAAAGGCGACCCCTCCTTAGACACAAATCATGACAATTCCGACCTCACTGTCACTACAAGCGCAGAACCCTAAAACAGCATGGCGTCCATTCAAATCATGTCGGATCTTCACCTGAGCCACCAAGAATACAAAACCTATCACATCAAACCAGATGCACCATACCTCGCCCTGCTTGGAGACATCGGATGCGTCAGAGATGCTAGTTACATCGATTTTCTCGAGAGACAGCTCACTGCTTTCCGGATTGTTTTCCACGTTTTAGGAAATCATGAGCCTTACGGCTCCAGTTGGGACGATACCATAGAAAAGTTGCAATGCTTCCAAGAGATCAACCAAAGAAAGCGGGAACAAGACCCATCAGCCGGACTAGGAGAGTATGTTCTCATGTACCAGAGAGAGTACACGCTACCTGCCACCGATATCACTATACTTGGCTGCACGCTTTTCTCCTACGTGACCGACTCCAAGCTCACCGTAGTCAGCAACGGACTCAACGATTTCTGTGCGATTGATGACTGGACCGTCGAAGAGCACTGCCAAAGACACAATGAGGACCTGGCATGGCTCAATGCCAGAGTCAAGGCCACAGAACAAGACCCCCGTCGTGCCATCGTAATCCTCACGCATCACAGCCCGACTAAGGACAGCCGTGCCGTCGACCCATTGCATGTCAACAGCAACCTCCAGTCCGGCTTCTCAACAGACCTGCGCGGTCAGCTCTGTTGGGAGAACTCCCAGGTCAAGCTATGGGCGTTCGGCCATACGCATTACAACTGCGACTTTGTAGACGAAGAAACTGGAAAACGGGTCTATACGAACCAGAAAGGCTACTCGGCCGGGCTCTCGGCGGGATTCCGAGCGGGCGACGTGGCTCAGATAGGTTAGGTGCCGGGACAAAATGCAGGGTCCTGCGGTGACGCGTCAACCACACCGCGTTTTTGCTTTTACAATACGCCTGTAGATTCGAGACAAGCGAAGAAGGCTATCGATTAAAGCAAACCGAAGTAGATGAATCCAAAAACAGCATCACATCCTCAGTTTCTGGGATAAAGCCAGATTGCAGGTCATTTGACAATCGTTCAAGTCGGTAACTCATCAGGCAACGCGGGAACGAGCCACGATTCAGTGTAATTCCCAGCAGTTGTTGTGGTATATTATTCAGAAGTTCTCGAAATCATCCACTCGCGATATGAGCCTTGGACCAGGAGACGAAGTGCCCCCTTTTCCCCCCAGGTGTTGCCAGCTCCTCGTACTTGGTGGATGCACGCAGTAGTCGGTCAGATGTCCACTCTTGACTGGAGCGGCAGGGTGTTCGGTCTAGAACTGTGCGCGGCCGTGCTCACCGGTGCTATTCTGGGCTTCTGTCCCCCTTTTTCTCTCTCTTTACCCAAGGTCGCGGTTGCGGAGGAAATCGGGGAGACTGGTGGGTAACACTGGGGAAACATTGGGGGGACGTGGGATGAATCAGAGCCTGGGAATAAAGCTCTATCGAGAACTTTGAACCGAATGCCCGCAAGAGTCTTTTGCTATTATGCATCACGTAAACGTGGAGAAAAGGGGGGAAACTCTGGGGGGCATACACTTATTAGGGGAGTAATTCGGCGAAACTCCCTGAAGCCTGGAGAAATAAATATGGCGAATATTTGTGTGTTCACCTGTAGGGGCGCAGAATCCTCTAGAGCCAAGCCGTTGCTCTCCATTTATTATTTATTCTTTCCCCATCACACGACGTTGGAGTCGGTCCGTTGGCTTTAGCGAGGCGGCTCTTTCAAGGATAATTCCTACTTGGAATCGGTCCGTTCAAACTCCACCCTCGACTCCCATTTCATCCCGAACTGCGGGGAACGGGGGGTTGTCTGGCGCGTCCAATTTGGGGCCCCGACGCTCCGCGCCTGGCGGTCAACTCCCCGTCGGAGGAGCCGGGCAACTTGGTGGAGGTACAGCTACATCGCCGGAAGGCCCACGGGGTCTGAGACAGACAGTCATGTCTGACCAACGCATCGGGCAGAGCAGGAGAGAGAGGGGGCGATTGGGGAGAAAAGGAGGCATTCGGATCTGGAGAGGAGGTACAGGGAGCAAGCAGAGCGCCTACACCGCCGCAAACGCCAGCTGCTGGCGGCAGCGTCGATAGCTAGGTGAACGTCATGTCCACATCTTTCCGCATCAGACAATCCTTTCTCGACGGGGATCGCTAGGCCACGACGACGGGCACAGTCCGCATCATCGAACTGCGCGTGGCGCGTGTCCTCGAAGCAAGGCGTCTCGGCCGCTCAGCGTCGAGAGTTTTGGCGAAGCGCCTAGAACAGTGCCGCATAGCATATCTATCTGTCTTTACGGATACAGGGCTTCGTCGCAAGGTTGGCATTGACTCGCGTTGCGTACCATACGCAGAGTTATTCTGTAAGCATACTGACAAGCTGACAAGCACAACTGTGTCCGAGTGGGCTTGGAATGGGACTCGCAGTACTGGAACTTCGACCAACGTGGATTCCAGGTTGCGTTATGCAGGCTTGGCGAGTTGGCAGACCGACCATAGAAACGTTTCTTCTCCAATGAGAACGGCTCGGACGCTCCGTTGGTTGGCTGACTGACTCGCACGTGAGGGTCTTGGAACCGTTATTCCTTTTTTTATCTCCTATTACTTCTGGTATTTTCTCCAACTTCCAAGCGCTGTGTTTGCGTACACGCTCTGCCCCACGTAGCGCTCCCTGAGAACCTCGTTCGTTGCATTGCACCCGTGAGATGATCTATAATCGCAGTAGATGAAGGGGGAAAGTGAAAGTGGATATTCTGCCAGGACTTTGACTCCGTACGAAGTTTTCTCGGGTCCTCGCTGGGAGCTGACCTTGGCAGCAATGGCTTTTCTTGGCTGCGCAACTTGTTCCGTGTGCCAATGTTCGCCTACCCCTGCTTTCTCTTCGGCCTATGACGCCGGCCAAGCGGCCGATCTCCAAGCCTCACCCGTGATTCACCCAACCAATATTGGCCCAGTGAGCCCCATGGACAGGTGCATTTTCAGACCACCAACGCTTGCATGTCAAGAGAGAGCTGGAGAGTAAGAGAGGTTAATGGAGAGAAGACTGCAACCGTTACATGGTACCTTTTACTCATGCTGCCGATGAACTCGTCTCTGTCGCTCGGCCCACCTCAGCTCACAGCTCCATCTTACCATCCCCCCGTCCCGTCGATAGGCTACGGGTTCCACACTGTTGCAATGTGGGCTGTCACTTCACCCCCGGATTATCATTTTTGGGCCGTCGCGTGCGTGGCGTCTGTTGTCCCCAGAATCATTGTATCCGTACTCTGTATGGAATGGGATAGTTTGAGATGAGCATGGATCGTGTACATGTATGGATACACGCGGTACTTTTCCCGTCCTTCCCACACCTTGCTCTCGCCCCTACCACCTCCTTCACCCTTCCCAGTCCGCGCCCCAGAGACGAGAGTTGGTAGGACCGAGTCGGCCTCTGGGGTAACGTCATAGTAGCGTTCCCCGTCATTATACACGGGTCAGCAGACTTTGACTTGCAATCTTCTACGCGGTAGCGGCGCGGCACCGTATGTGGCTTGCGGTATAAAGCCATCGCGGTGCGTTTGTGAGTTTTCTAGAAACAGCCGTTCCCTGAGTCCCCCCCCCCCCCAGGTCCCACTCCTCGACTGGCCTTCAAAACACCTCCATTCCCCGTCTTACACCATCTCGTCTTTTGATAAGTTCTTCCCGCCGACCTGGATCATCGCGCCACCCGCATGGTACCTTGACCACCGACTATCTCTTCCCTCCTAACACAGTCGTCGAAGATCGGCAAAGTTCACCACACTTGCAACCATGGGTTTGGGCAAACTGTAAGCTGACCGTGCTGGCGACTTGCTCATCTGATAACTAATATCCCGTGTAGGTCAGTCCGTGTCAATGGCGCCGACTGTGGTGCCGAAGCTATCTTGCTTGGTGTCATCACCAGCATTGGTGGTTTCCTCTTCGGATACGACACGGGTCAGATCTCGTCCATGCTCCTCTTTACCGACTTTAAGAAACGATTTGCTACTGGTGCCGCTGGCCCGGATGGCGTCCCGACATGGGTGCCCACTACACAGTCGCTCATGGTCTCGCTCATGAGCATCGGTACCCTCATCGGCGCTCTCTCCGGTGCTTACACCGCCGACTGGTGGGGTAGACGAAGGAGTTTGAGCTTCGGCGTTGCTGTCTTCATCGTCGGCAACATTATTCAGATCACGGCGATGAACTCATGGGTTCACATGATGATGGGTCGCTTCGTCGCCGGTCTCGGCGTCGGTAACCTGTCCATCGGTGTTCCCATGTTCCAGTCCGAGTGCTCTCCCCGTGAAATTCGTGGCGCTGTCGTCGCTTCCTATCAACTCCTCATCACCTTCGGTATCCTGATTTCCAACTTGATCAACTTTGGCGTCCGCAACTTTCAAGAGTCTGACGCCTCGTGGCGCATTGTCATCGGCCTTGGTATTGGCTTTTCCCTGCCTCTGGGTCTGGGTATCCTTTTGGTCCCTGAATCTCCCCGTTGGCTTGCTGGTCGCCAGGACTGGGAAGGCGCACGCATGTCCATGGCCCGTCTACGTGGTTTGAAGGACGACCCCCACTGCGAGCTTGTCGAGAAGGATCTTCAGGAGATGTTCAAGGTTATCGAGGAGGAGTCCAAGACTGGCTACGGCACTTGGCTCGAATGCTTCACCGGATCATCTGGGATCCCCAAGACCGTTTACAGGACTCTGCTCGGAATATCGCTTCATTTTCTCCAGCAATGGACGGGGATCAACTTCTTCTTTTATTATGGAGCTACCGTTTTCCAGTCCGCTGGCATCGAAGACCCGATCATGATGCAGCTGATTCTCGGAGCTGTCAACGTCGCTTGCACCTTTTTTGGTCTGTACGCCGTTGAGAAGTACGGCAGACGGTGGCCTCTGTTCCTTGGCGCTGTCTGGCAGACCGCATGGCTCACCGTGTTCGCCTCTGTCGGCGTGGCTTTGCCTCCCGAAACCAACAGCGCGACTGGCATTGTCATGATTGTCTCTGCCTGCATGTTCATTGCCTCTTTTGCTAGTGTAAGCCTATGCACCCGTACACCCGTCGATTTCATGGCTTCTCATGCTGACCTGTTCAACAGACCTGGGGACCTATGTGTTGGTGCGTCATTGGCGAGACTTTCCCTCTTCGCACCAGAGCGAAGCAGGCGTCTCTTGCTACGGCCGGCAACTGGCTCGGAAACTTCCTCATCTCCTTCCTGACGCCCTATGCAACTGCCGGCATTGGATACGCTTACGGATTTGTGTTCGTGGGCTGCAACCTGGCTGGTGCCCTGCTTGTCTGGTTCTTCCTCTACGAGACCAAGACTTTGTCCCTCGAAAACGTCGACCGCATGTACAGCGACCCCAGCGTCAAACCCTACTCTTCTAGCAAGTGGGTGCCGCCAGGCTACATCACCCGCAAGCAGAAGGACAACTCGGCCTTCCAAAACGGTTCGGTGGACACCGCTAACACGGCTGTTGGTGGGACCCAGCACGAGAAGACGAGCGATGACGAGAGACCTTTCACGGAGCATCACCAGGCGATGGAGCCTTTGGCTAACAAGGTATAAATATGTCAAAAGCATGGAGGGAAATAGGAAGCATATGGTCTGCTTAGCCTATGGCGCTTAAACACCCGGATATGGTGTTATATCAATATAGCATACTGCATTATGATGACTTAAAAATGACTGGATATATAACCAGTGCTTTCTTGATTTTAATCTGCTTGTTTTCTCGCTTCGTGCTCATTCAGGTTTACGTCGCAGCCGGCGGCAACTTACCGTGTGGCATTGGGCTATCCATATTTATCGGTGATTTGCAGTTCACCTATTCTCGTGCTATAGGGATGATGCAGTGTGTTTCCGCGACTCACAAAGGGTGACAAGATCAAATATTGGCCAACTCTTGTTTTGCGCAACCATTCTTATTGACCTTCGCTATGCTGCTCTATAGTTGGATACATCAATAGACATCTATGAATGCAAGCAGATAACCTTACTGCACTTCGCCCGTACGCATGAAGATATTCGACGGTCTTTCGCGGTGCGCAAATTGTTCATCGACCTCGTACTCAATTTCTGGGCCATCCTGCTTGAAGCCCAGCTTCGAGTACACATGTCTACCCATGGTCGACGCCTCAAGCAGCAGTTCCAGCCCCCCACGTCGCTTGGCCTCCTCCAGACCCCACTGTACCAGCTTCTTGGCGATTCCCTTTCCTTGGAATTTGGGGTCTACGGCACACATGTCCAGCACGAAGACCGCCGGCTCGTCTGACGTAGCCTTCTCGCGGATGACCTCCTCCCGGCGTTTGTGGAGAGACGCCATGCACGCCGCGGCATAGCGTTGCTCGGCCTCATTACCGGGGAAGGTAGCCTCGAGGTTGAGTTCCTTGATCAGGTCCTTCGGGGGCGGATCGCCGTGGCCATCAACCGCAGACTGCTGCACCCAGATGGCCATGCCTGCGATTATCCGCTGATCGGGCTGACCGGGGTCCGGCAGGGTGGCCTTGAGGAAGATGGTGTTCGGCTCGCCCTTGTTGTTCTTGGTCACGGAGCCGTGCCGCTTAGCCATTGATGAGGCTTGCTTGGCAAGGCCTTCGGGGGTGTCCCAGCCGGGGTTCATGGATGTAAAGACACCATCATGGACTTGGTGACCGAAGGCGTTACTGACGACCTCGGCGACTTGGGTGAAGTCGTCGGGCTGCAAGATGACTTCGATCCGCACGTCGGAGATGGTTTCCATGGTTGCTGCGGGGAACTTGTCGTTCGAGGTGGTTGTAAATCAGTGGCGGTGTCAGGAGGTTAGTCCTAGGATATTTGGACGGTATGAGATGCGATCTTTAGGTTTGATAACCGATCTGAACAAGTGTCGTGATAAACGAGTGGGGATGGAGGCAGTGTTACCAGGTTCACGCCATTCATTCTTAAAGAATGTCGGCCGAAGCTAACCCTGCCCGAGGCATGAATCGCCCTGTTCTTATCGGAAATGGCCCACTGAACTCCGCATATCGGAGATTGTGGACACTAAGAGACTCATTAACTGAGTGACTTGATGCTAGCCTAGAAAATAAAAAATAAAAATAAAAATGGATTGTATTCGACAAACAGCGGCGCTCGATGATGGGCTTAGGCGGCGCTAGGGGAAAGGCCGCTAACCCTTGGGGTTAATGGAGAAGGTTAGATTGACGATAGTTGTTGGACATTTTCGCGAACGAGCAGATTAACGTGCAGTTAGACGGCAAAGTGTCTCATAGATGAACCTGTAAAATAGTAGTGGCTCCCTGCATCTTCCGCTAGAACACCATTTCAAGTAACCCAATATGGACGTTACAGCAGAAATAAGGTCTTCGGTGGTGTTCACTCTACGTTACCAGCCTCTAACTTGTCGTCAATGAAACCAAATACTAACATAGAAGTTACCAGGGAGCAATGTTGAAAAGTGCCAATTTCCAGTTGATGTGCTTTGAACAACAGTATATCAAAGTCAAAATCATAATCGTACAATACAAACAGAACCATGATATCCCATTCAAGCAGAGCTAACACTGAGTGAGTGTCTTGACAACTTCAGTACAAACCGCATCAATATCTTATCATCAAGCAGAGGCCACAGCAAATTTCCTGACAACTTGGCATTGAAGAGCAGTGCCATTTATAACAAGCTTGCAACGTTCGCGAAAGAGCAATAGACATTACGCGAGACCACATGACATTGAATCATCTTCATGGGATGGTAACACGACGTTGAGGTATTGTCTTTTGGGCGTTATATTGTATCAATCGCACTGAATGGCCAGCTATGGCTTCATTACGACGTTTCTCTCTTCAAGAGTGTCGATGGTTCCTTGCCACTGAACCGGCCTCTTGAAACGACCAGAACAGAGAAGCTTCACGTCCAGTTGAACACACTCCGATTTTGGGTAAACAACCAAGATGAATAGGAACAGACACTCTACTTGACAAAGTCTTCTCATTGCCTCAAGGCATCGTTCATTTACCCATCGTAAAGTTCTTGAGACACATCTATCTGATTAGTATTGTATTCTTTCGCACCACATTTTCCCCGCCGTGCTTTGAAAGAGTATAGCCCAGAGAATAGCCCCCAGTGCCACTGGTACGGAGGCTCCCTGTAAGTCGGCCGAGTTTCCCAACACTTTCATCCATACAACCCAGAATGCTGCTGTAGGCAAGATGAAACAAAGAAAGGAATACACAACAAAACCCCAGAAATTCGGCAGCTCGAAGGATGAGAGCCCAAAGGCTACTTCGTAATCCACGTCTTCTGGCATCCATTCTTCGAACCTCTTTGGTACTCGCGATAGGAGCTCAGGCACGCACTCATGTCTCGGCTTCCGCCCCCGTTCCAAGTCATTCCTCCGTTTCTTTGTGGTCGTGCAATGATGAGTCCATTTGGACTGAGCGCAATCTGGTTGACAATCATAACAGTGACTGAAGAACAATATTTGTGATATTGGAGGTGATCCCTTGCCCACAGGGCTGAAGTCGTAATTGATATCGATTGGTGCCTCGGGCAAGTAGGTTGAACGCGCGCAACCGTTTGATGTTGACGTGTAATTTCCATTCAGGTGTTCAAACTTAAGTAAAGCGTGAGTCCAACGAAAACAGTAAGAGGAACAGCGTATCCAGTGGCTCAGGGGAAGACTAACCTTATCGAATGACCAGTGATGGAACCGGTATATAGAGAAGTGTGCCTTAATCCACCCACGACGTTGTCGATAGACCATCAACAAGGTATTCAAAAACTGGTTGTCTGTCAAGAAGACCCCAACATCAATGTTTTCGTGAGGAAAAGATCCCGGTTTGACCACGACAAAGCGTCCTTTGCGTTTCAGTTCTTTACCGTCTCCAGGGTCGTCATCTTCTGAACTCTCCTCGCCTGTGGAGTCAGCAGATTTATTATCAGAGGGTGGCTTTTCATCTTGCACCGGGTTATTGGGTGATTCCTGTGTATATCCGTTGCGGTCTGAATGATCGTGGGATTTTGCCTCTGTTCCAAAGTGTCTTTGAATGTTAACGGCATCGTCTTGGTTCGGTCCCAGTACCGTTCCTTCGAGTACTTCATAGGGCCTGGACGGGACCAGAAAAGCATCGGTGTTGTGCAAGGCAGAGATAGATTCTAGAGGTTCGAAATCGTCCGCCTTCCTTTTCGTCAACTCTTTTGTCCATGTTGTGATTATTTCTGATAAGAAATCAACCAGAGCAGAAATCTCGAGAGATGTTTCGGTAGGAACTATGTCTCTATGCTCTTTCCCATTGCACTGTATCAATCATTAGTTGCGCCATGTCTTCCCATCCGGGTCATTCACTCACATGAGCGCACTTCCAAGACAACCAGGCCTCGTGAGCGCTAATTTGCGGCAGGGGTGGCATCATAGGCCACCAAGCCCATTTCCTGCCTGTTGTTGTCTCCCACGCGTGCTGTATAGAATTGATGACAGAGCCTTCATTTTGGGTTCCCATTTGAATGGTGTGGATATCAGAAACTTGTCTGGACCTAAGATACTCCAAAGCCTGTTCAAAGCTGCGTGGGGCATTCCCACATGCGGCAAAGTGTTTGTAAACATCGGGTGGGCTGGGGTAAAGCTCGAATGCCGATCGGTCATTGAATTGACGAGACTGCAACATGATACATGTAGTAGCTTCAGCGCAGCCACTACTCAGCACATTCATCCATGTGGTAGAACTGGGACGGGCCCCAGCATCAAGAAGAGATTGCATCCAGTCAGCGTTGCCTTGCGCCGCAACAATGTCAAGGGCCGTGTTGCCGAATCTATCTTTGGCGTTCACCTGGATGCCCTCAGAGACAAGAAGATGCGCGATGTTCATTTCTCCTCTGCGTGCGGCTCGGTGAAGACAAGTGTCGCCTCTGTGATCTCTCCGGTTGACTCTAGCCCCTCGCTCAAACAACAATCGGAGAACCTCAAGTCTCTGACGCTCGTGGACTGGAACTTCAACATGTTTGTGATTGGTCAAAACATGGTGAATCGCAGTCTTCCCTCTTCGTGACGCGTTCGCAGAAATGCCAGCATCTAGGAAGAGCCTGACAGCAGTTGCAGAAGACGCTTGGCAGGCATCAAGAAAGGCATCTTCAGACAAAACTGGACACAAGTTGAAAAGTAACTGGGATCCACTACCCCAGCCAGCTTGGCAAGCGTATCGTAGAGGACTGTTGTTGGCCCCCTTGACGGGGGCAATAGAAGACCCCTTCTCGAGCAGAGTCGTAACGATTGCCTTGTGGTTGAAAGAAGCTGCAGCATGAAGAGCCTTGTTTGCGTCCACGCTGTCTTTAAAACCAGCTTTTGTGTCAATCAACCATTCAAGCACATTCCGGGAGCCTGTCTGAGCAGCCAGGCTGAGAAATTCGAAGCCTTCTAGCGTTGCGCCGTGGTTGAGCAAGAGTGTAAGCATATCAATGTCGTTATGGGAGACAGCAATGGCCATTGGGCTCATCGCTTTACACCATCTGGCACGATGATTCGTAAGCCTTGTTTCCCTCATAGATAGAGCTGGTAGTTTCCATGATTTGTTGATCATTGTAGCAGCGCCTGTCTCCAAAAGCAGTCGGACAATTTCAAGCCGACCCAACCTCGCCGCTGTTGCAAGTGGACCAGCTGTACCCCCGGACAGCATTTGCAACGGGAGGGCTGGCCCTGCGGTTGGTCGAGCAAAGGCTAGAGTGAGGGTTTGGGCAATTGTCTGGTGACCCCTTTCAATGGCGTGAACCAAAGCGCGAGCGCTGTGTTTTGGTTGATTGCCATATCCTGGATGGCGGCTGAGCAAAAGATCGACAACGGACTCATGCCCGCTCCACGATGCAGCCATCAGCGGCGTCCACTCTTCTCCTTTGGGAGTAATCTCATCTGGCTTCATTGCCCTCCTCTGAAGTAAGTCGACGATTTCAGACTGATTGCCCAGAAATGACAAAACAATCCCCTCTGTTGGGTATGCAGGAAATCTTCGAAGCTCCCAGTCTTCTTTGAACTGATTCGTCCACCAAGTCCCGAACCATGTCTGCAGAAGCTGGGACTTTGGACTACAGAAACTGTCCATAAGGTTATGTTCGTGAACATCAGATTGAACCGTGGCTACATGTATATGGTCATGCCAATAAGCCGCTGCGTACGATAGGAATGGGAGCTCATCTTTAGTCTTTCTCCTGGTGGTCCAAAAGGAAGAGTTATGCGAAGAGTATTCATATCGACCGCAAGAGATCAAATACTGTTGACATAACCTTCCCAAACGCTCGTTGACATTCATCTTGTAGTTTTTCCGGAAGAATCGTTTGGAGACTGCAGTTGGAGCAGAGTCCGACTTCAGATACTCCTTCACTGATTGATGAGCGAAGTAGACAGTCGAATCCCGAACCTCAATCAAGCCGCTTCTGAAAATGCAACGGAGCGCCTCCGTATCTAAGTCGACCTGCTTGCTTGGAAATTCAAAGTCCAATGTGACGATTGCTGGCTTCTGAGGTATAACACCTCGGGAAAATGCCGAGACCGCGCGGAGCTCAGAAACACTGAGTGGCCTTCGAGCATAGGTGATCCACTCCAGCATATTAAGAGCCTTTGACCTCTTTCTTCCATCTTTGGCGTTTATTGACTGAAGGAGCGAGCCATATAGGTCATCCGGATTCGTCGGAAGTGTCGTGAGCCAAGCTAGAAGCGTGTCCCTGGTGCATGGCCTTCGCGAGTAGGAGTCGAGTGTTTTGACGACAATACTAGCCCAAAGGAATACTCCGGCGGTCTCTTTTGCGCATATCAGCTGTCTTGCAATAGGCAACAACAACGCAAGTTGTTTGTCGTTGAATGCGAATGGGCTAAAACTAGATCTCATGACCGCTTGGAAATCTTTTTCAAGACCCGAAGCTGCTACGGCGTCGGAAGAAAGACTGATCTGCTCAGCAACGCGGTCCTCGCCGTCATGTAAAAGGACTTGCTGACGAGATGTCGCCAAAATCTTCAATGTCGGCGAAAGGCCACGGCAAACACAGCCTCCCTCGCTGGCGCAAGAAGCAGGCAGGTCAGATCTCGACGTCTTGCGGTCCAACAATGCGTCAATGAGACTTGTGCGTACATTTTGGTCACACTCGTCCAGTCCGTCTATCACGAGCAAGGTTCGTCTGTGTCTAGCAATCTCCCGAAGGGAATTGGCCAACAAGAGGGACATGCCATCTTGCCATCGGCGCTTTTGTCTGACGGGTGGAGGGACATATTTCAGAAGCGATGGTTGAACTGTCAGGATCTGATGTAATAGGGAGCGAAGAACGCTCTCTGAAGTTCGAGGCGGAGCGGCATAGTCGCAGAAGAAAGAGGCTATCGCAAATGACCGATGTGAGAGCAACTCGAATCCACCCCCTGTGGGGATATGATCATTACTTCTTGGAGATAATGAAAGCGATATGTGCCTCGCTAATGTCGTTTTGCCGCAGCCTGGCTTTCCACTTATCCACAGAGTCGTGTGTCGCTTTGACTGGAGCCACGAGCTCAAAGATGGATGAGTCCATATCCAATTGAACGTCCCCTTTGCGGGGCTTTGGATGTTGGACTCCCCGGACCTGAGGTCCAGAGGATACAGAAGTTGAAGCCATTTTAGATCCTGAACTTCTAAATCGTGGCGAATTGGGTCTGTTATGTTTTTAGGTAAGTATCAAATTTAGAATTACTGGTTGGTGGAAGCCGCAACATGAGCTCAAGCTTACCTGATTGTGCAATCCACTCAAAGATCCATGCTAACTGATTCTTGACGATGCAATAGTTTGGATCTGACAAACTTTGAAAGCTCCATAAGTCATGGTTCGATGCTGCTAGTCTGACGACAGACTCTTGTTCCCCAGATAGCCCTAGAATGGCATTGCTTTTTGGTACTGCCTTTTGTCTGTGTTAGGCGTTATCTGTGTTGATCATGTGGAGAAATGGGTTGGAACTTACGAGTGAAGAAGCTTGCCCATGAAAGACAACAGAACGTAGGCGATGGGCGTATCCTTTGACCCATTTTGCGTTAAACCTTTCAACGGAGCTAAGAACTGGGTCTCCACACCTGTCTTTCAAAATATGGGTGTCATTCTGTGAATCTGGTAGTTGGGAGGGATTGGTGAGTGAAAGCTGGATGGCGAAGATGGTGACCAGACTTTCCAGTGACATGCCTGGAGACTGGGTCATTTGCGGTGTGCCGAAGAAGGTGGCCCCTCGAGTAGCCGTACTGATGAAGGTGTATCGAGGATCCTCTTGAGCCTTTATCAACGCATATTTGACCAAAATGCCACCAAGTCCATGGGAAAGAAAGACGATGGGCCGCAACGGTTCCTCCCGTCTCACATCGACGATGAGATTGAGGATGTTGAAGGCGGTAGTGGTTAGCCGGGACTTCGAGAAACCGGGTTGGAATGTGAATTGAGGGTCGTAGTCGAAAAAGAGGACCCTAGAGTTGGGAAAGTCGCTTGGAAGCATGTCTCTATACCACTGGCCATGGCTTTTTTGTATCCCAGCTGAGGTAAGGGCGTTGTTTGGAGAGGCGTTCAACCCTGGGACGACGATAAAGCTAAAACCATACTTTGTTAGACAATCGTCAGAGTAGAGTGGCGAAGAAAGAACCTACTCTACCCTCTCTACAATCGGGAAAACACTTTGGAGGTCTCTTGGTCTCTCCGGGTCTGGATAAAGCTGAAAAAGCGCCTGAGCGAGAAGAATTAGCACATTTGACGCGATAGCATTTTCTATAAGGCTGAATCGTACCATTTATGCTAAAAACCGATAGTAAAGGGCATCTTGATATTCAGTCGAGTATATCAGACATGGAAATCGATGTAGCATCTGCGTCAGTTGAGGACAGAGTAAATAGACTCAGACATCCACATAAGATAGCACACGCGAAACTAGGAGGGAACATGTTCAAATAAAAGATTAATATCGGTTGAACAGGACGGTCAAGCTGAATTCGCCACCGGTTTGCGTCATGCTGTTCTCTTGTTGACCAAAAGTGCAACGCTCTCGTTAGGCGTACATGCTCGTTCGTACCCCAATTCGGGCGCGGCCGATACATGCGGCGAATTCGTACATGCACGACACATATCATCCTCATCTCCCTTGCGTTGCAGGAAGTCGGATAGGCAGCCATCTTTCGGGCTGCAAAGGTACCATCTGCAGCATTTGTGTGGGAGAAAAGCCTTGCTCCAACCTTGCACGACTCGTTTTTCAGTAGTACTCTTCTCGGGACCAATGACGCTCCCCAAATCACGAGATATGTCACAGGACTGTCACAAGGCGGACAAGAAGGAGGAGAGGTGATCGTCCGTGAGGGAGTAGGTAATTTTTCCACTTGCCCTTCGAAGCAAGCCATGCCGGGGTTGATGTCTTGGACGCCTTCTCCTTGGGAGATTCTGATTAGCTGAGCCAGCATGCATAGCCGCCAATGGAATGCTTGGCAGCGCACCTAGAGGCCTTTTGAACATTTGTTGTCGCCACGAGGTGACGAAGATGCTGAGGCTTAGCCAGAGGAATGCTGCCAAAAGGACAACCTTGACGTCTTTGGTCGTCTGTGTTACTTACGGATATTCAGTACCCTGGGAAGTAATCACGGGGTTTTCTCATCTATCGCAGTGGATGACGTATGAGGTGCGCAAGAACAAGCCTGTGATGAGCCAATATTTAGGATAGCCACTCTAAGCGGTCTGGTAAAAAGGCCCTTCGTAACAAGTTTTGCGCAAATAGCTATTCACTAGGCAATTTAGGTAGCGGCCTAGGAAGACCAGGGAAAGCCTTCCCCCGTACCCTGAATCCTGGGATCAGTCAGCCAACATCGCCGGTTGACAACCCTTCAACCCGGGAATAATACAGAGAGGACCGTTTCCCCTAATCGCTGCTGCTTGCGGCGTTGCTATTGAGTCTAAAGCTGCGTTTTGAACAAAGGAACGACAAGGTAATGTATCTCAATCCGCTGAAAGGGCTATCAGACCGCCTGGGCGTCTGACGCGCTGGGATTTGCGCAGGGAGCTGTCAACAAGCCCGGAACACGGTGAGCATATACGGCCTACTTGAACGGGTGCGTTGCATGGTAAAACAGCAGTTCGGTTCCCTCAGCTGAAAGAGGCCCAGGTGAACATCCTCAACGAAAGCTCGCGGGACGCGGGCGCACGCGGCTGCCGATGATAGAGTCCATTCTAGAGTGTACGAAAATAGCGCCCAAATAGCGCCCATTTTCTACGTATAAAAAAAACCCCCCGGTCCAGCTTGACTGACAAAATATTTGGGGGAAAAATCGAAAAAACATGAAAAGGAATACAGGCCGCTCGCACCAGCTTCCTCAACTATTTCCGGACACGTACACATACATCAGTAACCCTCCTTCTTGTTCACTAGGTTGACGAGTTTCTTGCCCTCGCTCAGCCTCTCCAGGTTCAGGTCGAGGATGCCGAGGACGCGGTCCTGGTAGCTCGCCGACATGCCGCTGATGTGCGGGGTGACGAGCAGGTTCTTGGCGTTCCACAGCGGGTGGCCGTCGGGCAGGGGCTCCGGGTCGGTGACGTCGAGGGCAGCGCCGCGGACGGTGCCGGCGTCGAGGGCGGCGATGAGGTCGTCCGTGTTGATGATGGGGCCCCGGGCGATGTTGGAGATGAAGGTGCGCCTTTCGGCCAGCAGGGCGAGCTCGGGCGCCGCGAGCAGGTGGCTCGTCTTGTCCGTCAGCGGGGTGGCGACGACGAGCAGGTCGAGGCCGGAGGCGAGAAAGGCGTGCAGGTCGGCCTTGGAGGCGCCCGAGAACCAGGCGGACGGGAACTCGCCCTCCGGGTCGCCGAGGCCGGGAGGCGTGTATCCGTGGTCGCGCCGCGACTCGGGCGTCGGCCGCGGGTGCAGGGTGTAGGCGTGGACCTTGAAGCCGAGGGCCGTGGCGACGCGGGCGGTCTGTCGGCCGATGCTGCCGTAGCCGAGGATTCCTCTTGTAGGAATGTGTGAGATTGGGAGGCACGGGATCTGGAATTGGGGGGGGCGGGTTCGATGCTCACATTGTGCGGCCGACGGCGTCTTCGACAGTCTCATTGCCGCGCTGCCAGTGGCCGGCGCGATATTTGTCAATGTACTTGGGAACTGCATGTGCGTCAGGTTGGTTCAGCGCCGAGTCTCACACACACTTTGCCCCTTTCTCTTCCCCTGTCAAAAGTGACTTACGGTGATGCTGGAATGAGAGATATGTTGCGATGATCCACTCTGAGATCTGAGGTCTGCGCCCGACAGTCAGCAAAGATAACCCCCTCCCTTCATGAACAATCAGTAAAGGATGGCCTCACCCGTGAACGCCGTTGGCCGTGCAAAAGCTCACGTCCGTGTCCTTGAACAGGGGGTCCTTGAGGATGTGGTTGGCGCCGGCGCTCTGCAGCTGGACGTACTGCAGCTTGGGGGCCTCGTCGATGGTGGGCAGGGCGCTGCCGGTCAGCAGGATGGTCACATCCTTCCACTCGTCCGGGTTGAAGCCGGCGCCGGGCTTCCTGTCGGCCCAGCCCAGCTCGTGGTGCACGACGGCGAGGCCCGGGTACTCGGACCTCAGCTTGTCGAGGTAGGCCTGCGGTGGCGTCCACTGCGAGAGGATGAGGAGCTTGTGACCCTTGAGGGTTTTGTTTGGAGGCGGGAGGAGCATGATCATTGACGCGAATGGGGAAAGGGGGGAGAGTTGGTGTTTGTATGATGTTGTTGAGGTAGTCTCGTGAAAAGGAGGGAAGCAAATACGCTGGATGAGATATTATGTGTGTATGTGTGTATGTACACACACACACACTTGAGTAATAATGGTGACGATTATTAAATCGGAAGCGTGGGAAGCCCGGGCGGATTTTTGGGGGGGGGGGGGGTTCGTTTCAGGCTTGATCGGATCACATATGCAATAAATTCCCAGCTCTACACAGTAAAGCTCCAAGCTCCCCCCCATCCCTCCCTCTCAATCTTTATGGAATTCGTGCTGGGTACGGGTGCGGGGTGTTGGACGCTTTGCGCATCGCAGGGTCGGATTGCGCAACAGGAAGGTCGGAAAGCAGCGTGGTGGGGGGGTGGAGGAGGATCCGAACGGGCCAGGTTCAATGGTCCATCCAACTTGTCAATGGCAGACGTAGTGCAGTATGTAAGCGTCCGTGAAATGGCCAAAAGAGAGCGTCAATCCCTCAATCCCTCAATCCCGGCCCGGTGTCGGCGACCCGGGTGTGTTCCGCCGGACAACGCCTGCCGAGGACTCCGGCCTCTCGTTCTTCACCGTGGGAGTCTAGCGCACACCAGAGAGTCTACTCTTCAAGGTACGGTGGTATCAGCTAGTCAAGTTCCATCTTGTTGATCTATCCATCTTATGCAGGACACCCGTCTGGGATGAAACCCTGCACCTCATACAATGAAACTTTTTGGCAACGCTGCGGTCCCCACTCATAGTCCTCGGGCCGCTGGCTGGGAGGGGGAGTTCGTTGTCCAGCGAATCCATCTACGCTACACTGTACGTATGGATTGACTCTTGAGCCGGTCTCGACCTTGAGTCAACTCACACACCCATCACCCTCAATGGATCATGACATAAACCCCAGAAGGCGGTGAGCACCGTGGTGAATTCTGCCGCAACAGTCGAGGGCGGGGAGACTCTTTACTTCCCCACTCGGCGACATGAGGCGCGCCCTTTGAGAACGGGTCCATTGACCGGTCTCGTATTTATAAATCAGACTCGGCCTGACCTCTGTTGGTGGCATCTTGAACTCGATCACGGCCAAGACATCCTCCGAGTCTTGTAGTACTTCAAAATGGCATCCTCAGGCCCGACTATCAGACATGCCCGTCGTGAAGGTCAGAATTCAAACCCTCACCAGCGCTACCATGAACCACCCTCCCGGGCATCTTCCAGGCTAACATCCACCCCCGGAAAGACGTTCCCATTATTCTGAGCCTCATCAGGGAGCTCGCTGACTACGAGCGGGCGCTCGACAGCGTCCAAGCGACCGAGGAGTCCCTCGGCAACACCATCGCCTTCGCCCCCTCGGACCAGACCGCCTACACGCCAGGCCACCCGCAGACGGAGCCTACGGCGCCGGGCCGGCCGGCGCGGTGCCTGCTCCTCTTCAACGAGGCCGGCGAGGGCGTCGGCATGGCCCTGTACTTTTACAACTATAGCACCTGGCGCGCCAAGCCGGGCGTCTACCTCGAGGACCTCTACGTGCGCCCGTCGGAGCGCAAGAAGGGCTACGGCAAGCGGCTGCTCGTCGAGCTGGCCAAGGAGGTCGTCGCCATGGACGGCGGCCGGCTCGAGTGGGTCGTCCTGAAGTGGAACGAGCCGAGCATCAAATTCTACGAGTCCATTGGCGCCAAGGCCATGGACGACTGGGTGGGCATGCGCGTCGATGGCGATGCCCTGCCGAAGCTAGCGGGGTTGCTTGGGTGATGGCGGTGATGATGTAGTTGGGGAGAGTGTCTATCAGAAGCGGGAAAAAAAAAAAAAAATTAGTTTATCCCTTTCACTTCTTTTGCCTGTCCACTTTAGGCCTCTTTGGTTTCCCCGGCACGGGTGGTGGGCTGCTTGTGCTTCTGCACAAGGGGAGCGGCCGGGGTTAGTCTTTTTCCATTGGAGTCGACGCCCTGGAAGAGACGTTGGTGGGCGGCCGTGGCCACGGGCAGCTCTGGCTTCTTGGCGCCCCAGACGGCTTTCGCAACGGCCGGCTTCGATCCCTCCTTGGCGATTTGGGTCTCCATGTACGAGGATGCTATCCACATTTGTTCGTATTCCCGCCGGATCAGTCGTTTGAGGAAGGGCTGTCGGCGAAACGACGGACTCTTTGGGTCCTTCCGCCGGGGCTTCACAAAGGGCACCATACCAGTAGCTTTGGAGTACGGCCCCTCGTCCCACTGCCCGGTCAACAGTGTGAGCTGCGCGTTGCGTGGACGTTCGACGTCGCGGGCGGGGAGACGGGTGTGAATCGTCCAGTCCCAGTCCGGCGGAGCGCCGCGTTCGGCGCCGGCGGGGACTGCGATATGCCTCTTGGGCGGGAACTGATACATTTCCTTGGGCGCATCTCCGGACGCGAGCATCTTGAGGAAATCCCAACTGTCCCTGTCGATCGGGGGCATGAGCTTGTCAGCCGCCAACTTCCACCACTTCCGCACTGCCTTTGTCACCCTCCGCGGCGCCACCGGGCGACCCCAAATGTCCTCCTTGGGCACCTGGCTCTTCGGATCGAGGCTCCTGAGGGGGGATCGCGGGAAGGCGGCGCCGGTGACGGTGCGCTGGTGGGCCTGCTGGGCCTTGAGGTAGGCGCGCAGCTTGGGGATGTCCCAATTGTCTTCGACGGGGCTCAGGTGCTGGTATGCCCAGGGGGTAGGATCTTGTCTGTCGTAGTTTCGTTTCCAGGGATGGGTTTTGAGCAGTTTTTCCCTTTTCCTCCTGTCCCTCTCCATCTGTTCCATGCGGACCCGGAGCTGGTCGGGGCTGAGGGGCGGTTCGGGCTCTTTAGCGACAAACTGGGACATGAGCTCCCGGCGTTGCTTGCCCAGACGAGCAAAAACGTGCCACATGAGGATGTGCAAGCGTTTACGGTCTCCGTTGGCCGAGGCATGGAGAAATGGGATCTTCTTCTTTCCATCGAGGAGGCGCTTCCTCCGGCGATAGTCTTCGTCTCTGCGGGCTTGTTCAGGGTCGGGAGCATGGCGGAGCTCCGCCTCGCTTTCGGCGGCCCTCTGGCGCTCTTTTCGAAAAGCGGCTCGTATGCGCTCGTCGAGGAAGGGACGTACGGTGACAGGGAAGTAGGAGGCGGCTCGGAGGAGATGGCGATAGACATGTAGCGGCTGGACGGGACGCGGCAGGGGAATTCGGGAATAGGGCATGGTGGCGGATTAACGATAGGTATGGGAGCGGAAGCGAGAGCGAGAGTGAGAGGCAGGAGGAGGCGGTCAGAGGGAGGGCTAGATTGGGAGAGAGGCGACAATGGCGTTGTCTTTCGTCATGGCTATGGTGGTGAATCTGATCTGGGTCGGGTCGGGCAGAGACGCATGTGCGATGTCGAGCAGTGCAGTGCAGGATGCATGCAGACAGGACAAGACAAGACGGCAGGCAATGCAGAGATTTGGAGCTTGGAGCATCAGAAGCTGGCACAGCGGCCGATTGGCCAAAGCTTCAGGTGGGGCGGGGCACTCGCTCACTCTACTCGGTAGTACTCGGTAGATGCACCAACCAACGACATGGATGATGAGATGGATTCACTATCAGTACAGAACAGAACAGAACAGGACAGGACAGGACAGGACAGCTGAAGCAACTTCAGGATGTTTGTGGCCCGTGCTTGAGATGATGTGTCGATGTGGTAAGTGATTGAAGCGGCAGGGACCGAACGGGCTTCGTTTCTCCTAAGGTACAAAGTGCAAGCTTGATGTAATGGGAGGCAGAAGGACAAGCAAGACAAGACTCATTGCATTGCAATAGGCCGCAAGGTGACAGGACAGGACAGGAGGTAGATGATAGGTATCTGGAGTCATTTTAGCTACTTCGTCACAGACAACGTCTTCTTTTAAGCCTGTACCGTACATGAAGTGAGAAAAGCATACTGAGAGCTCGAGTGGCTGCATACGCGATAAGAGGTCTGTCTGTCTGATAGCAATTGACCCCGAGTGCTGCAGACACGTCCTGACGCGTCACGCGTAGTCTTCTCTTTCCACTTGAGCAAATGTGTACGTAATCGTACTTACATAAGTACCTGGGTAGGGTAGGTAGGTAGGTACCTAGCTAGGCAGGTTGGTATCGGCCCATAGATGGATGGGTACGCACACCTCGACAGGTACGTACCGACTCACACCGCAAAAAGGTCAGACTCTTTGCTGGTATGTGCGTCTCGCTTATCAAGTGGGGAAAGGCAATGAATGGCCCACCAATCAATTGCCGCCTGTGCCTGCCCCTCCCCTCCCTCTCCCTGTCCCTCTCCCTCGCACCCGGCCCTCTCTCTCTCCCCCCCAGCGTTCAATGCGTGTCTCTCAAATTGAGACGCGACACGACAAAGACACGAAAAGCTGCGTCGCCTCGCGAAACGGACACGTTCTCTCGACACACGCTTTAATTGAAATTCCCATTCGGGCTCAGCGTGTGTTGCGGACCTTTTTTTTTTTTTTTTTTTTTTTTTTTTTTTTTTTTTTTTTTTTTTTTTGCAACTTCCGGCCCCCGG
This sequence comes from Colletotrichum sublineola, assembly GCA_020631755.1. NCBI lineage: Eukaryota > Fungi > Ascomycota > Sordariomycetes > Glomerellales > Glomerellaceae > Colletotrichum > Colletotrichum sublineola. Next base: position 3,418,460 of record JAHSQG010000009.1, read on the forward strand.
GCAACCTAGCCGACGAAAGAGACGTCTCTGCTTTGGTCTGCTCTGCTCTGCTGTGACCTTTGATATCTCTGCCCGCCTGTCCGTCTGTTTATCGGCCTGCTGTCCATCTGTCTGTCTGTCGGTCTGTCTGTCTGTCTGTCTGTCTGTCTGCCTGTCCGTTATCCACCTGCAAAAGTCTATACTCCATTCACAACTTGCCTGGATTCTATTGCCTGTCTTAACCCCAGTCGTCTCTCATCTCTCGCAACCCCCCAAAAAGAAAAAGAGACGTACTGTTTGTCTTGTCTGACAACGACCCAAAAGACCGGCCAGCTTCGATTTGTTAGGATTAGCCGCTCTCCCCCTCCTTCAATCACTCACTCAATCTCCTCCTTCATACTCGCAGCTTGTACTCTCTCTACCTACCTGGGCATTTGTTCCGATACTCTCTGCTTTGCTGCTGCTCCGCACAAAGTACCTTTGGTCCACAAACACCGCACCGCACCCGCAGCCAAAGAAAGACATCATAACGCAACCCGCCGAAACGTCCGCCCCAAATCAGACCGACCAAGTCAAAGGCCACGCCGGACAAGGACGCCGGCTGCACGCATTTCCCGACTCAACTCAAATCAACTCTACTCTACCCAACTCTAGGCCAACCTCTCCGCCCTCGCCCGATAGATCCTCTGCCGACACCTCCCCCCCCCTCGACGAATTCTCCCTTGCGACCCCTCTCCGCATCCCGTCTCTCTCACATATATCAACTCCCATCGCCCCTTGTCGGATCTTTGCGCCTCCCAGATGTTCTAGCCCTGGCACATGTCTTCGACCGCCCTCACCACCACCCAATCCTCCCACTCCCTCCATTCCCATCCCAAGTCCTTCTCATCCGCTGCGCAACCGCGTCTCGACCACCCGAGGCCCGATCCCCGGACAACGATGCCGTCCGCATCGCAATCACAACCCGCTTCGCAACAATCCTTCACAATGAGCCAGCAATCCCAGTCTGGCTATCGCGCCTATGGAGGGGACTCGTCAAGACTCGCCAATGAGACGCCCCAAATCTATAGCGTAAGTTCTCTCGCCGCCGCCTCCGTCTCCGTCTTTCCTCCTCCTCCTCCTCCTCCTCCTCCTCTCGCATTCGCGCTGCCCTTGCTTCCTATCCCAACGTCTCTTCGCCCCTCCTCCCGTGCCTCTTCTCGCGCAGTCGCATTGACAGTATACATCTAGGCCGTCTACTCCGGCGTCGACGTTTACGAAATGGAAGTCAACGGTGTCGCCGTTATGCGCAGGAGGCAAGACAGCTGGCTCAATGCGACCCAGATCCTCAAGGTGGCCGGCGTCGACAAGGGAAAGCGCACAAAGATACTCGAAAAGGAGATCCAGACCGGCGAGCACGAAAAGGTCCAAGGAGGCTACGGCAAATACCAGGGCACCTGGATCAAGTTCGAGCGCGGCGTCGAGGTCTGCCGCCAGTACGGCGTCGAGGAGGTCTTGCGCCCGCTGCTGACCTACGACATGGGCCAGAACGGCGGGGTCGCCGGCCGCGGCGACTTCAACACCCCTACCAAGGAGCAGGCCATGGCCGCTCAGCGGAAGCGCCTCTACAACGCCGGCAACGAGGCGAGGACAAACGGCATGTCCGGCCTCAACGGCACCTTTTTCAAAAACATCTCGGCCACCGCCTCCCACGCCGTCGCCGCCATCAGCAAGGCCCGCTTCGACTCCCCCGGCCCCCGGGGTCGCAACGGCCCGACAAAAGCCCCCAGCTTCAGCCGCCAAAACTCTGTCCAGAACGGCGACGACTTCCCCGGCAACTCCCAGCAGAGCTTCGCCTCGGACTACGGAAACCAAAACGACTCGGCCTACTCGACGCAGCCGATGAGCCAGCAGCAGCAGCTTGCCGATGGCCCCGAGCACCCTCCGCGCAAGCGCCAGCGCGTGACCATGACGCCGCAGGACAGTTTTGGCGGATACAGCCACTCGGTCGACATGTACCAAAATAACAACAGCAACAACTTCCCCGGCTCGCCCACGGAACCCAACGAGTCCTTCATCTACTCCCAGGCAAATCCCGCCGCACATGACGGCTACAGCCCCCTGACCCCTCTGCCCTTCGAGATGTCCCCCGACGCCGAGTCCAAGCGGAGCATGCTGATGAGCCTTTTCATGGACTCGGCGGCTTCAGACCAGTCCAAGCACGAGTTGCTGCGGAGCCTGGCTCCCATAGAGCTCGACATGCCCATTGACCAGCACAGCCACACGGCCCTTCACTGGGCTGCCACATTATCGCGCATGCCGCTGCTGCGCGCCCTGATTGCGGCGGGCGCGAGCCCGTTCCGAGTCAATGCCTCGGGGGAGACGGCTCTGGTCAGGGCGTGCGTCGTGACGAATTCCATGGATCAAGGGCAGTTTCCCGAGCTCCTAGACGTCCTCGGCAGCACCATCGAGGTTCGCGACAGCAAGGGACGGACGGTGCTGCATCACATCTCCATGACCAGCGCCGTCAAAGGCAGGAACGCGGCCAGCCGCTATTATCTCGAGAGCCTCCTGGAATGGGTGGTACGGCAGGGCAGCAACCCCAGCGGCCAATCGGCCACCGCCGCCAACGGGAAGGGCGACGGCACGCCGGCCAGCTCGCAGGCCGCCCCGGCGCAGTCGCAACCGAGGATGGGTATCGCGCGCTTCATGACGGAGATTGTCAACGCGCAAGACCACGCCGGCGACACGGCTCTGAACATTGCTGCGCGGATAGGCAACCGGAGCATCATCTCACAGCTGTTGGAGGTCGGCGCCGATCCCAACATCGCTAATCGTGCCGGTCTCCGGCCCGTGGACTTTGGCATCGGGGGTGACGTCTCAGAAGAGGGCTCCAAAGCGCCCAACGGCATCAGCCCCGTCGAGGCGAATGGAGACGTCGAGAAGAACGGTGTCATCAGCAGTGAGCGGACGAAGGAGAGCAGCGATGACATAATTTCATGTGAGTTCCCCAACCAACATGTTACTCTAACCCCCCCCCCCCCTCTTTTTTTCCCTTCGAATTAAATCTAATCAAACGCCAGCCATCACGCATCTTCTCAAAGAAGCAAGCTCCACGTTCCAGGGCGAAGTCAAGACGAAACAGGCCGTCATCGAGTCCCTCCACTCGACCCTCCGCATCACCTCGGCCCAGCTGAGCGAGGCGCGGCGGAGCCTCGAGGCTATGCAGGCGACGCTGCGGAAACAGCAGCTGGCGCGGCAAAAGGTGTCGAACCTCAGCCACGCCCGCGAGGAGGAGCAGGTGCGGCTCACGCAGGAGCAGAAGCGCGCGGGGCGGACCGACTCCCTCTCGTCGTCGTGGGAGACGGAGCTAAGCGCGGCGCTCGAGACGGCGGGCACCAACGGCGAGGGCGGCCTGCTGCCCTCGGCGGCGGTCCTCAAGGCGCGCCTCGCCGCCGTGTCGGCGCGGCGGGACGTTACGCGCAAGATGGCGGGCGCCCTCAAGGGGCGGAGCAAGGACCTCGAGGTCAAGTACCGCCGCGTCGTGTCCATGTGCACGGGCGAGCCCGAGGACCAGGTCGACGCCGTCGTCGACGGCCTGCTGCGGGCCGTCGAGAGCGAAAAGGGCGAGCTCGAGGTGGATCGCGTGAGGCGGTTCCTCGGCGGCGTCGAGGGCGTCGTCCACTGAGTGTCTCTGTCATGTTATCCGTCTGACACGAGAGAGAGAGAGGGAGAGAGAGAAAAGGGACTTGTCCGGTCCGGAATCCGGGATTCGCTGTATTGTTTTTGGTGTTTTTTTGTCATCATACCCCCCCCCCCCCCCCCCCCCCCCCCCCATCCACAAGGTCAAAAGACTCGCTCGTGGCGTTTGGGCCCACTTGGCCAGTATATATATATCTTTGAAAGAGGAGAACCAGAGAGAGAGGGAGAGAGAGAGGCACATCGTCGAATTATCTTTATCAGTACCCGCCGCATCGGCTCTTGAGCTGGCAGGGGGGTTGTGGGTGGCGTTTGGATTGGGGACTGGCTCCGGCTTTCCCCCCCTTCTTTTGTTGTCTTTCCATAGCATCTGGGACATACAGTGTGCGCGGTGTCAGGATATCTGATGAGTATTACTGTTAAGACTGTGGTTTTTTTTTTCACACGCATCCGCCCTCTTCCGAGTCGGGCCCTCTCCCAGTAAGACTTGAAAAATAAAAAAATAAAAACACAAGACAAAACAAGAGGACTGGAAAATCTCAGCGTCGAGGAGGTGGTTCTCCTCCCTCGTTTGCAAAACCAAAACTTGCCGGCGTATCCCAAAAATTAAAGTAGATAAATGGAAAGAAAGAAAAATGACCCCGCGCGCGCGCGTGCGTGCCCGTGTAATGCTTCGCCCTCCCGCCGTGAGGGAAAGCCGGGAATCCCCCACCTTGGTGTAACTCTCATCATCCATCATCGCCCCTGCCTTTTGTCCTTGAACGCCTTGCAATGCTGTTGCTCCGAGAATGTTGATAAAGATCGCTGCCTTCCCCTTTCTGCCACTTATCGCGCCAGGCCGGACGCATATAGACCCTCCCATCGTTGCTCGACGCCGCCAACGTTCTTCTTTGCCTTTTCAATCTCCCTGTCAAGCTCCTCCACGTTGCGCGTCAGCGCGCTGACTTCCTCGAACCGCCGGGCGTCCCGCGCGTTGTCCACCATCTGCTGCACCATGAAGCGCTGTTCCTCGAGGACCACCAGCCGCTCACGTGCCTCCTTTTCCTCCGTCTCGAGCGCTGACATGGCAGTGCTGGCCTCGCTGGCCTGGCTCGCCGTTTCCGAATCGGCGAGCTCCTGATTGCGGAGGGGCGACAGGTGCAGGGACGACGACGACCCGTTGACGCTGGCCGACTGGAGCGCCCGGAGGCGCGGTGTCTGGGACGACCGTGATCGGAGGATTTGCGGGACCGACTTGAGCGTCAACATGTGCGTGTGCAGAAATGAGGAGGCGGCGGCGTAAACGGCCTGCTGCAGGCGGAGCTGGGTCTTGGACGTCGTCTTCATGTCGCGTAGACGGCGCGCGGCCGTATCGTACTTTGTGAAGGCATCGGTGAGGCGTTTGCGGATCTTGGACGCCTCTTGGATCTGGGCGTGGGTCGGCGGCGGCCTTGATAGTTCTGACCCGTCCTCTGATTCTGGCTGCAACGCGAGCAAGGTGCGCTGGAATATGGGCATGAGCTGGCGAATGCCACGTTCGAACTGACGAAGCGTCTCGTAGGCGCGTTGGTCGGGCGGCTTGTGGGACAGAGTCGCCGCGAAGTCGCGCTTCGAAAATATCGTGTGATTGCACTCTCGGCACATGCGAATGTCGATGCTGAGCTGGCCGGGCTGCGCTGTCGTCGGGGGCTTTTCCGTTGCCGGGCTCGTAGCTGGCTCTGTTAGGCTCGGTGCTCGTGATGGCCCCCTAGGATGAGACTCACGATTGGCTATGCTCAAGCCCACTTCAGTTGAGCAGCCTGTGAGCGGATCGGCGCAAACGATGCGGCCACATATCCGGCAGTGATGTCTTCTAAATGTCCAGGATCCGAACTCTTGCTGACAGAATGGGCACTGGGTGACGGAAGCGTCGTCTTCCCAGGTTACGACCGACTGTTCCAACAGCTTCCGTTGGTTCTTTTGGCCGGTTAATGTCGCTACGGGTGCGAGCAGATTCGGGCCGCCGTTGGCTGTGACGTCTTGGGGCGCATTCGCAAGCAGCTGCGTCAGCTTGGTCAACCGCTTTTCCAGCCTAGCCACTTCGAGGTTCTGCCTCTCCACCCTCTTGCGCCTGATTTCCGCAAAGGTCGACGTGTGGTCAATAAGGACGCCGTTGTGGTCGTTGTAGCCTTCCCTCGATTTGTAGCACGTCTCGCACACTCTGACCCAGTAGCCCCGCACAGGATCGTGCTGGGCGGCCCTCGACAACCTCATCTGGTACATGGTGTGTTCCTCGCAGAACAGCCTCCCGCAGTTGCGACAGTTTATGCTCCCATTGACGGCACCAAGCCCCTTGGCGCATGTCGGATCGGTGCATCGGTCGTGGCTTGTCTGGCGCTGCCAATGCGCCCTGGTGATGAGCTCGTCGGGGTCTATGGGGCCTTCAACCAGTTTCGTCATGGAGGGCGCGGCAATCGGCATCGACTCGTTTGATTCGAAGACGTCGAGGCCTCGGAGTTTCTGATTGATAATGGACAGTGGCTGGAAGCGCTTCGCCTTGAGGACCTGCTTGTCGAACCAGGTGCGGACCTCATCCTGCTCGACCTCGGGCAATTCTTGATGGTTGTCGTCAATGTGTCTAAGAGGGGGGTCAGAGACTAGAGTTCAGCGTCGGCAAGGTTGTCGGTGGTGTTCACCTGTTTAGTTGAAGCAACGTCAACTGGAAGCGGCTGTCAGCAAACATCAGGACCGCGAGCAATGCACGGCAGACTGACCATCTCCTCGTCGCATATCGGGCAGACCAGCTTGGAGCTCGCGGCGGCCGTCCTCGATGGCCCGCCGACACTGACGTTTGAGGCGAGATCCTGGGCGAAGTCGGGTAGGGGACTCGAGACTGGGGGAGAGGCCGAAGACGAGTTTATGGACAGGGTGCTCTCGGAAGGAGCAAAGGGACTCGGGGTTCGTCGATGGCCCTGGACGGCGGGAGGCGTTGGAGGGGCGAGGCCCTTACCGCTGCCCAAAATGCGGCCGCCTCCCAGCTTGCGGCTGGACATGGTGAAAGTGAGGCGATAGCTACGAGACCATCAAACGGGGCGACGATGATCGGCGGTCCAAGGGGGCGGTGAGGACAGGTCGGACGAGGTCGGGGGGAGGAGAGGAGAGGGCAAACCGCGGTGAGAGGTGGATCGTGAAAGGAACGGATCAGACACAAAGGGAGGAGGGTCTAGATTGCACGCGATGAGCGGGTTCGGTGGGAGACGGAAGATGCAAGTGCTCCGTACTGCACTTGGTATAGGATGGCTGGCGACGGTGATGGTGGTAGTTCGTCCTTAACCACGGAAGATGGTGCCGGCTTGGTAGGTTACTTGGTTGGTGTTGGTTGGTTGGTCGGTTTCCAGTTCAAGTTCTGGAGTTGCAGGTTCCCTCGGCGCAGCCCATCAGGCCAATTCCCTGCTGGGAATGTTCGGGAGGGCTGGGAGAACAATGCTTCCAGTGGAGTTGCGGCGAGGAACGCTAGGAGCAAGCGCTAAAGTGCCCGCTGGATAATACGACCCACTGACTGGGTAGAAGCGGGACAGCTCCCGTGCCGCCAGATATTAAAGTACATCCACTTTACAGCGATTCTAGAGGAAGCTGCAAGTACCTCCCTACTACGCAGACCGCTATGACATCGTCAGTGCGCCCCTCCTCCTGTGGGGGGTTCCAGCCTTATCGGCCATCTTTGCTTCTTATCGCCCACTATACTTGGCACTCGTGCGGGCTCAATACTACTACTCCTCCAAATAAAAAAGCTCGAGAATTAAAGTCGAGTGAGTTGACCCCTCGACTCGTGCATATTCGACCAAGGTTCCCCATTCCACCACATCATGGCCGAAAAGACAAAGACGAACAAGTTTCCCGAGGTCCGGGGTGGCGGGAGTCTCATTCTGGCCTGGCGGATCAAGGACAAGAAGGTCTTGGTTGTTGGAGGCGGCGAGGTATGTTGACTGCTTGCTTGCTTGCTCTCCTTCGTCTCCCCCAACTCTGTGACGCAATCACTGACTATCTCCGTATCACCAGGTGGCTGCTGGCCGCATCCTCAACTGTCTCGACGCCGACGCCAAAGTCACCGTTGTCTGCCCGGCTTCCGGCCTCAACCCCGAAGTGGCGCACCGAGTCGAGTGCGCCCAAGTTACCCACGTCGATCGCCTCTTCGAACCGACCGATCTTGACGGCGCAGACATGGTTCTCGTCGCCATTGACGACCCCGCAGCCTCGACAACAATCTGGAAGCTGTGCAAGGAACGCAGGATACCGGCCAACATCGCCGACGTGCCCCCCGAATGCGACTTCTACTTTGGCAGCGTTCACCGTGACGGTCCGCTGCAGATCATGGTCAGCACCAACGGCAAAGGTCCCAGGCTGGCCGCTATCATCCGCCGCCACATCGCCAAGTCGCTCCCCAAGAACGCCGGAAACGCCATTGAGGCCATTGGCACCCTGCGCGCCAAGTTGCGCAAGATGGCTCCCGATCCTGAGGCAAGCCCTAAGCGGATGGGATGGTACGTCCCCCTCACTATGGAGACCCGTCTTGAACCACGCTGACAGTTGGCAGGATGATCAAGGTCAGCAACAAATACGACTGGAACGAGTTCTGTGATCTCACCGATGAGGACATGGAGAACCTCCTCAAGTTCTACGAGAGCAACCAGGTCCCCACCATTGACGACCTCCTGGCTATGAGAGCGAATCCCGGCTTCAACGTCAACGATGTTTTCGAAGGCTCTTTCGGGTTCTGTGTCGGTATTTAAGACACAAAGCATTATAGAAACTACATGTGCACATACGGTACTTACAAACAGATATGGGTGTTTTTTTTTTTTTTAAGCGGCATATCGGCGTTGATTCTACTGGGGGAGGGGTTCTCTAGATGTTTTCTGTTGACAGCATCTCGCGGCTTGAAAAACGGTTCTGTATGATATACATAAAATACTGGCGCATTATGGCACGCCTAGACAGTTTGATGGGCTTGTGATCAAAAATGAGGACGTATCTGGCATCAATGCTATGTGTCGCATCGCCGAACCTCATTGTGACTCGCAGCCTACTCCGCCGCCGAAATGCAACTTGTGACTTGAGCATGGATTCCGACATCGGAGCTAGGCCGACGGTATCAATAGGTACGGCAATGTACAGTAGTAGATTGCGAGTGCTGGAAATGGTTCCCAATCATGAAGCTCCAGCTTCCCACCCCCTGCCAATGATGTATTCATCGTACATGGGGCTGCCAGCGCACTTGGTCCGAATGACATTCAATTGCCGACAATGCGGTACCAGCTCCGGAGGGGTGGGGGTTCCTTACGCCGGGGTCCGGTCTTATCGAGTGCTATGGCGGACCAGCCGGCAGCTGCCTAGATTGAATGGAAATCAGAAAGACTCGCTGGGTTCATGAGAGCGCTCATTTTATGTCGGGTAGCATTACCTATTTGTTCTCTCTTTGCAATTCACAATGCATATTTTTGTCCAAGTGAAATGCAGACCCTTTAGTCTTTTTGGCCCCATGCACTCACTGACTTCCTCCAGGCCTTTTCTCAGCCGACGGACTGAGCATTTGCCAGCTGGTGACACTACAGCTCCCAACTTGCACACTTCCCCATCTTCATAATCCATCTTTACCTTCGACACGATCCCAATCAATAACTCGCCCTATTCTGCACCGCGCACCGCCAGATTGCCTAATAAGTCCTTGATCTAACGCGTAATTCTCGCCGAACAGTCCATTACAAACATTTTCCGCCTTATTGCACCACAAGCTATCGAACCTGCACGCGTCAAAAGTCCCGCCTCAAACACCACGCTCCTGCGCAAAACCAGGCACCACATCTTGCAACAACTACCGTCAAATTTGCCGAATTAACTTCTCATACAAGACACCGCGATGCCTCCGCGCGGTCGCAAACGAGCGGCAGATGTCGATCCCGGACCGCAGCCTCAGAGCCCCTCCTCTTCTTCTCTCCAAGATCATGAGCCGCCGCCGCCCTTCTTCAATACCACCTTCTCCACCCATCGCGCATCACCCCTCTACGTCGGCGCCGACGCCCTCACCTTTCCCCGCTTACAGACGCTCTCGCAACGCTTGCGCGATACGCTCGTGGGAGACGTTGTAAGAGGCGTTCAAGTGGGTCTAGAAGGCAGCGACAGTTCGCTTGGACGTGCCGGACCCCTCGAGAGGGTGGGCATCCGCTGGGTCGGTCTTGATGCGCTGTTTGGCGGTGCGCTCGATGCAGACGCAGACCTCAGTCAAGACCTAGGCAGCGACGTGGCGGACAGCAACACAGAGAATAAGAAGAGGGCCCTGGTGTTCGAGATCAAGTACGAGAACGCTTTATGTACGGCTGTGTTGCTGCCGGCCGTCTCCGACAAGCCACAGGATGCGCGACAGGACGGACTGGCTGCCAACAATTTCGAGATACCCGGATTGCTCAGCAGTGGTGGTGGTTCCGAGGAAGACAGCTACTTCCTGCACCTTCCTCTACTGCTCTTGCGCATGCCGGCGCCCCTGAAGAGCCTCATCGTTGACTTCCTCTCAAGCACCTTCGATTGTCGCATCAGCCCTATGCGCCTGGGCACAAAAAGCCTCACAGCTTCTTGGGAGAGGTGGATCCAAGACGCCGGGCTCCCCTCGCAAGGACCTTTGGCCAAAGACATGGTCTTGACTTTGGGCTTTTACGTACCACCTCCCGACACCTCAGTCGACAATGAAGACCAGCCTGTGGAGGGGCTTGGGATCAAGTCCGTAGATGTCATCATTCCGGCCGAAGAGCTACAGAAGTTTGCCAAAGAAGGCAAGCGTCTCGCAAACCCTGCGGAAACTACCAAGCGGAAAGCATTCGGCCAAGGATACGAGGACGACCAGAGAAAGAGGAAGCGACTGGCTGGTGGCAAGGCCGATGAAGGTTGGGGATGGATGAGAAGCGGTAACGGCGAAACTCAGGAGCCATTTCTGCGCGCCCTCGGTGCCTACTTGGACAAACATCTTGCCCTCAACCTCTTCCATCCTGGGGTGAGAGTCACCAAGATCGCTTGCGGCGGGTTCGTGCTCTCGGAGGGGCGAGTCAAGGTATTTACGCCGCCTGGCGGCGATGATGACGACCAAGTGTACAAACCCGTCAAGAATCTTGTTGGAGACCTCATCACCAGCGCAGTGTCTTGAGTTTCCATGGTATGAGTCAAACGACGACGATTATGGTCGAGATGCACGATACAATCTGCCAAAGGTTCCCAGCTGGATACGCGACATGATGGCAGAACAGCGAATTTGGACGCACTCACCTACAAGCCCCGGTCACACTGTTCCTCGGCGGCCAAGCGAAATACATGAAGATAAATAAACCGCAGGTATTGGCGCAGAAATGGCTTCCTCAATACCGGCGCGCGATGCCCGATCAGGAATGGTCGAGCTGTTCGATTGGTACGCATTTGCCCGGATTCCGAGCATGCACTCATTCAGGCAATGATCTATCTGGCCATGTGACACGGCACCTAACAGTGGGTGAAGCGGGAGATGAGCAACGTTAATCAAAGACGCTCGCACCAGGGGCATTAACCCAATTCTTATTTGTCAGAAACACGGATGAATAGGCTCAAAAAGACACACCACAGGGGGCGATGCCTTGGGGGTGTATTGCACCAATTAACAGTTACCCTGACGTTGTCATAAACATTGGTTCAGCAGCCGGGGAGAAGAGCATTTGCAGGCTCGGATAATTCGCGCTTTCGCAACACCGGGGTCCCCGCCCAATGGCCGTTATTGTAAGCTTCTCTAACCCATGGCTCGCAATCTATCCGAAATCCACCTGCTTGTCTTTTGACCAGGCCAGCGCATTCGGACAAAATGGTCTGGCTAATGTCGCTGTCAAGTCTGCCCCATTTGACGATCCCGTTCAACATTCAGCCGGCCGCCTGCCCCGCCTCTTGCTTATTCTTCCGCAAACTGGGGAAGTTGACGGCTTTTTTGCCAATTTGCCGGTACCTGGATGGGGGATCGAGGATACCTTAGTGTACCATCACGGCCTGTCACCGCCAAAGTCCGACCTCCGCAGCGAGCCGCGATCCTTGCCCGTATGAGTGCGAACGCCTGGCTCGGAGTCCTGGACCATGGTTAGACGACGGAAAAATATGGCCAAGATGATGTATCACATGGGGGGGATGGATCCGTCATTCGAGATTGTTCTTGCGTGTATCGTGTTCTAGTGTTGTAGGACCTCCGCCTCTGCCTGCCTGGCGAGTCTCGAATTCATATAAAGACCGCCCGAGGTTTGGCACAATCATCAATTCTCGTAGGAAGCTTCTTTCTCCAGAGACCAAAGTCATCCACTCACTTTTTCACACACTTTGTCCCATCGGCCAACGCACCTTCCCACTGTCCTCGCCATGAAGTTCTCCATGAGCCTCGTCTGCCTGCTGGCACCCATCACCGTCCTCGCGGCCCCGCTCGAGGGAGGTCTTGAGCAGCGCCAGGCCTCGCAGAGCATCGACCGGCTCATCAAGGCCAAGGGCAAGAAGTACTACGGCACCTGCACCGACCAGCGCCTCCTGACCACAGGCAAGAATGCCGCCATCATCAACGCCGACTTTGGCCAGGTCACGCCCGAGAACTCCATGAAGTGGGACCAGATCCAGCCGAACCGCGGCCAGTTCAACTGGGCGGCGCCGGATTACCTCGTCAACTACGCCCAGCAGAACGGCAAGCTGGTCCGCGGCCACACCCTCGTGTGGCACTCGCAGCTCGCCGGCTGGGTGAACGATATCCGTGACAAGGCCACCCTGACCAAGGTCATACAGGACCACATTAGCGCCGTGGTTGGCCGGTACAAGGGCAAGATCTACGCCTGGGTGAGTTTGCCTTTCTTTTGTTTTCTTTCCTGCGTCTCTTTGGGAAACACGCCCGCTGCTAGGACAAGGCCCTGTTTGCTGACTTGGTGTGCTTGTGTGTAGGACGTTGTGAACGAGATCTTTGAGGAGAACGGCTCGTTCCGCTCGTCCGTCTTCTACCAGGTCCTCGGCGAGGACTTCGTCGGCATCGCCTTCCGTGCCGCCCGCGCCGCCGACCCTAACGCCAAGTTGTACATCAACGACTACAACCTCGACCAGGCCAGTTACGCCAAGACGCAGGCCATGGCTCGCAAGGTCAAGCAGTGGCTCGGCCAGGGCATCCCCATTGACGGCATTGGTAAGTCCGGCGATCCCTCTCCCCCCCTCCCGTGCCGCTTTGGTGGGATTAGGGAAGGGGGAGAAAAAAAGAAAGAAGAGACAAAAGCTGATGAAGGAATAAACAGGCTCCCAGTCCCATCTCCAGGCCAACCAGGGCGGCAACACCCTCGCCGCGCTGCAGACCCTCGCCGGCACCGGCGTCAAGGAGGTCGCCGTCACCGAGCTCGACATCGTCGGCGCCGGCTCCAACGACTACTCGGCCGTCACCCGCGCCTGCTTGCAGGTGCCGCAGTGCGTCGGCATCACCGTCTGGGGCGTTCGCGACACGGACAGCTGGCGCTCGCAGAACAGCCCGCTCCTCTTCGACGCCAACTACAACCCCAAGGCTGCCTACAACGCCGTCGTTTCGGCTCTGCAGTAGAGAGCCCTCTGGTAGGAAAGGATGTGTGTACGTGGCTGATCAAAAGCCTCTGGGTGCGCCCCCCCCTTTTTTTTAGGTGCCCAAGGCCAATCTTCTTGGTATATAACTTGAACACTTTTTTTTTTTGCCTTTGCACTGTACATAGGACGACGAAATGAAAAAAACCCTGATTTGCTTCCACCTGCCTTGTGCTCCACGACTATGTCTTGATTGACGTGCTGCCTGTCTCCGTGTCCCTCGGCGATATGATATAAGCCCAATTGCACAGTCCCTTCTAGGTAGCCCTCGAGTCTGTTATCCATCACTCTTCATTCAGCACTCTGTGTTTGTGCTGTCAGCCTATAGTTGACGCCATTCATGTCTGTTGTCGTTCAGAGCTCGAACGACACCAACCAGTTCCGTCACCCGCGATCGAAAAGCTTGAACTTCATCTTACACTAACCAATCTTCGGAATCATCTCTGCGTTTGCCTCAACGCTGTTTAGTTAGCCTCGTTTGGCTGCCCGTCATGGGGCAAGCGTTATTGCGAAGCTCCAACGTAGACTTCCAACTTATATATATATTGCTCTTCCGCGTTGGGCCAACGCTGGAGATCAGGTAGCGCTATACAGTCACCCCTGCACGTCCATGCGCGTGTATGCATGTCTTCATGGCTAAATCTAGATCCTTCCTCGGACAAGACTACCGGATACTCCGTATTCAGTCGCGTCAATGGCATACCGCTAGTGTCATCTGGGACTACCTAGGCCCCGTATACTCAGAATATGTGTCACGTGCTTGGATAGTAAACGTTGATTCTAGCGTCCAGTCAAATGGTAGGTTGCTAGCTTATATGTGTCGTCATAGACCTGGTCTCGGCGTGAGCTAAGCTCAATATGTTCAAGATGAATATGTACAAGAGAATCCGACATGGTATCCGCTCTGCCCTTTACAGCCCAAAAAACTTCATGTCGTCACCGCCCCGGATCGGAACATTGTGCCCGAGGCCGTTCGCCCAGACACCCGTAAGGTGGTCGCCGAACACGTCGGTGCGGTAGTTGGCCAGGGGCGTGTTCTGGGAGGACGTGACGGGCTTGTCTGGGTTGTAGCCAAAGACGCCGGACCACTGCTTGATGGTCTCCTTGTAGTTGGCCGAGTTGAGCGTGGCGTCGGCGCTGCCGTGGTAGATCTGCATGCGGGGGCGGGGGCCGGAGTAGCCCGGGTAGGCGTCGTACACCCATTGCGCCCAACGCTGCGGGGTGGATATGGACTTGCCCTGCGAGCAGGTGCTGTTCCAGCCGTTGACCGAGTTGGTGAAGAAGCAGCCGGCGGGGACGCCCATGTAGACGACGCCGGCGGCGAAGAGGTCCGGGTACGTGGCGGCCATGACGTTCTGACGATGTCGTTAGCGAGCGGCGGAAAACACTACGCACAGCGAGCGGGCCATCAGCATCAGGACTCACCGTCATCATGGCTCCGGACGAGGAGCCCGTCACAAAGACCTTGGACTTGTTGCCATTATACTTGTTCAGTGTGTACTTGACCATGTTGGCGATAGAGTTGCTGTTGGCCCCGCCCTCGTGGGTGAGGGTCGCCCTGGACGAGACGTCCCAGCAGGTGCCCGAGTAAGGCGACTCGGGGTAGATGACGATGAAGCCCTTCTGGTCGGCGAGGCTCTTGTAGGGACTGCCGGTGAAGTACGCCTGGGCGGTGCCGCTGCAGTAGTGAATCGCCACGACGACGGGAGGGTTGGCCGCCAGCTTGTCCGGGACGTAGATGTACATCTTGGCACCGCTGGGGTTGGAGCCGAAGTTGGTGACCTGCTGCAGCGAGGCCGCGCTGGCGGAGACGGCCAGCCCTATGGCGGAGAGGATCGTGCTGAACTTCATGGCTGCGGTTGTTGCCGCTTACTGCAGGGGTTTCAGTTGTGGATCTCTCCTTGTCAGTGATCTTAGTTGACCATAGTTTTTATGGAAAAAGAGACCAGAATGCTAGCACTTGGCTCTTAGCAACGTCTATATATCTTCGCCTCACGGCACCTTTTAACAATAATCAAAAGACCACAGGCTTCTTGCGAGAAAATCCCCCCCCCCCCCCCCCCCCCCCCTAGTCATCTTGCTGCCCCACCTCCTAGGGTCATATTGGAAAGGAGGGGAATGCGACTCTGTCGTCTATTTAGCCGGTTGGCCAAGCCAAGGGGAACCGCATCAAGCTTCATCTAATCGGGAAGGAAGCGGGAGGTCATCCGTCCGGCCCTCTAAAAAAGCTTTTTTTCTTTTTTTTTTTCTTCGCTCTCTTCGGTACTTTAAGCTTACAAGCGGCCACCTGCGAGGAAGGGTCCGGCATGTGTAAGTCTTGGTTGGCGGAGAGGCCGTTGTGTAGTGTAACGTGGCCCTTGCGGGATGCACCCCAGGCCATGCGCACCCCGTATCGTGTGAGTCGATGGGGAGGTGGTGTCGCCGATCCATGGCTGGGTAATCTGGTAGGGTAAAACCCGCAGGTGATGGTTGATAGATGCCACCAACGGGAGGTTTTCCCGCGCTGGTGACGGGTTCCAGGGGCCGTCTTGGTCCCCGGGTCATCTTGAAGGGGTAATATCCTTCCCTGAATTGGAACATTGCGGAGACGACGAGGGTGTGCGGAGCATCGAATCAAGCTTGACAGGATAGGTTATCACATCCAAAAGGTTGCCCGGGCCTAGCGCTCATAATAGGCAACTGACGGCCGATATGGATGAAGAACGAATAATCATTTCTCCACCAATTCTGGCTATCCGATCGCTCGGCACCTTGTTTATGCCGCAAGACCGACTCGGCCGGCCTATGCACTTCGTCATCATCGTCGTCGTCGTCGTTGTTGTCCTCCTCTTTTCTTCAACTAGTGTCTCGATCATCCTTTCATCTATCCGTCGTCTTACACAACTGTAATGGTCAAGAAACAACAACAAAGAACCTTCAAATGTCCTGGGCCGTCTCGATGCAGGCATCTCATCTTTACCAAGAGAGACTTGTGGCGCGCGCGTGGGTAAAGGGGGCCCTTCTAGACATCCGGCATCCAATAGACTGGCGACTCGTCGAAGTTGGGGAATGTTGCAAAGGCCTGAGTCACGATAAATCAGCTTTTCTTCTCCCCCGTCTCGTTAAATGTTTTGTAGAAATTGATGTACCGAGGAGTCGAGGTCGAGCCAGTCCGTTGTCTCCCAGCCGCTCAAAAGGTTCGTCATGCCCTCGAACCCCTGTTGTTGGAAGACTTCGCCCATGTCAGCCGGCGGCGCCGGATGTCTCGCGTTGCTGTCGTCCATCTGCATCGGCTCGGAGCACCCGCCACGGTCCGTCTGCTCCGTCGCCTGCCGCTGGTCGCGTCCCGTGCGCGCGGTCGAATGGTACTTGGCCTCCTGTCGGAGCTCCTCGAGAATGACGCTGTACCGGCGGCCGGGGCTCTCGGCCGCCGTTGCCTCCGTCAGGTGGTTCCGACACCGGTCCGCTAGCTCAAAAAGCCCGTTCTCCCCGTCCTTTCGCCCCCGCTGGATCTCCCACACGTACACGACCGCCAACGCGCAAAACGTCACGTACGGCGTCCACCAGAACGCGTGGAAAAGGGTCCCGTCGCTGGCCATCCCGTCAACCGTCTCGAGCGCCACCTTGGCGGCGTTGATGCACTCGTCCACGCTGTCCTCCAGGGCAGACCCTTGCTTGCTCTTGGCCCCCGTGCCCAGGAGGAACGGCCGGTTAGCGTGCATGATGGCGTGGCAGTACGCCAGCTTGAGGGCGGTATTTTGCCGTCTAAAGGACGGGATCAGCGACATTGGCCGGACCGTGCCAAGGTGGTGCGGCAGTGACTCGCGCCACTGGTGGAGGGCCTGGCCGTATTGATGGGCTGCCATGAGGCGATCATGCTTGGGTATTCGTTTGATCGAGTACACCTCGCGCGAAATGCCGTCGATGAGCTGGGCGAGCTTCGCGTGAAAGATCAGACTTTCGACGTGGCAGTCCATCTCGGGCTCGTCCCTCGACCTCCCCTGCGGGGTCATCTCTTCGTCGTTGACGCAGTCTGGGAAATCCTGGTCGATGTCTTCGTCATGGTACATCCGGGGGCGGCCAAACACGACAGACAAGTACTTGTCGATGGTGTAGGCCACCCAGAAGGTTCTCTTCCTGCACTGCGAGATGATGTAGTCCCTATCGCTGCTGCCCCTGTTGCGTCCGGATTTCCGATGCAGGCCAAGCGCCGAGACGATGGGGAGGATGCTTCCGAAGACATACCAGGCTTGGTTCATCCGCGTCGTCTGAAGCAGGTATAAACCCTGCAGAATGCGAGACTGTGCAGACTCGAGCTTCGGCAGGCCGACCTCCATTTCTGTCAGGCTCAGGGCCTGGCAGAAGTAGGCGTCGCTGCGCCGGAGATCGGATCTCTGCTCTGACCCAACGCCCCGGACCTTGCTTTGCCGCAGTGTAACTATGGCAAGTATCGCCATGACGATCGCGGCCTTGGCGTGCCCTATTCCGGCATGCAGAGGCCGGTTGTTCTGCGCGTTTGCAAGCAATGCTTCGAACCACTCAGCGACGTACCCCTGGTGCAAACAGCGGTATGTAACCACACATACGTCAAAGTAAAACCGCATCATCTCCAAGCCCGTGGCCCGGTCAGGCAAAGTGGAGGGGTCGAGAGTCTGCGATTCAAAGGGCTTGTCTCCTGCCCTTGTGAGCTTCTGGTGCCACTCGACGCCGCTGGGTATGTGTCCCGGAACGCCGCTGCTGTTGGACCTCTGTGACGAGAGCCGCCTCCAGGCACGGTGAAGGAAGGCCAGACTGGACGTGTTGTCAAAGTACTGGCCCTCGATCTCAGCGATCTCGACCTCTGGTGATGCCCTGGACGTCGGCGGAAAGCTGCCGTTCCCCCCGGCATCCAAGTTGACGGCTCCGGACTCGGAAAGCGAGGGACGGGCAGCGTTTCCCATGACCAGTCCGGGGAACGTGGCTCCGGGAGGCTGCAGCTGGAGGGGTGCCTTGGTGGGAAGCGGTCTTCTGTGACTGGTCAATACACTCATTCTGTGCAGTCCCTCCTGTGTTGCGATGACAGACCTTTGGGCCTCGATGGGGGAGAGTAAGGGTGCCAGTGTTGCTCCGGTTGTTGAATGCCGAGGATTTCCGGTTGCCGGAGGAGGGGTCGGCGGCCTGCCTCGGCGGTAGCTTGCATCGTATATGCATGACAGTCGCTTCCTCGTGCATACATCGCAGGGAATGGTGCCGGAACACTTCAGCTTCTTGGCCTTGCAGTAATCGCACGCACGGCTGACTTTATGACTCCTTCGTCGGTTGGCAGCCGTTGTGGCTGCTGCGGACGACGATCGACCTTCATCGGGCGAGCCTTCGGGCAAACTGCGTTTCCTCTGCTTTGAGTAGGTTGAAGGGAGACTTGACGGTGAAGGTTGAGAGATGTTGGATGCAGGAGTAGGTGCGCCATGGCCGCCGTCATCTCGGAGACCAGCGTCGGTAGACACTGTGGGTGCGTCTGCCATCCTATGAAAAGAAGCGAGTGTCCGATCCTCCGACGGGTCCTTTGCTGACAGTCTCACTGAATCAAGGCCGTATCTCCGGAAGGGGAGGGGGGGCTGCCGTAAAAGGTTCCCGATTCGATCAGCAGCAAGTCACCAGTAACGGGCAACTCAGCGGCTCTAGCCCCACGCTGACAGAATATGCTACGAAGCGCTGCGAAGCCAATGCGTGCTCTTAGGTGGTCCGAAAGCGTATCCAACGTTTCCGTGCGTGGGTCATAGTCAGGAGATGTCGGCACCAGAAGACCCAGGCATGTGGACGTGCATTTACGCGCGTGGTGGGACGTGAGGCGCAAACTTGGAGTCGAGGAAGAAGATGGACTCGGAAAAGCAATGCTGAGTAGAGGGAAAAGGGGCCCAGGGAGCTCTGATTATTAAGGGGAACCTTCACACGGCTAGCCAGTTTATGGCAGTGAACAGAACCCCCTCCCCCTCCCTCTCCCTTCTCCGTGCAGAAATGCTGCTTATGCGGGGCAAAGACAAACAACCAGTCGGTCATTCAGTCATGTTTGGGCGGCTGAAACTCTTGTCTTCCCTTACCGGCAAGTCCGGGCTCATTGTCCTCGTACATAGCACTCATGCCAAACCCCTCACTGCCACCGTGTGCCCTTTGTTAAAGCTTGTACCTACAGTATAAAGGCCTGTTCTGATGGAAATCTGTTCTGGTTTTGCACAATACATGTGGGGGCGTATGCAGCACTAATCGACGGGACGCTTTCATGGCTCTTTTTGCCCTTGGGATTGGACAAAGACAAGCCACGGTGCATCCGAATTACCTTTATGCTGCTGACTAGTGTCAGATCTCCCACAGTAACATGTGCTTATACCACTACAATTGTAGATAGTTATACAGGCTTTGACTTGTGCAAGACGTAGTAAAGTTGTAGAACTGCTTGGGCCCTAGCTACATTACCCCGCATCACGACGATTACTTATCCGAACACCAGGGCCTTGATCCTTGTCATACATCGACATTCGAAGCTACACTAGTAATGCAGACCAAAGGCTTACTTACTATTTTATATACCTGAGGCCTGAAGACTGAACTTAGGCAACCGAATTCCAAAAAAGATTCGTCCCCCTCTCCCCCACGGGTATAGCCGGAGGTTGTTATGCCCAAACAGTTTGGAAAGCACGGAATGGGATGGTAAGACGGTTCAACAATTGATCCTTTAATTCGGTCATCTGCTCTCTATTCCTTCTCCTCTCCTGCTATGCCCAGGCACGTCTGGGTGACCCAAGCCGGTTACTTTTCTTTGCTCCTCATACTCCAGAGTTAACCGGCTCCTCCGAAACCCCTGCCAGAACCCTGACCCTCGCCGCGTTTCCCTTCAGTAAACATTGTTCCTCTGACGTCAGTATGAGATGATGGTAGAATATAAATATACTCTAAGGGTACTCGTAGATCCGCTGGTGAACTTCCTGTACTGCAATAGTATAGCCATAACCACCCCTCACATTTACTCGGGCCGTGTTGCAACTGATAGCAAAGACCCACAACTAGCCAGATATTCCATTCGTCAACCATGTCCATTGAGGTTTTTCATATGCGTCTCTCGCAATCCGAGAGGATCGTGTGGTTGCTGGAGGTGAGCCGCCGAGGCCAATCTGTACCAGCAGCCACTAACAAATCCGCCAGGAGTTGCAAATTCCCTACAAGCTGCACATCTGTAATCGGGATCCCAAATCCGCTCTTGCGCCCAAGGAGATCAAGGATATCGTGAGTGCCGAAGACGTCCAATCCGGGGTTTATGCCGAACAACATATGCTAATTATACCAGAACCCCACCGGTACTGCGCCGTACTTCCGGGACAGCACTGTTTCGCCACCCGTCGAGATCTCGGAATCCGGCGCCATCGTCGAGTACATTCTGACGGTCCACGGCTCCAAGATCGGCTCCGGTGCACCTAGACTGCGACGAACCCCCGACGACGCCGACTATGCTGCCTATCTCCAGTGGTTCCACTTCGCCAACGGCTCACTTCAGCCCGCCCTCCTCAGCGCCATGAATCTCTTGTTTGCGGGCGCCTCGGAAAGCGGCGCCGCTAAGCGAACAGGCGCCAGAGTCCAGAGCCACCTAAAGTTGGTCGACGAACGCTTGGCCAACAACAAATGGCTCGCCGGGCAGAGCCTGAGTGCGGCAGACATCATGACCGTCTTCACCCTCACCACTATGCGCGGTTTCTATCCGCTCCTGGATCTATCGCAATACAGCAACATCCTGAGGTACTTGAAGGACGTTGCAGAGCGCCCTGCTTACCGCGAAGTACTAAACAAGGCAGAGGATGGGATGGAGCCTATGATCGGTCCCAAGGTTAAGGCTTTCAAGCAGTTTGAAGCTCTCGGTGCGGTATATGAGCGGCTAGGTTTCTAGTGACACAATGGAAGTAAAAGGAGGAAAACGAAAGAGTAGAGAAACTCAAACATGGTAGGGTAGTTGTATTTTATCTTCCAGCTCTCTTCTCGGTCAGTAATACCCTAAAAGAATGACATCTTAGAGCAAAACCACACTAAGATAAAAACATAACGAAAGACGTCCCATGCGTAGTAATGAATTGAGACATGTACGCAACTTTGTCTGTGAGAAGTATGCAACAGAAAAAAAAAAGTAGTTCAACTCTTTTGACCAGCCTGGGGGTCGAACCCAGATACGGCAGACTGCAAGGCCAACTCCGCCAAAACCAAATTTTAGCCTGTTTTTATTGTTAGGTAGGCCCCTACCCTATAAAACTTTACACCCTCCTACTTTAATGAAATTTAAATTATTAAATAATACATTTACTAGGTAGCACGCCTATTTACTATTATGTATTATAATAACCCTACTTTCTATAGGGCTATACACGCATATATAAAACCTAATATAAATAATTATTATTATTCTAAACTCTTCTTCTTTCTATATCTCTACTTATTCTTTTATCCTTTTACTATAGGGTTAACTACCCCTTTTTACCTATTATTAGGTAAGAACTACTATATCCTTAAAACTACTAATAATTAGAAGGCGTATAGGTATTATAGTACTAACTTATAGTCTATTACACCTTATAAAGATACTTATATAGATCTAATTAACCTTATGTCTTCTCTAGAAAGACCTATCTTAAAGTATTTAACTCTAAGACCCTCTATACTAACTTCAGCCCTTTTTATATAAGGTTTAATATCTTTAAACCTCCTTAACTTACTCTATACTAGGTTATAAGAATAAGAATAGAGTATTTAGCAAACTAAAAAGGTTAAGAAGTCTCTATTAATTAAGTTATCTATTACTCTTTATAACATAACATACTTTAAGATAGACGTATATAGCATTTAAGTCCTAATATATACTAATATTTAGCCTATTAAGAAGTTTATTAGTAAGATATAGTTTAATCTATTTATAGTCTTTCTATTATATATAAGTATAATAAAGAGTATTATTTCTAATTTTACTACTTAATAATAATTCCTTAGTAAGGAGTAGAAAGCTATACTAATTAACATAAAAAACCTATATAATATCTTAAAGTATTATAATACTACCTATTAAGCTACTATACTTTAGTTATTTCTCTCTAAGGCTTTAATCTCTTATAAAAAGGATATATACTACCTAACTATTATTATATAAGTCTAAATTAAACTACTAACTATTAAACCTTAAGTATCTTAAAAAGGTAAGGCCTATATAAAGCCAAACACTTCTAATTAATAAGATATAGTAACTAATACACCCTAAATAATATTAAAACTAAAGATAAGGTTATTAATAGGTACTATAATTAAACCTATAGTAAAGGTTAAGGAGGAGCTAGAGAGTAAAAAGGCAAAAATTAAGGAATAAGTCTAAGAGGAAAAAGAGGATATTAAGGAGGAGGTTATATATAAGGGAGGAGAAACATACTAGAGGGGATATAAACATACATACTTATATGTTAATTCTTAAAGAAAATAGAGATATATAGTCCTTATTTACTACTATCTTCTTCCTTACTTTCTACTAGAGAAGTATTTATACTTTCTAAACTAATACTAGACTATTAAAGTTATTCTTAAACCTATATAATTCCTCCTTATAGCTTATCTAGAAGGGAGACCTCTAGTTAGTATTATTCTTTAATATACTTATTTAAATAGGTCTAAAGGTACTAGTACGTATTAAGAGATAGATATATAGTATCTCTAACTTTTATCTTAGGTATAAGTATAGACTAACAAGAGTCTATAATTTATATATAGACCTATATAGTATCTTAAGGAAGGAATTTATTAATATTACTATTACCCTTTATAAGAGTAAGTAACTCTTATACTTACTATTAATTAATTATCTACCTAAAGTCCTATGCTGTTTTAGCATCTAGTTAATAATAGAGGTACTATAGTTAACTAGTAATAACATATAGTCTCCCCTTTTAACAATAGATTTAATATAAGTTCTAGACTTAAATAAATATTATAAAGTCCTTATAGATAAGTAGCATATAGATAAATAAGAGTATAATCTAATTAGCTAGTATATATAAGGAAAAGAGATTTTATAGCTTAAGTAACTAGAAATATTCCTATACTAGTTAGTATAAATATATATAAGATATAATATAAATACTTACTCTCTAGTATGCTAACTACCTTTAGTAGAGATAGTTCTACTAGCTCTTAATCTTAACGTTATAGATACTTTTCCTAAATATCTAATAGTTATAAAAAGTAATAGGTAACTCTAATATTAAACGTTACTATATAAGGTGGTAATAAACACTAGTGTTAGTATATTACTAGGTGGGTAATATGGTTAACCGTACGTATTAATAGGTAAGTAACAAATAATAGGGGTAAATACCGTAGTTTAATTATACGTAACTAGAAGAGAATTATTATAGGTTCTACTACAAATAGTTAGGTAAATAACCCCTAAATCTATAGTAGATCTACTAATAGATTAATAGTTAATCCATAGCTGGTTATTAGGGTTATACCTAATAAGTCTAATAGGATCTATAATAGTTAATATTATAATACTAGTAACTTTCTCTTAAGGAGAAATTTACTATAGATTTATAGTACTTTACTAGTTAACTATAAAGGGCCTAAAAATACAATAAAAACAAAAATCTAAAAGTATTATATTCTTTTTTATATAATAAATCTATTATATATATAAAACCTATCTATTTATCTATATCCTTACTACGCTATTACTAATAAGCTCCTCTAGCACCTTATTAGGCAACAACTTTATAAATCTATCTACTAGGTTATTATTACTATAGATCTATTAAATCTTATATATCTCCTAGCGCTTATATAACTACTATAACGCTATTATATTAATTATAAGGCGTTTCTCCTTTATAATACTAAGTTTTATAAGATACTTATAGAGGGAGTAGAAGTTAGTATATATAACTATTAGGATTTATAGGTATTTAAGGTAGTTAGTAACTATTACTAGTATAGTAGTTATTATATAGGTAATATTAGTACTAGCAACTATTATGTAGATCTTAGAGGCTAATACGCTCTATATAACCCTCTTATACTTTGTTAAGCTAAAGTAGATAATATTCCCTTTAATAGTAAATTTACTAGTATTATTAGGGGTTTTTATAGTAGTATTATCTTTACTATATTACTTATTTATAAGAATAATAATAAATCTAAGCTATAAGGTAAGATTACTATTATTAGTAAATAATCTATTAATAAAGATAAAGAGCTTTATAGTTATAAGGTTAAGTAGTTAAAAATAAAGGCCTTAGTTAGGGTTCTTTATTTACTACTTAATTTATTAGTTAAGCTCTTTAATATTACTTATATCTAGTAATTAGTACTAAGTAGTAATAGAGTAGTTAAAGCACGCCTTAGGCTAGTAGATTAAGGTGATATACGTACTATAGGCATACTGCTTGACGTATTGCTAGTGTGATTCTAGCAAATTAGGGTTAATAGGCTATAGTTACTTACCTTATCCCTTCTAGTAGAGGTGAATATTACTATTATTATTAAGAGAAAGTATGCTACTATTAAAGGTAATAGGTTTACTAGGCTTAAGGAATTACTTTAGCTTTACTATAAAGGTTACTTTTATTAACTTAGTATCCTTATAGTTAGAAAACAATTTATCTATAAGGCTAATAGTATTATTAGTCTATATACTAATTAGTATAAAATCTTTATTATTTAGTACTAAAATAAGTAGGTAAGGGTTAAAGGTTAAAGTATCTATCTAGAGGGCTTTTCTATAATAGTTATTATAAGTTACCTACTAGTAGGTTCTAGCCTTAGGTATGCTATATAATAGTTACTTAACCTCTATTATTATATTAGTATTATAAAGGTGTTAGATCTTAATAGGTAGTCTTATAAGAATTATATAGTTAAGTAGTATTACTAATTACGTATATACCTATATTATATTATATAGCTATAAAAGGTGGTTCTTACGTAATAATAATAGGGTGATAATAAGGATTAAGCGTTAGGCTATATATTAGATAGTTAGTAACTAGGTAAGTATTATAGCCTTCCTATTGTTAGTATACCCTTAGATAATAAGTCTTAACTTCTTATATAGGATCTTATTTTTACCCTTAATTTTACGTACTAATTATAACTTAAACATATAGATACCTCTATAGTGTTTTTTATTATACTAGATAATATAGAATACATCTTAGGCTATTAATCCCTTAATCTCTTAGTAGTTAGATTACTTAAATAGTTTACTAGGCGTAGTTATTATGCCTTTCTTATAGAGTTTAATAATAAGTATATAGTTAGTATCCTTTTTTACTATAAAGTAGTTAGCTATTAATAGATTAGTCTTAGTAGTAAATATCTCTACTAGGTTTTTTTATAGGCAGCTATAGTACTATTACTATAGCTATTCTATAGTAACTATAATACCTTTACGTATTTTACCTCCTTACCTATTAAGAAGCTTAGAGGGTAGGGTAGTAGTACTAGTATCTTATGCTTACGTGGTATTATTAGGATCCTCCCTACGTTAGTAGTAGGGCTTTACTATAGTAACATAGAAGTTCTGCAGGCCTTATAGTAATTTAACTATATAAGTAGTACTATTATTAGAGAGTAACTAGAATAGGCCCTACCAGCTGTTCTTTTCTTACTATACGCAGACTAGAGATTAAAGAGGTAGTATAGTAGTAGCTATAGTATCTAGGCTATTACGTGTTGCTAGTATGTTATTTACCTGTCTCTTAGTATGAATTTACTATATTTCCTCTATGGCTTTTTATATTGTTTCTACCCTTTTAGTAGTTAATAGTACTAGTAGTAAATTATTATTAATTTATAGGTATGCTCTAAAGACTAATAGGGTTAGTATAAGGCTGTTTAGGCTAGTAGTGTTATTTACTACTTTTACTGCTATTTAGAGCGCGACTTTAGGTTCTATATTAGTTTCTATATAGAATATCTTATATACTTAGCGGAGTATAGCATGATAATATTTAACCTTTCTAATACTGTTATAGGCCTTAATAGGTATCTCCTTAATGTTAATAGATAATATGTAGGCGGCATGCTTAAACTTAGCTATATAGAAATTAAGGCTTATGTTAGTAATAATCTAATCTAGTAGGCTAAGATATATGTTAATTTAGTATATTTGTAGTGCTTCCTATATATATTCTATAGTAATAGCTTAGAGGAATCTTATAGCATTAAAGGTAGTTACTACGTCTATAACGTATAAAACTAGCTTATTACTATTAAGATATATAATATCTATAATAATTTTATAGTTAAACTTATAATTATTATAAAGGGTAAATTTAAACCTTCCTAGTACCTTTAAATTTAACTAGTAGCTATAGTAGAACTTATTAATCTCCTTAATATTAGAGATTACTATCTTATAGCTAGTATGTTAGAGTACCTTATAAAGGCGCTAAACTAAGGGGTGGCTAAATTAGTAGTATATTTACTATAATTTACTATTAGTTAGGTAGTATTAGGTAATAGTACGCTTAGGTTGCTCTAGTAGTATCTATATATAGCCCTATTTTCACATAATAGGTATAATTATATTACCCTTTACTAGTATATTAGTAAGGTTGTTAAATTTTACTCTATAGTAATCTATATCCTTTAAGTAAAAGAGGAATAGGGTATTAAAGTCTATTATGTAAAAGGTAAGATTCCCTATAGGTATAGGGACTTCTATAGTACCTATTAAGTTAAAGTAATTACTACTACTAAAGTAAATTATTACTTTACTAGTATGCAACATATCTAGTAGAAGTTTATAGTTAAGATACCTTTTTAATATAGTATATTACTACTAACTGACTATAGAGACTCTTACTACTCCTATATCTAGTATAATACCCTAGAAAGTTATAGTAGAGTAATAGTTGTTAAAGGTAAATACCTTATTAGTAGTATGTTTCTCCTTAGTAGTCTCCTCTTTATATGGATTATCCTTTATAAATACGTAGAGTATGGCCTAGTTATATAGTTAGGTAAATACCTTTTGGCTATTAATACTGTCTTTACTATAAAAGGCTGTAAATATAAAGAAGGTATTACTATTAAAGGGGCTATTACTATTATCTAGCTTATGTTTATCCTTAGCTCCTTTAAAGTTAATAGTACTTTTTATCCCCTTATAGTTAAGTAGAAAGTAGTTAAATATTAATAGTAAAATATCTATTAAGTATATGCTTTTATACTACTAGAAAGAAGATTAATATTTTTCTTTAGTATGCTTAGTTAACTAGTATCTAGGTTTCTTATAGATAAAGCACCTCTTTACTATAAAGTTATCCCTATTTCTTAGGTTTTTATATAGTAGGTCTATTTTTAGCTATAAGTAATAGTTATAGTTGCTATTATACTTATAGTTAACCTAGTATTACTTATTATTACTAGGGTATTCTTTAGTATAGTACTAGGCCTATAGTTTATAGAAAAGTACGGTATTAGCTATGCTGTTATATAGCTATACGTAGAGTACGTTATATGTTATAGGTAGGCTAAGTAATGCTATAGCATACTTAGGTACTCCTTAGTAATAGTTAATAAGGGTATTATAGTATTCCTTATCTTTTAGTATACTATTATAGGTTATAATATATACTAGCTAGGTAACCTTCTTAATAAGTAGATTAAGGATTTTATGTTTACTTTTCCTAGGGTTGTTACGTATAATAGATTTAAAGGTAATATAGCGTAACTCTATAATCCTAGCGCTATAGACCTTATTACCTTTAAATTTTAATTTAATATTTACTATTAGTACGTTAAAATTACTAGTAAATCTATAGAGATTAATAGAGTAATACTCTTAGGTATTACTACTTAGTATTATTATTACTATAGCCTTATACCTACTAGTAGGGATTCTAATATAGTTATAGAGCTTATAGAAGGTAGGAAGCTTTAAATTAATTATCTTATATTAACTACCTATATACTTTAATATAGGATTATTAGAGTAGAGCTTAATAAGATTAGTTAATTATCGTAAAGTTAGGCTATTACTTAGTACTACTCTACTATTAAATTAAGTAGTTAGCATAGTAGATTTATAGTCTTATAATCTCTTAACTATAACTATTATTAGGGTTAGGCTTACTTAGGTAGAGCTTTTACTTAATAGTAGTAGTAACTTAAATAATAGGTTATAATAGGAAGAAGCCTGTTAAAGCTAGGTATCTTTATGCTATTTATATATCTTAGGTCTAGCTATAGATTTAAGGTTAGTTAATAGTAGTTACCTTACCTTTAGTAATAGGTAGATCTTATAACTTAGTAACCTATTAATAAATCTAGGGTTTATAGTCCTTACTTTAAACCTTAGGTTAGTTCTAGCTACTTTATTAATCTCTTCCTTAGTCTAGATATGTATATTATTAGCCTCTAATACCTTATATATATAAGAAGTAACCTACCTCTAGTTTAATTTAATCTAGATACTATTATTAATTAGGAAGTTATAGAATTTAAGGAGGACTTCCTTATTAATACTATTATAGTTTTTAACCTTCTATTTGTAGAGATAATTATAGGCCTGTTACTATAGTTAATTAGCTATAAAATCTTTATATTAGGCTTTTATTATAAAGTATATAATAGTAGTGTCTAGTATATAGGCTCTGTATTTCTACTTAATACTGCTAGGTATCTTCTTAATATTAATAATGCCTTATAGCTATGGGTTAACATACTTTGCGTATGCCTGTGGAATAGGGTATAGGTCTATAGTATCCTTAGCCTCTTGTATATCTCCCTGCCGTATTGCGTATATTCCCTCCTCTTTATATTAGCCTTCTTATGGTATTTCTTTAGCCTCTTTAGTAGACTAGCAGACTAGATTGACTTCTTCTTCTAGTATTATTATTGCTACCCTCTGTTAGCCTAACTACCCCTTAAATATATGTGTTTCTTCTAGTAGACTAGAAGGCGTATCTATATGTTAGAGGATTTACTACTAGTAGTATAGGTAGTAAGGATTTATAGGGTATTTATAGTACTTTTATATTAATTTATAACTTTACCTTAAAATTATAGTAGAAACTTATTACTTATTAAGGTAAGCCTTTACGTAATACTTATTACTTATTAAAATAAGCCTTCTTTATATAGTATCTATATAGTATTTTTTAGCTATTAGTATATAAAGTAAGGTGTTTTTTATAGTTAAGTAGTAATTTCTTAATACGTAATAAAATTAGGGTTATTTATAGGATAGCTATATATCTTAGGCGACCTTTTAGTTATGTTGGTTTGTAATATACTTCTACTAGTAGCCTCTAATTAACTATGTAATATAGTAATAAGCATAAATACTTTACTATAAGGGTAGTAAAATTCATCTCTTTTAGTTAGTACCTTACTAATCTATAGAGTTTACATATAGAAGTAGGAATTAGTTAAGATAACTACTATAGTAGTAAAAATTAACTACTAATTAGTATTAGTATATTACTAGGTAGGTGATATAGTTAACTATATATATTAATAGGTAAGTAATAAATAATAGGGGTAAATACTATAGTTTAATTATGCATAACTAGAAGAGAATTATTATGGGTTCTACTACAAATAGTTAGGTGAATAACCCCTAAATCCATAGTGGATCTACTAATAGATTAATAGTTAATCTACGGCTGGTTATTAGGGTTATACCTAATAAGTCTAATAGGATCCGCGATAGTTAATATTATAATAACTAGCTATAAGGATAGTCTCTTTACCCTAATCTAACTAAATTTATAAAGGTATATACCTATATTATTAGATAATAGTAAGGTATTAGGTAAGAATATTCTAAGATATATAGGCTAAAAAGCTAATATAAAACTATATAATAAACTATAAATAGGTGTTAATAGTAGTATAAACCTTAAACCTAAATAGTAAAAGCTTATTATATATATTAAGAGACTAGATATAATTTAGGCTAGGAGTTATCTAACCTTTATAGTAGTATTATATCTCTTAAAGATAGTTATTAACTTAGGTTAGGAATGTTTAGTAATATAAGGTAAATAATAGGTCTTAGCTAATAATATACCCTTACTAGTAAACCTATATATATAGGTATTTATAACTATACCCCTTAATATAGTAGGTAACCTTAGGTAAACTTAAGAAGAATTCCCTAAGTTATTGTTATACTTAAGTAATTTGCTTAGGTGGCTGTTATCTCTAAAGCTAATTATACTTATAGATAACTATAAGGCTATAAGGTGTAATTATAAACCCCTCTAATTAAAGTATATATAGGATATTAGTATTATTTAGGCTAATTTAAAAGAAAAGCTCTTAAATATAGGTAAGTAATTCTTTTAAAAATATTATATACTCTTCTTACTAGATACCCTATTTTCTAAGCTGCTATTTAAAGGTATGCTTTATAATTTAGATATTATAGGTTTCTAATATATATATAAGAATAGTATTATAAGTCTACTATGCTTCTAGCTTCTTAGTAATTAATAGGTAGAAGGGTAAAAGATTAATAGAAGGATATAGTATCTTAGTAATAGAATATAATATTTATAAACATCTATATAGGGGTATAGGGCTCTATATAGATATAAATACCTATATATACATAAGTTAGAAACTATTATAAGACTATATTAAGTTTTTCTAAATTATATATAAATATTAAAGCCTATATAGGGGCGTATATTATAGAGTAGGAGAGAATATAAGTTATAAGTACTATATTACCTTATAAGTGTCTATATAGTTCTAAAAGCCTATATAAGGGATTATAGCTACTAATTACCTACCCTACTAATACGTATGCTAATATATACTAATATATAATACTATATACTATCCTATATACTAAAACTACTATATATATAGGTGTATAGGTTTGTATCTATCTAAACCTTACTGTTAAGTTCTATAAATGTTAGTATAAAGGCCTATAAACCTATATATAGCTATATATACTAGATTTATACTCCTTAATATTATCTATAATTAACTTAAGAGCCTCTACTATAGTATAGAGGTATATAGATAGGACCTTACTTAGATAGGTCTATAGATTATAGGATATACCTATATAATACTTCTTTATAATATAACTAGTCTTAACTAGGGTTATATAAGCTAGTATAGGTAGTTAGTAGAGTATATAGGTTAAGGTTAGTATATATAGAGATATATAGGTAATATTAGAATAGCTTAACTTTATATAAGTATAGCCCTTAGATAAATAGTTATAATTAGTATAGTATATGTCTATAAAGGATATATACTTCTTAAATAAGCCTTTACTATTATAATACTTAGTGTATATATCTATACTAGTATTCTTAGTACTATATATATATGTCTAGATAGTATTATAGGCTTATAGGTATAAAGTGTTAATATCTAGGACTATATAGCCTAGTTAAGTAATTCTTAGGTATAGTTTAATTATATACTAGGGCTATATAGGTTAGTACTAAACTATAGTAAGTAGAGTAGGAGTATATAACATACTATAGTAGTAGTAGTATTATACTTATAAATAAATATGCCTATGATGTTTTGCTTTACCTCTATATAGGTATGTTAGTAGGTATATAGGGGTGTAAGGGAGGGTATATACCTTTAAGGAGAAAGGCAGTTATATCTAGGGACGTAAGGTCTTATAGAAAGCTATATGGCTGTATATTAGGGGGATTAAGAAGGTTTACTCCCTAAATATCCTAGGGAATAGTAGTCACTATTATGCTAATATATATAGGATTATACTATCTTATCTTCTATAGAGTTATGTTAGCTAATATTTTATATAGCTATATATAATAATATAAACTCTATAATAAGCTTATATAGAAATCTATTATGTTTACTATTTTTATAATAAGAATTAGCCTAAAAGTAAGTATACTTTTACTATTAATTAAGATAGTAAAAGGGCTAAATCTAGGCTAATTTTTACTATAAAAAAAACTACTTATTTATAAGCTTATTTTTAATTAAAATAAAGTAGTAAATAGCATATAGTAGTATATTATATTATAAGGATCTATACTATAAGGTTTGTGGTGGTAGTGGCGTGTAGCATGCGGCAGGGGGGGGGGGGTGTAACGTATGGCGAAAGTTGTGTGGGTTAGAAGGGAAAAAGAGGAAGGGATCGGCAGAAGAAATTGGTAAGGCAACTAGCAAGGGTGGGGCAGGGGGGGGCTGACAACCCTTACGTGACTTCAGATATGTATGTTAATAGATATTACTATACTGTCTTGTATGGTATTCTATGGATAACATAATATTCTATTTGTGGGTAAAAATCTAGTAGCTGAGACCTACAACTATAATCCCACGGGGGCAGTCACCTAAGTAAGAAGGAGGGTTTTGGCGGAGTTGGCCTTGCAGTCTGCCGTACCAGAATCTCCTGATGACTCGATGAATCGTAGTCAGACGCCTTGCCATTGGGCCAACCGGCCGAAGTGATAGAATCGATGCTCCACTGAGGTGGATGTCCGTTCCCCTAGCAGCAATAGCTTTGTGAAGCTAGATCAAGAGCAAAATTGCGGGCTCCATGAAGAGCACAGCCTGTGTTCTTGAGGTGTCTGAGATGTTTTGAATGTGTTGCATACTCTCGAAGTTGCGATTCCTTGGTGGATTTTACACGAGGGTATATTTATTGTCTTTGATTCGTGGCTGTAAGGGTACATTATGGACATTGAGTCACTTTGTCTCTTACTGTTACGGCAGATAGACTTTCAGCAAGCTAGAATGTTGCCGCCTTCCAAAGAGCTACGAAAACAAGAAAATCGAAAGTCGCTTCGTAAACTATCATGGTTTGAAAGTGGCCAGAAAATATGACAAGTGAATTCCCAGGACCTAAATATCGTAAAAACATCGTCTCTGTTTAGAGAGCGTACTTGAATAATGGGCTCCTTTCTCCCATGCAGTCAAGTTCCTCGTCGGTATACCTCTGCCTGACCTCATCCTCGCTCATAAGTGCTTTCTTCTTGTTGAGTCTCTGCAACAGAACCTCGAGCGTAATGGCGGCAACGATGCCGGCCGAGGCAAATCCGAAAGATGTGCCAAAGCCAGTGGGGTATTTGGGCGCTTCCTTATCAATGTAGATGTAGCTGCCAATAAGCCCGCCAATATTACCGACGCAGACCAGGAATCCAATGCTAATGGCTCGCTTCGTAGGGCTCGGCGTGTTTGCGACGTTCCAGGCGTTAACTCCAGGCAGAATCGGGTACATGCTGGAGAGGACTGCGTTAGCTTTCCGTGACTTCTTCTACTGGCAAAAGATCCTTTGATGAGAATGCAACTTACCCAAAGCAGGCGAGACACACGGCAAAGTAGCACAGGGCGATGTTGTTCTTGATGTCGGCGGCTTTGGCAAACAAGATGCTGAAGGAAACAACAAGGCACAGTTGCGGGCCGAGGATGAACGGCATACGCCAGGAGTAGCGGTCGGCAAAAATGGAGAAAATGTAAGCCGATATGGCGCCGACCGCATAGGGAGGAATCGTCAGGAGCTGGGCGTTGGCCGAGGTGTAGCCCATGTTCTTGATGATCTGGGGCATTGTGAACTTCATGGCGTAGTTGGGGACTGCGTTGGACCAGTTGACCAAGATCAACAGGTAGATCTTCCAGTCCGTCAGAACAGAGATGAATGCTTGCTTGTCGAAGTGGCTGTCTCGGAACTCATCCGGTCGGACGACCCGTCTTGATTCCTGTCGGAGTATGAGGTATCGCCTCTCGTCGGCATCGAGCCATTTTGATAGAGCGGGTGAGTCGATGAGGAAGAAGAAGCACATCAATCCGATTATGACCGTTGCCAATCCTTCGAGAATAAAGATCTTGAACTATTAGAATTTGCGTCAGAATGTTGATTTGAGTGGACTCACCCATCTCCAACCCTCATAGCCGCCGACACCGTCCATCTTGGCAATTCCAAAGGCTAGCAGCCCTGAGAAACCTCCTCCGGACGCCGCTGAAGTGTACAAAAGAGCAATTCGAGTTTGCGTTTCGTTGGGTAGATACCATTTGGAGATGATGAGGATGGCTCCAGGTAAAAAACCTGCTCTGCACCAATATGTTAGTATGTCTTCTGCATGTCGTCACAACTGTACACGTCCTGGTACTCACTCGAAGAGTCCGAGAAAAATCCGAACCGCAATCAGACCACCGTAACTCTGGACAACGCCATTGCACGTCATAACGATGCCCCAGCACGTAACGATACCGCCAATGTACAGTGAAGGTCTCTTGAAGAGATGAAGAACCATATTACTTGGGACTTCGGCCAAAACAAAAGGGATGAAGAAGACGGAGACGGCAACGTTGTATTGCACGCCATTCATGCCGAGACTGGGCAGTAACCCCTCGATCTTGGCGTTGCCGATGTTTGTTTTGTCAAGGTAGGCCATCAGATAGAGGATCACCAGCATCGGGACGAGGCGGTGCTAGCGACAGCAGAGTTAGCTGCTCTGCACTTCCAGCAACGACCGTGCATAGTTGAAGGAGGGTCCAAAGATTCGTGGATACGTACATCGACCTTCCTGACAGCCTTCTTCTTCTTCTCCTCAGGGAAGTTGGCGAGGAACTCAACATCTTCGGGCCTCATGCCGCCACGGCTTTGATACTCGTCATGTTTGATGGAGCCCTTGTCAGGGGAGACATTCTCAATGTCGGAACGGTCAGAATAGGTCCGCGTAACGGCCATTTTGCTACTGATGTGACTGACGATGTAGAAGAAATTTGTGCAAGTTTTGTGAACGACAGCCCGAGGTAGCGAGGCCTCCTGGACGAGGGAGTTAGACTCCAGAGAGGAGAAAATCTCGCGGCTCGGCTTTATAGTTCAAGAGCGTGCAACCGAAGGCTTCTCAACAGATGAATGTGGATACGCTTTCTGGGGAATGGGATCTGCCAACAAATCCCCCAGCTGAATCTGGAGTTGCGGGGGTAAGTGTGTGAACAAATCTGGGGTAACATACTTGGCACTGGGGTGGACCGGCGAGTTCCTCGGGAAACAAAGAGCAATAATGGCCTTTGTACCGTTAGCGCAAAGCCACACGGTGGTCTTGTGACAGATGCCGATGTGCTAAGTGCTGCCCGAACTATCGACCGGAAATTGTTCCAACCCCTCACGAGAGATCATCTCATATCACTTCCAAGTGCTTCAACATGTTGGAACAACCGGATATAATGAAAACCTTGGGGAGCTGGCCAATGTAGGTGACATCTGCGCTGGTTGGTGTGGTACAATTCTGTACGCGATGCATCATATGTGGTTACAGGCTGGGCTATGGCCAATATGGCACAACCAATGCATGGGGATGGGATGACAGCCCCCTGCTTCTTGGCTCTTGTGGCCTGCTTTCCGCTGGCCGGTTCTGCATTCAACAAGTCCTCCTCCGCATTGGAGTGGGTTCGGTGGCCTTCCCTGCACATCAAACGTAGTTCCGGAATCAGCCCGGATACGAGAATCCGGGTCATGCCCGGAAAAGCGAAACTGCATTTCCGGGCAGCCAAGAGCGTGCTAAGACGGCGTGATGGTTGCCACTTGGTATTGCGGATGACGATACCTTGCGCAAATCTCCTGGAAAAGCTGAGGCTCTCCGGAGCTCATAGCCGCGACTCGGCTCTTGGTTAGACGCGAGTTTTCCGCGATGAGGGGTCAAGTTTGGAGCCGATTGTGTTATAAAACAGGTCATCGCGAGACACATGTCAATCCTTCCTCATTACCCACCATCTCAACCAACCGATTCTATCACTACAGCCTGCAAAACCCATTCTTCCATCATAATACCATCTCCCAAACACAAGCATGGGTTCCAACGCTGGCCTTGACCTCCGCGGTCTCACTCCCGCCCCTATTACCCCCTTCAACAAAGACGGCAGTGTAGACTACGAAGCCATTCAGCGCCTCGGCTCCTGGCTAGGCAGCATTGCCGGCGTCACGGGCTTGGTTGTTCTCGGTCACGCTGGTGAGGGCACCTTCCTCACGCAAGAAGAGCAGATCTCAGTCATCAAGGCCTTTGTCAAGTCGGTTGACAACCGTCTTCCCATCATTGCGGGTATCACGGGCGAGGGAACTGAGGTCGCCGCTCTCGAGGCTAAGCGCGCCCGTGAGGCCGGTGCCGCGGCTGGCCTTCTATACCCTTCGCACGGCTGGCTCCGATTCGGCTACCAGCCCGGTGCCCCGCAGGACCGCTACAAGAGAGTTTACGAAGTCAGCGGCCTGCCCCTCATCCTTTTCCAGTACCCCGACAACACCAAGGCGACATACAACCTCCAAACACTCCTCGACATCTCGGCGCTGCCGGGCGTCTTCGCCATGAAGAACGGTGTCCGCAACATGAGACGTTGGGACACTGAGATCCCCGTCATCCGCAAGGAGCGCCCCGATCTTCAGATCCTCACTTGCCACGACGAGTACCTTTTGCACACTGCCTTCGATGTCGACGGCATGCTTGTTGGATACGGTAACATTGCCCCCGAGCTGCTGATTGAGATGATCAAGGCCGGCAAGGCAAAAGACTACCCCAAGGCGAGAGCAATCCACGACAAGCTGCTGCCCGTGACCAAGGCTGTCTACCACAGAGGATCGCACATGGAGGGCACCGTCGCCTTGAAACACGCGCTGGTCGCAAGAGGCATTCTAGAACACGCTACCGTCAGGTCACCTCTGCTTCCCTTGGAGAATGGTGCCGAAGAGGAGATCTTCTCCGCCGTGTCATCTGCTGCTCTTTCGCGTGTGAAATAAATGTTCCCTTTGTCGGGATGCCGAGCATCTACGGATAGTGGAGGAGCCGATCCGGGTCACGTGACCCACCTCGACGGCTCTTTCAATATCTACGGCACTGTTGCCAGCCAGCGTGCTGGCCCTCTTTCTCTTCTGTTCAACTCTAGCAACATCTTTAAATATACTACGGTTCAACCCCTATATCTAACGTTAGATCCTGTAATACTAACACTGATTAGTAGTTAACTTTATAGTTACTACTACCACAGATCAGCAAGGTTAATAGAAGAGACTGCAAATGCCGCCTATCTAGGCTGCCTAGTACTACCCAGAAGAAGGCGCTAATTACCTAGTATAGGTCATATTTGATAATACTAGCAAAAACCCCTTCATCCCCACGTCCGTTACGCAGAAGATCACCATCTTTAACTTTATTGCTTACAGAAAAGTCCCCTCCTTCTTTACCTATACTTTACTTACTATCTTGCTAGCTACGGCAAATCCTCCAACTACACAACTCTCTTAGTTACCTATTGCTATTAAGGGCGTATCGTCAGAACCACCACATCAACGCCTTTGCCGCCAATCAAGGCGAGCAAATTTTTCACCTTTGCAAACGCCTGAGCAAACAGACCCTTCCCGTATTTTCTGCTACTTCCTGTCGGCACCGCAATATCTAACAGCAACACACACGGATCAACAATATCTGACGGCAACGCCCACAGATCAATCCACTTCTAACACCACACCCCTTAATATCCACAGCAACAATCAAGTATTTAAATCTTGCTAGCCCTCACCCTTAAGTCCTCTATCTTCTTCTCCTCTATCCTCTTCTATTACTTTCTCCCTTATCTAAACCCCTATTACATCTTTTACCCTTCCTTTTATTATATCCTTTATCTATTGTTTATACTACTAGTAGTAATTCCTCTAACAAACAGATTTACCCCTAAGCCTATATAGTTAGGGGTAAGTACCTATGTTTGAGAGGTTATAAGGCTATTAGAGGGTAGTAGATCTATTCCTAGATAATTATAACTATTATTAATAGCACCTAAGGATTTCCCTACTAAAGAGTAGGATCCCTTATACCCTATAAATATTAGGAACCTATTCCCTATCCCTAAGTAGTATTAGGGTTAAGTTAATATTAAATAATAGGGTAATACCTATATTAGTAATATCCCTACTAATACCTCTAAGGATAAAAGGAGGAAAGCCCTAGCTACTATTATTATCTTCTAGATAATAAGGTATATAAGAGAAGGGCTCTATAGGACTAACCTATAGGATACCCTATAGGATAACTTTAAGGGATAGACTAAAGAGGACTTTATAGTAACATACTATAATACCCTAATAGGATTTTATAACTATCTCCTATACTAAGGGATATTTATTAATACTACCTAAGGTAGCTAGATTATACTATAAGTATATACTGCTATATTAGCCCCTAAGGCGCCAAAGTAGATAAAGGAGTAAGTAATAGCTAATATAGGTAAGACTAATAACTTTAAGATAAGGGCTAATAACCCTAACTTTATCTATAATATTATAGGATTATTACTATTAGACTTATAGCTAGATAGTTTGCTAACTCTAGCTTTAGCTCTAGCTTTAGCTTTAGCTCTAGCTCTAGCTTTAGCTCTAGCTCTAGCTTTAGCTCTAGCTCTAGCTAGCTAATAGTTAGTAGTTAATCTAAATTCCTTATATAATAACCCTAACTTTATCCCTCCCTTCCCTAGTATAGTACTAGTACTAATTATAACTATGCTATCTACTAGAGGAATACCACCCCTCTACTAGCTTACTAACCTTATTAAGATATACCTAGAGGAGCTTAAATATAGTAGAGGAGTATATAAATTAATTAAATCTAAGCTTGCTATTTTTTAAGACTAGTACTTTAAGGTAGGGATACTATAGGATTAATTTACTAGTATGTTCTTTATTATGCTTAAAGGGGTAGTAGCAGACTTCTATACTAACTATCTCTATAATCTATCCTATACTCTTAACTTCTATACTATAGTTATAATACTTAAGGGTAACTTTAAGATAGAAGAAACATATTAAGCCTGCCTTATAGAGCTATAGAGAACCACCTTTACTAGTACTATCTATAATAACCCTAATAAGAGTAAGCCTAAGGCCCTTAAGATCCTTATCTAATAAGTAAATACCCTCTTATAACCTATTATAAGGATTAGCACCCTATCTAATACAGCCCTTTATAATTAGCTCCTTAACTCCTACTAAGGCGTAGAGGAGTACACCCTTATGCTATTCAACCTAGCCCTAATATTTACTAGTATATATAGCCAGCTAAGATCTACTATTAGTAATACTACTAAGATTAAGTAATAATAGTAATATATACTATACTAGTATCCTACTAATATTAATAGCTAATATAAATATCCTAGTAATAATTAGTACTAAACTAACTATATGTATAACAGCTAGTATAGCTACTACTAGTATAACCCTTCTAACTATAACAACTGTAATTACATAAATAACAGCCTATAGCGCCCTTTTAACTATAATTAGCACTAGTATAATACTTCCTTAAAAAAGTATTATATATATAGGAAGCCAGGATACTAGTTAACTAAGTACTCTAAGGATAAGCACTAGTAATCCTACTACTAGTATAAGGATTAGTACCTAATAGAGGGATTAATAGAGGCCTTTTAATAATTTATTACTAACTTTAAGGGATATAAGCCCTTTAAATTAGATAATAAGAATAACAATTATATAGATTATAATAATAAGCTTAGTACTATATTTTTTATGTTAACTACCTTCTTTAACTCTATAGTAGTAGATAGCCCTTTATTATTTTCTAAGCTATATAACTAAGTAACTATATACTTTATTATAAAGGAAGATCTCTAAGGGGATTAAGATAAAGATACCTAGCCTATAGTAGATATCTTTACTATTAATAATTAGTATTTAGTAACTACCTTCTAAGGTATTATGCTAGACTTAGGTACTATAGAGTACTTAATAGTAGGATACTAGTAGTATCTTACCCTCTATAAGCTATTTAGAGGAGACTTACCCCTAGATATAGACTATACTAGAGAAGTAAGGATCTAATTTAGTAATAGAATATATTTTATATCTAAGGGTACTATTAATATTATTACTCCCCTAGGCACCCTTACCTTCTATATAATACCTAGTAATACTCCCTTCCTACTCTACCTTATAGATATAGATTACTAGAGGATTAAATTTAATAACCTTACTAACTAACTTATCTAAGGTAATACTATTATCCTTATTATATATAAATAGGGGTATCTATAGATACTATTAGAATACCTAACCTAGAGTATTGCCTAGTACTATCTTACTAATACTAAGCTATATTAAGTATACTACTAATTTAGCTATCTATTAGTCTAGTGGCTTTATAAGGTGCTCTAGTAATCTAGTAATAAGGTAGAAATCTTAGCCTTAAGGAAGATTACTAGGGTCTACTACTAGTACTAACTTAATGCTATAGTACTAAGCTAGTTTAAGTTCTCTTTATAGGATAATAACTATAACTTTAACTATAAGATTATTATTAATATGGTATATCTTAATAGTAACTACCCTATGCTATATGTTATTAATATAGCTACCTCTTTTTAAGTAGTATAATTCTTTAAGAATATTACTACTAAGTATATATAGGAGGCGCTCTATATATGTTAGATTAACATATATCTTAGCCTACTAGATTAGATTATTATAGATACTAGCCTTAACTTTTATATAGCTAAATTCAAATAATCTATACATGCCTTTTTAATTTATATTAAAAAAGTCCTAATTAAGGCTTATAATAGTATTAGTAAGGTTAAAAGATACTATATACCTCTACGCCGCGCATATAAGATCTTCTATAATAAAGGAGAATCCCCTACTATAGCCTTATAGCTTGCTGTAAAGGCTATTAATAATACTACTAGCCTAGACAGCCTTATCCCTACCCTACTTATGTTTGGGGTATACCCCTAGATTATAGATTCTTTACTACTATTACTATTAATAATAAAGAAGGCTAAAATAGTAAAAAGAGCTATAGAGGTAGTATAGTAGATCTATACTAAGTACTAAGTTAATAAGGTAATTACTACTTATAATAGCCTAGATATATTTAAGACTACTATACTCCTACTTTAATCCCCTATTTAAGTATAGCATAAAAAAGAGGGTTAGTAGGGCCTATACCGCCTTATTATAGTTAATAGTACTAAGTATACTATAGAGTTCCCCTATAGCCTAAGAACCTTCTACTCTACTATTATTAAGCTATATTATTACAAAGAACCTAAAGATTATAAAGGAAATAACACCTCTAAAGTAGCTAACAAGAGGCCCCTAGAGAATAACAATAATAATAATAAGGGCCCTATACTAAGTAATAATAAAGAGGAGGATAAGCTTACTACTATACCTACTAAGAAGGTTTTAGATACTATTATTATAAGGGCTCTACTACTAAGGAGACAGCCTAGCCGCCCTTATAAATATAATACTAACTTTCTTAACAAGACAGGCCTAGGCGTGGCACTTATTACCACACACTAGGTATCTACTACTTACTTTCTATTATTAAAGGAAGAATCTAACCTCCTACTAGTAATTAATCTATATAAGAAGGGTATTATTACTACCCTAGGAAAGCCCTTTAAGTATGCTATTAAGCTTAAGATTAACACCCTTATTACCTATAGTATATTCTAATTTGTTAAGTATAATAAGTACCTCTATATAGGCTAATAAATCTTTAAGGCCTATATTATTAATAAGGTAAAAGAGATAG
Organism: Colletotrichum sublineola; assembly: GCA_020631755.1. Lineage (NCBI taxonomy): Eukaryota > Fungi > Ascomycota > Sordariomycetes > Glomerellales > Glomerellaceae > Colletotrichum > Colletotrichum sublineola. Next base: position 3,460,246 of record JAHSQG010000009.1, read on the forward strand.
ATAACTAACTATATAAGAAATTACGCCTAGTCGTCTAAGGATACATAGATAATAGTAAAGAAGTAATCCTTACCTAGTCCCCTACAATCCAGTAGGCTAGCCAGTAGTTAATACTTATACTAGCTCTATTACTATTACTTAAGCCTAGATTTATTATCTAGCTCTAAGATATTACATAGGTATATACCTAATCTACTACTCTATTAAATTAAATAATCCTTATAAAATTACCTAAGTAAATCTAATACTATTATCTAAAGGGTATAATTATATAAGTTATTAAACCTCTATATAGTATTATAGAGGTAGGTACCTACTAGTAGGCAACTTATAGCTACTACTATAGAGAAAATCTTAAGATAGATACTTTAACTTTTAATCCCTACCTACTTATATCTATAGTAGAGAATCTAAACTTTAGTATTATTAGGATATAAACTAATAATATAATTAGACTTTTAGATAAATCCTTCTCTACCTATAAGGTAGAAGAACTTACTAAGGCGACCTTTACTACTAAGGAGAAGTAAATCCTTAGTATTAATAATCTCCTAGCGTTTAATAGTAGTATTATAACCCTTACTACTAATAGTAAGATAATCCTCAAGCAAAAGGGCTAGGGTAAGAAACTCTACCCTATTAATCTAACCGCCATAAATACCATTAAGCAATACGTTAAGTAACAAGCCTATAGTACGTATATTACCTCTATATACTAACCTAAGGCTAGCTTTAATTATTCTATTATAGCATAGCACTAAGTACCCCAGGCTAAAGAAATTAAGGCGCTTAATTAGCATATTAAGTAGTAGATAGATAACCCTAATTACAGCCTTACTTTTTAACTACTTAATCTAGCTACTATAAAGCTCTTTGTCTTTATAGATAGATCCTTTGCTAACAATAAGGATATAACATTACAACTAGGATTCCTTATCACCCTAGCTAACAAGATAACTAGCAAAGGCCCTAACAACAGTAACAAATTCATAATGACTAGGAATATCATCTACTTCAGCTTAACAAAGTACAAGAGAGTCACCTACAGCATACTCACCTCTAAGGTATACAGTATGGTCGCCAGCACAGATATAGCGTATGCTATCTCCACAACCTTAAAGATAGTAACTAATTGCATAGGACTTCCTCTAATACCAACAATCCTCTATACAGACTCCTATTCGCTCTACAAATGCCTCGTGAAGCTGGGCACCACAAAGGAGAAGAGGCTCATGATCAATATCATAGCCCTTCAGCAGTCCTACAAGAGACATAAAGTCCACAAAGTACGCTGGATCCGCAGCACTAATAACCCGGCCGATAGATTCACAAAGGCAACGCCCAACAAGGCGCTAGAGGAATTAGTAGCCAGCAGGAGGGTGAAGATTAGGATGGAGGGATGGGTTTCTCACACGTGATTAGGTCACGTATATTCAAAAAGTATAATACTTTTTGATCTTTTGTTTTTATTGCGTTTTTAAGTTTTTCAGTATTGATAGGCAAAAGGGGGTAATAGGCGTATTTATCACCACTTTAGAAAGTTGCCAGTGTCGGGATGCCGAGCATCTACGGATAGTAGAGGAGCCGATCCAGGTCACGTGACCCACCTCGACGGCTCTTTCAATATCTACGGCACTGTTGCCAGCCAGCGTGCTGGCCCTCTTTCTCTTCTGTTCAACTCTAGCAACATCTTTGAATATACTACGGTTCAACCCCCATATCCAACGTTGGATCCTGTGATACCAACACCCTTTCTTGTACATACATAGATGACGGATATCATGATAGAACATGAGCGGAATGATACCATTCAGAAACATCAGGACACAATTTTCAAATGATTTTCGTGGCTTTTCCCGGCATCCCCCTGCAAGTGAAGCTATTTCCAGTGTGTTGTACTCTTGTCCGTGAAGAACGCATAACTATCCGAGTCCCATGAATTGAAGAGCTTTGAACGGCCGCTATGACATCTAAAATTTCCATGACTGCGATACTTAAGAGGAGGCAAACCGTTTCATCCAAACCTTCAGCAGAAACCCGCATGTCCCTTGCATCACTCGCCCAAAGCTCCCCTCAAGTCACCCGCCATGTCAGTTCAAACAGCTCGTCATGTCATCGCTGGCTTAGAGGACCTCCAAAGAGGGGCCTCATAGAAGATGAAGTGGATCGACATGTAATGGCATGAGATCTCAACCACGCGTGAAGCCCACTCCCTACTGGACCACAAGAAAGACTCCAGAATGGAGGTTGTCTATTCATCCCTGCACCTCCATACCATAGATGGATGATCGCGTAGTAAGATACTTTTAAGCGCCTTTTCAAAGAACTTCGAGCTCAAGGGGACCTTCGCCAGACGAGCTAAGCGCGCACCGAGGGCCTGGACGCGCGCCGGATAATCCAAACCAAGACGCGGATAAACCTCTACCTAGCCGCGGTTTGCTGTGGACATTACGCTTTCCAGAAACGCTGGGTCGACGAGGGACGCTTGCTAAATGACCCTGACAACCCCAGGAAAACCCACCCCTGTATCAATCCGTGCAGCCAGCGGGCATGCTGACGCTGTCTTTTTGTTGAATCTGACCGCACACAGGAAGCGAAGGGTGGTTTCGACAAATTTATCGCTAATGAAGCCTGGGCGAGGCGACAATAGGTCGTGTATATATTCTTTGAGTCGGTGAGGATAATAAGAGACACTGGGTCTCAACCCCACGCCGACGCTGCGTCATGCATGTCTACTCCCGGTGTCTTACTCTTCCTTGGCTGATATTATGAAGAATTCAAGTTAGATACAGTATTTCAGGCAGAAACCGGCAGCTTATCGAGTCATCCAGGTGCTGGATCTCACGTCATTCTCTCGATAAGCCCGCAGGGTCGCTGGATCCTATGACTTTACGTCACGGATGTGCATGCTCCGCTTCTGGGCAGTCTCGTCACTTGTTTTTATTCGCGATAACCGGCCACTGCGAGCCGGCGGGATCTACAGCTCGAGGCTTCAATTTGCGGTAATCAAACTATTTACTTATCATCACGTCTCTCTTGGGCAGCTTTAGCTCGCTGTGTCAGAAGTCGAAACAGCGGTGCAGTCCACTGCTGAAGCAGCATAAGAACTCATTCGCTGAGATGGACATACTTCTTCTCTTACAATGATAACAATATGGCATAATTACAGTAAACTTGGGGACTTTTTAACTGGCATAATGATCTCATGCACTTGCAGCACCCCTACAGCGTTTCTGCCACGCCGACCACCTTTCTAGATCAGCTCCATTCTATATCACAAGTCTGCCATCACCTAATACGACCTCAAGTTGTAACCATCACTTAGATACCTAATATCAGTCACTTTCAACCTAGCGATGCGGATAATACTTGACAGCGTTAGGTTCCTAATGCCATGATACATATATGGCGCAATAAACCGAGGCATTTACGTTGCCAAATGCTCTAGAAAGGGCTTTCAATAGAATAATGTTCAACCCAACGATCACACCGACCAGGGCTTCTCCGTTCTGATTTGTTTTATTTCCATGTATGACTGATTAGAGATATCTTACATCAGAAGAAGGCTCGATGGTCACACGAGCGTCTCGCGCCAAGCCAAGTAGATGTATCTATCATTCAGGAAGGATTATGCATATCAAGCTGGCCAACCTCTTGACACTTGCAACGTCACAGAACAATCTTTTCTGAGCCTATCAATGTCGCCGTTGATAGATAGCTGACAAGGCGGTCAGCGTAAGCACAGTTTGATTACTTGTACCTGAGAATGGAGCTACTCAGTGATGCCTGGATCCAATCGAAAAGCTTCCTCCTTAGCGCATGTCATCGTTGCATCCAAACTAAAGCATAAATAAGTATTTTTTTTTTATTAATTATGAGCCAGGACTAATCTCAAGAGGATCGGTCGACGCGGTATCTTGAGTTTCTGCACGCCTGATGGTACACTTGCAACCGGGCAATGAGGTGACAGTCATGTGTGTAGAGTGTGACTTTGTTATTGTTCCGTTGCTACGATAACAAGGGGAAGGTCATTGACAATATGATCTACGGCACGAGAAACTTCCTGGCCAGAGCTTGATTCAGCTTCTGCTGTGATATGGTACTCGAGACTGCTGCTTCCCGGGAGTTGAAAAAGAGAGAGAGAGAGAGAGGATGGAGTCCTTGTTCAATGACACTTATCGTTGCAATGGTATGGGACTGGAGAAAGTCACCCAGACGGACCGCAGGACTGGAACGAGTGCGTGCGAGTGAAGAGAGAGTAAAGAGAGTGAGAGAGTGAGAGAGTGTGAGGGAGAGCGGAGGGCATCAGTGCGGCGGTTAGCGCTGTACTGTGTCCACCTCCGGCCTAGCGCGGCCAGCGATGTATGTATTCGGGATCGGGTCCGACCCTCTCTACCTTTCCTGGCCCCCGATTTCGGCGAACGGGCAGGCTTAATGGTTGGCCAACGCTATTGGAATCCAACAAAGATGATGGCTTACACATAAATAGGATTCGGAGATGCTCACGCCACTGTGCAATCGACGCGCGCGCGAGGATTGCCAATGCGTTGTAGCGGTAGAGCCATCGACCATGTGCTGCTGACACGGTCTACCACCCTGGATGGAGTATACGACGCGACGTAGCCTCAATGCGCCCTTTGAGAGTAACGAAGGCCGCGGAGGCTATTGCTATTCACTGGGTCTCCCGATGGTCTCGAACGCGAGTCCGCTGGCTGGAAAGAAGTGATGTAACTAACGACCGACATACCTTTTGACAATCGACTCTTGGGCTCAAAGACACATACATAGATAGACACGCTGAGCCTAGCAAAGTCTAGGAACGGCCGGAAGAAAAACATCGAAAGCACCCGTCCTTTCACCGGAATGCAGTCAGAGCGCGCGCTACCTGACGCTAGTGCCGTAGCACCCGCCGCGTCGTCACCTTGACCCGGGGGTGCCTGTCGGACCCCTATGTTGTGTACTTCCTCCACCCGGCCATCCTGCCCGTGATGCATGCGCGCGGGACGGTGTTTTCGTAAAGCCGTACAGTACAGCCTGCATGTACACGAGGTTGCTTCGCGTTCGCATTGCAGCGCGTCGTGAGCCCAACGCAACTTGATCCCGTACGCTACTCGTCAGATCACCTACCTCTCTTTTGCCTTCGTGTCTTACACCAACCCCAAAAAAGCAAGCAAGGTGTAGGCTTTCGCTAGGTAATCTCGCTTGTCAAACATGGTCGCAACTCAACAATCCGAGCGCTCTTTCGTCTGAAACATTGGATCGGATTGGTTCCTAATGGCCGAAGTCTAGAGTCTAGAGTACCGGTACATACTAAAGTAAAGAGACGAAAAATCAACACACCCGAGTCGCAATGCAAATAAATCTATGTCAAAGCGCCCCGTCACTGGCGTCCGGCCGAAGTACGCGGTGTCAGCTTAGAAAGAAGAAAGAAATAGAAAACAAATGTACCCCCCCCCCCCCTTTCCTCCCCAGTCCCTCGCCATTGTGACGGTTTAAGTATTGATTGCCTCCCCTTTCCCGCTTATTATGCCGTCTTGCGCTCCTTTCATGCATCTCTTTCTCCTTTAGCTGCTTTTGGTGGTTCTGGCTCATGTACATACACCCGCACTTCCGCACTCCCCCACGGCATCCCCGTGCCGGCTCCTTGACCGTCGCCGCTTGCCCTTCCCCCCTTTAAAAGCGACGACTTGTTCCTCTACGCATTCCTCCTCTCGAATCTTTCGTGTCTGAGCACTACCAACCAGTAGCCATTTGCGCTCGGGAAAAAAAAAGGAAGAAGAAAGAAAAAAAACATCGCTACTCGCGCAATCCGACCGTTATCAACTCGCAAAGATGGTCCAGAACGTCGTGATCTTGGGCGCAGGCTACGCCGGCCTCGGCATCGCCCATAAGCTTCTCAAGTATACCCAGCCCAAGGTTAAGGATCTCAAGGTCACCATCGTCTCGCCTTCGACGCACCTGTACTGGAACTGCGCCGCCGTGCGGGCCATCATCCCCGGCGAGTTCTCCGACGACACCCTCTTCAACGAGATCAAGCCCGGCTTCGAGAAATATCCCCAGGACGCCTTCGAGTTCGTCCTCGGCAAGGCCACCAGCTTCGACGCCGCCGCCAACACCGTCGAGGTCGAGACCAATGAAGGTCCCAAGTCGATTTCTTACACCCAACTCATCATCGCCACGGGCTCCGGGCTCGCGAGCGGTCTCCCGTTCAAGTCCATCGGCTCCCACGAGGAGACCGTCACGGCCCTGCACAACCTCCAGGCCGAGGTCAAGGACGCCAACTCCATCATCATCTCGGGCGCCGGCACTACGGGCGTCGAGACGGCAGGCGAGCTCGGCCACGCTTACGGCTCCTCGAAGCAACTCACCCTCATCGTCGAGGGCGATGCGCCCTTGCCCGGTCTCCTGCCGCAGCTCGGAAAGATCGCCGCCAAGAACCTCTCGCAGCTCAAGGTGAAGCTCATCACCAACGCCCGCGTCACCGAGGCCAACACCACCGGCTCGCTCAAGTCCATCAAGCTGTCCAACGGCGAGACCCTCACCGCCGACTTGTACCTGCCCCTCTTCGGCGTCAGGCCCAACACCACCTTTGTCCCCGAGCACCTCCTCGACGACAAGGGCAATATCAAGCTCAAGCACGACCTGCGCGTCGAGGGTCTGACCAACGTCTGGGGCGTCGGTGACGTCGGCAACCTCGAGGCCAAGCAGCTCATGCGCGCCGAGGGCCAGGCCCTGCACCTCGCCGACAACCTCGACGCCGTCCTCACCGGCAACGAGGCCAAGGTCAAGGACCTCAAGCTCACGCTGAAGCCGCAGGTTTTCGTCACGATCGGCAAGAAGAAGGCGACGGGCCAGTTCAACACGATGAAGCTGCCCGGCTTCATCGTGAGCGCCGCCAAGGCCAAGACCTTCTTCACCGAAAAGGGTCCTGGTTTGGTTGCGGGCAAGAACATTGCGAGGGCGTCCATCTAGAGAAGTCGTGAGAAGGACGGCGGTTTCGAACGAGGTGGTTTGTAACGAGCTTGTTTCAGCTTTGATATCCCGGATTACTTGCTGTTGATGGCTTAAAGAATAAGTGTGGGAGCACACGAAAATGGTAATTCATGGTCCTATACCCTTACCAAATACGTTATCTTGCGCTTTTTTTTTTTTTTTTTTTTTTTTTTTTTTTTGTCTGTGGTATTTTTTGCCGCTTTTCAGTAGCAGTAAATATAGTCGCAGTGTCCTCCAGAGGCTTGATGCTTCTCATTAATCTTGTAACTACCCCCATTAATCTATCATTTTCAATTCACAAACTCTGCCTCAGAACCGTCACAATTGACGAAATCACTTTGATAATTAAAAACATTGTCAAAGATGGCCAGTGTCGACATGATGTTTGTCTCATACCTCTCGTCATCCTGTGTAGACCATTTACTGCGAAGCCTTCATTACGTTAGTCATTGCCGTATTGTCCAGCGCTGCCCGACTGGCCCGCGTACGGGCTGAGTGCGCTATAGTTGGTTCTGAGCTCCTCTTAGGAATAGAAGTTACATTTTCAGATCCGCCTAGCTCCATACATCATGTTTTGGATTGGAGCAGAAGAATTTGCTGGTTCTCAGTTTTCAACGTACACAAGTCCATCGTCTCTTGTTTGATCCCATATCATACTATTGTCTAGCATATGTGGCTATCCAAAAGCAGCGAGGTCATTACCTCCATGTCTAACGAGCGCAATATAGGCTCTTGATCCTAGGCCAAACCCCCCATCTCCACATCGCAACCGGCAAAACCAAGCGATTGACGAAGACAATACTGGCAACTAAGGCGTTGCCCCAAGCAATACCCAAGACACTGAACAGCCTTGGCGCGAACAGCGGAAAACTGGAGCCTATCATCGTCGCGCCAGCCGCACTGGCAGCAGATACTCGCAGAGACAGATGCAATCTAAAGTAGCAGTCTTCAGTCGGGATGCGACATGTGGGCATACAGCTTTGTGTGCTCACTGTATCCATCGCCGAGGCCAGGGATGAAGATGGTGATAGCAATGAAACCAGTCATTATCCAATGAGAGCCTCGCGGTGATCACAATACCAGACCAAGCAAGCCACTTGCCCTGCCAGCTTGCGAAGGCTGTGCTCAACAGCGAAGTAAATTGCAGACACCTTGTTGCTGCAAAACTGAGCTATTGGAGAGCTGAAGGATTTTCAAGCCGCAACCGACAAGGAAAAGTTGTGAGTGACACGGCCCTCTTCTTTCTGAGCCCTCACTTCGGATGGTGTAAAGGGAACCGTTCACGTCTGGTTGTGACTTCAGATGAACAGCTCAAAACTTAACTTTGCTTTCTACGCCTACCCAAGCTACTCCAACATTGGATTCTTATACACATCTCGCTTGTTGCTCAACATTCGCTTGAAACACCACCGCCGGCTCACGACTTTGAAGACGTGAGATGTACGTTCCGTATGTGGGTACGTACCCATGCACCAGCCACAGAACCTTGACGGGTAGACAGACGGGCAGAGCGGGGGGCAGGCGGGGAAGTGATAGCCCGGGCCCGATGCTCGCCTAAGCATGCCCCACCCGACTGATCGCACGTGTCGACTAGGTACAAACAAAGTGATAGGGGTAACTAACATACTCCCAGTTATGTAGTATCGCCACACAATCCTGGCTGGCTAGGCTGGTATACAGTACTGTAATGCTGCCTGCTGAAATAAGTAGAGGGGTGAGTGTTAGAGTATGGTACTTGACAGGGGATATTTTATTTTCGCCTGGTACCATCGTAGGTACCTGGCTTGGCTAGAAGAGGCTTATCATCACGTGCATCATGGAGCCCCCTGGTAATCGAAGCTATTTCATTGGCCTGCAGGAGGAGGTTCCACTATATTACCCAATGAGGTCGTCCCGCAGCCACTTCACTGCTCCGCCCCCGCGGAACTGAGCTGATAGCTATAGCTCACCGCGCCGAACCGCACCACGCACACGCACACACACAGACACACCCAGCAGATACATACATACACACACTCGAACCTAAGTCGTCAACCTTAGCTGAACTCAGGGGAACCAGGTCGCTCACACCTTATCATCATTACCGCTCAAACTGTCCCGACTGGACTTCGATTCCTGGACCGCCTCTCTTGCTTCTTTCCTCCTTTGATCCCATTCCCCTCCTCACCCTCCCTCCCTTTCCGGCATGCCCAAAAACACTCCGGCTCCCGATGAGCCCGTCATCACCTACAGTTCCGGCTCCCAGGAACCGGTTGCCCTGCGTCTCTTACATTTGAACGATGTCTACCACCTGGAACCCTCCAGCGCTGAGCCGGTAGGCGGTGTTGCACGCTTCGTTACTGTCGTCAACGAGTACCGTGGCCATGAACGCTTCCAGGGACAGCCCGAGTTAGTAACTCTATTTTCGGGCGATGTCTTTAACCCTAGTCTCGAAAGTTCCGTCACAAAAGGTATCACCTCGTCTCAATGCCACCATGCGCTTGTTCGCCAAGGTCATGAGTATGAATGACACTGACCCCCATCAGGCGAGCACATGGTTCCCGTCCTGAACAAGATCGGCGTCGATTGCACTTGCGTTGGTGTAAGTGAACCAATGCCACACAATGTCTCCTTGACGCCATCTTTACCCTGACGCGTCCGCATGCCATGCTAGAACCATGACTTCGACTTCGGCGTCAAGCAGTTTGAAACTCTGACCGCAAAGTGCAACTTTCCCTGGCTACTCGCCAACGTCCTGGACCCGGCCCTCGGTGAAAACGTGCCACTCGGAAATGCAAAGCACACACACATGCTCACAACATCCAATGGCATCAAAATCGGTCTCGTCGGCCTAGGCGAGAGGGAGTGGCTCGAGACCATCAACAGCTTGCCGCCCAACATCATCTACAAATCCGCCAGCGAGACTGCCAAGGAGCTCGTCCCACAACTTCGGGCCCAAGGCGCCGACATCATCATCTGCCTCAGCCACCAGCGTGAGCCCAACGACAACAAGCTCGCCGAAAAGACGGACGGCCTCTTCGACATCATCCTCGGCGGCCATGACCACTACTATGGCCACAGTTTCATCAACGGTACCCATGTGCTGCGGTCCGGCTCCGACTTCAAGCAGCTGAGCTACATCGAGGTCCGGAAGAAGCCGGACGGCTCCGGCAAGTGGGACTTTGACATTCTGCGACGCGACATCGTCTCGTCCATTCCCGAGGACCAGGAGACACTGAAGCTGACGGAGGATTTGACCTCGAAACTGAAGACCAGCTTGGCCAAGTCCGTCGGCTGGACGGCATCGCCCTTGGATGCGCGCTTCACGACGGTCAGAATGAAGGAGAGCAACATGGGCAACTTTGTCTGCGACGTCATGAGACACTACCACGATGCAGATTGCGCGCTGATGGCCGCCGGGACAATCCGTGGTGACCAGATCTACCCCCCGGGTGCGATCAGGGTTAGGGACATCACCAACTGCTTCCCCTTCGAGGACCCCGTCATCTTTATTCGGGTAACTGGCAAGCAGCTGTGGGATGCCTTGGAGAATGGCGTCTCCCAGTATCCCGCGCAGGAAGGTTAGTGAATCAGCAAAGGTTAGAGCCATCAACCACATGCTGACAGAACAGGCCGCTTCCCTCAAGTATCCAATATCGAATACACCTTCGACCCCAGCAAGCCGCCCAGTTCGCGTATTGTATCGGCTAGCGTTGGAGGCGAGCCCATGGATTTCGAAAGGAAATACACTCTCGCAACACGAGGCTACATGGGCCGAGGAAAGGGTACGGTTCAATTTCACGCACAACCAAAAAAAAAAAAAAAAATAGTTTGCTGACCATCATAGACGGATACACTAGTCTTCTGGTCGAACCGGAAGGCGGCACCGCTGAGGAGATTGTGTGCGAAGAGAACGGCATCCTCATCTCCGCCATGCTGCGACAGTACTTTATGAGTCTCAAGACCGTCGGCCAGTGGAAGAACCTCAGCGAAAGCTGGCTCAAGGTCGCCGACAAGTGCCACAGCCCCGTCGAACCCCGCAAGATGTGGGAGACGCCGGCCGCGACCGGCACCTCGGACCCCCAGCCCGAGCCCAGGTCCAAGTCGTGGGCCGCATGGATGGTCAAGCGACACATGATGGACACCAAAGCCCCGAAAGAGGACTCGGACGACGAGTCCGACGATTCCGAAGAAGAGGCGGACAAGGTTGCGCAGGTCGATATGGAGATGCTCATTATGCGTAAGTTCTTTGCCAGGTGGGCCAGCAAGGCCGGCGTCAAGGCCGAGGTATGCGATCCCCTGCGGGAAGGCGAGTTTACCGTGGACTGGACCCGGGTCATTGCACCTGTTCTGGAGGGCCGAATCAAAATGATTAGCTAGACACATAAAAGTATACTAGAGTCGCATCATGTATGTAGAGTGGCGTCCGCCATACTCGTATTGTTTGAGGGTTACACAACTATTATGCGATTCGTATGTAATTTCTTCTGCGGATTGAGCAGCGGTGTTCAAAGAAAAAGAATAGCGAATCAGATTAGCTCTCCTGTTTGGCCTGGTGCTGGTTAAGAACAAGCCCAGAGTCCACATTATGCGACAGGCCATCTCGGGCTAAAGTTTAAGTAACAATTGACATACAATAGGCTTCTGGATTTGGCCCTGTCTGCAGTCAAGATGAAGCCAATGTCAAATTGTCAACCTATAGCACCACTGTATTGTCTCTCCCCTTTTTTTTTTCTTCATACAGTACCCTCTATTCATGTCGTCATATTTAGGAACAGACAACGTAATCTTGTTGCTTGGAATGATGGACACATTCCGGAAATTCTTAACCTCAATAATCCAAACGTAATACTATCTACATCACGGTAGCACCACCTTCTGCTTACCGTCTTTCCGCAGTGTCTTTTGCGTGGGTATAAAACGGTAACGTTACATGTGTCTGAGAAGAGGCGGCAATGCTTCGAAACATACAGGTGGAAGCTCTTGGCTTGCGCATAGTCGCGCTGCTAAATTACTCAGCGTGGCGTCTCAATCACCTGCCCACTTTGCATCCCTTGCGTTGCTTTCCAAGGCTGCAATCTAGCTGTAAGCGTTCACTCCGGGGGGGGGGGGGCGGAAAAAGACCGCCGGTTTTCAAGAACCTTGTGGCCCCTGCCTTCTCGAGACCTCAAAGTAGGGAAAAAGGTCTGTTTTCTGGTTTTCAATACCACTGTCTTTAACAAATCTGTGAGCGTCCGGTAAACACGTCTTTTTCGCGTACTAAAATCTGTATCGTATTACCCGTTGTGTAGTAGTGGTGTTAGTTGCGGGGAAACTGGCGGTGTGTTTTTTTTTGTCCTCCGAGTGACGTCTTCTCTTGTGATAATATCTTCTCCGTCTCATTTGTTGAAAGAAAGTTTTATTCCAAGCAGACGATTTATTCAGAGTTACGCAAGTCGCCGAGGCATACGTGTCTTGCTACATGTCTCAGTTTTTCCAAGTTTGCTCTTCTGAAGGTTGACAGGTGACAACATTCTGTATACTCTCTGGGCTTGTATTATTTTCAAGCTAAACTGAAATATTTCGGAATGTCTGTATCCATACGCATCTAACACCAGAGTCTCCGGTTTTAACTTCACCCAGGCGGCTTCCAACTGATACGATGAATGAGCGAGCGACTTTGAACTCTAGATGGGTTAATCACGGAGTACCCACAGAATTCGCGAGTTTGGTGGACCAAGCTTTCAGGAGTGCATTCCGGTTCTGGTACGGGGTAGTGTAGTAAATGGTGTGGGCGAGCTAAGCTAGGGCGGCGACCACCGCGGTTCATCCCATTGAATCGCCCTACATTGGTGTAACCCTTTTGTTGCCTTATCCTAATCAAGTAACTAGTGGCTGGTCATCCGAGACTTGACGTTGAAAATCATTCCACGTTTGTCACTCTAAACGGTTGACTGGTTCATCGTCAGTGTGAAATTCCCAATCGAGTTGACTCTATAGCGAAGAAGGATGGGAAAAAAAAGCCTCAGCTGAGTCTCCGTGACGAGAGCCAAGCCTCGAAAATTCTGGCACTGCAACCGAATCGTGCATTTTCAGCTGAGGGGTAAGCTGAGATGCTGTGTCGAGCAAGATCGGACAAACTAGAGGACGAGCACGATGCCCTTATAACATTGTTGAAACGTATATATATACCCATGACTCTCTCGAGCAACTGACGGCAACAACATCATATCATTGCAACATAGTCCTATAACCTTGACATAGCAAACACGAACAACAAACATCATGCACTACCAATCTTGTCTCCTCGCAGCCATCGTGGCAACGGAAGCACTTGCAGCCCTCAACCAGCCATGCTACGGTTCCGGAGGGCAAGCTGGTTGGATTCTTCCACTCCAAATCTGATGATTTGTTACTGATATTGTAAGCAGGCGTCTGCGTAGCCACGACCACTTGCTCTTCAAGCGGCGGTACGACTATAGACGGCGCATGCCCCGCCGATGCAGCCAACATCAAGTGCTGCACCAAATCGCCTTGTGGCAGCGGCGGCAACTGTCGCTGGACAAGCGATTGCGCCGGCACAACCGCTTCGAATCAGTGTCCGGGCCCGAGCACGTTCAAGTGCTGCTCTTCGTCGGCCAGCGGCTTCGGCGGCTACAGCGCTCCTTCCATTCCGTCCGTCGGTGCTTGCCAGCAGGTCGCCGTTGACGGCGCAAAGAAAATCGTCGCGGCCTTCCCCGGCAGAGTCCGACAGGTTTTCTGCAAGCGTGACTGTACTTGCCCTGGCGATTCAGACCATTGCTGTGGTAAAGCAACGGATATGATGAATTCCGATGCTGGCGGTGTAAGTGTTATCATGTACAGCATCATCAAATCACGGATCTCGTGTTAACTGAATACACAGGACGCCACCATCTCTGGCAAGGAAATTGCGGAATGGATCATGAACAATAGAAACGCGCTCAACCTGAAGTATGTTATATGGGGCCAGAGGATCTGGAACCCTTCTCAAGACTCCGTGAAGTCTTGGTCGAGCTGGCGTACTATGGAGGATCGAGGCGGCTTGACTGCAAACCATTGGTGAGTCCCTAGTACTCAAATCGCCGAGCCGTGTCTTACAACCGTTTTTAGGGATCATGTTCACGTGAGCTACAATTGAGAGGAGAAGTCGATTTGGCCCAGTATTCGGTCGAACAATACGAAGAGACACACTTCTCATTAGGATAGGGGCCAAAGTGAGGCTTACTTCGGCAGCATGTTGCTAGCAAATAGGGGCGGGCTGTTTCCGATCCGTAGTTCACGATAGCTACCCTGTTTGCTAAACTAAACCTTAAGCGTGCTGCCATTCATCCAGACCTCTTCTGTTACATCGATTGTTATAAATCTATTTGTTAAGCACAGGAGGTGTACTCAAGTTGAGAACTATCGGCTGATACCCCGCCCCTTATGTTTTCCGGAATGGCGTCGGAAAAGCCGTAGGCCTTGCTAGTTGACTTGGGAATAGTTTGCATGAGTCGACTCGCCCCTGTTGGTTGCCAGAACCGTGTACCGCGGGTGTCGATACTTGGGCATCCGGAGAGCAGGAAACCGGGCTTGAGGGTGGGGGGGAGGTAAATCATGATCAACTGCAATCCTGTACCTCTTTTTGTGCATTACGTCAATTGGCGGAAATCGAGTGCCCAGTGATTAGATCGTCGACAGGGTCCGCAATCTGTCATCGTACAGATGAGAAACTGTCGATTCGGCATTTGTTCCAAGGGAATAATACCGAATCAAGATACCTGGAACCTGACCCTTGACGTTCTTCAAAATTGCAATTCGCCTTTGCAATCCATCTTTATCAAAGAGCGGAGAGGGGGAGATGCTACGGCAGCCTGCAGGACTCACTGGTTCAAAAATCAACTGCCTTTACTATGTTTACACCTATGGATATTTTATAAGTGTGTATTTTAATTGGCTCGCTTATAGTGCACGGGCTAGTGCTACTACTCTATTTTTTCTCTATAAAAAGAGTAAAATTTGACTTAGAATACTAGTTTCTAAGAGTATTTAATAGAAATATTTATCTACTTCTAAATATCTTTATTTCTTAAGAGAATTAGTTAGATATATATTACTGTAACGATATCCCTGGGCCGAGGGGCGGGATGCCCATGGATCGATCGGCGGGCCCTCGGCGATACGTCGGCCCGGCCATTAGTCATCAGCACACACATAGAAAACCCTCACGCTGGAGCAACCAGTCAGGAGTGGTTAAGTTGAATTCTACATCGTTACCCATACCTATCATCGCGATATCCTCTATTGCTTTCCCTGACTACTGCCCCCTAGGCAATCCCCTGACAATTACCTTAATAAAAGTAGTATATACTAGTAAAAGTGGTGTATGCTAGTAAAAGTAGTACACGCTAGCAAAAGTGGTGCACGCTGGTAAAAGTAGGCAGGTGCTGGTGGGCGCTAGTAATAGTAGGCAGGTGCTGGAAATAGTGGTTGGTCGCTAGCAATAGTGGGCAGGTGCTGGCGGGCGCTGGCGATAGTGGGCAGGTGCTGGCAATAGTGGGCAGGTGCTGGCGGGCGCTGGCGATAGTAGGCAGGTGCTGGAAACAGTAGTTAGGTGCTGGCAATAGTGGGCAGGTGCTAGAAATAGTGGTCTGGCGCTGGCAATAGTGGGCAGGTGCTATAATTATAGGCATTACTTTTTTTCTCACGGAAATAAGCCGGAAGGTGCAAAGGACTAGGGCCAGGGCTCTAATTATTATGGGCCAATAGGGTGTGGGAAAATTACATAATCATATACAGATATCCAATTAGAGCCTCTAGATTCTAACTATTAGTGGGTCTCTAGCTACACCATACCGTAGTTATATCTATATTCCATCCCAAAGAGGAAGTTTCTGATTTTTGAACCAGTGAGTCCTGCAGGCTGCCGTAAGATGCTCAAAGTAGGTAGGCAGACAAGGAGCGATGTAACATACTTGTGGAGGTGGGAGCAGGGATCACTGCATTGGGATTAGCAAAAAAAAAGCCGTAACGGCCCTTAATAAAATTTCGGACATGGGTCAAGAGGGAACCGTTTTTAGTGTCCATCTTTGATCTTCACTACACAGTAGTGGGCTTGACCGGGATATTGCAGGATTTGTTCTGCCAGCACTTACAGTGATCGTTGGCATACTAACCTTTTCTGTAGGCCGGCATTTCGGGAGAAGACCGCCAACCTGTGGTTGGAGAGATACCTATCTGGCTAATTTGTTCTCCATACTGAAACAGAAAGAAACCTTGCTTTTGGGCCTTGCAGAATTTACGACGGCCCATGGAAAGCAACGACGTTGTGCGGATCGTTTAGGACCACGGCCATTGTAGATGACCCCAGCAAGTGACCCGTCGAGGAACAGATCAGACTGTGCCCAGAAATACCGTGGCAGTCTAGTCGAAGAAAATTACGAATCTTGCCGGTCATCATGAAGGGTCCCAACAAATTCCTATTTGTTCCTGTGAACCCCATGCAAATGCGCCATTACGTCCGGCAGGGATTGCGGTTTATTCCGTTCTAATTCGAAGAGGTCCCTTCTTCGCTTTCTGTTTACGAGTTATCTGATTATCTCCTGTTTGAGGAGCTGGGCGTTGATCTGAAGACCTATAACAGCTGGGAATTCTCCAACCGGTTCTCTCTCTCAAGCTCGTCCGCCACGCTTCAATAATCTCGACTTTCTTTTAGGAATAGCCGATATCACAATCCCAGCAGGGGTGTCTCAGTACATCATGAAGTTCTCAACATACGCACTGTCGGCAATGGCCGTGTTCTCGGGTGTTGTCTCGGCCGCAACCCAAGCCTCTGCCGCAGCCCAATCGCCAGCACAGGTTGCCATGACGATGTTTCCGCCATGTGCCGTTAGTACATCCCTTTTGTGGCTTTTTCTCTCACGCTGAGCTAAACATCTCTATAGCTGCTCTGCCTCAAAGAAATCATCCCCAAGTCGGCTTGCGCATCAACAGATGTGCCCTGTTTGTGTACCAACGTGCCACTCAACACGCAGTTAACGGGATGTATCTTGCAGTCGTGCACCATGTACGAGGGACTGAGTAAGTGCAACTACAGATGACGTAATATTCTCAATAAACTGACAGGACATATACAGCGTCCAAAAATGCGTCAATGACGATGTGTGGTGCGCCGGTTCGTGATGAGACTACGAAGCCTCTTCTGATCGGAGTGATCGGAGGAGCCATCGCAATCGTGGTCTTCGGGCTCCGTATGTGCTCTGGTCTGCCCGTTGATGGCAGGAAACTGGGGTGGGATGACTGGACAATTGTCCTCGCCATGATACTCACCATGCCTCCTACTATATTTGCCGTAACCCGTAAGATACCTGATTGGATCTGTGACTTTCAACATCTAATAAAACTGCAGTATCAAAGAACGGACTCGGCAAAGATATGTGGACTCTACCCCAGAAGAACATTGAAAATGTCCTCCTTGTAAGGCTTGCGCTTGGATATGAGCCTTGTTCGTTGCTGATACCTTGCAGTACTACTACTTGGGAGAACTATTCTATTTTGCGGCACTGACCGCCACGAAGATGAGCATTCTTATCTTCATGCTTCGTGTCTTCTCGATGGACAAAACATTCCGCCACCTCGTTTACGGAACAATGGGTCTCTGCCTTGCATACGGAATCTCCTTCGTTGTCTGCACGGCGGTGCAATGTGTGCCGATCAGTTACTCTTGGGAGCAGCTCGACAGTAGAAAGGTCGGAAAATGCAACAACATTCATCTCCAAGGGTGGATGTCGGCCATCTGCAACATCGTCATCGACATCATTATCCTGGTTCTTCCCCTGAAGAAGTTGTCCGAGCTTCAGATGCAGCTGAAGAAGAAGCTCATGATCATGTTCATGTTTTCTCTCGGAATCTTGTAAGATTCACCCTGACAGAATGTCAAAGCCCTTCCCTCCATATCCGCTAACCGTATATTTCCAGCGTAACCATCGTCAGTGTAGTTCGCCTCAGATCCCTGATCGTCTTTGCCAACTCGCAGAACATCACGTGGGACTACACCGAAGCAGCCTTTTGGAGCACCATCGAACTCCATGTAGGCATCATCTGCGCTTGTCTACCTTCGTTGCGCTCTCTTTTCATGGCATTGGGCGTGAAGGTGCTTGGCTCGACCAATGGCAATTCACAGGGCAACTCAAATGGCTGCTCCAATGGTCAAAGATCGGCCGGAATGAAGTCCGGAACGAGCAAGAGCGGAATGAGCTCTATGGCAGAGAAACCGGCTAAAAGCGCGCCGCGGCAAGGTGACGAGAGCGATTTCATCCCGCTCGTCGATGTGGATAATGGCAAATCCGGCTTTGGTGAATCGGTTCACAGTACCCACAGTATCCGGTCCACCTCATCGTTGCCTGGCACAGGGAATAATTCCCGGTTGTAGAGGCGGTCCTGAATAGGAGGTAGTTCAGTTTGACGTGAGACTAGGGGCGATTTCTTGAAAAGTACCTTTGCTTCATGACTCAGTAGCCATCAAATTTGATTTAATCTACCATTTTTTTTTTCAGTCCTCCGAAACCGTTGTCGTCATATGCTATTTGTAAAAAAAAAAAAAAAAAAAAAAAAAAAAAAAAAAAAAAAAAAAGTTCCAAATGTATACCTAGGGCTGTCGACAACAGTAATCATATGGCTCTCTTGCGCCAAATATCTTTCGCCCAGGCCACGCTCTTTCTCAATCAGATAAGAAGCCGTATATGAGTTCTCGAGTACGCAAAGCCAACCGCATCGGGCCACACCGTCTGCATCGGCATGCTTACACACCTATTCAGTCGCAGGACGGCCGCGATTGTTGAAAAGATAGGGCACATGCGGGTCTTCTCATGAGGGTCCATCACTCGATGTCTCAGCCCTAATTGGGCAGGAGGTTTCAATGACTTAATTGACGTATTGTCCATTCACTCATAAATTGATACGCCCTCCGAGGATACCGCACATTTCGTAGACAGAATGCGCTATTATGATAGACAGGGTTAAGTTTCGCAATCCTTGACTGTCCCACCTGGGATGGTAGGCCGAACAGGCCCGGCGCAACTCTCGAAGAGCCATCACAGAAAAGCCGTACATCGAAAAAAGGGCGTTCCCCGCCCAGTTACCTACTTAACAGCGGCATAGTGGAGTTAGTGAGAAGGGAAGGATGGAAATGGTTGTATTGTTACGTTACAAAGCAGGAATAAGCTTGTATTTCGGTATAGGAAGGGAAGATGCAGTGCAATGATAAGATTTTGAATCTCTGTCTATATACTCAGTCGCTAAAATTTCGGGGCTATCCAAGTCTCTACTGTATAGTAAATATCCGAGCATAGGAATCTGTTCCACCAGATGTAGTAAGCTAGGAAGCCACCCTGAGATGAGTTTCCATCAAATGCCTCCCTCACCCTTCAACACCAAGGAGGAACACAGACTTATCGGTGTTCGATTCTCCATTAGCGGGCCAAAAATCCGTAAGGATTACCTTGCATGTGCCCCTTACCGCCAAAGAATGTATCCGTATATTGTGGATTGCTAACAAGCCAGTATCGAAGCGTCTCGATTTGGATTAGCATGACGATGCAAATCCTTTCCACCTTCGGATGGACCTTGGTCTCCTCGCTTCTGTCGGCCGACTGTCGCCCATTGTCGATCGCTACAAATGTATTGAATCTAACGGCATGTCTGGATCCGGGTAACCGGGCAAGTCGTGCTGGCAGCGCCGTCTGTGCCTGATCTGGCATTTCTCTTGAAGGTGTCACTTCTTAGGGCAGCGTACTAGTAGTCGTCAGGAACCATGCTGCCCCCGATGTGTCCTAAACACCTCTACGAAGAAGAATGTTGCTTACTATGGGTTAGGCGTCGAAAGGACTCCTAATACAGTAGCGAGACAAATTGGAAAAGTGGAAAGGTTTCGGAATTTTTCATGGTCACTGGCCACCTTCGCTGGCACGGACAATACGCAGCTGGCGATGTGAAAGTCGAGGCTTAGAGTTGACATTTGCTGCGGGTCGAACACACACAGACAGTTAGCCTATGGAGGTGAATGTTTCTAGAACCCGTATCGACCCAATCGGGCCCCCTTCTAAGCTTTCGGCCGTCTTGCCTTTTTGAGAAAGGAATGCAGATGCAGCTTAAAAACCCAAGAACCTAACATTCCGCTTTAGGTAAGCAATTCAGGAGCGTGGATGTTCCATGTTCTATGGCGAACTTCATCTTTCCCTGCCACGGGTTCTAAGGAGCACCTCCTCCTTTCGGTTTGGGGTACCCAGCGAACTGCTTCTGGAGACAAGTCTCAGGTCACTGCCCCTGGGCTTTGCTACCATTCAACTAAAACCCTCTTTTCCCCGGGGTCTCTCCTAGGAAAAGCGCAAGGCAATATGAAGCTCTAGTGAGATGTTCTTCTAGAATCGCCAAGGTTTTCGTCTTTTACCTCTTTCTTCCCATATTCGTTTGTTCACAGTCCCCCTTAGGCAGACCAACCTTGGTTGTCTGACCCGCAGTAGTGGAAACGGTCCTTGGTGGATGGGTCCGCGTGGATACTGAACTTCACTCCACTGCGTTCCGTCCCAGGGCCACGGTTCCGCCATGCCGTCGGCGGAGCTGTCATCTCATATACCGTACACCACTATTTGCATGGTACGATGGATGTTGTGTAGCCCCTTGCCATGCGGCACAGACGCCATCGATCTGTCTAGCATGCGGTGCCGTAGTACCTGAACCCCCGCATCGTACTCTACATTCCAGTGGGGTTGTAAATGACAGCTTGTTGCAAGTCCCCGTACACATATAGCATGGATAGACATACTATGCTGCTACTACATATCCAGTAAGAATAAGTACTTTTAAATTCAATCTGAAGATGTACCTTAGATGTTAAGTGACTCTGTGGAGATATGCTTCCTCTGTGATCTCAAGGAAAGCAAACGTTGTTATGGTGTTCTGGGTTAATTCGTCAACTTAACATGTAGAAGCTCGATAGAGATGTAGACAGCTCGCTTAAAAAGTGAAGACTCTTAAGCATGTAACGGCGGCCCAGGGGAGGACTAGGATGGCACATCTCAATTTCCGCAACCCCGCTGCTACCCACAACCCGCAATGATTGGGGGCACTGCTGAATACGACGAAGACAGCCTTGTTGATCGACAAGACAAGTTGGGAAGTCGTCATGATTATCGCCCGTCGCCAGCCCCGGCTGTCCAAATGACACCCACCCGGTCTTCAGAGATCTACAAGCGCTGCGATGGCAGTTGCCTCGGCTCCTATTTGCTTGATATCTTCTTGTGAAGCCATTTAACTAGCACGCCATTTTACCATTCGCCTTGATATCTCATCATCCATTCAGCGTTCCAGCTGTGCCGCTCCTTCATTCAAACCACACCACTTCATTTCGTGTGTGTCCAGTCGCTCTTTTCGGTTTTGCTTTAGAAGAAAGATTCCGTCGTCAATCATTAGCCGTTGACGGTCTGCTTCAATCGCCCACATTCGCTCACACACTCGCTTACTTCACTTCTCGGAAACACCCATCAAATCTAATTCATAATGAAGCTTCTTAACTCCGTCGCTGTTCTAGCGACGAGCGCATCTGCGTAAGTCAAGCTAAGCACTCTTCTCAGAATTACTAGCCAACTAGTCTTCAGGTTCACCAGCTGGAGGGCACCAGTTGTTCCTTTTCAGCCGTCTGCCGAGTTGCCCCCTAACGGCTACACCCTTCCTACTTCTGGCCCGAAAGCCAACTCAACCTACGAGTACATTGTGGTAGGAAGCGGTCCTGGAGGAGCGCCGCTTGCTGCTCGCCTAGCTTTGGCTGGCCACAGTGTGCTGCTGATCGATGCGGGTCAGTTGCTTGTCATGTTTCTACCTCATGAATCTTTCCGGCTAACAGATATCCAGGCGAGGACCATGGAGCCGATCCTGTCGTTCAGGTCCCAGCTGTACACCCCTTCAGCAGTGACCATGTCCCCATTAAGTGGGATTTCTTCGTCGACCACTATGCGAACGACACCCAGGCGCGCCGGGACACCAAGATGACCTATCTGACGCCAGAGGGTGACTACTACGTCGGACGTGACCCCCCGGCAGGCTCCATCAAGAAGGGCATTTTGTACCCGCGTACCGGCGCTCTGGGAGGCTGCTCCCAGCATAATGCCTTGGTGACTATCAAGCCCACCAGGAAGGACTGGAGCTACATCGCCTCCATCACCGGCGACGACTCCTGGGCTCCGGACGTGATGGACAAGTACTTCGAAAAGCTCGAGGCTGCCCGTTACCTGCCCAGCAGCATCGCCGGCCACGGCCTCAACGGATGGCTGCAGACCCGTGTCACTCCGTTGACGCTGATCGCCGAGGATTTCAAGGTCGCCTCTTTGGTCGTCGCCGCTGTTACCACCATGGGTAAAGGACTGATTGGAAAGATTGTGGGCACCGTCACTGGCCTGCTTGAGGTAAGTTTGCTCTCAGTGCGATAAATGCGCTCTCACTCACAGTTTTAGGTCCTGACTCTGGATATCAACAACCCTTCGCCCGAGCGAGACAACGCCGAGCTCATCTACCAGATTCCTCTGGCCATGGACGAGAACTATTCACGAAGCTCCCCCCGCGGTTTCGTTCTTGACGTTGCCCGCGCCACTAACAAGGACGGATCAAAGAAGTACAAGCTGGATATCGCCCTGAATACCCTCGTCACCAAGGTCAACTTTGACACCACCGGCTCCAAGCCCAAGGCTACCGGTGTTGACTATTTGTTCGGAAAGAGCTTGTACCGCGCCGACCCCCGCGCAACCAACGATGACGGCGGTATTCCCGGCACCGTTTTCGCCAGCCGCGAGGTCATCGTGTCCGGTGGCGCCTTTAACACGCCGCAGATCTTGAAGCTGAGTGGCGTGGGCCCCGCTGAGGAGCTGAAGTCATTCGACATCCCCGTGGTCAAAGATCTCCCTGGTGTCGGTGGTAACATGCAGGACCGTTACGAGATCGGTATTGTCGGCAAAGCCCCCTCTGAGTTCGCTCTGCTCAAGAAGTGCAAGTTCCTGAACGGCACCGACCCCTGCTACAACGACTGGAAGAACAACATCGGCGGACCCCTCAAGGGCGCTTACACTACCAACGGTATCGCTTTCGGCTACATCAAGCACTCTTCCGTGGCTGAGGACGAGCCTGATTTATTCCTCGGTGGTGTTCCTGCGTACTTCAACGGCTACTTCCCCAGCTACTCCCTTCACGCCACGGAAGACCTGAGCATCTGGACCTGGTTGACTCTCAAGGCCCGCTCTCGCAACAATGCTGGAACCGTGAACCTCACCAGTGCCAACCCCCGCGACACCCCCAAGATTACCTTCCACAGCCTCGACGAGGGTATCGGTGGAGACAAGGATCTTCAGGCTGTTTACGAGGGCATGCAGTACGGCATTCAGGCTTTCAAGAACCTCATTCCCCTTGATGGCAGCTTCGAACGGATTTGGCCGCCTGCTGAGATGACTTCGGAGGAGGACCTGAAGCAGTTCGCCCGTGATGAGGCCTGGGGCCACCACGCCTCTTGCACCGCTCCCATCGGCGCCGATGATGACCCGATGGCCGTGCTGGACTCCAAATTCCGCGTCAGAGGCATTGACGGCCTTCGTGTTGTGGATGCGTCTATCTTCCCCAAGATTCCCGGAATGTACATCGTCGCTGCCATCTACCAAGCAAGCGAGAAGGCTGCTGATGTTATCATCGAGGCTGCGAAAGAGAGTGCATAAAGTAATTTGCTGGACAAGTCAGCCAAACCAGTAGCATAGGCCGTGCCAATTACAAGAAGCCTACTTCACATGTAGCGCGAAGTACCGTTCGAACCAACCATTATATCATACAATACTTTTGAATATAAACATGTCAATCACATTCTGATGAGCAGGACTGTACTCAGATAGTGCTGCTCGACTCTCCTGGAGTCTCCCCGAAGTCGGTGAACTGTCGCGAGTCATGCATCTGCCCGCGGAACGGTAGCGGGTATTTTGCGGGTGCCTTTTTGGTATTTTGCGGGTGTCTAACCTGATTAGGTGAATAGCTGGAAATACTATAATCCGGCACGCGAACTCTAACTAACTTAACCAACGCGAATCCTAACCAAAACCCTAACCAATCCTAACCACCCTAACCACCCTATCAATTAAGAGCAAAAAGAATAGAAATAATAAATAATAGATAGGGTGGTTAGGGTGGTTAGGATTGGTTAGGATTTTGGTTAGGATTCGCGTTGGTTAAGTTAGTTAGAGTTCGCGTGCCGGATTATGATATTTCCGAGCGCTTGAGGCTTGAAATATGTGGCGGTGGCGGTGCCTACTAGATGTGGTTAGATACCCGCAAAATACCAAAAGTGCACCCGCAAAATACCCGCTACCCGCGGAACAACCGGATGTAGACCCTCTTACTACCAATCTGGTTAGATCCCTTTCCAGAGTCGAAGACACCCGGATCGCGCGCAACGAAGCCCACTGCGCGGCTCGACACTCCAACACATGGCGCTTGATGACACAATGCTGAAAGTGAACGGCAACTAATCAAAGACGGTGGGGATGAATCTTTAGGCCAAGAATTGATATATAGGGTTTGCATTGCGCAAGGAGCATGGCCTGAGCGCCACGCCTAGCTGAAGTATCGACCGCGCAAGACATATTGCAAGGGGACCCTACCCATGCCTCACTCAGACGCACGTTACATCCGGCTGAGAATCGCCCCACGACGAATGTGTTCAAAAGAGGGGTAAGCAAAATGAATGCAGACGGACAAGAGTCATTCAGTGAACTTGATTATGATGCTCCAATTTCTCACTCACAATAGCCTCGAGCACGTCCGAGACCAAGAACATGGCGAGTACTTCTCCGGCAGCTGTGGCGCCAGAAGCCATCGTTGCTCCAGACTCCACCCCCAGCACCGGTGATCCCACCGTAGACAATGACATTGGCGACCTTATTACTGCCGAGGAGGTAAGACTTTGCGAGGAAAATTGTTGTTCATCTCCATGCTAAAGGTCAGCAAAGGTCGTAGACGATGGTGCCTCCATTGCTGAAGTGAGTGATGCTCTGCTAGAATCCTCTCCGATGCAGACATTGACCCGTCGGCGTGGTAGTCAACTGCTTTGTCAACCGCGACCATTACGAGCTCAATTTTCGATTACCGAACGGAAAACGGACGGACTTATCATAAATACAAAGACGGCAGTAAGATCCTGCATCCTGTCGTTTCTATTGTGACGTCGGTTGCTCACCGACTGAACTAGAATACTATATTCCCAACGATGAAAGAGAAAACGACAGACTTGGTACGGTTCCTCCCAAAACTTGCCCAATCAACCTGGAGCGCTGATTCTTGGTAGACCTACAACACAACATAGTGATTCGATCTTGTGGCGGTCGACTGGGAACTGCTCCACCAAATGCGCCCGGCGCAAACGTGGGACGGGTTCTTGATCTTGGGACAGGCTCTGGTATTTGGGCCATGGACTTCGGGGACGAGCATCCCGAGGCTGACGTAAGACACCAGTTTGATTGGTCTTAAAACCCGCGACTTAGATCTTGTGCATTCAACTTACCATGTGCGTTTAGGTACTGGGAGTTGATCTGTCCCCCAGCCAGCCTGAGTTGTAAGGATCATCCGCAATAATGTAGACGGGATGGCCAGGCGTGAACAGAGACTGACAATCTTCTAGCGTAACCCCTAACGTCAAGTTTGAGATCGACGATGTTGAAGAGCCCTGGACATACTCGATTCCCTTTGACTATATTCACAGTCGAGGAATGACCTCTAGCATTAGTAACTGGGATGACTATCTCCAGCAAGCCTACAAGTTGGTACCGATTCGTTGCTCTTGTGCATAATACATCTCTCACACGTTACCCTTTAGTCATCTCAGCCCCGGTGGCTACCTCGAGCTCATTGAGATAGACCCCAAACCAAGCTGCGACGACGACAGTCTCCCGGAGGACTCGCCTCTTGTCAAAAGCGTCAAAATGCTGGAGGAAGCAGCAACCATCTTTGGCCGACCCTTTGTGGACATCCAAAATCTCAAGGATAAGATGGTACACACCGGCTTCGAAGACGTCCACATCCAGCGCTTCAAGTGGCCTACGAATGGGTGGCCTAAAGACAGACACTATAAGGAAATCGGCATCTGGAATTATGAGAACTTTGCGATGAACTGGGAAGCATTCGTGATGGCCCCCTTGACCAGAGCCTTCGGATGGTCAAAGGAAGAAGTACTCATCCATGTCATGGAAGTTCGCAAGGACCTCGGGAACCGAAACATCCACGCGTACTTTTCTCTGTAAGTGAAACGATCCGTACTTTTCAACGCTGAATCCCTTATGCTGACGAGCGTTAGCTATTCCATTTGGGGTAGAAAGCCCATGAAAGCCCCCTAGACACCAGCAACTTGAATACCCCAAAGGCCAGGCTTGAGCCTGGCAGAAACGGAGTCAAATTGGGTGAAGGTAGCAAGCATATGAAGAATATGTCACGATAGCTTCACCATATCTAGCATTTGGTATCAGCTTTGTCATTTGCCCTCTCACGTGGTGTTTCACTCACTACTCGCACCACTTGCCTATATATAGGACCACGCTTTTCGCATCTGTACTCTCACATGATTACTCCTTTTTGATTCATGTTCTCAAATGCTCTGCTATGCGCTCTAACTCATGACAGAATATGGGACCAGCATGAGTTTACTTGACTGCCCCAGTCAGCTTTAAATCAAGATGTACGCTGGGGGGTTGACTCAAGCGACTCAAGCGAGAGTGATTGCATGTTTATTCACCTTCGAGTCGTACCTTTCAAACATATCCTCGTGGGTTGTTGCCACCCTTGAAAGGGCTTCTTTGATGGTCAAATTGCCTTTCTTGGGCCCCGCTACGTCAAATGCCAGTCCCTACGTATTATCTTGAATAGCTGCGTAGTGACCCCTGCGACATCTGCTCTGGGAACCAATTGAACTGACGGTGCCTACCTTGCCGGCACGATTCCTTCCCATAGCCCACCCTTTACTCAAACCGTCTAATTTCATGATACTGCAATCAAGATAACCTCTCATCCCCGACTTGCGGTCCCAGCTCGGGACGGGTCTGTTCTCGCGGTCGCGAATACCCAGTGCGCTGATGACGATGTAGCATTTGGCGGATACGCTACTAGGGCCTGGGGCAAGAAATTTCATGGCGCGTATGGCGGCGTCCTGATACATCAAACCAGTGGCCATGCAGCTTGAAGGGCGTTAATGGCCTTGGTCTACGTATGTAAGCCCACCCCTTGCTTCATATTGGCCCCTGTGACAACGTGCTTGATCCGCAGAATGCACGCAGACCTTTTCAACATTGCAACTCCTTATGGAAACTCGAAAAAAAAAAAGGCATGGCCCCATTTTTTAAGTCATGGCCCCAGCTCGTGAGGTTCATCCCATGATCAAGACCCCTGTCTCGGTTCTCCAAAGCAAACTGTGAGTCTGGGGCACTGACAGAGTCCCCCGTACCACCTCCGTTAAGAGCGCGTTTGGGCATCTCTCTACTGCTGACTCTTCGGAGTAGTGCGAGAGTTTTCGGGCTCATTATCAGTTTTATGGATCAATATTGCACACCACAGTCGTAGAGGGCCCAAATTGCCTCGCTGGATCCAGTTGATCCATCACTTATGATGCAAGTTCTCTTCAGCTCGGGGGAGGCTGACTCACTCATAGGGCTGCGCAGTAAACTTGGCTGGCATGGAGCCGCTAAAGGTGCAAAAGATTGGTCCCTTGATAAACCCACTTATATGCTTTAACGCTGTGGCGATCTACCATTATGAAATGTGACAGCTGTATGCGATCCTCATGCTCCCAGTGTCGACCCTTATCGTCCTGTATGCCTGACAAGCAGGACTGAGACGCCAAGAGTTCTTGGTTCGGCAAGGTCCGAGAGCGGTAGTATGAATATACCAAAATCGAGAAAGATGAGGAGTTCTTGACTTCTGTTACAGTTTTTGTCTCAACTCCCCTTGATAAAATAGTAGTTAATCATCCGAGTGGGGTGGTTTCAAGACATTAAACACCAGGGCGTAGAAGACGACCTAAAGCGACATCCGATATACACTGATAAGACTTTGCACACTTAGCATATGAAGTCTTCTGTTGAACGATTGATTGATATAATAGAGGAACGCAACTGTAAAAACCCCTTGGGTTGATACTTTCTACATCAGCTCTTCTTTTCGTTTACCATCTTATTCATTCTTTTCTCAACTTTCACTGTTTATACTTTTCTCAGTCTTTTCAATTATACTACTTATCAAGATGCGGGTCTCTATGATTGCTCTAGCTGCTTGTTGCATCGGTGGCGCCTCTCTTGCTACCGCTCTTCCTTCATCACTCGGCGCTACTCTCAATGGCGTCAGATCTATCAACCAGCAACAGGAACCTAAGCCGGAGGTAAGCGCCTCCTAATGCAAATGTTTCTCTTTCTCAGAAGATGCCCTGCTAACAGCGAGAAGATTGTCCAGCGTCAGCCTGCCAAAGCCATCCCACCGAACGCGAATGTCCCTCCTTTTCAGAGCAACGCATTAGTTGACGGTAATCCGGTTGGAAAGCGCTCTGTCCAAGCGAGACAGGATACTGTCCCAATAAAACAGGACCTGGGCTCTCGGGTCCCAACCCAGGTCGGGGGTCCATTTACCGGCACCGGGACTGGAAGTGGTGGAGGTGCAGTCGTGTTGCTCGTCATTGGCCTCATGGAGATCGCAGCCGATTTGATTGACAGAACCAAGTCTTTCAACGAGCTAAGAGAGCGCCCGCCGCAATCATTGGCTTTGAATCTATTTCTTACAAAAGCATAGGCTCGCAAGACATTCACTCAACAACAGCCAGAGCTCATGTGGACACGCAACCCTGATTACGCCAAGTTTCCTGCTGCTGCCTGCTATGGCTTGGGCTACCGTCTAGCGAACGAAACCGCTTTTGATGGATTGATCCACGCCAATATCTCAGGGCCAGGCAAAGAAGAGAAGTATGTCTTCCTCGAGACCATACATCCTCTAAGCGAAGCTAACCCATCTGGCGTTTTAGCTATGACTGCTTGTACCTTGAGGCCCCAAATCAGTTCTTCACTAACGACGACGGCGGCTCACTCAACGTAAGTAGCGCATACTTCTCCTAACGTTTTTACCATGCCGTTTGACTAAGAAGAAATAGCTTGGTGTCGCCTTCGACCCGACCCGCTGCTCCTTCGACAGCGAGACGGCTGACCTCACTTGCACCCATTAAGCAAGAACGCTTATTTAGGCTTCTGCTTTTGTTTTTGTGAATACCTATTGGACTTTGTCCTTTTCTGTAGTACTAATGAACGAGGGCTGGATTCTTGTTGTGCTGCAGCTTGGTTTTTGACTCGTCCACCATCGCATCACCCTGTCCGCAGCCTGCCGCTATATTGCATGATGATCGACACCGACCAAGTCCAGCTGCATCTGCCAAGCAGCGCGACTATCGGTGAGACGGGGGGCAAACACTCCGCCGTATCCTGTGGAGAACGCCTGTCGCCTACTTCTGTTCCCCCATTTGCAAATCAGCCCTGCAGTCCGCCAGGCACCAACCAGACTGTAGGGACGCGGAGTGACTTGGGCTCCGTGATTACTTGCAGCTGAGGAGCTGAACTGCCGAATAAGCAATTGTTCGACCCCAGTCCCCAGTCCCCAACGCCACCGTCGCTCCCTTCAACTTCGCCGGGCAACCACTGAGGCGTAGCGTTTAGTATCGTGGGCAAGCTTTTCGCTGCAGGAACAGCGAGCGCCATCGATGCGTGGCACACCAGTGACATGATGGGCTGGACGCCACGCTGAGGGTTTGCTGGCAAGTTCATCTCCGCCCACTATGCGAACCGAATTGCTTCACATTCCAAAAGAAAGGGCTGGGAGTAGAATGGCCAACGCCGCAGCCTCGTGCTGTTCCGTCACGTACTTAAAGGCGGCGTCGTCACGATTGAGACGGCAAAACACTGCTAGTTCAACGCATCCATCGTCTGAGAAGCGCGATCGACAAACCTCTGCTCTCTCTCTCTCTCTCTCTCGTTTTCAGCGGATCCCGCCCTGCTTGCTTCGTTACCAATATGCTCAGGACTCTTATCGTCCTGACCTTCTCGGCTACGGCCCTCGCGGCCGACGCCTTTCCCGTCTTCAGCAAGCGACAGACAATCCCGATTCCGTGCAGCGAATCCGGCCGCAAGGCGTGCGGCGACGGTTGCATCCCCCTGACGTACACGTGCTGCCCGGACCAGCAGGGCGGGTGCCCCTTGAGCTCGACGTGCTGGCTCGGCACCAACGGCGCGTACGGGTGTTGCCCGATCGGCCGGCGCTGCACGGGCCCGGGCGGGGTCGACACGCTGCGCGGCAGCACGGTGACCTCCACCATCTTCGTTACGGAGTCGGTGCCGGACGCCGAGACTTCCACGTCATTCTTCGTCTCGACGTCCACCTCGGTGCTCACATTCACCTCCGAGGTGGAGGCCGCCTCAACGGAGACTCCATTCTTGCCGAAGCCGACCACTTCCTCGTCCGCTGCGGCCGTGACCAACAACCAGACAACGTCGCTCGTAGCACCCACAACTACTACGTCGAGAAGTACACCCACTGCAGCACCTCCGGTGCCGGCCAACGGCGCAACAAGCCGCAACAGACCTCTCCTCCAGGCCGCAGCAGCCGGCGTTTTCGTTTTGCTCGCGATATGAGATGGGTGGTGGGACAGGATACATAGCAGGGATGTGTTGACGAGCGGTTGCTGGAGGCTTCTGCGGGAACGTCAAAGTCAGGAAAGGGAAACCGGAACAAGGTTGAAAGGTAGCAATGTGTGTTATGTACAGTGTTATGCGCGTTGCGTGCTGGGACAAGTTGAATAACTAAGACGTAATAGAAACCCAGTCTGTCAGGTTGTTCCTCGCATACCCCATTGTTTACGGTCCCCCAGGACCCGCAAGTGAGGTTGATCTGGTCCGAATATGCCTCGTGCTTGCTCTCAGAATCCGGGGTTGTTGGTCCCCGTCTCCAAATGGGATGCTTTTTCGTGGGGAAGGCGTAGCATTACCGATGTGTAAGACGCGGAGAGCACGTGGAAAGTCTGGCCGGGTTTCGCCCTGTCGGCGTCTTGGGCGTGACGCAACACTGACACTCAGGACCAATGGATGGAGATACGTCGGTATCTCCAAGGTGATTTTTGCGACATGATTGGGGTGAACGAACGGCTACGAGTGCAAAAAAAAAAGTGTCTGTATTCGGCATCGGGATCGGGACGGCTCACCGACGACGCGCTAGTGAGAGAGAGTTGGCGTCGGAGGAGGATTCCGCCGCCCTGGGCCCGACGTACCTCGACGCGGGGGAACGGCAAGTTTGGACCCTCTGCCGGACCGTTGGGCGCAGGAGTGACTCGACTAGGAAATTACCAAAGAATACTCCGTAGGGAGCGGTGAATAGCGAGATGGACGGTATCAGGACCCCTTGAAGGTGCCCCGGTCGCATCTGATAAGCATCCAAGCTTTGGTTGGTTTTGGGGGAGATGAATTGTTGGCTTGGAGAGGCTACGGCAGGCTTCTGGCCATGGCACTCGGTCCGTTTTGTATTTACGATGTGTCCATCTATCGACCAACGAGTAATACACATACATACAGCCATGGATGGGGCCGGCGGCCTGTGTCAGCGAACTCTATATTGCAAGAAAAGTGGGTGGATGATATTGATTTCATATTGATCAAGGCATTCTTATCGAAAGCACGGCTCCGTACGTACTGCGCACCTGTCGCTTGCACGCGACGGGCATGCGACGCGGACCTTACGGCGATGGTAGCCATCCATGTTCACGGTATGGACAGTGTCGTTTGGGGGGGGCATGTTTCCAGTCGGCGGCGTACGCGAAACCAATCATAGAGGGTGGACAGGCTTCCCCGGGACGCAGAGCCCAGCCTAGGCCAGGTCGAGCAAGCCGCTCCAGAGTCCCCTGACTCTGGGACTCTGGAGAAGAGGGCGGAAAAATTTTACGTGATGGTTTTTGGCTATAGGTAATTTGGCTCTGGAACAGGGAGGGTACCAGTGGTGTTTCCCCGTCAATATGGTAAGACCCTACCCCCAACCTCGGGCCACCCCTAACCTCGGACCAAGCAAATACCACACCAAATTCACAAGTATTTACAAAGTTTACTAGTTTTTTAAAAAACAGATATAAGTCTAAAAGAAATCAAATGTTAGGGTTACTTTCTTATATACTTAGTATATAGTATAAAAAATTTAAATTAAATATATACTTAAATTTTCCTATTTTACCTTATCTACTTCTATAGATAAGGGCTTATACTAAGCTAGCTATAAAAGGCCTAGAAAGAATTATAGTAGATTTATTTTACTATATATTAGTCTTATTAAAAGCTATCTATAGAATATTATGTCTTTTAATCTTATTTCTAATTTTTAAAAAATCAGTTAACTTATTGTACTTATCTCTTATTATATACCTTATCTAGGGATGGCCCGAGGTTGGGGGTGGCCCGAGGTTGGGGGTAGGGTCTTATGGGCTCACCTCAATCTGAGATTTTGAGCCCCGCATTTTTAGCAAACTGGTGCGGCCACGTGATCTGGGCTGGGGGTTCGGCACTGCTTTGTCAGTGGGTACGTACCGGCGCCTTCCAGGTTCGCAACCTCCCTCCCTAGTGTGCTGCCTGCCTAGGTATAGGTAGTGAACGAACGTATTTGCTGTGTGGCTTATATAATACACTCACTCACTTTGGCTTGGAGACGTGGGGGGGGCTTGGAGTCCATAGGTACGTACCTATTTTGATATTTGCAGCAGCCATCTGCACGCAGTCCATCCAACTTGTCAGATTAGATAAAAACCATAAACACTAGGTAATTATGTATGCACCGCACCCTTGGTCTTTCTACGCCACTGACGTCTATCTATCTATCTATCATGGTCGCAGGTTTCTCTCCGTCAGACATCTCACAACATGCCCTGCGTTGCGCTTCTTCACGCCTCACACTACACTACACTGCACCTACATCCCAAATGTCTGGGCATTCGACCTCTTATCACGCCTGGATTCCCCGAATGTGTGGCCGAGTGTGGATGCCGTGGAGCTCGGCGTCCCACTTATGCTGGTCCGCCAAGTAGATAAGCCTTCCGTCCAAGTCTTTTACCCCATGGGTTCGGTGGCTTCGCCGCGAAAACGTTACCACACAGAAACAGTGATGGACTGCTCGCTTTCCCCAACCAGCTTAGCCCCATGACAAGACCGAGAGGAGAGGAGAGGGGAGGGGAGGGGAGGGGAGGGGTGGAGGGAAGCTTTTGGCCCGCCTCTCTGCATCAGTCAGTGCCGGCCATCTGTCGCCTTCAAGCCTCCAATAAGGGTTCAATCGCACAGTCGCTGTGCGACAAAGTGCCATCAATACGTCACGTCACGTCAGGCGCACTCAAGCGACGCGCTCCCCCTGCTTACACGGTACATACAATGCAAAGGTTAGGTTGCACGAAGAAGAGGACGGAAGCGCGTTCCGTTGGTTTGCGTACCTTGGAGGAGCCAAGGTACAACTGCAGCCTCCTTCCCGGCTTTGCGACAGACAGATGGAAACTTTCGCCGATACCTGCCTTGTTCGCCCAGCCTCCATATTATTACCACCATCCTCTTCCCTCTCTCTTCCTTTCTCCCTCCCTCTTCCTTTCTCCCTCTGTCTCTCTCTCTCTCTCTCTCTCTTGTTCTAGAATCATTCCGTGGTTGTGCCGGGCACGCCTACCGACAAGCCTACATTAGCTTGCACCGCGACGACAGGGGAGGAGAGAGAAAAGAAAAAGAAAAAAAAAACAGTACCCGCCCTGACGGATACTAATACGCCGTCTATCCCGCCCGCCTACAACTTGTTCTCTCTGTCTTGCTTCTTTGTTTACTCTTTGAAAGTCGAGTCGACGATTCTGTCTCACCTTCAAACGTCGCGACCATGGAAAAAGACGACAGAGGTGGCGGTCCTCTGACCGACGTCGAGTCCAAGCACGCCGGCGAGACCTTCCCCCGCGATGTCAACTTTGCGACCCTCAGCGGCGACCCGAACGACCTGGTCAACCAGCACGACCAGCTGCAGCGAGGCCTCAAGAGCCGACACATTCAATTCCTGGCTTTGGGTGGCGCGTGAGTAGCACTTTTCTTTTTCGACTCTTGGAAGAGGAGAAATAAAAAAAAAAAGAAAAAAAAAAAAAAGGAAAGGAAAGCCGACTGACATCCCGTCGCAGCATCGGAACCGGCCTCTTCGTCGGCTCGGGCAGCATCCTCTCGGCCGTCGGTCCCGCGCCGCTCTTCATGGGCTACCTGTCCATGATGATGGTCGTCTGGAACATCATGAACAACCTCGGCGAGATGGCCACCTACCTCCCGCTCAAGGGCATCTCGATCCCCTACTTTGTCGAGCGCTTCGTCGAGCCCAGCCTGGCCTTCGCCGCTGGCTGGAACTACTGGTACGCCTACGCCATGCTCGTCGGTGCCGAGGCCTCGGCCGGCGCCATCCTCCTCGACTACTGGCAGTCCCCCGTCCATCCGGCCGTCTGGATCACCATCATCCTGCTCGTCACCCTCGCCCTCAACATCTTCGCCGTCGAGATCTTTGGCGAGGCCGAGTTCTGGTTCGCCAGCATCAAGCTCATCACCATCATGGGCCTCATTCTCGTGAGCTTCGTCATCATCCTCGGCGGCGCCCCCGACGAGGGCCGCATCGGCTTCCTCTACTGGTACGATCCCGGCGCCATCAAGCCCTACCTCGTCGGCGGCGACACCGGCCGGTTCCTGGCCTACTGGACCGGCTTCGTCCGCGCCGGCTTCGCCTTCATCACCTCCCCCGAGCTCATCGCCCTCGCCGCCGGCGAGACCGTCGCCCCCCGCCGCAACATCCCCAAGGCCGCCCGCCGCTTCGTCTGGCGTCTCGCCATCTTCTACGGCCTCGGCTCCCTCATGATCGGCGCCATCACCCCGTCCGACGACCCGAGGCTCCTCAGCCCCGCCTCCAACGCCGCCTCCTCGCCCTGGGTCATCGGCATCCAGCGCGCCGGCATCGGCGGTCTCAACCACGTCATCAACGCCGCCATCCTCACCAGCGCCTGGTCGGCCGGCAACGCCTTCCTCTACTCGGGCAGCCGTATCCTCTACAGTCTGGCCCTCAACAAGCAGGCCCCTCACTTCTTCACACGCACCACGAAGCGCGGCGTCCCCTACACCGCCGTCCTCGGCACCTGGTCCATCGCCCTGCTCTCCTACCTCACCATCAGCAGCGGCACCTCGACCGTCTTTACGTGGTTCATGAACATCAGCACCATCTCCGGCTTCATCGCCTGGATCGTCGTCATGTTCACCTACCTCCGCTTCCGCAAGGCCATGATCTACCACAACATGATGCACCGCCTGCCCTTCCGCACGCCCCTGCAGCCCTACTTCACCTGGTTCATTCTCGGCCTCCTCATCATCCTCACCCTCACCAACGGCTTCCAGGTCTTCTTCCCCGGCCACTGGAGCGTCTCGGACTTCCTGGCCGCCTACATCACCCTGCCCATCTTCCTCGTGCTCTACGTCGGGCACAAGATCTGGTTCCGCACACCCCTGGCGCGCAACGTCGCCGACGTGGACGTCACCACCGGCGTTGCCGAGATGGAGGCCATGGCGGAGCTCGACGAGGAGCCGATCCCGAAGAACATGCTGCAGAAGGTGTGGTTCTGGATCGCGTAGGTTCGCCGTGCAACGGGACGTGAGATGGAGGCGCAGTTGGGAAGATGTGTAATTCAAAGATTTGAGACTTGGAAATAAAAACAAACATTTTCGCGCATATGCATTGCCTTGCCCCTGATCCGTGATAACACTAAAAAAGTGGCCCACTCGCTTCACCCTTGCGGAGCTTAAGCGCCGCCGCCGCCGCCGCCGCCTTGACCGGCCGCCCAGCGATTGTTCATCGTGCCTGTTAGAGTCACTCTTGTCAGCGATGCTGCCAACCCAAAAAACTGTAAGCTTCGCGGTACTTGCCTGCTCTCCTGGTGGTGGTCTCGATGACCTGGCCCTGCTCGTTGACGTGGTACGTCTTGCCCTCGTGGCTGGGCAGCGCCTCGACGGCCTTGACGACGGGGGGCTTGAGCAGGTTCTTGAGCTTGCCGAAGCGGGACTTTGGGTCTGCCGGCGCCTTGGCCCGGGGCATCTCCTTGACGACGCGCGTCGAGACGTAGTGGAAGTCGTCCGCCGGGGTCGGTTGAGGGTCGGTGCCGCGGAGGGGCGGCGAGGAGCGGCCGTCGGCGTTGCGGGTGAGCGGGTGGAGCGAGTTGGCGTCGGAGCCTACGACGGTGTCTTGGCTGAAGACGGAAGGGCTGTAATCCTTGTTAGCCCCTTGGGGCTCTTGATTGGCGCTCATGATGTTCTCGTCTTCTTTTCTTTCTGCCTTTCTGAGCGTGGCGTCTGTAGGCGATTTAGGAGTCGTGAGATGTCCGAGAGACAACGGTCTGGCATCAGAATGCATTGCTCGAGAGAGGGGGGAACAGCCCCCCTGCGATATAGGCAAGATGCCAAGGCGCAGCTCCCCAGGGCGGGCTCTCATCGCGAGGCATTCTCTGACAACCTTTCCTTAGCAACCAAAAGCTCATGTGACAATAACTGCTACCTAATGGAGATGTGCTCAGTGAAGCACGCTTATAAAGCTCTGTCGCCCATGGGCTGTGTATGTATGGCGGGCGCGCCCAGCAGAAGCAGGCCTCGGGGTCACCCATGTCAGCAGCTGCACTCTTCATTCGTGCACAAGCAGGGGGTTTAACACTTCCCTTTGTGGCCGGGCGTTTTGGCGTCGGGAGGTTCTGGAGAGGCGGACACGGCACAGCAACCGTAGAGGGATGGTCAGCTGGCACATAGGAAATACTTGCGTCGGACGCAAGCCGGTGGCAAGTCTTTGGAAGAAGTTGCGATTTCTTGGTACCGGTTTTTTTTTTTTTTTTCTCTTTTTTTTTTCCCAAGCATCCAAGCATCGAACGCGTGAGTGATCCTCACTATGAGCCTTGAGAGAGAGAGCCCGGGGTTGTTGTTTTTTGAGTCGTGTGATCTAATTCTCGGTCGCGAAGGACATTGACCGCGGCTCAGCTCCAATCGGTACTGTTCCCTACCTAGGTGCGTGACGTTTTGTTCCAAGTAGGTACCGTGCATGGTCATCCTTGTCGCTTGTTCGCAAGACCGAGGTATGTAATATCGCGGGTTTTGCCATAACGATTCATTATCAACATTCGACCCGGTGTCACAAAGAGAGGGACCACCAACACACCGCAGACTATATCCCGTGTTCTATACTCGACGCTCCAATGGCTAAGGTTATCTATCGATTAGCCCCCGAAACATATGGCTAGTGAACACATGGACTGCTGGTAATAGCTATTACCCCGCCGCAGCCCCTCACCTGGTTCGCACGCTATTTCAGCCCAGCTGCTGATACATGTAGTATCCAGTCTTTCTTCATAATTACGTACAGCAACATCATTTTGCAATCTCTCTGTTGATTTTCCAAGACATAAGCGTCAATCTCGTAAGCAAGGCGACGGTTGCTTTGGATGCCTCAATACAGAAGTAAAGCTGGTGGACTATTTACAGCAAAAGACCCGTCACTGTCCCCAGGCACTCAATTGAAACAGAAGCGCCTTGATCCATCACGGCGCCCGTGTTTCACCAAGGCAAAAA
This sequence comes from Colletotrichum sublineola, assembly GCA_020631755.1. Lineage (NCBI taxonomy): Eukaryota > Fungi > Ascomycota > Sordariomycetes > Glomerellales > Glomerellaceae > Colletotrichum > Colletotrichum sublineola. The sequence goes on from JAHSQG010000009.1 coordinate 3,497,916, forward strand.
GAACGAAATTTGCCAAGGCAAAACAACACAAAAACAAGGGCGCATTGGGTTGTCACTCGAAAATCCTGCGGTACTCTTAAGGCGCGCCTCCAAGGCGGCCACACTCATGCGGTCGCACAGGTACACAATTCTAAGTACAGCAACACAGGAGGCAAATACAGTACAAGTACCATTATTTACATTCGCCGCAATATAGAAAAATACCATAGTTCCATGGAACCTGACAACTGAATCCTCCGCCGAATACCAGCTTCCGGAGGTAGCCCCTTGTCAGAGGCCAGCGATGGGCCAGCAGGGGGCCCCCCGGCGGATCGCGATTAGTCATCCAGATGAGGGGTAAAACCCCTATTCGGATCCACGATAGTGTAACTAGTGTTTTATGAACTGTTGACTGTCGTTGTGTTTATGTTTCCCTCCATTCTACGCGGTTGTAAACATCAAAAAGGTGGCATTGTGTTCTTTCATATCGGGAAACACCATTGTACTGGCCGGGACCCGTTTCGTGCGTGCCATCGTCATTATCATCCCAAACTGCTGAGATTAAATAATCACCATCCATCTGCCCCATCGCCTGGTGTAGTCACTTATCTATCTACTAGAGAATCGGACATTCACGTTTGGTTCCGAGTGCATCAAGCCACCATTAGTGGCACAAGGTCTTCCTGCCTCGACCGGGATTTCTTCATGCTCGGGACCCCGGAGGTCCTCGGCCCCACACCACCGGCCCGAGTCGGAGAATTCACAACCACCACTCCCCGGCTCTTCTTTTATCACCAGGCCGGTTAACACGGAGCATACCCGCTTGATATTATCGTAACTGAGCCGGGTGCTTTACTGCCCGGCTTCATTCTCACCCCTTAGCTTATCTATTTAAACCTCTTCTTCCCTTTTTTCTTCTTCTTTTTTCTTTCTTCTTGCTATCCCTCTGTCAAAGTCGTTTTCTTTGGTTTTTTTTTTTTATAGAAACTCTTCTTGCACTATCTTGCCCCCCTCTCAAGGAAGAAAAACTCACATTTCTGTCCATCACTGTAAGTTTCCTTGTCCTGGCCATATTCACTTGTCAGTGCTAATAATGATGAGGACGACGACGGACGACAACAACAACAAAGACAAAGAGTAAGACGAAGACGAAGACGAAGACAACGAAGAAGACAGAAGCAGCCATGGCTTCGAACAACAAAGCCCCGAGCCTACCCAACGGTCGCTCGCCCGCTGACTACTTCAACTTCGTCAAGACCAAGGTGCTTATGCACCTTGGCCGGCTCTCCTCCGATGGGGTCGGAGAGACCGACCCTCGTGTGGCCGAGAAAGTCCAGGACGTCACGATCTTCCTGAAGTACGTCGATGATTGCCGTGCCGCGTACCCTGATGCGGCCCCTCGCGAGCTTTTCAACGCCAAATACCCCCTCAAGATGTGTCTCGCCATGATCTTCAACCCCTCCCCCGCCGCCAAGAAGCATTACCTCCAGGAGAGGGTCAAGTCTCGCGCCAAGGAGCTCCACGAGTGGGCTGGCAGAATCGAAGACGCCACACGAATCGCTAACCAACAAGCTGCCCGACAACAAACTCAACGCAATCCCGTGAAGCCGAGCGCCGTTAGTAACCCCAAAGGCGGCATCCTCTCCCCGCCTCGCAACCACCCCATCTGGGGAGAAGACGGCATTATGCACGGTCTTGCCGTCCGGTCCAGTGATCGATTTACCGTCGTTCTGGACCCCCGGTTCGCGCACGAGAAAAGGCCTGCCAACGTTCGCGGCCATAACGGCCTGGAGGTCGGAGACTGGTTCCCGTCTCAACTCTCGGCGCTCTTTCATGGCGCACACGGCCACTCAAATGCCGGAATCTACTACCAGAGCGAGGAGGGAGCCTTCTCCGTTATCGTCGCCGGAGCTTACAAAGACCTCGACGTCGACTCTGGAACATCTATCCTATATTCGGGCTCCAACGCCCACGAGAGTAACGACAGAGATAACATCCTTCCGAGCACAGAAGCGACAAAGTCCCTTGCAACCAACTGGCTTACCGGACAGCCCGTCCGTGTCTTGCGCAAAGCGCACAAGGATTCCGAGTGGGCTCCTTCCCACGGGTACCGGTACGACGGCCTCTACGAGGTCGTCTCGAAGGAGTTTGCGCACAACGATCAGAACGGCATGTTTGAGCAGTACGAGCTTCAGCGTCTCGGCGGACAGCCTCCTCTCGAGAGCTTGAAGAACATTCCCAGCAAGCGACAAGTTCGCGACCTCGTCAAGTCCAAGGAGCGCTACTAAAGCCCAAGCCGAGTGGACGCCCTCCCCGCCAGCGTGTTCGCAACAATAAACGTCCAGCATTTTCCGACACGGATAGATTCCGATGCTAGGACGGGTAGAGTGCCCGAGGCATTCAGAGAAAGAAGGAGAGACAGAGAAAGAAGGCTTCCCAAGTTCGATATTGCATTCAGGAAACATGGAAGGAACGGCATGCTTAATAGAGGAGTTGTCTCTACATTGATGATTATGATTGAAGGCTGGATACGCTTCACGAAGCTACGATTCGACATCCAAATGAGTGGATCGGGCGGGAAATCAGACGTCAATCTTTGCCCGATGTCCTCCATCCATGAACGAAGGAGAACTATGCTCGAGAAAACGGATGGTTACCCGCAGGTACTCGTAGGAAGGTTTACTAGGCCTTGGGACACATCTTTACCGATCAACTGTCCATCAGAGGCCGATGATACGGTTGGAGGCGTTGTTACAGAGAATCAAAGCTTTTTCTTTTTTTTTTTATCGGAATAGGGATCAGACTACTTGCTTACTGAAATGAGACCAATTCCCATGTCCAATATTTACTTTCCCGAGTCTTGAAATGTGACATTTGTTCACTATTGCGCATTACCTGCTTGTAGAAAACGCCGACGATTTGTAGATGCAGTTTACGCTCTGGTTGAATATTTTCGCTGTTGGATTCATTACTGCACAAGACAGCGAAGGAAAACCATCACGACAAGCCACCGAGCTATGCCATCACAGCGAACCGCCTCTGTTGTGGAACCAAAGCCTCGCCTCGTCAATGCCCAGACCTCCTACAATCAGGATCCTCCCAAACTCGTCCACGTCATCGGCGCCGGCGTCCTTCAAAACGTTGCTAAAGCTCTCCTTGGTGACGACAAAGTGCCGCTTCTCCCCCCAGGCCACGGTGAAGGCGACTACGTCGGGCGCCTTCCACAGGTGGGCGGACAGCGTCCACGACCGACCGACAAAGTGGTTCTCCTCACATTCGATGAAGCCCTTTCCAATGAGGACGTTGTAAGCGGCAAGTAAGAAGCCGGTGAAGAACATGGTCCGCCGGGCCGACTCCTGAAATATCCACTCCTGCCAGGTCTCTTTGGTGGGACAGGCGGAGCGGTCCTCCGCCGGGCCGGTCTCCGGCTGTCCGCGTTCCCATTTCACAAAGGGCATGAGGGCCAGCATGGCGCTGTCGAGGGCGGGAAGAGTCTGCTGCGCGGAGGCGCGGAGGGTGACGTCGCCGTCGAAGAGGCGGATAATCTGATAGAGCAGTGTGGCCTGGAGGCGGGCGAGTATGCTGAGACGGTCGCTGGGGGTGGGAGAGGAGAGCAGCTCGTGAGCCCTAGCTTGGATAGTCCGCAGGACAAAGCGAGAGTTGACCGAGTTCTTGGCGATGTACAGTGCACAGCAAGCCTGAGCGTCTATTTCGTGATGGTGAGCAAAAGGTCATTGGCTGGCGAGGTCCTCGAGGGGAAACATCACCTTGCATCTCTCTTGGCATGTGAGACCGATACAAGTATGGGTGACTCCAAGGCGCCTGGTTCTCCAGTACGGTGGATGCGGGGATCTTTTCCATCTCGTTGAGGGCGTATTGGAGGCGGCTAGCTATCATCTCCTCCAACAAGCTATCTGATATGAAATCCTGGCTTGGGACCAGCATCTGCTCTGAGTTTGAGGTGAGTGATGAGAGAGCCGAAGTTCCGTTGAGAAGAACGTCAGGGGCCAAGAATTCGTGGAAGTCCGTGGACAAATCAATGCCGCCAAAATTATCCATATCCAGTTGAAGAAGATCCGCATCTTGAGACCGTGGTACCAGAGAGTTATCGATATATGTGGCGGGTGTCTCGGCCGACCTCTCCAGACCTTCTTGCGGCGCAGGTGTCTCGGTGGGCTTGGGAGCAGTCTGCCTCTTCGATCGGGATGCTGGCGGCGGGGTGGGATAAACGCAGTCAATCTTCCGCCGCGAGCAGCGCAGGCACGCCGCTTGGCCGTGGTCGCACCGGCGCTTGGCTTTGATGCAGGCTAGACACGTCTTCCGTCGAGGCGGGGGGTTCGCCCGCTCCAGGAACGAGTTGGACATGGCCCACGCAATCCGAGTACTCTCGTCTCGCGGGCATGCGCGCCCAAATTTACCCACCCGTACCGAGCCTCACAGCTATGTGGCCTTTTTTGTTTTCCTTTTTATTTTTCCGATAACGTCAACGAGCACCAGCGACCAGGGGAAATAATACAATGCTGGAAGTGAGCGCTAACGGATGTTGTCACAACAAGCAATTTGTGGCGGCTCCTGCGCTTACTTAATCCTCAGATGGCGGAATTCCGCCAATGTTTTCCCACTAACAGCATGTCATGATTTATCGGCACGGGGAATTGGCATCAAAAATGCAATTGAACTAGTTCAAGTATATATCTCTAGGTAGACTGGGTTGTGCACATCCATAGAATGACCTGAGTATTACAGTCTGTTGCGTCGGCAGCGCAGAACCATGACTGTTGCTCGCCCCGGCCAGGTTAGTGTCTTCATTATCCGATCTCTTATCAGATTCCTATAGGTATGGTCCTAAAATGGCAGGCACTACTGTTCTGAGCCATTCTCTCTATTCAGACGGGAGTTGGGATAACGTTCCGTTGAGTTCAAGTTGGTCTTTCGACTCTGCAAACCCGACAGTCTCATGACCGATGACCCCCTAATCCCGTGCCCTATATACACAGCAGCCTCCGTAATACCAAACACCCATGGATGGATCTTTCCTCCGCCATCTGTCATGCGCCGTTCAAAAGTCTGCAAGACACACGCCCGAACTCCTTCTGAGGTCAACCGCAGCTTGTTTACAATACGACCGTCCCGTGGCAATGGCGTTATTCCGCCTTCCATGCGAGAAAGGTGGCTGCTGTCTTGCATAAAACCCCTTGTCCTGGTCAATCATTTCCAAATAGTCAAACTCGATGGGCGTGCTGATAGAACAAACAATCGGTCGAGCGGTTTGCTGGCTTGTCTTTAACTGCCGTTGCATGCCCTAACCAATATTAAAATCTAGAGTCTTCCCATGCGCCTCCCTTGCCCAACTCGCCAAACCCTCGCCCAAGGCCTCGGCCAAGGCGGCGTCGTATCTCATCCCGCTCTCCGCCCAGGCCAGCCGGCCCGTCCTCCACGTCAACCATTTCTCCGCCAGAACCCCTTCCGGCGCCCTCAATAAGCCAACCGCCACGTTCAACAACCTCTCACCGTTCCCACGCTTCCGCGCCCCGCCGCAGTCAAAGTGCGCCATCACCGTCGCGCCGCACGTCCCGCAGAACGAGCGCAGCACACCCTCGGAGGACGCGAACGACTTGGACGTGCCGATGCCGAGGTCCTCCGGAACCGGGGGCGAGATGCGGGACTCCGGCACGAAGGCCCACCCCACGGCGTGCGCGCCGGTCTGCAGGCGGCAGTCGCCGCAGACGTCGAGGCAGGCCATCCACTTGGTCCCGTCGGCGGGGGAGAGCCACTTGCCGAAGGCTTCGTCGGCGCTGCCGGGGCGGGAGATGGCGAACGAGACGCCGCCGCAGTGGCACTGCGCCCGGAGGATCTCCTCACCATCGATACCTACTTCCCTCCCGGGCATCGCGGTCTCAACTTCGTTCGCTTCTTTGGGGTTCCAGACCCTCATGTCGCCGCCTGCGATGCGCGGAAGCCAGTTGTGAAGCCCGCCTCCGGGCGCCGAAGCGGTGTGGACATGGGTACGGATGTCCCACACCGCGGGTATGTCATCTTTGTGCGCGTCGAATATAGACGCGGAGATGACCCAGTCGTCGTCGTCAATGCCCACGTCTCCGATGTGGCAGCTGCAGGTGCTGCAGAAATACCGTGTACTCGAGGCGGCTGCATGACGGTACGCCGTCAGAGACGAGAGAGACGACGGAGCGACGAAGTCCGGGGCGACTCCTGAAGGGAGGGGCGCGTGGAAGATGCAGAGGGTACCGTGGGTGTAGCGGCAGATGCTGCAGTGGCAGAGGTGAACTTTGAGGGGAAGGGAGGATGCCGGGAGAGTGAGGGTGAAATGGACGGCTTTGCAGTAACACTGGGCGGTAAGAGTCTTCATCTCGGCCTGCGAGCCGGCAATCTGATCGTCGCCCATGGCGGTGCTGATGATGAATGACGAGTGGGAGTTTGGTTGGCTGGGATAGCGTTGTTGGGGAGACAAAAGACGGTGTAAGGCTGAGCCAATTGGGATTCTAATCAAACGCTGGAGAGAACGGCGGCGGAGATTACCGCTTTTTTATTTTTATTTTCCACGAAGTCCCTAGTGTCAAGAGAACGGGTGACATGGTATCAAAAGAAAGGCGTCGCGTTGTAAGCAGGCATGGATGCGGGGTTCAGTTATGAATAGGCAGCTACCTCATTTCTTTGTGAATCAACAAACCTCGGTAGAGTCTGACAGGGTACATACATATATATTGCGAAGCTTAACTGAACTACCAAGAGCAAGGGTATCATGTAATGCTATGATTTTACTGCACCGCAACCTCAAGCTGCGTTCTTCTTGAGCTCCTTGGCCTTGGCCGCCTTGCGCCACTTCATGCCCCAGTACATGATGGCGAACAGGGCAGGGCTGAACAGAATGTACAAAAGACCTAGGAGGGTAAAGGCCCAGCCCACACCCATGTGGTCAATCATGGGAACGATTGCCGCAGTCGCGGCCGCACCCAGTAAGCACCTGGTAAAGTTATTAGCCGCCGTCGCAGTTCCGGCCTTGCCCGGGTGGATATCGATGATGAGGGCGTTAGTGGTGTTGTTGAAGCCGATCATGCCTACTCCAAACAAAAAGAGGAGCACGCAGGGGACCGCCACATGGGCCCGGAGATGGAGAGCCCAGCCCCAAATCAGAAGAAGTATTGAGCTTAGAAACAGCAGCGGCAAACCAACCTCCAGGCGGACCCTCTCAATGGGAAAGTCGGTCAGGTCTTGCTGGCGAGACTTATCAAAAGGTATGCCCAGCCGGCTGCAGTGCCGGCGATAGTTCCAGTTGGTCAGACGCCCGACAACAAAAGCGGCAACGACAGATCCACCGGCCAAGGGTAGATACATGAGACCGACTTTGAGACTGTCAAAGCCGTATATATCCTGGAGCTGGGTTGGCATGGAGGCGGCAATGGCGTAGAACCCGGCAAAGGCGATGGCACTGAAACCGAGAAGGAGTCCAAGTTCCCGCTCGAAGAGCAGGAGAAGCGACCCGAATGGGTTCAGCTTGAATTTCAGAGTAGGCTTGGAAGTGCCCGAAGTTCCTGTCGTAGACCTCGTCATTGGGGCACCAGTCCCCCTCCTGGCTCGGAAATGGTCTTTGAGCAGCTGGTAACCGGTTCGATACAGCCGGGGCGGCCGAATGGAGCCGTCGTCGACGAGGATGCGGCACGTTTCCGGGAAGAACAGTAGCTGAAGGACAAAGTAGACGCCGGCTAGGATAGTGAGGAACCAGAAGATAGACCTCCAGCCGAGAAATCGGGTAAGGACGCCACCAAGGACCGGGCCTAAGGCAGGGGCCAAGACAATGGGGACGACGGTGATGCCAACGTACTGCCCTCTCTCGGCAGAAGTGACGACATCTGCCACAACTGCCGAGGCCAGTGCGACGGTGCTGCTAGAGCCCGCCGACTGTAGACAGCGGACGACAAGCAGAGAGGCGTAGTTCTGAGAGAGGGCCAGACCAATGTTTGCTGCAATGTAGACAACGAAGCAAATGACATATGCAGGTCGGCGGCCGCTGTGGTCGGCCAAGGAGCCGATGAACATGGGGATGATGCCTTGGAAAATCATGTAAGTCGTCACGGTAAGGTTGATGTCGGAGTTGGATACGTGGAACTCGTCAGCCAAGACCGTCAGCGCCGGGAGGTAGATCTGGGCGGTGAAGGGGGAGAAGAAGGCGGCCAGACAGGCTCCTAGGACGATGGCTCGCTTCTCCCATGTCGTGTAGATGGAGTACCGTGGTCGTTGTTCAGGCTGCGGTGGCGGGGCCGCAGCTTCTTCGTCTATCGTGGTTGACTTTTCCGATAGCGCAGGACTAGTTGGTCGAGACATCATAGGCAAGTATATGTATGGCGTTTCAATCTAGTGAAGTGCGCAGGCGTTATGTGTTGGGCTGTGGGCAACAACAGACCACCAGGATAGGAAGGGTGTCGAGATAAATACCTAGACATCTCGGCAAGGACTAGGTAGAAGTGAGTAGAAGAATCAGAATCTCAGAATCAGCCCGTTTCCAGCTAGGCATGTAGCGTGTCACTGGGGGCCGAAGGAAAATAGAGCATCGCCGTTAGGGCGAGAGGCGGCATTGGACTACCATGGGGTGGGTGCATGCATATCGGTGCCGGTTCGGCGCTTTTCTTTAGACCACTCCATAGCAAGACACGACCTGTGGGCCTTCAGGATACAGCTGTTTAGAACAGAAGATCGACGGGGTCGGACAGAGGAAAAGCAGCTCCGACATAATGGGTTGGAGCGGGCAAAGTCCGGGGCTGACGACAATAACATTGCGGTAACCCCCAGCAGGCATCATGGGGGCCAGCTGAGGCTCGCGAAGCTGACGCTGACGGTCCACGGCCCCCAGTCGGCGATGTGCATGTCGAGTGCCTTGGGGGTCGTTGGGGGTGCTCTCTGAACGTATTTGAAATGATGGAAGCCCTGCAGTTAGTGAGTGTGCTTGAAACGCGGCGATTTGGAGGAAGAAAACAAGCAAAAAGGACGAAGTTGTTGAAGTTGACGGGAAATAAAGTTGCCCTTGCTTGCACCGTCTTGGCAACAACACAGTCGAAGGAAACCAGTACACTGTGAAGCACACGGTACCGCAAAATCGGGAAGGCGGTGTGATGAGGTCTTGGAGAAGCCACCTGTAGTGTATCCATTAATTACCTACCCGGGGGTATTAGTCAGGCTGGCTGCGCTAAAAACCCCCTCCTACAGAGGGGGCAAAAAAAGGGGGGTTGCACGAGGAAAAGGGGGGTTACAGCCCAACCCACGAATAGTAGCACTTTTACGTGTTATATATATAAATATTAACTATTTAATTCAATAACCTATATACACCATAACGCTATATAATAATAAGAGTTATATTATTTAATAGCCCTAAATTAGGGCTATATAATAGTACCTTTTTTTCCCTATTTATATAAAAAATAAAAATTTATAGTAGGAATATAACTAAGCTATTACTTAACTTATTATATATAATATACTACTACTCCTTTCTTAGCTGTATTAGAGGTAGTATATATAGATTATTATTTACTATACTAGTACTTCTCTAGCTATCTATTTATACCTTAATAGAGTAGTATCTTAACTTATATTATTATAGTAGCTATAATAGTATTACTTATATTACTTATATTAATAGTAAAGGTTATAATAATAGGACTTTACTATTATTATTATCCTCCTTAGGTATATTAACTAATTTATTACCTAAAGCAGCCTTATTCCTATCCTCTTTAATAGGGTTATTAATATCTTTAAAGTTATTTAGATTAAAATCTAGCCTTACTACCTTATAAGTAGTATCTACTAATACTTAGTTAATATCTACTTAACTAAGTAGCCTTACTATATAGTTAAAGTAGTTAAGTATATAGTATAGATAAGGGGCTAGATTAAGGTTAATAGTAAAATTTAGTACTTTTTCTTTATACTAGTAAGAATCTAAGGGGTTAAAAGGGATATAGTTATAAGCTTCTCTAGTATAGGCTAGCTACTATTTAAAGGATAGTTACTTTATTAACCTATCTACTAGTTAATATTTTATAGTACTATATCTTATATAGACCTTTTTTTTATTCTTATAGGCTATCTTTTTAATTATTACCCTCTACTACTATTACTCTACTTAGGTTACCTCTATTATTTACTTCTTATAAGCCTTATATATATTAGTAATAGTAATACTAGTTATAAAGGACTATAATAGCTTTATAGCTTACTAGGTTTGCTTTTTTTACTATAATACTATTAGCCTTACGTTATAGTCTTTAATATATTATAACCTATACTTATTAGTAAGAGCGCCCTTACTAATTACTTACTTTAATATCTTATATCTATTCTTTAAATATAGGCTCTATTAATACTTATACTTTTACTTAATATATTTAGTAGTAAGTAATACCTTATTAAAGTAGTCTTTATATAGTAAAAAGTATATAAGGTAGGATAGTATTTTAGCCTTACTTTCTTATATCTTCTTTACTAGCTAGGTAAGTATAATATCTTTACGTATAGGCTAAATACCTACTTTCTTAAACCTATTTATAATATTTCTCTTTATAAAGGCTATATTTATTATAGTTATAAGGCTACTAATAAAGTTACCTTAAGTAAATATAAGGTTACTATCTTATATATAGTTATAAAGTACTTACTATTAGGCCTTCTTAAATAGTTAGAAGATACTAATATCTATTAGCTAAAGAAGATAGGTAATATAAGGTAGAAAAAACCTAATAATAATATTATAGTTAATATAGTATTCTATAAGCTCTATACTTATATAACTAGTAAAGCTATTAAGAAGGAGTATATAATATAGCTACTTAGATTCTTCTATAGTATAGTAATAATTATAGTATAGCCTATACCTAGTAGTTAACTACTTATTAGATAGGTTATATATAAAAGTATAGCTACTATAGCTATATATATTATAGTAGGGTAGGAAGGTAATTAGAAGCTATCTTATACTAATTAGCTAAAGACTTAGCTAGATAATATCTAATTAGTAAAGATAAAAGGATAATTAGATAGATTAATAGACAGATAAGTAATTTTTTATACCTTTACCTATACCTACTCTCTCTTAGCTTATATAATAAGACCTTTTAATAATTTTAGTTAAACTATAATAACATAAGAAACTTAGGAGTTTCTACCCCTCTAATTAGAAGAACTCTTATATTAATTAAAGGAGTTTTGTTGCGATATTAACTATTACAGATCCCATCGGACTTATCGGGCGTAACCCCGATAACCGGCCGCGGATCAACTATTAATCTATCGGCAGATCCACTGTGGATTCAGGGGTTATTCACCCAACCATTCGTAGTAGAACCCATAATAATTCTCTTCTAGTTACGCATAATTGAACTATAGTATTTACCCCTATTATTTGTTACTTACCTATTAATACGTATAGTTAACTATATTACCTACCTAGTAATATACTAATACTAATTAGTAGTTAATTCTTATGTTAATTTTTACTACTATAGTAGTTATCTTAACTGATTCCTACTTCTATATGTAAACTCTATAGATTAGTAAGGTACTAACTAGAAGAGATAAATTTTACTACCCTTATAGTAAAGTATTTATGCTTATTACTATATTACATAGTTAATTAGAGGCTACTAGTAGAAGTATGTTATAAACTAATATAACTAAAAGGTCGCCTAAGATATATAGCTATCTTATAAACAACCCTAATTTTGTTATGTATTAAGAAATTACTAATTAACTATAAAAAACACCTTACTTTATATACTAATAGCTAAGAAATACTATATAAATACTATATAAAGAAGGCTTATTTTAATAAGTAATAAGTATTATATAAAGGCTTACCTTAATAAGTAATAATTTTCTACTATAAGCCTAAGGTAAAGTCGTAAATTAACATAAAAGTACTATAAATACCCTATAAATCCTTACTACCTATACTACTAGTAGTAAATCCTCTAATATATAGATACGCCTTCTAGTCTACTAGAAGAAAGGCATATGTTTAAGGGGTAGTTAGGCTAATAGAGGGTAGTAATAATAACGCTAGAAGAAGAAGTTAATCTAGTCTACTAGTCTACTAAAGAGGCTAAAGAAATACTATAAGAAGGCTAATATAAAGAGGAGGGAATATACGTAATATAGCAGGGGGATACATAAGAGGCTAGGGATATAATAGACCTATACCCTATCCTACAGGCGTACGTAAAGTATGTTAACCTATAGCTATAGGGTATTATTAATATTAAGAAGATACCTAGTAGTATTAAGTAAAAACATAGATCCTATATACTAGACACTACTATTATCTACTTTATAATAAAAGCCTAATATAAAGATTTTATAGCTAATTAACTATAGTAATAGGCCTGTAATCACCTCTATAGATAGAAGGTTAAAGACTATAATAGTATTAATAAGGAAGTCCTCCTTAGATTCTATGACTTCCTAATTAATAATAACATCTAGGTTGAATTAAACTAGAGGCAGGTTGCTTCTTATGTATATAAGGTATTAGAGGCTAATAATATACATATCTAGACTAGGGAAGAGATTAATAAAGTGGCTAGAACTAACCTAAGGTTTAAAGTAAGGACTATAAACCCTAGATTTGTTAATAGGTTACTAGGTTATAGGATCTACCTATTACTAAGGGTAAGGTAACTACTATTAACTAACCTTAAATCTATAGCTAGACCTAAGACATATAAATAGCATAAAGATACCTAGCTTTAATAGGCTTCTTCCTATTACAACCTATTATTTAAGTTACTACTACTATTAAGTAAAAGCTCTACCTAAGTAAGCCTAACCCTAATAATAGTTATAGTTAAGAGATTATAAGACTATAAATCTACTATACTAACTACTTAATTTAATAGTAGAGTAGTACTAAGTAATAGCCTAACTTTATAATAATTAACTAATCTTATTAAGCTCTACTCTAATAATCCTATATTAAAGTATATAGGTAGTTAATATAAGATAATTAATTTAAAGCTTCCTACCTTCTATAAGCTCTATAACTATGTTAGAATCCCTACTAGTAGGTATAGGGCTATAGTAATAATAATATTAAGTAGTAACACCTAAGAGTATTACTCTATTAATCTCTATAGATTTACTAGTGATTTTAATATACTAATAGTAAATATTAAATTAGAATTTAAAGGTAATAAGGTCTATAGTACTAGGATTATAGAGTTATACTATATTACCTTTAAATCTATTACGTATAACAACCCTAGGAAAAGTAAACATAAAATCCTTAATCTACTTATTAAGAAGGTTACCTAGCTAGTATGTACTATAACCTATAATAGCATACTAAAAGACAAGGAATACTATAATACCCTTATTAACTATTACTAAGGAGTACCTAAGTATGCTATAGTATTACTTAGCCTACCTATAATATATAACATACTCTATATATAGCTATATAATAGTATAGCTAATACTATACTTTTCTATAAACTATAGGCCTAGTACTATACTAAAGAATACCTTAGTAATAATAAGTAATACTAGGTTAACTATAAGTATAATAGTAACTATAACTATTACTTATAGCTAAAAACAGACCTACTATATAAAAACCTAAGAAATAGGGATAACTTTATAGTAAAGAGGTGCTTTATCTATAAGAAACCTAGATACTAGTTAACTAAGTATACTAAAGAAGAATGTTAGTCTTCTTTCTAGTAGTATAAAGGTGTGTACTTAATAGATATTTTACTATTAATGTTTAACTACTTTCTACTTAACTATAAGGGGATAGAGAGTACTATTAACTTTAAAGGAGCTAAGGATAAACATAAGCTAGATAATAGTAATAGCCCCTTTAATAGTAATACCTTCTTTATATCTATAGCCTTTTATAGTAAAGATAGTATTAACAGCTAGAAGGTGTTTACCTAACTGTATAACTAGGCCACACTCTATATAATTATAAAGGATAATCTATATAAAGAGGAGACTACTAAGGAGAAATATACTACTAATAAGGTATTTACCTTTAATAACTATTACTCTACTATAACTTTCTAGGGTATTATACTAGACATAGGGGTAGTAAGAGTCTCTATAGTTAGTTAGTAGTAATACGCTATGTTAAAAAGGCATCTTAACTATAAACTTCTACTAGATATGTTATATACTAGCAAAGTAACAATTTGCTTTAGTAGTAGTAATTACTTTAACTTAATAGGTACTATAGAAGTCCCTATGCCTATAGGGAATCTTACCTTCTATATAATAGACTTTAACACCCTATTTCTCCTTTATTTAAAGGATATAGACTACTATAGAGTAAAATTCAATAATCTTATAAATATGCTAGTAAAGGGTAATATAATTATACCTATTATATAGAAATAGGGCTATATATAGATACTACTAGAGTAACCTAAGCGTACTATTACCTAATACTACCTAACTAATAGCAAATTACAGTAAATCTACTACTAATTCAGCCATCCCTTAGTTAAGTATCTTTATAAGGTGCTCTAACATACTAGCCATAAGATAGTAATCTCTAATATTAAGGAGATTAATAAGTTCTACTATAACTACTAGTTAAATTTAAAGGCGCTAGGAAGGTTTAAATTTACCCTTTATAATAATTATAAGTTTAACTATAAAATTATTATAGATATTATATATCTTAATAGTAATAAGCTAGTTTTATATATTATAGACGTAGTAACTACCTTTAATACTATAAGATTCCTCTAAGCTATTACTATAGAATATATATAGGAAGTACTATAAATATACTAGATTAACGTATATCTTAGCCTACTAGATTAGATTATTACTAATATAAGCCTTAATTTCCATATAGCTAAGTTTAAGTATACTACCTATATATTATCTATTAATATTAAGGAAATACCTATTAAGGCCTATAATAGTATTAGAAAGGTTAAACATTATTATATAGTACTCTACTAAGTATATAAGATATTCTATATAGAAACTAATATAGAACCTAAAGTTATACTCTAAATAGTAGTAAAAGTAGTAAATAATACTACTAGCCTAAACGGCCTTATACTAACCCTATTAGTCTTTAGAGCATACCTATAAATTAATAATAATTTACTACTAGTACTATTAACTACTAAAAGGGTAGAGATAATATAAAAAGCTATAGAGGAAATATAGTAAATTTATACTAAGAGATAGGTAAATAACATACTAGTAATACGTAATAGCCTAGATGCTATGGCTACTATTATACTACCTCTTTAATCTCTAGTCTATATATAGTAAGAAAAGAACAGCTAGTAGGGCCTATTCTAGTTACTCTTTAATAATAGTACTACTTATATAGTTAAATTACCATAAGGCCTATAGAATTTCTATATTACTATAGTAAAGCCCTACTACTAACATAAGGAGGATTTTAATAATACTACGTAAGTATAAGATACTAGTACTACTACCCTACCCTCTAAGTTTCTTAATAGGTAAGGAGGTAAAATACGTAAAGGTATGATAGTTACTATAGAACAGCTATAGTAATAGCACTATAGCTACCTATAAAAGAACCTAGTAGAGACATTTACTACTAAGACTAACCTATTAATTACTAACTGTTTTATAGCAAAAGAGGATACTAACTATATACTTACTATTAAACTCTATAAGAAGGGCATAATAACTATATCTAGTAAACTATTTAAGTAGTCTAACTACTAGGAGATTAAGGGATTAATAGCCTAAGGCGTATTCTATATTATCTAGTATAATAAAAAACACTATAGAGGTATCTATATATTTAAGTTATAATTAGTATATAAAATTAAGGGTAAGAATAAGACCCTATATAAGAAGTTAAGACTTATTATCTAAGGGTATACTAATAATAGGAAGGCTGTAATACTTACCTAGTTACTAACTATCTAGTAAATAGCCTAATAGTTAATCCTTACTATTACCCTATTATTATTACTTAAAAACCATATTCTATAGCTATATAATATAATATAGGTATATATATAATTAGTAACCCTACTTAACTATATAATTCTTATAAGACTACCTATTAAGATCTAATACCTTTATAATACTAACATAATAATAGAGGTTAAGTAACTATTATATAGTATACCTAAGGCTAGAACCTACTAGTAGGTAACATATAATAACTATTATAGAAAAGCCCTCTAGATAGATACTTTAACCTTTAACCCTTACCTACTTATTTTAGTATAAAATAATAAAGATTTTATGTTAATTAGTATATAGACTAATAATACTATTAGCCTTATAGATAAATTATTTTCTAACTATAAAGATACTAAGTTAACAAAAGTAACCTTTATAGTAAAGCTAAAGTAATTCCTTAAGCCTAGTAAACCTATTACCTTTAATAGTAGTATGCTTTCTCTTAATAATAATAGTAATATTTACCTCTACTAGAAGGGATAAGGCAAGTAACTACAGCCTATTAACCCTAATTCGCTAGAATTACACTAGTAGTATATTAAGTAGCACGCCTATAGTGTGTATATTACCTTAATCTACTAGCCTAAGGCGTACTTTAACTACTCTATTACTACTTAGTACTAATTACTAGATATAAGTAATATTAAAGAGCTTAACTAATAAATTAAGTAGTAAATAAAGAACCCTAACTAAGGCCTTTGTTTTTAACTACTTAACCTTATAACTATAAAGCTTTTTATCTTTATTAATAGATTATTTACTAATAATAGTAATCTTACCTTATAGCTTAGATTTATTATTATTCTTATAAATAAGTAACATAGTAAATATAATACTACTATAAAAACCCCTAACAATACTAGTAAATTCACTATTAAAGGGAATATTATCTACTTTAGCTTAATAAAGTATAAAAGGGTTATATAGAGCATGTTAGCCTCTAAGATCTACGTAATAGTTACTAGTACTAATATTACCTACGTAATAACTACTATACTAGTAATAGTTACTAACCGCCTTAAGTACCTATAAATCCTAATAGTTATATATACTAACTCCTACTCCCTTTATAAGTGCCTTATAAAACTTAGTACTATAAAGGAGAAGCGCCTTATAATTAATATAATAGCTTTATAGTAGTTATATAAGTACTAGGAGATATATAAGATTTAATAGATTTATAGTAATAATAACCTAGTAGATAGATTTATAAAGTTGTTACCTAATAAGGCGCTAAAGGAGCTTATTAGTAATAGTATAGTAAGGATACAGATAAATAGATAGGTTTCATACACATAATAGATTTATTACATAAAAAAGAATATAATACTTTTAGATTTTTGTTTTTATTATGTTTTTAGGCCCTTTATAGTTAACTAGTAAAGTACTATAAATCTATAGCGAATTTCTCCTTAAGAGAAAGTTACTAGTATTATAATATTAACTATTATAGATCCTATTAGACTTATTAGGCGTAACCCTAATAACTAGCTATAGATTAACTATTAATCTGTTAGTAGATCTACTATAGATTTAGGGGTTATTTACCTAACTATTTATAGTAGAACCTATAATAATTCTCTTCTAGTTACGTATAATTAAACTATAGTATTTACCCCTATTATTTGTTACTTACCTATTAATACGTACAGTTAACTATATCACCCACCTGGTAATATACTAATAAGTTTCTTTAATTAATTAACTAAGTAACTTAAGCTAATTAGAGGAAGCATCTTATATTACTTATATAGGTTATAGTGTTTCTTCCCTTAGATTACTATACTATATAAGTCCTTCTTTACCCTATATGTCTTTAATAGTCTCCCCTTCTAGAAGTTAAGAAAGATAGGTAATAATAATAAAAAGATAAGATAATCTAAGTAAAAGTAAGTAGCTAGAAGCTAGATTAATATAAATAATAGATAATAGATAATAAGATAAAGATAAAAACTATATTACTAATCTAGTAGTAATAATATAATTAAAAAGATAATTAGATTAATTAATATAAGGTTAGGTGTAAAGAGTACTAGAATCTTCTATTAGGCCTAGCTAATTATATAATAGGAGCTCTTACTACTAATTAGTATAGTTTAAAGCCTAGAGTATTACCTAATTTAAATAAGTAAAACCCTAGGACTAAGGGTATTTATAAGGTAAGTTTCCCTAATTACCTACTAAAACCTTTAATTAAGCCTTAAGTAGACCTATAGGGAACTCTTACTAAAATTATAATAAGGAATATAAGATAGTATAGTAGTAACTATATAGGTAGCCCTAATTACTATAATAATATCTATTTAGCTTTTAAGTTAGACTATTATATACCTTATAAAAGTCTATCTAGAGTTAATATATAAGGATAATATCCTTTAGATACTTAATATTATTAATTATTAACTCTTTTACCTATAGTTAACTAATAGGATATTAGATAACTATCTATCCTTCTCTAAGAGTATAGCCTCTAAGCCTAGATTAGATATTACTATAAGTAATAACCCTAATCCTACTCTACTATCTATCTTAGGTACTAGTTTTACTAGGTATAAGGACTTAAAGGCGTTAGTTCTGTTAGATAATAAGGATACTAGGAACTCTTCTAATTAGCTAGTATAAAAGGTAACTTAGGAAAGGAAACTAGTTCCCTTACTACTACTAAAAGTAAACGCCTTAATTAACACCTTAGTTAGTATAATTACTACTTAGATCTAGATAAGCTCTTTATAGAATCTTAACCCTATACTTAGAATAAGTAACCTAACTAAGAATATTAACTTTTATAAGATCCCCTTTCCTAGTTAAAATAGTACTATAGTCTTTTAAGGTAATAATATTATAGAGTTTCTTAAGAAGTTTAAGGATTAGTATAACATTATAAAAGTCCCTAATTAATTTAGATATAAGCTTATAGTATATACTATAAGAGGAGACTATTAGACCCCTATTAAAAATACTATTAAGGATCTACCCTAGAAGGAAGGAAAAGTATTTCTACTTTAGGAATATAGTTAATAAGATGCTAATTACTTCCTAGATAAGGAGGAGTAGATTAAGAAGGTAACTACTAGACTACTAATTTCTAGCTCTAATCTAAATACTATATAAGCTCTTTTTACTAAGATTAATAATATAATTATAAAGGCTAAGTAATAAGACTTATATATAATAATATATAAGAGCCTAATTAAGGTAATCTATAAGAGATTTTATATTAATATTATTAAGGATACTATAAAGGAATTAGGACTTAACTTAGAAAAGTTTATTTAATTAATAACTTACTTAATATTTAAGGCTAGACTTCTAGATGTAATTACCTATTAGAAGAAATATAGCCCTCTATTTACTACTAATTAGGGCGTAAAGACCTCCTAGTCCTACCTAATAACCTAATAGCTATAAATATATCTAATAAGCTATTACCTACTAAGATATTAAACTTATTAGGTACTAATAGACGTCTAGATTACTTAGACTTTACCTAATAAGACTAATTAAGAGTTAGCTAATAATATAAGTAAGCTAAAGATCTACTAGAATAGTATATAGCCTTAGGGTAGTACTTAGGTATTTAGAGTTAATATAGTATAACCTAATTAGGTAAATACTCTTAGACTATATAATTAGTACTAATATTATTAGTTATAGTAACATAGGTTTATTTAGGAATATAATTAGTACACCCTAGATAAGGATGTAATACTAGTTATCTTAATCTATAGAGCCTAATACTATAGTAGGCGTAATAGTTAGAGTCTAATAAATAACATACTATTTACTATAGTAGAGGAGGGATAGAAATATAGTATTATAGACTAAATTACTCTTCTTTCCTATATTATAAATATATTAGTTAATAAAGACTATAAGCTTCTTATAAAATAGATTCTTAATTACTAGATTAGGTTACCCTAGTAGGATTCTCTTATACTCCTTATGCCTAGTTAGTCTATAATAGTTAAGTATATTTATATACTTTATCTAAATTAGGTAGAGGACTATATAGATATTTACGCTATTAGCTATAGTAGACCCTAGAAGGACTACTAGTAAGTACCTAACCTATATTAATTAGATAAGACTAAGGTTACCTATAGGGTAAAGAAGCTAGAACCTATCCCTATAATTAAGAAGAAGTTAGTCTAATCTATAGGCAACTTAGGAAGGGTAATAGAGCTTAATAATAATAAGGAGTAATAAGCCTTAGACCCTAATCTAGTATTTAGTAGGAGTACTTCTATATAGATTAATAATAAATAGACTAACTTAATAAAGACCCTTAATGCTAAATAACTATAAGAGCTAGATCTAAAGTAAGAGGCGTATAGACTTACTAAGAAAAAGCTAGACGCCTTAGTATCTCTCCCTATTAGTCTCCTAAGGAAGATCTAGCTAGAATTTAATATAGTAATAGGTACAGCCTTACGTAATTAAGGATATATTAATATAGATAGAGTCCTAATTAAGATAATAAAGTCTCTAATTAACCTAGCTAAAACTAATAAATAGAGGTGGGATATTTAAGGACTTCTTAATAAGTATAATACTATAATCTCTTTAGGATAGGTAAGATTAGCTAAGGTAGTATAGGTTAGAGGAGTATAGCCTATACTAGCTCTTCTAATATCTATTATTTTAAATACTTATCTCTAGCTAGAGGTTAATATAACCTTAGTTAATTAACCCTCTTTAGGTAACCCTATTATAGTAATTCTAGATACTAAAGCCTAGGTAAATATCCTCTTAAAATAATATATTAAAATAGTAGGGATTCTATATATCTATATAAGCCTCTAGATAAGGACTTTTAAGTCTAATCTAAGTAGCTTAATAACGTTTAATAGATTTTATTTTATAGAAGTATAGGTTAATAGGTATAAGGTAACCTTATGCTTCTTTATTAAAGATAAAAGGGAGATTTCTAACCCTCTCTTACTAGGATTACCTTTTGCCTAGGACTATAGGCTCTCTTTTATATATAGTAATTATTTAATTATAGCTTATATCTATATAGAGAATACCCTATTAAGAGTACTAGTTAGAGTAATTAGGATAAATAAGCCCTCTAAAGTTATAGATATTCTTCCCTACCTTAATTAATATATTATAGAAGTTTTTAACATAAGAAAAGATAGTCTAGTAGTATAACTAGGGATACTACTAGGACTAAGACCTTATACCTAGACCTTAATCTTAAAGAAGGGGATATATTAGCTATAGTAATTAATAAT
Source organism: Colletotrichum sublineola (assembly GCA_020631755.1). Lineage (NCBI taxonomy): Eukaryota > Fungi > Ascomycota > Sordariomycetes > Glomerellales > Glomerellaceae > Colletotrichum > Colletotrichum sublineola. The sequence continues at coordinate 3,519,113 of JAHSQG010000009.1, forward strand.
AAGTAAGCTAAAGATATTATAATAATAGTAGGGTAATTATTAATTAAGCTATATTTAGTATAGATTTAGAAAATTACTATAGTAATTATAGAAACTACCTAGAAGTATAAATATAAATATAACAAACTAGATACTACTTATAATCTAATAATAAAGCTAGTATCTTACTAGGAAGAATAATTAATTAGGTAATAGATCTAGAAGTACTAAAATAAAGCTACTTAATAGTTTTAAGAGATAGGGAGTACTCTAATAAAACATACTATAAAAGTTAACATAATATATAAGTAAAAGGATTAGAAGGTCTAGCTAGTTAATAATATACTATCTAATAGATTAATCCCTAATAGTAACCCCTACTAGAAGCTTAAGAAGATTAAGGAAGTTAAGTATAAGCTAGAGGACTAATTAGGACTATATAGTAATCTAATTATACTAAAGTTCTCTAATATTAAGCTATAATTAAGGTTAACTAAAGATTATCTAATAAAGCTACTAGGAGGGTACTAGTATCTATAACTAGTAGAGCGTAACCTTTTTATATAAATTCTACTTAATAAAGAGAAGGCTCTAGTATAGGAGTTTCTAGAGTATAGGTATATTAACCCTATAGTTATGCCGCCTTAAGTAATTTAGACTATCCCTTATAAGGCGTAGTAGGTAAAGGGTATCCTAATCCTAAAGGCTCTTTTACTAAAAGCTTTTAAGGTTATCTATAAGTAGGTAGTATATAGTATTATTAAAGAAAGCTATACTATATACTAGAATCTATAGTTCTTAGTTATAAAGAAGGATAGTAACTTATACCTAATTAATTTAGTAACTAAGGTTAATATAGTAACTCTTTATAATACTTAGTAGCCTCTAGTAGTAGATAAGTTTTTAGAAGAGTATATAATATACTAACTTATATTATTACTTAACTTCTTCTTAGGTTATAATTAGATCTTACTAGATAAAAAGAGTTATAATCTAACTATATTCTCTACTCTACTTAGTCTATTTAGATACTATACTCTACTAATAGGAGTAATAAATTTAGTAGTATAGTTCTATAGAATTATAATAAGGATCCTTTATAATCTAATTCCTTAGTATTATAATATATTTGTTAATAATATTATAGTTAAGGGCCTTTAATTAAGATATAATAATAAAGAGCTTTAGGTATATCTAGGGATCTATTAATTTATTTATAAACACCTCTATAATATTAATTAGGTCCTAGTAAATATAGAGTTAGCTAGATATATAATATTAGTAGTTAAGTCTTAATAGTACTAAGAGTTAGTAGTAATTATAGGATACCTTTATAGTATTATTAGATATAAACCTAATTAAGCTAAGATTATTAAGATTCTAGAATAGGAAAAGTATAATAGTATATTAGAAGTTAGATTCTTTCTAGGGATTATAATATTCTATTACTACTAGGTAGAGTGTTTTTTACTAATTATAGTACCTCTCTACTAGTTACTCCTAAAGAATTAACCTTTTTAATAGGAAGAGCTATAAATTAAGGCTATAAAGACTCTTAAGGTTACTCTTACTACTATACTAGTCTTAGTTCTAATTAACTACTCTCTAAATACTAGCTATATTATTCTAACTACTAATTTAAGTAGGAATAGGTAGGGTTATACTCTTAGTTAACTTATAGATAGTAAGAGAATAGTTATAAGATATAAAAGTAGAATCTAGTAAGGGGTAGAATTAAAGTATAATTTAGGGAAGTTAGAGATATATAGAGTCTTAATAAGCCTTAAGTAATTATATAACTATGTTTTTAGGATTAACTTTCTACTTAAGATAGATATAAAGGTTTTAGTTACTTAGATTAATAGAGTAGTAAATAACTTACTATTAGCTATAATAATATAATAGCTTTTATAGATTAGACTCTTTAACTTTAAGGTTAAGTATATTAATAGTAAAAAGAATATAGTAGCTAATAGACTCTCTTAAAAGCCTTTAGGCCTATTAGACTTATAAGAGGCTAATTAGGAAGAGGATATTAAGGATTTTTTTAACATAAAGGTTCTATAAATAAGGATAGCTAAGAGTTTCTTCCTATTAGCCTATATATATAGAGATAATATAACTAATTAGCCTAAAGAAATTAAAATTCTAATAGATTTACTTAGTAACTACCCCTAGTTAACTAACTTAAAGTAGATTACCTATTTCCTCCTTATACTAAAGAGACTACTAGGTATTCTACTATACTAATTCTATAAGTTTAAGTAGAAGGCTACTTTATTTATTATATAGAATTAACTCCTATTTAGACTAAAGATAAAGACATACCTAGAACCTTTTTATATTATTAATAATCTAAAATAGTAGCTTAATTTAATTAATAAATTTGTTAGTATATCACTAGGTAGGTAATATAGTTAACTATACGTATCAATAGGTAAGTAACAAATAATAGGGGTAAATACCATAGTTTAATTATACGTAACTAGAAGAGAATTATTATGGGTTCTACTACAAATAGTTAGGTAAATAACCCCTAAATCTATAGTAGATCTGCTAATAGATTAATAGTTAATCTACAGCTAGTTATTAGGGTTACGCCTAATAAGTCTAATAGGATCTATAATAGTTAATATCACAACACTAGTAACTTTCTCTTAAGGAGAAATTCGCTATGGATTTATAGCACTTCGCTAGTTGACTATAAAGGGCCTAAAAACGCAATAAAAACAAAAATCCAAAAGTATTGCATTCTTTTTTACGTGACAAATCCATCACGTACGTGAAACCTATCCATTCATCTGTATCCTCGCTGCGCCGTTACTAACAAGCTCCTCTAGCGCCTTATTGGTAGGGCTTTACCATAGTGACGCGGAAATTCCACAGGCCTTACGGCAATTCAACCATACAAGTAGTGCTGTTGTTAGAGAGTAATTAGAATAGGCCCTACCAGCCGTTCTTTTCTCGCCATACGCGGACTAGAGATTAAAGAGGTAGTATGGTAGTGGCTATAGTATCTGGGCCGTTACGCGTTACTAGCATGTTATTTACCTGTCTCTTAGCGTGAATTTGCTATATTTCCTCTATAGCTTTTTATATTATTTCTACCCTTTTAATAGTTAATAGTACTAGTAGTAAATTATTATTAATTTATAGGTATACTCTAAAGACTAATAGGGTTAGTATAAGGCTGTTTAGGCTAGTAGTGTTGTTTACTACTTTTACTACTATTTAGAGCGCGACTTTAGGTTCTATATTAGTTTCTATGTAGAATATCTTATATGCTTAGTAGAGTATAGCGTAATAATATTTAACCTTTCTAATACTGTTATAGGCCTTAATAGGTATCTCCTTAATATTAATAGATAACATGTAGGTAGTATGCTTAAACTTAGCCATATGGAAATTAAGGCCTATATTAGTAATAATCTAATCTAGTAGGCTAAGATATATATTAATCTAGTATATTTATAGTACTTCCTATATGTGTTCTATAGTAATAGCTTAGAGGAATCTTATAGTATTAAAGGTAGTTACTATGTCTATAATATGTAAAACTAGCTTATTACTATTAAGATATATGACGTTAATAATAATCTTATAGTTAAACTTATAGTTGTCGTGAAGGGTAAATTTAAACCTTCCTAGCGCCTTTAAATTTAACTAGTAGTTATAGTAGAACTTATTAATCTCCTTAATATTAGAGATTGCTGTCTTATAGCCAGTACGTTAGAGCACCTTGTGAAGGCGCTAAACTAAGGGGTGGCTAAATTAGTGGTATATTTGCCGTAATTTACTATTAGTTAGGTGGTGTTAGGTAATAGTATGCTTAGGTTGCTCTAGTAGTATCTATATGTGGCCCTATTTCCGCATAATAGGTATAATTATATCGCCCTTTACTAGCATATTAGTAAGGTTGTTAAATTTCACTCTATGGCGATCTATATCCTTTAAGTAAAAGAGGAATAGGGTGTTAGAGTCTATTACGTGGAAGGTAAGATTCCCTATAGGCGTAGGGACTTCTATAGTACCTATTAAGTTAAAGTAATTACTACTACTAAAGTAAATTGTTACTTTACCAGCACGTAATATATCTAGCAGAAGTTTATAGTTAAGATGCCTTTTTAACATAGCGTATTACTACTAACTAACTATAGAGACTCTTACTACCCCTATGTCTAGTATAATACCCTAAAAAGTTATAGTAGAGTAATAGTTATTAAAGGTAAATACCTTATTAGTAGTATATTTCTCCTTAGTAGTCTCCTCTTTATATAGATTATCCTTTATAATTACGTAGAGTATAACCTAGTTATATAGTTAGGTAAACACCTTCTAGCTATTAATACTATCTTTACTATAAAAGGCTATAGATATAAAGAAGGTATTACTATTAAAGGGGCTATTACTATTATCTAGCTTATGTTTATCCTCAGCTCCTTTAAAGTTAATAGTACTCTCTATCCCCTTATAGTTAAGCAGAAAGTAGTTAAATATTAATAGTAAAATATCTATTAAGTATATACCTTTATACTACTAGAAAGAAGATTAATATTCTTCTTTAGTATACTTAGTTAACTAGTATTTAGGTTTCTTATAGATAAAGCACCTCTTTACTATAAAGTTATCCCTATTTCTTAGGTTTTTATATAGTAGGTCTATTTTTAGCTATAAGTAATAGTTATAGTTACTATTATACTTATAGTTAACCTAGTATTACTTATTATTACTAGGGTATTCTTTAGTATAGTACTAGGCCTATAGTTTATAGAAAAGTATAGTATTAGCTATACTATTATATAGCTATATATAGAGTATGTTATATATTATAGGTAGGCTAAGTAATACCATAGTATACTTAGGTACTCCTTAGTAATAGTTAATAAGGGTATTATAGTATTCCTTATCTTTTAGCATACTATTATAGGTTATAGTACATACTAGCTAGGTAACCTTCTTAATAAGTAGATTAAGGATTTTATATTTACTTTTCCCTAGGTAGTTATACATAATAGATTTAAAGGTAATATAGTATAACTCTATAATCCTAGTGCTATAGACCTTATCGCCTTTAAATTCTAATTTAATATTTACTATTAGTACGTTAAAATTACTAATAAATCTATAGAGATTAATAGAGTAATACTCTTAGGCATTACTACTTAGCATTATTATTACTACAGCCCTATACCTACTAGTAGGGATTCTAATATAGTTATAAAGCTTATAGAAGGTAGGAAGCTTTATATTAATTATCTTATATTAACTACCTATATATTTTAATATAGGATTATTAGAGTAGAGCTTAATAAGATTAGTTAATTATTATAAAGTTAGGCTGTTACTTAGTACTATTCTACTATTAAAATAAGTAGTTAGCATAGTAGATTTATAGTCTTATAATCTCTTAACTATAACTATTATTAGGATTAGGCTTACCTAGGTAGAGTTTTTACTTAATAGTAGTAGTAACTTAAATAATAGGTTATAATAAGAAGAAGCCTATTAAAACTAGGTATCTTCACGCTATTTACATATCTTAGGTTTAGCTATAGATTTAAGGTTAGTTAATAGTAGTTACCTTACCCTTAGTAATAGGCAGATCCTATAACCTAGTAGCCTATTAATAAATCTAGGATTTACTATCCTTACTTTAAACCTTAGGTTAGTTCTAGCTACTTTATTAATCTCTTCCTTAGTCTAGACGTATATATTATCAGCCTTTAATACCTTATATATATAAGAAGCAACCTACCTCTAGTTTAATTTAACCTAGACGCTATTATTAATTAGGAAGTTATAGAATCTAAGAAGGACTTCCTTATTAATACTATTATAGTCTTTAACCTTCTATTTATAGAGATAATTATAGGCCTATTACTATAGTTAATTAGCTATAAAATCTTTATATTAGGCTTTTATTATAAAGTATATAATAGTAGTATCTAGCATATAGGCTCTATATTTCTACTTAATACTACTAGGCATCTTCTTGATATTAATAATGCCCTATAGCTATGGGTTGACATACTTTACGTACGCCTATAGAATAGGGTATAGGTCTATAGTATCCTTAGCCTCTTATACATCCCCCTACTATATTACGTATATTCCCTCCTCTTTATATTAGCCTTCTTATAGTATTTCTTTAGCCTCCTTAGTAGATTAGTAGACTATATTAACTTCTTCTTTTAGTATTATTATTACTACCCTCTATTAGCCTAACTACCCCTTAAATATATATATTTCTTCTAGTAGGCTAGAAGGCATATCTATATGTTAGAGGATTTACTACTAGTAGTATAGGTAGTAAGGATTTATAGGGTATTTATAGTACTTTTGTGTTAATTTATAACTTTACCTTAAACTTATAGTAGAAACTTATTACTTATTAAGGTAAGCCTTTACGTAATACTTATTACTTATTAAAATAAGCCTTCTTTATATAGTATCTATATGGTATTTCTTAGCTGTTAGTATATAAAGTAAGGTGTTTTTTATAGTTAAGTAGTAATTTCTTAATATATAACAAAATTAGGGTTATTTATAGGATGGCTGTATATCTTAGACAACCTTTTAGTTACGTTAGTTTATAACGTACTTCTACTAGTAGCCTCTAATTAACTATATAATACGGCAATAAGTATAAATAATTTGCTATAAGGGTAGTAAAATTTGTCTCTTCTAGTTAGTACCTTGCTGATCTATAGAGTTCGCATGTAGAAGTAGGAATTAGTTAAGATGACTACTATAGTAGTAAAAATTAACTACTAATTAGTGTTAGTATATCACTAGGTAGGTGATATGGTTAACTATACGTATTAATAGGTAAGTAATAAATAATAGGGGTAAATACTATAGTTTAATTATACGTAACTAGAAGAGAATTATTATAGGTTCTGCTACAAATAGTTAGGTAAATAACCCCTAAATCTATAGTAGATCTACTAATAGATTAATAGTTAATCTACAGCTGGTTATTAGGGTTACGCCTGATAAGTCTAATAGGATCTATAATAGTTAATATCATAATAAAATTATATAATAAATTAGGGTATTAGGGATAAGAGGTAATATATTTATAACTTACTAAATGTTACTATTAGTCTAGGATATATATATAGGTTAGAGAGCTAATTATAAGCTATAAAGCATACTAGAAAGCCTAATTAGTACGCCCTAATAACTACTATATTTCTTTAGTTCTATATAGTTACCCTTTTTTAAGAGTTACTTTAGATATTTAGTATATAGGGAAATAGAAGGTTATTAAAGCCTACTATAAGTTTATAAGATATCTAGAGGCCTATATCTTAAAAAATACTATATTATTAGTAAGAATAATAAGGGGTTATTCAGAATAGTCATAAGGAAAGTAGAGAAGATAGATAAAGGTAGATAGAAAAAGTATATTAATATATTGACCATATAGAAGTCTATAGTAGAAAAGACTGTCTAAGTAGAGGAATAACTCTTAGTTATATAGGAAGTCCTTTAGATACGTATAGTATCTAAGCGTATGTCTAAGCGCCGAGAGGTGCTTAGTATGTGTCTTATATATGCCCGTATATGCCCGTATATGTATGTAGGTAGGTATGAGCGTAGGTATAAGCGCCGATATATGTAATGCTTAAAGGTATATGCGTTTATATATAGTAGTCTGCAGTAGTTTGCATTAGTTTGCATTAGTATAGTTATATATAGAAGTATATACTTCTATAGTTCATTTTTCAAGAGGAATCTAGAAAAATTACTTATATAATTATAGGACTTTTAGTTATAGAGTTATATAGAGATTTATATACCTAAGAATTAAAGAATATTACTTCTTAATTCTTAGTTTATTAAATATTATAAAGTTTATCTAAGAAGATATAATTTACTAATATAGTATCTATAGAGCCCTAATTATTAATAGTAGGAAGGAAAATATTAGGGCTGTTATTAAGCTAAATTAGCGTTATAAAACATACTAGAAGGTTATTTTAGTATATAATCCTTATGTAAATAGACTTTTAGAAAAGGGGTATTAGCTAATTATCTATATACCAAGAATCTAGTTAGACTAGGGGAGAAAGGATATTTAACTAATATTAGCTATAGCCCTTTTTACTAATTAAATAATAGTTAGAGCCTCTAGTAGCTATATACCCTTCTATTTTAACTATAGATATAATATAGTTATACTAATAGAGGGATAGATAGTAACTTAGAGAGTTTTAGACTAGGACTCTATTAAGACCCTAGAGTAAGAAATATAGCTTTAGTTAAAGGCCTTTAAACAATTAGATAATAATTAGAATAAGGCTTCTTAGATTATTATAAAATACTATACCCTTAGTTATAATTAATTTAATATAAAACATATTAGGTAGATAAGGAAGGAGAAACTTTAGGAGGGAGATTTAGTCCTTATCTTTAATATTTAATAGTAAATTAATATATTAATAATAAGAAAGTTAGATTACTACTAGTAAGGACCTTTTAGGATTTACTCTATATTACTTAGGAGCTCTTTATATTAGCTATTAACCTTAGTAGGGGAGCTAATTACTAGTATGACATACTCTAGGAATTAATTAAAGAAATTCCTAAAGTCCCTAGATAGCTTCTATCTCTCTCTAGAAGAGGCAGATAGTTAAGAGGATATTATAGTAGATTTAATAGATCTACTCTTAGATAAGGAACTAACTCCTAATTAGCTAGAGCTATTAATTAAGGGTAGTAATTCTAATAACTTAAGGGACTTAGATAATAGGGATAAAAGTAATATAATTAACTAGAGACTAAGGAGATTATAGTAGAACATAGACCTAATAAGTATCTCTTTATATTAAGGGTATCTCTTTAACTTAATTAAGTATAAAGATATAAGGGATAATAGGATATAAAGAAGAAGTACTTATCTTAATATAATTAAGCTATTAAGACTAAAAGGTATAAAGGACTAGTAAGTAAAATACTAAAACCCCCCTAGGCTAAAAATAATAAATTCCTACTTAATTAGTTAAAAACTTAGTAACTACTTCCCTTATACTAGTACTTTAACTCCTTAGCTATATACTTAGTATCCTTAGTATTATTCTTAATCTCTAAATACTAATATACCTTATAATTAATCTAAGGGTAATCCTCTAAAATACTATAGAAACTTAAATAACTAGACTAGCTAGTCTTAAGGGTCTTTAATATAGTAGTAGCTAACTCCTAAAAGTTAGAAAGTATTAAAACCTTCTTTTTAATAATTAAAATATCTTAAGGGATAAAAAAAGGGATACTACTACTACTCTAATTATACTTATACTTTACTCTATAGGTCTATAAAACTTTAGTATAACTATTAGCCTAGTAATTAGAGTTAGTCTTATAGTTATAATATTTTAATAACTCTTAATAGAGATAGTTAGTATAATAGTTATTAAAGAATCTAAGAAGAGAAACATACTTAAAGTAGGGTACTATTCTCTAAGTATTATTATCTAATTAGGACCTAATAAACTTTTAAAAGTTTTTAGCATAGTAGTTATAAGGTTAAGTATTCTAAATACTATATACCTAAATAAAGAGTAAATTAATAGTAGGAGTATAACTAGTTAGATAGAAGGTTAGGATACTAAAGTAGCTAGTAAAGTTATAATAGATAAAAACATAGTACTTCTAGAGGTAATTACTATAAGTAATTAAAGGGTTGCCTAGTATGTTTTAAATAATAGATTAGTTATGAATATATAGCTAAAATTAATAACTTATCTTAGAATTAATTTATTTATCCTTATAAGGATTTATAATAGCTAGCTTAACATAAAGGTTACCTATAGGACTTAATAGAGTATTCTAGTAAGTAGTCTTTAGGATCTAAAGGAAAGAGGAGAGGGTTAGTTAGATTAAATAGAAGGAAAGGAAAATAGTAAGCCGACTTATAGTAAGATAGTACTCCTCTATCTTATAGAATTTATATCCCTATTTCTTTATAGCCTAATCCTTAGTTAGAGTAGCTTTAGTAAACTACTAGGGGTAGATTTCTTACTAGACGTAGTAATTTAGTTAATACTAATTAGTCTTCTAAATATTAGATATAATTAGTAAAGGTAGTAGAGGCTAAAGTTATAAAAGACTAGGAGGGATAGAAGGGTTAAAAAGGGTTAAAAAAGAAGAAGATATAGTAGAAAGTTAGTAAGAAGAAAATAGGCTTTTAGTCTTACTAAAAGAGAGGTTAATTAAAGAGGGAGCTAGAAGTAAGGGGAAGGTACTATAGAAAAAGGGTAAATTATAACCCTAATTAATAAAGGGAAGAAGATATTTACTACTAGGAAAAAGGGTAATAGTAAATTACACCTTCTTTATAACCTTACTATACCTACCTCTATTAACTAACCTTTTACCTAGAAGCTATAATAAAAACCTACTATTCCTCTTTACTAGATAGAAACTTCTTCTCTTTTATAACTTATAATTAATAACTTTAATATTACTAGCTAACTATTAAATATCTTCTTTTCTTTATACTTCTACTCTATTAAGCTACTATATTATAATCCTCTTCTTCTTTTCTAATACCTTAGTATCTTAATTACCTAAAAAACCTTACTACTTATATAGACTATCTCCTTCTTAAATTACTTTAAGATATCTACTCCTCCCTTTCTATTATATATTAATTAGAGCCGCCTAGTTACTAGGATCTAGTATAACTTCTCTAAGTAAGAATATATAGGTAATTTAAAAGACTAATTAGGTAGCTAGGGACTATACTAGACTCTTAATTAGGAAGAGACTCCTCTATATTAAGTCTATACTATAAGGGACTTATAATTTCTTAATCCTTATGTATATAAAAGATTTAGTTAATATATACTAGTATACCTAGACTTATTTCTTAATTAAGCTAGCTTTTTATAAATAATCCTAACCCCTACTATAATTTACTTTCCTAACTAGCTTTACTAGAAACTTATAGATAACTTCCTTAGTTAACACCCTAAAGTATTTAATACTAATAATTAAGGTAATAAGACTTAGGAGGGCTAGAGTTACTAAAAGGTATAAGGTATTCTAATAGATTACTATAACTTATAGGGCTAACTACTATAAAAAGATTAAATTAAAAGAGATAAGATTAGTATAGCCCTATAAGTTATAGTTAGAGATCTATCCCCTATTTATAATATTACTATTATCCTAATTAGGTAGTAGAGTATATATACCCCTAATATAATTCTAACTCTACTACTATAACTACTAGAAGTCTATAATTAAATTTAAAACTAAGCTTACTTAGTCCTCTTTCTACTTTACGCTAATAGTCTAGGATATTTTACTAGTATAATAGTTAATTAGTATAATAGTATAGTATACTATTATAATCCTCTCTAGTAGGGAGGCTAATTAGAGGCCCTATTTATAAATAATATTAATATACTAAAGATATTCTATAAAGATATAGGTACTAGTCTATAGGTTTAAGGACTAATTAATAGTAGTACCTATATAGTTAATATTACCTAGTAAGAAGAAGGATAGGATTATAGTCTATTTATCCTTAAATAGTTTTAAATAGTAGCCTAATATAGCTAAATATGTCTATTATAGAACCTAATCTAGTCTAAGCTAGAGTACTTAGGATTACCTACTAAGATAATTTAATAATACTAGATTAAAGTAATTAGTTATAAGTTCTAATTTAAGGGATATCTCTAATATAACGCTATACGTAACGCCCCCTTACTATTATATAAAAAATTAAGAGATAGACTACTAAATAAACTATATATATCCCTAACTAGCTCTAACGTAATAATAATTAATCCTAAAATACCTACTCTATAAAAGAGTAGTCCCTAGTTAATTACTAAAGTTATAAATTTTAAAACGCTAATTAACTTACCTTTATAGTTAGGTATACTAATTACTCTTCTAGGTATTTTATCTTTTAATTAATTCCTTATACTATATTAAGATAGAAGTTTTAGTCTAGTTAGAGGTCTTCTAAGTAGTATTACTATATTTAATAGATACTAATATAACTACTAGCCTATTAACTATTATACTAATTAGCCTAACTAGTCCCTAATTTTATATTAGCTAATAATAATTATAAGCTTAATTAATAATAAGCCTAACCCTAATTAGGTAATTATTCTATACTATAATTCCTAACTACTTAAGACCCTAAAGATAAAAGGGTTAACCTACTTACTCTTAAATATAAGCTTACCTAATATACCTAATATACCTAACACTCTAATTAACCTAAGCTAGCCTAAAGGTTATATTAAGTTAGTTAAGTAGTACTAAGGTACTATAGCTAATTTAGTAAAGCCTAAGATAGATTAGTTAAAGCTTAGTAATAAGGAGTAATAGAATAAGTATAAGAAGACTATAAGTATTAAAGAGATTAAGTAAAGAGAGGTAGCTAAATCTAATTAAGACTATCTAGTAAAGAAATATATAGCCCTACTAAAATACTAGACCTAGCTAAAAAAGAAGCTTAATATTAAGAAGTATACCTAGTAGGAATAGGTTAACTAGTTTAATAATCTAGTTATAGAAGTAGTATATCTAGCTAATCTATATAGTACTTAGCTACCCTTAAGTACTAAAGATAATTAGGAAGGTTAGGTAAGGTATAATACTAAGATTAAGTAGGATAGTATTAATTAGGGAAAAGACTAGTCTTTAAAGAAGAAGAGTAAGGGAGGATAGAAGAATTAGAGCTAATTACTATAGGATTATAGTTTCTATATATTAAGGGACTAAAGATAGAAACTAGGGGATAGATATAGTAGGGTAGGAAGGTAATTAAAAGCTATCTTATACTAATTAGCTAAAGACTTAGCTAGATAACATCTAATTAGTAAAGATAAAAGGATAATTAGATAGATTAATAGATAGATAAGTAATTTTTTATACCTTTATTTATACCTACTCTCTCTTAGCTTATATAATAAGACCTTTTAATAATTTTAGTTAAACTATAATAATATAAGAAACTTAGGAGTTTCTACCCCTCTAATTAAAAAAACTCTTATGTTAATTAAAGGAGTTTCTTTAATTAATTAACTAAGTAACTTAAGCTAATTAGAGGAAGTATCTTATATTACTTATATAGGTTATAGTGTTTCTTCCCTTAGATTACTATACTATATAAGTCCTTTCTTACCCTATATGTCTTTAATATTAACTCTAAAATAGTTACTAAAGGAGTAGCCTATATAGGTATACTTAGCTAAATATCTATATAACTTAGTATTAAAGTACTATATATAATCTATTATAGCCTCTTAGCCTAAGAAGCTAGTAGTTAAATAGGTAAAGTAGATACCTTTTTAAATCTAATAATCTACCTAAGTAGTAACTAGCTATATTTTAAAGATTATATATACTAATATACTATTACTAACTATATTACTATATCCTATAACTATATATAACTCTTAGTTAGATAGATTAACAACCTTAGGCTAGTAATAGTACTATAGCTACTTAAGTATTATTATATAAACCTAGCTATTAATATAGCTAATATAGCAGCTAGATTTATTAGTATTTTATATCTCTAAAGGCCTAATAGTATAGTTATCTATAGTAGCCTAAAAGTAGGTAAAGAAATTCTTAATAGGGGCTAGGTTAAGCTTTATACCCTTCTAGAGGACCTCTACTAGCTTAATAGTTACTTAGCTCTTTAGCTCTAGGTAGTTAATAAGCTAGCTCTAGATAAAGTAGTCTAGGTTAACAGCTAGTATACTATAGAGGCTATAGAGGTAGTTAGCTATCTCTTATACCTAGATTAGCTAGATTAGGAAGCTAACCTTATTAAGCTATATAATAAATACCCTAAGAGCTATATCTTTAGTATTAGTTAATAACTATAGCTAGCTGCTATTAAATAGGCTAGCCTAAAGGTTACTACCAGCCTAAAGCTTCTAGAGGTACTAGTAAATTAAAGTATTAGATATACTATAGTCCTAGGTAAGTTACTATATAGTTAGTATAGTAGATACCTTCTTAGCTAGGCGCTTAAGGCTGGCCTGTTATTAGGTAGTAAAGAGTAACTCTATAGCCTTTTTAGTAGGAGTTATATACTTATTATATTAGTAGGGTATTTTTAGAATATATATATATTATAAGTAGAGTAGTTAGTTTATATTTATTAATAATAAGTTTAGATATTTAGTTGTTTTTAGTAAGAATATAACAAAAAGAAAGATAAAGTAGGGATGGGCTGTAACCCCTCTTTTCCTTATGTAACCCCCCTTTTTTCGCCTACTCCGTAGGAGTGGGTGTTAACTTTGCTAAAAAACCTACCCACGGGTAGGTACCTACGTTATAGAGTGGCTACCTAAGAAGGTAGGTAGGCACCTAAGCTACAGTAAGTAGCTAGAGCTCCAGCACGTTCTCAGCTCCAAGCCCAAAGTACCGTGGGACCCTGCATTCGATTCGCCCGAATTGTGCATCTCAACATCTCAATACCTCATCCGCCCTCATCTTCTACACCACGCCATTCTCAACAGCCCGGTCCATTCTACTGTGCTTTTGATCCTGACACCGATGCCGCTACTCTGCTCTCAAACCCGAACAAATTCCCAAGCATGGTGGGCCACCCACACTGCCCGAGCGTTGCACTGAAAGTTGCACCCCTCCTAACAGAAAGTCGCAGAACGTCCAGTACAACTCGGCCCTGCGCCAGAGCAAGGCCATCCGTAGCGACCTCGAGAAGCTGTCCTCTTCCGCCGCCCAGCCCGCCGCCCTAACCCCCGCCGAGATCGGCAACGTGTCCGCCTCCCTCGCCTCCTTCTCCAAGACGGTCGACGAATACAACAACCTGGCCCGCCAGGAGCTCGTCAAGAAGAAGCAGGACGAGGCCTACGACCGCGTCAAGCGTTTCCGCGAAGACCTATCCGACTTCAAGTCCCAGGTCGAGTCCCTCAAGAAGGCCCGCGAGGATGCCATACACAACTCCAACCGCGGCGAGCTGCTAGGCCGCCGCGCCTACGCCACCTCCACCCCCGAGAACCCCTACGCCAACGTCGCTAAGCCGTCCTCCTCGGCTTTCCACAGCCGCACCGGCCAGGCCGCCTCCGGACTGAGCATGGGCGGCAACGACATCACGAGGGAGCAGCACGCCCTGCGCGAGCAGAACTTCTTCGCCCAAACCAACTCGGCCCTCGACGAGTATATTGCGAGGGGCCAGGCCGTGCTGGGCGACCTCGGCACCCAGCGCGAGATGCTCAAGAACACCCAAAAGAGGCTGTACTCTGTCGGCAACACCCTGGGCATCTCCGGCGACACCATCCGCATGATCGAACGCCGCGCCAAGGAGGACAAATGGATCTTTTGGGCCGGCGTCGTCGTCTTCTTCCTCTTTTGTTGGGCATGCATACACTTCTTGCGGTGATGAGGCGCGTGGGGAGAGAGTTCGTGAGGGGCTGTCGGACGAGTGTTGGCTGGGGTGCGTACGGGATGATAACGAAGTTGGGAAAGAAAAAGAAACATTCAGGAGCATGGCGTTTTTCGTGTTTTTTTTTTTTAAAGGAGTCGGGCGGTTGCAGTCTGTCTGTATGTATGCGCCGTGCATTTTCCTCGAGCATCGCATCGCATCGCATCGCGCATCAGGGAGGGGAGGGCTAGTCCCGTGTACAACAAGCGACAGTCGAGTTTGGTTTCTATTCGATGCCCGCAAGGGCAATGGTGAAAAGCACCGTGCTCGTCGTCTCGATCTCAACCACCTCCGTCTCGGGCAGCACGTGGTTGCTGGTGCTGACCTGGCCCCCAAACTTAGTTTCCCAGTTCTCGACGTCCCATTCGAGACCCTTGGTGGTGATGTGGCTGATCGCCCCGATGGGGAGGATGCCGACGTGCTTGCCAAACACGTCGTCGCCGCCCTCGCGGACCCGGATGCTGTGGCGGCCGGGCTTGAGGAGGAATGTCAGGCTTTGGCCCGACACGAGGTACACCTTACCTTGGGCGTAGTCGGGCCCCGGCTGGAAGAGGTACAGGTGGTGCACCTGGCTGAGGCCCTGGTCGACGCGGCCGCCCAGCCCGCCGAGGGCAACGATGTCGGTGTTTGGCCCGTGGTTGGAGCGGATCCACGAGACGGCCTTGCCAAAGTCTGTCGAGTACTGGTCGGGGTCATGTATCACCTGGGCCGGCTTCTCCAGGTTCGTGTAGTAGTCCCTGACGGATGGGAGGAGGGAGTCCAAGTCACCGATGATGACATCGAGGTTGGCCTACGGCGGTTAGACATAATGCGACATTCAGACGAGAGGGGCGGCAAAAGACGAACGAAGGGTGGGTGAGAGCGGGCTTTGGCCGCCTTGCTCATATCGTACAATCTGTTGGCTCCGCCATCCGCAGCGACTCGCGTGAGAGCTGCGACGATGAGGAGGGGGAGGGTCAGCTGGAGATTCTAATCGATGCGCAAGTTGCCCATACCGTTGGTCCATAGCGAGTCAAAGACGGGGGTCTGCTTTACGGGCTGGTTGAGCACAATGAGTGCGAAATCGGCGGGACCTGGATGTTCTGGCGTCCGGTCGCGAAGAAGCGCTACGGGTCGCCATTCAAAGCTTGGCGACAACATGTCGAGGTTCCTCGGCGCGCAAATCCACGCAAGATACCAAGGAAACAAAAAGCCCAATGCAAAGCAGCTAGATACAAATCACCCTTTCTTCTTTTTCTATTCTTTTTTTTTTTCTCCCTTTTTCCTTTTCACAGATACGCTTAAACAGATCCAAGGCAACAGATGCGCCAAAGTGTATCTCGGGGTATGGGTTGAATCTTACAACGAAGTCAGCGGGAAAATGTCGTTATTACCCGCATCCGTAGTACATATCATGCATGCGATACGTCGTTGTCCTCGGACCAAAACTGGAATATCTTGCAGGAGTGGTGCACAATGATTGACGACCAATGATGATGCGCTGACTTGGGTGAGTCTCCCCCCAGAGGTTCCACCAACAGTCAGTCTCTCCCGACGCATACTTTTTTTTTTTTTTTCTCGCACCGACCGACCGATCGGCCGGACCTGCGTCAGGTCAGGCTCATCAGCGATAGGTAAATGGCGGGAATGCGCCGCTAAAACCTCGGCGTAACCCGTCATTCGAAGCGAAGCTTCAATTTTCTTCTCGATTCGGGATTACCAACCCAGCTCCGTTTACTTCCGCCCACGCCCTCAACCCGCCATCACCTTCTGCCATCTCCGTGATTTTCCCCTTTGTCTTCGTGCTCTCCCCTGTTTGGTCTTTTCTTCCTCTTTTGGTTCCGGCTTTTTCTCCTCTCGCACTTGCACATACACAACCCTCGACATGTATCGCAGCGCCGTCCGGTCGACGCCCCGCGCCCTGAGTGCCGCTCGCCAGTCGGCAATCCGCGCTGCCCCTCGACGATTCGCCTCGACGACACCCGCCGACAAGCCCCGGTCATGGAAGGGCACGGCATTGAGATGGGGTCTCGCGGCCGGCGCCGTCTACTGGTATAACACGAGTCCGGTCTTCGCAGAGGAGCCTCTCCGTATGTTTCCTCCAGGGGGGCGTTAGAGGAGCAGCAAGCAGCATTGCGGTCTGTTGGCCGTGGGATTGGATTGCTAACTAAGCTTCGCGATAGCCCGAACGATTCCGGCCCCGACCCAATTCTCCGACGCTGACCTTACCACCGTCGATGCCATTGTTGAAGAGAAGCGAAAGCGAGCCATTGCGAAGGCCGAGGAGGCCAAGCCCGCGCCTGCCGCCGCCGCCGCCCCCGTGCCGACGGAATCGAGCGGGAAGACGCAGGAGGTAGTCGAGGGCGGCGAGGGCGAGCCGGCGCCTGGTTCCCCCGAGGCTCTGGAGGCCGAGGCCGACCAGCAGGGTGCATTCAACCCCGAGACGGGAGAGATTAACTGGGATTGCCCGTGCCTCGGCGGCATGGCGCACGGCCCCTGCGGTGAGGAGTTCAAGGCTGCCTTTAGCTGCTTCGTGTACTCCAAGGAGGAGCCCAAGGGCATGGACTGCATTGAGAAGTTCCAGTATGTTGACGGTGGACTACTATCCAAGCTACGGACATGGATACTAATTGTGATGCAGGGGAATGCAGTCATGCTTCCGGAAATACCCCGAGGTCTACGGCGCCGAGCTGGCTGACGACGACGAATACCAAGAGGGCGCCGAAGAAGTCCGACCCGCGCTTGATGCCAACACCGACGCAACTGTTGCGCCACCCGCCCCTTCCGCCAACGAGAAGAAGGAGACCAAGGCTGACTCGCCTGACCAGGCGCCCAGGGCCGAGGTTAAGGGCGAGTCGGAAGAGAAGAAGCCCGCATCCAAGTCGGAAGCCGAAAAGCAGGACGAGGAGGTCAAGAAGGTACCCAACCCGGAGCCCGTCGACCTCACACAGCGCAACACCCCGGCGACGGACGCCACCGCCGTCAACAGCAACTAGATAGCGAGGCAGCATTGCTTGCTCTTCTTCTTTTTTTTTTTGGTCTCCATGATAGAATTTATCTGTGTGTAGAAGGACACGGGAGAGGGGTGTGGTGCAGCGCAAAAAGGGCGGCTAATGACACCATGACGGGGGAAAATTCGGGGCATATCTCGTGTAATATAATCGTGTACAAAGTGTACCAGTCCGAAAAAAAGAAAACAATAGAAATCCACTTCTCCAAGGATAATTGTTGTTTTGCTGTTGTTGCTTTCCCTAGTCTTTATTATTATTATTATTATTATTTACTTTTATTCATTTTTTATTTTTACCTTGGTCTATCGGCTTTTTCTTTGTTTTGACAACGACACAAATGATTTCGGCATTGCCTAGCAACATTTGCGGATGACTCTTTCTGGAAAAACGCATGAGCATTAAAAAAAAATATCAGATTCCGTCAGTGACAGCTCATCAGGGCCCATCGACCCCATCGTCCATCCCCCCATATCCTGAGGGCGGCGCATACCATTGTTCCTGGCAACTGTCCGGGTCCTTCCCCAGTGCTAGCAACCGAACACCCCCACATCTTGATGTATTTACCGTCTCTCATTGGCCAGCAGGTTGTCGTGCCCCAAGCTCCCGAGCCGCATACGTCATACGTCATCGGCCTCTTGGTCCAGTCGCGCCAACCAAGATCAAGGAAAGCTCGAACGGCACAGAAGAGAAGGGGGGGAAATGGTCAAACCACCTGACAACCTTACAGCTTGGTGCTAGTGTGTGTGTGTGTGTGTGTGTGTGTGTGTACTTTGTACATAGTGTAGGTAGTTTCCCCCCTTCCCCTTCCCTTGTTTTTTTCTTCCTTTCTTCCGATTCCTTCCTTCATATGACAACATCCTCTTAAAAGGACCTCCCGTCAATTTCATCCTTCGTCATTTGTCGATCTGCCACACCTTTTTTTCTCTCCTTCCCGCCTGCACATTCACACCTTAACACACACTCACACACACACACACTCACACACCACCTTGAAGCTCTTGCTCATCGCATTTGCTTTCCCCATCACTCTCACCTTGGACCCTGACAGACTCAATCATAAACCCCTCCTTTTACCTACCTATATATCACAAGTAAGTGTTGACAGGTTACGTCATAATCAGTGTGCGCGTGTGCGTGTTACTAACAACATGGCAGTGGCTTCCTACGCCGACATGGCCGCCAAGGGCCCCAAGCAGACTCCTGAGGAGGTACGTTCACTGCGAACTGGTCGCGTGATACCACAACACCTCCAACACAACTCCTATCCATAGGGGAGAACAATGCTGACCTTGTTCCCCCTCATCCTCAGGCCGCCGCTCCCCAGCCCCCCGAAATCTCGGTCGAGTCCGTCGAGTCCCTCGCCTCCACCTCGTCCCTCGTCGACGTCGACATGCCCAGCGTACACACGGTCCCCCACGACTTCAATGACCAGGACGTCAAGACCGAAACCCAGGCCGCCCGCATCGAGCGCGAGGAGGAGGAGCAAAAGGCCCGCGCCGAGGCCGACCTGGCCAAGAAGAAGGCCGCGAGCAAGGCTCGCAAGGCCGACTCGTGGCTGAAGCGCCAGTTCTCCTCCCTCAGCGACGGCAGCGCCTCCGCCCTCGCCATCTCCAACCTCGTCGGCGTCGTCGGTCTCAGTACCTTCCTCGGCTACAAGGCCTGGGGCCTGTACGACCGCGGCCGCCTGTCGTGGCAGAACGTCGGGCTGGGCCTCGGCATCCTGGGTGTCGTCGGTCTCGCCGAGGGCGTCTTTGGAAGGTAATGAGCATTTCCCTGACAGCGAAACCACTTGGGGGTTGATTGGTTTACGACGCGTGCTGACTAACTCCCGCGCAGCTACCTTTACAAGACCAAGGGCAAGAAATGAGAGACAAGCGCGTCGGGCGATGACGGCTTGGATTTTGTCTTCTTCTTTTAATGTCTTGGAACTCTTCTCTTATTTGGCATGTAGCACGGATTGCTGGCATGGGAGGTAGGGGAAGCGAATAGCGTCTTGATGAACACGGCGCGGAACACCTCTTTCCGCTGTGCAATGTATGTACTTGGCGTTCGGGGCGAATACGGAAATCACAAATCTCCTCCATACCAACCACAATCGCATCTTCCCCCCCCCCCCATTTTTCCGGTCCTAAACTGAAAAAACACGTCTGCTTGAATGACTTGCTTTCTAGGCTTACCACATCTTGACTTCGTCAATATTTGTCGGGGGAAGGGGTGGTGGTGGTGGGCTGCACCACCTTGTCGTGATGCCGCGTTCTGTGTCGGACCTTGACTAAATCACGGTGGTATCAACCAATATATCTTCTTGAATATACTACTTAGGGAACCGACCGGCGCGCGCGCCTATCCTCTTCCACTCACGGTCGAGTGAACTGCTCTCTCTGCTGTGTCCTTTTCTGATGTCTGTTGGGAATAGTGTCGTCGAAAAAAATCGTGCAGACCAAAAAGAGAAGAAGAGGAAAAAAAGAAGAGAAAAAAAGGTAGGTTTCGCCAAAGCTCAACATCCCAAATCGCTATGCCGTTTGGTTGCTAACTCCTTTCAACCCCGTGTAAGAATTCCTCCAGATCGGACACCTTTGAACGCCCACGCCACTTCCGCTTATCCAGCCTTCAGTAGTTTCGAGCCCGCTACCCAAAAGAGCCTTTGATCCACAACCTACCTAACCTTGCCTTTTAGTTCCCGTCGCCCGCTTGCCCACGAGTAAACACACGATAGATGAGTCTTCTTACATCGAAACGCCGTCTTCGCCGCTACGGCCACGAACACTGCATCGTCCGTTTGTCCGCACGCGCAGGCGCGCAGGCTACGCATTGCGGCTGTTGTTATGCAACTCTCTCAGCCGCTTGACCCAGTGCTTGCGCAATGCCGGCGACATCTTGCAAAATATCATGGCCTTGTTGTCGTCCGTCAACGCCTTTTCGGCAATCTTCAGCTGCAGGTCCATGTCTTCGTCGGAAAAGTCACGGAAGAAGATGTCAATGGCCTGCTCGGGCCACCTTGGTGGGCTCCGGCCGCGGAGGGCGTCGGCTATCCTGATGAGGCCGTCCTCCATCAGTTGCTTACCGGTAGATACCATGGACGTCGACGACGCGTCGTTGCTGTGGTTGGACGGTGCGCCGGATCCCGATGCCTGTGCGGGGTTTGTATAGCCTGATATGCGTCGGCGCTTCTCCGCTGGCTGTGTCGGTGGCCCCATGGGGGCCGTCGGGGCCTTGCCGCCGGCGTCGGATGTAGGGCCCTGCTGCGGGAAACGTTTACGTCCCGTAGCCGTCTCCTCTGGGGGCGTCAAAGCGCTCGTGCCTGCGATGTGCGTTCTGGGCGGAATCGCGGTGGATGTAGGCCTCTGTTGTGGCTGTTGTTGCTGCTGCTTTTGTTGTTGTTGCTGCTGTTGCTGTTGTTGTTGTTGTTGTTGTTGTTGTTGTTGCTGCTGCTGCTGCTGCTGCTGTTGCTGTTGTTGCTGTTGCGGCTGCGCTTGCTGCTGGGGTATCATCGGTTGCTGAACTTGTGCTACAGGCGATTGGCTAACTGATCCACGAGGCTGCGCCTGTTGGTTAGTGCTGGATTGCGAAGGGGGTCTATAAGGCGGCTCAACCTGAAGATCGAGGACGGCGGTGCCTGGCATATCCGGATCTTCGGATCCCTGGATCACGTCCGGCCCCTTTCGCTTCGGCTTCATGATACGCTTCGGGGCGCCGCCAGATCCAACCACGTCCGGATACAAGACTTCCATGAACTGCTCATGGTCGAACGGCCGACCTCGCAACGCACGCGACAACGGCTCTTTCTGCAGTAAAGAGTTAGCGACAACCCCCCGGGACCAAAAAATATGGGAGCAGATGGGAACACGCGCCGCGTCAACGAACCTCGATATGCGCCTTCCAGGCCTCCTCGGACGCGGTGACAGTACGGGTCGTCGGGTTATAGAGAAATTCGGGGTCCTCGCGCAAGCCGCGCCACAGACGGAACTTTTTGCGGGCATTGTCTGACTTGTTCACGAGATGACTTTTCGTGGGATAGGCGCCGTGTTTCTCGCGAAGCGCCGTGGCGGCGCGATCCCAGGCGTCGGCCTTGAAGGAGTGATTCTCTCGCAGGCCCAGCTGAACGGAATCGCAGAGAGATCGGAAGAAGGTGGCTTCGTAGGCGGGTGTCCAGCTAAATCGCGGCGCGCGCTTGTCGCGGTCTCCCCCGGCGTTGCCGGCTTGGCCATCTGGGCCGGCAAACTCATCGTCTGACATTGAGGTGTTTTTTTTTTTCCCTTTCCTTCCGGGTCAGGATGGATGAGAACGAAAGGAGATGAAACGGCAAGCCGAACGGAGGAGGATAAGGGCTATCCCCCGAGGCTTTTAGGATTCCACTATGGGAGGTACACACGACAGGTTCGCGGCGGAATGGACGGCGTATATGCGGCAATATCTTGGACCCCCCTACAGGAGTCGCGATAGCACCCGCCGGGTTCGCGGAAGGGAGGGGACAAGGGCTGGCGGCGATGTCTGATGTTGATCCGACCTGACAATGGGCGGCGTTGAGCAAATGCAGAGGCGCACGCAGCTCTGATGGACGGGATGGATTGGGGGGGGGGGGGCGTGCAGTGCGGAAGATTGGTAGGCGCGTGACCCGACGAGGGATGTTGGTCGAGTTTGCGCGGGAAGCAAACGGCTGCGCGTGGGGGAAAGAAATCAAAGCGACGGTTTGGCTGGCTTTCGGGGCCTGGATGCGGATTCGCTCGTTCGCTCGCTCGCTCGCTTGCTTGCGTGCGTGCGTGCGTGTAGGAATACCAATAATAGGCACGAGTCGTCGTGGTCGTCGTGGTCGTCGGGGTGCGCGGGTGCGCTCGCTCGCACACGTCGTGGTAAATCAGCGAGGCTGGCGGCTGGAGCTGAAGCTGAGAAGGGCGGGGCAGGCAAAATGACTGGGAATGAGTCGGGTCCAAGTCACGTTGTCTCTACGAATCTGTCTGTAGGGGAGACAGATTGCCGCGAGTGAAGTGGTGGTAGTGGTGGTGTTGGGGGTGACCGGGGAGCTGGACTGGACTGGGCGGGACTGGACTGGGCCTGTTGTCTCTCTTTGGGTTTAGGTTGGCAACGTTGGTTGGTCATGCCTCTCCTTCCCCGAGTCGGGGTCCAGCCCAGAACGCCAGAGCCTGGTCATCGGTCAGTACAGTACCCAGGTAGGTAGGTACCTTAGGTAGAAAGCTACTATGTAGTGTACTTGCCCATGGCTACCTTGGGAGAGAAAGACAAGGTAAGATGCCCACTGTGTTCCTCTAATCCGCTGACACGGTTCCCATTGGCTGCCGATCATCCGTTTCCCGTTCGAGTCCATCTCCATGTGCTGCTCGGGTCGGATCACGTGGAGTCACCTGAGTTTGTCTCTTAGCATTCGAAGCCCCGCGTCCCCCTACCTGCTTTGTCATGTCATTGTATCCTTTCTTGGCTTACATCAGCTGTCTAGTGTAGATAATGCATAAATACCTCAGGTTGACAGATAGATACCTAGGTAAATATCTCTCGTGCGACCCATGGGTGTGCTTAGTAACGTCGGCCCTGGATTTTTCCATACCATTTCCTATCCCTTTGATCTCCAGAAGGACTATTTTAGTCTCGCACGGACCAAGCATGAACAAGCTCAAAACGGTTACTCTGAAAGGAAGTTATGTAAGCAGTTTGCTTATGTCATTGGCTATCAGCCCTTACTATTCCCTGTGGCCGCCGAGACGCTAAAATAGGTAGCGTAGGAGATCAAAGGGATGGCCCTCCATTCCTCTGCCAATACCATCCATCCATCCGCTCTCACCACCACCACCACCATCATGCACGCCTTCTTCAACATCCGGCTTGGCAGAAACACTAAGGCTCTTATGCGGTCCTACCATCAAGCTTATATGCTGGGAGTCTGTGTCTTTTTGTGGGGTTTTTTTTTTCCCTTATCTTCTTTTTTCTCTGTTCTCGTTTACCTGTTTAAACACTGACTTCTGCTTATTCATGTAAGCGGGCGTCTGTCTGCTGGCCAGTTTTCTTCCATTTTCCAATTTGCTCGCGACCTACTTCCCTCCCATGTGCAACTAACTGACTGTACGGACAAACTTTTGCGCCTTATTTGCCCAGACCCGAAAAGAGGACAGGCGCCACTGACAAGATTTGCGACGGCTCTTTTCTCTCGAACTTTGCAGTTGTTGCGTTACCTACTCAACTCCCCCCAATGCTCTGCTTGTGCAACTCACTCCACCTTCACCAGCAGGTTAAAGTTAACTACCTACCTATCCGTACACCACTCGAAAATAGCGTTCCCGTCTCACATGCCCTCCATTTCCATTCAAGAAACGAGCCAACCTCTTGTGCTTGGGCTAGGAACCCCTCACGATACTTCCGAACGCGACAGAAGGTCCTGACACAAACTACCTACCTACCTACCTAGGGCCGATGCCTGCCACCAACCTACACGACAAGCTGTAGACTCTGAACTATTTAGTCGACATCCATCGCTCTTGGATACTCTGAATCGCGGGACAATTTCTCCTCTACCACCTGCCAAGCTACCTATCCAGGACGATGCCTAAATCTCCGCAGCAGACCCCTTCCACGTGATCGGCGAGGCAATTATACGGTAAACAACAGACGCTATCGTTTGAGGCGGCAACCGTTAGCAACCGATGACTGCATCCTCCAAGCCCAGCTCACATAAACGCTACTCAACAGTGTCGTATCCTTGTCGTAACTTTTCCAACTCTAACGAGTTCCGCCCTGCCCGTCTTTAATGTTTTCAGATTGGCTTTTAGACCTGCGCGTTGAAACATGACAACTTTCCATGTTTCCGAGGCATGCGTTTCGTTCAGATGATGGCAAGCGTGCGCTCCTCCTTCTAGGTAGTGAGCCTGCTGGTAGCGAGAGGCTCAGGCTCAGGCGCAAAGGTAAAATCATGGACGATCTCATCTCCTGTCGACTGCAGGGCCGTGTATCCCATAGCGTGGTGAGCCAAGTTCATTCGCTTCCCATGCACTTGTTCGCCTGCCATTTTCAGCGCATCTACGGCGCATCGACAAAAGGCTATCACACTCTCCAAAGGTTGTATGAGTTGCCCATGCAAAAGCATCCATATCCCGCCTCCTATCTACTTCAGCCTCTTTCGAGGGTTTCCCGGGGTGCTGCGGTTGGCACCAGCTTTCCTGATTCGGTGAGATGGTTTACTCGCTACCATATCATGTCACAGACCGGAAGCGAAGTGCATCTGTCACCACAATGGCGCATGATGGAAACAAGTCAGGGTAACGCTCAGTTCAGAGCTTATGTCATGTTTCTTGCGGGGGAACAGACAGCATCGCAGACCGTGCAATGAGGGCCGTCCTGTCTGTGCGCCATGCCGTGATGTGCGGATGGGCGTTAAGAATAGCCAAACCCTGCGCCGCAATGTGCACCACATAGCCTACACCACCCACATAAATACATCGTTCACCAAGTCACTTAGTCTACAAGATAGGAAGCATCTGTGGTCTATTTACTCCGTACTATCTTTTGGTACACGACCTCGTACTCCTTCGTACACCCCAGACGCATTTGCCGCTCGGACTTTTCTTACTGGGATCACCGCCGCCCGACGCTGTCTCAGAACGTTCGGTGGGTCGTTTCAGGGCCTGCCGAGCTGGCCACTTGGAAACGCCCACAGGCGATAGGGACGAGAGGAATGTGGGGGGAAGGGTAGGAGCTTCCCTCCTCCCACCATCACGCCGCCGCCGCCGACGACGACGACGACGACGACGATTACCACCACCACCAACAGGCAACACGTCAACAGCCGCCAAAGATACAGGGCCGGTCGGGGACGACCCTTGCCGCCATCGACCGATTGGATCTCGCTGTGCCAATTACTGAATCCAACCTGGAACACATTTTGCTGGCAAACGACGTAGCTGCGCCGGTTATCCGGCAAATACGTCAGTCATTCTCCCCTACAATCTCTCCTGAGCTGGGCTGTCGGGTCAGCCGAATCGTTTCTCTCACAGGAGTCGATGGTCGGAAATGAACTAGAAACCAGTCAATCGAGATGAAGGGGATCAATCAAGAGGAGTTCAACTGTTCCAGATTGATGCACGTAGTGGGAGGTCAACCGCCTACCAAATGACATGGGCGAGAGCGACGGCGGCTGCCTCCCTCTCTCTGCTAGGAGTTCGAATCCCGCAAACAATGTCGGTTTTGGCTCCAGCATGACCACTTGTTTCTCCTTCGTCCGGTATCCTAACATAATTATCCTCGGTATCCTTCTTCCGCAACACTCGAAGCCTAGCATGCCAAGCGCCTACTGAGTATGTAGCATCGAGGCCCCCAGGGCAGATCGCTATTGGAGGCCTTGGCAGAAAGTCTCCGTTTTCCCTGGTCCGCCCTACACTACTACCTAAACGTACTAGGTACTCCAGCCAAGCGCTGCGAGGCGAGGCTTGGCTAGAGATCTGGAGAACAACAACCCAAGAGGATCGTTGAAACGCCAAGCAGAAACAGCATCGCGGGCGTCAGCTCGCTCACCTGGTCATTTTACAACGAAGAGGGGGTAGAGAAAGGAGAGAGGCCCCTCTGATGATACGACCTGCCCGGTCCGAATAACCGATTTCCTTGAACACCCTTTCTATTTAGTACATGGCGCTATGCTCGGTTTTTTCCGTCCTCCCGCGCTCGATCCCCTCTCCCCTGCCGACCCTGATGCTACCCCGGTTCCAGGATGCTGTTTGTTCTTCGCAGTCATGGAACTGTCTACCGTCACCACCATTTCCTTTCCATCTTGACTAGGGCCAGGGCAACCGCGGAACCGTGTACTCGATCGAGGCCAAGAATAGCACCAATATCGCTTCCTCGCGTCCTTATCCGATAATTGACCATTACCCTCTCTTTATGTCAGTGTTTTGTCTGATAATTAAAGCACCGCCCCAAGTCGACGCGGGCGCGCGCAGGACTACCCACTGAGTACCTAAGCCTCTCGCATCCAGCTTTCACAAACATACGGGACCTGTGGAGAAAGGGGGAGCAGGGACTAACCTAGCTGGCACGTCGTCTAAATGCTTAGCCATGCTTACTTGGTCTACGCTTCTGGGTCCCGATTCGGCTACATGCCCGACCGACTCCGTTCGGTGGAGAAGTGCTGTGCAACATATATGGCCATTTGCACCAGAAACGGACAGAATGTAACGGATCGCTGTTTCCGCACCCTGCTCCTGGCTGCTTGTGAACCTCGCATCTACCGCGCAGTAGTCTGCGACGGCTGTGGCAGGCTTCGCCCGTCTGTCTAGCTCACAGCAATCGACCCCTTGGGACCGAGAGAAACTCAACACTAGGGCGCTTGACAGCGCCACCCGCCTTGTCCGTTCGCTTCTTGCCACGGCCACATCAGCAGCATCTTGACCGCTGCATCTCTTGTGTTGTGGCAAGGGACCGGGATCACGTCACTAACCTGATGGGTCCAGTTCGAAAATACGCTGAGCGATGCTCATGACAATGGCTCGTCAGTATCCCATATATGATAATCCTCGAGACTTTGGCATCTAAATACTAAATATCTTGGCTCTTGCCCTCTCGTTCTCTCACTCACTCTCAGACCTCTCTCCCCTCAACTCGCAAAACCCACGTCGCATAGATATAACAAGAAAGCAAGAGGTGAAGAACGTAGAGCCGCCATGCACCCCATTGATCCATCCACACTCACTCTGAACCACCCCTTCCCCTTCTACGTGCACACTCTACCTACCTACGCTAGGAAGCCCCCCTGGCATCGATCGCTTGCTTTGCATCATAGGTTGGCCGACTGTGTGGTAAGGGGATCCTCCTGCTTGCGACCGTTCTTCGCTCAACGTATTCGCACCACTCCAAAACTTGCTACCCGGATCCGCTTTGTTGCCGCAGCTCGCGTCTTGGAATCCCGACTGGGAGGAAAAGGGCCTTTCTGATCTCACGCGCACACCCCTTCCCACCCCCTTTGCCCATGCTCTCTCGCCCTTGCTCTCCAGCTCAAGTAGCGCATATTGGTTCGGCCAGTTCGACGGTTGATCCGTGAGTCCCAGGGTTGGCCCCGGCTTGACATGGACGCGCACGCTCCTTGCTCAGCGGAACATTCTGTGACCAGGGCATCGCAACTTGAGACTTGGCCCGCCTGCAGCCTCCAAGCATCGACGCGCACGACGTCGTCGTCCCATTGTTTCTGCAACATGTATGACCCTCGTAGTCTGAACACACATGGTAGCCATCTCCCGGGTGTCTTGTTTTGAACATTAATTCGGCTTGTCCTCCTTCTTGTTCCGTCTTTTCTTACTCGTCCTACTCTTCTCTTCTTGAACATCCTCTGTTTCTTCTCCTCGTCCCGCCCGTCACCAGTTTCCCTTCCTTCACGAGGAGTTTTTAATTTTCATCTCTTTTTTTGTTTCCCATTTTTTGAGGACTCCTGGTGATCCTCGTCCATCTTTCGCTCTTAGCTAAGAAGCCTCCTGGTGTGGCCTATTCGAATCCTTTTCATCTCTTGGTTGTCCATCTGGTGACGGACAGCATCACACATTCAAAATGGAGTCGATTTCATTGCGGTCCCTGTGCCTGTACGGCCTGTTGGCGACCTTCGCCGACGCTTCCCCGGTCGAGAAGCGCGCCAACATCCAGAAGCGAGGACACTTCGTTGTCCCCAGAGTGCCTAACGAGAACTTCAAGGGTCACGATGGCACGAGACAACTGATCAAGGCGTATCGTAAGTTCAGCATGCCCATGCCCCCGGGCCTGCTCGAGGCCATGGCGGCCCAGGCAGCCAACAACCCCGAACCTGTCAAGGCCGAGAGCTTCAAGGCCTTCGCCACGAACAACACCAACGCCGCCGCTGGCGCGCCCGGTACCGGACTCACCACCGCCACCCCGATCCGCAACGACGTCGAGTACGTCTCGCCCATCAAGATTGGCGGCCAGACGATCATCGTCGACTTCGACAGCGGCTCTTCCGACTTCTGGGTTTTCACCTCCATGCTCGACAGCCAGTCCCAGGCCGGCCACGAGCTGTACGACCCAAGCAAGAGCAAGAGCGCCAAGATGCTCCAGGGACAGCAGTTCAGCATCCGGTACGGTGACGGCTCTGGCGCCCAGGGCGTCGTCGGAACCGACGTTGTCGACATTGGCGGAGCCGTCGTCGAGAACCAGGCCATCGAGATGGCCACCGCCGTCTCCCAGCAGTTCGTCGAGGACACCGCCAACAACGGTCTCATGGGCCTCGCCAGGTCCCAGCTCAACACCGTCAAGCCCGATCGCCAAAAGACATTCTTCGACAATGTCATGCCCAGCCTCGCCGAGCCCGTCTTCACCGCCGACCTCCGCAAGAAGAGCGTCGGCGCCTACGAGTTTGGCCGCATCGACACCTCCAAGTTCAGCGGCCAGATGGCCTGGATCCCCATCAACACCACCAGCGGCTTCTGGCAGTTCTCCAGCGAGAAGTTTGCCGTCGGCGACGGTCAGGTTCAGACCGGCTCCGTCGGTGGTCAGGCCATTGCTGACACCGGTACCACTCTCATCCTCGCCAACCCTACCATGGTCCAGGCCTACTACCAGCAGGTCCAGGGCGCCAAGCAGGACCAGTCCGTCGGCGGTGTCACTTTCCCTTGCAACGCCAAGCTCCCCGATCTGATGATGGATATCGGCGGTGTCTACATGGCCCGTGTCAAGGGTAGCGACATCAACTTCGCCCAGGTTGACCAGCAGAGTAAGTCCATCCTAACCCCCCTCCCCTTCCCCCTCATTTCTTTACTGGAGCCCATCACTGACACTCACCCAGCTTGCTTCGGCGGTCTCCAGGCCACCACCTCCAAGCTCCAGATCTACGGTGACATCCTCTTCAAGTCGCAGTTCGTCGCTTTCAACGGCGGCAACTTGTCCCTCGGCATGGCGGAGCACGTCATCAGCGGTCAACAGGCAGGCGCATCGTTGGGAACTGGTGCAGGTGCAGCGGCGTAAGCATTGATACCACACTGTGCCGTAACTTTATTTCTTTTTTGGCATTAAGATTCACTCGTATTCGTGACCAGGTTCAACAACATGAACAGCGCCGGCTCAACGTCGGGAAGCGATAGGTCGATGCGGGCCATCGTGGGAGGATTAATGGTCGCTTTGTTATCCGCCGTGGTCATTGCCGCCTAAGATGGATTGGGCAGGGACGCAACGAGCTATCGTCTCTTTTTTCTTTTTTGTCTAAATGAATCGGGACTTAAGTAGTGAATCTCATTCTAGCTTAGACATTCCCCTGGCCTCTTGAGCAGGCATAGTAGTAAATGAATGGCCTTGTGATCTCGACAGGTTCCCTCTCCCTAATGAGCCGTTCCCTATTTACCGCTCATTTGGTAACCTCTTTGTCTTTAGCCTTGTAGTCCTGTTTCCCGACTCGCTGACAAAGTTCCTTCATGGTGGTGGCAAGCCACTCAAAGTCCGTCTCGTCTAGGAAAATCTGTGCACTGATCCTCATGTACCAGCGGCCCTGGTGCCAGAACAAGGCAACGAAGGTATGGTACTCGTCCACCAGCGCCTTCATCATCCAGTTGACGACAACGGAAACCTCCTTTTCCGGCACCGTCACTGTGTCGTCTGGGCCGACGGATGTGGTCTCCGCGTCTGCCGCCGCGCCCGTGACGATCGGCAGCGCGACATTGACCATGCCGCAATTGGTCAGCGTCTCGGACTTGTTGTCCAGGACGAAGGTCCCCAGCGTGGCAGCGACCTTCTTGCCACCCTTCTTGGCCAGGGTCCAGAGGTACTCCATGATTTTGTCTTCTCCGCCGATGCTCTTGCGCCACTCGATGGCGTCCTTGACGCACAGGTTCGGGCTGTTGTCGAGGGTCCCCACGAAGCCAAAGGACGTCACGAAATAGGACTCGTTGCTCGGCGGGAGCGGGTTGTGACGCTTAACCCCGGAACGGGCCACGTAGCTGTGGGACGTCGGCACCGTTGAGATGAGTAGGTGCTGATTCCGCTCAGGGACGTAGAACACGGCGCACCCGCGCGGGACGTGGAGCCACTTGTGGCAGTTGGATACGAAGAAGTCCGGGTCCGTTGCGGTGAGGTCCAGGGGCACCATGCCCACGCCCTGGGCGCCGTCGACGAGGCTCATAATGCCAAGCTCGCGGCAGGCGACGGTCATGGCCTGGTAGGGGAATGCGATCCCCGGCAGGCTGGAGACGACGTCAAAGAGGCAGACCTTGGGGCGTTTGCCCTCCACGCGGCTCTTGGCGACGGTTTCGCGGAAGATGGCCACGATCTCGTCATCTTCGAGAGGGTACGTGAGAGGGATTCCACGGGAGGAGACGAGGCCGGCGCGGGTATCGACGACGTAGTCGATGGCCTTGGCACAGCCGCCGTAGATGGTGGAGAAGTAGAGGATCTCGTCGAGGCCGTCGGGGGCCCAGGTGAGGTTGCGAAGGACTGTGTTGATGCCGACGGTAGCGTTGGGGACGAAGACGGTGCAGGAGAGGGGTGCGTTGATGAGGCCTGCTACAGCCTGACGGGATTCTTTGAGTAGGTCCTGGTAGGTCCAGCGGATGAAGGGATCAGGTCGTGCTTCGGCTTCATCCTGGTAGGAGCGGAGGGCGTTCCGGATGTGACGAGGAATGGTACCGAAGGATCCTGAGAGGGTTGGTTAGCCGAGACCAGACGAGTGGTTGATCTGGATTGAGGCCGTACCATTGTTCATGTTATGATAAGCCGGGTCTAGGAGGAATTCCTTCAGCATGGGCTTGCCAAATGGAAGCGAGCTGAGCTGAAGCTGGCTCGTTTCTTTGACGAGGTCGCCCATCATGCCAATTGATCTTGAGCAATAATGATGATAATTGTCACGTTGGATTCAGTGAGCAATAAGCCTTTTCCGCGCGGGAAACAAGTCAATTGAATAATGATGGATAGAGTTCATGTCGGCAGGTTTCTCAGGCCGCCACATATGCTGCTTTTATACAGAACAACAGCATTCCATGAGTCTTCAGCTTGAAAGATCTGAGTCACCACCGCTCGGAGTGGTTACTATGTCTGTCGTTGAAAGATATGCGGGCCGGAGTCCACTTCCGCACTCCTCGCGGCCCCGAGGGGCATGGGTTGCACAGGGCCGCTGCAAGCCGTCAAGCATGTCCCGCGCAGGGTGTCGGCTTGCACTAACCGACTTTTGAGCTTAGTGGAGAGCGGCTAGATGATATCTCACTGCCGGGCCTGGGCGACGGAATCCGGATGAGTCACTAGGAGAAGGGCTACGCTTTGAAACCAACCCAACTCTGCATATCTGGATGGTTTGAAGGAAATTGGTTGGTGGCTCATTGAATGAAGCCTTGTCGCAAGTATCTGATGCTGAAGGTCGGGCATTTCAGTGATTCGCTGGAGATAAACCTCTTGGTTTGGCCCCAGCCCGGGCCACTTATTTCAGATCCACTGAGAGAGCAGGCAGGGACTCTGTAAGATGTTTCAGCTGACGAGTAAATAGGTCGCCGAGATATTCGTTGAAAGCATGTTTGTAATATTGTGAATAAAATTTACTGTAATTGTAGATAAAGATTGTTGGTCGCAGCGAGTTCCTAAGGACAGTTGAAAGAGGTATGCGAAGGATTGATTCACTGGGTTGGGTCGAACCTGAGATTGTCGTTCTCTGTTTGATGCGTGGGTAAGTGGTACTTAAGATTCAGATTGTGCTAAGTCCACAACGAAGATCGTGGCGGACATAGCTCAGTTGGGAGAGCGTCAGACTGAAGTTAACTTCGATCACTTAATCTGAAGGTCGTGTGTTCAATCCACACTGGCCGCATCTTCATTTGTCTTTTGCCTTTTTTTTCTTGCCTACGAAATTCTCAGATGATTGATCAATTTCAATGTCGTACGACGAAGCCAGTGTATTCGATTGATAAGAGTTATTATGTATTCTTTGTCGCTCCCTTCGGTCCGCGCGCCAAGTATTTCAATTATTTGGTTTCATTCGGATGGTTGCCAACCTATCCCGACTTTCTTCCCCTTCCACATTGCGCGGAGCCTGTTTTCTCCAGCAACATGCTAGTTGCAAGTTACTCCAATGCAACGTCGGGTCACTGCATTGTTGTAGCCCTTCATAGGTCACATCTCTGTTCTCTCTGTTGCATTCGGCCCGTAGGGATCGAAACCGGGCATCGCACAGGGGAATGGATGGGTGGATGATTCAGGGCGCTGCGCAACCTTAAAAGTACAGCAGCCGTTGATCGGCATTGGAGAGAGAACAATGGAGGTAGTTCTCCGGGTCAGGTTGGCCAAACCCAAGACAATGCCTGTCTGTCGAATTACATACACATAAGCCAAATGCCGAACAACGGAAGAGGAAGAGGAGTACATGGCAGCCGGCCACAACATCTTCGGGATGATGCTGTCATCGTTCATCAGGTTGCTCCGGATAGGTTCATCCTTTCTCCTCTTCCCCCTTCGAAAGGGCTGGCTGGGCCCAATCTCCGCCATTGCCGGAATTAATCAACCGGCATGCCGACGCGGGGCTGCAACCGGGCCGGCACTCACCAATGTGCTGTGATTCCATCACGTCATCTTAACTGCATCCCGAGGCTCACGACATTCGGCCAAGCAGCATTATCACGCGCACCCTCTGTACAGCCGCCCATTCACAATTGGACGACGGCCGACGATTGTCCGATGTCCCCGAGGGCGGAAAACCATTCGCGGGAACCCACAAACATGCGCACATGCTTGGCCTCTCCGCACTGCGACCTCTCCCTTCCCCTCATGGTACCGGTACCTCTCCGCTAAAACCCCGGCTCCCAAGAGATCGAATGTAACCCTCAATGTCACGCGAGAACCACGCGCGGTCTGGGGAAATGATCTTGCTCCCTCTTTCGAGCCGGAGGTTACACACCGCTTACACCAGAGACCCGAGGGGCTCCCACAGTAGGTATGCGTGAACCAGGGGTGAGCTCTTAAGCAGCCGAGTATTAATCGCTCATCGCGTGAAAAGGGGGGTTGTCAATACCAAGCCGCCGGATACTACCACCGAGCAGCCTGATCATGAGATTACTTGCCTTAGCCGTTGCCCTTGATGGAGGAGGCCAAGAAAGGTACTCCGGTTCGCAATATACTGCTACCCAATCAATGGTTGTCGAAACCAGACGTGCCCTTGCCGCTGGGCATGATATCATAACACAGCCAGGCCTCAGTCGGTTCCCAATTGAAGCTGCCGGACGGACAGTCTCCCTCCTCCTCGGCATCTTGGCTCGAACCCCGATGGGGTTCTGACAGGACGAATGGGACAAATCGTCCTTGATCAAGCGGGGAGGGCAGAGAAAGCCGAGGAGCTCTCAAAGCCGAGGTCGTGAGCTTCAGACCTACTTATGGAAGTATAAATAGGAGGATGCAGGAGCCACATCCTGGGGAGGTAGTAGAGCTTCTCGTCCCTTCCAGCGTCACCCTTCACGGCAACCACCGACCCTACAATGCATCTCTCCAAGATCGCATTCTTCGCCGCGGCGACGACCCTTGCCGCCGCGCAGAACTCGACGAGCCCGCGCCGCTCCCCGGAATGGGACGCAGCCTACGCCAAGGCCAACGCGGCGCTGTCCCGCGTCTCTCTTGACGAGAAGATTGGCATCGTCTCGGGCATCGGCTGGAACAATGGCCCTTGCGTCGGCAACACGTCCCCGGCCTCGTCCATCAGCTACCCCTCCCTCTGTCTCCAGGACGGCCCCCTCGGCGTCCGCTACGCCCGCAGCGTCACGGCCTTCGTCCCTGGCATCCAGGCCGCGGCCACGTGGGACGTCGACTTGATCCGCGAGCGCGGCTTGTTGAAGGCCACAGAAGCTAAGGGCGTCGGCGTGCACGTCATGCTCGGCCCTGCATGCGGAGCTCTAGGCAAGATCCCGAACGCCGGTAGGAACTGGGAGGGTTTCGGCCCCGATCCATACCTAATGGGCGTGGCTACTAAAGAGACGATCGAGGGCATGCAGTCCGCGGGCGTCCAGGCGACGGCGAAGCACTACATCGTTAACGAGCAGGAGCTCAACCGCGAAACCATATCAAGCAACGTCGGCGACCGTGCCATGCACGAGCTGTACCTCTGGCCGTTTGCAGAGGCGGTGAAGGCCAACGTGGCGTCAGCCATGTGCTCGTATAACAAAGTGAACGGCACGTGGGCGTGCGAGAACGACGTGGTGATGAACAAGCTGCTCAAGCAGGAGCTCGGGTTCCCGGGATACATCATGACGGACTGGTACGCCACGACGGGCACGGTCAGCGGCGCCAACTCGGGCCTCGACATGATGATGCCCGGCTCCGACTTCAACAACAACCCGTCGTCGGTGTGGTGGGGCCCGCAGCTCAAGGCGGCGGTGCAGAACGGCCAAGTCTCGCAGGCGACGCTCGACGACAAGGTCCGCAGGATCCTCGCGGCGTGGTACCTCCTCGGCCAGGACCAGGGCTCGTACCCGCCAGTCAACCTCGGCGCCAACGTGCAGGGCAACCACAAGGAGAACGTGCGCGCGACGGCGCGGGACGGCATCGTGCTCCTCAAGAACGCCAACGCCATCCTGCCCTTGAAGAAGCCGAGCAAGATCGCCGTCATCGGCTCCTCGTCCGTCAACAACCCGGCCGGCATCAACGCCTGCGTCGACCGCGGATGCAACACGGGCACCCTCGGGATGGGGTGGGGGTCGGGAACGGTCGACTATCCCTACCTCGTGGCGCCGCTGGACGCGATGCGGGCGCGTGCGGCGCAAGACGGCACGCAGGTGTCGGCGAGCAGCAACGACAACGCGCAGCAGGGCGCGGCGGCGGCGGCGGGCGCGGATGCGGCCTTCGTCTTCATCACGGCCGACTCGGGTGAGGGGTACATCAGCGTCGAGGGCAACCCCGGCGACCGCAACAACCTGGACCCGTGGCACAACGGCAACGAGCTCGTGCGCGCCGTGGCCGCGGCCAACCAGAACGTCGTCGTCGTCGTCCACAGCACGGGGCCCATCATCCTCGAGACCATCCTCGCGCAGCCGGGCGTCAAGGCCGTCGTCTGGGCCGGGCTGGGGTCGCAGGAGACGGGCAACGCGCTCGTTGACGTGCTCTGGGGCGCGACGAACCCGAACGGGAAGCTGCCGTACACCATCGGCAAGACCGCCGCCGACTACGGCACCTCCATCTCCCGGAGCGGCCAGGACAACTTTGCCGAAGGCATCTACATTGACTACCGCCACTTTGACCAGGCCGGCATCGAGCCTCGGTACGAGTTCGGTTTTGGATTGTGTAAGTGAACACCCCCCCCCCCCCCCCCCCCCCCCCCCCCGCCCATCTCCCCTCGCGTACGATGATTATTCGTGCTGACGAGCGCTCAGCATATACCAACTACACCTACTCTGGCATCAGCGTCACCTCGACCGCCAAGTCTGGCCCCGCAGTCGGGCAGGTCGTCCCAGGCGGCCGCGCGGACCTCTTCGATGTGGTGGCTACCGTGACAGCGACCGTCAAGAACACGGGCGCTGTGGCCGGCGCCGAGGTGGCGCAGCTGTATATCACGCTCCCGTCGGGTGGGCCAGCGACGCCGCCGAAGCAGCTCCGCGGCTTTGAAAAGCTCCGACTCGGCGCCGGTCAGTCTGCCACGGCGACGTTCAACCTGAGGCGCAAGGACCTGAGTTACTGGGATGTCCCGAGCCAGAACTGGATCTTGCCGAAGGGGTCCTTTAGGGTGCGCGTCGGAGCCTCAAGCAGGAACCTCCCGCTGGAGGGGAGCTTGGTTGTGTCGTAGTGGCTTGCCTGACTTAGAGGCCATCGGATGACTAGGGGGGGGGGAAGATAAGTATGTAGAATTCTATGAAAATGACAGATATGTAGCATGAGACCCGGACAGTTCTTCACTCGAGGCGTTGCACCACCACGTGAGCCAGCTATTCAGTTTGTCCCTTACGCTAATGCTGAATGTCGCGCATTCGCCAGCCGTGAGCACGGACCCGAGGACGAATTCGGCATGTCTTCATCCTGCCGGGCTCGGAGCAGCTATATCGCGTTCGGACATGTGAGCGACTCTCCGAATGCCGGGTGGCGGAGCAAATGCCCGTAATGCGATGATCCCTGTTCACGACACGGAGAGCCGGATCAAGGCTTGCGTCCGGGAAACCTAGAACATGTTTCCGTTCGTTCTAGTAGGAGCAGTGCCTCACTACACTTGCGGAGATGGAGACTGAACCAGGTTGATGCCTGTTCCTAGGTCGGGCGACAATAGAGGAAACTTGGGGCGAGAAAGGGGGCCGTGTCTTTTGCCATCTTGGCCTGGGAAACTGAATTGCTGGGCCCGTGGGGGAGCACCTTGGGGGCATTGCGTTCCAAAACATGGCATGATCCGAGGTGCGAAACAACGGTGGGGAAGTGAGTTGTGTGAAGGCTCTGGGACGTCCAAGGAGGTTGCTGCAATGAAGATGAAGATTGCTAAACAAACCCTTTTTCAATCTCAGGCGAGTCTATCAATAGCTGAATGGGAGCAATGAACGGCAGTTACGATAAGACGCAGGCAGGACGGGACTGGGCAAAGCATTAAGAAGAAGAAATAGAAGGAGTGGAAGCATTTCTTGCTGTAAAGCCCCGCCGGTGGTGATAGACCGTTGTTGGGTTGGCACAAGTGAAGGATTGGATTCGACACACACACACACACACAAAGCCTTTGTGGCTCGCACTGGGACACTACCGAGTCGTATCGATGCCGAAGAACCGAATCACTCGACAAAGATGGACATCACGTGGACAGGTGCGGAGGGTTAGAGGGGCTTAGCGCACCGCCTCCTCGCTGAACCCTTTTTCCTTCCAAGCCTCAACTCCGGAGCTGTGTAATATAGGTATGTACGTACGGTATTATACCTATCACTGGTTAAGCTTGCGTGGAAGTCGTGGACCGCTTTCTCCTTCTCTCATCCCGGTCGGTAACAACCTCGCATCAAAGGAGGTAACATCAGACGTCCCCCTTCGTCCACACAAGAAACAACCCTTTTTTTATTCTCTTTTTTAATAAAAAAAAAAAGGGACCCCGTGACGGGAAGGCCCCGGGCCGCCTTGGTGTCATGACCGCCTGTCTCGGTACTAGTCCCCGTCGAGGCACGAACAGGTCGGTTCCCCCCTTCCCCACCCCTCGTGTCCCGCGGAAAAAGCCATGGGAACAGGCAGAGTGACTCTTTGCCCAGACAAAGACACCTCAGCATGTGCGTCTGTTATGTCGCCATGGTGTTGGGCGTACGTGTAGGCACGAACTCTTTTTGTCTCTTTCCTCCCAGGTGGTTAATAAAAAAAAGAAGGATGCATACCGCCAAGTCAGCCGAGTGGTGAGGGGTGGAACCCCATAATGATCAGAATATAGTTACTTGGATCCTACCCGTCCCGCTGTCCATAGTATGTGGAGGTGGGGTTGTTCTGATGGTATACCACGAGAAGAGAATATGGGTGGAGGACGAGTGTGAAAGGATGGACGCGGGACGGCGAGGATGAGGGGGTACGTGTCCATGGGCCACCTTACGCAATAAGCCTCCCCCATCCACACACCCAAATGACTTCGCCCCCAGCGTGCGGCGCCGGGATCCCATTATGCCTCAGAAGAAGCTTTTGGGTTCTTCCCAGTTCAGTCATGCATTGTCTTGCGTGTGCTGCTTTGCTTCATCAGCTTGATCGGCTCGGGCTGTCTACAATCCTGGGACGACGGGGTGTCCTTTTTCTTTTTACTTAAAGGTCCTGTGCCCGTTCGTCATTGATTGGGCTTTCTTTCCGTTTCCCTTTCTCCATCGTAAAAGCAGCACCGCCACCTGGACTCAAGGAAACGAAACAATCTCCGTCACACAGACACAGACACATACATTGATAAAGGAGTCCCAAACACCTCCGACCACCAAAAAAAAAAAAAAAAAAAAAAAGAGAGATAAGAGAAAGAAAAAAGAGAAAAAAACCCAAGCAACAACAAAGAAGAAAAAAAGTCTCCAAATGTCAGCACAAGATTACTACGGCGGCTCCCGCCCAAACACGCACACCCCCGGCGGCTCCTCCCACGGCAGCCGACACCTCTCGCCCCCCCACGACCAAGCCAGCCACCGCTCCCGCTCCGTT
Organism: Colletotrichum sublineola; assembly: GCA_020631755.1. Lineage (NCBI taxonomy): Eukaryota > Fungi > Ascomycota > Sordariomycetes > Glomerellales > Glomerellaceae > Colletotrichum > Colletotrichum sublineola. The sequence continues at coordinate 3,558,578 of JAHSQG010000009.1, forward strand.
AGCTCCGAACGGCCCCGCTCTGGCCACCACTCCCACTCCCACTCCCACTCCCCCCACCACCGCTCTCACTCCAGCGGCCCACGCCCCGCCGGCGCCGACGCTCAGTTCGGCGAGGACGGCGATCGTGGTCTCGTCTCCACCATCGGCGGCGGCGCCGCCGGAGGCTACGCCGGTAAGAAGCTCCTCGGCGGTAAGCTCGGAGCCGTCGCAGGTGCCCTCGGAGGCGCCGTCATCGCCAACAAGCTCGAACACAGGCTCAGCAACAGCCACCACGGTCACCACCACAGCCACGGCCACCACGCCCCGCCCCCGCCGCCCCCGCCGCCTCACCACCACCACCATCACCACGGACACCACCACTATGGCCCTCCCCGTCCCCCCGCCCCGCACTTTGGGCCTCCGCACCACGGGGGCAGCCATTTTGCTTCCGGCGGGCTCGGCGGTCTGGTCGGCTCCTTGATGGGCGGTAGTAAACACGGCGGCGGCCATTTCGGGAGCCACTATGGCGGCAGCCACCACGGGCATCATGGCCACCACGGCTGGTGAGGCCTTTTATTGGAAAATGAATTTTTTGCTCGTTTGTTTATTTATTTTAATTTTGGGGTTTTCAATTACGACCGACTGGCGTCACGGGACGGACGGAATCCACGTTCGTGGTGGTAATGAGTTCGCCGTTCCACTCTGTACATAATACCTGTCTCGGCTTTCGGTCAAGCCCACTGTTGTTGGATTGGAGAGTTGAATGGACTTGATTGGGTCGCATACAGGTAGCGACGTTACTACGGATCTATAAAAAAAAATATATGAGCGCCGTAAGACGCGCGAAAATCACACCCTCATTTTTGAAATTGCCGTATTCAAACCGAATCGGCAGTGACGTGCCATGCAATCTTTTTGATATATGATGCTACTACTGTAGCGTCAGCCATGCAATGCAATTGAATCATTCCTTGGTGGAAACCCCAATATACAACACCGGTGGAGGCTCATGGCCCTTCCCCTATGCTCCTAAACAAACCCGCCGCTGTGTGAGGACGGGCTAAAGTAAAAAAAGTAAAAACCAAAAAAGATGCCTTTGTAAGATTAGTAACCCCGCCCCTTTGGATGAACTTCGCCAAGTGTGCAGTTATATACGCGTCCCAAAGAGAAAAAAAGAAAAACAAAAGTCGTCATCATCATTGCGTTCGTCTGATGGCCAAAGGGGGCCTCGTAAGACAGGACGCGGCTCCACGCAATCCGAATAGAAAGGGCGCTAAAACCCTCGAATAGTCATCCCGTCCCGCCCAGCCATTAGACGCCAACGGCTCCCTCTGGCCGATTCCTCGGCGGGATCTGAATTTCATCATCGTCGTCGGAGCTGTCCTCGGCTTGAGCAGCCTGATCAATCATCCGCTCAATATCAGCGTCCGCCAAGCGTGGCCGTGGCCGCGAGGTGCTGCCGAGAGCCGCCGGGAGAGAGAGTTGCGGACGCAGGGTACTGGGGCCGGAGCCGGCTGAAAAGCTGGCGCTGCCGTTGATACGCCTCCTTGTCGGACCGCGCGACTGGGGTGAGTCCATATCAATGTCCATGTCGCTCACTGCCGTCATACCTCCGGGGCTCTTCTCAAAGCCCACGCGTTTCTGGGGGATGGGCCGCTGCGACGGCAGGCTTTTTCGGGGTTGAGAACTGGGCAAGGTGTGGCGGCTCGGCATATTGGATGCTGCCATGGAAGACAAGTACGTGTTCTTCATGTTGGCCGAGTTTCCAGGGCTGCTCATGAAGAGGAGAGATTCGATGGCGTCCTGCTCCCTAACGTTTTGGTGAGGTGAGAAGAGGACGGGGTCGAGGAGCGGGGTCCGGCCTAACCTCTGATTCGGCGTTGCGTTATTGTTCTGCTGCCTGGGCGTGTGCGGCGACGCGCTGTGGGAGTGGGAGAGGAGGGTCGGTGTATACCGGGGATTTGAATTGCGACGAGGGTTGTGCATCGGCCTCGAGGGCTGGATGGGAGCTGGCGGTGCGAGGGCGGGAGCGTTCTGATGGGAGGCGGGTGGGGATGTTGAGCTGTAGGCGGATCTTTGTCCCTCTTTCCAGAAGGACTCGTAGGTTGCGGGACTTGGATTGGTGCTCGCCGTGGTAGCAGCGCTAGTGGGAGCATAGCGAGCCATGTTTGCGCGGGGGCTTGCCGACGGCTCGTTGCGGCCGTGCAAGGTGGAGTGGCTCGAGGTGGGAGAGGCGGCCTGGGAGGCCATGGACTCGACCTCGTCTATTGAGTGGGACTGCCATCCGTGGTTCACCTTGAGCATTGCATACGACAGACGCGTCTTGAGGTCGCTCGACCACTGTGGTTGTCAGTGACTTTGCACAGCCGGTTAGGGCGGGAATTGTGGCTTACATCACCAACACTGCTGGCTGTTGTGGAGGCCATGCTCACGGTACTCGTATTCCTCGAATGGCCCATACGGCCGGGGGAAGTGTTCTCCTTGAGGGCACCGTCGGCCATGCGCTTACGCGCCGTCGCTATGACATTGTCCTCGGCTAACTTGTCCTGAGCCGCAGCGATGTGCGACAGCTGGAGTAATTGCGACTCTTGACTGGAGGTGTGGCCGTTGGAGTTTCCTCCCGGCATGTCACTATGGCTGGCGGGGGGCGTGAAGACGCTGGCAGACTCGGTGGATAGACTCGAATCCTGCGAAGGAATGGATGGGACGGGTCTCTGGACAACGGAGGAGCGATCCTGGGACGAGGTGGAAGGAGCAATTGGTGTATTTGTCGTCGGTCGGGCGTCTATTGTGCGGGAGGAATTATCTTGTTGTTGCTGTTGCTGCTGCTGCTGCATGACGGGTTGGGAGGGTTGTTGGTAAATGCTGTGGGCGTGATTATGGTTTTGGTCCCGGACATGGGGTTGGTGGTGGTGGTGGTGATTCGGAGTCGCGTCGTCCGAGGCTGGTGCGGCGTGGGCGGTGGGAAGCGCGTCGGTGGGAATGGTGGGCTGGGGGCGGGACGGGTCGGGCAAGACATGGCTCCCAGGCTTATCGGACAGCAGCGTCGCATGTTCCAAGGTCGCAGGCGAGTGCATCTTGAAGGGTTGGCGATCGGGATCGCGCATATGGCCCAGCCGAGGTGGGATCGAGGCAGAGTCCATGGCGGACGGAGTTGGACATGCGGCGGATTGACGTGTGGTGGGCAATAAACAAGAGGGAGACGTCAGGCGGGTCTAGCCGAGCGACGTGTGCGTGCGTGTGTCTTTTGGGGGAGGAGGGGACGCGGATAAGGGTGACGGGCAGCAACCAAGGCAAGAAAGCCAGGGCAGTGATTGTGTGCGTGCGGTGGTGTGTGAGTGAGTGAGTGAATGAACGAGGAAGTATGTATGCGAGAGAGAAAGAGAGAGGGGACGGGACGGTTCGGTTCGGTCGTCGAGGGTGGAGGCGTGACCGAGGTGAATGTAATGTTGAGCGAGGGTTGCGACGCAGAGAAGACGGAGTCGGGCGTGCGATGTGGTGGTAGCGGTGGTGTCGGTCGGTGTCGTGGAAGTAAGCCCAGTAGCGAGCGAGCGTGGTGTGGGTGGTCACACAGGTACTGGCCGCTAAAGTCCAGCTACCTTAGGTAGGTATAGGTAGGTAAGTAAGTACTGGGGATGAATTATCGCGCGGAGTCAGTCAGTCAGTTGCCCGTGTCAGCAGCGGGGAAAAGTGCCTACGCATCATCCGGACCTAGCATAGCATGTAGGTATGAAGACGAGTACTGCCTGCTCTCTGGAGTAGCAGGGGCGTTATGTTTTACACGGTTTGACTCGCGTCTCCTCCCTTTCTTTTTTCTTTCTTTTTCCGGTTTTCGTCTTCTAGCGTATTGTGTTTCTGCCCGTCTCGCTCGCCAAGTAAACACGCACCATTCCACGTCCCTAATACGATCGATGCGCTGATGTCTCGGCTGGCCTGTCTCGCAGCGGCTTCTCCACTGTCACAATAGCGACTGACCCCTGTAACTCGCCGACGACCCCTAAAACCTCGCAACTTGCTCTACAACGTTCTAGCCTTGACCAAGAACACTGCCTCCCAGACTGGGGAATTCACCATTTTTGTGCAACTGAAAAAAAAAAAAAAAAAAAAAAAAAAAGACATAAAGAAAAACAACAACACAGCAGTCAATAATTGGGCCGCCGTAAATAGAGGTGATAAGAAGGCTCGGAAACAGGAAAGGCAAAAAAAAAGGGCTCGCATGTTGGAGGAGGAGGTCATCGCCACCTATTCCGCTCCTTAGGTACCCAAGAAAGAAAATATTGTAACAAAAAAAAATGACAGCACTCGACACGCCAGGCCTTCCGCTCGGCCTGACTCAGCAGGTCAAAGACACGAAGTCACATGACCGTGTACCCAGGTACTAAAGCACCAAAGTACCCATGTACCCACGTGTTCTCTGTCTCCCCCTCCACTTCACTCCTCCTCCTTAGGGGTCGGCATTTAGCGCTATTTTCGAAAAAAGCAGTGCTTTGCTGGTTGGCCGAAAAAAGCAGAAAATATCCAGCAAGCAGGACTATTAGATTTTCTAGACCCACTTTTTGGCCTAATTAGGTAAGGCTTCCTCTAACCTACTGTTTTTTTTGCCGTGGGCAGCAGCAACCACCTAACTTAACCCTTTTAACAACCACTTTTTCAGCCTATTAACAACCACTTTTTCAGCCCATCAACAGCCACTTTTTCAGCCCATTAACAACCTCTTTTTTACCCTTCTATTGCTATAGGATCACGTGGCCTGAAAGGGGCTATTCTTAACCGTCACTTCAAGCCATATACCAACTTACAGCAACCAGACGTGAAGCACCTAAAAGTCTAGTACTGCTATTACCTATAGTACGGCATTAAAGATACTACCTGCCTATACCGCTACCTCAACTGCAACTATGTTAATTATTAGTAAAAACAAGCCAACCTAGTACTACTGCTATCTACTATGATTAAGGTCTATAATGTCGGTTTTAAGACCTAGGCAGACAAGGCCAAATATAAGGCTGCCATATTAGTCTTTGCTAGTAGCCTCCCACTTAACTACTTTAATAACCTATACTAACAAGCCTTTATTACCTTCCTCTACCCTAACTAGTAGCTACTATCAGCTACTACTCTTTACTGCTAGTTGTTACTACTTATATATAACAATACTCTTAACTAAGTAAGGGCTGTCTTAGCTAAGTAAGAGTATCTTAACATTACTTTTAATAGGTTAGATATAGTAGCTAGTAACTAGGTTATTAACCTTATAGTAACTATACCTAATAGTATTACGTTTTACTAGAAGACATAGGCAATAGCTAATAGGAGCCATAATACCTAACAAACAGTCTGAGAGATCCTTCTTATCCTTAAGGATACTATAAGTATTAATAGCGTCCCTTACCTCTATTAAATTAATTACCTTACTACCAATACATACCCTATAATAAGGGCTTGCTATATATTATTGCATACCTAACTAGGACTTAAGTCTTCCTTTATAGTACTCTATAACTCTTATGGCCTTAACCTCCTTATTAGCGATATCATCAAACTCCTATAGTGGTCTACTATTATCTAACAGGCTAGTAAGATTATTACCCTTTTCTGTAACTTAAAGTTACAGTTAGCTTGCCTATAGCTAGAGCAAATTAAGTAGTATAGCAGCCTATATGCCCTCTTAACCTCTTGCCTTACATAATAGTCTAGTTAGTATAACTACCTCTAGTTAGTACTTCATTCTAAGGCTGCCTTACTGGCTTTTATCTGCCTTCCTGATATTACTACTGTTTAATACTTACTAACAAAAGATAATAACAAGAATACCCTACAATCCCTTATTAAATCTATCAATAATGATTGGTTTTAGATAGACTGTGATACCCTCTATTAGATACTTAAACCTATTGCTAAAGCTATTTGTACTTCTGAAGCAGACTATTCCTATGTTAGTTATATAGTTGGCTGGTAGGAGGGTATTAAGGCTGGCTGGTAAGTAAAAGTAATAGCTAGCTAATACCTATATGTTAACTAGCTAGAGCTTATGGGCGTCTTTTAGATACAGATGGATTGCTAACTCTATCCTATTAATACTATTACTTAGGTACTAATGCCCTTATTCTCCTACCAACCTCTTTAGCCAGCCTAATTCTTACTTATTTAAGAGTTCTTTAAGAAGCATACTTACACACCTAAGTAAGCCTACTAACTGCTCCTTAAGTTCCTTAACTTTCGCCACAAACAGGGTATATATAACCCATCTGGCCTAATATAGGCCCCTGACCTCTATATAACAACTGTATAGGATATCGCATAGTTACTTAGTAGTAATTAACTAGCCCTTTTTGCTAGGCGAATACTAGGCTATATTATAACCTCTATACTGTCTGAAAGGTCCTTTTTAGCCTCTAACTATATCTATAATAGTGCCTGCAACCGCCTTAAGCCATACATAGCTGATCAGCTGACTTTCATATATATGAATCTATAGGCCCTTGACCGTCTACCGGTAGCTATACAAGGCGATTCACAGCGGCCGGTTATGTAGGAGGATTTATCTAAGGAGGATTTGTTAGTACTAGAAAGGGCGATTTTTGACGTGGGTGTGGGTAGCCAAGAAGAAGTAGATAATATCCCTACTGCCAGCGACTAATAAATTGACTTTTTGCTGGCCCACACCACCTTAAGTGAAAGCCCAGCGTCTGGGCTGAAAAAAGTAGTGCTTTGCTTGCTTATTTTCCAAAAAATCACCAGCAAGCAAATCAAGCGCCGACCCCTACTCCTCCTTACCCTTTTTTGGTGCTTGCTTGGCCACCACTCGTTGGCTACCTACCCTCACATCATGGTCCGGTCCCTCAACGTCGCTCAAGCTTACCATGCAACGGGCGGTGCTCATGTTTGCTTTTTTGTCGCTGCTGGAATTGCTCTTCCTGGTCATGTCTTGATTCGTGATTGGGCCGCCCGCTTCTGACACCCCCCCCCCCCCCCGCTACGATTCGAGTGCCCTGCATCGTCGGGGATCATGTTGCTGCCCAAGTCAACCCGTGAACCGAGCACAAGATGCCAGTGAGCCAACCCGCCCTTCTGCTTCGTACACATCTGAAGCCTCATGCGCCCCGCTATTGGGAATCCGTGTCTCATTCAAGTCATGGCCTATCCTCTGAATCCCGCCCGTTATCGTCATGTTCCCGGCCACGTCGTTCATGCAGCCAACGAACCGTATGCGCCTCTAGAATGCATCTCCTATCTCACAATGCCCTACCCTCTAGGTATCCCATAGACCATTGTTGCCATGCCGCGCCGCAAGCTTGCTGAAAGTGCCTCGTCCATTAGAGCAGTCCTACCCAACCACCATGGCTCGCTCGCCTCCGAGATATCGTCTCCGCGCTGATCCCTGTTCCTAGTGAGGCACCGCGACTCAACCGCACTCTGGCTCATCCGCCGTCGTCGAATGCCCGCGCGCCCCGCCGTCCAGGATTACCGCCTCGTTGTCCTCGAAGTCGTCCTGTACTCTTCTCCATTGCGTCTTCCTGTCCTTGCGGCCCTTAAGCAGCGCTCCCTTCCCTTTGGCATCCCACACTGGCTTAATCAACCCTCCCAGTAACGGGTTGCGGCTGAACGCGCCACCGCCGCCGCCGCCACTCAGCTGTTGACTGCTGACGTAGTCGTTCTCTTTGGAGTCCTCGTGGACCATGACATCCTCTTCGTCCGGCGTCGTCGGCCGCTCTACAGCTGCCATCTTCCTGACCACCTTGCCGCCCACCACGTCGATGCTGACTACCTGTCGTCGCTTCTCATACTCTGGCCGCGCGTTCCACTCCATCTCACGAAGAATCTTTTGCTGCCGCTTAAGCTCCCTAGCCCTGTCCTCAGGTGTCGACCAGATGTTGCCCCCGCTGCCGGCCATAGCTCCACTGACGTCGAAGTCAGCCGCCTCGTCCCGCACCGTCGTCCGTTTCGCGTTCTGAGACTGGAAGTTCAACAGCTTGTCGCGGTGCGCCCGTGCCTTGGCTTCGGCCTCGGATATCTTGTTCTGGCTGAACGGCGCCGGCTTCTTGCTGACCTCGGCACGCTTGTGAGCCTCCCGATCTGCGGCCATGCGCTCTAGTCCCCTCTCGGCCTTGAGCTCCCTGATCATGCCCTGCACGTCTTCCGACGACAGGAGAGGTGTGCCACAAAAGGTGCATGGCCCGAGGCCCTCTTTGACGCAGATGACCTTGCCGCAGGACAGACAGTTCGGCGCCGCCGTCTGGAGCGGGTGCCGTGTGGCCACGCAGTTGCATCTCCTCGCCTTGGGATCGTCGCCCATGGTGGGGTTTGTCGTCAACTCCAACGACCGGATCGCCGCGTCCAGATCGTTCAGGGCCGTCGATGCGCCTGCCATGGGAGTGCCCCCGGCGATCGAGACCTTTGTGGGTTTGGCCGTTGGCTTCGGCGTCGACGATCGCGAAACGGGGTTGGACTTGGGCTTGACCTTGTCGGATATTAGGTAGCCTGCCGCCGTTCTCTGTTGCTGCGGAGGAGGCGTTGCGCTCTTCAACGACTGTTTGAAGTTGGAGGATGCGCTCCCGCTGCTTTCCGCAGGCTGACTAGGCTTCTTTCCTCCATAATATTCCTCCTGCTGATCCTTCTTGCTGTAGCTCACCCCCGGAGGAGGTGCGGCGTCAACTTGCCTTGCGGCTGGGGTGTGTAGGTTGGATTGCTTCTTCTTTTTCGGGCCGCGCGATGCCTTGGGAGCCGGCGCCGGGGTGTTGGTGCTGGTCGACGTAGACACTGGTGTTGGTGCTATGGGTTTCGTGTCGTGTCTTCGCGAATTGAAGGAAGAAATGAACTCGACGGCTTGGGGTGAGTCGCCTAGGAGATTATTGAAATGCTCTGCAGCTTCCGTCTTGGAGAGGGTGGTCGCGTAGTCAAGCACCTGCTTCAGCTCTTCCTCCGGCAGAGGCAGCAGACGGGATAATTGCGCCAAAGACATATCTTGTGCTCTGCTCTGCCGTCGCTTCGTGCTGTGGTTCGTAGCGGCAGTCGGTTGGGAGTGACGAGAAGGAAAACGTAGCGGGCCGCGGCGGAATGAATGATGATGAAATGGAAGAGGAAAGTGGCGGCCCTCTTTTTGAGCTAATGTTCCCTAGGCAGGTACCCACCTAGGTAAGCTAGCGCCACAGCTCCCCGGCGACGGCGGGACTTCAAGTGGGGTCATCGCTGTCACCGCTGTGTCTACACCAGCGTTAAGCCCTGTCAAGCCCCGCCATCGCCCGAAAGAGTCACTCGGCGTGTGTCAGATGCTGTTGACCATATACCTTCATGGTCACCCGCGACAGGCCTAGGATAGATAATGGCAGTTAAATGGCGCTAATACACCATCACTTTTTTTGTATTAGGCTACAGCAGAGTTAGTTCTTGCAAGGAGACTATTCTAACTACCCAGGCCAGAAAAAGGTAGGTTGTAGGGCAGGAAAAGGGCCGCCAGTAGCATTTTCCTCGATGGTTGTCTCCAAGACTAAGTAAGAAGCGAAAGTAAACACAAGGAAATCTAATTGTTCTATATGTTTAATATATAGGCTGTAGTCGACATATAGTCGACCTTTATAACACAGGTAAGCTCCATGTTCGCTACAATCGGCGAGTGTGATTAAGGAACATTGAGGGCGTTCCTCTCTTAGAGCATCCCAGATCGATCCAAACTCTTCGTCTTCTTTGTAGTAGTCATTCTAGGATAGGCTCTGGAAGTCGGGCGGTAGTAGCAGTTCTCCGGTCGTAGAGGCTGAGAGATCGGTAGGGCCCGTAAGATCGGTTCAGGTTTAGGTTCTTTAGTCAGCATCTACTACGAATGCGTGATAAACTCCAAGTATGCCGGTTCCTCGACGAATCCAAGACATAATCGACCGCCTCCTACTTGGCTCAGCCGATTCGATTTCATTTGATCATACTGCCAGCAAAGACCTCGTCTCGCCAGTACCAAAGACCAGCCCAGGTAGCACCGGGCCCCACGAGAACCTGACCAAGGGCTACGCCCACAGCAGCTTTCAAAGCACTGAAGGTTTTGATATACCCGGCCCTCCTCATATCCCAAATGGCATAGAGGTTCTGAAGAACCCATACGCCGCATGCTAAGCTTGCCCCAGAAGACAAGGATGCCAGGGATCCCAGGAACGCCGAAGGAGACGTGACGGCATCCGTGAGGGCTCCAAGAAGAGTCTGGCTGGTGAGGAAGGGTGCGCCACTAGCAACATGGGCAACTGCCTGAACGGCAAAGGCACACAAGTACGTGGCCCGGAGATACGGCATGTCGTGGGTCTTGTACCGGTCCAACGACTCGTCAGTCTCCTCAGCGTCAGGTCGACGCTTAGACTTTCCACCCCTTGACAACTTGGATAAGGCCCAGACGAGTGTGGGGAAAAGTGCCGAGAGTTTCCATAGGGATCATTGTAGGTTGGTGGGAACGCCGTGATGTCTATCAAGCATGTATTTGGCCGAGGCCACAAGGCCACTCAAGGTAAATGCTCCAAGAATTGATTTGGCGATCGGGATCGGGACGGCCCGTTCTGGCGGGGTGTCGAAGGCCGAAAAAACGTGCAGAAGGGCGTAGGAGGGGATAACCCGGTTGATGCCCAGCCTGTGGAGGCCGATGGCCATCACGCTAGGCGTCGCGAGAATTGGGGACCCATTGCCGGCACGGTGGCCCTCGATCGTATACATCAAGATAGGTGCGACATGCTGCCAAAGATCGGACGCAGGGCAAGCGGGTGTTGTCACAGCCGCCAATATCGAGGAGGCCAACATGGCTCCAGCGTAAATCTGCCGAATGGTCTTGGACGTCTCCGGCTTCACTGGTACGGCTGGACGCTCGTCCTCGAAGGGAATCGCCCTAGGCCGGAACGGTACGGGCAGACGATTGATTTTAGAGCTTCCAACGAGCGGAGCAGAACTGTTCGGTAAGAATAAATTGGCGGCGGGAACGAGAGTCATCATCGTTGTCGCCAAGGCCGTCTTCAGACGATTCTCGGATGCCATGAGCGCCTGACGCTGGTGGGAGCTCTCGACAAGGGATTGAGCACGTTTGTTCCGCACCGACTGCACCCGTGCGAAGATACGTAAGAAATCTTCTTCTTGTAGGTTTTCCAGGCCGTGGTGGGTGTCGCGAGCTTGGATCAGGGCGTTGATAAGTTCAGCGGCTGACTCCATCGCCCCGTTACCGCCCTGGCCACCTATAGGGTTAGGCTTAGTTGAAGGTGTTAGTCACTTCGGTAATCGTAGTCCATCACATGCGGTGGTTTTCTAGCCCATGTCAACGCTTACCTTGTGTGCTGAGTCTCCTAGAAGGATGACCCTTCTATAGAACCAGGTCTTGTATACCATCTCGTGAAGTGGCGTCAAAGTCGAGTTGATTTTCTTTTTGTATATGTCGCGGAACTTGATCTCGTCATTGACATAGACGTCGGCGTACTCTTTCGCAAACGCCTCGTCGTCTTCCTTTGTATATTTGGGAATGCTGCGGCCGTGCTTTACCTCGGGGAGACGGACGAAAATGAACCAGTAGACCCGATTCTCAGGCCCTGACAAGACCAGAGCAGACTGGCCATCTCCAAAAATGGAGGACTGATCTCGTCGTTTCTAGCCATCGACATTCTGAGCAATGCCAAAGCTGCATTTGTAGTAGCAAGGAATTTCCTCTTCTTGGCCGGGCTTGAATGGACCGCACGGCAGCTCTTGTGCCATGCGATTCATTTCCTTCCTTACTGAACTGTGAATGCCGTCGGCTCCAACTACAATGCTTCCGTCAAACGTCTCTCCATCCACCGTTGTTACTCGAACGCCATCAGTATTGTGTTCGATGCGCCCAACTTTCTTTTCAAGAAGGACACGACTTTTGTCCTCCAGTTGGTCGTAGAGCATCTGCAACAGCCACTGGCGGTCAAAAAACAGGACTGGATACCCGTGCCTGCGGATACATTTAGCTTGACGATTAACGAGACTCGGAACAGGGGCAACTGAGAACCATACCGCTTCTCGACATGTTCATGTCAGTGACTAATACGGTCAATTACTTTTCCCGAGGTATCTCGGAGATTGGCGTAAAGTAACGACTCCTGCCTCATGGCCAAAATAGGCTCGAAGCAACCGATTTGGTCCAATATCCGTAGGCCATTGGGAAGGAGACCGACGCTGGCACCAACTGCTGGCGCAACCTCGCCATGTGATTCCAGAACAACAAAGTCAATGTCGAATTTCTGAAGCATGTTGGCCAACGTCAATCCTGCAACGCCCCCGCCCACGATGACGACTTTGAAAGGCTTGCGGGCACCCATCGTGAAGAAAGAAGCTGGTTAGTAGAAAACGGAGTAGAGTGTAAGTTGTGGCTTTGGTCGATGCTAGAGAGTGTGTTGGTCTACAAATAAAAAGATTCGGAGTCAAAATAGTAACGGATGCATTTACAAATAAGCCATGCACAATGATGTCTCTCGGCGTTCCAAGTGTCCTAACGTCCTATTGTCCGGGACGCCGGACGGCATTTACTGTTCGTCGTGGCGGACGGAATTCTTAATGTCCGTCACGCCAGTGAGCGGCTAGAACGGTAACGGGGGTCAGATCCAGGGGTAGTCGGCAAAACCCCCTCGATCAATAGTATTTGTGGACCTTGAGCAGGATCGCCAAACTCAAAATACCGTCCGCCCCCGGCATTCAGCGAGATGTAGTCCCTTGGCATGAGCAATCAGATTCAAAGTAAAGCGCCCATTCCAAGGAGCATACAAACATAGTAGTAGCTAGGTCCAGCATCTCCCAAGGCCCTTTGCCAGGCCCATCATCTTTGATCTCCCGAAACGCAGCCAGTCTCTACTTGATAGCCAAATGCCAGCCTCCAAAGACGAGAACAATGCATCTTCCAGGGCCGTTAGCGAGCGCAGCATATTCAAGCCTCCAAGGGAGTTGGAGCTCGGAATGGCGCGGACCAAAACATCGGGTGCGCGTGTGTTAAGCCCCCCGATATACCAGGATTCGCTAAATGCACGATGGCCCGGAATACGGTTATTGATACCGTGACCCACTTCGGAGTGACCAGATCAATTAATCCGCCGGCGTCGGCAAGTCCAATTTACTGCTATTAGTTTTTAGAGCGCAAACTATATAAGGGAACCACTCTTACACTAGGATTATTTCCAAACTCTTGAGAATGAGCCGTAAGAAAGACTTGGGACTTGTGTACACTATAGTGACACTGTGTTTTATGATCTGATCTATGCTTGCCTCTATCTGGATTTGAACCGGCTCCCTTCAGCGTCTTGACCAGTGTACCGGTATATCGTTCACAATACCGGGACCCAGGGCAAACGCTATGTTATCCACAAATACACGGGCAAGAATATCATCAGTACCTGTTTTCGCCGAGCCATACCAAGCTGTGATGGATTCGTAGGCAGTAGCAGCAGATCCGCCCATGGCGCTACAGTCACGCAGAACATAGGCTGGAAGAAAAGGAAGGAGACTATAGACATAGGAGGTAAAGGGATAAACCTACATAACAGTAGGGCATCACATAAGCTCAGGTACAGCTAATCAGGTTCCGCAGGGGCTCTGGAAATAGCCTATATAGTCTAGCTCAGAGCAGAAGCCGGGACAAAACGGTTGATCACTCTAGATATCAGAACAGCTTGATACGACCTAACAGGCTACAGTTGAGATAAACCTGACCCTGGAAGCATGGGCGGTGCAAACAGGCGCCTGGATGCCAAGGAAGCTTTGCTGACTAACCGAGCTGGGATGCTGCGGCCGCGGGGTTTAGGACGCCACTACACGGCTTTGATTCGCAAATGTACGGATACTGGTTCAGAAGATTCAATACTTTGGGTGTCTTCACTCACTCATTGTTAAGCGTCAAATGTGCTCTACCACTGAAATGCTAGTGTAGGTAGGTAGACCATATTATCTACTTCATACACCTATTCATGGCAAACGCACGCATTTTCCAATTCTCACTAGGACAGAATTTGTCGTAAGGGCCATGTGTAGTTTCATATACGACTCACGGATCTCCGTTCTACGTGGCGAAGCGGGAGGTGACAGTCGGAGGCAGACGGAGGTCAGCTACTAGGGGCGGACCGAGCAGACGGGGCCATGAGGTCATGAGTCGAGGCCGGCAGCGGAGGGCACGGATGCTCTCTTGAGAAGTTGCCGGTGGGCAAGCCGACCAGGCGCCATGCATCCTTGGGTGAGACAGACAGCGGCTTCTTCAGCATGTCGGACCAGTGATTGGAGCGGGTGGACCCAGCATTTGCCATGCTGCTGTGGATTGCGCCCGACCCGAGTACCTAGGAGGGTACGGCATCACACATGAAGCAGGCCCAGTGCCTAGCGACAGTGTAGCATGTTCTCCGACGGATACTGGGAGATCCCGGGAACGATGGCCTATGGTCGAAGCCCGCCCGCCTGCGGAGATCTCATCCGCCCATAGCGGGTTTGGGGAAAGTAGCATTCGTCGTCACGCCAGAAGCCGTTTTGATGCCCTTGGTCTCGGGTCAAGGGAAGATGCGCACTCAACGAAGCCATTGGTTGGCATTGGTGTTGGTGTTGGTGTTGGTGTATAGGCTGCATTGCCACAGCAAGAAGCACGTGCCGCGATCTCTCCATCCGGGTGTTGACTCTTCCTAGCCAAGGTCCAAGTTCGGCAACGAACAATCACGAGGGAAAGAAAAAGAAGGAAAGACAGAGACAAAAAAAAAAAAAAAAAAAAAAAAAGACAGCAAAAGATGCACCAGCATGGAAAAAGCGAACAGACTGTTTGCGGTACGTACCGTCTCCGGCGTTTCCCCGTGGTGCCCCGGTACCGAGTAGCGCTAGTCCTGGAACGGAGCTAGACTCTGATATCCTGGTGCGTGCTCGCATGCGTTCTCGTCTTTTCACCGACCGATCCCATCGATGAATCAAGGTTGTGTAGGCCGGTAGGTAGTGTACAGTGAGTGAGGGCGAATGCAGCCTTAGGATTCTACTCTTCTGATGGGGCGGGTGTCGTGTCGTGTCCCCAACGGGGAGTGAGAGTGAGAAAGTGTGAGTGTCGGGGCCAGCGAGGTTCCAGCGCTCCACAGCAAGCCCCCATCCCATCTTTTTTTTTGTTTTTATTTATTTTTATTTTGCTTTTATTTCTTATTTTTCATTCACTCGGTGTTGCTCGGTGCTTTTGCAAGTGTCCACAGACCACAAGGCCGCATGTTCCATTCCCGGCTCCAGCTTTATTTCGCGCGCCTCTAAAATTCTTAACCTCCATCCCATCCTCCTTCCCTTCCCCTTCTTTTCCACCAACCCACCAACCTTACAATCCACCTAACTGTGTTCCATCTACCGCATATACCCTCCGTCGCAAACATGTCTTTCGTCCAGCGCCGCATGTTCTCCGCCTCGGCGAGAAGCGTACGTCCCTATACCTTCCTCCCCTCCTCCCCTTAACGCTCGCTCTAGTTGGCGCGCGCGCACAACAAGCTCCGGTGCCAGCCTTCTTCGATTTCCTCTCCTGCAAGCTGTCAAAACATCCCCATACTTCAGAAGAAAAAAAAAAGAAAGAAAAAAGCCGACTTCGGCCAAGATGGGGATAGAGGGAAAGAAGAAACCGAGGGCTCGAGCTTGGTCATGATGCGACGTCAACAAAACAAAACACCAACACACTACACACAAAGGAACACAATTGCAGCTAACACGATGCATCCCGTAGCTCTCCAAGGTCACCGTCCTCGGTGCCGCCGGTGGCATTGGCCAGCCCCTCTCCCTGCTCATGAAGCTCAGCCCCAGAGTCACTGAGCTTGCCCTCTACGACATCCGCGGAGGCCCTGGTGCGTCCACAAATCCCATCTTGACCCTTGCTTGGCCCGTCCGTTCGGCAAACTGACTTACTCAGGCGTCGCCGCCGACATCTCCCACGTCAACACAAAGTCCACCGTTAAGGGCTACGACCCCACCGCCACCGGCCTCGCCAGCGCCCTCAAGGGCTCCGAGGTCGTCCTCATCCCCGCCGGCGTCCCCCGCAAGCCCGGCATGACCCGTGACGACCTTTTCAACACAAACGCCTCCATCGTCCGCGACCTCGCCAAGGCCTGCGCCGAGTCGTGCCCCGACGCCAACATCCTCGTCATCTCCAACCCCGTCAACTCCACCGTCCCCATCGTCTCCGAGGTCTTCAAGGCCCGCGGCGTCTACAATCCCAAGCGCCTCTTCGGCGTCACCACCCTCGACGTCGTCCGCGCCTCCCGCTTCGTCTCCGAGATCAAGGGCACCGACCCCAAGGACGAGAACATCACCGTCGTCGGCGGCCACTCGGGCGTCACCATTGTCCCCCTCTTCTCCCAGAGCAACCACCCCGACCTGAGCTCCAACGCCGAGCTCGTCAACCGCGTCCAGTTCGGCGGTGACGAGGTCGTCAAGGCCAAGGACGGCGCCGGCTCCGCCACCCTCTCCATGGCCTTCGCCGGCGCCCGCATGGCCGAGTCCCTCCTCCGCGCCTCCCAGGGCGAGAAGGGCATCGTCGAGCCCACCTTCGTCGACTCTCCCCTCTACAAGGACCAGGGCATCGACTTCTTCTCCTCCAAGGTCGAGCTCGGCCCCAACGGTGTCGAGAAGATCCTGCCCATCGGCAAGGTCGATGCCGTCGAGGAGAAGCTCCTCGAGGCCTGCTTCGCCGACCTCAAGAAGAACATCGCCAAGGGTGTCGCCTTCGTTGCCCAGAACCCCCCCAAATAAGTGCATCACCACTTCGCTCCCTTGAGCAGGTTCCACCAATCTGGGGACACCTTGTTGTAGTAGATGGACATGGTTGAGTAGGGTTGAAAAAAAAAAAAAGCAACTAAACCGAAACACAAATCTCTCCTGGCCCCATCCCCGGTACCAATCGCGTCTGGGTGTACGGCCGGGAGGGGAACGACAGGTAGACGCGGAGGCGCAAAAAGTCGTGCTTTCCTACTCGCGGCATCGACTTTGGGTCTGCCTCTGTACCATAGATTTCAAACACGCTTGACTTTAATATTGCCGTACCCTTGTGAGCCATTTTTGCACCTCTCGGTGATGTTTTGATATCAGACGACTTGATAGAACAGAATCATGGTTTTTGTTTTTAAGATTCATCATAATCTTGAAATATGGCCAGCAGATACATTTTCGAACTGAAGCATACGTCAAAACTTATCCTTCACCTGACCTTGACATGCATCCATGGCCAAGACGCTCAAGTCGGTTGATCGCACAAGAGAACCGCTGCAAGGTGTCACATTCCCTACACCCGTTTTAAAAGGGGGGGGGACGGGGGTGGTAGGGTACAAGCCAAAACCAGAAACGTTTCCCTCCACGCGAGTGTAATCTCAGTAATCTACCGGTTTTGGTATGTGCAGGGTTTCAAATGCTCAACTGCTATCATACATCGTATCTTCTCTCTCTCTCTTTGTCTCCTTACATCGTCTAGCATGCATGAAGTTTCTTTTGTGGAAAAAACCAGATGAGTCTATCGCCTGACATCTACTGCCTCCGGCCCTGTCTCCAAGCCTCGAGCTGCTGACGCCGCTCCTCTACCTTGCGCTCGAACTCGGCCACCTTTTCCAGGCGCTTTTTCTCCTCCTCCTCGTCCTTCTTCTTCTGCTCCGCCTCCTTGCGAATTCGCTCGCGCTCCAGCTGTTCGGGTCTCCGGGCGGCAATGTCGCGCGGGCGGTAGTCGGAGAAGAGGTGCTTGAGAACGACCTCAATCACCCAGCAGGCGGCATAGTCGAGGACCATGATGCCCGTCATCGTCGTCTTGAACTCATCGGTGAAGGGCACCAGCTTCATCTGCTCGTTGATCTCGGGGATGAACTCCATCGAGCAGGAGAAGGCCAGGGCAGAGACACCAACAATGCCGTAGAACATGCCCTTGTTCTCGCGGAGGCCCTCACGGAACGGCCGCCCCTGATAGTTGATGGCGAACGTGCTGATCTGCTGGATGAGCTGGAGTAGGTATACAGCGCTATTTAGTAGACTGGGGGCAAACTCGGCCTCAAGGTCAACGTCACCAGAGCGACTGTGTGATTGTTAGCATATCCTCAGGTTAGGTTTTGGGGAAAGGGTGGAGTATAACGTACGGCTCAAGTCTGTCGCAGAAGCGAGCAATGTAAATCAGGGTAACAACGTGAACGGCAAACTGTCCCAAAATCGAACCGATGATGTAGAAGTTAAAGATGTTGGGCTGAGGGCGCTCCTTGGACAGGCCCTCGACAACACGGGCGCGTGAGATGGACAGGAAGCAGACGCTCATCAGGATACCACTGATGGTGTACTGGCCGTCACCGAACTTGATACCCTCGAGGTACAGGACACTCAGGCTGTAGGCACTGATGAGACAGTTGAGTGCGAGAATCTTGTAGGTCTGAATCGTCGCAACAAGCGTGCAACGGCCCTGGCGGATGATGTTCGGTACGGCGATGACGTTACGCAGCTTGCTGGTGAAGGGGGCGGCAACGGAGGCATCACCAAGCTTTAGAGTGGGGGGCTCATCATCGCCCATCTCATTCTCCATCATGCTCGAAGTCATCTTGTCGGCGAAGCTAGCCGCATTTGCAGCAGCCTTGGCCTGACGAGCAGCCTTCGGGTCGTTGTTGTTCAAAAGCTGCTGGGCACCGGGGGAGGTGACGGTCTCGATGGCGCTGATGCCGTTGGCCTTGAGCCACTCGTCAGGGG
This sequence comes from Colletotrichum sublineola, assembly GCA_020631755.1. NCBI lineage: Eukaryota > Fungi > Ascomycota > Sordariomycetes > Glomerellales > Glomerellaceae > Colletotrichum > Colletotrichum sublineola. Next base: position 3,577,226 of record JAHSQG010000009.1, read on the forward strand.
TGACGTTCTTCTTCTGCGCCTCCCGCTCAACTGCCTTGTTGAAGTGGGGGTTGCTGGGACCAGGAGGGTACAGGTGGGCAATCATGACGGGGACGGGGGGTGCCGGCTGGTTGAATCGCTTCATCAGGTCGACCTGCTTCTGGTAGATCTCCTTCATCTTGGTGTTGCGGGAGTGTTCGGCAATGCGAGTGAGATCCTCCTGAGTGCCGTTGAGAAGAGCAATACCAATGTGAGCTTGCTTGAGAGCGCCGACGTCGTTGGTTCCGTCACCAGCCATCAGAGTGTAGTAACCCATGTCTCGGAGACCAACAAGGATATCCTCCTTCTGCTTAGGCGAGACACGGGCGTAGACCCAGGTGTGACGGAGAATCTGTTGCCAACCAACCTGGTCCTTGAACTTGGCAAGGGCATAGCCGGTAACACAGAGGTCGTTATTCTCAATAATCTTGGGATCTAGGGGCTTAGTGGCATCAACCGGGATGACTGTCTTCTCGTCGACGCTGCGCCAGACGAGCTTGTCGCCACCCTCGTTGTCTTCGGGGGCGTCTAGAATCAAGACATCACGGTCCACGATCTCGACATCCCTAGCGACGTACACAGCCGTGAGAGGGTTGTCTCCCGTAATCATAACAACACGGTGGCTGCTCTCGTTGAGCATCTGGACAGCCTGCTTGGCATCTTCCTTCAGGGGGCAGGACAGGACGAGGAATCCAGCAAAGGTGAGTCCAGACTCGACGTTCTCACGCTTCAGGTCGTTGATCTTGCTGCCCCCGAGCTCATTATCAACAGTAAGCTGCTTGTAGGCAAGGGCAAGAACGCGAGAGCCGCGGCGGGTGAAGTACTTGTAGGTCTCTTCGTAGTCTGTCGGAATAGAAGACAGCCTCTTCATGATCGTTTCGGGAGCGCCCTTGACACCGACAAAGGTACCGCGAATCCTGTTGCCTTGCTTGTCTGCGCCATTGACAGTTGCAACAGCACTCTGTCTCTTAAGGGCGGAGGAGAACTGGAAGCGGCGCTTGATTTGAACGGTTCCGCTGATGCCGGTAGTAGCAGCCGTGGTAGGCTTGCTGGCGAGGGTGTCATTTCTCCCAAGAGTCCAACCAAGAGATGTCAGAGTAGCCTTCTCCATAGGGTCACCAACGACGTCGCCCTCGTCAAGCTTGACAAGAGCGTGAGCGGTAGCAAGAACCAAAGTTGTGTCCAGACGGATCTCGTTGACCGGCGTCATCTGCGAGTGAGCGCCATCCGTCTCACGAGGAGTATCTGTACCGGCGGCTTGGCCTAGTCCTAAACCGGCAATGCCCTCCACAACCAAGTCCTCGCCGGTCAGGGTGCCGGTCTTGTCAAAGCAGGCGACATCGACACGACCAGCGAAGGGAATGCGGAATGGCTCGGTGCAAAAGATGGCATACTTGGCCAGAGCAGCCAAGCTAGTGTTGACGGCAAGACTGAGTTCCATGGGCAGCTCGGGGGGGACGACGCTGGTGACGATCAAAACGCAGTCAAGCAGGAGCTTGGAGCGCTTGCGGTCCTTCTTGACACCCTCGTCCCAAACATACCACGAGGCAGCGATCGCGAAAATCAAGAGGAACAGAATGAAGAGCAAGGCCTCAACGTTGTTGGCGGACACACGCTCGGTAGAGTAGATCATGGTGCGGACCAGGCTGCCCTGGGATGTCTCGAAGCCGGTCTTCTGGACAATGGCCATGGCGCCGTTGTCAGGAGGAGGCGGGACACCGGAGGGCAGCTTGGGCTTCTCCTCGTCAGGGTTGCCGTGAGTAATTTGCAGGACCTTGGTACCACCCCAGAGGAAGGCGTTCTTGTCGAGGCCCTCGGGCTCGAGAGCGGCGTCGGCGGGGCGGAGCTGGATGGACTCCTTCAACAGTGGGGTGCTTTCTCCAGAAAGCATAGCCTCGTTCACGATGGCAGTTCCCTCAACAAGCAACATATCGCAGGCGACACCGCTGTCCTCCTTGGTGCGTCCAACAGAGACAAGGTCACCGGGCAGGAGCTGATCGCTCATGATCTCGATCCACTTGCCCAGGCGGTATACATAGACATCATAGGGCTTGATGCTCATTCCGCGGAACTCCATGAGGGTGCGCTGGCGCTGCCAAACGACGGTGCTCTCGAAAGCGACCAGCATGAAGAGGGTGAAGAGCGAGTAGTACCAATATTCATCCAGCATCCAGAGACCGACACAGAAGACCTGGAAGACAAAGAAGGGGGCGACGGCGTGCTCCTTGAAAAGCTCGGTGAAGGTGGGGACAGGAATGTCAAAGGCATTGGGGCCGTAGTGTTCCTCGATCCTCTTGAGCTCGTCCTGGGTTGTGATGCCTCTTGACTGCTGGTAACGTCCAATCTTGGGCTTCGGCTCGGCATCGATATCGTAGGCGAGGGTTCGGAAGCACTTGTCCTCGGGATAATAGATGAAACGTCGCTTCTGAAAATAGAACGAGGTGTTGACCTTGCCGGCGACCTGCGCAATGTTAGAGCTGGATGGTGTTGGCGCTACGGCGTTGGGGTGGCTCACCTTGTCGCGAACGATCTTGCAAATGTCGGCAGAGCCGGCGTTGGCTACGGGGATGACCTTGACCAGCTCAGCCTCATCAATTGACTTGGCGCGAGTGGCAGTAAAGAGGGCCTGGAGGTTGACGCTCCAGTGAGTACTCAACCAGACGAGGGACTGGAGAGTGACGATGGAACCGATCCACACGAAGGTCCATTCCTCGGATGCGATGTGCTTCTCGTAAAGCTCGGGGGTGAGATAGTAGCGCAGGAAGATGGGCCAGAGAATGGCAAAAGGCCAGATGTAGGCGTGGAAGTAGATCGGGAGAGGCTTCCACAACTCGGCGACCTTGATCTGGGGATTATCCACAAGGGGCGCCATGGTGGGCGATCGCGGTTGCGCGTGGGACCGACCGATCGAGCGACTGCGCACGGCGGTGTTGTGATGAAGGTAGACGGAGGGGTGTCGTTGACGTAGCTATGTCCCTCTTTGCATCGATGGTGTTTTTCTTTGATGCGGATGGGAAACCCAGAAGGAAAAAAAAGAGAGTCTCAGATAATTGATGGAGAATCGCGCAAGGTTGAAGTGACCCGTGGCAGGAAGAGAAGGCGGGCTAATGGTGTGGGGTCTTCTCCTCTCTCGCGTCGTTGGCGGAGAATATGAGGAGAGGCGAATATGGGTTTAAAAAAAAAAGATAAAAAAGACAAGCAGTAATAGAAGTAGGACGAAGGAATTCGACAAGAACAAAGCTGACTGACCAAACTGCACACGATCGAATCCCTTATGCTTTTTTTCCCCTTCCGTTTCGCGATGGCAAATTGGGCGACAGGCCACACCCAGTTGACGAAAGGGTCCTTAGGTGCCTACATTGGCCCCTCAGGCACTTACCTTGATAAGTACCTACCTAAATAGTCACCCGCGACAAGAATTTCGTCCCAAATCCGCATTAGGTGTGGGGACTGATCTGTGGCCGCTTTAACCTGAGCGGAAGCTGAGCAAAGGTGAGCCTAGGCTGGTCACCCTGAGCCCAGCCCTTGGCATCGTTTCAGTTCACGGGTAAACTTGCCGTTAGCGAGACTAAGAGCAGGGATAGCCATACTGCACTGCCCCCGTGCAAGCGCGACTGCCTCCAGGCAATGGGTGACTTTCTGGTTCCTTGCGCCCAGCTCTAGGTGGCCCTGACAAATCACTTATGTAAGTCTCTTATATAGGTAGTAAACCTACAAAATGATGATTAGACTGTAAAGATTCTATATGTTAGTGCTGTAAATGCTAGCTGCTAATACTAGCTAGATGTAGCTAGCGGTATTTAGATATTAGGTTTTTAGTAGTCTCTTACCTACTAGTTACCTAGGGGTGCTAGGTTTAGTAGTAAAGGTAAACACCCTTTAGCATAGCATACCTAACTAATACTATTGACACAGCCCTCCTGGCAGCCGTTACGGATCTGACAGGGCAAATGGGCTGCTGGTGCTGCCGGATGGAATAGACGGCAGCGTCGCAGAGATACACAGCAAGAGAGTGAAACAGAACAGTAAAGCTGTTGAAGTATGGGCAACAAATGGGACACGAAGTGGGGCACCGGCCGCATCTGTAAGGAAAATGCCGGGCGCATTTCGGCTATAGGCAATCCCCACTTAAAACAAGGAAAAACAATGACGCGTGCATTTAGCCTTAGGCAATTAGAAATAGGGGTAATTATAGCCTAGCTAGATATATATATATATTAGCAAATTAAATAAGGTTAATTACTATATATACACACTTTAATAATTAATAGTCTAAATTATAAAGTACTAATTAATATTACTAGAAGTAATATATAGCTTATATATAATATACGTATTATTAACTATTACTACTATAGCTAATAAGCTTATAGGTAACACCTAATTAAAGAGCTAGACTAACTAGCCTAATTAGTATTAATAACTTAAGTAAAAGGCGTATATATAGGGTATATAAGAATCTATTACCCTATTATAAGATAAATTAATTTATATTATAATAAACTATTTACTAAAGCCTCCTACCTATCTTATACTTAACTAGTTCTAAATAGCTATTTAGACCTATATTAATAAGTAGGTAGCTAAAAATACTATACTAGGCTAGCTGCCTCCTTTATAAGATAATATAAAAGTATTATAGATCTATTACTTAAGTAAGGATAACCTAAAGTACTTTAAGATGTTAAAGGATAAATACTAGGCTAATAATAAGTAATATAAATAAAAGGTAAAAGTAGTCTATAATATATCTAACTAGATTAGAGTAATAGTTAACCTAATATTAATATCTTAGTACTATAAACTAGTAAGCCTAATCTATAAATAAATTAAATAACTAAAAGCCTATATTAGTATTTAGCTATAAGAGGATAAAGTATAAGTAATTATAAAGTATAATAGAGTTATAAGCTAGCCTTCTAAATATAAGATATCTAATATAAAAGATATAGAATAATAGGTAATAGATTAAGAGAATACTATCTTCTATAGTATTTACGTTAAGTAGACTACTATAGTTAAATCTAGTAAATAGTTCTTAGCTTTAATAACTATATTAAGATATACCCTAATAGTAATATAGGTAGGGTATATAACAGTAGTAAGAAGGACTAAGTAATAAAAGGGATTCTTACCTATTATAAGGTAATCTTAGATATACGTACCTATATTATAGTAGAGCTAGATTAACTATAGGTAAAAGTATTATATAGAGTATTTAGGCTAGTATCTATAGTAACTATAGTAGACCTTAAGGACTATATAAGAAAAGAACCTATTAGATAACGTAGTAGTAGTAGTAATAGTAATAGTAGTAGAAGGTAAATATATAAAAGGTGCTTTCTTTATAACGTAATTAGTTATAAAGTAAAAAGGTATTTCTTTATAAGTAAGATATAACTATAATATATATAGAGGCTAAAGTAGGAGACTATTAAGTATATAAAGAAGTTACTTAATAATCTATAAGTAAAGGAAAAGCTCTAAGAAGAGAATATATTAATAGTAGTAGTTATAAAGAAGTTAGAGGAGCTAGATTTATTAAAGAAAGGATTATAGGCTAAGGCTATAATACCTTTAAAGTAATAATTAAAGGAATTACTAAAGGGTAAAGGTATATTAATAATATAGTTAGTAGTATTTATAGCTTTTATATATTTACTTAAAGACTATATTATTCTTAATTTAGGGGCTATACTTTATATCTTCTACTTATAATATTAATTTATTAGTATATCTCTAGTAAATTTAGATAACTTTAGGCTAGTAATATAATAATCCTAATTAAAGGATAGAGAAAGGTAGTAGTTAGTAACACAGCTAAAAGAGGTGAATGAATTGGTTCCTGAATTCTTGCTAGTGCTACAGCTGGTGGCAGCTGGTTATATAGGCTGCTGCCAGGTGGGACCAAGTGGGCTAAGTAGGCTAAGGCCGATAGTTGGGCTGGGGGATCTACTGGATCTACTGGGCTGACTGAGGCTATAGTTGTAGCTAAAAGGCGCCCCTTTTAGCCTGTAATAAGTGCCCCCCTAATAAAGAGTAATTAGCTATAGGTTAATTACTAGAAGAAAAGAAAGAAAGAAAACCCCTATCTACGTATATCTATGTATATCCTGTTAGATATGGCAGTTAGGCTAATAGATTGACTGATTGTTGGCTGTGGCCTTAGGTATCTGCCGTGCTGTTACGTTTAGGTAGATAGGGTATACCTAAGGGTTAATAGTTATTATTGCCGTACTTATTACTATACCTGTTGTATCTGTTGCTATACCTATTGTTAATATACCCCTTATTATATTCTTCCTTAGTATATCTATTATATCTATCGTTATATTCCCTATAGGGACTGTTATACTCTTCTTTAGGGCCTCTGTGTTCCTCCTCTTTACTATTATTACTATACCTATTACCTTTAGGCTTATGCCTATAGTAGTAGTCGTCTGGCAGGCTGTCTAGGTAGCTGGCTGGTAACTAGTGGTTTAGCTAGGTGATAGGCGGCTAGGAGTTTAGTTGTTATAATGGTTGCCCGGTTAGATATAAGTATGGGTATAGGTTATACCTAGGCGGTCTGGTGGGTTACTTATATAGCTAGGGATTTAACATATAGCTAGGCTACTATTGCTGGCTTAGGTAGCTAGGCTGGTATGGATAACTTAGCTGCTATGGATAGCTAGGCTGCTATTGATAGGTAGGCTGCTATTAATAGTTAGGCTGCTATTAGTATGTTAGTTAGCTAGGCGGTAGCTAATAGCTTGGCTGGCTAGGTGTGTAATATACTAGCTGGCTAGGCTGTTATTGGCTAGGGCTGTAATATACTAGCTGGCTAGGCTGTTGTTGGCTGGGGCTGTAATATACTAGCTGGCTAGGCTGTTGTTGATAGTGATGATATTTAGGCTGGGCGTACGGCTAGTTAACTAGTTGCTAGACTATAGGTTGGCTGGTCGGCTGATATATTACAACTTAATTGTTAGATTAATAGTTAGGTTAATTAGTAGGTTAGCTATGGTGTTCCTTATCCTTATAGTTAATTTACTAGGTGCTAGTTAAATATATAGTCTAGTTATTATTATTATTATTATCCTAGGGGCCTTCTATAGTATATAAGACTATATTATCGTCTTTAACCTATTCTTCCTCCTGCTTATTAACCTCTTTAATAGTAGGTTCTTCCCCTTAATACTATATAGCTTTACAAGGCAGAGGTAGAGGGTATTAGTTATAGGACTATAGGTCCTATACTAGCTAGTAAAGGTTGCAAATCTCCTCCTACTGTTACTAGACTTACTGCTATAGATAACCTCCTAACAGTTAACTTCCCCCTATGGGTTAAGAATAACCCCCTGCTAGGTAACCTCTTCCTAAATAGACGTAGGGCTGCTGCTGCTGGCGAGTGGGTTGATAGGTAGGTTAGTAGATAGGTTAGATATGGGAGATATAGGCTGGTAATAGGGTTAGTAGTAGTAGGCTAGTGTATTTTACTACGGGATATACTAGTTCCTTTAGGTTATAATCTAACCTCTATAGATAATAACCCTAGGCCTTCTTAAGGGCTAATACCGTGGCGTGTAGTACCTTAATAGTAACGTTTAACTTTATAGCTAAAAATAGTAATAAAAGGAACAGTAGTGGTAAGAGCTCTCTTATAGGCTTATCTATAGGTAGATAGACTAGGGTATTATAGGATTCTTTACAGGCTGGCTGCTGGATTTTACTGTGGGCTGGTGTAACTAGCTCTACTAGCTTAGGCTCTGGCTCTGCCTTAACTGGCGTGGCCGGCCTGTTAGTAGGTTAGTAGGGCTGATAACTAGCTTAAAGGTAGCAAAAGAGGGTATTCTAAGATATGAAGTCGTAGCGGCAGATCTAGTAGCAGAATTGCTAGCTGCAGTTATTTGCGAAGATATAGCAGAATAACATGTTCTTAGAGGGGAATCTACCTCTACACTTCCGGTAGGGCTTAGGCTGGCGACTTTATTGCTGTTGCTATTATTGTTTCTTAAGGGCCTTAATTAACAGTAGCTCTGGCGGTGGACTTAACGAAATAGAAGGGGAAAAAGAGGGTAAAAAAGAGTGTGGAAAAGAGGGTTAAAAGTGGTAGCTAGAGGGATGGCGGCTCCGGCAGTAAGATTCACAGTGCTGCTAGGTGGGTTAGTCTGGCTGGCTGCTAGCGAAGAAGGTGGCTGGCGTACATATATAGGTAACAACTCTAGCGATATCTATATTTAGCTTAATTAGTGCTTCTAAATAGCTTTATCCGTCTGCTACTTATTTACCTATTATGCCCTTTAACTATTAACAAGGGTGAATACCTTAGTTAGACGTAGAGGTCTAGATTAACGTAGTTATGCTACTACTTAACATAGCTAAAAGAGGTGAATAAATTAGTTCCTAAATTCTTACTAGTGCTACAGCTAGTAGTAGCCGGTTATATAGGCTGCTACCAGGTAGGACCAAGTGGGCTAAGTGGGCCAAGGCCGATAGTCGGGCCGGGGGATCCACCGGATCCACCGGGCTAACTAAGGCCATAGTCGCAGCTAAAAGGCGCCCCTTTTAGCCTGTAACAGTTAGAGTAAAATAAGATAGCTATATAGTTAAGATTACCCTATATAACGTTACTTACTACTTATTACTATCCTATAATCTAGTATTATATATATAGCTAAAGAATTATAATAACTAGTAGTAGGATAATAGCCTATTAAATAATTTAATCTATAAAGTAAATAACTATTTAGTAGTATTTAATATAGAAGAAATTATAGACTAATAGGTAATTAAGGCTAGTAGTATAGTAAAAGGTACTTATATAGCATACCTAATAGTAATAAGTATAGCAGACCTAGGCTAATACTAGTAACTATAGGCTATTAAAGCTACTTACTAGTATAACTAGCTTAGGTACTTAGGCAGCTAAGTACTTTACTATATTATAATAAAGGTAAGGGGAGCCTATATATATAGAGATATACTAGAAATACTTACTTACTAATATAAAGTCTATATAATAAGTAAGATTAAACGCTAAGTTATATAGTAGCTAAGGGAATTAACTAAATAGGTAGAAGTAGGTAATAGAGTAGCTCTTAATTTCTACCTATTTAAGTAAGGCTATAGTAGATATAAGTTAGCCTTATTATTAACTAACCGTAAGTTAGGATTTATATAGGACTACTATATGTAATAATAGATAACTAAAGCTATTAAGGACGTACTTCTTAACTTTATTAAGATACTAGTAGGGCCCCTATACCCCCTTTATCTGGCCAATTAGAGGCCGCAAATCCATCCAGCCTATCCACACCCACCCCACCGCCAGCAGCGCATTTTTCCCCCCCTATGTAATAACCCATCCAAATCAACCCATCAACGTCAATATGGTGCGGCCGGCCGGCAGTACGACAAAGCACCTCACAGAGCCCAATCGGCAACCGATACGTACCCTTCATCACGATGCGAAGTTATTACAGCCAGAGATCGTAAGATTTAAGTGCTTATAGCAATACGCGCTCCTTCTGCTGCTGTTAGCCACCAATCGGGCCTGCCACAGGTTATAACTACCTAACAAGAGGAAGAGCTTATTATGTACGTTACTTCCTCTAAAGAGGGCCGCCGGGCTACCTTTTTAGAGCTATCCTGCCTTCTTTTCTCTGCTATATTTGGTGCTTATACTATCTTAGCAGCCCTTTGCCGCCTCGGATTAATAGGCGTATAGCTTGCTGAAAACCCCTAATCTCTGAAGTTAACTGGCAAAAAAGGTGTCACGTAACAAAACGATACTGTTAGTTACATAGGCAATAACTTAACGCTTATATATCTCGTGACAAAAGGCTTAACTGGGCCCTTAAGCACCTCTACTAGACTGTTGAGGATTAGAGGAAGGTTCTTTAGACGGACGAGACATGGATTACAGGCGGCCATTATACGAAGATATATATAACCCGTCGTCCTAGTGAGGAATGGGATCTAACTTATATTATTGAGAGGCATTAACACCAGCGGGGTTGGATGTTCTGGGGATGTTTCTCTACGGATTGGAAACGGCTAGTTATCTTTTGGGAGAAGGATTAGGGTAGTATTAAGGCTAAGTCCTACTAAGACTATACTGTCCCTATTATTGATGGATGGATCTGTCTATACTAGTAGTAATATGGTGATAACCTTTTTCTGTGGCTTGTAATGAAGCTGTTACGACCTTGATGGAAGATTTAACAGGACCGTTATTGCTGGTTGTTACTAACGTTCCGGCACCTAAAGGTTGCTCCAGGCTGTAGTTGAAGTGAAGTCAGAGTCGGCTGTTGCTCTGCGTTATTGGGTGTAATCTACTGTATTAAAAGATTGAGATATGGCATAGGTTAGAGGTGCTGCGTATTGGGTTTTTACGTATTGTGATATTACATAAGTACTGGGTGAACTGCACTAGACCGCTTATGGGGGTTTAGAGTGATATTACACATCAATAAGCAGTGTTAACAGCAGGGCTTGCGAGTTCGCAAGCACTGACGGATCTTTTGGTTTAATAGGGTGATTCCCAGCTGAAAGCGTGTCTATTAGCAGAGGTATTACTGTCAGTACCTCTATTACAGACTTCTTAGACACTAAACAACGTAACAGAGTTAAGTTCTTAATAAGCTTTAATCAAGAATTAGTTCCTTAATCCTTTTTAATAGCTCCCTAATATATAGCTATACAGCCACTAAGTAATTTCTTAAAGGAGTACTAGAAGTTATATATAAGCTTATAATATTAGAAGTAAGGGTTTAGAGCCTTAAAGAGGAGAATATTATACTTAACTAACGTAAAAAGACTAATAAAACTCGTCTTAGGTAAGGAGGAAGTCTTACTATAGCTAAGGTATAGGATATTTAGTTATAAAGAGAGGTAACAGCCTAGGTATAAGAGGAAATACGTTAGAGTAGTAATTATAAGCTAAGGACAGAAATACACTAAAGAAGGTATAGTATCTATAGAAATACTAGATATAATACGTAAACGTATAAGTTTAATAAAGAGATATTTAGAGAAGAGGGTTCTAAGTAGTTTAAATTAATTTAACCTTTTTGTTATTACGTTATAGCTATATTTATAATATAGTAGTGAAACTGCATAGGAAGTATAAAGGTAGGGAGGTAAGTCAGCTAGCATATAATTAAACCCTAACTTATATATCTATCCCTAAATCTAAATCTAGCTACTAGTATACCTAAAGTTCCTACTACTAAGGGTGACTTACTTACTTACTTATAACACACGAGATAACTATATCTCTAGATGCGTAACAGCCTGATTAGGGCGAAGGTTATCTGGAGAATAGAGATATTGTGGTTGGAAGTGAAAGGATTTAGTTGGTGCCCTTGTTGCTTAGTGGTATTCGTGTGTGCAGCAGTATAGATACAGTCTTATTCGGAGGGTTTAAGGGAGGTAGACCACACTGAATCAGCCCTTAGATAAGCCTGATCAGGGCGTCAATACTGGCAAAAGAAGGATATCTCTCGTCTGGAGCTATAGATAGTGGTCGTAACGTTTGGTATTATTGATGTCTGAAAAGTCTATGAAAAGATGTATGAAAAATTTGATAATAATCCTCCTCCTGCGCGCGCTTTCTGCTGCCTTCTATGTTCTTAAGTAGCCTTGCTCTGGGCTGGGAAAACACACGGAATCCTGCCCCGTTCTAGTGGTGGTTAGGTGACCTGTTCGCTTGTCTGATGTGTTTACTTATCAAACACGTTAATAGACGTTGCGTTATTATCTGGCGACTAGGAGTCAGAATTAGAGAAGCCAAACATTACAGTAGGCGTAGGAACGCAAACTTACCAGCCTAGTATTGGCTTTCATAGCAAGTACCTAAACTACCGCAGAGGAGTGCACCGCAGCAGTTACTAGAAGAGCTATAATGTTCTCCAACTTCCTTACACGCAGGTGCTCTGTTAGGTCTGTACGGGTATTGCTTAGGGCGGCGCGTAGGTTCGCGGGTTTTAAGATAGCTAGGCATAGCTGGGTTAAGAGCAGCATATGCCGTACTAGTTAGGGTGAAAAGTAGGATGATAAGTAGCTGTATAGTGAATATAGAAAAGGGAACTAAAACTAAGAGTATAAAAGAGGAGTTACTTAAAGAGCTATAGAGATTAATATTTTAATAATAAGGCTATAACCTTTATATAATAAGAAAACGTATAGTAACTATTGTTAAAGTACGTATATAGGTGTTAGATAATCCTTGTTTAATTGATAGGTATATTAATAGTGAATTACGTGGTATGTTTATAGCTAAGGGGTAAAATACATATGTTATCTAGATCTGTTGTTTTAGGTAGGGAAATCTATCTTAGAAATACTACTAATATTTATCTAGTAGTATTACCTATTTTAGTATATTTATCTACTATAGTAGGGTTAGTACTATACTTATATACCTATACTTTAATACGCCCTCTTAGATTAAAGCTATTTATAGATTTAATTTAGTAATTTATAGGCGTATTTTATACTTTTTATACCTTTTATACTTACTAATTTAACCTTTATTACTACTTATGCTTAGTATATTAACTAACTACCTCTTAATATTAAATAACTAATACCTAAGCCTATATAGTTAACGTACCTGCATAGCGAGTCGCCACTCATAGCGAGTCGCCCACCTTAAGAAAAGTGGGGTCATTTTGGGTGGGCTGCACGCAAAAGTGCTGTTACATAATTGCTAAGGCGCTCTAACAATTATGTAACAGCACTTTCGCGTGCAGCCCACCTAAAATAACCCCACTTTTCTTAAGGTGGGCGACTCGCTATGAGTGGCGACTCGCTATGCAGGTACGTTAAGTAGTATTACTTACTACTTAATAATAAATAATAAGATAATAACTTATTATAAAGCTTATAGGTTTAATCCTAAGTAGAAGTATAAAGACTTATAGTAGCTATCTATAAACCTACTAAACCCCTTATTGTTATAAGGTTACCCCTATTATAATCCCTCCCCTCTAATCTACTAATTATATAAGGTTATAATTAGGCTTTATAACTATTACCTAACTATTTTCCCTTTAAGGTAATAATAAAATTAAGATTACTCTCTTAGCTATTATTTTTTATTATTTTATAACTATAAATATTAACTTTTATAGTTAGGATTTTAATAGACTTATAGCCCTAATTAAGGTAATCATAATAGTATAACTACTAACTATAGATATAGTATAATTAGTAGAATATTTATAATTAAAGTTTTTATATAGATATTAAGTTATTATTATTAAAGATATTATTAATTTATAATTATTAATTTATAGCTATTAATTACCTTATAATTTCTACCTTATATATCTAGTATACCCTACCTTTTACCTATAGGTATAGCTCTAATATTTAACTATCTTAGTTAGTACTATACCTATAGGTTAACCCTCTACTATAGTTATAGCTATACTATTTATAATTATTATAAGTAGTAGTAATTAATCCTTCTTACTCTTAAGCTTATATTTATAGTTATAGTAGAGCTATTTAGATTAATTTATAAGGCCTAATTACTCTAAGAAACTTAACTACTTTTACCTTAGTAGTACCTTTATTAATCTATTTACTATAAGCTTTACTAATAGAGTATATATAACTTTAATCTAACTATTAGTAATCTCTTAGTATAACTAGTAGTAATAAATATTTATATAGTAGAGTATTATAAAGTAGGATCTTTAGGGGGTAATTTATATAGTTAAAAGTAGCTTATTTCTTTCTAAGTAAGTATAGCCTAACCTTATTACTAAATATAGGGTTGTTCTAGAATCTTATATAATATTAGTACAGAAGGTAGTATTAGTTAGTAATACCTACTTAAGTAGGATAGCCTGTTTATATAATATACCCCTTTAGGTAGTAGTAGCTAGGATTATTATTACCCTTACTATACTACTTAGAAATAACTAAGTATAAAGGGAAAATATTATATATAGGACGTTATTACGTAATAACTAGCTAACCTAGTTTTATAGCCTATAGTTAGTAGGGCTATCTTATAGTTAGTTAGTAAGGTAATAGCTATATAGGTTATTTATAACTATAAATATCCCCTATATTACCTTATATTACTTTTTTCTTTTTATCTTTTCTTTCTTATTAATAATAATTATAACTATAAGTTAATAAGAAATACTATACTTTTATATATATTTTTTTACCTTTCTTATTATTTATAATTATATATTATTTACTAATTCTTTTTTTATTTTAGATACCTTATAAAACTATCTCTATAGGTAAGGCCTATATATATGCTATAGCGGCTTTTAAGTATTATAGTCGCTTAGGTCTTATACCTAATAACTTACTAGTATTAGTAGCCTTACTACTATACCTATCCTTACCTATATTTAGCATTTAGGAGGAGGGGGGTTATCTCTCTAAGGTCTTAGGGAAATAAGATACCCTTAAGGATATCTATAAGGTTTCCCCCTTTCTATTCTAATAATTAGTTACGTCTCTAATTAAGTATATAGCCTCTCCTTTCTAGTAGTTATAGTCTAAGACTAAAGAGACCTTTTAGTACTATACTATTTAGTAAAGTATTAAAATATTATATATTATATTATTATAAATATATATATTTATAATAATATAATATAGGGTGTTATTATATTATATGTATTTATATTTAGAATACTAGGTATATTATTATATTATAACTATAAAATATATATATTTATATTTATAATAATATAATATATTACACTATATATTAAGTAATTATATTAAATATATTAAAAATACTAGTAAATAGGTTTTATTATTATTAATTAATATATAGTGTATTTCTACTATTATTTAGTATATATAACTATAAAAACCTATATAAGTAATAAGAAGAAATTCTATAAGATATTAAGAATTTTAAAAAATAATAGAACTATAAATAATATTTAAACTATCTATATTTTACTATATTATATATATATATATATAATATATAATATAATAAACTTTATATATAATTATAAAAATAGTTAAACTAATAAAAATATAAAAATACTTATAAAAACTTATAAAAATAAAGAAAATATACTAAACTATATAGAAAGTTAGAAATTAATAAATATAAGCTAATTAATAGAGTTAGTACTATTACTACTAGTAATAGATATTATATCTTCTATTTCCTTATTATTTATAGTTTCTTCTTCTTCTTCTTCCTCTTCTTCTTCTTCCTCTTCTTCTTCTTCTTCTTCTATATTACTATTATAATCCTCTTCTATAGTAAAATCTAACTTATTCTTAGATACTTTAGAATAATTAAAAATACTACTATATATCTTAGGGGTATATATATCCTCTAAATTATTAGTATTAATACTTTTAGAATTATTTATAATAGAATTCTAGTTTTTTAATAAAACTAGCTGTCTTCTATTATTATACTTAAGCTTAGTTCTTCTTTTAGTAATAATATTACTAGATTAGTTAAAACTAGCTTTTACTATAGTAGAAGTAGGAGAAATAGCTAGATATTTTCTAGCTAATATACTTAAAATAGGGAATTTAACTTTATTTTCTTCCTACTAATCTCAAGAATTAACCTATTAAAAAAAGTATTAGTATTAATATTAAATATAATATATTTAAATATATATATAGGTATATATACTTAAATATATATATAAAAGACTTACTTTATCTCCTTATAATTCTAATTTATAGTAATTATTAATTTTATCTTTTTATATATTTTTGTTTTCTCTTTTACTTTATATAGAAAAAAGATTACTAATAAACTCTTCTTTAGGTTTAGGCCTAGGTATTCTAATATCCTTAGATCTAGACCTATTTTTAGAAGGGTCTATAATAAAGTTAGATAAAGTATTAACTTTATCTTTTCCTTTATTATTTTTATTATTAGAAGAAAGGGTATCTATACTAATCCTATCTTTAATAGAATTAATATATAAGCCTTTTTTACTAGTAGATTCTAAGTCTACTATAATATAATCTTTTAAACTATTTATATATTAGTTAAATATTAATACTATAGTATTAATTAAATACTTACTTATTATATTCTCTAGCTAAGTTGTCTTTAGCTAATTATATTATATTATTAGGAATAAAAGAAGCTAAAGTAGGATCTCCTAAACTCTTATAATTAAGTCTAAGGTCTAATATAAACCCTATAATATAAGGTTTATACTTATTATAGTTATTATTATTAATAGGATAAGGAAAATAGTCTTCTAGCTTTTTTAAGCCTACTTCTATAGAAGGTAAAAGAGGTATAATATAAGGGTTTAAAGCCTTATTAAACTATTATATATATTAGTATTATATTAAGTATTAATATTTCTTAAATTATTACTTACCTTATCTACTTTATTTATTTTATAATATATTATTTCCTTTTTATCTAATAAGCTATAATATATATTTCCTATTAAACTAAAAGTAGTACTAATAGTAATATAAGTTTAACTTTATATATAAATAGTAGGGTTATAAAATATCTTTAATATATCTCTTAAGTAAGTAAGCTAAATCTACTTTATATCTATTAAATAAAGAGCTTTAAAGATATTATTTTTAGTTAATTTATTTAATATATCTAGAGCTAGTTTTAGCTTTATAGATATATTAATTATTAGGTAAATAGAATTCTATTTAGTTTTATTACCTAATAAATAAATTAAAAAGTTAGTAAATACTTAATACCTAACTTTAATATAACTATACTTATTTACTAATATATAAATAATTATATATATATATAAAGTCTTATTATTAGTTTATTACTTATATAATAGTATTTTAGTTTTATAAATATTAATAGGAAATTCTCTTCCTTTTTTAGCGTAGTTTATAGTAGTTTTAAACTCCTTATATAAAGTAGTATTATTTCTTAAGAGGATAATAATACGCTTAAGTTTACCTAAACTACCTATTATTATTAATTAGTATATAATTTAATAATAGTTATAAATAACTAATAATAATAAACTATAATAGTAGTATTATAGTTATTAATATTATTAATATAATTATAGTTAAAAAAATATATAACTTACTATAATATGTTTTTAATAGTCTTTCTTATTCTTTAGGAGATAACTTTTCTATAAATCTATTATAGTTATTAATAATAGAAGGTATTTTAAACTCTAATATATCTATATCTTTAGTACTACTATTAATAAATTTATCTATAATAGCTTTAGCTACTAGATTTAATATATATACTAAACACCTTATATTATATAAGAAAAAACTCTTATTATTATTATTATAAGAGTTAATAAATAAATTTAAGAAGGTATTATTATTAGAGCTATTATCTCTAGTAATACTATATAGTATTAGTTAGTAATTAATATTATAGTATTTTATATATATAATAAACTTAGCTTACCTAGTAATATTCTACTTAGGAATATTATACTTTTTAATAATACTATTTTTAAATATTTATTATATATATAAACTAGTATAAGAGTTATTTAAGTATTTAAATCCTAAGTATAGTTATTAATATTAATACTTTTAGAAATACTTAAATTTATATATAATACTATTACTTACTTAGTTATATATATACTAGTTTAGAGGAACTATTAATATAAGATCTTATAACTCCTAAATAAGCCTTATTATCTATAGAAGTCTAAATATCTAGTTATATAGATATATATCTATAGTTATTAAAATACTATTCTAAGTTATATATAATAGTAGCCTCTAAGAAAGAAAACTTTAAATTAATATAACTTATTAACTTAGGATAGTTAATATTAGGTAACATACTATATAGTATATTAGTATTTTTAATAATATTTATATTAAAATATTATTTAGTAACTAATACTAAATAATAATATAGTATATAATAAATAATAATGATAATATTACTTACTAGTTTAAAAAGCTTAATAAATTATTAAACTCTATAGAAGTAATAGTATTATAACTAATATTAAACTTTAATAAGTAGTTTATAATATAGTTATAAATTTCTTTTTCTTCTATAGTATTAGTATTTGTTAGAATAGTAATCTTATATAATCGTACGGCAAACCCTTAAGTCATACACAAACGACAAAGGGTATTAGATTAGATACTTAGACCTTAGGTATAAACTATAGTACGACTTAGACTAAACTAACTTAAGCCTTATGACTAAGTATATAACTACTATATAATAGCTATCTTATAGTTAGGAGAGATAGTTATAGATAATAGATCTTTAGTTTACCCTATATTTTGTTTACCCCTTACGCGTAAGGGACTCTTATAGATAGGAGAGAGTCTATTTAATACTAATTAGTAGTTACTTAGGTAATTATATGTAATTACTTTATGTGATTATAGATTAGCAAGAGTAAAGAGATAAGGACTTAGGAATCTAGGAGGATCACCTCATGCTAAGAGCCCTAATCTTACTGTTATTACCTAGTAAGTTAGAACTAAATAGTAAGGGTAGGGAAGACTAGATACTATTATATTATATAAGAAAGCATCCTATATCTACTCTAGTAAGTTAGAACTAGGTAGGAAACCTATTATATACTTTACTAGTAGATAGTATATACTACAGCATATTACATAATAATCTGACGCTATATAAGACAAAACAGCTACTACCTAACTATAGCTTTAGCTTAAGAGATAGAAGCCTCTTAACTAGAAGAGGAAATCTAGTAGAATAATAATAACATAGATAAATATTAGATTACATATAAAGACATAAGCAAGAGGAGTAGTATTCCTCTTAGCATCTAGAAGAAGTTAACTAACCTAAGATTCTAGATACAAACACTAGATATTATAGCTACCCTAATAGAAGTAAAGCTTACTATATACGTTAGGTATATTATAATAAACATAATTATTATAAGACTACTAAGTAAGATCTTTATTAATTAACTATATAAAGATTTTAAGGACTAGTTACTATATTAATAGTTAAGGGTTAGTTATATATACTAAGATGAGTTTATCTAACTCCTTACTAAGTAAGGAATTTAGCTTCTAAAGGGTAAGAAAAGATTAGTATCTATATAAATCTTAAACTTTATTAAAGGGATTAATAAGGAAGACATAGAGGATACTACTATAACTACTCTATCCTATATAATTAATATACTAGTAACTACTATTAGGAACCCTAAGGCAGCCCCTTAATAGAACACAGCTAAGTAGCTAGTAGAGTTAATTAAACTCTAAGATATATTACTAGCTTAAGGGACTAAAAGGCCTAACATATAAATAACTCCCCTTAGGATAAGGTTTATATAAGAGGTAGAAAGTTTTCTAAGGCCCTAAAGTTAAAGTATACCCCTACTATAGAGAGATATCTATAACCTCCTGCTAAAACAAATTATTAGGAATAGTCTATATAAGCCCTATACAATCTTAGTCTTCTAGAAGGGATAGAGGAAAGATAGGAACTATACTAGGAAACTATATAATATACTTTACAACAAGGTAAAGGTTTTTATTAGTTTCTATTAGTATCTCTAGATTATAGAGGATTAATACTATATAGTATTTCTAGATATCCTAGCTAAGTATATAGAAGAATTCTACCTATACTATATTAGCCCTACATAAAGATAAGATAAGATGTATAGTATACTAGACATGCATTTTAACACTAGTATTAACTATAGTCTATATTAGACTAACTAGACTACTATATCCTTTATATAAGTTAAGAGGGAGAATCTAGATAAGATACCTATAGAGGTGCTTAAAGTACTTCTAGATAAGCTACCCCTTATATAATAAGCACTTAGTAATAGTTTCTAAGGAGAGATTATGCTTTATATATAGGTCACCTAGGCCTGCTATAGCATACTAGAACTTAAGACAGCTCTTAGTAACCTTAAGGCATATTATACATATAAAGAGTTCTTCTCTAATCTTAGGGCTTCTTTATAAGTTACCTTAGATAGGAAGACTACCTTATATAACATATACTTTATAGACAGGAGATATATATCTAACTATAAAGACTAGTAGTAATAGTATTTATATAAGAAAGGTCTACTACGTTAACTATTCTATAAGGGTAGAGGTACTTAGAACAGTAGGCTAAGACCCTATTATATAAATAGACCTAAGAAATATTTTATATATTAAAAGGAGGGATGTTAGTTAACTAATTACTTAGATAGAGAATAGAATTATATAAAGAACTAGTACCTTTAAGTATATAATACGCTTAACTAGGAACTATATAAAGATTTCTTACTATACCTCTTAGAGGTAGAAGGAGAAAACCCTATTAAGGAAGAAGGGGAGGAATTACATAATAAAGACAAATACTAGGAAGATTAAGATATCTCCTAATACCTCCTATTAATATTATTCCTTTATTATATAACAGGAGAAGACATCTTCTCTAAATAGGTAATAGAAGAAGAGGAAATTTTCATATTATAAGACCTATATAACACTATATACTAAGGAGAACTATAGGATATAGGGGTAGCTAAATTCTTAACTATTAGAAGGCTATAAGTTATAGCATACTTATAAGAGAACCTATATATAAAGGTAATATAGAAGCTAGGATCTACTAATATATAATTTAGAGGAGGTAAATCTATTATGTCTATAGGGATAATAGAGATAAATAACTAAATTAGATAAGTCACCTATTATATCCTAGATATACTAATACTATTTCTTTTCTTATTATATAATATAGATAGACTAGAAGCCTATTTTAATAATATATAAAACACTATTATTATAAAAGATAGTAAATAGATACCTATTATGTAAAAATAGGGATACCTATTCTTTAACCTAAGTCGTATAGAAGCTAGGATATTCTTTTCTAAACCCTAGCTAAGGCGACTTTATAGGAGGTTTAGATATCCTTATATAGATTGCCTATACCACCTCCTAAAGAAGGCTAGACATAAGGATGTTAATTTTAATATTCTAGAAAAGATCTAGAAGTTCTATTATTACTACTAATTACATAACTAGGCCCTAAGAAGATTTAAGTTCTTACTTAAGGATAAGAATTATTTTAACTATAAGATTATTATAGACATCATATAACTAAGGGATAAGAATACCCTTTATGTTATTAATATAGAGACTAGCTTCTAGGGAGCTATATTTCTTAAGTTACTATCTATATAAGACACCTAGCATACACTCCTAAAATGCTAGATTAACACATACATAGGTCCTCTAGACTATATTATATATAACCTAGGCATAAACTTTACTTTAGAAGAATTTAGGAATAATACTAAGATTATAGGTATATTATGTAAAGAAATACTAGTTAAAGCATATTAGGCTATAGGTAAAGTTAAAAGGGTATATACACCCTTAAGACATACATATAAGATACTCTATAAGGAGTTAGGGTATAACATAGATAAAGAAGTTATTCTTTAGATAGCAATTAAGGCCCTAAACAACACTACTAGACCATATAGTATTATACTAACCCTACTAGTCTTTAGAATATATCTAAGGATTAACTAGGATTTACCTCTATTACATAACATCACCTAGTAAGCTAAGGCTATACAAAAGGCCATAAAGGTGCTCTAAGGTATTTAGGCTAAGGTAGAAGTTAATTATATAATTAACATATAGAATAGTCCTAACCTTTACTAGGTATTATTACTTCCTATCTAGAGTAAAGTCCTTATATAGAGAGAAAATAAGGGATAGACTAGACTATATAAGATCTAGGGAATAAAAGGATATACTATTATAGTTAATATAGTTAATAATCCTACCTAGTTTTATATAACATATATTAAGCCCTATTATAGGGAGGAGATACTACTAGAGGATCCCTAGGATATTACACAACTAACCCCTTAATAGTAACCTAAGAAGAGGGGAAGACCTAAAAAAGGGTAGAGAAAGGCTATATAATAATTACTAAGAGCCTTCCTATCCTAAAAGGAAAAAGACTACTATAAGCTAGCCCTAAAGTTAAGGCGTAATAATATTATTACTACTCTAGGAGTACTATATAAAAAATCTAATAATATTAAGATTAACTCCCTTATTAATAAAGGAGTATTCTCCTTTATATATTATAAGCTAGATATATATAATTAAATATAGATCTATAAAATAAGGATAGTAAGAGAAGTTAAGAACCTACTTACTAAGCTATATAAGAAGTCTAGACTTATTATCTAAGGTTATAGAGATTAGGAGAAAGAGACGCTTCTTATATAAGCTCTTACTATCTAGAGGATAAGCTAGAGACTCCTCCTTACCCTTAGACCTACCCTCATATAATTATTTAGCTATTAAGGAGAGCTTAGGGATATTACCTAGGCGTATACTTAATCTAATAACACCCTTACTAGGATAATTATTACATAACTCCTAAAAGAACTAAAGGATAGATATCCCCTAGACATACTCCTACACATTACTAAACTATTATATAGACTAGTAGAGTTAGGCCTCTATTAGTATAAGACCTACTCTAAGTACTATAAGGAGGACTTAGGTATAATAGAGTTAACATATAACTTATATCTCCTCTATATAGCTAAGGATATAGAAATAGAGACTTTTAGTATTATAGTAATACAGATAGATAACACCCTTACCTTCTATATAAAGGTATTCTCTAAGAAGGAGGAAGAAGTACTACAGACAAAAGGTCTTTATATAAAACTAAAGATAATACTTACTATTAATTAAGAAATTAATTTTAATAGTAGAAGGATTTACTTATATAAAGATAATAGTATTATATTTACCCTAAAAGGGTAAGCTACTAACCTCTAGTAAGTTAATACTAAAGTAGAGGACATATAGTAACAATATATATCCTAGAGAGTAAGAGGTGCCTATCTTACCTCTATTTGCTAACTAGAAGTATTATATAACCTAGCTATTACTACCTAGGTTAAGGCCCTAAAAGAGAAAGACATTTAGGCCTTAAATATATAACTAAAATAGCAGATAGATAACTACTAAAGGGGACTTACCTATATCTTACTTAACCTTATATATATAAAGATATATATCTTTATAGATAGGTCTTTTATAAATAATATAGACCTATCCTTATAACTTAGATATATAATTATCCTTATAGAAGAAACTACTTATATAAATAAGGACTTTAAGATTAAAAGTAACATACTATACTAGAGTTTAACTAAGTATAAGAGAGTTATATAAAGTATATTAGCTAGTAAGCTATATAGCATAACTACTAGTTTTAATAGTAGTATTACCTTAAGTATAACGCTTAACTAGATACTCTATACGCTTTAGATGCCTTACATACTAGTAGTAGTATACTCTAATTTACGTTCCTTATATAAATGCCTTATACGACTAGGCATAACAGATAAAAAGAGGTTAATAATAGACATTATAAGCCTATATAAGTCGTATAAGAAGAAAGAGATCTTAGAGGTAAGATAGATTAATAGATAAGACAACCCTATAGATATATTTACTAAGAAGTTACTAAATTTAGTACTCTAATAACTTATCTTATATAACATACTTAAGATACGTATTAAAGTATATATAGATAGATTAGGAGAAGTAACTTCTAATTAATAATTATTTATATGCTTACCTATACAAATTAACTATCTATATCTTAAAAGGAAATACTAATTAACCTAGGTATTATATAGAAACTAAAAACCCTAACTCTAAAGCATAACTAGGAGAAATTAA
This sequence comes from Colletotrichum sublineola, assembly GCA_020631755.1. NCBI lineage: Eukaryota > Fungi > Ascomycota > Sordariomycetes > Glomerellales > Glomerellaceae > Colletotrichum > Colletotrichum sublineola. The sequence goes on from JAHSQG010000009.1 coordinate 3,600,914, forward strand.
CTTAATAAAAAGTATAGATAGGAACCTACCTTATACGCCCTATCCTACTATAACTATAATACGTATAAGGATTAGATATACCCCTTACTCCTAATTAATAACATATAGAGAAGAGTAGTTATTAAGGCAGACAAGCTAGTAAGATATAACATGCTTATAAGTACTAGCCTTAGGAGTAGGGAGAGCCTTCTTAGTAGAAGGAGCCTCTAAACTATTATCTAAACTACCTCTACTAGAACTAAAGCTAGAACTACTATTACTATTATTATCTTTATCTAAAGACTTATAACTATAATATATATAGGAAGCAGCCTTAGACTACTAGGCGTACTTAGTATATACTCCACCTTAGAAGTTAGCTATATAACAATACTTATAGAAGTACTTCTAACTATAGGTAGAGTAGTAACTATATAGAGTAGTATAAAGACGTCTATAGGACTAAATAATAATTCTAACTATATATAAAGACTATTATATAATTAAAGTAATAAACTCCTAGATAGATATTCTAGTAGTTATTTAGATCTTAATATTATAAGAAGGGTAATTAAGGGTATAACACTCCTTATCCTAGAAAAGATTATTAGTATATAAATAAGGCATAAAAAGGAAAAAGCAATATATATTAAGAGTAAGAGTAGCTATAAAGTTATAGTTACCTTAGGTTAATATTAGAATAGTTAACTAGTAAATACTACCCTTAGAGTAGATAGTAATATTACTAAGGGTAGAAGGCTAGTTATAGATAAGAGATATAATAATAGGTATATAATTAATCTATTAAAGTTAGTAGATTAATAGGTAAGAAGGGAAAGGAAGGAAACATACAAGAGATGTAAAGAGAAGAAAAGAATAATAGTAAGGAAGGTAGGTAAAGTCATATGTTAGAAGAATTAATAATATATATAAATATTATTAGCGTATAAAAGTTTTAATATAGCATAAGGAAGAAAAGGGAAAAGGAGGAAAAAGGTAGGAAGAAGAGAGGCTTATATACTACTAGGGGGTAAGGGCTAATTAGCACCCTCTAGGTAGTAGTATAGGCAGAAGGTAAAGTTAAGGAAGGAGCTTATATATATACCTACTAAACTTATTTATAATAAGGAAGGTATATATATAAAGAGTTTTCATCTTACCTATTGTTTAGTTTAAAAAGGGCACGTTTAGAGTTTGTTTTTTACCTAAGTAAATAACTTTATTATATGTTTAGCAGGCAGGACTAGCTAAAGAGAAGATAAAGCTATTTATAGGTTTACTTTAAGGGATTTAATTAGATAAAAGGGCGTATAGTTACAAAAAGAAAAGTTATAAGTATTAGAATAGTAATCTTATATAACCGTATAGCAAACCCTTAAGTTATATATAAATAATAAAGGGTATTAAATTAGATACTTAGACCTTAGGTATAAACTATAGTACGACTTAGACTAAACTAACTTAAGCCTTATGACTAAGTATATAACCACTATACAATAGCCATCTTATAGTTAGGAAAGATAGTTATAGATAATAGATCTTTAGTTTACCCTATATTTTGTTTACCCCTTACGCGTAAGGGACTCTTATAGACAGGAGAGAGTCTATTTAATAGTATTACTAATTATAGTACTTTCTCTATATCTTTTCTTATTAGAAGTATTAGATATAAAGGTATCTATATTACTTTATTCTAAGCCTTTATTATTAGACTCTATATAGTCTTTAACTATAAAGAAGTTAGTTATAAATACTAGTAAATATATATATATATATATATATATATATATATATAACTTATATTTTATTTTTCTTATAGAATCTTCTTCTTTTTCTAAGGTAGCTATAAAAGGGTGATTTTTTTTATAGTATACTATAGTATTAAAAGCTTAAAATCTAGCTACTTTTATTATAACCTTTTTATTATAGCCCTTTATATTATAACTTAATTCTATTTCCCTTTCTTTACTTAAGTTAATAGGTAATAACTTATAGGTAAATAGATTATTTATAATAGGATACTATTTAGTACTTTTAAAAGTATAGGTTTTTTTAGTTTTCTAGCTTATAGGCGTATAAATACTAATTCTTAGTACTATTAATAGATATCTAAGAGTTATTATTAGGAATACTAAGTTAAGAAGATGCCTAAGAGTTTAGGGAGGAGGTATTAGGTTAAAAAGAGTTACTAGATTTAGAAGCTATTTTTTATAAATTCTTTTAAGTATTTTCCTTAATATAATAATAAAGATAAAGAATATAATAAAGATAATAATAAGACTTATAGCTTTAACTTAATAAGTATATAATAGACTAACTATAGTATAGTTATTCTTTTAATCTTAGGTTCTTAAAGTAATATATAGTTATACTTATAATAAATATTAGAAAGATATATTCTTAGTTATAAGAATATATATCTCTTTTATATAGTTATTAAAGTACTACTTAAATATCTTAAAGTCTTAAAGCTACTAAGTTAGTAACTTAGTATATACTATCTTAAAGATAATAAGTATATATACTTCTATATTACTATAATAGTATAAGAATAATAAGTATAATATACTTTTTTAATAACTTATAACTTATAAGTCTATAGCCTTAGCCTTTAAGCTTATATATCTTAAGCTATAGCTTTAAGATATACTATATTATATTAAGTATATATACTTTTATATTACTATACTATTATAAAAGTAATAAGTATAATATACTTTCTTTAGTAATAATAATATATAACTTATAAGCCTTTAGCCTTAAGCTTATATATCTTAAGTTTTAACTTTAAGATATATTAGCTTAAGAACTATAGGTATATATACTTTAGTATTACTATAATATTATAAATATACTAAGTTTAATATACTTTATTTTAATAACTTATAGCTATCTTATTAACCTTTAGCTTATATATCTTATATTATAACTTTATAAATTATAGTATACTAATATAAATTTTTATTTTATAAATATACTTTAGGGTAATTCTTAATTTATTAGAATACTTAATAATTATACTTTAAACTTTTATACTTTAAAAGTAGAGTATTAAATATAATATTTTTATAATATTTATAATATAGACTTTTTCTATACTAAGATACTAATATAAAATTATAAGATTAATTATATAGCTAGAATAAGCTATTTAAACCCTAGTTACTATATATAGTTTTTAGAAATAACCCTTATATAAGCTTATAATATATTATATAAACCTATATTTTTAATATTATAAATATTATAAATATTATAAATATAGTTAGTATATATACTAAATTCTTAGAAATATAACTTAGAACTTAAGACTAGTCCTAAATAGGAAATATATAAGAATTTATATATCTATATATAATATAGTCTTATATACTAAGATATTTTTAAAATATTTCTTTTTTAACTATATATAGAGAAATATATATATTTATAAATCTATTATACTTTAAAAATACTAATAAAAAAATATTATAGTATAATATTTTTTAATACTCTATCTAAAAGTAATTCTTAGTAACTTTTTATATCTTAAAAATTTAAAATCTAAAGTATAGTATAATACTATTAGTATTATAATATCTTAAGTCTTTATATTTAGAATAATATTATTAGTATATTAACTAATAACTACTAGTTAATAGTTACTTTATATATAAGTATAAGTATATTAAAATAGATGATATAATATATATTTTATATATTATTTTATTATATTATAGTAGTAGTACCTTAACCTAATATAAAGGTATTAAAGAGGTATCTTTCTTATCTTATCTTCTAGGTATAAAGGAGGGTTATAGTACCTTATCTATATGTAATATAATTAAAAGAACCTATATAATCTTATATTAGTATATCTAAGAGTATATAATACTTAGAAATCTAAAAGAGGGGTAAAGAGGGGTAAAGAAAAGTAGATATCTATATATATTATCCTTTTTAACCCTTTTAAATAGAAATCTAAGTAAATAAGCTATTTTCTCTTACTAATCTAGTATTAGTAAGAAATATAGACTTTTCTACCCCCTTTTCTACCCTACTAGCTACTAACTAGGCGGCCTAGTAGGTTATAATTTAAATTATTCTTTAATATTTTTAGAAGGGAATATCCTAGCTATTTCCTACTTAAATCCCTCTATAAAACATATATCTAAATACTACTTTTTCTAAGCTCTCTAACAACCCTACTTTAGCGTAAATTAATCTAATAGTTAAATTTCTAGAATTTCCTCTAGTAAATTTACCCTAAACCCCCTTAACCCCTTATACTTATCCCCTAGCTATAGAAGAGGTTCTTTTTTCCCCTTCTACCCCTATATACGTAAGCTATTTATCTATTTCTACTTTCTATATATTTATTTTTACTTATATATATATATATATAGAGGGTTTCTAAGAAGTAGTCTTATTCTTTATATAAGGGTTCTTTTAGGTCTAAGAAGTCTCTTATAGCATATAAGTAGTAGATTAAGCATAAAGGGGGGTATAAGGTAGTTAGTAAGAAGTAGTATATATATATATATATAGATATATATATTTATATATTATTTCCTCTTTTATATTAAAAAAAACTATATATTTATAAAAGTTAAAATAAAAATAAAAAGTATAAAAACTATAGGTATATAAGTAATATAAAGTAATATATTAATATAACTTACTAGATATAATAAATAAACTATATATATATATATAAGTATAACTAGTTAGTTATTATAGCTTTAAGTTAAAAAGCTAACCTTAGTTAAGATTTAACTAACCTTAAGGTAACTTAAACTTTAAAGATATAACTTAAATTTTTAAACCTTTAAGAATATTATATAATTACTTTAGTTTAACTATATAATACTATATATAACTAAGTTATATATATTATATATTTACTTAGAAATTTAAAGACTAAAGTTAGCTAAGTTTAGCTAAAGATAGTTTTCTAAAGACTTAAGCTTAGTTAGATTAGTTAAACTTAATATAATATAGTACTAGATAATATAAATACTAAAAGTATATAAACTACTTATATTCTTATATTTTAATTTTAATAACTTATTATTATAATTTATAAATAACTTATTACTTATAAAGACTTTAGTAAAGATAATATAATATAAATAATATTACTTTTATATACTTATATATACCTTAGGATTCTAAAAGTAAGTTTTAACCTAATAACTCTATTTTATTTATATTACTAATAGTATTATATTAGTATAAATAATACTACTTCTCCTCTTACTACTTTATACTATACTAAGTTTAAAGAATTAGAAAGTAAAGTTATTTATTATATTTCTCTTAATATTATAATAAATAATAACCCTAATATAACTATATTTAATATAGTTAAACTATTAGAAGATAATAATAACTTTATTAATTCTATATATAGTATTATATTAGAAGAGTTAGAGACTCTAGAGATTAAGTTAATTAACTTAGAGAACTACTTTAATATTAATAATCTTAATATTTTTAATCCTTATACTATTTTATATAATATAACTATTAAATATAAAGAGAATATTTTAAATAATAGTATTAAGCTACTATTATTTAAAATATTTAATAATAAAATTACTATTAATAGTAATAATAAAGAGTTTAAAGTAAGTTATATTTTAAATACTACTAACATAGTTTATAAGTAAGTAGGTTATATAGGCAACTAGGTTACTCCTTATTACTAAAAAAAGCCCCCTTTTTAACTATTTATTAAAAAGCAAAACTATAGCTAAAAAAGATCTAGTTTTTATATATAAGCTATAATAAGAGTTAGGTTCTAGAAAATAATACTATAGAAAATACTACTACACCTTAAGTATTAGATACTAAGTAAGCCTCCTATCTAAGGCCTAAATAAGGGATATATAGTAATCTAGGAATTAAAGTAAGATAGGAATTTCTATAGTATTTTATTTTAAAATCTAACTCTTATTATAGCTTATATATAAAAACTAGATCTTTTTTAGTTATAGTTTTGCTTTTTAATAAATAGTTAAAAAGGGGGCTTTTTTTAGTAATAAGAAGTAACCTAGTTACCTATATAACCTACTTACTTATAAACTATGTTATTTTATATAATATATATAATATATACTAATATAATAATAATAATAGGATTATATATATAATACTATAGAAAGTAGTATTAGTTATAGCTTTTTTAAGTAGGAGGAAGAAAATAGTAATATTATTACTAGTAATAATATTAAAGAAGTAAAGGATTATTATACTAATATTATTTTACTTAATATCTTTTATTCTACTAGAGTAAGAAATCTTACTATTAGTAATACTTAAGTATAACTATTATATATATAGAATAGTTAATTAGTTATAATATTATATATTTTAGGTAGATATTATAATTTAAAGTTTAAAAATATTAGTACTAAGTACTAAGTAATAAATAGTAAGGTAAATATGTTATATAATAGTTATTTCTAGCTTATTATATTATTAATATAACTAATTATTTAATTTAGAATTAAAAGTACTTTTATATTTATAATTTAATATACTTAGAAAATATATAATAATATAATATTATTATAAGAATATTATATATATTTATAATATTATTAAAAATAACATACCTATATAGTAAGTAATATATTATAGTAAGTAATATACATCCTCTTAAATCTACCCTCTTTATCTTTAAAATAACTTTTCTCTATATATAAATATATAATCTACCTTAATTAAAAGCCGTATTATCCTTACTACCTAGGCTATTAAAAAAGACTAAAAAATATCTATATAGAGAGCTACCTCTATCTTTAAGGTCCCTAAAGTAACCCTCTACTACTAACATACTAGACGTATTATATAAGGTAAAAGATAACTAAATTTAATAAAGATAACTATAATAGAAGAGGAGGTAATTCTTAAATAAGTTATTAACCTAATTAATTAAGGGTTCCCTTTATAATAAGAAGACGTATAAGAAATAGCTAACTAACTCCTAAACGTACGTAATAAGACGTATATTAGACTCTAATAGGTAGAGAACTTTATATAATACGTCCCTAAATTAAAAATACAATTTTAATATTAAATTAACTATTAGAGGGCCTTAGCTAAAGATCTTATAATTATATAAGGCTAGTTTATACTTATATAAAATATAATTATAAAGTATAGGATATAGGATAATAATATTTATAATTTTAATAAGACTAGCTTCCTAATAGGAATACTATTATATACTAAGGTTATTATAACTTCTAACTATAAGGGAAGGCTTTATATAAAGTAGCCTAGTAATTATAAATAGGTTTCTATTATTTAGGGTGTATATATAAATAGCTAGGTAATACCTTTATATATTATTATAAAGGGTAAATATTACCTCCTCTCCTAGTATACTAATAGCTAATTTTTAGCTATATAGTATATCTACCTAAGTAAAAATAGATAGATAATAAATAATATTAGCCTAAATTAGTTAAATTATTTTAATTAATATATAAAGTCCTATATAAAAGGTACTTATTACCTCTTAATCCTTAATAGCTATAATAGCTATAAATTAACTAACTTTAATAAATACTATAAGAAAGAGAATATTATTACTCTTTATGTACCTCCCTATTTATTATTAAGCTTTAGCCTCTTAATATTAGGTATTTTAGCCTATTAAAGTACTTATATAGTAAGGAAATTAAGAAGATAATATAGATATAACATACCTACATAGCAAGTTGCTACTTATAGTAAGTCGCCACCTTTCCTCTACCCTTCTACCTTATATATAAGTAAATTCAGCCATAACATATAAAATTAATTAAAACTACTAATCACCCTCTTCCTTATTACTATCCTAAACTACTTTATAGGTTTATACGTTATATCCAGCCTTTCTATAATTACTACATCGTCGCACGTGTGGTTTAGCACCTTCTATATAACCCTCCTTCTAAGGGTTATTCTCCCCCCTAGCACTAAGACCTTCCTTTTCTCCTTATAGTACCTCTACTTTAGTAGTATTAAGTAACCCTCTAAGATATAGTCTAGTCTTTTTTGCCCTCTAGTACTTACTTAGTACCTCTATCCCTATATAAAGCTTGTAGTTCTTAGCCTTAATAATAGTAAGCCTATAGGCTAACTTACTAATACCTTTAGCCTAGAAGTTAATTACTTTATATATTACTAATAGTAAGCTACCTTAATATACCTAGATCTTCTTTTTAAGGGAAGTAGTATTTTATACGCCCTCTACTACTATAGTTAGTGTCTTTAGGTCCTAGGAGCCTTAGCTACTTAGCCTTAAGTTTAATAGTGTTAGAGTCTTTAGCTTAAAATCTAGTTAAGAAATAACTACTTTAGGGTTAAAAGGTATAAGGCCTACCTATCTAAAACCAGCTTGTATATTATTTTTGCCTATAGAGGTAAAGAATACTACTTTAAAGGTAGGAAAGAAGTTATCCTTTATAATATATAAAATCTATATCTATATTATCTTCTTAATTTCCTTACTATATAAGTACTTTAATAAGCTAAAATACCTAATATTAAGAGGCTAAAGCTTATATAATAAATAGAGAGGTATATAAAGAGTAATAATATTCTCTTTCTTATAGTATTTATTAAAGTTAGTTAATTTATAGCTATTATAGCTATTAAGGATTAAGAGGTAATAAGTACTCTTTATATAAGACTTTATATATTAATAAAAATAATTTAACTAATCTAGGCTAATATTATTTATTATCTATCTATTTTTACTTAGATAGATATGCTATATAGCTAGGAATTAGCCGTTTTAGTACTAGGAGAGGAGGTAATATTTGCCCTTTATAATAATATATAGAGGTATTACCTAGCTATCTATATATACACCCTAAATAATAGAAACCTATTCCTAATTACTAGGCTGCTTTAAATAAGGCCTTCCCTTATAGTTAGAGGTTATAATAACCTTAGTATATAATAGTATTCCTATTAGGAAGCTAGTCTTATTAAAATTATAGATATTATAATCTTATATCCTATACTTTATAATTATGTTTTATATAAGTATAAACTAGCCTTATATAATTATAGGATCTTCTATTAAGGCCCTCTAATAGTTAATTTAATATTGAAATTGTATTTTTAATTTAGGGATATGTTATATAAAGTTCTCTGCCTATTAGGGTCTAGTACGCGTCCTATTACGTGTGTTAAGGAGTTAGTTAGCTATTTCTTATATATCTTCTTATTATAGAGGGAACCCTTAATCAATTAGGTTAATAACTTATTTAAGAATTACCTCCTCTTCTAATATAGTTATCTTTATTAAATTTAGTTGTCTTTTGCCTTATATGACGCGTCTAGCGTGTTAGTCGCAAAGGGTTATTTAGGGGACCTTATAAATAGATGCTGCTTTTTTTATAGATATTTTTAGGTCTTTCTTAATAGCCTAGAGGGTAAGGATAATACAACTTTTAATTAAGGTAGATTATATGTTTATACGTAGAGGAAAGTTAGTATAAAGGTTAAAGAGGTAGAAAAAAAGGAAAAGTAGCGACTTACTATAAGTAGCGACTTACTATATAGGTATGTTAGATTTTATATATTATAAAGGATAACTTCTTTCTTACTTTTAAAGTAGTATTTTTTACCTTAATAGATAAAAATAATATATAAGTAGGTTTTAGATAGGTAGGCCTTATACCTTTTAACCCTAAAGTAGTTATTTCTTACCTAGATTTTAAGCTAAAGATACTAATACTATTAAACTTAAGGCTAAGTAGCTAAGGGTCCTAAAACCTAAAGATACTAACTATAGTACTAGAGGGTATATAAAGTACTACTTCCCTTAAAAAGAAGATCTAGGTATATTAAGATAGCTTACTAATAGTAATATATAAAGTAATTAACTTCTAGGCTAAAGGTATTAGTAAGTTAGCCTATAGGCTTACTATTATTAAGGCTAAGAACTATAAGCTTTATATAAGGATAAAGGTACTAAGTAAGTACTAAAGGGTAAAAAAGACTAGACTATATCTTAGAGGGTTACTTAATACTACTAAAGTAGAGGTACTATAAGGAGAAAAGAAAGGTATTAGTACTAAGAGAGAGAATAACCCTTAGAAGGAGGGTTATATAGAAGGTACTAAACTATATATATAATAATATAGTAATTATAGAAAGGCTAGATATAATATATAAACCTATAAAGTAGTTTAGGATAGTAATAAGGAAGAGGATAATAAGTAGTTTTAATTAATTTTATATATTAAAGCTAAATTTACTTATATAAAAGGAGAAGGGTAGGGAAAAGTATATTACTTACTATAATACGTCGCTTACTATATAAGTATGTTATATATAATATAGAAATATATTATTATATTATAATTACGTATTTATATTTATATTTATAATATATAATATATATTTATAATATATAATTATAATATAATATATAATATTTCTTAATACTCTACTATCTAGGCGTTTAGTATATATTCCTCTTTATATCTAATAAGTATTATAATTCTAATTAATAGTAAATAAAGAGTATCCTTAGTATTAGTATCTAACTCTCTCTAAGGATAGCTCTAAGGGTGCCTAGTAGTATAGCCTAAAGGGTAGTAATAAAGTCCCTTCTTTATTAATACTTAGTATATTATATATCTCTTCTAATTACTCTTATTTCTTAGTACTAACTTGTTACGTTTTATAGAGGATAGATTAGGTAATATAGAGTTACTCTCTCTTTATAGCTTACTTTAGGAGGTACTCCCTCCCTTTCCTAATCTTAAGAGTATTATAGAGGAGGGTAATAGTAGTAATAATATTTTTATTATAGCCCCTAAGTATCTAAGGTAAGGGGTATTAATAGCTAAGGTGCCTATTATTAGTCCTTATAACTATTATTTTTATAACACCCTTTTAGGATAGTTAGATAGTATATACCTCTTAGAAACTAAAGGTAAATACTATTAGTATATATTACTATAGTATTATTATATACTACTTATATTATCCCTTATAGGCCTAACTAATACCCTCCTAGCTATTTAGTTAGTACTAGTAATACTAAAAAAGGTATATATATTTATTATTTTATATCTTTACCTTACCTTATACTAATATTATTATAATATAAAGACTTACTATACTCTAGTATAAGGTATAGGTAGTCTTACCTTTACTATTATAAGTAAGAAGGGCTATTATATCCCCTTAGCTTAAAGAGGAGGAGGAGGATAAAGAGGAGGAGTATAGTAAAGTAGGTAGTAAGGTAGTCTAGTCTTATAAAGGTATACCTTATAAAACTTCTACTTTATACCCTATTAGTATTATTAGCTTTTTAGTATATATAGTATATTCTAATATTAACGCCTTTATTAGTAAGATTATTCCTAACCTAAGGACTTATACTATGTTTTATACTCTTCTTAATATATATATAGCTACCCTCCTCTATAGGGGTAACTAATACTTCCTAGCTAGTAGGCTATTACTTATTTTACTTATTATTTAGGCTCCCTAGCCTTTAGGCTGTTTTTTAATTTTAAACTTATTTTAGCCCCTTATTTATTATTTCCTCTTTCTATTTAGCTACATAGTATATATCTTATAGATTAAGTATATCTCTAAAGTACTTAAATTTAGCTTATAAGAGATTCTTTATTAATCTATTAGTAGGTATTTTACTTATAAAAAGATAAACTATATTAACTTTACTATTTATATATATTTCTTATAACTATATATTTTAGATATTAATATAGTAGAGTTATATAGTAATTATTTCCCCTTCTCTTATAATAAGGCGTATTATTTACTAATTATTATAGTATACTTTCTAGATGTTATCTCTAAGATCTAAGGAAATCTTTTAAAAGAGATATTAGAGTACTATTAGCTCTTTTATTATATACTTAAGGGTAAGAAGCTCTACCTTAGTTATTAATATTATTATAGTTACTTATTATATAGCCTTCTATTAGATTAGTCCTCTAAATAGGAATATAATATATCCTTATAAGGATCTATAGGTTATAATATTATCTCTAAATAAGGCGTTACTTATAGCTAAAAGCTAAATTCCTCCTTAGATACTAAAGTAGATTAATAGGTAGAAGGTATAAAAGAGATACCTAATATACTATCTTACTACCTATATATATTATAGGCTTAGGTTTATTAAGAACTTTAATAGTAATAAGTAAGTAAATATAATATTAAGTTAGATTATTATTACTATATATAGTATTAATCCTACTATCTCTTAGAAGGTTTTTACCTTATTTAGTAAAGTAGTACCCTTATTAAGGAAGAATTTAGTTATTAGTAATAGTATTACTAGTTATAATATATTATTATATTTAAACTTAACGGCTATATTATAAATATATTAGTTATAATAGAGGTATATCTTTCTATTAGGGTGGTCTTAGACTATTCTAATACCTAAATACTACTTTATATTATATATATCCTTTATCTTATACGTCTCTTTAAGGCTTATAATAACCTTTATTCCCCTTTTTATTCTTAATAGTAGGTATATAATAAGGATATTATTAATATAAAAGAGGACGTATATATTATTATTATTAGAAATAAAGAGGTAAGGGTCTTCTTTATATAAATAAAGTCCTAGTTATTTAAGGGTCTTAAAGAACTCCTTAAACTATAAAAGGGGTATATCCCTTAAGCTATAAAGTATATATACTATTATTACGTATTTACCTTCTTATTAGTATCCTTTTAGTAGGTTATAGTATATTAGCTTACCTAAAGGGTCTTATTTAGCATTAAGGAATATATTTATAATATTAAATTACTTAACCTTAAGGTTAAATTATATAGTAATTACTATTATAATATAAAAGGTTTATACTATAAGTATTACTATGTATATCTTAAGGAGGGGATTAGTTACTTAGAGATCCCCTTATATAATAACTTAGGCCTTATAGTAATTAAGAAAGCCTTTTAGATTCTACTTATATATCTAAACCTACTTAAGTAGTAGTAGCTTTATTCCTAGTAGGATAGATAATCTATTAATTATTTTAATAGCTTTAAGATACTAAAGTTTACCTATTTTTAGGTCTATTACTTTCCTAAGTAGCTATTAGATATTATTTAGTATCTAAAGTAGCTCTTCTTATAACTTAGGAGTATATAGTAGATTATTATAATAATATCTATAGTTATTTAGTATCTTAGTTAGACTATATAAGGTTACTTAATATATAGCTATATAGATAACTAAGTATAGTATATAGTACCTATTATTTACCTTATTAATAGCCTCTTCCTTATTATAAAAGAAGGTATTAAGGAAGTTATTTAAGTCTTATTTATTACTCTAATAAAAAGCTAAAAAGAGTACTTATCTTATAGGTAGAGAGTTACCTCTTAAGGCTATAAGATAATATCTAGCTTTAAGCTAATAGGTTAATACGTATATTACTATACTTAGCCTCTCTAGAGGATATTATTAATATTAGCTTGTTCTTATTATTTAGCCTTATTCTATATAAAGTAGATTAGTAATTTAATTATATAGCTTTATAGTATTTTAGGCTTCTAGGGTTATATTAAAACACTAGGTATTACCTAGGTACTTAGTAGTTAATTAACCTCTTAGTAAAATAGGTTATAATCCTAAGTTTACGTTTATATTATTACCCTTATTATAAGATCCTACTACTTAGTTAGGGCTAAGTATCTTACTTATTAAGTTACTTTTATTAGATATAGCTATAACGTATGTTTTACTTAGAGCTAGTATTATCTTAGGAGTCTAAACCCCTTCCCTACCTTATATAGTAATACCTTAATTAAGTTACCTAACGCCTTAGGTATTCTTCTTAGTATTAATATATAAGGGAGTTTATTACTACTATATTATTACTATTATACCTAATATCTTTATTACCTTATTTATTAATCTAAGTATATCTATAATTAAGTCTTACTTATAATTTTTATCCTTAATAATATTAATAATACTTTATACTTCTAGTTTAGCTATTACTTCCCTATCTTCTTTTATCTTTAGGAAGAACTTTATTTTATTAAAGTAATGTAGTTTATAAGTAAGTAGGTTATATAGGCGGCTAGGTTACTCCTTATTACTAAAAAAAGCCCCCTTTTTAACTATTTATTAAAAAGCGAAATTATAACTAAAAAAGATGTAGTTTTTATATATAAGCTACAATAAGAGTTAGATTTTAAAATAAAATACTATAGAAATTCCTATCTTACTTTAATTCCTAGATTACTATATATCTCTTATCTAGGCCTTAGATAAGAGGCTTACTTAGTATCTAATACTTAGGGTATAGTAGTATTTTCTATAGTATTATTTTCTAGAACCTTACTCTTATTATAGCTTATATATAAAAACTAGATCTTTTTTAGTTATAGTTTTGCTTTTTAATAAATAGTTAAAAAGGGGGCTTTTTTTAGTAATAAGGAGTAACTTAGTTACCTATATAACCTACTTACTTATAAACTATATTATACGTTATATATAATAATAATATATTATAGAGAGGGAACCTAAATCCTATAGAGGTTATATATGTTTTATATATATCTTATAAGGTATCTAATATATCTTTTAGGTTTAACTTTAAATTATTATTATTATACTCCTTTTTTATAACTACCTATTAATAGATAGGTATAATATCTAAATACGTATATTTATCCCTAATAAGGATAGAGGTTATATTAGAGTACTACTATATATATTAGTACCTATTAGTAAAAATACTATTTAAACTACACCTCTTCTTTCTTAATAGGTGTTATCTATCTATAGTATTAAAGTAGGCTTATGTTATATATATATATTATAGTAAGTACTACTTTAGGCTAGAGCTTATATAGGAGTCCTTATAAAGAGAGTATTTTTATAATCTTTATAATAACTTCTTAGCCTGCTTATTTACTACTACCTACTAGCTCTTTTATATTTAGTAGAGGTAGCTCTATATTAATCCCTTACTCTACTACCTACCTCTTATACTCTATTTTACCCTTAATACTAATAACTAAAGTATCCTTATCTTAGTATATCTTATATATATATACTATATTACTAGTCTACTTATAATATAAAACATCTTAGTAAAGGGAATACATTATTATATATCTTTTTAGGTAGTATAATACTAAATAATTAGGTAGTATACTTATCTCTTAGGACTATAAGCTACTTAAAGTAGTTAAATCTAATAGGGAATTTAAAGAGATCCTATAATATATAATAGTATAGGTATATAAACCTATTTTCTAATATTTATTTTAAAATAACTTAGCTTATATACGTAACTATATAATACTTATACTCTATCTAAGTTAGTCCTTTAATCTTTACCCCCTAAGTACTATATAGGAGATATATAAGAGCTTTAGTACTAAGATAATTAGTCTAGAGGTACTAAATATAGGCGTTATTATTATAATTAATTAGAATATTTCTTATTAGATAGAAAGTTATTATTATAAATACTTAAGTATTAATAAGAGAGGTAAGGCTATAATAAATATTATTATATAGTAAGGCTAAGTAAGAGGAGATAGGTATATATTAAAGAAAGATAAGATTACCCTTATGCTTAAGAGTCTTTATTATAATACTCTTCTTATACGTACTATAATAAAGAGTATAATTTAGTCTTAAGTACTATAAGTCTACCTTCTTCCTAACTAGGCCCTTAGAGATAATATTAATATAAAATCTAGGAATATAGGCTATATTTTCTAGTATAAGGTTACGTATTTTAAGTCCTTTAGTACTATTAAGTATATTCTTTATAACGTATGTTTTATAACCCTTAACTATATATAAAGTTATACTAGATTTAATATAGCTCTCCTTATTATTCTATTAGTATAAGCTAGGCTTAAAGAGGTCTCTATTATTAATAATATAGATCTCTTTATAGTTATTTAGTATAGTACTCTTACTAAGTATATATAGGCCTATAATTAGAGATAAAAAGATACTAAGTAAGGAGTATATTAATATTAAAGTATTATTATAAAGTATACTAGGGTCTATTATAACTATAATAAGGGTTATAGCTAGATATTTTAAGGCCTCTAATAGCTATTATAAGTCTAATTTATTACTTTTATGTTTCTAACCTTTCTTCTTAATTTCTAAGTAGAGGTTAGTTTACTTTAGCTTTATAAGTTTAGTTTAAATTAACTTAATAACTAAGTTACTTAAAGGGTACTTTAATAGTCTTATCTTTCCCCTAACTATAAACTTAAGAAAACTATAGTTTACTATATTCTAAAAGTAATTAGGTTATTTATAGGGGTATTTATTATAGTATTTCTTATTAGCTCCTAGCTTTAGTTATCCTCTAAGTATTATATATACCTTAGTTATTTTATAGGACTTTAGTAGGGCTAAGTATAGTAAATTACTAAGTAAATCTCTATATTATCTTAAGGTTAAATAGCCTCCCCTATATTATTTAGTTTTTATAAGATTATTAAGTTTATTAGCTACCTAAGATAAGGTAATTTATTACTTAATAGTATATAGGAACATCTTAATTATAAGTATACCCTTAATTTCTAATATCTTAAAGGCGTTAGCTTTTATAAGGGTATTATACTACTTAGTAAGCTAAGTTATTAGATCTCTTATTAATAAGGCTTATAAAAGAGTCTTATTATATATTTCTCTAGTAAAGTTAATTATATTATTACGTAATAGTATATATTATTTCTAGAGTACCTTAATTATTACTTAAAGAGTAAGTTTATAGCTATTATTAAGTAATTATATCTAGATACTACTTATAATATCCTTAGAGATAATAGTATAAACCTATAACGTAAGGAGCTTATTTAACTTTTACTACTTATATATATAAAGTTTCTATAATAATATATCCTTTATAGTAAAAAGCTACTTATTCTTTATTAATATATTATCTATTATAAGTAGTATTAGTTTAATTAGCTTATTTACTATATTATAATTAACGTCTAGGAGATTTTCCTATATAATTTAGGCTAAGTAGTATATATTATTTTATAAGTTATTTTACTTTTTAATATATTCCTTATAGGTTAGGTTACTAAGATACTCCAGGAGCTTAATATATCTATTTAAATTAATATATTACTAGATATTTTAGGATATAGTAAAGAAATAAAGTAATATAAACTATAGATACTAGTCCTTATATATAGTAGCTAGACTATATAGCTTTTAGTTAGTTAGAAGACTAACGTTTATATCTAAAGTTATTAAGGATTATAACTAATTAACATATAAAAAAGAGTTATTTTAAGAAAGGAATATCCTTAAAGATTTACTTTATAATAGTAGTAGTTAGTTATACTTATAATTAAGTTAGAGCTAGGCTTATAACTATTATAAAGTAGGATCTTTAAGGGGGTAATTAATATAGTTAAAAGTAGCTTATTTCTTTTTAAGTAAATATAGTAAAACTAAGTAGGAAAGGGATGTCTAGTATATAAAATAGATAGTATATAAATACCTAAACTATATAGCTATATTACTACTATTATTACTAGTATACCTTAGGTACTAATAAACATAAGGTAACTAACTACTACTAGTAAAGAGTCTTATCCTTTAGAATAAATACTTATAGGCCTAATTAGGGCGAGAAGTATCTATACTTTATAGATTTAAGATCTTTAGGGATAAATTAAGAAAATATACTATTATTACTAAGGGTATCTAGTTATATATACTTAAAAGTCTATATTTATTACTAATAGGATTCTTATAATAAAGTATACCTTAATTAGACTATAAAGGTCTAATTAGGGTAAGAATATCATTAAAAGTATAATAAATACTACTATTACGTAAGATTCTATATATTCTCTCTATATTTATAGCTATTTTTCTATATATAGATTTATAATCCTCCTCCCCTATATTACCTATCTTTTTAGGATTAAATAGTAATCTTCCTAATTAGGCTTATAGAAGATAGAAAACCTATAATAAAATAAAAAAAATAAAACCCTACCCTATTCTAATAGCCTAACCTTATTACTAAATATAAGGTTATTTTAGAATCTTATATAATAT
Organism: Colletotrichum sublineola; assembly: GCA_020631755.1. Lineage (NCBI taxonomy): Eukaryota > Fungi > Ascomycota > Sordariomycetes > Glomerellales > Glomerellaceae > Colletotrichum > Colletotrichum sublineola. The sequence goes on from JAHSQG010000009.1 coordinate 3,618,951, forward strand.
TAGTATAGAAGGTAGTATTAGTTAGTAGTACCTACTTAAGTAGGATAGCCTATTTATATAATATAGAGTTATATTTATAGTTAAATAAGCTTTTTTATTACTAATCTAATTATCTATTAGTTATTATATTATATTATAACTTTAGGTATAATATTTACTATTATACTATTTTTATTACTCTTTATTAATTTACTAATTAATTAGCTACTAAAGATTACTTTTTTTATAATATATAATAGTACTAGTAACTTTACCTTAGTTATTAATATTATAACTATTTATTACTTATTTATATACTATCTAATAAGCCTACTATAAAGCTTAATTATATATACCTATAAGCTTTTATAGTTAATTAGATTATTATTAAAGCTAGTATTAGAAGTAACTATTATTATCCTTTTAGTACTAAATTTAAGGTAAAGTCCTTTTATTTATAAGAAGTATTAAAAATAGGTAGTATAGTACTAAAAGTACTACTAACTAAACTATATAACCTTACTACTCTAGCTACTATAAAGGGCTAAAGACTATTTAGGTAAGAGGAGTATAAGGTTATATAAATTAGTTAATATATTACTAATACTAACTTTTTAAATAAGAATAAGCTTAATTAATAGAGAATTTAATTCTTAGATTTAATTTATAAAGTAAAGGTAAAAAAAAGTAAAAGTTACTATAAAAAGTAAATAATAGTAATATATATAAGAATAAGTTAAACTTACTACTATAATAATAATAATATTTATAGCTATATAGCTAATTAGCTTTACTAAATATAAAAAAAAAGTAAGCCTTATTAAGTATAAGTATTTATCTTTATACTACTTTAGGTACTATCTATTATCTTATCTTACTATAATTATCCCTTAAGTACTCTTTTATATATCCTCCTAAGTATCCTTACTAAAATTAACTAAAACTTATAAATTTATATTATAATTCTTAGACTTAAAGTTAGAGATTACTTAAAACTATACTATTTATTTATATATTAAGAGTTATAAGTAGGTATATAGTATAAGTCTTATTTTATATCTTAAATATATTATCTCTAACCTTTTTAATAGCTAGGGCTAAAAAGCTGTTAAACTATATAGTTTAATTAAGTATTTTTATTAGTTTAAACCTAAGGATTAATATATTAGTTAATATAGTCCTCCCTATTAGTAGTTATAATATTAAGGGTTAGTACTTTTAGTAGGTATAATACTTAGGGATTAATTTACTAGTTATAGAGATTATCTCCCTTAAGTATAGTTTAAAAATAAGGTTTATAAGGTATTACTATATTACTATTTAGTACTAAAGCTCTTAAAAGTAATACTATAAGGCTTAAGGTATATCCCTTTTTTTAGTTCTAAAGCTACTTAGACCTTTAGTTTAGAGTAAGGTTTAAACCTAAAGCTATTAGCTTAGATAGATTTAGTTAGTATTTTCTTTTCTTACTTAGGTTAAAAAAAAGGGGTAAGAGATTTATAAGCCTAATAGCTAGTAATAAGATAAAAGAATTAAAGGTCTAAGTAATATTATATAAAAGGCTAACCTTATAAACCCTATCTTATAAAATAACTATATTATAAAACTTTAAAGTAATCTACTTAATCTATTAGTATTTTATAAATTATATACTAACTTACTTTTACTTTTTTTTTTAGGTTTATTCTTATATTATTAGTCTAAAGCTTTAAGGACTTTAGTATAGTAAATCCTTTATAAATATAAGACTATAAAAACTTAACTATATATAGACTATAAAACTAATTATTATCTTACTTTAGAGTAGCTATAATATATTAGCTAGATTTAAAAATCTAAATAAGATTATCTAAAATACTATAAAGCTTATATATTTTTACTAGATTATTAATTATATTAAGGAACTCTTTATTTTTAGTCTTTTTTATATAACTAAAGTTTACTTAGGAAATATAACTACTCTTTTAGTCTACTAGTAAAAGACCTTAATAGTTACCCTTTATATTAATAAAGTAGATAAATAAAGCTACCTTATAAAGCTTAGAAATATTAAGAGTAAAAGAGTTAAGTACTATATCTTAAAGTAAAGTATATAGTAACTATATATATCTTATAGTAAGGAAGATAACCTTATAGGTAGTATCCCTTACTATTAGTTATATTATTTTAACTATTTCTTTAGAAAACAGCTAGTACTTTATTAAAAGGGTTTCTTATATATTATATAAACCTAAAAGTATTAAATAGGTATAGTTAGATTAATCTCTATCTTAATAACTAATTTTAAAGAACCCCTTACTAAAGTATACTTTAATATTATTCTCTATATTATTATAAGAATTAATAGGGGGATCTTATAAATTAATATATAGGTATTACCTTTATATAAGTCTTACTATATACCCCTCTAATTAGCTAAAGAAAATAGTATATCCTTATAAAGGTAAGAAGTATAAATATACTAATATTATAATTCTACTATTATATTAAGCTAAATTAACTACTTAACCTATATTACTATAAGAAATAGGCTCTAAAAGGGGCCTTTTTTATAGCTATAAAAAGGGTCCTTTTTATAGCTCTTTTCTTATAGCTATAAAAAGGGTCCCTTTTATAGCCCTTTTTATAGCTATAAAAAGTACTTTTTTAAAGCCCTTTTTTTATAGCTATAAAAAGATCTTTATAACTTTATTTTTATAACCTTTCTTATATTACCTAACTACTTTTTATAATACTTATAATATAGTTATATAGATTTATTATTACTATAAACTATTTCTTACTTACTTTATATCCTTTAAATACTAAGCTATATTAGCTACTTACTTATATAATTCCCTAATATCTTTCTCTTATTAAGAATACTAAACTAGCTTCTTATTTATAACTAAGATAAGCTTATTATTTAGCTTTAACTTAGCTAACTAGTCTCTTATATAAGCCTAACTAATATTAACTTATTTTTACTTTTAGAAGGGTAGCCTTACTTTTTCCTACTTATACTTTAGCTACTATAAGTATTATAGGCTAAAAGGGGCGTATAGCCTATAACCCTAGATAGGTTATAGCTAGTTATATACCTATAGGTATAAGTAGCTATTAACTTAGGGAGTATTATAAGTTAACTATAAAATACTACTTATACCTAATAATACCTACCTTTTATCTATACTATTATTACCTTATACTTACTTATTTATTATCCTTTACTACTTTACTATTCTATTTTACTTTCTTACTATATATCTCTATAACACTACTATTTATTCTATCTAGTAATACTAGTAGCCTCTTTACCCTATTAGATCTATAATAGCTACTAGGAGGGCTATATTAAGTAGTAGTATAACTACTTTAATTTAGATAACCTTAAATTTCCTTTCTATATAGGTAGGCTATAAAGGAATATATCTACCCTAAGGAGATCCTTAAGAAGTAGGTATATAACTTCTATAGCTAGGCTATATTAAAGACCTCTAATAACTATTAATATAGCTATAAAAATACCTAACCTACCTACTAGCTACTAATATTATAAAACACCTCTATAAGGATATTAACTACCTCTACTATATTAAATTCCTTATAGATAAACCTTATTATAGCCTAGTTAACTAGTAGAAAGGGTTTAAACTTAAGCTAGGTATAGAAAATAATACCTATTAGATAAAGTTATATATTTAGCTAGTAAAAAGGATTATTTAATCTATAAGGGAAAACCTAAAACTAGTAAGTAAACTAAGCTTAGCCCTAATACTAAAACCTCTATCTTAAATAAACTCCTAGACGTTATAGGCCTTAAACTACCTAGTTATACTAAAGAGGACTATAATAATATAAGAGCCTAACCTACTATAAAAACCTTAAGACCCTTAATTACTAGACTAAAGTAATATATTAGGTTAACTATTAGAAAGGGATATATTAATAATTTCCCTTAAATCCTAGGGTAATCTACTAATAGAAGGTATAAGAAACCTAAAAACTACTAAAGGGAAGGAGGCCTAAAGCTAAGACCTACTAGTAAAGATAAGTAACCTATAGTAGTAATTATACTATACTAGAGGGGAGCCCTACTCTACCTAATAAGCTCTAAATAGCTTTATTCTTTAGACCTAATTCCCCTACTCCTAATAACCTACCTAAGGGTAATAATATAAGCCCTTATACTAAATACCTAAATAATTCCCTAGCACCTAAGGGTATAAGCCTAGCTTATACTTAATAGGTCCTCTAGGCTTCTAAGTAACTTAGGTAAGCTAACCTACCTAAGGGTAGTAATATAAGCCCTTATACTAAATACCTAGATAATTCCTTAGTACCTAAGGGTATAAGCCTAACCTATACCTAATAAGTCCTCTAGGCTTTTAACTAACCTAAGTAAGCTAATTTACCTAAGGGTAGTTACTACCTTAGTTAGGTTAGATAGTATATATACTACTAAACTAAACTACCTAAGCCCCTACTTAAATAATCCTATCTAATAGGACGGTATGGTATATACCGCCCTAAGGGCCTAGACCTATTATACTATAAATAGGCCTTACGCCTCTACTAAATCTAATAGTATAGATAGGACCTCCCCCTTAAAGATAACTACTTATAGGCCTACTAGTATAGTAAGGTCTACTACTTAATAGACTACTATAACTAAGCATACTAATAGGGTAGGGTACCCCTATAATAGACCTAATAATTAATACCTTATAGATATCCTAAGTAGACATACTAGTAGATAACTTACTAAGGGTACTTATAGAGTAGCTATTAAATATAGCCCTAGTAATAATAAATACTCTATTAATAGCAGCCTAGAATATATTAGCTAAACCCTATATAGGTATATTTTAGCCTAATATAGACATAAAGAAGTACTTACTTAAGCCTATTTTTTATAACTACTAAGCTACGTACTATAGGGATATTAAACTATAGATCTAAGTAGTAGAGAGCTTATAGCTAGACTAAGGGGCTATTAATAAGGTTAGCTAGAATATTACTTAATACCTAAGGGGATCTATATAGAACTAATAGGAATTTTAGCTATTAGATAGTAAAAGAATATAGCTATAAGTATAGGGGTAAATAATAATTAAAAACTAAATAAGACTCTAGTTTAGCCTTACTATAAGAAATATATAGAAGTAGTTCTAAGAAAACTTCTTCTTTATAAAGAAGGTCTCTAGGGCAAATAATATTTATGCTTTTACCTAAGAGTACTTTAAGTATACCTATACCTAAGGAGATTACTTTAATAAGTAGTTACTTACCTACTTATACTACTACCTTATACTATAGCTATAATAGTTCCTCTATAAACCTATAGATATAGACTCTCTAGATTCTTATATTACCCTTATAGAGGAATATAGAAAGGCTATAAGGGATATAATAGGAACGTCTAGATATAACCTAATATATATTAATAATATATACTTTTAAGGGTAGGTAAATACTACTATAAGGGATAACTTAATATATAGGTAATATAACTCCTATATATACTAATATGTAGTATTTCCCTCTTTAAATACCTTACTAAACTAGAGTAATATACCCTAAGGAATAGGTAATATAGCTAATAATACTTACTATATTAGTAGTAATATAACTCCTAATACGTAATATATTATAGGGAATATACCCTTTATAGTAGGAAATACTCCTTATGCTTAGGGAAATACACCCTATATAGGAGTAAATATCCCCTATACTCTATTAAATATAGCTAATATAATAATAGATATCCTATATATTATAATAAATACTACCTAAATAGAAGTAAACTCCCTATATGCCTAGGGAGATATACCTTATAATAACTTAGATAGAGTAGTATACTAGTAGAATAGTAGTTAATTCCCTAACTAAGGGAGGTTTAACTAGAACCTAAGGGAAAACACCTAAGGGGGATAGGGAAGCTATAATAGGAACTAGCCCTACTAAAATAACTAGTAGAAGGAGATAGGGGGTAATCCTACCTAGTAAGTAAGAGACTACTAACCCTAGTAAGAAGGTTAATAAAATAGTAGGTAGAAATAGTAAGCCTATTATATCTAAATGAATAATAACTTTAAGAATAATATTTAGTTTATATAGGAAACTAACCTAAATATAGATACTATTATTAACTAACTTATTAATAAGGGCTTTATCCTTAATAAAGTTAATAAGATACCTACCGCCCTAATAGACTTTACTAACTTTACTACCTAACTATAAGCTAGTAATAGTAACCCTCCTATACTAGAGATAAGGGCTACCCTATAGGATAGGGAGGAAACCTTACCCTAATAGGATAAAGTAGAGGAGTACCTTACCTAAGTAGAGGAGTCTATAAGAGATAAGGAGTTACCCTAAGTTAAACTCCTATATAATAAGTTAACTTAAGTACTAATAAATATAGAAATAGTAAATTTTACCTTTTAGTAAGGAGAGGTTATTAAAGTAGTTATTAAGCCTAATAGAAAAAGGGAATACTATAAGAGGACTTACCCTTAAGTTAAGGTAAGGGCTAATAAGGAATTAGAGGACTATACTATTTATATAGATATAGGCGTATTAGTTATCCTAGTAGACTAAAGCTAGGTAATAAGTTTTATAAAGAACCTATATTTTAATATAATAGAGCTATAGATAATAGGGGTATTTAGATTATTATTTACCTTATAAGAAAAAGTTACCTTTAACCTATATATAGTAGGAATAGTAAAGGGAATAGAGATTAAGGTATATACTATAGTTATAGTAGGAGTAGTTAAAAATCTCCTAGCTAAGCTATTACTTAGTACACCCTTTTATAATAACTATAGTATAATAGTAGACTTTAATAGGAAAACTATAACCCTCTACTCTATATATAATATAGTAATCTCTATGTTAATTAAATACTATTTCCTAGTAATAAGAAAGTTAATAGTAAAGTATAATACTGTTATATACCTTAGGTAAATATACTACCTACTAGATAACTACCTTAACCTCCCTAAATAATTTAAGGAGGATAAGATAAATAAGACCTACTAAGTTTACTCTACTTATATATATATCCTTAATATAGTAGTAAACTATAGGACCCTAAAGATAGTACTAGTATATAATAAAATAGTAAAGCCTATTATTATTAAGAAGGGTACTAAGGTTAGTTAAATTACCCTAACGTATAGGGAAGAAACTATATAGTAGATTAGCTAAGAGATATTTACATAAATTACTAATAATATAACTATAAACTTTACTAACCTAACTAAGGACTTTATAATAATATTAGAAATAGTAGAAAAGGGAATAAAGATAATAGATAAGGACCTATTAATCCCTAAGGAGGTACTAAACTATAGTATTAGTAAGTTAGATATTTACCTTATAATAACTAACCTTTATAGTATAGAGATCTATATAGATAACCTAAAATTTACTAGAAAACTTTATAACCTCCTTAACTAATACTATATCTACTATAACTATAGGATAATACCTATCCTAGATAAGGAGAAGATAAGGATTAAGCTTATTAATAGCTAGTAGAACTAAAAGTCTTATATTAAGGTGTTTCCTTTTAGACTTAAGGATATAGAGTTCCTTAATAAAGAAATAGAGAAATAGTATAAGAAAGGGAAGGCTAATTAGTAAATTAGCTTAGTAGCCCTTATATACCTAATCTTTATTATCTAGAAGTATAAGCAGGATAGGATAAAGGGGAAAGGACATATAGTAGTTAATATATACCCCCTTAATAAGTAGGTATCTCCTAATGTCTACCCCCTCCCTAACTAAGAAGAAATTATATAGTTACTTTAAGGGAAAAGGTATATAATAATATTTAACGCCTCTAGGTTCTTTTACTAGCTTAGTATATATTATTAGTATAGAAACTAAATAGTAATAATAAGTCCTTATAGACTTAAGTACTCTAATATTATAATAATAGGGTATAAAAACCTACCTATATATACCTAGTAATTTATAAATTAATTATTCTTCTTATACTATTACTTTATTTATATATATATTAATAATATTATAGTTTTCAGAAATACTAATAAAGACTACCTTAAGTACCTTAAGATTATATTAAAGCTATTAGATAAATATTATATCTATATTAGAGTACTAAAGTTATTTACTAGCTTCTTATTAGTAAAACTCCTTAGTTATATTATAAATAGTAATAGTATTTAAAAAATAGAGGGCTATATCTAAGCCTTTTAGTAACTTACCTTTCTATATAGTCTATATAACCTAAAGATATATTTTAGGATAGGGAGTTAGCTATATACTAAATTACCTTAGTTTAACATAATAGCTACCCCTCTTAATAATAAGAAGATAAGGCTAGTAGTAAGGCTATAAAAAGATAATATACTTAAGCTAGGAACCTTATACTAAGCCTAAGTAAAGATTATTACTAAGGAGACTTTTAACCTTATACCTAAGGAACTTAACGCCTAGAAGATACTATAAGAGAAACTCTATGCCTAGGCTATATAATTTTACTATAACCCTAAGAAGCCCCTCTTCTTTAAGATAGATATATATATTAATAGTTTTAGGCTTATAGTTTTTTAACTAGATTATAACTAGGATAGTAAGAAGCTACTTAGAATTAATATACTAAAGGAGTATATTTAGCTAATCCTATTCTTATTATATACTATAATAGTAATAGAAAAACGTTATAGTATAACTAAAGTAGAGATTACGACTATTATATAAGCTATAAAGAAACTTTAGAAACTTATATAGTCTAATAAGTATAAGGGTATTATCTTAATTTATAGGAAATTAATAAATAAGGCCTCTTATACTATATTAGTATTAATAGTACTAGGAAACTTTATATACCTAAACTAGTAGTAAGACATATACTAAAACTTACCTATAATAAGAAGTTTTACTTTAGTATTAATAGAATACTAGTAGAACTTAGAGGTATTTATATCTATAGGAAGAAAAAGATAGTTAAGAAGTATATTACCTATTACCTAGCTTACTAAGAAAACTAAATAGACTACTAGAAGGCTATAAGATCCCTCTAACCTATTATAACTCCTAGCGTACCCTATTATACTATATTAATAGATTTTATAATAAATATACTACTAGTATTAAGCTAATAGACTTTCTAAGTATTACCTAACTTTAACCTACTAGACTCCCTCTATACTATAACATATAAGTTTAGTAAGAAGGTTATCCTTATCCTTAGGAATATTTAGTATAAAGCTTACTACTAGGCTTAGGTATTACTTTAGATACTTATAGTATATAATTAAGGCCTACCTTAAGTAATTATTAGTAATTATAACCTAAAGTTTATATTAGTAGTCTAGGTATTAATATTTAACACCCTTAAGGTAAAGCTCCTTATCTCTACTATATATTACCCCTAGACTAATAGATAAAGTAAAAGGATAAACTAGATAGTTAAAATTATAATCTACTTCTATATATATACTAACCTAAATATCCTATAGATAGATATAATCCTATTACTATAATACGTACTTAATAACTCCCTTATAGTAATAATTAGCTACTTACTAAATAAAGTTATACTTAGCTTCTAGCCCTATATAGTACTAAAACATATTAGTAGTAAGGTAATACCCTTTAAGTCCCTAGAAGTCCTCTAGGAGACTTACTATATAGAGGTACTAGCTCTTATTAATACTATAGGAGTAATTTAGAAGGAGAGGTTTAATAATAAGTACTATAAGGTAGAATTTACTAAAGGAGATAAGGTATACCTCTATATAGGTAAAGGATACTTACTATTAGGTAAGCCTAAAAAGAAGTAGTTACTAAAGTATATAAGACCTTTCTAAGTTATTTATATAATTAGACTAAGAGTATATAAACTTAACCTACTAAAATACTAAAAAGTCTACTTAGTAGTTTTAATAGTATAGCTCTAAAAGGTAGTATAAGGTAAAGACCCCTTTAGTAAAGAGAAAAAACCCTTAGAACTAATAGAGGTTAATAGTATACTAAAGTATAAGGTTAAGAGGCTTATTAATTAGAGGATTAAGTAGTAAAAGGGGTGGCCTATAGTTAAGTAATTTATTAAGTAGAAGGGATATTTACTAGCTTTAAATATATAGGAACCCTATAAGAATCTTAAGCTAAATACTAGAGAAATAGTTACTTCTTATAAAAAGGAGTAACCTATTAATTAGGTAGCTAAGGAAGAAAGGAAGTAACCTAAGTAGCTTACCTATTAAAAGCTACCCTCCCTCTACTAATAACTTACTTATACCTTTCCTCTATTAATAACTACTATTATATTATAGTGTATTATATATCTTTAACTACTACTATAAATATCTATATATTTACGCCTTTTAATAAGAGCTTTATTATTCCCTAGCTACTATATTTCTTTATAAATAATACCTATATAGGTATATTATTCCCTAGCATAAATAAATATATTATTATTTTCTTAAAGGGAAGATACCTACCTTTTACTTTCTTTCTTTTAAGAAGCTAACTATTATTACTTCTATTTTTTAATATCTATTATTTAGGGTATATTAACTTACCCTCTTATACTACTTACTTTTCTATTTTTTAGACTTTTTACCTACTATTATTTCCTCTTTCTATTAAGCTAAAATATTATTAGTATTATTACTAGTAACTTTACTTCTTAACTATAATAACCTATACTAGTACTACTATTATTAATAGTATAGTTAGTATAGTAGATAACTTAGGAGATTACTAGTAGTATAACCTTAATAAGAGAGGTATAAACTATAGTACTAATAATATAGGATTTAACTAAGATTAGTATAACTTTAACTAGTATATTAACCCCTAGCCTAGTAATAAGATAGTTACTAACTAAGACTCTCCCTATAGGCTCCTTTTAAACCCTAGCTTTTACCTTATTAACCCTATCCTTCCCCCCTCTACTATATTAATCCCCCTAATCTATATTAGCCTAGTAAACCTTAGTACTATTATAATAAAATAGGATAAGAATATTAAGATAACTAATACTAGCGCTATTTAGTCCTAATAGGATAAGGTATAGTACTTATAGGATGCTACAGTCTAGCCTTAGTTAACTAATAAAGATCTTATTAACCCTAATAATATATTTAGGGAGTAATATAGAGAGACTAAGGATAATAATACTAAGAGTCTAGTCTTATTAGTCTATACTAAGGATATTAAGTACCTAAAGAGTATAGATAATTCTAGTAATAAGTAAGAGGAGTATATTACTAAGAAGAAGATTAAGGAATACCCTTATAAGGTTAAGGCGTATAAAGTATACCTTAAAGAATATAAGAAGGCTATAAATACTAGCTATAAGCTACCTAGCCTATAAATAGTAATAAGACGTCTTTAGATAGCTAGACATAAGGTAGAGTAAGCTAAGTATAAGGTAGTATAACCTAGCCCTATAGAGGGATAATATAAGTAGTAGGACTAGACTACCTTATAGACCTTAGTAGTTATACTCTACTATGCCTAGTTAATTCCTATATTACCTAATAAAGATAAGGAGTATATTCCTACTTAGGCTAAGGCTCTTACCTACCTTAAAGAGGACTTTAAGTACTACCCTAACTATCTCCTTAAAAAAGAGACCTAAGCCTAGCTAGAAGGTTTCTATAATACTTATATAAAAGTATACCCTAGTAAGTATTAGTCCCTTATATTAGACCTTACTCTTTACTATATACTAAATATAATAAATAAAGTCTATAACGCCTTTATAAAGAATAAACTATAGACTAAGTATCTCCCCCTATACGCCTACCTTTTAGGTATACTCTTTATCTACTAAAAAGGTAATTATAGTACTAAGGTTCTTAGTACCCTTCTCCTTATCTAACGTCTAGATATAATCTCTATCCTAAAGATATATTATACTAACGTTAAGGGAAAAGCCTTAAGAGCTATTACCTATATAGAAGATAAGATTATTAATATAGGACTAAGAGTTAATAAAGCTATTACTAAAGCTAAGGGAGTTAAGGCTATTACTAAGGCTATAGAGAAATACACCTCTAATACTAAGGATAGTACTAAAAACATAGCTAATAATATTAATACTATTATTAAGAACGTATATACTAAGGGTAACAAACTTATTAAGCTAACTAAGAAGATTAATAATATAGTTATTAAAGTTAATAAGGTAAATAAGTATATTAGCCTCCTTAAGTATAAGGCTAATAACCTAAATACCTTTAATAAGTTTAAGGGTAATAAGTTTTATACCTTAGTCTAAAAGGTTAATAATATTACTATAAAGCTTACTACCCTTACTAATACTACTATTACCTTAACTTACCCTACCCTTATCTTCCTAGCTATAACTACTACCCTACTATACTATCCTACTATAGAGAAGAGTACTAAGTAAGCTATAAAGCTCCTAGCTTATAACCTTACTTCTAAGAGATTATAGGTATTAATTAATAATTATAATAAGTAAGAGAACTATTAAAAGGATATAGGAGAATTAAGGAGTTATATAGAGATAGAGGGGAGTATAGACCTATATATAGATAGTTTATTTTTAGTACCCTAATAAGTACCTCTTTAAGGGGGGGTACTTATTATAGGCTAAAAGGGGTATATAGCCTATAACCCTAGATAGGTTATAGCTAGTTATATACCTATAGGTATAAGTAGCTATTAACTTAGGGAGTATTATAAGTTAACTATAAAATACTACTTATACCTAATAATACCTACCTTTTATCTATACTATTATTACCTTATACTTACTTATTTATTATCCTTTACTACTTTACTATTTTATTTTACTTTCTTACTATATATCTCTATAATACTACTATCTATTCTATCTAGTAGTACTAGTAGCCCCTTTACCCTATTAGATTTATAATAGCTACTAGGAGAGCTATATTAATAAGTAATATAGGCTTAACTAATAGACTAGCCTTTTTTAGGTAAAGCTAATTATAATAAGACTAGCTATACTATATTTTTTAGCTTACTATAAAGGGATATAGTAATCTTTAGGTTAAGGATCTAATAGTATATATTAGAGGAAGATATCTCCTAAAAATACTACTAAGGGTATACCTCTTACTTACTAAAAGTAGCTAAATTTAGTATTTTAGAGTAAATCTTATAGTAATATAAAATACCTAGCTTAACTAAAATAGTATAGTCTAAGCTATATTCTCTAAGAGGGGTAAAAAATAGCCTTTTACTAAAGGGTAGTACTTTTTTTACTAAGTAGTATTACTTCTTAATTAATATAAGATACTTTAAGGAAAGTATTACCTAAAGTTTACTTAGATACTTAAAGTAAGAACTTATATACTCTTAGCCTATAAGTATTTTATCCTAAGTATAAACTTACTTAAAGTATAGCTCTTAATTACTAATTATCTCTTATATAATATTAATAAGTTAATATAAATAACTAAGGCTATTTAAAAAATAGCTCTTAATATTATTATTACTTAACTCTATACTAAAGGTAATATAAATACTAAAGTTTTAATACTTCTAGATAAAGTAATAGGATTATTAAACTCTTAATAGTAGGTATATTATATAGAGGTACTAAAGAATTAAGTATTAGTTATTAAACTCTTTATAGAGTTTAGTTTAGGCTTTTTTATATTATACTTAGTCTTAATAAAAATAATATACTTCTATATTATTAAGATACTATAATATATATAAGGAGGGGGCTAATTAATAGGTATATTAATATAGGCCTTATCCTTATTACTAAGTATAGCTATTACTTATATTAATAGTAGATAATCTTTATTAATTAACTTACTATTATTACTATTATAGCTATAATCCCTAACTTACTTCTACTTAGCCTTAAGTATAATATTAGAATTAATATAATAGATATAAAGTTATTACTAAATATCTAAGAACTACTTATTTAGTATAGCCTTTATATACTTATTATAGTTTATAATAATAATAGTAAGTTAATAAACTAAGTATTAGTCTATAAGTTAGTAAATACTTACTATAAGAAACTAAAAACCCTTTAGTCTCTTATTATTAATAAGACTAAATATAGTATTATAAATAGATCTAATATAAGTCTATTTAGTAGCTTAAAAGAGAGAGAGCTTAAAGTAGTTTATATTATAGGTATTATTAAAGCCTATTACCTTAGGGAATTACTTTTATATTTAAAAATAGTAGGGAAACGTCTAAATAAGGTTAATAAGGTAGTCTAGCTTATTATCTACCTATTTTACTATATATAAGATATTTTACTTATTAAATAGCTTAATTAATACTATAGTTAGTAAATATCTACTTAGTTTTTTTTAGTTTATATAAGCTTTAGTATTATAAATATCTTAGTAGGTAAATAAAGACTTTAGGAACTACTCCTAAATAATAGTATATATATTATATATTTAGATCCTAACTTATTAGCTTATAGCTTTAATAATATCTATTATAAGCTAGATAAGCTTATAGTAAAAAGGGTAAGTAAATACTTTAAGGGTAGGACTATAGTTATACTAACTATACTAAGTCTCTAAATAAAAATATAATAGCTACTTACCCTCCTTTTATACCTCTATAATAACTTACTATTTATAGTTAGACTTTTAAGACTTATACTATGAAATATTATCTCCCCTTAGTAGTCTAAAGCTCCTAAACTAATTATACTAAAAGGTATATTATATAATTTAGCCTTAAGCTTTATACCTATTTTACTTTATAATACTAAATCTATTAGTTTTTATAAAGGTATTAACTTAATTTAAGAAAGCCTTAGGTATAGGCTTTAGATTACTAAGAATTAGTAAGTTTAGGATTTTAGGTATGAAAAGAGAAAAGGATTTATTACTTATAGTATAGTAAGAGGCTATAGTTTAAAAAAACGCTTTACTTTAAGGAGAGGATTATAATAGGGGTAAATAAAGTAGTAGGTTAGCTAAAAGAGCCTATCTCTCTTACTATTAATAGATAAATTCTTATTATTAGAAGAGTATTATTACTAACCCTTAATTAGTCTTAGTAACCTATTAATTAGTTTTAGTAACCTATAATATAAATAAAAAATACTATTAATTATTTTATAGTAAGCTAAGAAGATTACTAAGATAGTTTATTAAGAGGAGAGGAGTTATACTTTAGAGAAAGTTATAAAAAGGTTATTACTTAGGTTTATATTATTCCTCTAGAGATATAGTAAGTAAAGTAGAGTTTAGGCTTCTTAGTAAGGTAATTATCTATAAGAGGGTATATATTTTATAGTAAGTTAGCTAAGAGCTTTATAATAAGGTTATACTACCCTTAAGAGTTACTAACTCTATAAAATTAACTAATACTAAAGTAACTACTAAAAGCGTATAGGGTGTGGTTTAGGACTTAGGTTATAGTAGAGCTATGCGAAAGGATATAACAATACTATACTACTCTAAGTAACTTAGGTTTTATGTCTAATCTAACGTAAGGGAGATATAATCTATTTAGAGCTTTTAAGGTCTAAACAGATATATTACCCCCTAATTAGATATAGCTAAGATCTCCCTATTACCTAAGTTACTATACTAAACTGTATTAATAAGGGTGTAAGGCTTTAGTTTAGAGTATTATTTTTAAAAGATAAATAAGTATGTAAAGAAGTACTTATTTTTCTCTAATCTAGGGTGTACTATATCTATCTAATTATACTCTCTTAATAGATACTTAAGTAAGTATCTATAACTTATAAATACTCTAAAGAAAATAAAAGAAAAGAAATTACTACTTATTAACTTCTAAATAGTAAATATAGTAACCCTAACCCTACTCTAATTATCCCTTAGTTCTTTTTATAATCCTCTAATTATAGAAGAACTACTAAGTATATACCTATTTAGACCTTATCCTAATTATGCCTACGCCTATTAATTGCCCTCTTTATCTTTATTATCCTTAGTATCTCTATTATTAGCCTTATCCTATTCTTCTCCTATGTTCTATTATTTCTATCCTTCCTATCCCTTAGCCTAACCTAGTAGGAACTAAGGTATATATGCTTAGGTAGTAAACGCCGCTTTAGTAATAGGGTTATTAAAATAATCTACCTACTTATAACGTCTATACTCTAGAATACCCTTCTTCTAATTATAGTATATGTTCCTATACTACTTTAGAATATCCTTATAGCATTAGGTATATTATATATAATTAGCTTCTTAAGCTTCCTAAGTATGCTATTTAGATAATAGGAGAGAGTCCTAAACCTTTATCTAGCCTTCCTATACGCCTAGTATAGGTAGTTTAAGTAAAGTATATTTATCTACTTTAATATATCTAATCTTCTTTAGGCTTTAGTATTATAATAGTATATCTCTAGGAATTAAAAGTCTAGATAGTAAGTAAGAGAGCTTAGAGCTTAGCGTAGTAGGAGCTTTAGTAGGAGGGCTAGGTCGTATAATATAGTCCTTTTAGGCAAGGAGTTGTTTCTATCTTCTATTTAGAGGTATTTAGGGTAGTAACTTAGTATCTATGTTTTTCCTTAGCTAAGCAACCTCTAATTATAACTACAATATTATAATATTATTCTTATAGTCTAGGGAGGAGGGCTTATCTTAATACCTATGTTTTAGAAGGTTAAGTAGTTAGGGGGTAGAGAGGTAGTCCTCTAAATGCTATATAGGGGTGTAATTAGAGTTTTTAGGGTTTATTAGATTATAGATTATACTTATAGGGGACTAGCTTTACTTCTTCTAGCTTTACTTAAGTTAGTTATATTAGTAGTAAGCTTCCTCTAATGTTCTTTTAGGAACTAGTCTTATAGCCCTATGTTAGTATCTGCTAGAAACATAGAACTTAGTGCTAATCTACCTAATCTACTAATATTAGACTCTTTTGCTATAGTCTAGGTTTTAAGACTCCTTAATATCCTACTTATTTATACTAGTTAGGTATAGAGATCTAGACCTAAGTACTAATCTAAACTACTTAGTAATATAGAGTTTATACTCCTAACTACTAGTCTACTAAACTATATCTACTATATATATACTAGTATTAATTAGCTAAGTAATATATATTAGTATGTTAAGCTTATAGTAGAACTTCCTTAAAGCTCTAATATTATTAATAAAGAGAGCCTCTAAATAACTACTAGACTATATAGGATTATACTAGTATACTATACTATCCCTCTAATCTATAATTATGCCTATAAAGTATCTATACTAGGCTAAGAATAAGGGGAAAATAACTAAATTAGCCTCTCTTTATATTATATTATAGATTTCCTAAGTTAGTATTACTAACTTAGGCTCCTAGTTGTTATCTAAATAGCTTTCCTAGTATAGGGGGATAATAGTAATTTGTCTTTTTGCTTTTAGACCTTAAGCTATAATAACTATTATAGCTATAATTTTATCCCTAGTAATCTACTACTTAGATTATATATATCCTTATAGGTTATAATAGTTACTAAGTACTATTTAGGCCTATTTATATCCTATATCTTCCTATTATCTATGTTTATTTAGTCCTTAGAATGCTAAATTAAATTAGCTTAAAAACTAATTAGTGTCTTCCTATATAAGCTAATTAGGGAACTAAGCGTTAGAAGGTATTAGGAATAGTTCTTATATTAGAATCTAAGTAGGGTATGCTATTATCTTACTAGTAAAGTAAATATAAGCTTTTAGGTTATAGAACTAAGACTCTTAGGGCTTAAGTTCTTTAGTAGGAGGTATATATCTAAATAAGATGATTTAGTTCTTATTTTAGGTACTATAGTAGAATTAGCTGTTATTCTAGAGGTCTTAGTAGGTATAGACATCTTAGATTTATAGATAGCCTATTATATAAGTAAGAGGGGAAGGAGCTAATAGGGATGCTATTATTATCTATTTAGAGGTATTATTAGTATATATGTTCTAAAGAGAAAAGATATAATAAAGAAAGAGGTACTACTAGATCTAGATAAGGAACTTAATATATGTTTTTATTATTATTAGTAGAGGGAAGGGAATAGTTAAGGAGGGGGGGGGTAAAAAAAGGCCTTTAAATAGGTTTCTAAGAGAAGGGGTTGTAAATTATAGCTTAGTAGCTATAGTAGGAGTGTCTAATCTAAGGAAGGAAGGAGTAGATATAGTAGAAGAGAATAGTAAGATATTTATAGGGTAAAGGAGAGGGGTAAAAGGTTAAAGAAAGGTAAATAAAGGTAAGGGTTAAATAAGGTTAAGTTAAAAGGTAAATAAAGTCTAAAGTTTTAAGAGGCTTCCTCCCTTAGTTACTTTTAGAAGGAGCAGCCCTTATTACTTAAAGAAAAGTCCTAAGGGTAAGAGGGTAAAGGCATCTAGAGTATTTATTTAGAGCCTTAGTAACTTTAACTTATAGGTAAATTATAGTAGAGGTTATTAATAATTTATAGTAGTAATAAAGTTAAAGGGTATATTAGAGCCTTACCTCTAAATAGTAAATACCCTTTAGCTAGTTTACTCCTTCTATTTCTAAATTACTACTCTTCTATTATAGTAACTATTTAGACCTTCTTTTTATTACTATAAAAGTAACTATCTTTTCTACCCCTTAGGGTTTTCTTCTTTTTCTCTTCCTTACCTACCTATATTAGAAACTAATATTATTACTACCCTTACTTTTTTAGACCTATACTCTTAACTTTTTGTTATTTCTTTTTTTAACCTTTTAGACTTTTAACCTTTTAGAATATCTTCCTCTATTAATAAGTACTAGCTTAATAACTACCTATAGCAACCTATTAATCCCTAGTTTCTTTTAACACCTCCTCCTTTAAAGAAGGAGGCTAAGGCTTTTAGAGGTACTAAGTTATACTTAGTAATACCTACCTATCTTAACATAAGTTTCCCTAATAATATCTTTAAGGTCCTTTTTTCTCTAACGTAAGGTCTAAATAGTTCCTTAAGACTACTATATAGGTTAATCTTCTATCCCCCTTTAGCTAACTATACTCTAAATTCTAAATTTATAACAGTAAGAATAACAAGGGGTTATTTAGAATAGTTATAAGGAAAGTAGAGAAGATAGATAAAGGTAGATAGAAAAGGTATATTAATATATTAACTATATAAAAGTCTATAGTAGAAAAGACTGTCTAAGTAGAGGAATAACTCTTAGTTATATAGGAAGTCCTTTAGATACGTATAGTATTTAAGTGTATGTCTAAGCGCCAAGAGGTGTTTAGTATGTGTCTCGTATATACCTGTATATGCCTATATATGTATGTAGGTAGGTATGAGCGTAGGTATAAGCGCCGATATATGTAATGCTTAGAGGTATATGCGTTTACATATAGTAGTCTATAGTAGTTTACATTAGTTTACATTAGTATAGTTATATATAGAAGTATATACTTCTATAGTTCATTTTTTAAGAGGAATCTAGAAAAATTACTTATATAATTATAGGACTTTTAGTTATAGAGTTATATAGAGATTTATATACCTAAGAATTAAAGAATATTACTTCTTAATTCTTAGTTTCCTCCTTAAGTTATATCTAAGTTATAGATAAAACTTACTTATTATTATATAAAAACTTATAAAAAACCTTATATAAGGAAAAAGTAAGAAAGTTATAGTTATAATTATAGTTAAAACTTATTAAAAACCTAATTATATAAAAATAGGAAAAAAAATAAGAAAATAGGGGAAACCTAATATTTAAGCTGTACTACTTTCTTTTTAGAGAGTATTTCTTTATTATCTATAGTTTCTTTAGGTAAAAACCCCTTTATATTAAGATTTATAGTCTCTATAAAGTATTTAAATACTTCTTTATTAACAGACTTAGTAAATATATCTACTATATTATTCTTTATATGTATATGATATAAAGAGACTTAGTTATTATTTACAGCTTGTCTAGAAAAGTGATATTTTATATCTATATGTTTAGATTTCTTATGAAGCTCTAGATTTTCTGTTATACGTTGTGCTGCCTCGTTATCTATTAGAATAATAGGCTTATTTAACGTTATATTTAATCCTAAGTTGTTATATATATAGGAAAAAGAGTTATATAAATATATAGATTCCTTTATAGCTTTGCATAAAGCTATATATTTAGCTTTACAAGTAGATAAAGCAATAGTCTTCTGTTTTATACTATTCTAACTTATAACATTATAGTACCCTAAGGTAGTTATATATCCAGTAGTAGACATTCTATCGTCTAGGCCTCCAGCCCAATTAGAGTTAGAAAACGCTATTATCTGTAAATCTATATTACAGTTATATATTAATCCTAAATTAGGATACTTATTAAGATATCCCTATATTCTATTAAGGGCTATAAAATGCCCTTTAGAGGGGTTACTTATATATCTAGTACATATATTAACTAGATATGTTATATCTAGTCTTGTTTTAAGACTAGTAAAGAGGAGAGATCCTATCTCTTATTGGTATTGTGTTATTTCTTCTTTTGTTGCTTGCCCTAGATTTTTCCTTAACTTAATAGTAGGATCTATAGGCGTATTATAAGGATAAATATCCTTTTTATTATACTTTTCTAGTATATTATTTATATATTTGGTTTGGTGGATATATAAGACCTTATCCTTTTTATTTATATATATTTTGTTCCCTAAAAACGTATATAGAATTCCTAAGTCCTATATTTGTAAATCCTTGTTTACATTATTATAGAAATATTCTATATCTTTATCTATAGGAGCTACTATTATAATATTGTCTACATGACAGGCTATTATAGCTCTTATATTATTATTATTAGCTATAAAGATTCCCTTATTATAAGGAGATTCTTTAAAGCCTAATTTATATAGTATAGATCTTAACTACTTATACTAAAGTCTAGGGCTCTATTTTAGACTATATAGGGCCTTATTTAGCTTATAATATAAAGCTTTTTTATTTATATTATTAGTATATTCTAGGGTATTTATTTTATAGTTATAAGAGAAACCTATAGGTAGTTATACCTATATCTCTTTATCTATATCGGCGTGGCAAAAAGTATTAGAGATATTAAATTGCCTAAAAGACCAGCCTAATTTTATTCCTATAATAAATATAGCTCTATAGTTTTTAGGTTTACAAGTAGTACTAAAGGTTTCTAGATAATCAATACCTATATATTAATTAAACCCTTATACTACCCACCTTGCTTTATATTTTAACAGGTTATTATTTATATCTGTCTTTAATTTATATACCTATCTTCCTCCTAAGGGTTTAATACCTATAGGTAAAGGAAGTATTATCTAAGTATTCATATTATGTAAGTTATTAACCTCTATAACTATTGCTTGAATCCATTCTTTCTTAAACACAGAAAGTATAGCCTTTTTATAGGTAGTAGGGTCTTTATTAGTTGTTATAGTAAGGATATATATAGCTTTATTAAACCTATTTATCTTATTATTATAATTATTTATAGTGGAAAGTATTGGTTTAATTATAGGGTAGTCTTCTATAGTATATAAAGCGCTTTCTTAGTCTACTACCTATTTATAGTCTTTAAGCTTATTATTATCCTACTTAGGAATTTCTACTATTATCTTAGATTTATTTATATTATTTATATTATTATTATTATTATTATTATTTATCGGCTTTATGTTTATACCTCTAAGATTTAAGTCTTCCCTTCTACTTTTATAGTCACGTAGGGTTATATTATTACTACTATTATTATAATAAGTTATATTATTATTATTTATATTATTAATAGTAGGAGGTATAAACTGATTTTCTAGAATAACTATATCTCTAGTCTAAAAGGAAGTTTTCTTTTGAAAATCATAAATTTTATATATATTATTCTTATAGTTAAGTACTATAGCTTTTATTACTCTATTATCTAACTTTTTTATCTTAGGATCCTTATTTTTATAATAGCATATAGATCTAAAGGTTGTTATATTATCTAAGTTAGGTTTTATATTATTTGCTATCTTATAAGGGGTCTTATAGTTAAGAGCTTTATAAGGAGTTATATTATATAAATCTACTGCAGTTAAAGCAGCCTTACCCTATAAATATAAAGGCAAATTTGCCTATAAAAGTATAGCTCTAACTTTATTAGTTATAGTTCTTATTACTCTTTCTATTTCGTAAGTATAAGGAACTTTTATATTATAATTTATTCCCTTAATAATATATATATAATTTATAGTATTATTATTAAATTCTAGACCACCATCTATGTTAAAGTCTTTTATCTTATTTTTATTTATATTATTCTTATTTATATACTCTAGAACAGTAGAATTCACTTCTTCTGCTTCTTTAGTTCTTAGTAATTTTATAGATATAAGTCTAGATTTTCTTTCTAAGAAGATAATAAACTATTAATATTTATTATAAGTAGAAGGTGTTATAGGTCCATAGAGATCAGAAGAGACTTTTTCCATATAGTTATATTCTTTATTATAGTTATTAGAATTCTTATTAACTTTAGTAGTAAAGTTTGCCTTTATATAGGTACTATAGGTATAGTCTTCTTCTATTATATTATCAGTTATATTTGTATTATCTTTAAGTTATATTAGGACTTTTCTACTTACGTGTCTAAGTCTATTATGCCACTTTTTATAGTTATTTATCTCCTTATTATCTTTAACCTTCTTATATTTATACAGTTTTCTTCTTATATTTATAGTATTTATATATTCGTTATTATTATTTAGATCCTCTTTATTTAATACCTTTATAGATAGGTAATATAGGCTGTTTTTTATCTCCCCTTTACAAAGGGTTTCTTTATTTGTTATATTTATTAAAGATACCTTTGTATCCTAGAAAAGGGAGGCTATCTTTAGTCTTCTTAGTCTATTTTAACTTAGAAGATTTATACCTATCTCAGGCATATAGTAACAGTCTTTAAGGATATATATATTATTATTATTATTAGGAAAAGAGATAGCTATATCTCCTTATAAAGAGACTTTCTTTTTCCCAGCATCTCCCTAGTTAACATACTTATTTATAGAAGTAGTCTTTATAAATAGGGATTTATTACATATTATAGTAATAGTAGCAGCAGTATCTAGGCAGAAAGGAGTATATTTATTATTTATAGTTATATATATAGGGTTATTCCTTATATTACTACCTATTATTTTATTATTAGTTATAGGTTTTATAGAGGAGGTTATAGGACTTACATCTTTAAAATCTAAGTCAATCTTACTCTCTTCCTCATATAGAGGGTTATCTATAACTATGTTGTCTTCTATAACCGTTATATATGCATTTTCTATATCAGATTTATCAGATTCTTCTAAATCTTCTTCCTCTATAATAGCTCTTTTAGCTATTAAGGCCTTTTAGGCCCTATAGAGTTTATTCTTCTTTATATTAGTCCTTCATTACCTTAGGACTTCTTCCTTATCCTTATTTTTCCAGCCTTTAGGGGCTTTATTTGGATATAGGAAGTTATAGTCTTCAACCATATGGTTTTTTAACTTGCAATATGTATAGTAAACACCCTTTGTCTTTTTCTAAGGCTTTTTAGTTCCTTTTCTAAAGGTAGAAGTATATAATACTATAGAGGATCCTTTTCTTTTTGCTTTATCTATTAGATTTATAAAAAGGGATTCTATAGTATAAGAATCTACATCCTTTCTAAGGGCTTAAGTTATGTTAGTTATAAGGCCTTTATAACTACTATCTAGACTATTTAATACCTAAGCTATAATAACTTATTTTAGTAAAGCCATATCTTTAGAAGATAGGTTGTCTATAAGCTCTTTTACCTTATTAAGGTATTCCTCTATAGATCTAAAAGAGTCTAATAAAGTATTAAAGAACTCCTTATAGGTAAGATATTTATTAGTAAATCCTATAGGTTTATATAGATCCTTTAGTTTCTTCTAAGCTTTAAAGCCTGTTTTAGAGTCTTTTATAACCCTTAAAGGGGAATCCTCATAAAATAGCTTAATATAAGCTAATACTTTATTATTACTCTTCTGTTAAGAAGGTATAGTTAGAGGTATTTCTAAACTAGAGTTAATATCTTTACTAATAAGTAAAGCCTTAAATCTAGTTACCTAAACATTATAGTTAAGGCTGCCAGATAGGTAGGGTATAGTTATAGATTTTTCTATAGTATTAATTTATTTTAGTATTAGTTAAAAAAGAGGTATAGGAGTTAGTTAAAAAAGAGGTATAGGAGGGTTTTTGTCGACTTTTGTTATAATAGTACGGGTTTTTTAGATTTTGGTTAATACAGATAAATTCGTATTGAAAAATGGATGTTTATAGGAGGTTGGTTTGTTGAAATTAATTGTATACGACTTTTCGTTACGTTAGGTTAGTAATAGTATAATACTTATAGGTTAAATCTACTAAAGATTTTTACTAGCTAGATAGCAGACTAGTTAGTCTAGTAGTCTAGTTAACTACTAGATTAACTTAATTAATTAACTACTAATTAAGAGGTCTTAGGTTGAATTCTAGCTTAAGGCAAAAGAAAAGATCCTTTATTAGTTAGATCTAAAATTAACTAGCAAATTAGGTATTATGGTGTTATATATTATCCAGAGCTGTAGTAACGTTAAATATAGCAGGGTGTATAACTTACCTAGTAAGCTAATCCCTCTATTCTATTAAATATAGATTGCTAGGTATGGGGTGTAGTCGCCTTAGAGTTATATTCTATAAAATTCCCTTAGCTGATATGGTTTGTCCCCTAGTGAGGTTGAGTTTTTTATAAAAAAAAATAATTAAAGACTTAGATATAAAGTCTTAGAGTAGAAGGTAAAGGTATAAAGTATATAAAGAGAAACCTTCTCTACTAAGCTAGGCTTATAACTAGTAAGAATAATAAGGGGTTATTTAGAATAGTTATAAGGAAAGTAGAGAAGATAGATAAAGGTAGATAGAAAAGGTATATTAATATATTAACTATATAAAAGTCTATAGTAGAAAAGACTATCTAAGTAGAGGAATAACTCTTAGTTATATAGGAAGTCCTTTAGATACGTATAGTATCTAAGCGTATGTCTAAGTGCCAAGAGGTGTTTAGTATGTGTCTTATATATGCCTGTATATGCCCGTATATATATGTGGGTAGGTATAAGCGTAGGTATAAGCGCCGATATATGTAATGCTTAGAGGTATATGCGTTTACATATAGTAGTCTGCAGTAGTTTACATTAGTTTACATTAGTATAGTTATATATAGAAGTATATACTTCTATAGTTCATTTTTCAAGAGGAATCTAGAAAAACTACTTATATAATTATAGGACTTTTAGTTATAGAGTTATATAGAGATTTATATACCTAAGAATTAAAGAATATTACTTCTTAATTCTTAGTATAACCCTTACCCTAATTAATCCCTTAAGGAAGCTACTATAGTCTTCTAGTAGGTACTCCCTAATACTACTATTATTTAGGGTGTTCTTAATACTTTTAGAAATAATAGTTATAAGTTTTAGTAGGCTGTCTATATTAGTAAGGAGGTAGGATCCTACTTTAGGTCCTTCTCCTAGCGCCTTATATAGTACGCCTTAGCTATAAATTCCCTACTAATATAAATATTTAGTATATAGAACCTAGTTTTATATAATTACTATACTTAGAACTTTTAAAAGTTTATTAGTATAAAGCCTAGTTAGGTATAGAGCATAATACCTTATTATAACTATATTTTTTTGCCTTAGTTATTCTATAACTACTATAGAAACTATATGTTCTTAGAGGCTAAAAACAAGAAGTATAACTTTTAAGAGAATAAGGGTTATTAGGGTTATACTAATCTATCTAGCAGCCCTAATTAGTACTCCCTTACTAATCTAGCTTATTATTAACATCTAAGTAGTAGGGGACTACTATTACTAGCACCTCTAAATAATCTATTATTTAGGGCTATAAACTATTTCTATCTTTATAACTTCTAAGATTATACTAATACTCTAATTACTATACCTAGCTTATCTAAATAGACTAGTAGTACTATATTTGTTCTAGAGACATCTAGCTAGTTAGATGTTAAGTACTAAAAGATAGGAAGTATAGTTATACCCTTTAGGAATAAGGTTTTAGTTCCTCCTTTAACTATTAAGACCTCTAAATAGCTATTAAATATATCTAAAGCTTTATTAGTTACTACCTAATCTATTATATAAGGTACCCCTCTATAGTCCTTAGTAAGGTTGTTAAGCTAGTATAGTTTTAGTAATAAGGAGGTAGGTAAAGATAGTAGTAGTACTAGTTTCTAGTAGTAATTAGTAGTTCTTTAATAGTATTATATAATTAGTTAGTTTATAGTAGTTTAGGATCCTCTAATCTAAGTTATCTTCTTTCTTTATAATATAATTTCCTTATATATTTTTAGCTCCCTATCCTTTATCCCCTATGTTATTCTTCTATAAAGAATAATATATATATTAAAGGAGGTAAAAATATAAGTTTACTAAAATTTAGATAAAAGGGAATTTTAATAATAGGTATTCTAAATAAGGATAAAAGAAATTAAAATAGGATTAGAGGGGTAGTATAAGCTAGCTAATAGAAGAAGTCCTTAATATCTACTAGGATATTACCTTAAATAGTACCTTTATCTACTAGGTAAAGGATACTATTAGTACCTATATAGTACTTTTTTAGCCTATTAGCCCTATATATTACCCCTATAATAAGTTCCCCTATAAGAGTTTCTAGGATATATAATAGGCTAATTAGGGAAACTAAGTAGACTCTAAATAGTCCCTTCTAATAGTAATTAGTCTTTCTAGCTGCTAATATATCTATCTAGTAAGGAGTATTAAAGATAAGGACTAAATCTCCTACCTATAGCTTCTCTAATTAGTACTTTACTATATGTTTCTTATTATATTATTCTATAACCTTCTAGTAATGCTTTATAACTATCTTAGCTACTTTCTGTCTGTCTTCTATAAGCTATTAGAAAGCTTTAATCTAAAGCTAGAGTTCCTCTTCTAGTGTTTAGACCTTCTCCTACTTTAGGATACGCCATATTATAAGTTTCTCTTTAATTAGTATAACTATATTATACCCTATAATAATATAGAAGGGTGTTATACTATAGCTTAGGTAGATAGTAGTATAATTAGTAAATAGGATAGTAGGTAGGATATATCTAATGTCTTTCTTTCCTTAATCTAACTATATTTATAAGGTGTGTACTATTATCTAATAACCTTTCTTAAGAATGCTATTTACCCTTAGGTTATAAGTAGAGGTAACCTTCTTATATCCCCTAATCCTCTTATTTAGAGCTTTAATATAACCTTTATTTTCTTATCCTCTATCTATAATTAGAGTCCTATAGACCCTATAACAATAAATAACGTCTTCCTATAGGAACTTTATAATATTAGCTAAAGTTATATTATAGAAGATTTACACCTTAGGCTATCTAGATAGGTTGTATTAGGCCTCTATAACCTTCTATTTCCTAACATATTAGATATCTAGGTGGACACACTAAAATAGCTAGGTATAGGGTATAGTTAAGATATAAGGGTTATCTATATAAGCTAATTAAGCCTTTTAATAAGTATTACAGCCCTAAACTATAGTCTTAACGTCTATATATATCCTAGGCTAGAAGTATTTATCCTAGAGGTGGAAATAGGTTGCCTTACATCCTTAATGTCTAGTCTTGTTATATACTATACTAATTAGAGCTTACTACTAGGATAGGCTATTAATAACCTAAAGAGGGTTAGGAGTTCTATAAGTACCTCTTTTAAAGAGGATCCTATTCCTTATAATAAAGTATAGCACTATTTTCTTAAACTAAAGGAACTTAGGTATTAGGATCCCTAGTAGGTGCTTAAGTATAAGGAGAAAGTAAGTAATTTGCTTTAAGTGTGTTAACTATTCTTCTATAGAATTTAGTAGGTCTAATAGAATGTCTAGAAGCTAATTAGAATCTCTAGGTTTAGGGTCTTAATCTAAATAGCTATATACTTTAAGGAAAAAGTTTTACACTACTATTATTTAGAAAAGCTTAGTATTAATAAAGTCTTTAATATCTTCTTTATCTTCTGCTTCCTTCTAATTAGATAGTCCTAGAGGTTTTCTTAAAAGACTATTAGCTATAGAATTCTTCTTACCTAGAATATACTTAATCTTAAAGTTAAAGAGTCTAATTTAAGTTAGCTAATAAGTTATTATTACTAAAGGGATATTATTTACTATGCTATTAATCTAGGCTACTAAAACCTTTATATCTATCTCTAAGAGGAAATAGACTTTAAAGAGGTAGTTATAGAGGTGTTTTAAACTTATAAGAGCTACTTATGCCTTAAGCTTCCCTATATTATACTTAAGCTCTAGTTTATACTAGATACTACTTTTATATCTTATAACTATAAGTTTACTATTAATAATCTAACTAAGGGTATACCCCTATCCTTCTCTACTTATATCTATAGTAAGGATAATCTAACTAGTATTAGGCCTAAAGTTAAGGATAATTAGAACTAGGCTTAAAGTTAGATTAGACTTAAGGGTATCTATTACTAGCTTTTAATCTAAGCCCTAAGAGAATTTCTTAGTTTTTTATAGGAGACATATAAGTAGGAGGGCTACCTTAGTAAAATAGGGAACCTAGGACTTATAGAATATAATAATACCTAAGAATAATTAGACATCCTTAATATCTCTATAGAGTTCTTATTCTAAAATCTTTAGAACTTTAGCTTAATCTAGGTATCTTCCTAACGTCCTATAGAGATACCTAGTAATTACTACTAATTTCTAGTACTATTATGACTTTCCTCCTAAGATTATATATCCTAAGAGCTCTATGTTTATAAGAGTCTAATTAATATTATAGAGGTGTTTATATATAAATTAATAAATACCTAGGTATTCTAAAATTAGTTTATTATTATAGTATAAGTAGGGGCCCTTAACACCTATATTATCTATAAAAGCCTTATAATAATTTAGAATTAGATTATAAAGAATTTAGGTAATAATATAGTAGAATTAAGTAATAGAGTTAGTAGTACCTTAGGGTAGGTAGTAGTATCTAAATAGACCTAATAATATTATAAATATTATAAGATTATAGCTTTTCTTATCTAGAAGGATTTAATTATACCCTAAGAAGAAGTCTAGTAGTAAGATAAGCTAGTCTATAGTAAAATCTTTAGAGAACTTATCTACCCCTAGAGGCAACTACATATTATAAAGAGTAGCCCTATTATATCTTATTACTAAATTAATAAGTTATAGGTTGCTATCTTTCTTTAGAACTAGAAACTAAGGGTTTCTATATATGCTATAGCCTTCTTTAATAATACCTCTAATTACCTATTTGTAGAGGACTTCCATAGCCTTAGGAACTAAGGCCTTAGGGATAGGGATCCCTTTTGCTTGCTATACTTTATAGGGGATAGTCTTAATAACCTAGAGTAGTATAACTATTAGGTTAAGTATCCTATATTCTTTAAACTCCTAGGCTAATACAGCCTTATGGTTAACTAGGATTTACTCTAGTAGCTTAAGCTCTTCTAGCTAGAGGTAGAGATACTAATTAGTAATCTATTTTAGCCTTTCTAGCGTAAGTTAGGAGTACTCTTTAATATTAGAAAATTTTAGTATAATTAGATCCCTATATAGCCTAGTAGACGTAGTAAACTTTTCTCTAAGGGCTTTAATCTTCTTAACCTTCTAGTATAGGTTACTATCTAGAATAGACCTATTAGAGGGGTAGTTATCTATAGGGTGGATTTTTACTCCCTTTCTTTTATATATTATAAAGACTTTAGTAGTAGTAGTCTTCTTTATAGTATATATAATCCTTTCCTTAGTTTGTTTTACTTATATAACTATAGTCTAAATTCTTTTCTAGAACTTTTAAGTCTCTAATTACCTTTATTACCTAGGTAGTATAGTCTTAGCTAATAGTAGTTTAGATGCTATTTTTATATAGGAGTATCCCCCTATTATAGTTACTATCTAAGTAATTATAGCTACATAAGGTCTTATAAGATCTTCTGCTATATAGGTTATTAAGACCTCTACTTCTTAGTTATTTAGAGTTACTAGGACTATATCTCTATCCTTATAGTCTAGGTCTAGGTAGTATTAAGGGCTAGTAGTAGTCTTAGGGTGGCTACTAGTACCTAGTTTTTTAACTCTTTATCCCTAGAGATTATCTATATATAGCCCTTTAGGTTAGGTAGTATATAGTTAAGCTTAGCTTCTATATTCCTCTAAATAACTCTAATAGGGATCTATATAAGAGTATTGCTTATAGTAAAATTTATGCTAATTAGTCCTCTAGACTAACCTAAAGTTATCTAGCTGTCTATAATAAATAAAAGGCCTAGTAATAGTAGTTCTAAAACATAATCTTTATTAGTAATAAAGAAGTATAATTAGACCTTATACTTATTAATATAGACATCTATATAATAGAACCCCTTAAAGTATAAATCTACTTAATTAGTCCTATAGGTCTTTATTATAAGCGTAGTATAGGTAAAAGGGATATTAGCTCTCTTAATATATTATCTTATTAGGATATTAACCTATACTCTTATATCTAGAATACTACTAATTGTTAGGGTAGTAATTTCTCTATTAGGCTATGTTATCTTTACTTTAAGCTAAAGGTAAGCCTTTAATATAACTACCTCTAGTAGCTCTAAAGGGGGCATAACATAGGCTACTCTTACTATCCTAGCTACTAGGGGTTTTCCTACTTTAACAGCTTAGTTATATTCTCTAATTAGACCCTTAACATCTAACTTTTAACTAGGCTTAGTTATAAGGTTAATTAGAGAAGATAGTACTAAGAGAAAAACCCCTTCTAGCTTAGTTACTTTATATCTATAGTCTTTTAGAGTATTTACTATAGCCTTATTAAACTTAGGCTATATTTAGTATAGGAGTTTAGTAGGTAGAGAGACTAGGGTATTAAGTTTCTTTTCTATAAGGCGGTAAGCTTCCTAGGTGAAATCTGGCTTTTAGGGCTATTTAAAAGAAAGAGTAGGTATATCTTTTAGCTTCTTAGAGGGAGGGGTAGGAACCCTAGTAGCTATATCTTTTAGGGTTTAAGGTTGCTAAAAAATAGTATATATAGGGGTAGTTATAGTTAGTTTAGAGGATAGAGTTAGATTATCTTAGTTAGTAATTTCTATAGTTTTAGGCTCTTTAAAAGTAACCCTTTTCTTACTTAGAATCTTAACTATAATGTTTACTATAGGTTTTCTTAAGTTAACTATATATAAGCCCTATATATACTTCTAGGTTATAGTCTTAGGCATTTTTATAGGGTTGCCTCTAGTAACTATAAAGACATAAGAGGTATTAGACTAATTAGAAGGGGGAATAACTACTTAAAGGCACCTAACAGCTTAAGTAGTAGGTTCTAACTTAGAGAATATTACTTTTAGGAAGCTAGCTTAAGTTTACTAGGGTAATCCTATTTAGTAATTAAGGATCTCCTTAGTAATCTATTTAAGAATAGGGTTATTATAGAAGTTTAAAATATAGCTAAGTAATATAGTCTAATTAGTATATCCTTAGTTATAGCTTTTATTAAGAATAGTATAGGGAATAATAGATATTAGTAAGCTACCTGTTTGTTACCTATATTTTTATAAACCTTAGACTAATAAGAGAAGCTAAGTATCTTTATCTATTATATACTACTTATATTCTTTAATCTAAGTATAAGAAGTAGAATAATAGTACTAATACTAGTCCTTTAGTCTACTAACCTATTTATATAGGTCTAATCTACCTATATTAACTAAGAAAACTTATATACCTAGGTAAGGGTAGGCTAACTAGTAATAGATCTTTAGTTTAGTAAAGTCCTTAGCTAGATTAGGCTTAGTACTAGAAGGCTTTATAATCTTAATATTAATTAGGGTATATTACTATAGCTAAGGCTACTAGTTCTACCTAGTTATCTATTTAGACTATCCTAAGGTAGACCTTAAAGTTATTATCTAAGAATTAGAGGTAAAGAAAGGAGAGTACTCTTTCTTATAGGTAATTATATCTAGTAGGGTAGACTTAAACTTAAGATAACTAGTCTATTAAATAAAGGTATTAAGAGTAATACCTAGCTTATCTATAGCATCCTTAATAGTTTCTTACCTAAATTACTTATATATAGTCTTAATTAGAGTTTAGTCTGTTATGTTATAGAGCTTTTATTACTTTGCTTATATAATAATATTATTAATCTTAATAAATAGGTCCTAAGTAGTAGTAAGATCCTAATTAGAGATAATAGGTCCCTTAGTTACTTTCTTAATTTGCTCTTTTTTATCTAGGAACTAATTAGCGTCTTGTTATCTAAACTTAGTAAGAAGGTAGGCTTTTCTATTAGTCTAAGAGAGAGACCTAATAGCATCCTTAATAGGGGTCTAATAGTCCCTACCTATAGAATAGGTAACTAGGGTGCCTATATAGTAATAAGGGACTCTAGTAATCTTATATTAGTCCTTAAACTTCTCTAAGAACTTAATAATATTATTACCCTTAAAGATAGGAGATCTATCCTAGCTAGGTATAGGAAGCTTATAAAAGTTATAAATATTATTCTAATTAGTATATAGAACTAACTAAGTAGTAGGGGTAGCTAGGAGGTGCTTTATGATAGCCTCTAGGAATCCTTCTATAGAGGGAGGGGTTATATAAGTAGTTACTAGGACTAATAGCTAAGGTATAGTAGTAGCTAAGGTTTTAGTTTTAAGTCTAATATCTTACTAAGATAGGCCTTAGGTATTACTAGTTCTAGTTACTAAGTTGCTATTATTATCTAAATTAGAAGTAATTAGTAAATCCTAGTAAACTATAAAGTTAGCCCTAAGAGACTTATACTAATTAGCCTTATCTTTAGGTAGAGTATTAGTCAGAGGAAGAGAGGAAGACCCTTTAGTTCTAAAAGACATATACTAGTTGCTTATAGTTAGTATTAAAGTAGTGTTAAGTAATTCTAGAGAGTTTATAATTCTTATAATAGTTCTATAATTATTATTTTCTAAGTATTAGTAGGTAAGACTAGCTAAAGACTATCCTATAAGCTAAATTAAAGTTACTAGGATAGTTCCTATAGTCTAAATAAAGGATTTTCTATAGGAGATAGCTCTAATTAGATTTTCTATAGAGATTATTACTAATTTTCTATATAGAATTTTCTATCCTTAGGTAATATTATATAGCTACTTATATTATAGAGCCTATTAAGGGTTATAGGCATCTTAAGTATTACCTATTACTAAAATTAATATATAGAGTAGGGGTAACCTAATTAGGTACTACTTATGTCTATTAAGTAATCTTTTCTCTAAGGTGTAATCCTTATTTTATATACTAAGGACTACCTAGAAAACCTAAAGGTTATCTATTACTAAAATCATTTTACTAAAATCGTTTTACTAGTATTATTTTACTTATACTATTACTAAATCTAAGTTTTTCTTATCTCTAAGTTTTTATTACTTACTATATTATCTATCTTAATAGTTACTCTAAAGGTGTTAGTAAAGAGGGAGGGAGAAAGAAGCTATAGGATGCTTAATTAGTAGTCTATACTCTATCTATTTAGACTTATCTTTACTATTAATAACTCTATTCTAGAAGGGGAGACTATTAAAAGTATATAGGGTGTGGTTTAGGACTTAGGTTATAGTAGAGCTATATAAAAGGATATAACAATACTATACTACTCTAAGCAACTTAGGTTCTATATCTAATCTAACATAAGGGAGATATAATCTATTTAGAGCTTTTAAGGTCTAAATAGATATATTACCCCCTAATTAGATATAGTAAAGATCTCCCTATTGCCTAAGTTACTATGCTAAACTATATTAATAAGGGTGTAAGGCTTTAGTTTAGAGTATTATTTTTAAAAGATAAATAAGTATGTAAAGAAGTGCTTGTTTTTCTCTAATCTAGGGTGTACTATATCTATCTAATTATACTCTCTTAATAGATGCTTAAGTAAGCATCTATAACTTATAAATGCTCTAAAGAAAACAAAAGAAAAGATATTACTGCTTATTAACTTCTAAATAGTAAATGCAGTAACCCTTACCCTACTCTACTACTTTTAGATAAGGGAGATAATAGTACTTAGCTAAATAGTAGTAAGAGGCTATAATTAATTAATAGTTACTTTCTTATAATATAGCTAGTATTAAATAGGTAAATAGGTTAAGGTTTATATAGTAGGTTATCTTTATATTAAGGTCTAAAAGCTATTATAGGTAAATAATATAAGTAAGACTTAAAGGCTTAATAATATTAACTATATAGTAAAGGGAGTAAAAGAATAAAAAGGGTTAAAATACTTTATAGGGATCTAATAGAATTTAATTATACTAATAATTATTTTTTTAGCTAATTAGAAAGATAGATAGTAATACCTATATAAGAGTAATACCTAAATATTAATTTATAATACTACCTTATTAATTCCCTAATAATAATACTAAATAATTTATATACTTAATTATATACTTAAAGAGGATAAAAAAGGCCCTAAAGAAGATAAAGAAGTCTATAGTCCTTAAAGTTATTATTCTTTAGGTTAACTATTATAATATTAACTATTATAGATCCTATCGGACTTATTAGGCGTAACCTTAATAACTAGCTATAGATCAACTATTAATCTATTAGTAGATCTACTATAGATTTAGGGGTTATTTACCTAACTATTTATAGCAAAACCTATAATAATTCTCTTCTAGTTACGCATAATTAAACTATAGTATTTACCCCCTATTATTCATTACTTACCTATTAATATGTATAGTTAACTATATTACCTACCTAGTAATATACTAATACTAATTAGTAGTTAATTTTTACTACTATAGTAGTTATCTTAACTAATTCCTACTTCTATATGTAAACTCTATAGATTAGTAAGGTACTAACTAGAAGAGATAAATTTTACCGCCCTTATAGTAAAGTATTTATGCTTATTACTATATTATATAGTTAATTAGAGGCTACTAGTAGAAGTACATTACAAACTAACATAACTAAAAGGTCGCCTAAGATATATAGCTATCCTATAAACAACCCTAATTTCATTACGTATTAAGAAATTACTACTTAACTACAAAAAACACCTTACTTTACATACTAATAGCTAAGAAATACTATATAGATACTATATAAAGAAGGCTTATTTTAACAAGTAATAAGTATTATATAAAGGCTTACCTTAATAAGTAATAAGTTTCTACTATAAGTTTAAGGTAAAGTTATAAATTAACATAAAAGTACTATAAATACCCTATAAATCCTTACTACCTATACTACTAGTAGTAAATCCTCTAACATATAGATATACCTTCTAGTCTACTAGAAGAAACGTATATATTTAAGGGGTAGTTAGGCTAATAGAGGGTAGTAATAATAACGCTAGAAGAAGAAGTTAATCTAGTCTACTAGTCTACTAAAGAGGCTAAAGAAATACTATAAGAAGGCTAATATAAAGAGGAGGGAATATACGCAATATAGTAGGGGGATACATAAGAGGCTAAGGATACTATAGACCTATACCCTATTCTATAGGTATATATAAAGTATATTAACCTATAGCTATAGGGTATTATTAATATTAAGAAGATGCCTAGTAGTATTAAGCAGAAATATAAAGCCTACATACTAGACACTACTATTATATACTTTATAATAAAAGCCTAATATAAAGATTTTATAGCTAATTAACTATAGTAATAGGCCTATAATTATCTCTATAAATAGAAGGTTAAAGACTATAATAGTATTAATAAGGAAGTCCTCCTTAAATTTTGTAACTTCCTAATTGATAATAGTATCTAGATTAGATTAAACTAGAGGTAGGTTGCTTCTTATGTATATAAGGTATTAGAGGCTAATAATATATATGTCTAGACTAAGGAAGAGATTAATAAAGTAGCTAGAACTAACCTAAGGTTTAAAGTAAGGACTGTAAACCCTAGATTTATTAATAGGCTGCTAGGTTATAAGATCTACTTATTACTAAGGGTAAGGCAACTACTATTAACTAACCTTAAATCTATAGCTAAATTTAAGATATATAAATAGTATAAAGATACCTAGTTTTAATAGGCTTCTTTCTATTATAACCTATTATTTAAGTTATTACTACTATTAAGTAAAAACTCCACCTAGGTAAGCCTAACCCTAATAATAGTTATAGTTAAGAGATTATAAGACTATAAATCTACTATGCTAACTACTTAATTTAATAGTAGAATAGTACTAAGTAATAGCCTAACTTTATAATAATTAACTAATCTTATTAAGCTCTACTCTAACAATCCTATATTAAAGTATATAGGTAGTTAATATAAGATAATTAATTTAAAGCTTCCTACCTTCTATAAGCTTTATAACTATATTAGAATCCCTACTAGTAGGTATAAGGCTATAGTAATAATAATGCTAAGTAGTAATGCCTAAGAGTATTACTCTATTAATCTCTATAGATTTACTAGTAATTTTAACATACTAATAGTAAATATTAAATTAGAATTTAAAGGCGATAAGGTCTATAGCGCTAGGATTACAGAGCTATGCTATATTACCTTTAAATCTATTACGCGTAACAACCCTAGGAAAAGTAAATATAAAATCCTTAATTTACTTATTAAGAAGGTTACCTAGCTGGTGTGTGTTATAACCTATAATAGCATACTAAAAGACAAGGAATACTATAATACCCTTATTAACTATTACTAAGGAGTACCTAAGTGTGCTATGGTATTACTTAGCCTACCTGTAACGTATAACACACTCTATATGTAGCTATATAATAGCGTAGCTAATACTATACTTTTTTGTAAACTACAGGCCTAGTACTATACTAAAGAATACCCTAGTAATAATAAGTAATACTAGGTTAACTATAAGTATAATAGTAACTATAACTGTTACTTATAGCTAAAAACAGACCTGCTATATAATAACTACCACGCTAGTAATAGTTACTAACTACCTTAAGTACCTATAAATCCTAATAGTTATATATACTAACTCCTACTCCCTCTATAAGTGTCTTATAAAACTTAGTACTATAAAGGAGAAATACCTTATAATTAATATAATAGCGTTACAGTAGTTATATAAGCGCTAGGAGATATATAAGATTTAATAGATCTATAGTAATAATAACCTAGCAGATAGATTTATAAAGTTATCGCCTAACAAGGCGCTAGAGGAGCTTATTAGTAATAGTATAGTAAGGATATAGATAAATAGATAGGTTTTACGTATATAATAGATTTGTTACGTAAAAAAGAATATAATACTTTTAGATTTTTATTTTTATTACGTTTTTAGGCCCTTTATAGTTAACTAGTAAAGTGCTATAAATCTATAGCGAATTTCTCCTTAAGAGAAAGTTACTAGTATTATAATATTAACTATTATGGATCCTATCAGACTTATTAGGCGTAACCCTAATAACCAGCTATAGATTAACTATTAATCTATTAGTAGATCTACTATAGATTTAGGGGTTTTTACCTAACTATTTATAGTAGAACCTATAATAATTCTCTTCTAGTTACGTATAATTAAACTATAGTATTTACCCCCTATTATTTATTACTTACCTATTAATACGTACAGTTAACTATATTACCTACCTAGTAATATACTAATATTAACCCTACTAAATATAGTAACTACCTAATAATTCTAAAGACTAAAAAGGAATAATAAGATAGGAGTTTTTCATTATAAGGCTATATAAGTAATAATAGCTAAAAAGACCCCCCTAAGTAAATCCTATTATTAGAAAAATACTCCCCTATTAATTCTACTAGTCTTACTATTTCTTATAAACCTTTTTTTCCCTCTTTCTCTTTTTTTATAATATGTTAATTTATTACTTTATAATACCTAAATAAAATAATATAGCTATAATATAATATACCTATTTAAGCCCTTAGAAATACTATATTAAAAAATCCTAAGTAACTTCTAGTTTTTACTAATAATATTACCTAAAGAGTCTAAAAGCCTCTAGGACTTAGCTTTAGTAATCTAATAACTTTTAGTATCTCTTAGAAATTAGATTCTTAAAATTATCTTAAGGGATTAAACCTAAGAATTATAAGGATAATTTACCTTAAGGAGTCTAATAACCTTAAGAGGGTAAAAAACTACTTTTTATATTATTATAATAACCTAACTTAATACTATAACTTATATATAATATTATAAGGGTATATAATAGCGTTAATTATTATAGTAATTAATAGTATTATCTTTTATAATAGTGATAAGCCTAGTTTACTCTTACTATACTATAATAGTATAGCTTTAAGAGGGGCTAGGTATTATAAACCCTATAGGTTTAATTCCTATATATAACCTATATAATATATACTAGTATAAGAGAGCTAGAGCTAAAGCTAGAGAGCTAGAGCTAAAGCTAAAGCCAGCTAGTATAATAACCCTATATAAGTTAGGAACTACTTTAGGATACTACCCTAGTTAAGATCTAACTAGGCCTATCTTAGGGGGGTATATTATAAGGGTATATAATAGCGTTAATTATTATAGTAATTAATAGTATTATCTTTTATAATATATAAATATTAATCTTAGGGGATAAGACTTAGTACCCCTCTCTTTTAAGCTTTTATACCTAACGCCTAAAGAATTACTAAGTAGTAGGTTTATAAACCCTATTTAGTAAGATAAACTAAATAAAATAACCCCCTTAGATAAGAAGATACGTTCTTTTTATTTTTTATATTCTATATATAACTAATCTTTTATTATTTATTATTATATTAATAGTAAAACATATACTTTAGACCCCTATATATAGTTTAGTATACTTAACCTAGTATATAAATCTTAATAAATAATAACCTAATATAGCACCTTTAGCCTATACTATCTCTTAGTCTCTTAAAGTAGTATTAGATATCTAATAATATAGAGTAACTACTAAATTAGACTTTACTTTAACTATAGCTAGTAGAATAAGGTTAGCTAGATTCCTAATACTAGTACTAAAAATAACTCTAGAGCTATACTATCTAACAAACTAATACTAGCTTTAGTAAACCTATAAGGTTAGTAGCTATACTAAACTTATAGATAATAGCTCTAAATCTTTTATTAAGGTTATAACTACTTTAAGAGTATATATAGCTAACCTACTAGCTACTACTATACTAAATAACTATTAATATACTAGTAATAATACCTCTATTAAATCTTCTATTAAGGTTATAATTATTACTAACCTCTACTACTAATATTATTAAAAAGCTTATACCCTAAGTTATACTATAAATAGTACTAAAGATAGCTTTACTTACTAGTAACCTTACTATTTATATAAAGATAGCTAGTAGCTAGGTATATAAAGGCTAGGCTTAAATACCCTCTTATCCTTCTATCTTTATTATTATTTAATAATTATATTATTCTATAGATAATAAAATATTAATATATACTATAAATATATATCTCCCTTTTCCTTAGGGGTATAGTATAGTAGGTATTACTAGAAAGCATTACTAGTACTTAGTCCCTTAGGCCTAAGAGCTTAGAGGTCTTAGTAAAGAGACTAATTTTAACTACCTTAACTCTAATATTTAGGCTAAAGTTACTAATTTTAGCCTCTTAATTCTAACTATAGCTAGGTAGGAGCTAGATAGCTATAGTTATAGGCTAAATAACATTAAGTCTACCCTAGAGGTAGTTAAAATATACTATAGGTCTTACTTTACTAATATTATAGCTATAGTAGCTATAACCCTTAAGAGGTAAGAGATAATAGATCTTTTATAGTAATTACCTATAGGTATATAAGTTATATAGTAGTTCTATATAATACTCTTAGGATATTTACTAATATTAGTAGAGATTAGTTATATTATTATATAGCACTATAGGCGTTTAGTAGGACTTTAAAGTCTAGTACTTAGGTAGAAATAGTAGTAATAGGTTTAATTTACAGAGGATTAATAGTAATAAAGTTAGATTAATAGGGCGTTTACTATATAATAGGTTTAATTTATAAAGTTATCTTAGTAATAGAGTTAGATTAGTAGGGTATTTACTAGTATAGTACCTAAGGGTAGATTCCCTATTTTATAATTTTAGTTTAGATAGGTTTAATTAAATAGATATCTTTAAAGTATAATAATACTACTATATCTAAGAATATACTAAATTTATATACCTAAAAGGTTAATTAACTAAAATACTAATAGGCTATTAAAATAAGGGGGTTATTTATATATAGATAGGTAGAATAGTTAAAGTAAAAGTCCTTAATAGTAGAAGCTCTTAATATATAATATAAGGCTAGAGGCTATTTATTTTTATATACCTTTTTCTTTTTCTTAATTTCCTATTTCTTAGTTTTTACTTAAATTTAAGAACTTTTATAGCTATTTAGTATTACTAATTAGTACCTTTTTAAAATAGTAAAACTAAGTTATATTATATAGCCTTTTCCTTTATATTACCTTATATTTTAGTTATATTAACTTTATATTTTATATATTTCTTTTATATTTATATTATATTCTCTTTTTATTTAGCCTATATAAAAAATATATTCTTCTTATATTACTTTTATATCCCTCTTTTATTACCTTATTATCTTAAGTTTATATACTTATATAGCTAGTATATATAGACTAAAAATAAAAAGGATAGATATCTTTCTAAATAATATTTTAAATTTAACTTTTTTCTTATCTTTTAGACTATATTAAACCTAAAAAACGTTTTATATACCTAAATATTAAGCCTTAAATACTTATATCCTCCTCCTTAAATTTTTTATCTTTACTAAATTACCTATTAGTACTACTAATACTTAGTACTACCCTTAAGATTATTTAAGCTTTAAACGCCTAATATACTAAAGTATATTATTATACTTTATTTTAGTATAATTTATAAAAGGAATATTCTTAAGATACTAATAGCTAAAAATAATATCCTTTAGGAGCTTATAATAGTTTATACTATTATAAATATAAGTAATCTCCTCTTTAAAAAGCTTTTTAAATAAAGTAAACTAAAACTATATATAGTTTATTTACTTAATAGTCTAAAGAATAATACTAAAAATCTACCCCTACTTATTATACTTACTATTAAGATAAATAGTATTATTAGCTTTAGGTATACTATAGCTAAAGGTCTTTTAGACTATATAATTATAATAAAAGTACTTTAAGATAGTTTTATAGTAGTAATAATTTATATAAATACTATCTTTTTTAGTACTTTTAGGTAAGGAGATATACTTAAAGTATAGTTT
This sequence comes from Colletotrichum sublineola, assembly GCA_020631755.1. Classification (NCBI taxonomy): domain Eukaryota; kingdom Fungi; phylum Ascomycota; class Sordariomycetes; order Glomerellales; family Glomerellaceae; genus Colletotrichum; species Colletotrichum sublineola. Next base: position 3,660,162 of record JAHSQG010000009.1, read on the forward strand.
ATAAGTCTAAACTTTAATAGGCTTATTATATAAGAAGTATATATATAACTTATAATAGTTATAAAGAACTATAATATAATCTATAAAGGACTAAATAATAAAACTTAGTACTAAAATAGGGTAGGGTACCTAAGTGTTTAGATTAGAGGTAGGCTAGAACACTAAGATACTTTAGATTTTATTTATTTAATAGATAGATAGACTAATTAGTAGAAGGTATAAAGACTTCTAAGGTATACTAATTAAGAGATAAATCTAATATAAGTTCTCTCTAATTTTTAACCCCTACCTTTAGATTTAGCTAGACTAAAGCCTTTCTTCTACTAATTTATAGTCTTAATTATAATAACTTAAGAAGATCCTAGGAGTCTTATACTCTACTAGGTTTAACTAAGGTAAATATTAATTAGAGCTCTAAGGAGACCTTTAATTAATAGAGAAGTTTTTAGCTAATCTAAAGAGGTATCTTAAGTTCCTTAGTAATAGTTATTTATATATACTATATACTATACTACTAAGGACTAATCTACTTTATATACTTTTAATAGTCTCCTCTTTTAAAAACTACTATAATTAAGATAAGAGAAAAGGGATAAAACCAAAAGGTATAAATAACTTAGACCCTAAGAAAACTACCTATTAGAAGATATAATTTATAAGATATTAAGTAAGAAGTAATAAATAAAGTAAAAAGATAAAAGGATATAAAATATAAGTTAGAATAATAGAATTAATAAAAAGATATAAAGTATAAGAAGGATACTAAGTTCCTCTAACTTAGGAGAGTCTAACTTATAATTAGTACTTTTCTAAGGAATAGCCTTATCTAGGCTAGTAGGATACTTAGGCTTAAACTATTTAAGGATATAGACCTTTATTAATATAAAAAAAACCTATTATAAATAATACTTTATAATACTATAGAGATTTTATAAAAGATATATAAAAACCTTTACTATAAAGTTTACTAAATACTTTAATTTAGGCTAATTACTATAGCCTATACTATATAGTTATTAGGATAAGCTTTCTTAAGGATTATATAGATTTACTTAATATATATTAATTAATAGATAATTATTAAGATTTTTAATACTATTAACGTAATTACTCTACCCTAAATAACCTTAAAGATAGGTAATCCTTACTCCTTATTTCTATCTAGAGATATTCTAAAGAGTACCTTTATAACCTTTACCTTTAGTAACCTTAGTCCTATTATAGTCTATAGCCCTACCTATATAAAGTACTAAGATCCTTAACTAATAATTAGTTTAAAAAATAAAGATAATACTTCCTATTATTATAAGGAGCTTAAAGGTACTATAATAGGATAAGAACCTCTTATAGTTAAGCCTAGTAAAGAGGCTAAGCCTTTTATAATTAATAATTTTATTTTAGCCCTTACTTAGCTTTAATTTATAGTTACTCCTATTTAGATAGTTACTACTATAACTAATCTAAATAATAATATAGGTTTCTATAAGATACTAATACTAAGCTAGCTAGGTATACTAGTCTTTACTAAAAATAACCTTATAGAGTTCCTAAAGAAGTTTAAGGATTAATATAAAGTTAGAAGAGTATTAAACTAATTCTAGAGATAACTTATAGCTTATACTATAGGAAGGGACTATTAGACTTTAGTTAAAGATATAATTAGTACTATAAACTAAGCTAATATAAAAGTATACCTAAAGAAAAAATATAAAAGGTAGGATACTAACTATTTTCTTAATAAAAAAGAATAAATTAATAAAGTTATATAAGGATTACTAATTATAAACTCTAATTTAGCTACTACTTAAGCCTTATTTATAAAGGTTAATAATATAATTACTTAGGCTAAAAGGTAAAAGATTAATATAATAATAAATAAGAGCCTAATTAAGGCTATTTATAAATATTTTTATAAGGATATTATTAAGAATACTATAGAAAACTTTAATTTAAGCCTAAATACCTTTCTTTAAAATATAAAGTATATTAATTTTAAAGCTAGCCTTTTTAATACTATAGTATAAAAAAAGGAATATAGACCTTTTTTATAGCTAGATTAAATATAATAGCTAAACTAAATACTACTTTTATAAGCTATAGGCCTATAGGAGGAAATTAGAGATACTACTAAAGACGTTAGTAAGATTATTATTAGCCCTAATAGGTTACTATAGATATTTAAAATAAATAGGCTTTAGTAAAGTCCTTTAATTAAGACTTAGTAGATAGTATAAATAAACTTAAGATCTATTAGAGTAATATATATTACTAGTTAAATACTTAGGTCTTTAGAGTTAATACTACTAAACTAAGAAACCCTTAAGGGAATAAACCTTATAATTAATACTAGTATTATTAGTTATAGTAGTATTAGTTTATTTAGGACTATAATTTATATACTATAGATAAAGATTAAAGCCTTATCCTACTTATCTAAGAATTATAGTATTATAATAAATAGGATAAATTAAACCTACTCTCCCTTATACTATTTACTATTCTTAATAAAGGTTAAGCCTATAGGATAGCTAATTAAGTCTTACTTATAACTTATATAGTTAATTTCTTAGAGGATAGTAACCTAAAGGTAATAGTAAAGGTAATATTAAATTAATAGGCTAAATACCCTTAGTAGAATTACCTAGCTTTCTTAACTATATAGCCTCTAGCTATTATATAATATCTATATATAATCTAACTAAAGAAGCCTAAGTATAATAGTATAGACGTCTTTACTATCTAAAAAGGCTAACTACTAAAGAAGCTAGTTATACTAATAGACTAATATCCTAAGAATTTATATAAGGTTACTAAGTAATAACTACCCCTAGCCCTAAAAAGGAAGTTAGTCTTTTTTTTTATAAATAGTAGGGGACCTATAGACTTATAGGGAGACCTAATAGTAATAAAAATTATAAAGTTAGGTCCTAATTAAGCCTTAAAGACCTCTAAATAGCCTTAGTATATAATTCTTTCTTACCTACTAGTTACTATAAAGTTAAGAGAAGTAAAGGAAGCCCCTAAGACTTAGGAGGCTATAGTTAAAGAGTTACTAACTATTAATACTCTATAAGAGATTAACTTAATCTAAAAAGTAAAAGAAATAGTAGAAAAAAAACTTAATACCTTAGTATCTCTCTTAATTAACCTCTTATAAAGATATAGCTTAAATTTAACGCTATAATAAGAGTAATACTTAGGGAATAAGGGTATATAAATACTAATAGAATAATAATTAAAGCTCTAAAGTTATTAATTAATCTAGCTAAAAACCCTTAATAATAATTAGAGATTATAAAGCTTTTAAATAAATATAATAGTACTATTACCTTTAGTACTTATAAGGTAGTAAAAATAGGGAAAGTAAGGGGAATTTATAAAGCCCCTAAAGTACCTACCTTAATTATCTTAAATACCTACTTATAAATAAAAGTATAAATTACTAAAGTTAGAAGGTATAATAAGGCTTTTTTAATTAAAGTAATTCTTAATATTAGTATATAAGTTAATATTCTTTTAAAGTAATATATAGGGGCTATTAGGATTTTATATACCTATATTACCCTTAAGATATAGACTTTTAAGAATAATCTAAGTAATATAACTAACTTTAATAGATTCTACTTTATAAATATTTAGATTAATTAGTATAAAGTAACCTCTTACTTCTTTATTAAAAATAAGGAGGAGATTATAAATCTACTACTACTTAGGCTACTATTTATATAGGATAGCTAGCTCTTATTTATATATAGAGAAAAGCTTATTACTACTTATATTTATACTAAAAATACTTTACTTAGGATCCTAGTTAGAGTTATTTAGATAAATAACGCCTTAGAAGTTATAAATATACTCCTAGAGTTTATTTAATATATTAAATAGGTATTTAAGTTAGAAAACTAAATGCTAGTAGTACCTTTAGGGATACTACTAGCTTTAAGTGTAAATACTTAAATCTTAAGCTTAATAAGGGAGAATATATTACTACTATTATTAATTAATAGAATATAAAAGAGATAATAATAATAGCTACTAAAAAACTTATATAGGCTTATACTATATAGATTACTTAAATTATAGTAGTAGCTAGAGGATTTAGCTAGTACTATAAGTATTATATAAAGGAATAAGTATAATACCTTAACTAACTTATAATACTAGTCTCTAAGTAAGAAAAGTAATTTATTATAAGATATATCTAAAAAATACTATAGTAAGGCTATAGGTTAGCTTAAGTATATAAAGATAGCTCTAACTTATCTAGCTAAAGCTATAAAGATTAATACTATATATAAGTATAAGGATTAAAAGATTTAACTAGTAGATAATATACTATTAGATAGATCTATTTTAGATAGAGATCCTTACTAAAAGGTTAAAAAGATAGAAAAGATTAAGGATAAACTATTTAATACTTCTAAACTATATAGGGATCTAATTATACTAAGATTCTTAGATATTAAGCTATAATTTAGACTAACTAATAAGTATTTTAGGAAATTTATACCTTAGTATAGCTACCTCTATAAGGAGGAGTAAAATCTACTAAAATAAGTATTAATTAATAGGGAAAAGGCCTTTATATAACGTACTTATATAGTAAGCAGGCTAACATAGCAAGCAGGCTACTTTTCCTACTTTCTACCTCTTTAACCTTTACACTAACTTTCCTCCACGTATAAACATGCAATCCACCTTAATTAAAAGCCGTATTATCCTTACCCTCTAGGCTATTAAAAATAACCTAAAAATGTCTATACGAAAAGTAGCTTCTACCTTTAAGGTCCCTTAGACAACCCTTTAGTACTAACACGCTAGACGCGTCGCATAACCTAAAAGACAACTAAATTTAATAAAGATAACTATATCTAAAGAGGAGGTGATTCTTAAATAAGTTATTAACCTAATTAATTGAGGGTTCCCTCTATAATAAGAAGACGTATAAGAAATAGCTGACTAACTCCTAAATGCATATAATAGGACGCGTACTAGACCCTAATAGGTAGAGAACTTTATATAATACGTCCCTAAATTAAAAATACAATTTTAATGTTAAATTAACTATTAGAGGGCCTTAGCTAAAGATCCTATAATTATATAAGGCTAGTTTATACTTATATGAAATATAATTATAAAGTATAGGATATAGGATAATAAAATCTATAATTTTAATAAGACTAGCTTCCTAATAGGAATACTATTATATACTAAGGTTGTTATGACTTCTAACTATAAGGGAAGGCCTTATATAAAGCAGCCTGGTAATTACAAATAGGTTTCTATTATTTAGGGTGTGTGTGTAGATAGCTAGGTAATACCTCTATATATTATTATAAAGGGCAAATATCACCTCCTCTCCTAGTATACTAACGGCTAATTCCTAGCCACATAGCGTATCTACCTAAGCAAAAATAGATAGATAATAAATAATATTAGCCTAGATTAGCTAAATTATTTTAATTAATATATAAAGTCCTATATAAAGGGTACTTATTACCTCTTAATCCTTAATAGCTATAATAGCTATAAATTAACTAACTTTAATAAATACTATAAGAAAGAGAACATTATTACTCTTTATATGCCTCCCTATTTATTATATAAGCTTTAGCCTCTTAATATTAGGTGTTTTAGCCTGTTAAAGTACTTATATGGTAAGGAAATTAAGAAGATAATATAGATATAGATTTTATATATTATAAAGGATAACTTCTTTCCTACCTTTAAAGTAGTATTCTTTACCTTAATAGGCAAAAGTAACGTATAAGCTGGTTTTAGATAGGCAGGCCTTATACCTTTTAACCCTAAAGTAGTTATTTCTTGCCTGGATTTTAAGCTAAAGACGCCAACACTATTAAACTTAAGGCTAAGCAGCTAAGGCTCTTAAGACCTAAAGACACTAACTATAGTACTAGAGGGCATATAAAGTACTACTTCCCTTAAAAAGAAGATCTAGGCATATTAAGGTAGCTCCCTAATAGTAATATATAAAGTAATTAACTTCTAGGCTAAAGGTATTAGTAAGTTAGCCTATAGGCTTACTATTATTAAGGCTAAGAACTATAAGCTTTATATAGGGATAGAGATACTAAGTAAGTACTAGAGGGCTAAAAAGACTAGACTACGTCTTAGAGGGTTACTTAATACTACTAAAGTAGATGTACTATAAGGAGAAAAGGAAGGTGTTGGTACTAGGGGAGAGAATAACCCTTAGAAGGAGGGTCGTATAGAAGGTGCTAAACCACATGCGCGACAATATGGCAATTACAGAAAGGCTAGACATAACACACAAACCTATAAAGTAGTTTAGGATACTAATAAGGAAGAGGATAATAAGTAGTTTTAATTAATTTTATATGTTATAGCTAAATTTACTTATATATAAGGCAGAAGGGTAGAGGAAGGTAGCCTACTTACTATATTAGCCTACTTGCTATATAAGTATGTTAGGATTTTAAGGATTATAAATAAGTTAACCTAATAGTTATACCCTTATTAGAGTATTAAAAATATATTTATATTTAGAAATATATTTTATTTTTTAAGGTTTAACTTAAGATATATATATAGTATATAATATTTATTATAGGTATTATACCTATTCTATATAGTCTAAAGTCTTATATTTATTAAACTAAACTTTTATAACTCTTATATATACTTAGAAATCTTAAAATAAGAAATGTATTTTATATTTTATATTTATTACATATAAATATATTTTTTTATTAGTACGTATTTATTAGAAGATTTATTTCCTAAGTAACCCTAACCCTAATTTTATACTTCCTTTAAGATTATTAAAAAAGATTTTCTATATAGTATATTAAAACGTTATATCTATTTTTAGCTTAAGGTTTAAGCTAAGAAACTATAGTATATAAACTTAAGCCCTTAATAAAAAGTGTATTTAGGATATATTTACTCTTAATACTCTAACCCCTATAGGTAATTTAGACTATTTTATATAAAGCTTAGTAGGTAAAAGGTATTTTAATCCTAAAAGCTTTAATCCTAAAAGTAATAGAAGTCCTATAAAAGAAAGTATCTTAAGGTATTATTAAAGAGAGTTATAATATATACTAAAATCTATAGTTCTTAGTAGTAAAAAAGGATAGTAACCTTTAGTTAATTAACTTAGTAATAAGATATAATACTATAATACTTTAAGATACTTAGCTCTCTCTTAGAGTAAATAAATTTTTAAAAGACTTTATAATAAATAAGGTTATCTCCTTACTTAATTTCTTTTTAGGCTATAATTATATTTTACTAAATAAGAGGAGCTATAATTTTACTACTTTTTTAATACTACTAAGACTCCTCTAATACTTTACCTTACTATAAGGAGTAACTAACTTAATAGCTTAGTTTTATTAAATTATTATATAGATTTTTTATAACTTAATTTTATATTACTATAAGGTATTTATAAATAATATTAGAGTAAAAGGCCTATAATTAAAGTATAAAAATAAAGAGCTTTTAAGCTATTTAGGTATTTAATAATATATTTATAAGTATATATTAAATATTAATTAAGTACTTATTAACTATAAGCTTATAGGATATATAATCTCTAGAGTAAAGTTATAATAGTACTAAGAATCTATAGTAATTATAAGATACTTATATAGTATAGCTAGTTAGTATTTAAATAAAGCTAAGGTTATTAAGATCTTAGAGTAAGAAGACTATAAGAGTATTTTAAACGTCTAATTATTCTTAGGTATTATTACCTTTTATTAATACTAAGTAGAGTTTTTCTTTTAGATTACTAAACCCCTCTATTTACTCTTAAAGAAGGATACTATATTTAAGTAGGGTCTAACTTAGGTTAAAGTAATAGCTATCTTAAAAAATACCCTAATATTAGCCCTAATCTTAATTACCTTAAATTACTCCCCTAAGGCTAGGCTAATAATACTTACTACTAATACTAGTAGAAAGGGTTAAAAATATACCTTAAGATAACTAATTAAAGGAATATAAGTAGTATTATAATATAAGAATAAGATCTAAAGAGGACTAAAGTTAAATTATAATATTAGGAAACTTAAGATAAGAGGTATCCTTATAAGCCTTAAACGCCTTTAGAACTACCTCTTTAGTATCTACTTCCTCTTAGAAACTAATACCTAAGTATTAGTAGCCTAAATTAATAGAGTAGTAAATAATCTACCCTTAACTATAATAATATATTAGCTTTTATAAATCTAACTATTTAACTTTAAGGTTAAGTATATTAATAGAAAAAAGAATATAGTAGTAAATATATTATTTTATAAACCTTTAGGCCCTTTAGATTTATATAAAGTTATAAAGGAAAAGAATATTAAGGATTTTATTAATATAAAGGTTCTTTATATATAAGTTATAAAGAATTTCTTTTTTATAGTATATATAAAGAATAACTTAGACCTTAATTAAGGTAGGGAAATAATTATTCTAAATAAGCTATTAAGTAAGGATAGTTAATAGTCTAAGTATTTAAAATAAATTATATATTTTCTTTTTACCTTAAAAAGACCCTTAAGTATATCTATATAGTATTTCTACTAATTTAGGTATATTATAACCTAATTTATTATTTAAAATAAAAATCTTTTTTAGTAAAGTACTATAACTTAGCTAACCCTATTTAGGGTTAATAATAATATAGTAAAATAAGTTACCTTAGTTAGAAAGGTATATATAAAATCTAGGTATTAGAAACGTAAGGCTATATATTTATAACTAATAGATTATTATTTCTAGCTAGGGATATATATATAGGTTTAATTATTCATAATATCCTATAAGCCTTATTAAAAGGCTAGGCTAGCTTACTTAGATAATCTATATATCTTTATTATCTTAGGATTATAACCCTTCTTTTATATAGCCCTAAATATTTAGTATATTAGTAAGTAAAAAGTTATTAAAGCCTAATATAAATTTATAAGGTATCTAAAAGCTTAAATCCTAAAGTATAAAATATTAGTAAATATTATAAAGTTCCTTTAGGAAGATATTATCTATTAGTATAGTATATATAGTACCTTAATTATAGATAGTAGGAGTAAGAATTAAGGTATAGTTATATAACTTAATTAGTAGTATAAGTCTTAAAAAAAGTTATTTTAGTATATAACCTATAGGTAAATAAACTCTTAGAAAAGGGTTATTAGCTAATTACTTATATACTTTATATATAGTTAAAAGAAAAAAAGAAAGATATCTAGCTTATACTTTATATTATACTATTTATAGACTAAATGTTAGTCTAAATAACCTATAGCTTTACCTTATTCTTCCTTAATTATAAATACTAATCTATTATACTAATTAAAGCTTAAACTACTATATAGAGAATACTTAATTAGGGGAGTATATAGACTCTTAATAAGGAGATATAAATATGCCTTTAGGTATTTACTTAGCTAGAAGATAATTAAGCTATAGTAGTAAAAAGGGTTATTTAGTACTAGGCCTATATTTAAGACTCTTTTAACTAATAGTATACCTACTCCTTTTAAAAGAATTAGCTAGAGGTTAGAGATTTTATACTTATTTTTAATACTTAGTAGAAGATTAATATATTTACTTTAAGAAAGCTTAATTACTATTAGTTAGGGCCTTACTAAGTTTACTTTATAGCTTTAAATAGCTCCTCTTATTATCTTAAAACCCTTAGAGGTAACCTAATTATAAGAGTATCTTATACTAAAAATTAACTAAAGAAGTTCTATAAAGGCTTAAATAAATTCCTCTCTACTATAAATAAAGATTTCTACTTAAAGTTCTTTATTATAAACCTTAGAGACTTCTTTTAGGATCTAAGAAATAATAGCTAAAATATATAGCTAATTAACTTTAGTAGCTTAGATAGCTTAGATAATAAGGATACTAATAATAAGCCTATACTATAGATTACTTATTTATAGTTATAGAGATACCTAAAGGATAAATAACACCTTAATTAACCCTTTAATATTATATTTTATTAACTCTTTTAATTCTTTTTTATTTAATAAGCCTAAATTTAAAAAAAAAGTACTAAACTAAAGACGTTATATTACTTTTATTTCCTTTTATAATTATTATTTTTATAGCCCTAATATAATATAATAGAATTAAGAGGATAGATAATAAGGAAAAAAAGCTTACTTAAGTCTATTAATTAACTATCTTAAGTTGTATAAGTAGTTAAAAAAAAAACTAAAAATAACTAAAACTACTAATTAAGAGAATTACTAACTATATACTAATCACTTTTCTAATTTCTTTTTTATACCTTTTCTCTTATTCTTTCCTTTTATAGATCCCTTTTTATTAAAATAGAATCCTTTAAACCTCTTTACTACCTTAGGTATAGGAATACCTTTATACTACTTAAGATTATACTACTTATTCTTTAGAAGAAGGTTTTTTATACCCTTAGCCTAAAGACTATAAGTACTACTATTAAGATTATCTTAAACCTTAGTAGTTTACTTAGAGATAGTAAAAATTATATCCTTAGTTATAATAATATTAAGAGTAATAATTAAGGGAATTTTACTATAACTAGCCTTATAGTAATTAAATTTCCCCTATTTAATTAGATTATAGCTAGTATTAGTAACTACCTAATTATTACTATTATTAAGGTTATTATTAGTATTCTTATAAAATAGGTAATTATTATAAGAGTTATTAAAGGTTCTAAGTAAAGAGATATACTTATAAAATAAAGCTATAGCTTAAATCTTAGTTCCTTTTAATCTAAATTACTTCTAAAAATATTACTCCTAATATTTATAAGGGATTATATTTCAAATACTTATAGATTAAGCTAAGAGAGTATTTATAGCTTAAAGATAATTCTTAAGGTATTATATAGGACTACTATACTAGCTAGTAAAATTAATATAAATAAAGACTTATTAATTAAAGAGGAGCTTATTTTATATTTTCTTTATAATTAGCCTAAAGAAAGAGGTATAAAATAGGAGAGTTCCCTAAAAGTTTTAAGTAGTATTTTTAATTATCTTCTAATTACTCTAGGGATTATATATTTTTATCTCTATATAGATCTAGCTTATAAGGTTTAAAAGCTTAGTAAATATAATAGTCTTTAGATACTAAAGTAAAGAGAAGGAGAATTAGTAAAAAAAGTTATAATTAAAGTAGTAAAAAGGCTCTTACTAAGAGATAGTCCTTATTAATTTCTTAGAACTTATAACTAAACCTCTTTTTATAAGCCTCCTTCTTAAGGTAAGGAGTTAAGAAGAACTAAGGCTAAACTATAGATTAAGGAAGAGTATTAACTTAGTACCTATTAAGCTATTAGGTATAAGACTTCTAAGGAGGTATAATAACTAATAATTAAAGTATTAAAGTTAAAATCTAAAAGAAAAAAAAGATAATAGAAAAAGATAAGTAGTTATTATTAGTAAAAAAAGAAAGTAAAAAAAGAAAAGAGAAAAGGGATAGCTTTTTTATATCCCTTTAGCTTAGCCTAAACTAAAATAATAGAGAGAAGGAGCTAATAACTAACTAATAGAAAAAATAATTTAATAACTATTAGGTTAAGCTAAATTAATAAGGTTTAAAAAAACTAAGAGAATTTTTTTAACCTTATATATTACTTATAAAAAGAAACTAAAGATAAAAAATATGAATATTTACCTTAGTAAACTTCTTTTTATAGTAAATTACTATAAGCTACCTCTTTTCTTTAACTTAGTATACTTACTACTATAATTAAAAACCTTTAACTAGTAAAAAATATATAAACTACCTTATTACTATTAATAACTTTTTAACTTTTCTTCTTTTAATAATAATAATAATTAAACCCTCTTTTATTATATTAAGCCTAAGGCTTTTTTTTTACTTATTTTATTTTCTTTACTATTATCTAATAATTATTTCTCTTTTATATATATATAAAACTTATAATAACTACTTTAATTACTCCTCTTATATCCCTTATAATTCTTTTAGTTACTAAACCTTAAATCTAGTAAGACTATACTATTAAGGATCTTTATACTAATAGCTATAATTAATTTAGCTAATAGGACTAATACTAAATCCTTAACTACTAAGCTACTCCTCTAAGAATAATTACTAAAGTATCTAACTCTTAGCTTTTTAACCCTAATACTAAAAATAAGTTTTAGTACTAATACTACCCTTACCTTAAGAAAGTCTTAGTTTAGTAGTCCTTTTTATAAGTTATACTAACCCTATCCTACCTTACCTTCCCTAACTAGTTAATATTTAAAAACTTTAAGGCTATTTTTTAATAGTTTAAGGAAGGCTTTATACTAAATAATAGATTAAGGATATAAGAGGAGTTTTAGCTTAGAGATATTATAATAGTTTTTATAGACTACTATAATCTCTAAGGGAAACTCCTTTAAAAAGACTAGCTATTATATATTAAGATTAATATTATACTCTAAGTTATATATTATAAACTTACCTTAATATTACAGATTATAATTTTAAATTTTAGCTAGTAAACTAACCTTAATTCTACTTTTAGCTAAGTTATTATTCCCTTATTAGCTATATAATTATAAGATATTTCCTATAATACTAACCTTATTCTCTTTCCTCTCTTTTAGGATAATCTTAGCTACTTTACTAAGATAATTATTAATTAAACTAATAGTATAATAGAATAGGGTAGGGTTTTAGTTTTCCCTTTTTAATAGGTTTTCTATCTTCTATAAGCCTAATTAAGAAAAGGGCTATTTAATTATAGAGTAATAGGTAATATAGTTAAGGAAGTATATAGTATATTTATATATAGAAATATAAATATAGACGTAAAGAGAATATATAGAATTTTATATAATAGTAGTATTTATTATACTTTTAATAATATTCTTACCCTAATTAGACCTTTATAGTCTAATTAAGGTATACTTTATTATAAGAATCCTATTAGTAATAGTTATAGACTTTTAAGTATATATAACTAAATACCCTTAGTAATAATAGTATATATTTCTTAATTTATTCCTAAAGACCTTAAATCTATAAAATATAAATACTTTTTACCCTAATTAGGCCTTTAAGTATCTATTTAAGAGGATAAGACTTTTTACTAGTAGTAGTAAGTTACCTTAGGTTTATTAGCACCTAAGGTATACTAGTAATAATAGTAGTAATATAGCTATATAGTTTAGGTGTTTATATACTATCTATCTTATATACTAGATATCCCTTTCCTACTTAGTTTTAATAGTCTACTAGTATAATTTAATATAGTAAAGTAAATAATTAGAGTTCCTTTTTATAAATAATATTAAGGCTCTAAAGTCTTTTTATAAAGCTTATATAGAGGGAAGAGACATAATAAAGTAAGGTAATAATATCGTATTATTGCTAACTGACATAGGTAAGGAAAAGAGAAACTACTAAGCCTACTATAGGCTAGTAGGAGCTAGATATAGGCTCTAAGGCTACCCTACTAGAGGTAAGGTAGGGTCATATACCCACACCTCACCTTAACACTCCCCTACAGACTTAGCTAGTAGCTATATATCTATTATATAAGGTGAAATAGGCAAAATAACAGCCTAATCTTAAAATCCTCTAAATCTAAGGAGTTTTTAAAGTATTAAATACTTTAGTAAAAGGTCAGCTAATTTACTAATTAGCCTAATTAATCTAGAGCTAACATACTAAAGTCCTAATATAAATCCTCTATATAATCCTATATCTATCTATATCTATTAATCTAATCTATCTATTATACCTAGTATCCTAATAAACTCTATATACTTAATTATATTAAGCGACTTTATAAGACTATCTATAGCTATCTTAATACCCTTAATAAGCTTTAAGGCAATAGTATTATTATTATTAACCTCCTATATAATCTACTTATATCTAATATTAATACTATAGGTATACACCTTATTAAGAGGGTTTATTACGTTAATAAAGGTATTTACGCTATTAGTAAAGAGGATTATAGGTATACTAATCTATTATTAGAGGAGCTATTTAACATATTATTAAATCTATATAAGGGTAATCCTAGTAGGTATAAGGTTAACAAACTCTACCTCTATAGAGCTTAAAGTAATAAAGGTCTATTTCTTTAACTTCTATATAATTAGGGCGTTAGTAAAGAAGATAACATATCTAGTAGTAGATATACATAAGGGATAGTTATCTATAAATATAGTATTAGCCATAGTATAGAGCAAAAGTTACTTATCTATATAAGGATCTATACCTCTAAATATAATACTATAACTAGTAGTACCTTTAAGGTATTAAAAGTAATACTTAATTACATACTAATAGGTAATTAAGAGGCCTAAGTTAGTATAGTAAAGCTTACTTATAGTAAAGGTGCTATCTAGTCTAATACTAGTAGTAAGCTAATTAAGGTAACTAGTCTATTTAATATAAGTCTAATAATTATTAGTAGAGTACTTATCTTTTACCTAAGTAATAAGTAGATCCTTATAAGTAGGTAATAGGGTCTTAATAGGGTAAAGATTATAGTATCTAAATTACTAGAGGATACTCTTAGCGTACTTATACTATAAGAGGAAGATCTTAGTAATAGATTAGTATATCTAAAAGCTAAGAAATTAGGTAGTAATGCTAAGGTCCTTTAGTAGGCATACTAACTTTAGTATATTATAGACCTTCTTAATAGTCTTCTTATTAGTAGTAGCTACTATATTATTATTAATATATATAAGGGTATATATATCTAATAAGGTATTAATAAAGAGGTAAATCTCCCCCTTAACTAGTATAAATCTAAGCTTCTCTATCTCTAACTTAATAAGCTAAAACTACTATAGAGGGGACTTACGTAATCTATAGAGCGCCTTATATAATAACCAGACCTTACTAGTACTATTAGAGTATCTAGTAGGCTAGTAGATATATATATATACTCTATTAGGGACTAGGGTAGTAAGAAAGGTAGTATTAAAGTTATATATCTTATAGTAAAGTCTATAGAGGGTAATAATTATAAAGAAAAGGTAGATTATAGTAGTAGTAGTAATAGTAGCGTATACCTCTTAAGAGGACTATTTACCCTTTTTATAGTTACTATAGACCACCTATTAGGCCTTAAATTAAACAACTTTATTAGTAAAGTTAGTTTTAATATTAAATACCTATATACCTAGTAGTAACTTTACGCTAGTAGGTAGATTAACTAGATTAAAAGTGTGTTTATTAACTATCTATTAGATCTCTATATTATAGGTAGGTTTCTAATACTATTACTAATAAGGGCTCTATTTAGCCTAGTTAATAGTATACAGGATAGAGTATCTAGGTAGAAGGATCTTAGATATAGCTATAGCAGCTAGAACACTAATAACATATAGGGTATCCTTATTTATATAGATGTTAGCTATAAGGTAGGCCTTCCTAGCCTTCTTATTAGTAGTAGTATATTAAGGATAAAGATTATTAATAATCTTATAATCTAGGCTAGACCTAACCTTCTTATTATATTATTAAGTACTAGCTATTTCTTAGTAGTAACT
This sequence comes from Colletotrichum sublineola, assembly GCA_020631755.1. Classification (NCBI taxonomy): domain Eukaryota; kingdom Fungi; phylum Ascomycota; class Sordariomycetes; order Glomerellales; family Glomerellaceae; genus Colletotrichum; species Colletotrichum sublineola. The sequence goes on from JAHSQG010000009.1 coordinate 3,675,677, forward strand.
AGGCGGTTTAATAGTAGTAGATTAATGCGGGCGGCTACTTATAGTAACAAAAGAATCCTCTATATCTAGGGTATTAATAGAAAGAGGAATTAGATTAGGATTAAGGTAATTAGCTTCCTAGTATTAAATAGTATTAGTAAAGTTATTATTATTATTACCTAAATTAGTATTATTAGTTAGAAAAGATATATATATAGTAGTATAATTATTAGGTAGAGGAGTTATATAATCTATAGTATTTATACCCTAATTATAAGTATCCTTAGGTTAAGCTAGCTAGGTATCCTTAGTAGATATATTATCTATACTAGGTTAGTTAGAAGAAGGGATCTAGTTAGGATACTAGATCTATAAGTTAGGTTTATTAAAGAGCATATTATAATTAATCTTAGTAGGGATGGCATTTTTATCTAAGGGGTAGAGGACTATCTTCTCTAGGCCCTTATAGAAACAAACATCTTAGTAGTAAAGAACTTTCTTCTAATTAGGGATATATATATAGTAGATATAGCCATATAGAAAGCCATATCTAACTAGGATGCCTTTTATAGCATAGGGCTCTATCTTAGTAGAATAAGGTAGGTGCTTACTACCTTTCTTATATATATATACTATATAACTAAAGGTATAGATATACTTAATATAAGGCGGCTTATAATCTTTAGTAAGGTTAAGCTCCTATATAATAATCTTATAGGCGCTTATCTTACCCTTATTAGGTTAAGGGAGGAGATTAAGTACTTAGACTATAGTGTTAATAGTATAGTCCTAGAGCTCCTCTAGTAGACTATTATTAATAAGTATAGTATGTATAGCCTTAATAATAGTATAGCCTATATGTTTAATAGCGCTATTTATAGAAGGAGTATATAGTATAGTAAGGTTAAGTTAAGTACCTTTAAAGAAAGGATTATAAAGAACCTTCTTTAACTTAGGCGTATTATTATATAACTAACTCTTAATATTTAGAGTAGTTATATTTATAAAGGTAGTACTAAATTGCTTAATTATAGTAAGAATATTATTACTATAATAGGTCTTAAGTAGAGTAAGCTAGTAATATCTACTATAGTAGTTAAGAAAGTAAAGGGCGTATTAGTTACTAAGGATTAAGAGTAGCTTAACTTTAATAAGATTAAGATATATCTCTTTACCTATAAGGGTAAGTAGAAGGGGAGCATTATAGCTAATTATTTCTATAGATTTTATAAGATAACATGCCTTATAATAGAAAGAGTTAATCTCATCCTAGGTAAATTAAATACCTACTTAACAGCAGGCCTTAATAACATAAGAAGGATAGGTATAAATAAGGTAGTAGTACATAAGATCTAGTATAGAGTATAACTTTATCTTAATACTTACTAGGCTAAACACTATATCTATAGGGATTATAGTACTATTAACAGTATTAATAATACACATATTAGATATCTAGTAGACTTTAGTAAGTCCCTTATATAACTAAGTATTAATAAGGCTTATAGTAGCGTAGTCATATTTAACATAGCTCTTATAAAGCTTACTAGGGCTAAGGAGATTTATAGGGCTAAGGGGGCTATACTTAACGTCTTTAATAGTCTAGTTAATAGTACGTAAGGAGTTATTTAGATCCTTAACCTAGAAGAAAACTATACTAGATCTAAGGGGCTTAACTTCCTTACTATTAGTAGCTATAAAGGGTTAAAGATTATTATAAATAGTATAGGATATAAAAAAGGTAAGATTATTAAAGATAGGGTTAAAGCAACCTAAATCTATAATAATATTAGAGCTTATAATAGTATTATTATTAACTACTATATAGATAGCCTTATTAAGTATTATTATAGATTTCTTTAGGGTAAGTCTACTAACTAAAGAACTACTAATTATACTAGAGGTGCCTTTAATAAATATAGAAGATCTATTACTATTACTATTACTATTAGTTAAAGTCTCTTTATAATCTTTATTATAGATATACTTTATAGTATAGGTAAGAAGGTTATTATAGTATATATAATCTATAGGGATTAGATCTAGATAGGTAGTCTAATACTTTATAGTAGTATAAGCCTTACTATAATAAGGGTAAGTAGGGTAATCCTTCTTCTTAGTAGGATTAGCTAGTACTAAATTAGTACTAGAGGAAGTAGCTACGTTAGAAGTAGTAGATTTATAGTATAAGGTAAGGCCTATCTTCTACTCTTTATCTTAAGTAAGGGTATAAATAGTCTTAATAATATTAGTCTAAGTAGGTTTCTTAGAGTTATTAGTATATCTTTTATATATATTAGGTAAGCACACCTTAAAGTAGTTAAGTAGAAGAATAGCCTAATAGTAATTAGAGTTTTTACTATAGAGACTAGTAATATAGGTATAGAGGTATTAGATACGTTTAAGGGCGTTATAAAGAGTCTTATAGTTATAGGTATCACCCTTACTAAATTTAGTAATAAGAGCTCTAATAGCATCCTTAGAGACTTTAGGGATATATCTCTTAAGGGCTCTTATAAGTATAAATAGGTTGCTATTATCTTCCTAACCTATATTAAGAAGCTTATTAATTAACATATTATATAATAAGATAAGGAGGTTATATATAATATTATAATTATTTTCCTATAATACTCTCTTAGCTAGATTAGTAGGCTTAGGGATATTACTATTAATATATTTCTTAATATAGTTCGCGTAGAGGATAGAGTTAATAAGTACTAACTATAAAGACTAGTTAGATTTACCCTTAAGGGTTAGGATCTTTAATAATACTAATTAGTAATTATAGGTATCTACTATAATAAAGTTAGGGTACCTTACGTAAGGGTAGTACTAAGGTATTACTAAAGATATAAAGAATTAATTAAGCCGTAAGTAGCCTAACAACATAACAAACCTAGGCATTTCTTCTATAGGATAGAAGGCATATATAGACGTTTTATAGATTACTACCCTTTAATAGACACTTAATTAATTAATAATCTATAAAGTAAAAAATTAGTAATATAAATAAAAGAGGGAAGGATCTCACTACGTTAGTAAGAAATTTACGTTAGTTAAAGAGGTTAGATATATATTAACACGTAGGGATCTAAGGCAACTATTAGAGTTAGTTAGAGGTAAAGTTACTATTACTTAACATATTAATCACAGGGTAATCAACAAGGGTAATAAGGGCAATTCTCACGGCTATCGCAAGGTAATCAAGAGGTCAGATATACGTCAACACATAGGGATCCAAGGCGACCATTAGAGTTAGTTAGAGGTAAAGTTGCTATTACTTAACACATCAATTGCAGGGCAATCAACAAGGGCAATAAGGGTAATTCTCACAGCTATCACAAGGTAATTAAGAGGTTAAAAAGAGAGGTAGATACTACCAGCTTAATTAAAAGAAAAATCATAGCCTAGAGCTTATAACCTATAAAGGGAAAAGACGTAACAAAGTAAGGCAACAATATCATATTATTACTAACTAACATAGGTAAGGAAAAGAGAAACCACCAAGCCTACTATAGGCTAGTAGGAGCCAAATATAAGCTCTAAGGCTACCCTACTAGAGGTAAGATAGGGTTACATACCTACACCTCACCTTAACAGCTTATAATACTCTACTTATAATTAATAAGTTAATTAATATACGTATATATATAATTAAAAGACTATAGTAAATTAGAGGATAGGAGTATAAACTATACGTCTTAAAGTAGTTTAAATTTACTATATAGAATAGTAATTTATACCTAACTATTAACTTAGAGTAAACTATAATTTAAATAGAAGACCTAAACTTTACTAAATATATTTATACTAAATAGATTTAATAAATTAGCTATAAGTTTTAGTATAATAGACTTAAGAGAATAATATAATATAAGATACCCTAAGGAGAGACTTTAAAGATACTAAGGCTAATTTCCTCTACTAGTACTTAAAGCTAGCTACTTTAAGCCTTAATCCTAAGGTAGTTAACTTTACTATTAGTAGTACTTAAAAGCTTAGCTTAGAGCTTTAGTTTTTAACCCTTAGGTCTAAATTAACCTTATATAACTTAGTTTAAATAGATTATAACTTAATACTAAAGGCTTTAGTATAATATAATAGAGTTCTAGCCCTTAGTACTTTAGTATTTAATCTTACTAAGTATAATCCTTATATCTATAGATATAAAGTACCTTAAGAAAAACCTAATTATTATACTAAGATAATAATAAATATACTTTAAAATATACTATATATACTAACTTATAATCTTAGTCTAGCTTTAGTACTTAGAAGCTCTTTTTTATTACTTTACTTATAGTCTCTAAGAACTCTATAAAGTTATATAGATAAGTAGAAATATAATTATACCTTAATTATAGTATCTAAAAGTATAGGGTAAATAGTTATACTAATCTATTAGTTACTAAGACTTAGCTAATTATTATAATTATTCTTAAATGTTTTTATACCTTTAACTACTTTACTTTAAAGCTAGCTACTATTTATTTTACTACTAATTAATAATCCTCCTTATAGTTATAAGTCTTCTATTTTAAACTATTTAGTATAAAAACCTCTACTAAAGTCTAAATCTAAAGACTTTAAGTATACTAGTATTAATAGTATAATAAAGGATTTACTAAATTTAAAGATCTAAGGTAAATAGGCTAGCTAGAAGAATATATTTAGAACGCTCTCTTAATAAGAAAAGTATACTTAGGAGAAGAATAAGGTACTCTAATAAGAGGCAGCCTAATAGTACTATATAATCTTAGAATATAGATTAAAAAATAAAGTAATTATAATTAATAAATATAGCTACTAAGAATAAATTAATTAGTATAATAACCTAATTACTAAAACTATTTAGTTAACCTAAATATATACTTTTTAGCTCCTATTAAGTAAGAAAGATAGCTAGAAAGAATAAGTATAATATACTACTAAAAAAGCTTAAGATAAAGTATATAAGTATCTAATTACTAAAGGATGTAAGATAAAAAAGTAAATAGTACTTAAGGTAGCTTTAATTTATAAAAGACTATTAAAAGGATTTCCTATATAAATATTATAGAAATCCCTTAGGGATAATTAGAATAGGGTAAGGTACCTAAGTCTTTAGATTAGAGGTAGACTAAGAGGCTAAGATACTTTAGATTTTATTTATTTAATAGATAGATAGACTAATTAGTAGAAGATATAAAGACTTCTAAGGTATACTAATTAAGAGATAAATCTAATATAAGTTCTCCTTAATTTTTAACCCCTACCTTTAGATCTAGTTAGACTAAAGCCTTTCTTCTACTAATTTATAGTCTTAATTATAATAACTTAAGAAGATCCTAAGAGTTTTATACTCTACTAGGTTTAACTAAAGTAAATATTAATTAAAGCTCTAAGGAGACCTTTAATTAATAAAGAAGTCTTTAGCTAATCTAAAGAGGTATCTTAAGTTCCTTAGTAATAGTTAGTTATATATACTATATACTATACTACTAAGGACTAATCTACTCTATATACTTTTAGTACTATTAGCTTTTAAGTATAAACCTTTTAGATTTATTATTTATTTTAAAAGCCCTAACTATAAGTAATAAAGATATAGTATTTTAGGTATAAACTCTTTTTAGTATAAAGAGATTAAAAAAGGGTATAGTCTTAAAGAAAAAAAATATTTATTTAAAACTTTATTATAGTAATATTAGGCTTATTATATACCTAAATAAAAGGTAAGAAATTAACCTTTATAAAAGTATTATTAGTAAGAGGAAAATTAAGTTAGTAATATATAAAAAATATTATTACTTAAGAATACTAAAAGGTTAGTACTAAATAATATAATAAAGTAATAGAGGTAAAAATAAACCTATAAATCCTTATTTAAGAAAGGATAGTAAAGTAGTTAGTTACTATTAAGCTTACTAAAAGGAAAAATATTTAATAGTACCTATAAGATAATATATATAAAAATCTTATAGGGATAAGGTAAGTTAGTATTTTTTATTATAATAATAGCTTTTACTTTAAAAAAAGATAAATTAATAAAGTAATTATTATTATTAAAAGATTTATAAACCTAAAAGAAAAATTAGAGGTATATAGAGGAGAAGGTTAGTAGGCTTTAAAAAGAAATAAGAGTAAAAAGGATATATCTTACTAAGTAGTATTAAAAAAGGTAAATTATTAAAACATACTTTCCTATTTATAATAGTAAGTAATTATAGTAAATTATATCTAAAAAATAAAAATAAAAAGTATAAATAGCTAGCTAAACTACTTAATAGCTTATATAATTATACCTTTTTCTTTAGCCTACTAATATTACTTTTAGTTAATAATAATAATAATAATAGTACTTTTAAATATTACTAACTAATAGTACTACTATACTTTTTTTTTATTATACCCTCTTAAACTTCTTTAATTAATATATTTAATTAATTTTTAAACCTAATCCCTTACTATTTTTTACTTTTATAAAAAAAGAACTACTCTTTATATAACTTCTCTTACTATAAATAATATAAAGTCTTTTACTTTTAGTAAGTATTTAAAGTACTAAAAAAAGCTTTAAATAAGCTACTAAAGTTAACTTACTTTTATCCCTTCTTAACTCTTAGGTAGTAAGTCTAAAAATTACCTTAAGAACCTAAAAAGTTTAGTAAATTATAAGAGGGTAAAACCTAAAAAACCTACTTTATATAATAATACCTTCTCTTTTTCTCCTTTAGTATCTTTAATCCCTACTTTTTATATTAAAACTTAAGACCTTAATAACTTAATTCTTAATAATATTATTACTAATACCTATTAAGGCTTTAATAAGGGCTTTATAAAGAGCTTTATAGGCCTAAACGCCTTTATATTTATAACTTTAGTAAGATAGGCCTATTAATTATTAATATACCTATAAGATATTAACTATAATAAAAGCTAAGATAATATAAACTAAAATAACCTTATAGATTATATTTAGCTATTGAAGCTTAAAGAGGAGTATAATAAAAAAACCTATAACTAACTTTAGTAAGAATCTAATAAGGCTAGGGCTTTACTAGCCTAATTTAATAATAAATAAGCTAACCTAAAAGTAGCTAATAAAAATAAAGTAGAGAAAAGGTTTTATACTAAAGTATTAAACCTTTAAGTAGTAATAGTACTTAGGTTTAGTATTACCCTTAATAATACTTAGTAGGCCTTTTAAATTACTATTTATAAATTAAAGCCCTTCCCTATTTATATTAACCTATATAATATAATAAAAGCTAGCTAAGCTTAAGCTTAAGGTAGTAGTAATAACTTAAGGGAGAGTAGATATACTTTTTAGGTTAGTATTTTTAATAAGCTACCTTATACTATTATATTAGGCTTATTAATTAACTACTCTATAAGTTATATATACTATTATAACCCTTCTTAAAGTAATAAAAAAGTAAAATATTACCTAAAGACTTTCTTATTTATAATTAGTAAGTAATATACTATAGTTAGAGCTTAAGAGTATTTATATAGCTATATTTATATTATTACTAATATATAGACTACTAACTAAATATAATTTATAGCTTTAATTTTACTTTCTAAGTAGGTTTTAAAGCTCCTTTATATAAGAAAACTATTATTAACCCTCCCTACTATTAATACTACTTTAAATAAGTAGATTACTAGTATTACTAAGAAGTTTTATAATATCCCCCCTATAGATAAGAAAAGAAAAATAGTAATTTATAAGAATACTTTATAGGCCTTAAAAAAGTTATATAAAGCTAAAAGAATAGCTTATACTAAGCCTAAGTTCCCCCCTAAAAAAAAAAGGGTATTATACTAACTCTTACTTTATAAGCCTTTTAAACCTTACTACTACTTAGTTCTTTAGTCTAATCTATTAATAAAGTTAATAATATTTAGAATAAAAAATACTTTAATATAATTAAGTAAGAGCTAATAGAGAATAATAACTAAAATTATATATTACCTTAAGAGTAGCCTATATAAATAAGTTTAAAAATATTACCTTATCTTTTATATTATAGGCCTAAAAAAGTAGTTATCCCTTACCTAAGTATATTTAAAAATCCTACCCTCTATTAACCTAAAGGTACTCTAAAGCCTTAGGAGTAAGGTAATATCCTCCTACTTTAATATATTAGGGATAATAATAATATAAAAAATAATATTAAAGTATACTTTAGTAAGGGGTTCTTTAAGACTAGTTATTAAAAATAAGATTAATCTAATTATACCTATTTAATACTTTTAGGTTTATATAATATATAAAGAACCTTTTTAATAAAGTACTAGCTATCTTCTAAAAAGATAGTTATAATAGTATAGCTAATAGTAAGGGATACTACCTATAAGGTTATCTTCCTTATTATAAGATATATATAATTCCTATATACCTTACTTTAAGATATAATACCTAACCTTTTTACTTTTAATATTTTTAGACTTTATAAGGTAGCTATATTTATCTACTTTATTAATATAATAGAAAACTATTAAGGTATTTTATTAGTAAACTAAGAGAGTAGCTATATTTACTAAGTAAACTTTAGTTATATAAAAAAGACTAAAAATAAAAAGTTCCTTAAAATAATTAATAATCTAGTAAAAATATATAAGCTTTATAGTACTTTAAATAATTTTATTTAAATTCTTAGATCTAGCTTATATATTATAATTACTCTAAAGTAAAATAATAATTAGTCTTATAGTCTATATATAGTTAAGTTTATATAGTCTTATATTTATAAAAGGTTTATTATACTAAAGTCCTTAAAGCTTTAGACTAATAATATAAGAATAAACCTAAAAAAAAAAAGTAAAAGTAAGTTAGTATATAATTTATAAAGTACTAATAGATTAAGTAAATTACTTTAGAGTTTTATAATATAGTTATTTTATAAGATAAGGTTTATAAGATTAGTCTCTTATATAGTATTATTTAGACCTTTAATTCTTTTATATTATTACTAGCTATTAGGCTTATAAATCCTTTACCCCTTTTTTTTAACCTAAGTAAAAAGAAAAAATACTAACTAAATCTATTTAAGCTAATAGTATTAAGCCTAAACCTTACTTTAAACTAAGAGTCTAAATAGCTTTAAAACTAAAATAAGGAGTATACCTTAAGCCTTATAGTATTACTTTTAAGAGCTTTAGTACTAAATAGTAATATAATAATACCTTATAAACCTTATTTTTAAATTATACTTAAGGGAGATAATTATTATAATTAGTAGATTAATCCCTAACTTTTATACCTACTAAAAGTACTAGCCCTTAATATTATAACTATTAGTAAGTAGGATTATAGTACTTAGTATATTAATCTTTAGGTCTAAGTTAATAAAAATACTTAATTAGACTATATAGTTTATTAATTTTTTAGCCCTAACTATTAAAAAGGCTAAGGGTAGTATATAAAGAGTATAAAATAAGACTTATATTATATACTTACTTATAACTTTTAATATATAAATAAGTAGTATAATTTTAAGTAATCTCTATTTTTAACTCTAAGAATTATAATATAAATTTATAGGTTTTAGTTACTTTTAGTAGGAATACTTAAGAGGATATATAGAAAAATACCTAAAGGATAATTAAAGTAAGATAAGATAATAGATAGTATTTAGGGTAGTATAAAAATAAATATTTATACTTAGTAAGCCTTATTTTTTCTTTTTTATATTTAGTATAACTAGCTAACTATATAGCTATAAATATTATTATTATTATAATAGTAAATTTAACTTATCTTTATATATATTACTATTATTTATTTCTTATAGTAACTTTTACCTTTCTTTACCTTTACTTTATAAATAAATTTAAGAATTAAATTCTTTATTAATTAAGCCTATACTTACCTAAAAGGCTAGTATTAGTAATATACTAACTAATTTATATAGCCTTATACTCTTCTTACTTAAATAGTCCTCTACCCTCTATAGTAGCTAAAGTAGAAGGGTTATATAGTTTAGTTAGTAGTACCTTTAGTACTATACTACCTATTTATATTATACTTTTTAAATATAAGCTATAAACCTTTAGGTCTAAAGTTATAATATAGAAAATTAAATAATAACTAGGACTAATAAGAAGAGAGTATCTAACGTTTTAGACTAATATTAATATAGCCTTTAAATAGCTAGGACTAGTAATAATATATAGAAGGGGGCTTAGAAATAAGTCCTAGGCTATTTTAAGAAGCCTAAATACTAGTATTATTATATAGGATATTAGCTAGCTACTAGTACTATAGTCTAACCTTATAGTCTTTAGTTATAAAACTAATACCTTAGATAGACTTAGTAGCTATAGTCTTAGTAGTATCCCTATAGTATTTCTATAGTACTAGTTACTTATGTCTTTTAATATTAAGAAACTAGTATATTATAGTTATTATAAGCTAAAAGGGGTGTATAGCCTATAACCCTAAATAGGTTATAGCTAGTTACGTACCTATAGGTATAAGTAGCTATTAACTTAGGGAGTATTATAAGTTAACTATAGAATACTACTTATACCTAATAATACCTACCTTTTATCTATACTATTATTACCTTATACTTACTTATTTATTATCCTTTACTACTTTACTATTTTATTTTACTTTCTTACTATATATCTCTATAACGCTACTATCTATTCTATTTAGTAGTACTAGTAGCCCCTTTACCCTATTAGATCTATAATAGCTACTAGGAGGGCTATATTAAGTAGTAGTATAACTATATTAATTTAGATAACCTTAAATTTCTTTTCTTTATAGCTAGACTATAAAGGAATATACCTACCCTAAGGAGATCCTTAAGGAGTAGGTATATAACTTTAATAGCTAGGCTATATTAAGGACCTCTAATAACTATTAACATAGCTATAGAAATACCTAACTTACCTACTAGCTACTAATATTATAAAACACCTTTATAAGGATATTAACTATCTCTACTATATTAAATTCCTTATAGATAAATACTATTATAGCCTAGTTAACTAATAGAAAGGGTTTAAACTTAAGCTAGGTATAGAAAATAATACCTATTAAATAAAGTTATATATTTAGTTAGTAAAAAGGATTATTTAATCTATAAGGGAAAACCTAAAACTAGTAAGTAAACTAAGCTTAGCCTTAATACTAAAACCTCTATTTTAAATAAACTCTTAGATATTATAGGCCTTAAACTACTTAGTTATACTAAAGAGGATTATAGTAACCTAGGAGCCTAACCTACTATAGAAACCTTAAGACCCTTAACTACTAAATTAGAGTAGTATATTAAGCTAACTATTAGAAAAGAATATATTAATAATTTCCCTTAAACCCTAAGGTAATCTACTAATAGAAGGTATAAGAAACCTAGAAACTACTAAAGGGAAGGAGGTCTAAAGCTAAAACCTATTAGTAAAGATAAGTAACCTATAGTAGTAATTATACTATACTAAAGGGGAGCCTTACTTTACTTAGTAAGCTTTAAATAGCTTTATTCTTTAGACCTAATTCCCTTACTCTTAATAACCTACCTAAGGGTAGTAATATAAGCCCTTATACTAAATACCTAGATAATTCCTTAGTACCTAAGGGTATAAGCCTAGCTTATGCCTAATAAGTCCTCTAGGCTTTTAACTAACCTAGGTAAGCTAATTTACCTAAAGGTAGTTACCACCTTAGTTAGGTTAAATAGTATATATACTATTAAACTAAACTACTTAAGCCCCTACCTAGTAACCCTATCTAATAGGATAGTATAGTATATACTACCCTAAGGGCCTAAACCTACTATACTATAAATAGGCCTTATACCTCTACTAAATCTAATAGTATAAATAAGACCTCCCCCTTAAGGATAACTACCTATAGGCCTACTAATATAGTAAGGTCTACTACTTAATAAACTACTATAACTAGGCGTACTAATAGGGTAGGGCTCCTCTTTAATAGACCTAATAATTAACACCCTATAAATATCCTAAGTAGACATACTAGTAGAGAACCTACTAAGGGTATTTATATAGTAGCTATTAAATACTACCCTAGTAATAATAAATACCCTATTAGTAGTAGCCTAAAACGTATTAACTAAACTATATATAGGTATATTTTAGCCTAATATAAATATAAAGAAGTACTCTCCTAAGCTTATTTTTTATAACTACTAAGCTATATACTATAGGGATATTAAACTATAGATCTAAGTAGTAGAGAGCCTACTACTAGACTAAGTAGCTATTAATAAGGTTAGCTAGAATATTACTTAATACCTAAGGGGATTTATATAAACCTAGTAGGAATTTTAGCTATTAGATAGTAAAAGAATATAGTTAAAAGTATAAGGGTAGATAATAATTATAAACTAAATAAAACTTAAGTTTAGCCTTACTATAAGTAATATATAGAAATAGTTTTAAGAAAACTTCTTCTCTATAGAGAAGGTCTCTAGGGCTAATAATATTTACGCTTTTACCTAAGAGTACTTTAAGTATACCTATACCTAAGGAGATTACTTTAATAAGTAGTTACTTACCTACCTATACTACTACTTTATACTATAGCTATAATAGTTCCTCTATAAACTTATAGATATAAACTTTCTAGATCTTTATATTACCCTTATAGAGGACTATAAAAAGGCTATAAGAGATATAGTAAGAACGTCTAGATATAACCTAATATATATTAATAATATATACTTTTAAGGGTAGGTAAATACTACTATAGGGGATAACTTAATATATAGCTAAAGTAACCCCTATATATACTAATATATAATGTTTCCCTCCCTAAATATCTTACTAAACTAAAGTAATATACCTTAGGGAATAGGTAATATAGCTAATAATACTTACTATATTAGTAGTAATATAACTCCTAATATATAATATAGTATAGGGAATACACCCTATATAGTAGGAAATACTCCCTATAGTTAAGGAAATACGCCTTATATAGGAATAAATATTCTCTATACTTTATTAAATATAACTAATATAATAGTAAATACCTTATATATTATAGTAAATACTACCTAAATAGAGGTAAACTCCCCTTATATTTTAGGAGATATACTATATAATAACCTAAATAGTATAGTATATTAGTAGAATAATAGCTAATTCCTTAACTAAGGAAGGTTTAACTAAAACCTAAGAGAAAATATCTAAGGGGGATAAAGAAGCTATAAGGGGGACTAGCCCTACTAGAATAACTAGTAAAAAGAGATAGGGGGTAATCCTACCTAATAAGTAAGAGACTACTAACCCTAGTAAGAAGGTTAATAAAATAGTAGGTATAAATAGTAAGCCTATTATATCTAAAGGAATAATAACTCTAAGGATAACATTTAGTTTATATAGGAAACTAACCTAAATATAGATACTATTATTAACTAACTTATTAATAAGGGCTTTATCCTTAATAAAGTTAATAAGATACTTACTACCCTAGTAGACTTTACTAACTTTACTACCTAACTATAAGCTAGTAAAGATAACCCTCTTATACTAAAGATAAAGGCTATCCTATAGGATAGGGAGGAAACCTTACCCTAATAGGATAAAGTAGAGGAGTACCTTACCTAAGTAGAGGAGTTTATAAGAGATAAGAAATTACCCTAAGCTAAACCCCTATATAATAAGTTAACTTAAGTACTAATAAATATAGATATAGTAAATTTTACCTTCTAGTAAGGAGAGGTTATTAAAGTAGTTATTAAGCCTAATAGAAAAAGGGAATACTATAAGAGGACTTACCTCTAAGTTAAGGTAAGAGCTAATAAGGAATTAAAGGACTATACTATTTATATAAATATAGGTATATTAGTTATCCTAATAGACTAAAGCTAGGTAATAAGTTTTATAAAGAACCTATGTTTTAATATAATAAAGCTATAAATAATAAGGGTAGTTAGATTATTATTTACCCTATAAGAAAAAGTTACTTTTAACCTATATATAGTAGGAATAGTAAAGGGAATAGAGATTAAGGTATATACTATAGTTATAATAGGAGTAGTTAAAAATCTCCTAGCTAAGCTATTACTTAGTATACCCTTTTATAATAACTATAGTATAATAATAGACTTTAATAGGAAAACTATAACCCTCTACTCTATATATAATATAGTAATCTCTATGTTAATTAAATATTATTTCCTAGTAATAAGAAAGTTAATAGTAAAATATAATACTATTATATACCTTAGGTAAATATACTACCTACTAGTTAACTACCTTAACCTCCCTAAATAATTTAAAGAGGATAATATAAATAAGACCTACTAAGTATACTCTACTTATATATATATCCTTAATATAGTAGTAGACTATAGGACCCTAAAGATAGTACTAGTATATAATAAGATAGTAGAGCTTATTATTATTAAAAAGGGTACTAAGGTTAATTAAATTACCCTAACGTATAGGGAAGAAGCTATATAGTAGATTAGCTAAGAGATATTTATATAAATTACTAATAACGTAACTATAAACTTTACTAACCTAACTAAGGACTTTATAATAATAATAGAAATAATAGAAGGGGAGATAGAGATAATAGATAAGATCCTATTAATCCCTAAGGAGGTACTAAACTATAGTATTAGTAAGCTAAATATCTACCTTATAATAACTAACCTTTATAGTATAGAGATCTATACTAATAACCTAAAATTTACTAAAAAACTCTATAACCTCCTTAACTAATACTATATCTACTAAAACTATAAGATAATACCTATCCTAAATAAAGAGAAGATAAGGATTAAGCTTATTAATAGCTAGTAGAACTAAAAGTCCTATATTAAGGTGTTTCCTTTTAGGCTTAAGAATATAGAGTTCCTTAATAAGGAGATAGAGAAATAGTATAAAAAAGGGAAGGCTAGTTAGTAAATTAGCCTAGTAGCCCTTACGTACCTAATCTTTATTATTTAGAAATATAAGGAGGATAGGATAAAAGGGAAAGGACATATAGTAGTTAATATATACCCCCTTAATAAGTAGGTATCTCCTAACGTCTACCCCCTCTCTAACTAAGAAGATATTATATAGTTACTTTAAGGGAAAAAATATATAATAATATTTAACACCTTTAGGTTTTTTTACTAGCTTAGTATATATCCTTAGTATAAAAACTAAATAGTAATAATAAGTCCTTATAGACTTAAGTACTCTAATATTATAATAATAAGGTATAAAAACTTACCTATATACGCCTAGTAATTTATAGATTAATTATTCTTCTTATACTATTACTTTATTTATATATATATTAATAATATTATAGTCTTTAGTAATAATATACCTATATAGTAAGTAAGCTAAGATAGTAAGTAAGCTACTTTCCTCTACCTTTCTACCCTTTATATAAGTAAATTTAACTATAATATATAAAATTAATTAAAACTACTTATCCCCCTCTTCTTTATTACTATCCTAAACTACTTTATAGGTTTATATATTATATCTAACCTTTCTATAATTACTATATTATTATATATATAGTTTAGTACCTTCTATATAACCCTCCTTTTAAGGGTTATTCTCTCCCTTAGTACTAATACCTTCCTTTTCTCCTTATAGTACCTCTACTTTAGTAGTATTAAGTAACCCTCTAAGATATAGTTTAGTTTTTTTTACCCTCTAGTACTTACTTAGTACCTCTATCCCTATATAAAGCTTATAGTTCTTAGCCTTAATAATAGTAAGCCTATAGGCTAACTTACTAATACCTTTAGCCTAGAAGTTAATTACTTTATATATTACTATTAGTAAGCTATCTTAATATACCTAGATCTTCTTTTTAAGGGAAGTAGTACTTTATACGCCCTTTAGTACTATAGTTAGTATCTTTAGGTCTTAGGAGCCTTAGCTACTTAGCCTTAAGTTTAATAGTATTAGTATCTTTAGCTTAAAATCTAGGTAAGAAATAACTACTTTAGGGTTAAAAGGTATAAGGCCTACCTATTTAAAACCTACTTATATGTTATTTTTACCTATTAAGGTAAAAAATACTACTTTAAAAGTAAGAAAGAAGTTATCCTTTATAATATATAAAATCTATATCTATATTATCTTCTTAATTTCCTTACTATATAAGTACTTTAATAGGCTAAAACACCTAATATTAAGAGGCTAAAGCTTATATAATAAATAGAGAGGTATATAAAAAGTAATAATATTCTCTTTCTTATAGTATTTATTAAAGTTAGTTAATTTATAGCTATTATAGCTATTAAGGATTAAGAAGTAATAAGTACCCTTTATATAAGACTTTATATATTAATTAAAATAGTTTAACTAATCTAGGCTAATTTTATTTATTATCTATCTATTTTTACTTAGATAGATATACTATATAGCTAAAAATTAGCTATTAGTATACTAGGAGAGGAGGTAATATTTACCCTTTATAATAATATATAAAGGTATTACCTAGCTATTTATATATACACCCTAAATAATAGAAACCTATTTATAATTACTAAGCTACTTTATATAAGGCCTTCCCTTATAGTTAGAAGTTATAATAACCTTAGTATATAATATTATTCCTATTAGAAAGCTAGTCTTATTAAAATTATAGATTTTATTATTTAGTATCTTATACTTTATAATTATATTTACATAAGTATAAACTAGCCTTATATAATTATAGGGTCTTTAGCTAAGGCCCTCTAATAGTTCATTTAATATTAAAATTATATTTTTAATTTAGGGATATATTATATAAAGTTCTCTACCTATTAGGGTCTAGTATATATCCTATTACGTATATTTAGGAGTTAGTTAGCTATTTCTTATATGTCTTCTTATTATAGAGGGAACCCTTAATTAATTAGGTTAATAACTTAATTAAGAATTACCTCCTCTTTAGATATAGTTATCTTTATTAAATTTAGTTATATTTTATCTTATATAATATATTTAGTATGTTAGTATTAGAGTGTTATTTAAGAGACCTTAAAGATAGAGGATACTTTTTATATAGATATTTTTAGGTCTTTTTAATAGCCTAAAGGGTAAGGAGAATATAACTTTTAATTAAGGAGGATTATATATTCATACGTAGAGGGAAGTTAGTATAAAGGTTAAAGAGGTAAAGAAGAAGAAAAGTAGCTTACTTACTATATAGGTATATTATAAATAAAGACTACCTTAAGTACCTTAAGATTATACTAAAGCTATTAGATAGATATTATATCTATATTAGAGTACTAAAGTTATTTACTAGCTTCCTATTAGTAAAACTCCTTAGCTATATTATAAATAGAAATAGTATTTAAAAAATAAAAGACTATATATAGGCCTTTTTATAATAGCTACCCCTCTTAATAATAGGAAGATAAGGCTAGTAGTAAGGCTATAAAAGGATAATATACTTAAGCTAGGAACCTTATGCTAGGCCTAAGTAAAGATTATTACTAAGGAGACTTTTAACCTTACGCCTAAGAAACTTAACGCCTAGAAGACGCTATAGGAGAAACTCTATACCTAGGCTATATAATTTTACTATAACCCTAAGAAGCCCCTCTTCTTTAAGATAGATATATATATTAATAGTTTTAGGCTTATAGTTTTTTAACTAAATTATAACTAAGATAGTAAGAAACTACTTAGAATTAATATACTAAAGGAGTATATTTAGCTAATTCTATTCTTATTATATACTATAATAGTAATAGAAAAATATTATAGTATAACTAAAGTAGAGATTACTATTATTATATAGGCTATAAAGAAACTTTAAAAACTTATATAGTCTAATAAGTATAAAGTTATTATCCTAATAGACTATATAGTAGTAAAGGGTATTATTACTTATATATTACTAAGGATATTAGACTTTAGTAAGGTAAACCTTAAGCTAGCTAATACTATAAACTATTTATCTTAATTCTATTTAAAGATATTCTATATACCTAGAAAACTTAATATAGTACTAGATATACTTTCTTATCTCCTTATTACTTATCCTAACCTTAATAAGTATTTTCCCTATAAGGATAAACTTATAAATATTAATAATAAGGTTAATATCCTAGACTCCTTTACTAATATAGTAGCCTAATATATAAGAGATAAACCCTTAGTTTTAGGGAAGGCTAATACTACTATAGTATAACTTAGTAGGGACTTTACATATAATATTATTACTAAGTACTAAGGTAATAAGAGGTTATATATCCTATTAAGACTAGTAAAGAAGGTACTCTTTAGTAGGATAGAGTATATTATGCTAGATAAGGTAAAAGATAACACCTAGTAGCCCTAAGAAAAGTAATAGTACTACTATATACTCTTATAGGAAATTAATAAATAAGGCCTCCTATACTATATTAGTACTAATAGTACTAAGAGACTCTATATACCTAAACTAATAGTAGGATATATACTAAAACCTACCTATAATAGGAAGTTTTACTTTAGTATTAATAAAATACTAGTAGAGCTTAGAGGTATTTATATCTATAGGAAGAAAAAGATAGTTAAGAAGTATATTACCTATTACCTAGGTTACTAAGAAAACTAGATAGACTACTAGAAGGCTATAAAATCCCTCTAACCTATTATAACTCCTAGTATACCCTATTATACTATATTAATAGACTTTATAATAGATATACTATTAGTCCTAAGCTAATAGACTTTTTAAGTATTACCTAACTTTAACCTACTAGACTCCCTCTATACTATAATATATAAGTTTAGTAAGAAGGTTATCCTTATTCCTAGGAATATTTAGTATAAAGCTTACTACTAGGCTTAAGTATTACTTTAAATACTTATAATATATAATTAGGGCCTACCTTAAGTAATTATTAGTAATTATAACCTAAAGTTTATATAAGTAGTCTAGATATTAATATTTAATACCCTTAAGGTAAAGCTCCTTATCTCTACTATATATTACCTTTAGACTAATAGATAAAGTAAAAGGATAAACTAAATAGTTAAAATTATAATCTACTTCTATATATATACTAACCTAAATATCCTATAGATAGATATAATTCTATTACTATAATACATACTTAATAACTCCCTTATAGTAATAATTAGCTACTTACTAAATAAAGTTATACTTAGCTTTTAGCCTTATATAGTACTAAAATATATTAGGAATAAGGTAATACCCTTTAAGTCCCTAGAAGTCCTCTAGGAGACTTACTATATAGAGGTACTAGCCCTTATTAATACTATAGGAGTAATTTAGAAGGAGAGGTTTAATAATAAATACTATAAGGTAGAATTTACTAAAGGAGATAAGGTATACCTCTACCTAGGTAAAGGATACTTACTATTAGGTAAGCCTAAAAAGAAGTAGTTACTATAGTATATAAGACCTTTCTAAGTTATTTCTATAGTTAGACTAAGAGTATATAAACTTAACCTACTAAAATACTAAAAAGTCTACTTAGTAATTTTAATACTATAGCTCTAGAAGGTAGTATAAGGTAAAAACCCCTTTAGTAGAGAGAAAAAACCCTTAGAACTAGTAGAGGTTAATAGTATACTAAAGTATAAGGTTAAAAGGCTTATTAATTAAAGGATTAAGTAGTAAAAAGGGTAGCCTATAGTTAAGTATCTTATTAAGTAAAAGAGATATTTACTAGCTTTAAATATATAGAAACCCTATAAGAATCTTAAGCTAAATACTAGAGAAATAGTTACTTCTTATAAAAAGGAGTAACCTATTAATTAGGTAGCTAAGAAAGAAAGGAAGTAACCTAAGTAGCTTACTTATTAAAAGCTACCCTCTCTCTACTTATAACCTACTTATACCTTTCCTCTATTAATAACTATTATTATACTATAGTATATTATATATCTTTAACTACTATTATAAATATCTATATATTTACGCCTTTTAATAAGAGCTTTATTATCCCTTAGCTACTATATTTCTTTATAAATAATACCTATATAGGCGTATTATTCCTTAGTATAAATAAACGTATTATTATTCTCTTAAAGGGAAGGTACCTATCTTTTACTTCCTTCCTTCTAAGAAGCTAACTATTATTACTTCTATTTTTTAATACCTATTATTTAGGGTATATTAACTTACCCTCTTATACTACTTACTTTTTTATTTTTTAGACTCTTTACCTACTATTATATCCTCTTTTTATTAAGCTAAAATATTACTAGTATTATTATTAGTAACTTTACTTCTTAACTATAATAACTTATATTAGTACTACTATTATTAATAGTATAATTAGTATAGTAGATAACTTAGGAGATTACTAATAGTATAACCTTAATAAGGGAGGTATAAACTATAGTACTAATAATATAGGATTTAACTAAGATTAGTATAACTTTAACTAGTATATTAATCCCTAGCCTAGTAATAAGATAGTTACTAACTAGGACTCTTCTTATAGGCTCCTTCTAAACCCTAGCTTTTACCTTATTAACCTTATCCTTCCCCCCTCTACTATATTAATCCCCCTAACTTATATTAGCCTAGTAAACCTTAGTACTATTATAACAGAATAGGATAAGAATATTAAGATAACTAATACTAGTATTATTTAGTCTTAGTAGGATAAGGTATAGTACTTATAGGACGTTATAGTCTAGCCTTAGTTAAATAATAAAGACCCTATTAATCCTAATAATATATTTAGGGAGTAAAATAAAAAGACTAAGGATAATAATACTAAGAGTCTAGTCTTATTAGTCTATACTAAGGATATTAAGTACCTAAAGGGTATAAATAATTTTAGTAATAAGTAGGAGAAGTATATTACTAAGAAGAAGATTAAGGAATACCCTTATAAGGTTAAGGTATATAAAATATACCTTAAAGAGTATAATAAGGCTATAAATACTAGCTATAAGCCGCCTAGCCTATAGATAGTAATAAGACGTCTTAAGATAGCTAGATATAAGGTAGAGTAAGCTAAGTATAAGGTAGTATAACCTAGCCTTATAGAGAGATAATATAAGTAGTAAGACTAGACTACCTTATAAACCCTAGTAGTTATACTCTACTATACCTAGTTAATTCTTATATTACCTAATAAAAATAAGAAGTATATTCTTACTTAGGCTAAGGCTCTTACCTACCTTAAAGAGGACTTTAAGTACTACTTTAACTATCTCCTTAAAAAGAAGACTTAAGCTTAGCTAGAGGGTTTCTATAATATTTATATAAAAGTACACCCTAGTAAGTATTAGTCCCTTATATTAGACCCTACTCTTTACTATATACTAGATATAATAAATAAAGTCTATAACGTATTTATAAAATATAACCTATAGACTAAATACCTCTCTTTATATACCTACCTTTTAGGTATATTCTTTATCTACTAAAAGGGTAATTATAGTACTAAGGTTCTTAGTACCCTTCTCCTTATCTAACGTCTAGATATAATCTCTATCCTAAAGATATATTATACTAGTATTAAGGGAAAAACCTTAAGAGCTATTACCTATATAAAAGATAAGATTATTAATATAAGACTAAGAGTTAATAAAGCTATTACTAAGGCTAAGGGAGTTAAGGCTATTACTAAGGCTATAGAGAAACATACCTCTAATACTAAGGATAGTACTAAAGATATAGCTAATAATATTAATACTATTATTAAGAATATATATACTAAGGGTAATAAACTTATTAAGCTAATTAAGAAGATTATTAATATAGTTATTAAAGTTAATAAGGTAAATAAGTATATTAGCCTCTTTAAGTATAAGGCTAATAACCTAAATACCCTTAATAAGTTTAAGGGTAATAAGTTTTATACCTTAGTCTAAAAGGTTAATAATATTACTATAAAGCTTACTACCCTTACTAATACTACTATTACCTTAACTTACCTTACTCCTATCTTACTAGCTATAACTACTACCCTACTATACTACCTTACTATAAAGAAAAGTACTAAGTAAGCTATAGAGCTCTTAGCTTATAACCCTACCCCTAAGAGATTATAGGTATTAATTAATAATAGTAATAAGTAAGAGAACTATTAAAAGGATATAGGAGAATTAAGGAGTTATATAGAGATAGAGGGGAGTATAAACCTATATATAGATAGTTTATTCTTAGTACCCTAATAAGTACCTCTTTAAGGGGGGGTACTTATTATAAGCTAAAAGAGGTATATAGCCTATAACCTTAAATAGGTTATAGCTAGTTATATACCTATAGGTATAAGTTACTATTAACTTAGGGAGTATTATAAGTTAACTATAGAATACTACTTATACCTAATTATACCTACCTTTTATCTATACTATTATTACCTTATACTTACTTATTTGTTATCCTTTACTACTTTACTATTCTATTTTACTCTCTTACTATATATCTTTATAATACTACTATCTATTCTATCTAGTAGTACTAACAGCCTATTTACCCTATTAGATCTATAATAGCTACTAAGAGGGCTGTATTAGTAGGTATAAAAGAAGTAGGAATATATTCTACTTCTATATTACCTTTTTTAACCTCTTAAGAGGTATAATAGTAATATATAGTAGTATACTTAGTCCTTTAATAGTATTCTAGGTTATAGGCTAAGCTTAGAGCTATATTATTATTTATTTTTATAGGTATAAGGGTTATATTATACCCTATTTTATATAGTAAACCCTTTATCTATATAGCTTCTCTAATAACTTTTTATAAGCTACTAAATTTAGCTTCTATTATAGATAAAAATATAGTTATTTGTTTTTTAGATTTCTAGCTTATAGGACCTCTAAATAAGGTAATAAGATAACTAAAAGTAGATTTTTTAGTCTCTTTATAACTAGCTAAGTTAGAATCTATATAACCTATTAAATAAGATATATTAGGGCTATTGATATTACCCTTATAGGTAATATTATAATTTATAGTCCCTTTTAAATACCTTCTTCTATATAGGTATTTAACTTATTAGATTATATATGCTTTTCTCTAGGTATATATATATCTTAGAATAATAGGTAAAGATATTAGAGTGGGGTTAGGGTTACTATATTCACTATTCAGAAGTTAATAAGCAGTAATTTCTTTTCTTTTGTTTTCTTTAGAGTATTTACAAGTTATAGATACTTACTTAAGCATCTATTAAGAGAGTATAATTAGATAGACATAATACACCCCAGATCAGAGAAAAACAAGTACTTCTTCACACACTTATTTATCTTTTAAAAATAATACTCTAAACTAAAGCCTTACACCCTTATTAATATAGTTTAGTATAGTAACTTAGGTAATAAGGAGATCTTTACTATATCTAATTAGGGGGTAATATATCTATTTAGACCTTAAAAGCTCTAAATAGATTATATCTCCCTTACGTCTAATTAGATATAGAACCTAAGTTGCTTAGAGTAGTATAATATTGTTATGTCCTTTCGTATAGCTCTACTACAACCTAAGTCCTAAACCATACCCTATACGCTTTTAATAGTCTCCCCTTCTAGAAATAGAGTTATTAATAGTAAAGATAAGTCTAAACAGATAGAGTATAGACTACTAATTAAGCATCTTATAGCTTCTTCCTCCCTCCCTCTTTACTAACACCTTTAGAGTAACTATTAAGATAGATAATATAGTAAGTAATAAAAACTTAGAGATAAGAAAAACTTAGATTTAGTAATAATATAAGCAAAACAATACTAGTAAAACAATTTTAGTAAAATAATTTTAGTAATAAATAACCTTTAGGTTTTCTAGGTAGTCTTTAGTATATAAAATAAGGATTATACCTTAGAGAAAAGATTACTTAATAGATATAAGTAGTACCTAATTAGGTTACCCCTACTCTATATATTAATTTTAGTAATAGGTAATACTTAAGATGCCTATAACCCTTAATAGGCTCTATAATATAAGTAGCTATATAATATTACCTAAGGATAGAAAATTCTATATAGAAAATTAGTAATAATCTCTATAGAAAATCTAATTAGAGCTATCTACTATAGAAAATCCTTTATTTAGACTATAAGAACTATTTTAGTAACTTTAATTTAGCTTATAGGATAGTCTTTAGCTAGTCTTACCTACTAATACTTAGAAAACAATAATTATAAAACTATTATAAGAATTATAGACTCTCTAGAATTACTTAATACTACTTTAATACTAACTATAAGTAACTAGTATATGTCTTTTAGAACTAGAGGGTCTTCCTCTCTTCCTCTAGCTAATACTCTACCTAAAGATAGGGCTAATTAGCGTAAGTCTCCTAGGGCTAACTTTATAGTTTACTAGGATCTACTAATTACTTCTAATTTAGATAATAATAGTAACTTAGCAACTAGAACTAATAACACCTAAGGCCTATCTTAGCAAGACATTAGACTTAGAACTAAAACCTTAACTACTACTATACCTTAGCTATTAGTCCTAGTAACTACTTATACAACCCCTCCCTCTATAGAAGGATTCCTAGAGGCTATTATAAAGCGCCTCCTAGCTACCCCTACTACTTAGTTAGTTCTATATACTAATTAGAATAATGTTTATAACTTTTATAAGCTTCCTATACCTAGCTAGGATAGATCTCCTATCTTTAAGGGTAATAATATTGTTAAGTTCTTAGAGAAGTTTAAGGACTAATATAAGATTACTAGAGTCCCTTATTACTATATAGGTACCCTAGTTACCTATTCTATAGGTAGGGACTATTAGACCCCTATTAAGGATACTATTAGGTCTCTCTCTTAGACTAATAGAAAAGCCTACCTTCTTACTAAGTTTAGATAACAAGACGCTAATTAGTTCCTAGATAAAAAAGAGCAAATTAAGAAAATAACTAAGGGACCTATTATCTCTAATTAGGATCTTACTACTACTTAGAACCTATTTATTAAGATTAATAATATTATTATATAAGTAAAGTAATAAAAGCTCTATAACATAACAGACTAAACTCTAATTAAGACTATATATAAGTAATTTAGGTAAGAAACTATTAAGGATGCTATAGATAAGCTAGGTATTACTCTTAATACCTTTATTTAATAGACTAGTTATCTTAAGTTTAAGTCTACCCTACTAGATATAATTACCTATAAGAAAGAGTACTCTCCTTTCTTTACCTCTAATTCTTAGATAATAACTTTAAGGTCTACCTTAAGATAGTCTAAATAGACAACTAGGCAGAACTAGCAGCCTTAGCTATAACAATATACCCTAATTAACATTAAGATTATAAAGCCTTCTAGTACTAAGCCTAATCTAGCTAAGGACTTTACTAAACTAAAGATCTATTACTAGTTAGCCTACCCTTACCTAGGCGTATAAGTTTTCTTAGTTAATATAGGTAGATTAGACCTATATAAATAGGTTAGTAGACTAAAGGACTAGTATTAGTACTATTATTCTACTTCTTATACTTAGATTAGAGAATATAAGTAGTATATAATAGATAAAGATACTTAGCTTCTCTTATTAGTCTAAGGTTTATAGAAATATAGGTAATAAATAGGTAGCTTACTAATATCTACTATTCCCTATACTATTCTTAATAAAAGCTATAACTAAGGATATACTAATTAGACTATATTACTTAGCTATGTTTTAAACTTCTATAACAACCCTATTCTCAAATAGATTACTAAGGAGATCCTTAATTACTAAATAGGATTACCCTAGTAAACTTAAGCTAGCTTCCTAGAAGTAATATTCTCTAAGTTAGAACCTACTACCTAAGCTATTAGGTACCTTTAAGTAGTTATTCCCCCTTCTAATTAGTCTAATACCTCTTATGTCTTTATAGTTACTAGAGGCAACCCTATAAAAATACCTAAGACTATAACCTAGAAATACATATAAGGCTTATATATAGTTAACTTAAGAAAACCTATAGCAAACATTATAGTTAAGATTCTAAGTAAGAAAAGGGTTACTTTTAAAGAGCCTAAAACTATAGAAATTACTAACTAAGATAATCTAACTCTATCCTCTAAACTAACTATAACTACCCCTATGTATACTATTCTTTAGTAACCTTAAACCCTAAAAGATATAGCTACTAGGGTTCCTACCCCTCCCTCTAAGAAGCTAAAGGACATGCCTACTCTTTCTTCTAAACAGCCCTAAAAGCCAGATTTCACCTAGGAAGCTTGCCGCCTTATAGAAAAGAAACTTAATACCCTAGTCTCTCTACCTACTAAACTCCTGCACCAAATATAGCCTAAGTTTAATAAGGCTATAGTAAATGCTCTAAAAGACTATAGATATAAAGTAACTAAGCTAGAAGGGGTTTTTCTCCTAGTACTATCTTCTCTAATTAACCTTATAACTAAGCCTAGTTAAAAGTTAGACGTTAAGGGTCTAATTAGAGAATATAACTAAGCTGTTAAAGTAGGAAAACCCCTAGTAGCTAGGATAGTAAGAGTAGGCTATATTACGCCCCCTTTAGAGCTACTAGAGGTAGTTATATTAAAGGCTTACCTTTAGCTTAAAGTAAAGATAATATAGCCTAATAGAGAAATTACTACCCTAATAATTAGTAGTATTCTAGATATAGGAGTATAGGTTAATATCTTAATAAGATAATATATTAAGAGAGCTAATATCCCCTTTACCTATATAATACTTATAATAAAGACCTATAGGACTAATTAGGTAGAGTTATACTTTAAGGGGTTCTATTATATAGATGTCTGTATTAATAAGTATAAGGTCTAATTATACTTCTTTATTACTAATAAAGATTATATTTTAGAACTACTATTACTAGGCCTTCTATTTATTATAGATAGCTAGATAACTTTAGGTTAGTCTAGAGGACTAATTAGTATAAATTTTACTATAAGTAATACTCTTATATAGATCCCTATTAGAGTTATTTAGAGGAATATAAAAGCTAAGCTTAACTATATACTGCCTAACCTAGAGGGCTATATATAGATAATCTCTAGGGATAAAAAGTTAAAAAACTAGGTGCTAGTAGCCGCCCTAGGACTACTACTAGCCCTTAACACTACCTAGACCTAGACTATAAGGATAGAGATATAGTCTTAGTAACTCTAAATAACTAAGAAGTAGAGGTCTTAATAACCTATATAGTAGAAGATCTTATAAGACCTTATATAGCTATAATTGCTTAGATAGTAACTATAATAGGGGGATACTCCTATATAAAAATAGCATCTAAACTACTATTAGCTAAGACTATACCGCCTAGGCAATAAAGGTAATTAGAGACTTAGAAGTTCTAGAAAAGAATTTAGACTATAGTTATATAAGTAAAACAAACTAAGGAAAGGATTACATATAGTATAAAGAAGACTACTACTACTAAAGTCTTTATAATATATAAAAGAAAGGGGGTAAAAATCCACCCTATAGATAACTACCCCTCTAATAGGTCTATTCTAGATAGTAACCTATACTAAAAGGTTAAGAAGATTAAAGCCCTTAGAGAAAAGTTTACTATATCTACTAGGCTGTATAGGGATCTAATTACACTAAAATTTTCTAATATTAAAGAGTACTCCTAACTTATACTAGAAAGGCTAAAATAGATTACTAATTAGTATCTCTACCTCTAGCTAGAAGAGCTTAAGCTACTAGAGTAAATCCTAGTTAACTATAAGGCTGTATTAGCCTAGGAATTTAAAGAATATAGGATACTTAACCTAATAGTTATACTACCCTAGGTTATTAAGACTATCCCCTATAAAGTATAGTAAGTAAAAGGGATCCCTATCCCTAAGGCCTTAGTTCCTAAGGCTATAAAAGTCCTCTATAAATAGGTAATTAGAGGTATTATTAAAGAAGGCTATAGTATATATAGAAACCCTTAGTTTCTAGTTCTAAAGAAAGATAGCAACCTATAACTTATTAATTTAGTAATAAGATATAATAGGGTTACTCTTTATAATATATAGTTACCTTTAGGGGTAGATAAGTTCTCTAAAGATTTTACTATAGACTAGCTTGTCTTACTACTAGACTTCTTCTTAGGGTATAATTAGATCCTTCTAGATAAGAAAAGCTATAATCTTATAATATTTATAATACTATTAGGTCTATTTAGATACTACTACCTACCCTAGGGTGCTACTAACTTTATTACTTAATTCTACTATATTATTACCTAAATCCTTTATAATCTAATTCTAAATTATTATAAGGCTTTTATAGATAATATAGGTATTAAGGGCCCCTACTTATACTATAATAATAAACTAATTCTAGGATACCTAGGTATTTATTAATTTATATATAAATACCTCTATAATATTAATTAGACTCTTATAAATATAGAGCTCTTAGGATATATAATCTTAAGAGGAAAGTCATAATAGTACTAGGAATTAATAGTAATTACTAGGTATCTCTATAGGACGTTAGGAAGACGCCTAGATTAAGCTAAAGTTCTAAAGATTTTAGAATAGGAACTCTATAGAGATGTTAGGGACGTCTAATTATTCTTAGGTATTATTATATTCTATAAGTCTTAGGTTCCTTATTTTGCTAAAGTAGCCCTCCTACTTATACGTCTCCTATAAAAAACTAAGAAATTCTCCTAGGGCTTAGATTAAAAGCTAGTAATAGATACCCTTAAGTCTAATCTAACTTTAAGCCTAATTCTAATTATCCTTAACTTTAGGCCTAATACTAGTTAGATTATCCTTACTATAGATATAAGTAGAGAAGGATAGGGGTATACCCTTAGTTAGATTATTAATAGTAAACTTATAGTTATAAGATATAAAAGTAGTATTTAGTATAGACTAGAGCTTAAGTATAATATAGGGAAGCTTAAGGTATAGGTAGTTCTTATAAGTCTAAAACACCTTTATAACTACCTCTTTAGAGTCTATTTTCTCTTAGAGATAGATATAAAGGTTTTAGTAGCCTAGATTAATAGTATAGTAAATAATATCCCTTTAGTAATAATAACTTATTAGCTAACTTAAATTAGACTCTTTAACTTTAAGATTAAGTATATTCTAGGTAAGAAGAATTCTATAGCTAATAGTCTTTTAAGAAAACCTCTAGGACTATCTAATTAGAAAGAAGTAGAGGATAAAAAAGACATTAAAGACTTTATTAATACTAAGCTTTTCTAAATAACAGTAGTATAAAACTTTTTCCTTAAAGCATATAGCTATTTAGATTAAGACCCTAAACCTAGAGATTCTAATTAGCTTCTAGATATTCTATTAGATCTACTAAATTCTATAGAAGAATAGTTAACATACTTAAAGTAAATTACTTACTTTCTCCTTATACTTAAGTACCTACTAGGGATCTTAATACCTAAGTTCCTTTAGTTTAAGAAAATAGCACTACGCTTTATTATAAGGGATAAGATCCTCTTTAAAAAAGGTACTTATAAAACTCCTAACCCTCTTTAGGTTATTAACAGCCTATCCTAGTAGTAAGCTCTAATTAGCATAGCATATAATAAGACTAGACATTAGGGACATAAGGTAACCTATTTCTACCTCTAGGATAAATACTTCTAGCCTAGGATATATATAGACGTTAAGACTATAGTTTAGGGCTGTAATGCTTGTTAAAGGGCTTAATTAGCTTATATAGATAACCCTTATATCTTAACTATACCCTACACCTAGCTATTTTAGTATGTCTACCTAGATATCTAACATGTTAGGAAATAGAAGGTTATAGAGGCCTAATATAACCTATCTAGATAGCCTAAGGCGTAAATCTTCTATAATATAACTTTAGCTAATATTATAAAGTTCCTATAGGAAGATATTATTTATTATTATAGGGTCTATAAGACTCTAATTATAGATAGAGGATAAGAAAATAGAGGTTATATTAAAGCTCTAAATAAGAGGATTAGGGGATATAAGAAGGTTACCTCTACTTATAACCTAAGGGTAAATAGCATTCTTAAGAAAGGTTATTAGATAATAGTACATACCTTATAAATATAGTTAGATTAGGGAAAGAAAGATATTAAATATATCCTACCTACTATCCTATTTACTAATTATACTACTATCTACTTAAGCTATAGTATAACACCCTTCTATATTATTATAGGGTATAACATAGTTATACTAATTAAAGAGAAACTTATAATATGGTACGTCTTAAAGTAGGAGAAGGTCTAAATAGCAGAAAAGGAACTCTAGCTTTAGATTAGAGCTTTCTAACAGCTTATAGAAGACAGATATAAAGCAGCTAAGATAGTTATAAAGCATTACTAGAAGGTTATAGAATAATATAATAAGAAACATATAGTAAAGTACTAATTAGAGAAGCTATAGGTAGGAGATTTAGTCCTTATCTTTAACACTCCTTACTAGATAGATATGTTAGTAGCTAGAAAGACTAATTACTATTAGAAGGGATTATTTAGAGTCTACTTAGTTTCCCTAATTAGCCTATTATATATCCTAGAAACTCTTATAGGGGAACTTATTATAGGGGTAACATATAGGGCTAATAGGCTAAAGAAGTACTATATAGGTACTAATAGTATCCTTTACCTAGTAGATAAAGGCACTATTTAAGGTAATATCCTAGTAGATATTAAGGACTTCTTCTATTAGCTAGCTTATACTACCCCTTTAATCCTATTTTAATTTCCTTTATCCTTATTTAGAATACCTATTATTAAAATTCCCTTTTATCTAAATTTTAGTAAACTTATATTTTCACCTCCTTTAATATATATGTTATTCTTTATAAAAGAATAACATAGGGGATAAAGGATAGGGAGCTAAAAATATATAAGGAAATTATATTATAAAGAAAGAAGATAACTTAGATTAGAGGATCCTAAACTACTATAAACTAACTAATTATATAATACTATTAAAGAACTACTAATTACTACTAGAAACTAGTACTACTACTATCTTTACCTACCTCCTTATTACTAAAACTATACTAGCTTAACAACCTTACTAAGGACTATAGAGGGGCACCTTATATAGTAGATTAGGTAGTAACTAATAAAGCTTTAGATACGTTTAATAACTATTTAGAGGTCTTAATAGTTAAAGGAGGAACTAAAACCTTATTCCTAAAGGGTATAACTATACTTCTTATCTTTTAGTACTTAATATCTAACTAGCTAGACGTCTCTAGAATAGATATAGTACTACTAGTCTATTTAGATAAGCTAGGCATAGTAATTAGAGTATTAGTATAATCTTAGAAGTTATAAAGATAGAAATAGTTTATAGCCCTAGATAATAGATTATTTAGAAGTACTAATAATAGTAGTCCCCTACTACTTAGATATTAATAATAAGCTAGATTAGTAAGGGAGTACTAATTAGGGCTACTAGATAGATTAGTATAACCCTAATAACCCTTATTCTCCTAAAAGTTATACTTCTTGTTTTTAGCCTCTAAGAACATATAGTTTCTATAGTAGTTATAGAATAACTAGGGTAAAGAAACATAGTTATAATAAGGTATTATACTCTATACCTAACTAGGCTTTATACTAACAAACTTTTAAAAGTTCTAAGCATAGTAATTATATAGAACTAGGTTCTATATACTAAATATTTATATTAATAGGGAATTTATAGCTAAGGCATACTATATAAGGCGCTAAGAGAAAGACCTAAAGTAGGATCCTACCTCCTTACTAATATAGATAGCCTATTAGAACTTATAACTATTATTTCTAAAAGTATTAAGAACACCCTAAATAATAGTAGTGTTAGGGAGTACCTACTAAAAGACTATAGTAGCTTCCTTAAGGGATTAATTAGGGTAAGGGTTATAAATTTAGAATTTAGAGTATAGTTAGCTAAAGGGGGATAAAAGATTAACCTATATAGTAGTCTTAAGGAACTATTTAGACCTTACGTTAGAGAAAGAAGGACCTTAAAGATATTATTAGGGAAACTTATGTTAAGATAGGTAGGTATTACTAAGTATAACTTAATACCTCTAAAAGCCTTAGCCTCCTTCTTTAAAAGAGGAGGTATTAAAAGAAACTAGGGATTAATAGGTTACTATAAGTAGTTATTAAGCTAGTACTTATTAATAGAGGAAGATATTCTAAAATATTAAAAGTCTAAAAGGTTAAAAGAAGAAATAACAAAAAGTTAAGAGTATAGGTCTAAAAAAGTAAGGGTAGTAATAATATTAGTTTCTAATATAGGTAGGTAAGAAAGAAAAAAAAGAAGAAAACCCTAAGGGGTAGAAAAGATAGTTACTTTTATAGTAATAAGAAGAGGGTCTAAATAGTTACTATAATAGAAGAGTAGTAATTTAGAAATAAAAGGAGTAAACTAACTAAAGGGTATTTACTATTTAGAGGTAAGGCTTTAATATACCCTTTAACTTTATTACTACTATAAATTATTAATAACCTCTACTATAATTTACCTATAAGTTAAAGTTACTAAGGCTCTAAATAAATACTCTAGATGCCTTTACCCTCTTACCCTTAGGACTTTCCTTTAAGTAATAAGGGCTGCTCCTTCTAAAAGTAACTAAGGGAGGAAGCCTCTTAAAACTTTAGACTTTATTTACCTTTTAACTTAACCTTATTTAACCCTTACCTTTATTTACCTTTCTTTAACCTTCTACCCCTCTCCTTTACCCTATAAATATCTTACTATTCTCTTCTACTATATCTACTCCTTTCTTCCTTAGATTAGATACTCCTACTATAGCTACTAAGCTATAATTTATAACCCCTTCTCTTAGAAACCTATTTAAAGGCCTTCTTTTACCCCCCCCCCTCCTTAACTATTCCCTTCTCTTTACTAATAATAATAAAAACATATATTAAGTTCCTTATCTAGATCTAGTAGTACCTCTTTCTTTATTATATCTTTTCTCTTTAGAACATATATATTAATAATGCCTCTAAATAGATAATAATAGTATCCCTATTAGCTCCTTCCCCTCTTACTTACGTAATAGGCTGTCTATAAATCTAGGATGTCTATACCTACTAAGACCTCTAGAATAATAGCTAATTCTACTATAGTGCCTAGGATAAGAACTAAATAATCTTATTTAGATATATGCCTCCTACTAAAGAACTTAAGCCCTAAGAGTCTTAGTTCTATAACCTAAAAGCTTATATTTACTTTACTAGTAAGATAGTAGTACACCCTACTTAGATTCTAACATAAGAACTATTCCTAATACCTTCTAATACTTAGTTCCCTAATTAGCTTATATAGGAAGATACTAATTAGTTCTTAAGCTAATTTAATTTAGCATTCTAAAGACTAAATAAATATAGATAATAGGAAGATATAAGATATAGATAGGCCTAAATAGTACTTAGTAACTATTATAACCTATAAGGATATATATAATCTAAGTAGTAGATTACTAGGGATAAAATTACAGCTATAATAGTTATTATAGCTTAAGGTCTAAAAGCAAAAAGATAGATTACTATTATCCCCCTATACTAGGAAAGCTATTTAGATAACAACTAGGAGCCTAAGTTAGTAATACTAACTTAGGAAATCTATAACATAATATAAAGAGAGGCTAATTTAGTTATTTTCCCCTTATTCTTAGCCTAATATAGATACTTTATAGGTATAATTATAGATTAGAGGGATGGCATAGTATACTAGTATAATCCTATATAGTCTAGTAGTTATTTAGAGGCTCTCTTTATTAATAATATTAGAGCTTTAAGGAAGTTCTACTATAAGCTTAACATACTAATATATATTACTTAGCTAATTAATACTAGTATATATATAATAGATATAGTTTAGTAGACTAGTAGTTAGGAGTATAGACTCTATATTACTAAGTAGTTTAGATTAGTACTTAGGTCTAGATCTCTATACCTAACTAATATAAATAAGTAAGATATTAAGGAGTCTTAAAACCTAGACTATAGCAAAAGAGTCTAATATTAGTAGATTAGGTAGATTAGCACTAAGTTCTATATTTCTAGTAGATACTAATATAGGGCTATAAGACTAGTTCCTAAAGGAACATTAGAGGAAGCTTACTACTAACATAACTAACTTAAGTAAAGCTAGAAGAAGTAAAGCTAGTCCCCTATAAGTATAATCTATAATCTAATAAACCCTAAAAACTCTAATTATACCCCTACATAGCATTTAGAGGACTACCTCTCTACCCCCTAACTACTTAACCTTCTAAAATATAGGTATTAGGATAAGCCCTCCTCCCTAGACTATAAGAATAATATTATAATGTTATAGTTATAATTAGAGGTTACTTAGCTAAGGGAAAATATAGACACTATGTTGCTGCTCTAAACACCTCTAAATAGAAGATAGAAACAACTCCTTACCTAAGAGGACTATATTATATAACCTAGCCCTCCTACTAAAGCTCCTACCATACTAAGCTCTAAGCTCTCTTACTTACTATCTAGACTTTTGATTCCTAGAGATATACTATTATAATACTAAAGCCTAAAGAAGATTAGATATATTAAAGTAGATAAATATACTTTACCTAAACTACCTATACTAGGCATATAGGAAGGCTAGATAAAGGTTTAGGACTCTCTCCTATTATCTAAACGGTATACTTAGGAAGCTTAAGAAGCTAATTACATATAATATACCTAACGCTATAAGGATATTCTAAAGTAGCATAGGAATATATACTATAATTAGAAGAAGGGTATTCTAGAGTATAGATGTTATAAGTAGGTAGATTATTTTAATAACCCTATTACTAAAGTAGCGTTTACTACCTAAGTATATACACCTTAGTTCCTACTAGGTTAGGCTAAGGGATAAGAAGGATAGAAATAATAGAACATAGGAGAAGAATAGGATAAGGCTAATAATAGAGATACTAAGGATAATAAAGACAAAGAGGGTAATTAATAGGCATAGGTATAATTAGGATAAGGTCTAAATAGGTATATACTTAGTAGTTCTTCTATAATTAGAGGATTATAAAAAGAACTAGGGGATAATTAGAGTAGGGTTAAGGTTACTATATTTACTATTTAGAAGTTAATAAGTAGTAATTTCTTTTCTTTTGTTTTCTTTAGAGTATTTATAAGTTATAAATACTTACTTAAGTATCTATTAAGAGAGTATAATTAGATAGATATAGTATACCCTAGATTAGAGAATAACAAGCACTTCTTTACATACTTATTTGTCTTTTAAAAATAATACTCTAAACTAAAGCCTTACACCCTTATTAATATAGTTTAGTATAGTAACTTAGGCAATAGGGAGATCTTTACTATATCTAATTAGGGGGTGATATATCTATTTAGACCTTAAAAGCTCTAAACAGATTGTATCTCCCTTATGTCTGATCAGACATAAAACCTAAGTTACTTAGAGTAGTGTAGTATTATTGTGTCCTTTCGCATAGCTCCGCTACAACCTAAGTCCTAAACCACACCCTACATGCTTTTAATATATAGGATAGTAAGGGTAGAGATATATAGAATATAAGGGGTTTAAGGAATAGAAGATAAAGAGAGTATAGTAGTTAGATTATTACTATAGATATTACTTACTTAAAGAGAAAGACAGTAGTTTAGAATATAGGAGATTCCTATCCTTATATAACTATATCTAGCTTACTAGAATATTCTATACTTACGTAAGCTACTTAGAAATTAACCTAGATAACATATAAGAACTTAACCCTAACTAAATAACCCTAACTTAAAGAGATAACCTAGATAGTTAGAGAGAGGAGTAGTAAAGCTAATCTTACTCCTTATAGAATCTTCTAGCATTAGGCTATAATTACGTAATTACCTACTTACGTAATTAATATATATATTAGTCTACTAGTTTAGTAGATTATATATATATATATATCTTATATATAAAACTCTATAATAGAGGAAATATAAGATAAAGAAGTATAGGAGTATTAGAAAATACTCTTACTTCTAATACTCTCTCTTTTACTTTATTATAGAGGTTAAAAAACCTCTAAGGTAAAAGAGTTACCCTAGAGTAAATATATTAATAAGTTATCTTATTTAATAACTTATTAATAGAAATTCCTAAAAATATTAGGAAAGAATATACCTTTAATATAGGTATATTATATAGGTATGTCTTTATTAAATAGGCCTATAAGCTTAATAAATTCTTAAAATTTAACCCTAAGAAGGGGTTTTATTAAGCTATCTATAGGTATAAAAGAAGTAAGAATATATTCTACTTCTATATTACCTTTTCTAACCTCTTAGTAGGTATAGTAGTAATATATAGTAGTATACTTAGTCCTTTAATAATAGTCTAAGTTATAGGCTAAGCTTAGAGCTATGTTATTATCTATTTTAATAGGTATAGGGATTAGATTATACCCTATTTTAGATAATAGACCCTTTATCTATATAGCTTCTCTAATAGCTTCTTATAAGCTATTAAATTTAGCTTCTATAGTAGATAAAGAGATAGTTAATTATTTTTTAGATTTCTAGCTTATAGGACCTCTAAATAAGGTAAAGAGATAACTAGAGGTAGATTTTCTAGTCTCTTTTTAACTAGCCTAGTTAGAATTAGTATAACCTATTAAATAAGGTATAAATATATAAAGTCCTTACTATAGAGGACTTATAAGGCCTAGAAGGAATATATATAGTATATATATTATTTCCTTCCTAAGATAAGTAAATACCTTCTTCTATATAGGTTTTTAACTTATTAGATTATATATACTTTTATCTAGGTATATATATATATACCTTAGAGCCTATTTTACATATATTAGATAAATCTAGCTTATTATCCTTATTAGGATAAAAATAATCTAGAAAAGCCTCTATAGGGGTCTTTTCTAAGCGTTTTATAGTAGTATAATTTAATAACTTAGTAGTTTCTTTAAGAATAATATCCTATAGGAACTTTAGTAAGTTATTTAATACTATAATAGTCCTAAATTTATCTAGTATAGCCCTATTTATTCTTTCTACTATACCGTTTTACTCTAGTATATAGGGCGTAGAGGGTTCTAATATAATCCCTCTTTCTTTAATATAGGAGGTTAATTCCCTTATATTAAATTTAGTACTATTATCTAGGCGTATTTTCTTAGGATAATTAAATCCTTAATCTTTATAGTATTTTAGCTTATTCTTAAGGATATTAATTATATCCTCTTTATTCTTAGAGAATTTTATATCTCTAAGGCTAGAATAGTTGTCTATAAAGGGTATAGTATACTTATTTTTATTAATAGAAGTAGGCGTTATTTTTAAGGTATTTATATAGATCCTTTCTAATAGAAAAGTAGCTCTATTATAGTTAGTCTTAGGCTGTTACCTAGTTAACTTAGAGCTTATATAGTTAGGATAATATAAGTCCTTTTCCTTTAGTTTATCTAAAGGAATACCCTTTGTTATTCTAGCTATTTTAACTAAATAAGGGTAAGAAGGATAGCCTAGTTTTTTATACTATTCTTATATTATAGAAGAGAAGACTTTATTTTCTTCTATATTAGAAGATTTATTATCTTCTATAGTATTAATAGTCTCTTCTTCTTCTAGAGATATATTATCTTCTAGAATAGTAGAGTTACTATTAAGAGGTCTTTTATTAGTAATATTAAGGTAAAACCCCCTTTTTACTATATCTATATTAGTAAAGGGTTCCTTATTACTATTAAAGAGGTTTTAGTTTATTAAAAAACCGCCCCCTTCATAGTATAAAAGGCCTAAAAATATAGATATAGGAAATTTAGGTATATATAAGGTATTATTTAACCTTATATAGTTAATTTCCCCTCTAAACTATATAGGTAATAGAATAGTTTTTATTCCTTTTAGTTTAATAGGACCTACTCCTATATTAACTATAGGTATGTTATTTTCTATAGTTAATTTAGTAAAATAGTCCTTATTATTAGAAATATAGACTATTAAACCTATATTATAGAGCTATTAATCCCTATAAGATAAGGGGAAAGAATAGGCCTTATAGGTATATTCTTTTCCTTTCTAAATAACCTCTTAAGAGGTCTTATTAGTATAGTTAGTTATAAAGGTTGCCTTAACCTTTTTAGTTTAGTTTTAAGGCTATAGGTTTAACTTAGGCTTATAGACCTTTCCTTTAGGTCTTTTATAAGGCTTATCCTTATTAAAAGGATTCTTATATCCCCTAGGGTTAGGATTATTACTCCTAGGGTTAGATATATTATCCCTATAGTTATTATCCTTAGTAGAAGGATAATTATTATAGTTATTAGATATAGGGGTATCTAAATCCTACCTATTTTTATCTAATATATTATTTATAAGGGCTTATAGAGAAGGAGGCTTTTTAGTCCTTAGAGTACTTCTTTACCTTTTTACCTATACTAGAAAATAGCTGCTTAAAGTAGCTATAAAGACTGTCTTTTAGTCTATATATTCTATCTTAGCCCCTACGTTATTTAACTTAGAGATATACCTTTTAAAGAAGCTTATAAACTTATTTAAAGAGTTATAGGCCTCTAGTTTAATAGTATAAAATTCTAAGTATAACTATTACCTTAGAATAGGGCTTATACCCTTATAGAAAGACTTTAATATAGATAAAGCCTCTTTAGGGTCTTTTAAAGTAAAAATAAGAGATAAAGGTTCCTTTTATAGATTTTACCTTATAATTAATAGGGCTTATGTTTTTTATTACTCTTAAATCCCCTTATATTCTTCTTCTTTTTTAAAATAACTACTAATATTAAGTAGTTTAAAGAAGAGATAGATAGTAGTTATCTAGGAATTCTAGTTTTTTATACCCTAGAGACGTTATTCTATAGGTATTAAACAGCCTATAGTAGCCTTAATAATATCTACTATTTTTACTAGTATTTTACTAGTATTTTCTATAGATATATATAAATCTATAAAATAGTAAAGAGGTCTTACTACTTCTACCTCTATTTATATATATATAACCCTATATATATATATATAAGGCAGATATATAGAGGTCTTATTATAGCTAAAAAGGACTTATATTACCTTTAGTTCTATAGGTACTTATATTCCTTTAGTTATAAGAGATAATAAAGGCTTACTCTTTCTACCTTATTATTCTTATAATAAAGTATATAAATAGAGCTATAGAATATATATAAATAAAGATAAATAGGCTACTAAAGAGATATATTATCTCTTATAGTATAGGTAGATACCCTAGGCTAAAGACCTAGGCTTATAACCTCTTAGAATAATAGGTAAAGATATATAGGATAGTATATATCCTATATAAGAGTATATCCTATAGAAATAAGAATATAGGATAATAGGGGTAGAGATATATAGAATATAAGGGGTTTAAAGGGATAGAAGATATAAAGAGAGTATAGTAGTTAGATTATTACTATAGATATTACTTTCTTAGAGAGAAAGATAGTAGTTTAGGATATAGGAGATTCCTATCCTTATATAACTATATCTAGCTTCCTAGAATATTCTATACTTACGTAAGCTACTTAGAAATTAACCTATATAACGCGTAAGAACTTAACCCTAACTAAATAACCCTAACTTAAAGAGATAACCTAGATAGTTAGAGAGAGGAGTAGTAAAGCTAATCTTACTCCTTATAGAATCTTCTAGTATTAGGCTGTAATTACGTAATCACCTGCTTACGTAATTAATATACATATTAATCTACTAGTTAAGTAGATTATATATATATATATATATATCTTATATATAAATCTCTATAATAAAGGAAATATAAGATAGAGAAGTATAAGAGTATTAGAGAATACTCTTACTTCTAATAAGAAGGCTAGCAGCCTGCTATCTTTAAAGTCTGTGCCTAAGGCATGGTGTATTACCAACTGTTTAGTAAAGAATCGCAGAGGCGACTTGTCTTTCTAACAGGCCTTATAGAGCTGGCTATATAGGCGTCTCTCCTAAAGCTCTAGATTGACATGCAATTAGCAAACAAACGCTTTAAAGGCAGCCTAAGGGCTTCCTGCTTTATTACTACCTATTACGTTAAGTATAAATTAGTAGTTATGCTACTACGTCTATAGCAATAGGGTTACTTTCATAAGAGCCTACTTAATATAGTAGCTTTCTAAGGCGTTAGGCTGCAGCCTATTCCTAGCCTAGATTACTACTAGCTAATCTAATACTTACTTAGGCGTGCTGTTTTTAAGGAGGACGCTATAAGTATAAGCTAGAGGGCGTTTGTATTACTTCTTACTAGTTGCTAGGCGATTAGTAAGCATTTATAAGAGGGTTGCGTTTTACTCCTATAATTAAGTATTCTAGACCTAAATAATCCTTATTAGCTTAGTTATTAATAGGTTAGTTTAGGACAGATCTAAGGATAATAATAGGCTAGAAGCTGGCTTTACGTTAATAGGTTAGTAAGTAGTTACTAACAATCTAGTGGATTATAATTCTTCTATTCTTAGGTAGGCTCCCTCTAGGAGGTAGAAGTTAAATAATTATAAGGGGATTATACCTAGGGGGCAGAGCCTAGGAAAGTAATAGATAGATATCACAATAATAGGTGTAGGTAATAATATAGAATTCAACTTAACCCCTCCTAGCTGGTTGCTGTCGAATCGTAGGGATTGTAATGGTTGATTATTGCGTATATTCATGTGTTGTGTACGTGTGTGTATCTCGATACTCGTGCGGAAATCCAGAAACGAGGCTATCCCCTCGTGGCGGAATCCTAGTGAATCCCTGGCCTCTGCTTGGTCTAAAACCTCGGGTATCCACCGTATATGTGGGGATAATTACCTGTGTATTCCCCGGCAAATCGCCGTGTCATTTCCGCGCATTCAACAGTTGCTCCAGCGTGAGGGTTTTCTATGTGTGTACGCTGATGACTAATCCGGCCGGGCCGACGTCTCGCTAAGGGCCCGCCGATCGATCCATGGGCATCCCGCCCCTCGGCCCAGGGATATCGTTACAGCCATCTAGAGTATTTAGAGCCTGATCGGCACCGCCGATATCTTTTGACACTTCAAATAAGGACCGATAACACAGACCAAGCACCAGCCACAAGTACCGTTTGAACTCAAATTATGTCCCACTAGGCTAAAAACAGGAGGGTATATCATGATTACAGTTTAAGATTACAGAACTCTAGATATTTCAAGAATGGCCACGTACCTTATAAAAAAATAACTTTCCTATCGGACTTTTAGGCAGTTTTTCCTTTTTCCCCATACAAATTCTTATTCCACCTCCAGACTTAGGTTGAAGTTCATATAAGGCCTAATAACAGCAAAAGTAGGTAATTAAGAACGCACATCTCTAATATCTATATAGTAGGTAATTATAAGTAACGTAACAGTTGTTGAAGTATGGGCAACAAATGGGACACGAAGTGGGGCACCGGCCGCATCTGTAAGGAAAATGCCGGGCGCATTTCGGCTATAGGCAATCCCCACTTAAAACAAGGAAAAACAATGACGCGTGCATTTGGCCTTAGGCAATTAGAAATAGGGGCAATTATGGCCCAGCGAGATACACATACATACACATCAACGAATTGAACAAGGATAATCGCCGTATATACGCACTTCAACAACAGTAGGTAATTACAAGTAATAGTATGTAATTACTAGTAATAGTAGGTAATTACTAGCAGCTAGGCGCTAACAATAGTAGGCAATAGTAGGCAGGCGCTATAGATATAGTGGGTAGGGGCCCTAGCAGTATATCTATTTAATTAGACTTTCACCTCACAGGAAACTCTCATTAACCCTAACCCTATGTATTTTCCTATCGGAGTACAGGAGTTATCGGACTGTTATCAAAGTTGCCGATCAGGCTCTTAATATAAATAACTTTCTATAGTTAACTAGTTAATTATTATAAACAATTTTAAAGTTTTCTACTTAAGTACTGTACTTAATAGTATAAGATATAGAAAATAGTAAGGCTATAACTTATAAAATATCCCTAAAACTATTGTTATATAAAGCAACAATTCCTTTTCTTTTGATTTTTAACTCATTATTCTACTTAGCATATCTCCCTACCTACACTCATTTACTCTAGTATCATCTTAAATTCTATCCCCCCTTATAATGCGGTCACTTAGTGTAACTGCCGTAATTTTTGTCCTGGCTAGTACGGTATGTGCTGCTCTTAATCCGGCTACGCCTGGCTATCTTGCAACCCGCGAACCTGCGCGCCGTCCTAAGCTATGCCCGTGCAGACTTGAAAAAGACTCGGGCTGCAAGAAATACGGCGAAAAGTGCTCTAGAAGCAGCGAATGCTGTGGCGATATGACATGCAGTTCTCTTGACAGCATGTGTGAGTAGTTCGACGTTTCTTAAGCTTAATGTATGTGCCCTAACCCTTTCCCTCTATCTTTATGTTACGGTCAGTAATCTAACAGTAGGGTTTCTACTAATAGTATAGCTGAGGTCAATACTCTATAACAGTACTGTAGTTATACTAGTTAGTTGATGTTACGGCCCGACAAGCTACAGGCTTAAGAAAGGATGACTCCCCACGGAACGGAAGAACTATGAATAGATCACGTGATGATAAGGACCGACATACGATAACCGGTCCTAGGACAAGACCGACCTGCTCCGGGCGGTCCTAGGGCAGGACCGACATTCTGGAAGCAGTCCGGGACGCCCCGGACAACGACAGGACTCGTATATAGGATGGACTTAGGCACGTACACGGACAGACTTCTATAGCTCTTTAGTAATTAACTTATAATATATTCTCTAAATACCTGTTAGTATCTAACCTTAGTGATTTATTAATAAGAAGCTATACAAGCTATCCTTATAAAGGTTATTTTTTAAGATAAATCTAGAAAGAATATTTATATAGTTATAGGACTTTTAGTTATAATATTATGAAGAGATTTATATATAAAAGAATTTTAGAATATTACTTCTTTAATTCTTAGTCTTTATAACTAAAGGTCTTAGAACTTTCTAAATATTTTATTTAGATCCTTCTTAAAAAATAATATATAAAAGTATATTTTTTAAATTATATACTAATATAAGGCTAATACGTATACTAATATAAACGCTTAAGCCTCTAGCTTCTACTAGTACTTATAGGCGTCTATAGGTTTCTATAGATATCTACTAACACTAAGATACACTTAGTTATATATATATATATATAATATACCTATATAATAAGTCGCCTATTATAATAAGTTACCTACTTTTTCTACCTTTCTACCTTTTATATAAGTTAATTTAGCTATAACGTATTAAATTAATTAGAACTACTTATTTATTATAACCTAACTAACTATAAGTAATATAGGCCCTACTAAAGCCCTAAAAGTATAGGTAGTATAGTATCTTATAAGAAACAGGCTTATAGAGTAAGGTAGAAAGATAACTCCCCTAGAATAAAAGAACTATAGATTAAGTTACGTAATAATAAGAAGGACTAATATATAATAAGTAGTCCTAAAATAGGACTAATATAGGCCTC
This sequence comes from Colletotrichum sublineola, assembly GCA_020631755.1. NCBI lineage: Eukaryota > Fungi > Ascomycota > Sordariomycetes > Glomerellales > Glomerellaceae > Colletotrichum > Colletotrichum sublineola. Next base: position 3,718,960 of record JAHSQG010000009.1, read on the forward strand.
TGGCCTTATATTAGGCCTCTAGCCTTGTATTATGTGTTAAGAGCTTCTACTGTTAAGGACTTTTACTTTAACTAACCCGCCCATTCGCACGCAAACAACCCCCCCACTTCAAGTAGCCAGCAGCCTATCAGCACTTCGGTTAATCAACCTTCCAGTCACGTAAATTCAGCATATTCTCAGACATAGTAGTATTGTTGCACTTTAATATCCGTTCAATTAAACCCATCTGCACTGAAATCATAGAATAGGGAATCTGCCCTTAGGCACCGCGCCAAACACCCCGCCGATCCGACTCCGTTGCCCAGAAGATAACTCCGCGAATTGAACCCATCGTCCAGCAAACGCCCCGCCAATCCGACTCCGTTGCCGTCAAAGATCCTCTGCGAATTGAACCCATCGCTGTCAGCCGTTTCCGCCCGAGCGCCAGACTTTAAAGTCATGCCCAGGAACGCCCGCAGCGCCACGTATCGATACGACCGATGTCAGCTTTAGAGCAGCTCTGCTAACGTTAGCAAATATCCCAAGAGCAACCGCCGCACAACTCACATACCTATAGGAGTCATAAAGGCTTTTATTCTATCACCCCTGACGCCCTAAGGGCTTTAAGAGCTGCCGCTACTATATTAGTTAAGTAGGGCAGGTAGTAATTAGCTTACTTTAGGGTAGACTTAATACTAGTCTACTTTAGATTAAAGACCTTCCTATTATCCTTATAGCCTTTAATAAGGAGCAAAAGGCTAAACTTAACTACCTTAAACTTAGTGTTATAGCTAAGGAATTAGAAAGGGTAGCCCCTATAGAGCTTATTAAGGTCGCCTACTTTATTAAGTAAGTTAATATAGTAACGTATAGCTATTACTATAGTATTATATCCCTTAGGATATTTAAAAAACTAAGGGTTAGGAGGTAGAGTAGATATTATAATTTAAGGATGTTTCTCTTAGTTATAGAATAATATAGTTATTAGATAATAATAAAGATAAAAGGATAGGAAGGTATTTAAGCCTACCCTTTAAATCCCTAGCTGCTAGCTATCTCTAGTACTATCTATAGATAGTAAGGTTACTAGTAAGTAAAGCTATCTTTAGTACTATCTATAACTTAGGGTATAAGGTTTTTAATAATATTAGTAGTAGAGTAAAGTAGTTATAACCTTAATAGAAGATTTAATAGAGGTATTATTACTATTTAGTATAGTAGTAGCTAGTAGGTTAGCTATATATACTCCTAAAGTAGTTATAACCTTAATAGAAGATTTAGAGCTATTATTTATTTAGTATGGCTACTAACCTTTATAGCTCTAGAGTTATCTTTAGTACTAGCACTATAAATCTAGCCGACCTTATTCTACTAGTTATTACTAAGGTTATTTACATATAGAGCTGTAGTTAAAGTAAAGTCTGATTTAATAGTTATTCTATGTTATTAGATATCTAATACTACTTTAAGAGACTAAGAGATAGTATAGGCTAAAGGTGCCATATTAGGTTATTACATATTAAGATTTATATACTAGGTTAAGTATACTAAACTACGTATAGGGGTCTAAAGCATATTCTTTACTATTAATAGGACTAATATATCCTATATAGTTTTAAGATAGGACTAATATTTTAGGGATAATTTAGGATACTACTAAGATATATAGGATTTATATATAGGATAAACTAAGTTTAAGACTTAAGATAGACTTCTATAGCTTTTTAGTAATTAACTTATAACTTAACTTATAATTATCTTTTAAGACCTTAATATTATATTTATTATTTAACTAAGCTATATAAGCTACTCTTATATATCCTTAACTATTTAACTAAGGGAATTAATAAGAGGGCGTTATTAATTAATATATAGGTATTACCCTAATATAGGCGTTACTATTTATTTTTCTAATTAGCTAAAGAAATAATTATTAGTATAATTAAATTTTACTAAATCCCTATAAAGTATTTTAACTTTTTTTATTCTATTACTCCCTTTACTATATAGTTAATATTATTAAGCCTCTAAGTCTTACTTATATTATGTACTTATAATAGCTTTTAGATATTAATATAAAAATAACCTACTATATAACCCTTAACCTATTTACCCTCTTAATACTAACTATATTATAAGAAAGTAACTATTAATTAATTATAGCCTCTTACTACTTTCTAGCTAAGTACTATTATCTCCTTTATTTAAAAGTAGTTACCTTAGTATTAGCTAATTCTATAGAGTTAGTAATCCTTAAGGGTAGTATAACCTTATTATAAAGCTCCTAGCTAACTTACTATAAAATATATACCCTCTTATAAATAATTACCTTACTAAAAAGCCTAAACTTTACCTTATTTACTATATCCCTAAAAGAATAATATAAACGTAAGTAATAACTTTCTTATAACTTTTTTATAACTTTCTTTAGAGTATAGCTTTTTCCCTCTTAATAAACTATCTTAGTAATCTTTTTAGCCTACTATAAAATAGTTTAATAATATTTTTTAGCTTATTTTATAAATTACTAAAACTAATTAATAGGTTACTAAGACTAATTAAGGGCTAATAATAATACTCCTCTAATAATAAGGATTTATCTATTAATAGGAAGAGAGATAGGCTTTTTTAGTTAACTTACTACCTTATTTACCTCTATAATAATCCTCTCCTTAAAGTAAAGTATCTTTTTAACTATAGCCTCTTACTATACTATAAGTAATAAATCTTCTTCTCTTTTTATACTTAAAATCCTAAACCTACTAATTCTTAGTAATCTAAAGCCTATACCTAAGGCTTTCTTTAATTAAGTTAATACCTTTATAAAGGCTAACAGATTTTATATTATAAATATAATATATATTACTTAAAGGCTTTTAACCCTATATTATTTTATCTTAATATAGTATATAATATAAAATAGCCTCTAGCTATTAAGAACCTTTAAAGGAATAAACTTAGGCTTAGATTTAGTTAGCTATAGAAAACCTTACTTTAACTAAGGGAAAAAACCTACTCTCTTAATATTATAAAGTAGGATCTTTAAGGGGGTAATTTATATAGTTAAAAGTAGCTTATTTCTTTCTAAGTAAGTATAGCCTAACCTTATTACTAAATATAGGGTTATTCTAGAATCTTATATAATATTAGTATAGAAGGTAGTGTTAGTTAGTAGTACCTACTTAAGTAGGATAGCCTATTTATATAATATACCCCCTTAGGTAGTAGTAGCTAGGGTTATTATTACCTATACTATACTACCTAAAAATAATTAATTATAAAGGGAAAATATTATATATAAGACGTTATTACGTAACAACTAGTTAACCTAGTTTTATAGCTTATAATTAGTAGGGCTATTCTTATAGTTAGTTAGTAGGGTAACAGCCGTATAGGTTATTTATAACTATAGATATCCCTTATATTACCTTATATTACCTTTTTCTTTTTCTCTTTTCTTCCTTATTAATAATAATTATAACTAACGTACTTATATAGCAAGTAGGCTAATATAGTAAGTAGGCTACTTTTCCTACTTTCTACCTCTTTAACCTTTATACTAACTTTCCTCTACATATAAATATATAATCTACGTTAATTAAAAGCCGTATTATCCTTACCCTCTAGGCTATTAAAAAAGACCTAAAAATATTTATATAAAAAGCAGCTTCTACCTTTAAGGTCCCTTAGATAACCCTTTAGTACTAACATACTAGACGTATTATACAACCTAAAAGATAACTAAATTTAATAAAGATAATTATATCTAAAGAGGAGGTAATTCTTAAATAAGTTATTAACCTAATTAATTAAGAGTTCCCTCTATAATAAGAAGACGTATAAGAAATAGCTAACTAACTCCTAAACATATATAATAGGATATATACTAAACCCTAATAGGTAGAGAACTTTATATAATACGTCCCTAAATTAAAAATATAATTTTAATATTAAAATAACTATTAGAGGGCCTTAGCTAAAGATCCTATAATTATATAAGGCTAGTTTATACTTATATAAAATATAATTATAAAGTATAGGATATAAGATAATAAAATCTATAATTTTAATAAGACTAGCTTCCTAATAGGAATACTATTATACGCTAAGGTTATTATAACTTCTAACTATAAGGGAAGGCCTTATATAAAACAGCCTAGTAATTATAAATAGGTTTCTATTATTTAGGGTATATATATAGATAGCTAGGTAATACCTCTATATATTATTATAAAGGGTAAATATTACCTTCTCTCTTAGTATACTAACAGCTAATTCCTAGCTATATAGTATATCTACCTAAGTAAAAATAGATAGATAATAAAAAATATTACCCTAGATTAGTTATATTATTTTAATTAATATATAAAGTCCTATATAAAGGGTACTTATTACCTCTTAATCCTTAATAGCTATAATAGCTATAAATTAACTAACTTTAATAAATACTATAAGAAAGAGAATATTATTACTCTTTATATACCTCCCTATCTATTATATAAGCTTTAGCCTCTTAATATTAGGTGTTTTAGCCTATTAAAGTACTTATATAGTAAGGAAATTAAGAAGATAATATAAATATAGATTTTATATATTATAAAAGATAACTTCTTTCCTACCTTTAAAGTAGTATTCTTTACCTTAATAAGTAAAAGTAATATATAAGCTAGTTTTAGATAGGTAGGCCTTATACCTTTTAACCCTAAAGTAGTTATTTCTTACTTAGATTTTAAGCTAAAGACACTAATACTATTAAACTTAAGGCTAAGTAGCTAAGGCTCCTAGGACCTAAAGATACTAACTATAGTACTAAAGGGTATATAAAGTACTACTTCCCTTAAAAAGAAGATCTAGGTATATTAAGGTAGCTCCCTAATAGTAATATATAAAGTAATTAACTTCTAGGCTAAAGGTATTAGTAAGTTAGCCTATAGGCTTACTATTATTAAGGCTAAGAACTATAAGCTTTATATAGGGATAGAAGTACTAAGTAAGTACTAAAGGGCTAAAAAGACTAGACTACGTCTTAAAGGGTTACTAAATACTACTAAAGTAGAGGTACTATAAGGAGAAAAGGAAGGTATTAGTACTAAGGGAGAGAATAACCCTTAAAAGGAGGGTTATATAGAAGGTACTAAACTATATACGTAATAATATAGTAATTATAGAAAGGCTAGACATAACATATAAACCTATAAAGTAGTTTAGGATACTAATAAGGAAGAGGATAATAAGTAGTTTTAAGTAATTTTATATATTATAGCTAAATTTACTTATATATAAGGTAGAAGGGTAGAGGAAGGTAGCCTACTTACTATATTAGCCTACTTACTATATAAGTATGTTATAAGTTAGTAAGAAACGCTATATTCTTTATATATGTTTCTTTTACCTTTTTTATTACTTATAATTATATATTATTTACTAATTCTTTTCTTATTTTAAATACCTTATAAAACTATCTCTATAGGTAAGGCCTATATATATACTATAGTAGCTTTTAAGCGTTATAGTTACCTAGGTCTTATACCTAATAACTTACTAGTATTAATAGCCTTACTACTATACCTATCCTTACCTATATTTAGTATTTAGGAGGAGGGGGGTTATCCCTCTAAGGTCTTAAGGGAGTAGGATACCCTTAAGGATATCTATAAGTTTTACCCCTTCTAGTAATTTATTACGTCTCTAATTAGATATATAGCCTCTCCTTCCTAGTAGTTATAGTCTAAGACTAAAAAGACCTTTTAGTACTATACTATCTAGGTATTTAGTATATATTCCTTTTTATATCTAATAAGTATTATAGTTCTAATTAATAGTAGATAAAGAGTATCCTTAGCGTTAGTATCTAACTCTATCTAAGGATAGCTCTAAGAGTACCTAGTAGTATAGCCTAAGGGGTAGTAATAAAGTCCCTTTTTTATTAATACTTAGTATGTTATATATCTCTTCTAATTACTTTTATTCTTTAGTACTAACTTATTATGTTTTATAGAGGATAGATTAGGTATTATAGAGTTACTCTCCCTTTATAGCTTACTTTAGGAGGTATTCCCTCCCTTCCTTAATCTTAAGAGTATTATAGAGAAGGGTAATAGTAGTAATAATATTTTTATTATAGCCCCTAAGTATCTAGGGTAAGGGGTGTTAGTAGCTAGGGTACCTATTATTAGTCCTTATAACTATTATTTTTATAGCGCCCTTTTAGGATAGTTAGATAGTATATACCTCTTAGGAACTAAGGGTAAATACTATTAGTATATACTACTATAGTACTATTATATACTACTTATACTATCCTTTATAGGCCTAGCTAATACCCTCTTAGCTACTTAGTTAGTACTAGTAATACTAAAGAAGGTATATATATTTATTATTTTATATCCTTACCTTACCTTATACTAATATTATTATAATATAGAGACTTACTATACTCTAGTATAAGGTATAGGTAGTCTTACCTTTACTATTATAAGTAAGGGGGGCTACTATACCCCCTTAGCTTAAGGAAGAGGAGGAGGATAAGGAGGAGGAGTATAGTAAAGTAGGTAGTAAGGTAGTCTAGTCTTATAGAGGTATACCTTATAAGACTCCTACCTTATACCCTATTAGTATTATTAGCTTTTAGGTATATATAGTATATTCTAATATTAATACCTTTATTAGTAAGATTATCCCTAACCTTAGGACTTATACTATATTTTATACTTTTCTTAATATATATATAGCTACCCTCCTTTATAGTAGTAACTAATACTTCCTAGCTAGTAGGCTATTACTTACTTTACTTATCTTTTAGGCTCCCTAGCCTTTAGGCTATTTTTTAATTTTAAACTTATTTTAGCCCTTTATTTATTATTTCCTCTTTCTATTTAGCTATATACTAAACGTCTTATAGATTAAGTATAGCTCTAAAGTACTTAAATTTAGCTTATAAGAGATTCTTTATTAATCTATTAGTAGGTATTTTACTTATAGAAAGATAGACTATATTAACTTTACTATCTATATATACTTTTTATAACTATATGTTTTAGATATTAATATAGTAGAGTTATATAGTAATCCTTTCTCCTTCCCTTATAATAAGGTGTATTATTTCCTAAGTACTATAATATACTTTCTAAATATTATCTCTTAGATCTAGGGAAATTTCTTAAAAGAGACGCTAGAGTACTATTAGCTCCTTTATTATATACTTAAGAGTAAGAAGCTCTACCTTAGTTATTAATATTATTATAGTTACTTATTATATAGCCTTCTATTAGATTAGTCCTTTAAATAGGAATATAATATATCCTTATAAGGATCTATAGGTTATAATATTATCTCTAAATAAGGCGTTACTTATAGCTAGAAGCTAAATTCCTTTTTAGATACTAAAGTAGATTAATAGGTAGAGGGTATAAAAGAGATACCTAATATACTATCTTACTACTTATATATATTATAGGCTTAGGTTTATTAAGAACTTTAATAGTAATAAGTAAGTAAACATAATATTAAGTTAGATTATTATTACTATATATAGTATTAATCCTACTATCTCTTAGAAGGTTTTTACCTTATTTAGTAAAGTAGTACTCTTATTTAGGAAGAAGTTAGTAGTTAGTAAAGGTATTACTAGTTATACTATATTGCTATATTTAAACTTAACGGCTATATTATAGATATATTAGTTATAGTAGAGGTATATTTTTCTATTAGGATAGTCTTAGACTATCCTAATACCTAGATAGTACTTTATATTACCTATATCCTTTATCTTATACATCTCTTTAAGGCCTATAATAACCTTTATTCCCCTTTTTATTCTTAATAGTAGGTATATAATAAGGATATTATTAATATAAAAGAGGACATATATATTATTATTATTAGAAATAAAGAGGTAAGGGTCTTCCTTATATAGATAAAGGCCTAGTTATTTAAGGGTCTTAGAAAACTCCTTAAACTATAGAAGGGGTATATCCCTTAAGCTATAAAGTATATATACTATTATTACGTATTTACCTTCTTATTAGTATCCTTTTAGTAGGTTATAGTATATTAGCTTACCTAAAGGGTCTTATTTAGTATTAAGGAATATATTTATAATATTAAATTACTTAACCTTAAGGTTAAATTATATAGTAATTACTATTATAATATAAAAGGTTTATACTATAAGTATTACTATGTATATCTTAAGGAGGGGATTAGTTACTTAGAGATCCCCTTATATAATAACTTAGGCCTTATAGTAATTAAGAAAGCCTTTTAGATCCTACTTATATATCTAAACCTACTTAAGTAGTAGTAGCTTTATTCCTAGTAGGATAGACAATCTATTAATTATTTTAAGAGCCTTAAGACACTAGAGTTTACTAATTTCTAGGTCTATTACTTTCCTAAGTAGATATTAAATATTATTTAGTATCTAAAGTAGCTCTTTTTATAACTTAGGAGTATATAGTAAATTATTATAATAATATCTATAGTTATTTAGTATTTTAGTTAAACTATATAAGGTTATCTAATATATAGCTATATAGATAACTAAGTATAGTATATAGTACCTATTATTTACCTTATTAATAGCCTCCTCTCTATTATAAAAAACATATTAAGGAAGTTATTTAGGTCTTATTTATTACTCTAATAAAGAGCTAAAAAGAGTACTTATCTTATAAATAGAGAGTTACCCCTTAAGGCTATAGGATAATATTTAGCTTTAGGCTAGTAAGTTAGTATATATATAACTATACTTAGCCTCTCTAGAGGACGTTATTAATATTAACTTATTCTTATTATTTAGCCTTATTCTATATAAAGTAGATTAGTAATTTAATTATATAGCTATATATTATTTTAGGCTTCTAGGGTTATACTAAAATACTAGGTGTTACTTAGGTACTTAGTAGTTAATTAACCTCTTAGTAAAATAGGTTATAATCCTAAGTTTATATTTATACTATTACCCTTATTATAAGATCCTACTACTTAGCTAGGGCTAAGTATCTTACTTATTAAGTTACTTTTATTAGATATAGCTATAGTATATACTTTATTTAGAGCTAGTATTATCTTAGGAGTCTAAACCCCTTCCCTACCTTATATAGTAATACCTTAATTAAGTTACCTAACGCCTTAAGTATTCTTCTTAGTATTAGTATATAAGGGAGTTTATTACTACTATATTATTATTATTATATCTAATATCTTTATTACCTTATTTATTAATCTAAGTATATCTATAATTAAGTCTTATTTATAATCTTTATCCTTAATAATATTAATAATACTTTATACTTCTAGTTTAGCTATTACTTTCTTATCTTTTTTTATCTTTAGGAAGAACTTTATTTTATTAAAGTATATATTATATATAATAATAACATATTATAGAGAGGGAACCTAAATCCTATAGAGGTTATATATGTTTTATACGTACCCTATAAGGTATTTAATATATCCTTTAGGTTTAACTTTAAATTATTATTATTATATTCCTTTCTTATAGCTTCCTATTAATAGATAGGCATAATATCTATATATATATATCTATCCCTAATAAGGATAGAGGTTATATTAGAGTACTATTATATATACTAGTACCTACTAGTAAAACTACTATCTAAACTATACCTTTTCTTTCTTAATAAGTATTATCTATCTATAGTATTAAAGTAGGCTTATATTATATATATATATTACTATAAGTACTACTTTAGGCTAGAGCTTATATAGGAGTCCTAATAAGAAGAGTATCTTTATAATCCTTATAATAACTTCTTAGCCTACTTATTTACTACTACCTACTAGCTCTTTTATATTTAGTAAGGGTAGCTCTATATTAATCCCTTACTTTATTACCTACCTCTTATATTATATTTTACCCTTAATACTAATAACTAAAGTATCCTTATCTTAGTATATCTTATATATATATACGCTATATTACTAGTCTACCTATAATATAAAACGTCTTATTATAGGGAATATATTATTATATATCTTTCTAGGTAGTATAATACTAAATAGTTAGGTAGTATATTTATCTCTTAAGACTATAAGCTACTTAGAGTAGTTAAATCTAATAGGGAAGTTAAAGAGATCCTATAATATATAATAGTATAGGTATATAGACCTATTTTCTAACGTTTATTTAAAAATAACTTAGCTTATATACGTAACTATATAGTACTTATACTCTATCTAAGTTAGTCTTTTAATTCTTACCCCCTAAGTACTTTATAGGAGATATATAAGAGCTTTAGTACTAAGATAACTAGTCTAGAGGTACTAAATATAGGTGTTATTATTATAATTAATTAGAACGTTTCTTATTAGATAGAAAGTTATTATTATAAATACTTAAGTATTAATAAGAGAGGTAAGGCTATAATAAATATTATTACGTAGTAAGGCTAAGTAAAAGGAGATAGGTATATATTAAAGAAAGATAAGATTACCCTTACGCTTAAGGGTCTTTATTATAACGCTCTTTTTATATATACTATAATAAAGAGTATAATCTAGTCCTAAGGACTATAAGTCTATCTTTTTTCTAACTAGGCCTTTAGAGATAATATTAACATAAAATCTAGGAATATAAGCTATATTTTCTAATATAAGGTTACGTATTTTAGGTCTTTTAGTACTATTAAGTATATTCTTTATAACATATGTTTTATAACCCTTAACTATATATAAAGTTATACTAAATTTAATATAGCTCTCTTTTTTATTATATTAGTATAAGCTAGGATTAAAGAGGTCTTTATTATTAATAAGATAGATCCCTTTATAGTTATTTAGTATAGTATTCTTACTAAGTATATATAGGCTTATAATTAGAGATAAGAAGACGCCTAGTAAGGAGTATACTAATATTAGAGTATTATTATAGAGTATATTAGGGTCTATTATAACTATAATAAGGGTTATTAGTAGATACTCTAAGGTATCTAACGCCTTTTATAAATCTAATTTATTACTCTTATGTTTCTAACCTTTCTTCTTAATCTCTAAGTAGAGGTTAGCCTACTTTAGCTTAATAAGTTTAGTCTAAATTAACTTAATAATTAAGTTACTTAGAGGGTACTTTAATAGTCTTACCTTTCCCTTAACTATATATTTAAGAAAACTATAGTTTACTATGCTTTAGAAGTAGTTAGGTTGTTTATAGGGGTATTTATTATAGCGTTTCTTATTAGCTCCTAGCTTTAGTTATCCTCTAAGTATTATATATATATTAGTTACTTTATAGGACTTTAGTAGGGCTAAGTATAGTAAACTACTAAGTAAATTTCTATATTATCTTAGGGTTAAATAGCCTCCTCTATATTATTTAGTTTTTATAAGATTATTAAGTTTATTAGCTACTTAGGATAGGGTAATTTATTACTTAATAGCATATAGGAATATTTTAATTATAAGAGTACTCTTAATTTCTAATATCTTAAATACTTTAGCTTTTATAAGGGTATTATACTATTTAGTAAGCTAAGTTATTAGATCTCCTATTAATAAGGCTTATAAGAGAGTCTTATTATATATTTCTCTAGTAAAATTAATTATACTATTATATAATAGTATATATTATTTCTAGAGTACCTTAATTATTACTTAAAGAGTAAGTTTATAGCTATTATAAAGTAATTATATTTAAATACTACTTATAATATCCTTAGAGATAGTAGTATTAACCTATAACATAAGAAGCTTATTTAACTTTTACTACTTATATATATAAAGTTTCTTTAATAATATATCCTTTATAGTAATAAGCTACTTATTCTTTATTAATATATTATCTATTATAAGTAGTATTACTTTAATTAGCTTATTTACTATATTATAATTAATATCTAAGAGGTTTTCCTATATAATTTAGGCTAAGTAGTATATATTATTTTATAAGTTATTTTACTCTTTAATATATTCCTTATAGGTTAGGTTACTAAGATACTCTAAAAGCTTAATATATTTATTTAAATTAATATATTACTAGATATCTTAGGATATAGTAAGGAAATAAAGTAACGTAAACTATAGATATTAGTCCTTACGTATAGTAGCTAGACTATATAGCTTTTAGTTAGTTAGAAGACTAACGTTTATATCTAAAGTTATTAAGGGTTATAACTAGTTTATATATAAGAAAGAGTTATTTTAAGAAAGGAATATCCTTAAAGATTTACTTTATAATAGTAGGGGTTAGTTATACTTATAATTAAGTTAGAATTAGGCTTATAACTATTATAAAGTAGAATCTTTAAGGGGGTAATTTATATAGTTAAAAGTAAGTTATTTCTTTCTAAGTAAGTATAGCCTTACTTTATTACTAAATATAGGGTTATTCTAGAATCTTATATAATATTAGTATAGAAGGTAGTATTAGTTAGTAGTACCTACTTAAGTAGGATAGCCTATTTATATAATATATATATTAAAATCTATAGTTCTTAATAGTAAAAAAGGATAATAACCTTTAGTTAATTAACTTAGTAATAAGATATAATATTATAATACTCTAAGACGTCTAGTTCCCTCTTAAAGTAAGTAAACCTTTAGAAGACTTTATAATAGATAAGCTTATTTCTTTACTTAATTTCTTCTTAGGCTATAATTAGATTTTACTAAATAAGAGGAGCTATAATCTTACTACTCTCTTAATACTACTAAGACTCCTCTAATACTATACCTTACTATAAGAAGTAACTAACTTAGTAGCTTAGTTTTACTAAATTATTATATATATTTTTTATAACCTAATCCTATATTACTATAAGGTATTTATAAATAATATTAGAGTAAAAGGCTTATAATTAAGGTATAAAGATAAGAAGCTTTTAAGCTATTTAGGTATTTAATAATATATTTATATATATATATTAAATATTAATTAAGTACTTATTAACTATAAGCTTATAAGATATATAATCTTTAAAGTAAAGTTATAATAATACTAAGAATCTATAGTAATTATAAAATACTTATATAATATAGCTAATTAGTATTTAAATAAAGCTAAGGTTATTAAGATATTAGAGTAAAAAGACTATAAGAGTATTTTAGATATTTAATTATTCTTAGGTATTATTACCTTCTATTAATACTAAGTAGAGTTTTTCTCTTAGATTACTAAACCCCTTTATTTACTCTTAAAGAAGGATACTATATTTAAGTAGGGTCTAACTTAGGTTAAAGTAATAGCTATTTTAAAGAATACCCTAATATTAGCTGTAATTTTAATTAATTTAGATTACTCCCTTAAAGCTAGACTAATAATACTTACTACTAATACTAATAAAAGGGGTTAGAAATATACCTTAAGATAGCTAATTAAAAGAAAATAAGTAGTATTATAATATAAAAATAAGATCTAAAGAGGACTAAAGTTAAATTATAATACTAAGAAGCTTAAGATAAGAGGTGTCTTTATAAGCCTTAAACGCCTCTAAAACTACCTCTTTAGTATTTCCTTTCTCTTAAAAACTAATACCTAAGTATTAGTAGCTTATATTAATAGGGTAGTAAATAATCTACCCTTAGTAATAATAATATATTAGCTTTTATAGATCTAACTATTTAACTTTAAGGTTAAGTATATTAATAAAAAGAAAAATATAGTAATAGATATATTATCTTATAAACCTTTAGGCCTCTTAGATCTATATAAAATAAAAGAGAAAAAAGATATTAAGGATTTTATTAACATAAAGGTTTTTTATATATAGGTTATAAAGAATTTCTTCCTTATAGTATATATAAGGAATAACTTAGACCTTAATTAAGGTAGGGAAATAATTATCCTAAATAAGCTATTAAGTAAGGATAGTTAATAGTCTAAGTATTTAAAATAAATAATATATTTCCTTTTTATTTTAAAAAGACCTCTAGGGATATCTATATAGTATTTCTATTAATTTAAGTATATTATAACCTAATTTATTATTTAAGATAGGAATCTTTTTTAATAAGGTATTATAACTTAGTAAACCCTACTTAAGGTTATTAGTAATATAGTAAAGTAAGTTACCCTAATTAGAAAAGTATATATAGAATTTAAGTACTAAAAATATAAAGCTATATACTTATAACTAGTAAATTATTATTTCTAATTAAGGATATATATATAAGTTTAATTATTAGTTATATCCTATAAGCCCTATTAAAAGGCTAAGCTAGCCTACCTAAATAATCTATATATCTTTACTATACTAAGATTATAACCCTTTTCTTATATAGCCTTAGACGTTTAGTATATTAGTAAGTAAAAAGTTATTAAGGCCTAATATAAATTTATAGGGTATCTAAAAGCTTAGATTCTAAAAAATATAATATTAGTAAATATTATAAAGTTACTTTAGAAAAATATTATCTATTAGTATTATATATATAATACCTTAATTATAAATAGTAAAAGGGAGAACTAAGGTATAGTTATATAGCTTAATTAGTAATATAAGTCTTAAAGGAAAGTTATCTTAGTATATAACCTATAGGTAAATAGACTCCTAAAGAAAGGTTATTAGCTAATTATTTATATACTCTAAAAATAGTTAAAAAAAAGAAAAAAGGATATTTAGCCTATACTTTATACTATACTATTTATAGACTAAATATTAGTTTAAATAACTTATAGTTTTACCTTATTCTTTCTTAATTATAAATACTAAGTAATTATACTAATTAAAACTTAAACTACTATATAGAGGGTACTTAATTAGGGAAGTATATAAACTCTTAATAAGGAGATATAAATATACCTTTAGGTATTTACTTAGCTAGAAGATAATTAAGTTATAGTAATAAAGAGAGTTACTTAGTACTAAGCCTATATTTAGGACTCTTTTAACTAATAGTATACTTACTCTTTTTAGAAGGATTAGCTAAAAGTTAGGGATTTTATACTTATTTTTAATACTTAGTAGAAAATTAATATATCTACTTTAAGAAAGCTTAATTACTATTAGTTAGGGCCTTATTAGGTTTACTTTATAGCTTTAAATAGCTCCTCTTACTATCTTAAAACCCTTAGAGGTAATCTAATTATAAGAGTAACTTATACTAAGAATTAACTAAAGAAGTTTTATAAGGGCTTATATAAATTCCTTTCTATAATAAATAAAGATTTCTACTTAGAGTCTCTTATAGTAAACCTTAGAGACTTCTCTTAGGATTTAGAGAGTAATAACTAAAATATATAGCTAATTAATTTTAGTACTTTATATAACTTAAATAATAAGGATATTAATAATAAGCCTATACTATAGATTACTTAATTATAGTTATAAAAATACTTAGAGGATAAATAATACCTTAATTAACCCTTTAATATTATATTTCTTTAATTCTTTTAATTTTTTTTTATTTAATAAGCCTAAATTTATAAAAGGAGTACTAAACTAAAGATATTATATTACTTTTACTTCTTTTTATAGTTATTATTTCTATAGCCTTAGTATAGTATAATAGAATTAAGGGGATAAATAATAAAAAAAGAAAAGCTTATTTAAGTCTATTAATTAACTATCTTAAGTTATATATATATTTAAAAAAAAAACTAAAAATAACTAAAACTACTAACTAAGAGAATTACTAGCTATTTATTACTTACTTTTTAATTCCTTTTTTATATCTTTTTTCTTAGTCTTTCTCTTTATAGATTCCTCTTTATTAAAATAAAATCCTTAGGACTTTTTTACTACTTTAGGTATAAAAATACCCTTATACTAATTAAGATTATACTACTTATTCTTTAAAAGAAGGTTTTTTATATTTTTAGTCTAAAAGCTATAAGTACTACTATTAAGATTATTTTAAACCTTAGTTGTTAACTTAGAAATAGTAAAAATAATATCCTTAGTTATAATAATATTAAGAGGAAGAATTAAAGGGATCTTACTACTATTAGCTTTATATTAATTAAATTTTCTCTACTTAGTTAAATTATAGCTAGTATTAGTAACTACCTAATTATTACTATCCTTAAGGTTATACTTAGTATTCTTATAATATAAGTAATTACTATAAGAGTTATTAAAGGTTCTAAGTAAAGAGATATACTTATAAAATAGAGCTATAGCTTAAATCTTAATACCTTTTAATCTAAAGTACTTCTAAAAGTATTAAAAGTAATATTTATAAGGGATTATATTCTAAATACCTATTAATTAAGCTAAAAGAGTATTTATAACTTAAGGTTAATTCTTAAGGTACTATATAAGACTATTATAATAGTTAGTAAAATTAATATAAATAAAGACTTACTAATTAAAAAGGAGCTTATTTTATATTTTCTTTATAATTAGCTTAAAGAAAGAGGTATAAAATAGGAGGGTTCCCTAAAAGTTTTAAGTAGTATTCTTAATTATCCTTTAATTACTTTAGGGATTATATATTTTTATCTTTATATAAATCTAGCCTATAGGGTTTAAGAGTTTAGTAAATATAATAGTCTTTAGATACTAAAGTAAAGAGGAGGAGAATTAATAAAAATAAGTATAATTAAAGTAAAGAAAAGACTTTTACTAAGAGGTAGTCCTTACTAACTTCTTAAAACTTATAGCTAAACCTCTTTTTATATACCTCCTTTTTAAGGTAAGAAGTTATAAAGAACTAAGGCTAAACTATAAATTAAGAAAGAGTATTAACTTAGTAGCTATTAAGCTACTAAGTATAAGACTTCTAAAGAGATATAATAACTAATAAATAAAGTATTAAAGTTAAAAGCTAAAAAAAAAAGAGATAATAAAAAAGATAAGTTATTATTATTAATAAAAGAAGAGAGTAAAAAAAAAAAAAAAGGATAGCCTTTTTATATCCCTTTAGCCTAGCTTAAACTAAAATAATAAAGAAAACAAGCTAATAACTAACTAATAAAAGAAATAATTTAATAACTACTAAATTAAGCTAAACTAATAAGGTTTAAAAAAACTAAAGAAATCTCTTTAACCTTATATATTACTTTTAAGAAAAAGCTAAAGATTAAAAATATTAATATTTACCTTAGTAAACTTTCTTTAGTAGTAAATTACTATAAGCTACCTCCTTCTTTTAATCTAATATACTTACTATTATAATTAAAGGCTTCTAACTAATAAGGGATATATAAACTACCTTTTTACTATTAGTAACCTTTTAACCTTTCTTTTTTTTAATAATAATAATAATTGAACCCTTTTTTATTAAATTAAGCTTAAGACTTTTTCTTTACTTATTTTATTTCTCTTACTATTATTTAATAATTATTTCTCTTTTATATATATATAAAACTTATAATAACTACTCTAATTACTCTTTTTACTTCCCTTATAATCTTTCTAATTACTAGACTTTAAATTTAGTAAGACTATTAAAAGCATATAGGGTGTGGTTTAGGACTTAGGTTGTAGTAGAGCTATACAAAAGGACATAACAACACTACACTACTCTAAGCAACTTAGGTTCTATATCTAATCTAACATAAGGGAGATACAATCTATTTAGAGCTTTTAAGGTCTAAACAGACATATTACCCTCTAATTAGATATAGTAAAGATCTCCCTATTACCTAAGTTACTACACTAAACTATATTAATAAGGGTATAAGGCTTTAGTTTAGAGTATTATTTTTAAAAGACAAATAAGTATATAAAGAAGTACTTATTTTTCTCTAATCTAGGGTATACTATATCTATCTAATTATACTCTCTTAATAGATACTTAAGTAAGTATCTATAACTTATAAAGGCTCTAAAGAAAACAAAAGAAAAGAAATTACTACTTATTAACTTCTAAATAGTAAATATAGTAACCCTAACCCTACTCTAATTATCCCCTAGTTCTTTTTATAATCCTCTAATTATAAAAGAACTACTAAGTATATACCTATTTAGACCTTATCCTAATTATACCTACACCTATTAATTACCCTCTTTATCTTTATTATCCTTAGCATCTCTATTATTAGCCTTATCCTATTCTTCTCCTATATTCTATTATTTCTATCCTTTCTATCCCTTAGCCTAACCTAGTAAGAACTAAGGTATATACGCTTAGGTAGTAAACACTACTTTAGTAATAAGGTTATTAAAATAATCTACCTACTTATAATATTTATACTTTAGAATACCCTTCTTCTAATTATAGTATATATTCCTATACCGCTTTAGAATATCCTTATAGCGTTAGGTATATTACATATAATTAGCTTCTTAAGCTTCCTAAGCATACTATTTAGATAATAAGAGAGAGTCCTAAACCTTTATCTAGCCTTCCTATACGCCTAGTATAGGTAGTTTAGGTAAAGTATATTTATCTACTTTAATACATCTAATCTTCTTTAGGCTTTAGTATTATAATAGTATATCTCTAGGAATTAAAAGTCTAGACAGTAAGTAAGAGAGCTTAGAGCTTAGTATAGTAGGAGCTTTAGTAGGAGGGCTAGGTCGTATAATATAGTCCTCTTAGGTAAGGAGTTGTTTCTATCTTCTATTTAGAGGTATTTAGGGCGGCAACTTAGTATCTATGTTTTCCCTTAGCTAAGTAACCTCTAATTACAACCATAACATCATAACATTATTCTTATAGTCTAGAGAGGAGGGCTTATCCTAATACCTATGTTTTAGAAGGTTAAGCAGTTAGGGGGTAGAGAGGTAGTCCTCTAAACGCTACATAGGGGTGTAATTAGAGTTTTTAGGGTTTATTAGATTATAGATTATACTTATAGGGGACTAGCTTTACTTCTTCTAGCTTTACTTAAGTTAGTTATATTAGTAGTAAGCTTCCTCTAATATTCCTTTAGGAACTAGTCTTATAGCCCTATATTAGTATCTACTAGAAATATAGAACTTAGTACTAATCTACCTAATCTACTAATATTAGACTCTTTTACTATAGTCTAGGTTCTAAGACTCCTTAATATCCTACTTATTTATACTAGTTAGGCATAAAGATCTAGACCTAAGTACTAATCTAAACTACTTAGTAACATAAAGTCTATACTCCTAACTACTAGTCTACTAAACTATATCTACTATACATACACTAGTGTTAATTAGCTAAGTAATATATATTAGTATATTAAGCTTATAGTAGAACTTCCTTAAAGCTCTAATATTATTAATAAAGAGAGCCTCTAAATAACTACTAGACTATATAGGATTATACTAGTATACTATACTATCCCTCTAATCTATAATTATACCTATAAAGTATCTATACTAGGCTAAGAATAAGGGGAAAACAACTAAATTAGCCTCTCTTTATATTATATTATAGATTTCCTAAGTTAGTATTACTAACTTAGGCTCCTAGTTATTATCTAAACAGCTTTCCTAGCATAGGGGGATAGCAGTAATCTATCTTTTTGCTTTTAGACCTTAAGCCATAATAACTATTACAGCTATAATTTCATCCCTAGTAATCTACTACTTAGATTATATATATCCTTATAGGTTATAATAGTTACTAAGTACTATTTAGGCCTATCTATATCCTATGTCTTCCTATTATCTATGTTTATTTAGTCCTTAGAATGCTAAATTAAATTAGCTTAAGAACTAATTAGTATCTTCCTATATAAGCTAATTAGGGAACTAAGTATTAGAAGGTATTAAGAATAGTTCTTACGTTAGAATTTAAGTAGGGTATACTACTATCTTACTAGTAAAGTAAATATAAGCTTTTAGGTTATAAAACTAAGACTCTTAGGGCTTAAGTTCTTTAGTAGGAGGTATATATCTAAATAAGATAATTTAGTTTTTATCTTAAGTACTATAGTAGAATTAGCTATTATTCTAGAGGTCTTAGTAGGTATAGACATCCTAGATTTACAGATAGCCTATTATATAAGTAAGAGGGGAAGGAGCTAATAGGGATGCTATTATTATCTATTTAGAGGCGTTATTAATATATATATTCTAAAAAGAAAAGATATAATAAAAAAAGAGGTACTACTAGATCTAAATAAGGAACTTAATATATGTTTTTATTATTATTAGTAGAGGGAAGGGAATAGTTAAGGAGGGGGGGTAAAAGAAGGCCTTTAAATAGGCTTCTAAGAGAAGGGGTTATAAATTACAGCTTAGCAGCTACAGCAGGAGCATCTAATCTAAGGAAGGAAGGAGTAGATATAGTAAAAGAGAATAGTAAGATATTTATAAGGTAAAGGTAAGGGGTAGAAAGTTAAAGAAAGGTAAATAAAGGTAAGGGTTAAATAAGGTTAAGTTAAAAGGTAAATAAAGTCTAAAGTTTTAAGAGGCTTCCTCCCTTAGTTACTTTTAGAAGGAGTAGCCCTTATTACTTAAAGGAAAGTCCTAAGGGTAAGAGGGTAAAGGCATCTAGAGTATTTATTTAGAGCCTTAGTAACTTTAACTTATAGGTAAATTATAGTAGAGGTTATTAATAATTTATAGTAGTAATAAAGTTAAAGGGTGTATTAGAGCCTTACCTCTAAATAGTAAATACCCTTTAGCTAGTTTACTCCTTCTATTTCTAAATTACTACTCTTCTATTATAGTAACTATTTAGACCCTCTTCTTAGTACTATAAAAGTAACTATCTTTTCTACCCCTTAGGGTTTTCTTTTTTTTCTCTTCCTTACCTACCTATATTAGAAACTAATATTATTACTACCCTTACTTTTTTAGACCTATACTCTTAACTTTTTATTATTTCTTCTTTTAACCTTTTAGACTTTTAACCTTTTAGAATGTCTTCCTCTATTAATAAGTACTAGCTTAACAACTACCTATAGCAACCTATTAATCCCTAGTTTCTTTTAATACCTCCTCCTTTAAAGAAGGAGGCTAAGGCTTTTAGAGGCGCTAAGTTATACTTAGTAATACCTACCTATCTTAACATAAGTTTCCCTAATAATATCTTTAAGGTCCTTCTTTCTCTAATATAAGGTCTAAATAGTTCCTTAAGACTACTATATAGGTTAATCTTTTATCCCCCTTTAGCTAACTATACTCTAAATTCTAAATTTATAACCCTTACCCTAATTAATCCCTTAAGAAAGCTACTATAGTCTTCTAGTAGGTACTCCCTAACGCTACTATTATTTAGGGTATTCTTAATACTTTTAGAAATAATAGTTATAAGTTCTAGTAGGCTATCTATATTAGTAAGGAGGTAAGATCCTACTTTAGGTCCTTCTCTTAGCGCCTTATATAGTACGCCTTAGCTATAAATTCCCTACTAATATAAACATTTAGTATATAAAACCTAGTTCTATATAATTACTATACTTAGAACTTTTAAAAGTTTATTAGTATAAAGCCTAGTTAGGTATAAAGTATAATGCCTTATTATAACTATATTTCTTTACCCTAGTTATTCTATAACTACTATAGAAACTATATGTTCTTAAAGGCTAAAAACAAGAAGTATAACTTTTAGGAGAATAAGGGTTATTAGGGTTATACTAATCTATCTAGCAGCCCTAATTAGTACTCCCTTACTAATCTAGCTTATTATTAATATCTAAGTAGTAGGGGACTACTATTACTAGCACCTCTAAATAATCTATTATCTAGGGCTATAAACTATTTCTATCTTTATAACTTCTAAGATTATACTAATACTCTAATTACTATACCTAGCTTATCTAAATAGACTAGTAGTACTATATCTATTCTAGAGACATCTAGCTAGTTAGATATTAAGCGCTAAAAGATAAGAAGTATAGTTATACCCTTTAGGAATAAGGTTTTAGTTCCTCCTTTAACTATTAAGACCTCTAAATAGCTATTAAATATATCTAAAGCTTTATTAGTTACTACCTAATCTACTATATAAGGTGCCCCTCTATAGTCCTTAGTAAGGTTATTAAGCTAGTATAGTTTTAGTAATAAGGAGATAGGTAAAGATAGTAGTAGTACTAGTTTCTAGTAGTAATTAGTAGTTCTTTAATAGTATTATATAATTAGTTAGTTTATAGTAGTTTAGGATCCTCTAACCTAAGTTATCTTCTTTCTTTATAATATAATTTCCTTATATATTTTCAGCTCCTTATCCTTTATCCCCTATGTTATTCTTCTATAAAGAATAACATATATATTAAAGGAGGTAAAAATATAAGTTTACTAAAATTTAGATAAAAGGGAATTTTAATAATAGGCATTCTAAATAAGGATAAAGGAAATTAAAATAGGATTAGAGGGGTAGTATAAGCTAGCTAATAGAAGAAGTCCTTAATATCTACTAGGATATTACCTTAAATAGTACCTTTATCTACTAGGTAAAGGATACTATTAGTACCTATATAGTACTTCTTTAGCCTATTAGCCCTATATATTACCCCTATAATAAGTTCTCCTATAAGAGTTTCTAGGACATATAATAGGCTAATTAGGGAAACCAAGTAGACTCTAAATAATCCCTTCTAATAGTAATTAGTCTTTCTAGCTACTAACATATCTATCTAGTAAGGAGTGTTAAAGATAAGGACTAAATCTCCTGCCTACAGCTTCTCTAATTAGTACTTTACTATATATTTCTTATTATATTATTCTATAACCTTCTAGTAATACTTTATAACTATCTTAGCTGCTTTCTATCTATCTTCTATAAGCTATTAGAAAGCTCTAATCTAAAGCTAGAGTTCCTCTTCTACTATTTAGACCTTCTCCTACTCTAGGACGTACTATATTATAAGTTTCTCTTTAATTAGTATAACTATATTATACCCTATAATAATATAGAAGAGCGTTATACTATAGCTTAGGCAGATAGTAGTGTAATTAGTAAATAGGATAGTAGGTAGGATATATCTAATGTCTTTCTTTCCCTAATCTAACTATATTTACAAGGTATATACTATTATCTAATAACCTTTCTTAAGAACACTATTCGCCCTTAGGTTATAAGTAGAGGTAACCTTCCTATATCCCCTAATCCTCTTATTTAGAGCTTTAATATAACCTCTATTTTCTTATCCTCTATCTATAATTAGAGTCCTATAAACCTTATAATAATAAATAATATCTTCCTATAGGAACTTTATAATATTAGCTAAAGTCGTATTATAGAAGATTTACGCCTTAGGCCATCTAGATAGGTCGTATTAGGCCTCTACAACCTTCTATTTCCTAACATATTAGACATCTAGGTAGACATACTAAAATAGCTAGGTATAAGGTATAGTTAAGATATAAGGGTTATCTATATAAGCTAATTAAGCCCTTTAACAAGTATTATAGCCCTAAACCGTAGTCTTAACGTCTATATATATCCTAGGCCAGAAGTATTTATCCTAAAGGCAGAAATAGGTTACCTTATATCCCTAATATCTAGTCTTATTATATACCATACTAATTAGAGCTTACTACTAGGATAAGCTATTAATAACCTAAAGAGGGTTAGGAGTTCTATAAGTACCTCTTTTAAAGAGGATCCCATCCCTTATAATAAAGCATAGTACTATTTTCTTAAACTAAAGGAACTTAGGTATTAGGATCCCTAGTAGGTACTTAAGTATAAGGAGAAAGTAAGTAATTTACTTTAAGTATATTAACTATTCTTCTATAGAATTTAGTAGGTCTAATAGAATATCTAAAAGCTAATTAGAATCTCTAGGTTTAGGGTCTTAATCTAAACAGCCATATACTTTAAGGAAAAAGTTTTATACTACTATTATTTAGAAAAGCTTAGTATTAATAAAGTCTTTAATATCTTCTTTATCCTCTACTTCCTTCTAATTAGATAGTCCTAGAGGTTTTCTTAAAAGACTATTAGCTATAGAATTCTTCTTACCTAGAATATACTTAATCTTAAAGTTAAAGAGTCTAATCTAAGTTAGCTAATAAGTTATTATTACTAAAGGGATATTATTTGCTATACTATTAATCTAGGCTACTAAAACCTTTATATCTATCTCTAAGAGGAAATAGACTCTAAAGAGGTAGTTATAGAGGCGTTTTAGACTTATAAGAACTACCTACACCTTAAGCTTCCCTATATTATACTTAAGCTCTAGTCCATACTAAATACTACTTTTATATCTTATAACTATAAGTTTACTATTAATAATCTAACTAAGGGTATACCCCTATCCTTCTCTACTTATATCTATAGTAAGGACAATCTAACTAGTATTAGGCCTAAAGTTAAAGATAATTAGAACTAGGCTTAAAGTTAGATTAGACTTAAGGGTATCTATTACTAGCTTCTAATCTAAGCCCTAGGAGAATTTCTTAGTTTTTTATAGGAGACATATAAGCAGGAGGGCCACCTTAGCAAAATAGGGAACCTAAGACTTATAGAATATAATAATACCTAAGAATAATTAGATATCCCTAACATCTCTATAGAGTTTCTATTCTAAAATCTTTAGAACTTTAGCTTAATTTAGGCGTCTTCCTAACATCCTATAGAGATACCTAGTAATTACTACTAATTCCTAGTACTATTATAACTTTCCTCTTAAGATTATATATCCTAAGAGCTCTATGTTTATAAGAGTCTAATTAATATTATAGAGGTATTTATATATAAATTAATAAATACCTAAGTATCCTAGAATTAGTTTATTATTATAGTATAAGTAGGGGCCCTTAATACCTATATTATCTATAAAAGCCCTATAATAATCTAGAATTAGATTATAAAGGATTTAGGTAATAATATAGTAGAATTAAGTAATAGAGTTAGTAGCACCCTAAGGTAGGTAGTAGTATCTAAATAGACCTAATATTATTATAAATATTATAAGATTATAGCTTTTCTTATCTAAAAGGATCTAATTATACCCTAAGAAGAAGTCTAGTAGTAAGATAAGCTAGTCTATAGTAAAATCTTTAGAGAACTTATCTACCCCTAGAGGTAACTACATATTACAAAGAGTAACCCTATTATATCTTATTACTAAATTAATAAGTTATAGGTTACTATCTTTCTTTAGAACTAGAAACTAAGGGTTTCTATATATACTATAGCCTTCTTTAATAATACCTCTAATTACCTATTTATAGAGGACTTCTATAGCCTTAGGAACTAAGGCCTTAGGGATAGAGATCCCTTTTACTTACTATACTTTATAGGGGATAGTCTTAATAACCTAGGGTAGTATAACTATTAGGTTAAGTATCCTATATTCTTTAAATTCCTAGGCTAATACAGCCTTATAGTTAACTAGGATTTACTCTAGTAGCTTAAGCTCTTCTAGCTAGAGGTAGAGATACTAATTAGTAATCTATTTTAGCCTTTCTAGTATAAGTTAGGAGTACTCTTTAATATTAGAAAATTTTAGTGTAATTAGATCCCTATACAGCCTAGTAGATATAGTAAACTTTTCTCTAAGGGCTTTAATCTTCTTAACCTTTTAGTATAGGTTACTATCTAGAATAGACCTATTAGAGGGGTAGTTATCTATAGGGTGGATTTTTACCCCCTTTCTTTTATATATTATAAAGACTTTAGTAGTAGTAGTCTTCTTTATACTATATGTAATCCTTTCCTTAGTTTGTTTTACTTATATAACTATAGTCTAAATTCTTTTCTAGAACTTCTAAGTCTCTAATTACCTTTATTGCCTAGGCGGTATAGTCTTAGCTAATAGTAGTTTAGATGCTATTTTTATATAGGAGTATCCCCCTATTATAGTTACTATCTAAGCAATTATAGCTATATAAGGTCTTATAAGATCTTCTACTATATAGGTTATTAAGACCTCTACTTCTTAGTTATTTAGAGTTACTAAGACTATATCTCTATCCTTATAGTCTAGGTCTAGGTAGTGTTAAGGGCTAGTAGTAGTCCTAGGGCGGCTACTAGCACCTAGTTTTTTAACTTTTTATCCCTAGAGATTATCTATATATAGCCCTCTAGGTTAGGCAGTATATAGTTAAGCTTAGCTTTTATATTCCTCTAAATAACTCTAATAGGGATCTATATAAGAGTATTACTTATAGTAAAATTTATACTAATTAGTCCTCTAGACTAACCTAAAGTTATCTAGCTATCTATAATAAATAGAAGGCCTAGTAATAGTAGTTCTAAAATATAATCTTTATTAGTAATAAAGAAGTATAATTAGACCTTATACTTATTAATACAGACATCTATATAATAGAACCCCTTAAAGTATAACTCTACCTAATTAGTCCTATAGGTCTTTATTATAAGTATTATATAGGTAAAGGGGATATTAGCTCTCTTAATATATTATCTTATTAAGATATTAACCTATACTCCTATATCTAGAATACTACTAATTATTAGGGTAGTAATTTCTCTATTAGGCTATATTATCTTTACTTTAAGCTAAAGGTAAGCCTTTAATATAACTACCTCTAGTAGCTCTAAAGGGGGCGTAATATAGCCTACTCTTACTATCCTAGCTACTAGGGGTTTTCCTACTTTAACAGCTTAGTTATATTCTCTAATTAGACCCTTAACGTCTAACTTTTAACTAGGCTTAGTTATAAGGTTAATTAGAGAAGATAGTACTAGGAGAAAAACCCCTTCTAGCTTAGTTACTTTATATCTATAGTCTTTTAGAGCATTTACTATAGCCTTATTAAACTTAGGCTATATTTGGTGCAGGAGTTTAGTAGGTAGAGAGACTAGGGTATTAAGTTTCTTTTCTATAAGGCGGCAAGCTTCCTAGGTGAAATCTGGCTTTTAGGGCTGTTTAGAAGAAAGAGTAGGCATGTCCTTTAGCTTCTTAGAGGGAGGGGTAGGAACCCTAGTAGCTATATCTTTTAGGGTTTAAGGTTACTAAAGAATAGTATACATAGGGGTAGTTATAGTTAGTTTAGAGGATAGAGTTAGATTATCTTAGTTAGTAATTTCTATAGTTTTAGGCTCTTTAAAAGTAACCCTTTTCTTACTTAGAATCTTAACTATAATGTTTGCTATAGGTTTTCTTAAGTTAACTATATATAAGCCTTATATGTATTTCTAGGTTATAGTCTTAGGTATTTTTATAGGGTTGCCTCTAGTAACTATAAAGACATAAGAGGTATTAGACTAATTAGAAGGGGGAATAACTACTTAAAGGTACCTAATAGCTTAGGTAGTAGGTTCTAACTTAGAGAATATTACTTCTAGGAAGCTAGCTTAAGTTTACTAGGGTAATCCTATTTAGTAATTAAGGATCTCCTTAGTAATCTATTTGAGAATAGGGTTGTTATAGAAGTTTAAAACATAGCTAAGTAATATAGTCTAATTAGTATATCCTTAGTTATAGCTTTTATTAAGAATAGTATAGGGAATAGTAGATATTAGTAAGCTACCTATTTATTACCTATATTTCTATAAACCTTAGACTAATAAGAGAAGCTAAGTATCTTTATCTATTATATACTACTTATATTCTCTAATCTAAGTATAAGAAGTAGAATAATAGTACTAATACTAGTCCTTTAGTCTACTAACCTATTTATATAGGTCTAATCTACCTATATTAACTAAGAAAACTTATACGCCTAGGTAAGGGTAGGCTAACTAGTAATAGATCTTTAGTTTAGTAAAGTCCTTAGCTAGATTAGGCTTAGTACTAGAAGGCTTTATAATCTTAATGTTAATTAGGGTATATTGTTATAGCTAAGGCTGCTAGTTCTGCCTAGTTGTCTATTTAGACTATCTTAAGGTAGACCTTAAAGTTATTATCTAAGAATTAGAGGTAAAGAAAGGAGAGTACTCTTTCTTATAGGTAATTATATCTAGTAGGGTAGACTTAAACTTAAGATAACTAGTCTATTAAATAAAGGTATTAAGAGTAATACCTAGCTTATCTATAGCATCCTTAATAGTTTCTTACCTAAATTACTTATATATAGTCTTAATTAGAGTTTAGTCTGTTATGTTATAGAGCTTTTATTACTTTACTTATATAATAATATTATTAATCTTAATAAATAGGTTCTAAGTAGTAGTAAGATCCTAATTAGAGATAATAGGTCCCTTAGTTATTTTCTTAATTTGCTCTTTTTTATCTAGGAACTAATTAGCGTCTTGTTATCTAAACTTAGTAAGAAGGTAGGCTTTTCTATTAGTCTAAGAGAGAGACCTAATAGTATCCTTAATAGGGGTCTAATAGTCCCTACCTATAGAATAGGTAACTAGGGTACCTATATAGTAATAAGGGACTCTAGTAATCTTATATTAGTCCTTAAACTTCTCTAAGAACTTAACAATATTATTACCCTTAAAGATAGGAGATCTATCCTAGCTAGGTATAGGAAGCTTATAAAAGTTATAAACATTATTCTAATTAGTATATAGAACTAACTAAGTAGTAGGGGTAGCTAGGAGGCGCTTTATAATAGCCTCTAGGAATCCTTCTATAGAGGGAGGGGTTGTATAAGTAGTTACTAGGACTAATAGCTAAGGTATAGTAGTAGCTAAGGTTTTAGTTCTAAGTCTAATATCTTACTAAGATAGGCCTTAGGTATTACTAGTTCTAGTTACTAAGTTACTATTATTATCTAAATTAGAAGTAATTAGTAGATCCTAGTAAACTATAAAGTTAGCCCTAAGAGACTTACACTAATTAGCCCTATCTTTAGGTAGAGTATTAGCTAGAAGAAGAGAGGAAGACCCTCTAGTTCTAAAAGACATATACTAGTCGCTTATAGTTAGTATTAAAGTAGCATTAAGTAATTCTAGAGAGTCTATAATTCTTATAATAGTTCTATAATTATTATTTTCTAAGTATTAGTAGGTAAGACTAGCTAAAGACCATCCTATAAGCCAAATTAAAGTTACTAGGATAGTTCCTATAGTCTAAACAAAGGATTTTCTATAGGAGATAGCTCTAATCAGATTTTCCATAGAGATTATTACTAATTTTCTATATAGAATTTTCTATCCTTAGGTAATATTATATAGCTACTTATATTATAAAGCCTATTAAGGGTTATAGGCATCTTAAGTATTACCTATTACTAAAATTAATATATAGAGTAGGGGTAACCTAATTAGGCACTACTTATATCTATTAAGTAATCTTTTCTCTAAGGTGTAATCCTTATTTTATATACTAAGGACTACCTAGAAAACCTAAAGGTTATCTATTACTAAAATTATTTTACTAAAATTATTTTACTAGTATTATTTTACTTATACTATCGCTAAATCTAAGTTTTTCTTATCTCTAAGTTTTTATTACTTACTATATTATCTATCTTAATAGTTACTCTAAAGGTGTTAGTAAAGAGGGAGGGAGGAAGAAGCTATAAGACGCTTAATTAGTAGTCTATACTCTATCTATTTAGACTTATCTTTACTATTAATAACTCTATTTCTAGAAGGGGAGACTATTAAAAGCGTATAGGGTGTAGTTTAGGACTTAGGTTATAGTAGAGTTATACAAAAGGACATAATAATACTATACTACTCTAAGCAACTTAGGTTTTATATCTAATCTAACATAAGGGAGATACAATCTATTTAGAGCTTTTAAGGTCTAAATAGATATATTACCCTCTAATTAGATATGGTAAAGATCTCCCTATCGCCTAAGTTACCATACTAAACTATATTAATAAGGGTATAAGGCTCTAGTTTAGAGTATTATTTTTAAAAGACAAATAAGTATATAAAGAAGTACTTATTTTTCTCTAATCTAGGGTATGCTATGTCTATCTAATTATACTCTCTTAATAGATACTTAAGTAAGCATCTATAACTTGCAAAGGCTCTAAAGAAAACAAAAGAAAAGAAATTACTACTTATTAACTTCTAAATAGTAAATGCAGTAACCCTTACCCTACTCTACTATACTATTAAGGATCTCTATACTAATAGCTATAAATAATTTAGCTAATAGTACTAATACTAAATCCTTAACTACTAAGCTACTCCTCTAAAAATAATTACTAAAGTATTTAACTCTTAGGTTTTTAACCCTAATACTAAAAATAAGTTTTAGTACTAATACTACTTTTACTCTAAAAACGTCTTAGTTTAGTAGTCCTTTCTATAAGTTATGTTAACCTTATTTTACCTTACCTTCCCTAACTAGTTAACATTTAAGAACTCTAAGGCCTTCCTTTAATAGTTTAAAAAAAGCTTTATACTAAATAATAAATTAAAGATATAAGATAAGTTCTAACTTAGAGATATTATAATAATTCTTATAAACTACTATAATCTCTAGGGAAAACTACTCTAAAGAAACTAACTATTATATAATAAAATTAGTACTATATTTTATATTATATACTATAGCCTTACCTTAATATAAAAGGTTATAATTATAAACTTTAGCTAGTAAATTAACCTTAATTTTACTTTTAGCCTAATTATTATTCCCTTATTAGCTATATAATTATAAGATATTTCTTATAATACTAACCTTATCCTCTTTTCTCTCTTCTAAAATAACCTTAACTACTTTACTAAGATAATTATTAATTAAACTAATAGTATAGTCTACTAGTATAACCTAATATAGTAAAGTAGATAATAAGAGTTCCTTTTTATAAATAATATTAAGACTTTAAAGTCTTTTTATAAGGCTTATACTACTCTACTTATAATTAAAAAGTTAATTAATATAAGTATATATATAATTAAAAGACTATAATAGATTAAAGGATAAGAGTATAAACTATATATTTTAGAGTAGTTTAAGTCTACTATATAAGATAGTAATTATACCTAACTATTAACCTAAAGTAAACTATAATTTAAGTATAAAACCTAAACTTTACTAAGTATATTTATACTAAATAGATTTAATAAATTAGCTATAAGTTTTAGTATAATAGTAATTAAGAGTATAATATAATATAAGATACCCTAAGGAGAGACTTTAAGGATATTAAGGCTAATTTCCTTTATTAGTACTTAAAGCTAGCTACTTTAAGCCTTAATCCTAAAGTAGTTAACTTTACTAGTAGTAGTACCTAAAAGCTTAACTTAAAGCTTTAGTCTTTAGCCTTTATATCTAAATTAACTTTATATAATTTAGTTTAAATAGATAATAACTTAATACTAAAGGCTTTAGTATAATATAATAAGGTTTTAGCTTTTAGTACTTTAGTATTTAATCCTACTAAGTATAATCTTTATATATATAGATATAAAGTACTTTAGTAAAAATCTAATTACTATACTAAGGGAATAATAAATATACTCTAAAATATACTATATATACTAACTTATAATTTTAGCCTAGCTTTAGTACTTAAAAGCCCTTTCTTATTACTCTACTTATAGTCTCTAAGAACTCTATAAAGTTATATAAAGAAGTAAAAATATAATTATACCTTAATTATAGTATTTAAGACTATAAGGTAAATAGTTATATTAATCTATTAGTTATTAAGACTTAGCTAATTATTATAATTATTCTTAAATGTCTTTATACTCTTAACTACTCTACCTTAAAGTTAGCTACTATCTATCTTACTACTAACTAATAATCCTCTTTATAGCTATAAGTCTTTTACTTTAAACTATTTAGTATAAAAACCTTTACTAAAGTCTAAATCTAAAGACTTTAAGTATATTAGTAATAATAGTATAGTAAAGGATTTACTAAACTTAAAAATCTAAGATAAATAGGCTAGTTAGAAGAATATATCTAAAATACTCTCTTAATAAAAAAAGTATACTTAAGAGAAAAATAAAGTACTTAAATAAAAAGTAGCCTAATAATATTATATAATTTTAAAATATAAATTAAAAAATAAGATAGTTATAATTAATAAATATAACTATTAAGAATAAATTAATTAGTATAATAACTTATTTACTAAAACTACTTTATTAACTTAAATATATATTTTTTAGCTTTTACTAAATAAAAAAATAGCTAGAAAGGATAAATATTATATATTTCTAAAAAAGCTTAAAATAAAGTATGTAAATATCTAATTACTAAAAGATATAAAATAAAACGTAAATAGTATTTAAGATAGGTTTAATTTATAAAAGACTAATAAAAAGATTTCTTATATAAATATTATAAAACTCCTTTAGGAATAATTAGAATAAGGTAAGGTACTTAAGTCTTTAAGTTAAAAGTAGGCTAAAAAGCTAAAATACTTTAGATT
Source organism: Colletotrichum sublineola (assembly GCA_020631755.1). Taxonomy (NCBI): domain Eukaryota; kingdom Fungi; phylum Ascomycota; class Sordariomycetes; order Glomerellales; family Glomerellaceae; genus Colletotrichum; species Colletotrichum sublineola. The sequence continues at coordinate 3,750,924 of JAHSQG010000009.1, forward strand.
TTATTTATTTAATAAATAAATAGACTAATTTATAAAGAATATAAAGGCTTTTAGATATATTAATTAAGGAATTGATTTAATATAAATTCTTTTTTATTTTTAACCCTTATCTTCTATTAATCTAGCTAAACTAAAGCCTTTTTATACTAATTTATAGTCTTAATTATAATAAGTTAAGAAGATCTTAAGAGCCTTATACTCTACTAAGTTTAACCTAGATAGATGTTAATTAGAGCTCTAAGGAGACCCTTAATTAATAGAGAAATCTTTAGTTAATCTAGAGAGGTATCTTAAGTTTCTTAGTAATAGTTAGTTATATATACTACATACTATACTACTAAGGACTAATCTACCTTATATACTTTTAATATAAAAATAATTAATAGTAGTAATTAACCTATTATATCTATAAGATAGTAAGTAAATAGTAATATTAGATTAACTACCTAGTAGTATACTAACCTCCCTACTTAAGAGGTAGTATAGAGTATAAAGTCTTTATCCCTACCCTCTCTAGCTTTAATAAATAATTTACGTCTTTTAATATTTATCCTCCTATCCTTCCTTTATCCTTAATAATATAAGAAACTATTCTATATAGTTTAAATTTCTATATTATACTATTAATATAGTACCCTTTAACTTTATTATTTAGGAAAATATTTATAATACTTAATATGTATTTAGTTATAGTCTTATTAAAGCTATTAAACCTATATTATAAAGCTATTAATCCCTATAAGATAAGGGGAAAGAATAGGCTTTATAGGTATATTCTTTTCCTTTCTAGATAACCTCTTAAGAGGTCTTATTAGTATAGTAGGGCGGGGTGGTAATTAGAGATTATCTTCCTTAATTAGCTAAGGATATAACTAGAGGATACCTAATTAGTAAAGATAAAAGGCGTTATAGATAGATTAATAGATAAAGTAAGTAATTTTTCTCTTCTTTATATATACCTACCTTCTCTTAGCTTATATAATAAGACCTTTTAATAATTTTAGTTAAACTATAATAACATAAGAAACTTAGGAGTTTCTACCCCTCTAATTATAAGAACTCTTATGTTAATTAAAGGAGATTCTTTAACTAATTAACTAAATAACTTAAGCTAATTAGAGGAAGCATCTTATGTTGCTTATATAGGTTATAGTGTTTCTTCCTATAGATTACTATACTATATAAGTCCTTCCTTACCCTATATATCTTTAATAGTCACCCCTTCTAGAAGTTAAGATAATAGGTAATAATAATAACAAAACAATATAATCTAAGTAAAAGTAAGTAGCTAGAAGCTAGATTAATATAGATAAAAAGATAATAAATAATAAGATAATAGATAATAAGATAATAGATAATAAGATAATAGAACCTCTATAGTAAAGGAGAATAGAAGACTCTAGAAACTTAAGGGAGAATTAATTTATAAGATAAAAATAAGTAGATCTATAAAAGAAGATAGAAATTATATTATTAATCTAGTAGTAATAATATAATTAGGAAGATAATTAGATTAATTAATATAAGATTAGGGGTAGAGAGTACTAGAATCTTCTATTAAGCCTAGTTAATTATATAATAGGAGCTCTTACTACTAATTAGTATAACTTAGAGCCTAGAGTATTACCTAATTTAGATAAGTAGAACCCTAAGACTAAGGGTATTTATAAGGTAAGTTTCCTTAATTACCTACTAAAACCTTTAATTAAGCCTTAAGTAGACCTATAGGGAGCTCTTACTAAAATTATAATAAGGAATATAAGATAGCATAGTAGTAACTATATAGGTAGCCCTAATTACTATAACAACATCTATCTAGCTTTTAAGTTAGACTATTATATACCTTATAAAAGTCTATTTAGAGTTAACATATAAGGGTAATATCCTTTAGATACTTAATACTATTAATTATTAACTCTTTTACTTATAGTTAACTAATAGGATGTTAGATAACTATCTATCCTTCTCTAAGAGTATAGCCTTTAAGCCTAGATTAGACATTACTATAAGTAATAACCCTAATCCTACTCTACTATCTATCTTAGGTACTAGTTTTACTAGGTATAAGGACTCTAAGGTGTTAGTTCTATTAGATAATAAGGATGCTAGGAACTCTTCTAATTAGCTAGTATAAAAGGTAACTTAGGAAAGGAAACTAGTTTCCTTACTACTACTAAAAGTAAACGCCTTAATTAATACCCTAGTTAGTATAATTACTACCTAGATCTAGATAAGCTCTTTATAAAACCTTAACCTTATGCTTAGAATAAGTAACTAGATTAAGAATATTAACTTTTATAAGATCCCCTTTCTTAGTTAGGATAGTACTATAGTCTTTTAAGGTAATAATATTATAGAGTTTCTTAAAAAGTTTAAGGATTAGTATAAGATTATAAGGGTCCCTAATTAATTTAGATATAAGCTTATAGTATATACTATAGGAGGAGACTATTAGACTCCTATTAAAGATATTATTAAGGATCTACTATAGAAGGAAGGAAAAGTATTTCTACTTTAGGAATATAGTTAATAGGATGCTAATTACTTCCTAGATAAAAAGAAATAAATTAAGAAGGTAACTACTAGACTACTAATTTCTAGCTCTAATCTAAATACTATATAAGCTCTTTTTACTAAGATTAATAATATAATTATAAAGGCTAAGTAATAAGACTTATATATAATAATATATAAGAGCCTAATTAAGGTAATTTATAAGAGATTCTATATTAATATTATTAAGGATGCTATAAAGGAATTAGGACTTAGCTTAGAAAAGTTTATTTAATTAATAACTTATCTAATATTTAAGGCTAGACTTCTAGATGTAATTACCTATTAGAAGAAATATAGCCCTCTATTTACTACTAATTAGGGCGTAAAGACCTCCTAGTCCTACCTAACAACCTAATAGTTATAAATAAATCTAATAAGCTATTACCTACTAAGACATTAGACTTATTAGGTACTAATAGATATCTAGATTACTTAGACTTTACCTAATAAGACTAATTAAGAGTTAGCTAATAGTATAAGTAAGCTAAAGATCTACTAGAATAGTATGTAGCCTTAGGGTAGTACTTAGGTATTTAGAGTTAATATAGTATAACCTAATTAGGTAAATACTCTTAGACTATATAATTAGTATTAGTATTATTAGTTATAGTAATATAGGTTTATTTAGGAATATAATTAGTATACCCTAAATAAGGATATAATACTAGTTATTCTAATCTATAGAGCCTAGTACTATAGTAGGCATAATAGTTAAAGTCTAATAAATAATATACTATTTGCTATAGTAGAGGAGGGATAGAAACATAGTATTATAGACTAAATTACTCTTCTTTCCTATATTATAAATATATTAGTTAATAAAGACTATAAGTTTCTTATAAAGTAGATCTTTAATTACTAGATTAGGTTACCCTAGTAGGATTCTCCTATACTCTCTACGCCTAGTTAATCTATAGTAGTTAAGTATATTTATATACTTTACCTAAACTAGGTAAAGGACTATATAGATATTTATACTATTAGCTATAGTAGACCCTAGAAGGACTACTAGTAAGTACCTAACCTATATTAATTAGACAAGACTAAGGTTAACTATAGGGTAAAAAAGCTAGAACCTATCCCTATAGTTAGGAAGAAGTTAGTTAAATCCTTAGGCGACTTAGGAAGGGTAATAGAGCTTAATAGTAATAAGGAGTAATAAGCCTTAGACCTTAATCTAGTATTTAGTAGGAGTACTTCTATATAGATTAATAACAGATAGGCTAACTTAGTAAAGACCCTTAACGCTAAATAACTATAAGAGCTAGATCTAAAGCAAGAGGTATATAGACTTACTAAGAAAAAGCTAGACGCCCTAGTATCTCTCCCTATTAGTCTCCTAAGGAAGATCTAGCTAGAATTTAATATAGTAATAAGTATAGCCTTATATAATTAAGGATATATTAATATAGATAGAGTCCTAATTAAGGTACTAAAGTCCCTAATTAACCTAGCTAAGACTAATAAATAGAGGTGGGATATTTAAGGACTTCTTAATAAGTATAATACTATAATCTCTTTAGGATAGGTAAGATTAGCTAAGGTAGTATAGGTTAGAGGAGTATAGCCTATACTAGCTCTTCTAATATCTATTATTTTAAATGCTTATCTCTAGCTAGAGGTCTATATAACCTTAGTTAATTAACCCTCTTTAGGTAACCCTATTATAGTAATCTTAGATACTAGAGCCTAGGTAAATATCCTCTTAAAATAATACGTTAAAGTAGTAGGAATTCTATATATCTATATAAGCCTCTAGATAAGGACTTTTAAGTCTAATCTAAGTAGCTTAATAATATTTAATAGATTCTATTTTATAGAAGTATAGGTTAATAGGTATAAGGTGACCTTATACTTCTTTATTAAAGATAAAAGGGAGATTTCTAACCCTCTCTTACTAGGATTACCTTTTACCTAGGACTATAAGCTCTCTTTTACGTATAGAGATTATTTAATTATAGCTTATATCTATATAGAGAATACCCTATTAAGAGTACTAGTTAGAGTAATTAGGATAAACTAGCCCTCTAAAGTTATAGATATTCTTCCCTACCTTAATTAATATATTATAGAAGTCTTTAATATAGGAAAAGATAGTCTAGTAGTATAACTAGGGATGCTACTAGGACTAGGACCTTATACCTAGACCTTAATCTTAAAGAAGGGTATATATTAGCTATAGTAATTAATAATAAGTAAGCTAAGGATATTATAATAATAGTAGGGTAATTATTAATTAAGCTATATATAGTATAGATTTAGAAAATTACTATAGTAATTATAGGAACTACCTAGAAATATAAATATAAATATAATAAACTAGATGCTACTTATAACCTAATAATAAAGCTAGTATCTTACTAGGAAGAATAGTTAATTAGGTAATAGATCTAGAAGTACTAGAAAAAGGCTACTTATTAGTTCTAGGAGATAGGGAACACTCTAATAGGACGTACTATAAAAGTTAACATAATATATAAACAGAAGAATTAGAAGGTCTAACTAGTTAATAACATACTATTAGATAGATTAGTCCCTAATAGTAACCCCTACTAGAAGCTTAAGAAGATTAAGGAAATTAAATATAAGCTAGAGGACTAATTAGGACTATATAGTAACCTAATTACACTAAAGTTCTCTAATATTAAGCTATAATTAAGGTTAATAGAAGATTACCTAACAAAGCTACTAGAAGGGTACTAATATCTATAACTAGTAGAGTATAACCTTTTTATATAGATTCTACTTAATTAAGAGAAGGCTCTAGTATAGGAATTTCTAGAGTATAGGTATATTAACCCTATAGTTATACCACCTTAAGTAATTTAGACTATCCCTTATAAGGTATAGTAAGTAAAGGGTATCCTAATTCTAAAGGCTCTTTTACTAAAGGCTTTTAAGGTTATCTATAAGTAGGTAGTATATAGTATTATTAAAGAAAGCCATACTACATACTAGAATCTATAGTTCCTTATTATAAAAAAGGATAGTAACTTATGCCTAATTAACTTAGTAATAAAGGTTAATATAGTAACTCTTTATAATGCTTAGTAGCCTCTAGTAGTAGATAAGTTTTTAGAAGAGTATATAATATACTAGCTTATATTGTTACTTAACTTCTTCTTAGGTTATAATTAAATCTTACTAGATAAAAAGAGTTATAATCTAACTATATTCTCTACTCTACTTAGTCTGTTTAGATATTATACTCTACTAATAGGAGTAATAAATTTAGTAGTATAGTTCTATAGAATTATAATAAGGATCCTTTATAATCTAATTCCTTAGTATTATAGTATGTTTGTTAATAATATTATAATTAAGGGCCCTTAATTAAGATATAATAATAAAGAGCTTTAGGTATATCTAGGGATCTATTAATTTATTTATAAATACCTCTATAATATTAATTAAGTCCTAGTAAATATAGAGTTAGCTAGATATATAATATTAGTAGTTAAGTCTTAATAGTACTAAGAGTTAGTAGTAATTATAAGATACCTTTATAGTACTATTAGATATAAACCTAATTAAGCTAAGATTATTAAGATTCTAGAATAAGAAAAGTATAATAGTATGTTAGAGGTTAGATCCTTTTTAGGGATTATAATATTCTATTACTACTAGGTAGAGTGTTTTTTACTAATTATAGTACCTCTCTACTAGTTACTCCTAAAGAATTAACCTTTTTAATAGGAGGAGCTATAGATTAAGGCTATAGAGACTCTTAAGGTTACTCTTACTACTATGCTAGTCTTAGTCTTAATTAACTACTCTCTAAATGCTAGCTATATTATTCTAACTACTAATTTAAGTAGGGATAGGTAGGGTTATACTCTTAGTTAACTTATAGATAGTAAGAGAATAGTTATAAGATATAAAAGTAGAATCTAGTAAGAAGTAGAATTAAAGTATAATTTAGGGAAGTTAGAGATATATAGAGTCTTAATAAGTCTTAAGTAATTATATAACTATATATTTAGGATTAACTTTCTACTTAAGATAGATATAAGGGTTTTAGTTACTTAGATTAATAGAGTAGTAAATAACTTACTATTAGCTATAATAACGTAATAGCTTTTATAGATTAGGCTCTTTAATTTTAAGGTTAAGTATATTAATAGTAAGAGGAATATAGTAGCTAATAGGCTCTCTTAGAAGCCTCTAGGCCTATTAGACTTACATAAAGCTAATTAAGAGGAAGATATTAAGGATTTTATTAACATAAAGGTTTTATAAATAAGAATAGCTAAGAACTTCTTTCTATTAGCCTATATATATAGAGATAACATAACTAATTAGCCTAGAGAAATTAAGATTCTAATAGATTTACTTAGTAACTACCCCTAGTTAACTAACTTAAAGTAGATTACCTATTTCCTCCTTATGCTAAAGAGACTACTAGGTATTCTACTATACTAATTCTATAGGTTTAAGTAGAAGGCTACTTAATTTATTATATAGAATTAACTCCTATTTAGACTAAGGATAAAGACATACCTAGAACCTCTTTATATTATTAATAATCTAAAACAGCAGCTTAATTTAATTAATAAATTATATAATAAATTAGGGTATTAGGGATAAGAGGTAATATATTTATAACTTACTAAACGTTACTATTAGTCTAGGATATATATATAGGTTAGGGAGCTAATTATAAGCTATAAAGTATACTAGAAAGCCTAATTAGCACGCCTTAATAACTACTATGTTTCTTTAGTTCTATATAGTTACCCCTTTTTAAGAGTTACTTTAGATGTCTAGTATATAGGGAAATAGAAGGTTATTAAAGCCTACTATAAGTTTATAAGATATCTAGAGGCCTATATCTTAAAAAATACTATATTATTAAATATTATAAAGTTATTCTAGGAAGATATAATCTACTAATATAATATCTATAGAACCTTAATTATTAATAGGGGAAAGGAAAATACTAGGGTAGTAATTAAGCTAAATTAGTATTATAGAATATACTAAAAGGTTATTTTAGTATATAACCCTTATATAAATAGACTTTTAGAGAAGAGGTATTAGCTAATTACCTATATACTAAGGATCTAGTTAGACTAAGGGAAAAAGGATATTTAGCTAATATTAGCTATAGCTCTTTTTACTAACTAAATAATAGTTAGAGCCTTTAGTAGCTATATACCTTTCTATCTTAACTATAGATATAATATAGTTATACTAATAGAGGGATAGATAGTAACTTAGAGAGTTTTAGACTAGGACTCTATTAAGACCCTAGAATAAGAAATATAGCTTTAGTTAAGGGCCTTTAAATAATTAGATAATAATTAGGATAAGGCTTCTTAGATTATTATAAAATACTATACCCTTAGTTATAATTAGTTTAATATAAAACATATTAGGTAGATAAGGAAGGGGAAACTTTAGGAGGGAGATTTAGTCCTTATCTTTAATATTTAATAGTAGATTAATATATTAATAATAAGGAAGTTAGAATACTACTAGTAAGGACCTTTTAGGATTTACTCTATATTACCTAGGAGCTCTTTATATTAGCTATTAACCTTAGTAGGGGAGCTAATTACTAGCGTAACGTACTCTAGGAATTAATTAAAGGAATTTCTAAAGTCCCTAGATAGCTTCTATCTTTCTCTAGAAGAGGCAGATAGTTAAGGGGATATTATAGTAGATTTAGTAGATCTACTCTTAGATAAGGAACTAACTTCTAATTAGCTAGAGCTATTAATTAAGGGTACTAATTCTAATAACTTAGAGGACTCTAATAAAAGGGATAAGGATAATATAATTAACTAAGGGCTAAGAAGATTATAGTAGAATATAGAAGTAATAAGTATGTCTTTATAATTAGGGTTTATCTCTTTAAAGCTTAGTTAAGTATAAAGACATAGGGGATAATAGGATATAAAGAAGAAGTACTTATCTTAATATAATTAGGCTATTAAGACTAAAAAGTATAAAAGACTAGTATGTAAAATACTAAAACCCCCCCTAGGCTAAAAATAATAAATTCCTACTTAATTAGCTAAAGACTTAGTAACTACTTCCCTTATACTAGTACTTTAACTCCTTAGCTATATACTTAGTATCCTTAGTATTATTCTTAATCTCTAAACGCTAATATAACTTATAATTAATCTAAGGGTAATCCTCTAAAATACTATAGAAACTTAAATAACTAGACTAGCTATTCTTAAGGGTCTTTAATATAATAGTAGCTAACTCCTAAAAGTTAGAAAGTATTAAAACCTTCTTTTTAATAATTAGGATATCTTAAGGGATAAAAGAAGGGATACTACTACTACTCTAATTATGCTTATACTTTACTCTATAGGTCTATAAAACTTTAGCATAACTATTAGCCTAGTAATTAGAGTTAGTCTTATAGTTATAATACGTTAATAACTCTTAATAGAGATAGTTAGTATAATAGTTATTAAAGAATCTAGGAAGAGAAATATACTTAAAGTAGGGTGTTATTCCCTAAGTGTTATTATCTAATTAGGACCTAATAAACTTTTAAAAGTTCTTAGTATAGTAGCTATAAGGTTAAGTATTCTAGATACTATATGCCTAAGTAAGGAGTAAATTAATAGAGGGAGTATAACTAGTTAGACAAAAGGTTAGGATACTAAAATAGCTAGTAAAGTTATAATAGACAAAAATATAGTACTTCTAGAGGTGATTACTATAAGTAATTAAAGGGTTGCCTAGGACATTCTAAATAATAGATTAGTTATTAACATATAGCTAGAATTAACAACTTACCTTAGAATTAATCTATTTACCCTTATAAGGATTTATAATAGCTAGCTTAATATAAAGGTTACCTATAGGACCTAGAAGAGTATTCTAGTAAGTAGTCTTTAGGATCTAAAGGAAAGAAGAGAGGGTTAGTTAGATTAAATAGAAGGAAGGGAAAATAGCAAGCTAACTTATAGTAAGATAGTACTCCTCTATCTTATAGAATTTATATCCCTAGATCTCTATAGCCTAATCCTTAGTTAGAGTAGCTCTAGTAAACTACTAGGGGTAGATCTCTTACTAGACATAGTAATTTAGTTAATACTAATTAGTCTTCTAAATGTTAGATATAATTAGTAAAGGTAGTAGAGGCTAAAGTTATAGGAGATTAGGAAGAATAGAAGGGTTAGAAAGGGTTAAAGAAGAAGAAGATGTTAAAGGAAGTAGTAAGAAGAAGAAAACAGGCTTTTAGTCTTACTAAAAGAAGGGTTAATTAAAGAGGAAGCCAGAAGTAAGGGGAAGGTACTATAGAAAAAGGGTGAATTACAACCCTAATTAATAAAGGGAAAAGAAGATACTTACTACTAGGAAAAAGGGTAGTAGTAAATTACACCTTCTTTATAACCTTACTATACCTACCTCTATTAACTAACCTTTTACCTAGAAGCTATAATAAAAACCTACTATTCCTCCTTACTAAATAGAAACTTCTTCTCTTCTATAACTTATAATTAACAACTTTAATATTACTAGCTAACTATTAACTATCTTTTTTCTCTTTATACTTCTACTTTATTAAGCTACTATATTATAATCCTCTTCTTCTCTTCTAATACTTTAGTATCTTAATTACCTAAAAAATCTTACTACCTATATAGACTATCTTCTTCCTAAATTACTTTATAATATCTACTCCTCCCTTACTATTATATATTAATTAGAGCTACTTAGTTACTAGAATCTAGTATAACTTCTCTAAGTAAGAATATATAGGTAATTTAGAAGACTAATTAGGTAACTAAGGACTATACTAGACTCTTAGTTAGGAAGTAACTCCTCTATATTAAGTCTATACTATAAGAGACTTATAGTTCCTTAATCCTTATATATATAAAAGATTTAGTTAATACATACTAGTATACCTAGACTTATTTCCTAATTAAGCTAGCTTTCTATAAATAATCCTAACCCTAGCTATAATTTACTTCCCTAACTAGCTTTACTAGGAGCTTATAGATAACTTCCTTAGTTAACGCCCTAAAGTATTTAATACTAATAATTAAGGTAATAAGACTTAGGAGGGCTAGAATTACTAGAAGGCATAAGGTATTCTAGTAGATTACTATAACTTATAGGGCTAACTACTTAGAAAAGATTAGGTTAGAAGAGATAAGATTAGTATAGTCTTATAAGTTATAGTTAGAGATTTATCCCCTATTTATAATATTACTATTATCTTAATTAGGTAGTAGAGTATATATACCCCTAATATAATTTTAACTCTACTACTATAACTACTAGAAGTTTATAATTAAATTTAGAACTAAGCTTACCTAGTCCTCTTTCTACTCTATACTAATAGTCTAGGATATTTTACTAGTATAATAGTTAATTAGTATAATAGCATAGTATACTAGTATAATCCTCTCTAGTAGGGAGGCTAATTAGAGGCCCTATTTATAAATAATATTAATATACTAAAGATGTTCTATAAAGATATAGGTACTAGTCTATAGGTTTAAGGACTAATTAATAGTAGCGCCTATATAGTTAATATTACCTAGTAGGAAGAAGAATAAGATTATAGTCTATTTATCCTTAAATAGTTTTAAATAGTAGCCTAATATAGCTAAATATGTCTATTATAAAACCTAATCTAGTCTAAGCTAGAATACTTAGGATTACCTACTAAGAAGATTTAATAATACTAGATTAGAGTAATTAGTTATAAGTTCTAATTTAAAGGATATCTTCTATATAATACTATACATAAGGTACCCTTACTATTATATAAAGAATTAAGAGATAGACTACTAAACAAACTACATATATCCCTAACTAGTTCTAATATAATAATAATTAACCCTAAAATACTTACTCTATAAAAGAGTAATCCCTAGTTAATTACTAAAGTTATAAATTATAAAACGCTAATTAACTTACCTCTATAGTTAGGTATACTAATTACTCTTCTAGGTATTTTATCTTTTAACTAATTCCTTATACTATACTAAGACAAAAGTTATAGTCTAGTTAGAGGTCTTCTAAGTAGAGTTACTATACTTAATAGATACTAATATAACTACTAGCCTATTAACTATTATACCTATTACCCTAACTAATCCCTAACTCTATATTAGCTAATAATAATTATAAGCTTAATTAATAATAAGCCTAACCCTAATTAGGTAATTATTTTATACTACAATTCCTAACTACCTAAGACCCTAAAGATAAAAGGATTAACCTAATTACTCTTAAATATAAGCTTACCTAATATACCTAGCATGCCTAATACTCTAATTAAGCTAAGCTAGTAGAGTAGGGTTAGGGTTACTATATTTACCGTTTAGAAGTTAATAAGCGGTAATTTCTTTTCTTTTATTTTCTTTAGAGGATTTACAAGTTATAGATGCTTACTTAAGCATCTATTAAGAGAGTATAATTAGATAGACATAGCACACCCTAGATTAGAAAAAAACAAGCACTTCTTCACATACTTATTTATCTTTTAAAAATAATACTCTAAACTAGAGCCTTACACCCTCATCAATACAGTTCAGCATAGTAACTCAGGCAATAGGGAGATCTTTACTATATCTAATTAGGGGGTAATATATCTATTTAGACCTTAAAAGCTCTAAACAGATTATATCTCCCTTACGTTAGATTAGATATAGAACCTAAGTTACTTAGAGTAGTGTAGTGTTGTTATATCCTTTCGTATAGCTCTACTACAACCTAAGTCCTAAACCACACCCTACATGCTTTTAATAGTCTCCCCTTCTAGAAATAGAGTTATTAATAGCAAAGATGAGTCTAAACAGACAGAGTATAGACTACTAATTAAGCGTCCTATAGCTTCTTCCTCCCTCCCTCTTTACTAACACCTTTAGAGTAACTATTAAGACAGACAATATAGTAAGTAATAAAAACTTAGAGATAAGAAAAACTCAGATTTAGCAATAGTATAAGCAAAACAATACTAGCAAAACAATTTTAGCAAAATAATTTTAGTAATAGATAACCTTTAGGTTTTCTAGGTAGTCCTTAGTATATAAAACAAGGATTACACCTTAGAGAAAAGATTACTTAATAGACATAAGTAGTACCTAATTAGGTCACCCCTACTCTATATATTAATTTTAGTAATAGGTAATACTTAAGATACCTATAACCCTTAATAGGCTCTATAATATAAGCAGCTATATAATATTACCTAAGGATAGAAAATTCTATATAGAAAATTAGTAATAATCTCTATAGAAAATCTAATTAGAGCTATCTCTTATAGAAAATCCTTTATTTAGACTATAGGAACTATCCTAGTAACTTTAATTTAGCTTATAGGATAGTCTTTAGCTAGTCTTACCTACTAATACTTAGAAAACAATAATTACAGAACTATTATAAGAATTATAGACTCTCTAGAATTACTTAACGCTACTTTAATACTAACTATAAGTAACTAGTATATATCTTTTAGAACTAGAGGGTCTTCCTCTCTTCCTCTAGCTAATACTCTACCTAAAGATAGGGCTAATTAGCATGAGTCTCCTAAGGCTAACTTTATAGTTTACTAGGATCTACTAATTACTTCTAATTCAAATAATAATAGCAACTTAGCAACCAAAACTAGTAATACCTAAGGCCTGTCTTAGTAAGATATTAGACTTAAAACTAAAACCTTAGCTGCTGCTATACCTTAGCTATTAGTCCTAATAACTACTTATATGACCCCTCCCTCTATAGAAGGATTCCTAGAGGCTATTATAAAGCGCCTCCTAGCTGCCCCCACTACTTAGTTAGTTCTATATACTAATTAGAATAATATTTGCAACTTTTATAAGCTTCCTATGCCTAGCTAGGATAGATCTCCTATCTTTAAGGGTAACAATATTATTAAGTTCTTAGAGAAGTTTAAGGACTAATATGAGATTACTAAAGTCCCTTATTGCTATATAGGTACTCTAGTTACCTATTCTATAGGTAGGGACTATTAGACCCCTATTAAGGATGCTATTAGGTCTCTCTCTTAGACTAATAGAAAAGCCTACCTTCTTACTAAGTTTAGATAATAAGACGCTAATTAGTTCTTAGATAAAGAAGAGCAAATTAAGAAAGTAACTAAGGGACCTATTATCTCTAATTAGGATCTCACTACTACTTAGAACCTATTTATTAAGATTAATAATATTATTATATAAGTAAAGTAATAGAAGCTCTATAATATAACAGACTAAACTCTAATTAAGACTATATATAAGTAATTTAGGTAAGAAATTATTAAGGACGCTATAGATAAGCTAGGTATTACTCTTAATGCCTTTATTTAATAGACTAGTTATCTTAAGTTTAAGTCTGCCCTACTAGATGTAATTGCCTATAAGAAAGAGTACTCTCCTTTCTTTACCTCTAATTCTTAGATAATAACTTTAAGGTCTACCTTAGGATAGTCTAAATAGACGACTAGGTAGAACTAGCAGCCTCAGCCATAGCGATATACCCTAATTAACATTAAGATTATAAAGCCTTCTAGTACTAAGCTTAATCTAGCTAAGGACTTTACTAAACTAAAGATCTATTACTAGTCAGCCTACCCTTACCTAGGCGTATGAGTTTTCTTAGTTAATATAGGTAGATTAGACCTATATAAATAGGTTAGTAGACTAAAGGACTAGTATTAGTACTGTTATTCTACTTCTTATACTTAGATTAGAGAATACAAGTAGTATATAATAGATAAAGATACTTAGCTTCTCTTATTAGTCTAAGGTTTATAGAAATATAGGTAACAAACAGGCAGCTTGCTAATATCTACTATTCCCTATGCTATTCTTAATAAAAGCCGTAACTAAGGATATACTAATTAGACTATATTACTTAGCTATGTTTTAAACTTTTATGACAACCCTATTCTTAAATAGATTACTAAGGAGATCCTTAATTACTAAATAGGATTACCCTAGTAAACTTAAGCTAGCTTCCTAGAAGTAATATTCTCTAAGTTAGAACCTACTACTTAAGCTGTTAGGTGCCTTTAAGTAGTTATTCCCCCTTCTAATTAGTCTAATACCTCTTACGTCTTTATAGTTACTAGAGGCAACCCTATAAAAATACCTTAGACTATAACCTAGAAGTATATATAAGGCTTATATATAGTTAACTTAAGAAAACTTATAGCAAATATTATAGTTAAGATTCTAAGTAAGAAAAGGGTTACTTTTAAAGAGCCTAAAACTATAGAAATTACTAACTAAGATAATCTAACTCTATCCTCTAAACTAATTATAACTACCCCTATATATACTATTCTTTAGCAACCTTAAACCCTAAAAGATATAGCTACTAGGGTTCCTACCCCTCCCTCTAAGAAGCTAAAGGACATACCTACTCTTTCTTCTAAACAGCCCTAAAAGCTAGATTTCACCTAGAAAGCTTACTGCCTTACAGAAAAGAAACTTAATACCCTAGTCTCTCTACCTACTAAACTCTTACGCTAAATATAGCCTAAGTTTAATAAGGCTATAGTAAATACTCTAAAAGACTATAGATATAAAGTAACTAAGCTAGAAGGGGTTTTTCTCCTAGTACTATCTTCTCTAATTAACTTTATAACTAAGCCTAGTTAAAAGTTAGATATTAAGGGTCTAATTAGAGAATATAACTAAGCTATTAAAGTAGGAAAACCCCTAGTAGCTAGGATAGTAAGAGTAGCCTATATTATACCCCCTTTAGAGCTACTAGAGGTACTTATATTAAAAGCTTACCTTTAGCTTAAAGTAAAGATAACACAGCCTAATAGAGAAATTACTACCCTAATAATTAGTAGTATTCTAGATATAGGAGTATAGGTTAATATCCTAATAAGATAATATATTAAGAGAGCTAACATCCCCTTTACCTATATAATACTTATAATAAAGACCTATAGGACTAATTAGGTAGATTTATACTTTAAGGGGTTCTATTATATAGATGTCTATATTAATAAGTATAAGGTCTAATTATACTTCTTTATTACTAATAAAGATTATGTTTTAGAACTACTATTACTAGGCCTTCTATTTATTATAGATAGCTAGATAACTTTAGGTTAGTCTAGAGGACTAATTAGTATAAATTTTACTATAAGTAACACTCTTATATAGATCCCTATTAGAGTTATTTAGAGGAATATAGAAGCTAAGCTTAACTATATACTACCTAACCTAAAGGGCTATATATAGATAATCTCTAGGGATAAAGAGTTAAAAAACTAGGTGCTAGTAGCCGCCCTAGGACTACTACTAGCCCTTAATACTACCTAGACCTAGACTATAAGGATAGAGATATAGTCCTAGTAACTCTAAATAACTAAAAAGCAGAGCTCTTAATAACCTATATAGTAGAAGATCTTATAAGACCTTATATAGCTATAATTACTTAGATAGTAACTATAATAGGGGGATACTCCTATATAAAAACAGCATCTAAACTACTATTAGCTAAGACTATACCGCCTAGGTAATAAAGGCGATTAGAGACTTAGAAGTTCTAGAAAAGAATTTAGACTATAGTTACGTAAGTAAAACAAACTAAGGAAAGGATTGTATATGCTATAAAGAAGACTACTACTACTAAAGTCTTTATAATATATAAAAGAAAGGGAGTGAAAATCCACCCTATAGATAACTACCCCTCTAATAGGTCTGTTCTAGATAGTAACCTATACTAGAAGGTTAAGAAGATTAAAGCCCTTAGAGAAAAGTTTACTACGTCTGCTAGGCTGTATAGGGATCTAATTATGCTGAAATTTTCTAATATTAAAGAGTGCTCTTAACTTACGCCAGAAAGGCTAAAATAGATTACTAATTAGTATTTCTACCTCTAGCTAGAAGAGCTTAAGCTACTAGAGTAAATCCTAGTTAACTATAAGGCTATATTAGCCTAGGAGTTTAAAGAATATAGGATACTTAACCTAATAGTTATACTACTCTAGGTTATTAAGACTATCCCCTATAAAGCATAGTAAGTAAAAGGGATCCCTATCCCTAAGGCCTTAGTTCCTAAGGCTATAAAAGTCCTCTATAAATAGGTAATTAGAGGTATTATTAAAGAAGGCTATAGCATATATAGAAACCTTTAGTTTTTAGTTCTAAAGAAAGATAGTAACCTATAACTTATTAATTTAGTAATAAGATATAATAGGGTTACTCTTTATAATATATAGTTACCTCTAGGGGTAGATAAGTTCTCTAAAGATTTTACTATAGACTAGCTTATCTTACTACTAGACTTCTTCTTAGGGTATAATTAGATCCTTCTAGATAAGAAAAGCTATAATCTTATAATATTTATAACACTATTAGGTCTGTTTAGATACTACTACCTACCCTAGAGTACTACTAACTCTATTACTTAATTCTACTATATTATTACCTAAATCCTTTATAATCTAATTCTAGATTATTATAGGGCTTTTATAGACAACATAGGTATTAAGGGCCCCTACTTACGCTATAATAATAAACTAATTCTAGGATACCTAGGTATTTATTAATTTATATATAAACAC
This sequence comes from Colletotrichum sublineola, assembly GCA_020631755.1. Taxonomy (NCBI): domain Eukaryota; kingdom Fungi; phylum Ascomycota; class Sordariomycetes; order Glomerellales; family Glomerellaceae; genus Colletotrichum; species Colletotrichum sublineola. The sequence continues at coordinate 3,767,995 of JAHSQG010000009.1, forward strand.
CTCTATAATATTAATTAGACTCTTATAAACATAGAGCTCTTAGGATATATAATCTTAAGAGGAAAGTTATAATAGTACTAGGAATTAGTAGTAATTACTAGGTATCTCTATAGGATGTTAGGAAGACGCCTAAATTAAGCTAAAGTTCTAAAGATTTTAGAATAAGAACTCTATAGAGATGTTAGGGATATCTAATTATTCTTAGGTATTATTATATTCTATAAGTCCTAGGTTCCCTATTTTGCTAAGGTAGCCCTCCTGCTTATATATCTCCTATAAAAAACTAAGAAATTCTCCTAGGGCTTAGATTAGAAGCTAGTAATAGATACCCTTAAGTCTAATCTAACTTTAAGCCTAGTTCTAATTATCCTTAACTTTAGGCCTAATACTAGTTAGATTATCCTTACTATAGACATAAGTAGAGAAGGATAGGGGTATACCCTTAGTTAGATTATTAATAGTAAACTTATAGTTATAAGATATAAAAGTAGTATCTAGTATAGACTAGAGCTTAAGTATAATATAGGGAAGCTTAAGGTATAGGTAGTTTTTATAAGTCTAAAACGCCTCTATAACTACCTTTTTAGAGTCTATTTCCTCTTAGAGATAGATATAAAGGTTTTAGTAGCCTAGATTAATAGTATAGTAAATAATATCCCTTTAGTAATAATAACTTATTAGCTAACTTAGATTAGACTCTTTAACTTTAAGATTAAGTATATTCTAGGTAAGAAGAATTCTATAGCTAATAGTCTTTTAAGAAAACCTCTAGGACTATCTAATTAGAAGGAAGTAGAGGATAAAGAAGATATTAAAGACTTTATTAATACTAAGCTTTTCTAAATAATAGTAGTATAAAACTTTTTCCTTAAAGTATATAGCTATTTAGATTAAGACCCTAAACCTAGAGATTCTAATTAGCTTCTAGATATTCTATTAGACCTACTAAATTCTATAGAAGAATAGTTAACATACTTAAAGTAAATTACTTACTTTCTCCTTATACTTAAGTACCTACTAGGGATCCTAATACCTAAGTTCCTTTAGTTTAAGAAAATAGTACTATGCTTTATTATAAGGGATAGGATCCTCTTTAAAAGAGGTACTTATAGAACTCCTAACCCTCTTTAGGTTATTAATAGCCTATCCTAGTAGTAAGCTCTAATTAGTATAGCATATAATAAGACTAGATATTAGGGATATAAGGCAACCTATTTCTACCTCTAGGATAAATACTTCTAGCCTAGGATATATATAAATATTAAGACTATAGTTTAGGGCTATAATACTTATTAAAGGGCTTAATTAGCTTATATAGATAACCCTTATATCTTAACTACACCCTATACCTAGCTATTTTAGTATATCTACCTAAATATCTAACATATTAGGAAATAGAAGGTTATAGAGGCCTAATACAACCTATCTAGATAGCCTAAGGCGTAAATCTTCTATAATATAACTTTAGCTAATATTATAAAGTTCCTATAAGAAGACATTATTTATTATTATAAGGTCTATAGGACTCTAATTATAGATAGAAGATAAGAAAATAGAGGTTATATTAAAGCTCTAAATAAGAGGATTAGGGGATATAGGAAGGTTACCTCTACTTATAACCTAAGGGTAAATAGTATTCTTAAGAAAGGTTATTAGATAATAGCATACGCCTTATAAATATAGTTAGATTAGGGAAAGAAAGACATTAGATATATCCTACCTACTATCCTATTTACTAATTATACTACTATCTACCTAAGCTATAGCATAACGCCCTTCTATATTATTATAGGGTATAATATAGTTATACTAATTAAAGAGAAACTTATAATATAGTACGTCCTAAAGTAGGAGAAGGTCTAAATAGCAGAAGAGGAACTCTAGCTTTAGATTAGAGCTTTCTAACAGCTTATAGAAGACAGATAGAAAGCAGCTAAGATAGTTATAAAGTATTACTAGAAGGTTATAGAACAATATAATAAGAAACACATAGTAAAGTACTAATTAGAGAAGCTATAGGTAGGAGATTTAGTCCTTATCTTTAATACTCCTTACTAGATAGATATATTAGTAGCTAGAAAGACTAATTACTATTAGAAGGGACTATTTAGAGTCTACTTAGTTTCCCTAATTAGCCTATTATATGTCCTAAAAACTCTTATAGGGGAACTTATTATAGGGGTAATATATAGGGCTAATAGGCTAAAGAAGTACTATATAGGTACTAATAGTATCCTTTACCTAGTAGATAAAGGTACTATTTAAGGTAATATCTTAGTAGATATTAAGGACTTCTTCTATTAGCTAGCTTATACTACCCCTCTAATCCTATTTTAATTTCCTTTATCCTTATTTAGAATACCTATTATTAAAATTCCCTTTTATCTAAATTTTAGTAAACTTATATTTTTACCTCCTTTAATATATATATTATTCTTTATAGAAGAATAATATAGGGGATAAAAGATAGGGAGCTAAAAATACATAAGGAAATTATATTATAAAGAAAGAAGATAACTTAGATTAGAGGATCTTAAACTATTATAAACTAACTAATTATATAATACTATTAAAGAACTACTAATTACTACTAGAAACTAGTGCTACTACTATCTTTACCTACCTCCTTATTACTAAAACCATACTAGCTTAATAACCTTATTAAGGACTATAGAGGGGTACCTTATATAGTAGATTAGGTAGTAACTAATAAAGCTCTAGATATATTTAATAGCTATTTAGAGGTCTTAATAGTTAAAAGAGGAACTAAAACCTTATTCCTAAAGGGCATAACTATACTTCCTATCTTTTAGTACTTAATATCTAACTAGCTAGACGTCTCTAGAATAGATATAGTACTACTAGTCTATTTAGATAAGCTAGGCATAGTAATTAAAGTATTAGTATAATCTTAAAAGTTATAAAGATAGAAATAGTTTATAGCCCTAGATAATAGATTATTTAGAGGTACTAGTAATAGTAGTCCCCTACTACTTAGATATTAATAATAAGCCAGATTAGTAAGGGAGTACTAATTAGGGCTACTAGATAGATTAATATAACCTTAATAACTCTTATTCTCCTAAAAGTCATACTTCTTATTTTTAGCCTTTAAGAATATATAGTTTTTATAGTAGTTATAGAATAACTAAGGTAAAGAAATATAGTTATAATAAGGTATTATATTCTATACCTAACTAGGCTTTATACTAACAAACTATTAAAAGTTCTAAGTATAGTAATTATATAGAACTAGGTTCTATATATTAAATATTTATATTAGTAGGGAATTTATAGCTAAGGCGTACTATATAAGGCGCTAAGAGAAGGACCTAAAGTAGGATCCTACCTCCTTACTAATATAGATAGCCTACTAGAACTTATAACTATTATTTCTAAAAGTATTAAGAACACCCTAAATAATAGTAGTATTAGGGAGTACCTACTAGAAGACTATAACAGCTTCCTTAAGGGATTAATTAGGGTAAGGGTTATAAATTTAGAATTTAGAGTATAGTTAGCTAAAAGGGGATAAAAGATTAACCTATATAGTAGTCTTAAGGAACTATTTAGACCTTATGTTAGAGAAAGAAAGACCTTAAAGATATTATTAGGGAAACTTATGTTAAGATAGGTAGGTATTACTAAGCATAACTTAGCGCCTCTAAAAGCCTTAGCCTCCTTCTTTAAAGGAGGAGGTATTAAAAGAAACTAGGGATTAATAGGTTACTATAGGTAGTTATTAAGCTAGTACTTATTAATAGAGGAAGACATTCTAAAAGGTTAAAAGTCTAAAAGGTTAAAAGAAGAAATAATAAAAAGTTAAGAGTATAGGTCTAAAAAAGTAAGGGTAGTAATAATATTAGTTTCTAATATAGGTAGGTAAGAAAGAAAAAAAAGAAGAAAACCCTAAGGGGTAGAAAAGATAGTTACTTTTATAGTAATAAGAAGAGGGTCTAAATAGTTACTATAATAAAAGAGTAGTAATTTAGAAATAAAAGGAGCAAACTAGCTAAAGGGTATTTACTATTTAGAGGTAAGGCTCTAATATACCCTTTAACTTTATTACTACTATAAATTATTAATAACCTCTACTATAATTTACCTATAAGTTAAAGTTACTAGGGCTCTAAATAAATACTCTAAATACCTTTACCCTCTTACCCTTAGGACTTTCCTTTAAGTAATAAGGGCTACCCCTTCTAAAAGTAACTAAGGGAGGAAGCCTCTTAAAACTTTAGACTTTATTTACCTTTTAACTTAACCTTATTTAACCCTTACCTTTATTTACCTTTCTTTAACCTTCTACCCCTCTCCTTTACCCTATAAATATCTTACTATTCTCTTCTACTATATCTACTCCTTCCTTCCTTAGATTAGATACTCCTACTATAGCTACTAAGCTATAATTTATAACCCCTTCTTTTAGAAACCTATTTAAAGGCCTTCTTTTACCCCCCCCCCTCCTTAACTATTCCCTTCCCTCTACTAATAATAATAAAAACATATATTAAGTTCCTTATTTAGATCTAGTAATACCTCTTTCTTTATTACATCTTTTCTCTTTAGAACATATATATTAATAACACCTCTAAATAGATAATAATAGCATCCCTATTAGCTTCTTCCCCTCTTACTTACGTAATAGGCTGTCTATAAATCTAGGACGTCTATACCTACTAAGACCTCTAGAATAACAGCTAATTCTACTATAGTACCTAGGATAAGAACTAAATTATCTTATTTAGATATATACCTCCTACTAAAGAACTTAAGCCCTAAGAGTCTTAGTTCTATAACCTAAAAGCTTATATTTACTTTACTAGTAAGATAGTAGTATACCCTACTTAGATTCTAATATAAGAACTATTTCTAATACCTTCTAACGCTTAGTTCCCTAATTAGCTTATATAGGAAGACGCTAATTAGTTCTTAAGCTAATTTAATTTAGCATTCTAAGGACTAAATAAACATAGACAATAGGAAGATATAGGATATAAATAGGCCTAAATAGTACTTAGTAACTATTATAACCTATAAGGATATATATAATCTAAGTAGTAGATTACTAGGGATAAAATTATAGCTATAATAGTTATTATAGCTTAAGGTCTAAAAGTAAAAAGATAGATTACTATTATCCCCCTATACTAGAAAAGCTATTTAGATAATAACTAGGAGCCTAAGTTAGTAATACTAACTTAGGAAATCTATAACGTAATATAAAGAGAGGCTAATTTAGTTGTTTTCCCCTTATTCTTAGCCTAGTATAGATACTTTATAGGTATAATTATAGATTAGAGGGATAGTATAGTATACTAGTATAATCCTATATAGTCTAGTAGTTATTTAGAGACTCTCTTTATTAATAATATTAGAGCTTTAAGGAAGTTTTACTATAAGCTTAACATACTAATATATATTACTTAGCTAATTAATACTAATATATATATAGTAGATATAGTTTAGTAGACTAGTAGTTAGGAGTATAGACTCTATATTACTAAGTAGTTTAGATTAGTACTTAGGTCTAGATCTTTATACCTAACTAGTATAAATAAGTAGGATATTAAGGAGTCTTAAAACCTAGACTATAGTAAAAGAGTCTAATATTAGTAGATTAGGTAGATTAGTACTAAGTTCTATATTTCTAGTAGATACTAATATAGGGCTATAAGACTAGTTCCTAAAGGAATATTAGAGGAAGCTTACTACTAATATAACTAACTTAAGTAAAGCTAGAAGAAGTAAAGCTAGTCCCCTATAAGTATAATTTATAATCTAATAAACCTTAAAGACTCTAATTACACCCCTATGTAGCGTTTAGAGGACTACCTCTTTACCCCCTAACTACTTAACCTTCTAAAATATAAGTATTAGGATAAGCCCTCCTCCCTAGACTATAAGAATAATATTATAATATTGTAGTTATAATTAGAGGTTACTTAGCTAAGGAAAAATATAGATACTAAGTTACTACCCTAAATACCTCTAAATAGAAAATAGAAATAACTCCTTACCTAAGAGGACTATATTATATAACCTAGCCCTCCTACTAAAGCTCCTACTATACTAAGCTTTAAGCTCTCTTACTTACTATCTAGACTTTTAATTCCTAAAGATATACTATTATAATACTAAAGCCTAAAGAAGATTAGACGTATTAAAGTAGATAAATATACTTTACCTAAACTACCTATACTAGGTATATAGGAAGGCTAGATAAAGGTTTAGGACTCTCTCCTATTATCTAAACGGCACGCTTAGGAAGCTTAAGAAGCTAATTATGTATAATATACCTAACGCCATAAGGATATTCTAAAGTAGCATAGGAACACATACTATAATTAGAAGAAGGGCATTCTAGAGTATAAATATTATAAGTAGGTAGATTATTTTAATAACCCTATTGCTAAAGCGGTGTTTACTACCTAAGCGTATATACCTTAGTTCCTACTAGGTTAGGCTAAGGGATAGGAAGGATAGAAATAATAGAATATAAAAGAAGAATAGGATAAGGCTAATAATAAAGATACTAAGGATAATAAAGATAAAGAGGGTAATTAATAGGTATAGGCATAATTAGGATAAGGTCTAAATAGGTATATACTTAGTAGTTCTTCTATAATTAGAGGATTATAAAAAGAACTAAGGGATAATTAGAGTAGGGTTAGGGTTACTATATTTACTATTTAGAAGTTAATAAGTAGTAATTTCTTTTTTTTTAACGTACCTATATAGTAAGTAGCGTATTATAGTAAGTAGTATACGTCCTCCTAAATCTCCCCTCTTTATCTTTAGGATAACTTTCCTTTATGTATAAATATGTAATCTACCTTAATTAAAAGCCGTATTATCCTTACTATCTAGGCTATTAAAAAAGACCTAAAAATGTCTATACGAAGAGCTACCTCTACCTTTAAGGTCCCTAAATTAACACTCTACTACTAACATACTAAACGCGTCATATAAGCTAAGACGTGTTTAAAATTAATAAAGATGACTATATCTAAAGAGGAGGTAATTCTTAAATAGGTTATTAACCTAATTAATTAAGGGTTTCCTTTATAATAAGATAACATATAAGATATAGCTAACTAACTCCTTTCTAAACGCGACGCGATATGTATTAGACCCTAATAGGTAGAGAACTTTATATAATAACATCCCTAATTAAAAATATAATTTTAATATTAAATTAACTATTAGAGGGCCTTAGCTAAGGATCCTATAATTATATAAGGCTAGTTTATACTTATGCGAAACATAATTACAAAGTATAGGATATAGGATTATAATATCTATAATTTTAATAAGACTAGCTTTCTAATAGGAATACTATTACATACTAAGGTTATTATAACTTCTAACTATAAGGGAAGGCCTTATATAAAGCAGCCTAGTAATTATAAATAGGTTTCTATTATTTAGGGTGTATATATAGATAGCTAGGTAATACCTCTATATGTTATTATAAAGGGTAAATATTACCTCCTCTCCTAGTACTAAAATAGCTAATTCCTAGCCATATAGTATATCTATCTAAGCAAAAATAGATAAATAACAAATAAGATTAGCCTAGATTAGCTAAATTATTTTAATTAATATATAAAGTCCTATATAAAGGGTACTTATTACCTCTTAATCCTTAATAGCTATAACAGCTATAAATTAATAGACTTTAATAAATACTATAAGAAAGAGAGTATTATTACTCTTTATATGCCTCCCTATTTATTATATAAGCTTTAGCCTCTTAATATTAGGTGTTTTAGCCTATTAAAGTATACGTATAGTAAGGAAATTAAGAAGATAATATAGATATAGATTTTGTATATTATAAAGGATAACTTCTTTCTAGCCTTTAAAGTAGTATTCTTTACCTTAATAGGCAAAAACAACATATAAGCTAGTTTTAGATAGGTAGGCCTTATACCTTTTAACCCTAAAGTAGTTATTTCTTACCTAGATTTTAAGCTAAAGATACTAACACCATCAAACTTAAGGCCAAGCAGCTAAGGCTCCTAGGACCTAAAGATACTAACTATAGTACTAAAGGGTATATAAAGTACTACTTCCCTTAAAAAGAAGATCTAGGCATATTAAGGTAGCTCCCTAATAGTAATATATAAAGTAATTAACTTTTAGGCTAAAGGTATTAGTAAGTTAGCCTATAGGCTTACTATTATTAAGGCTAAGAACTACAAGCTTTATATAGGGATAAAGGTACTAAGTAAGTACTAGAGGGCTAAAAAGACTAGACTATATCTTAGAGGGTTACTTAATACTACTAAAGTAGAGGTACTATAAGGAGAAAAGGAAGGTATTAGTACTAGGGGAGAGAATAACCCTTAGGAGGAGGGTTATATAGAAGGTACTAAACCATATATGCAATAATATAGTAATTATAGAAAGCCTAGGCATAACATATAAACTTATAAAGTAGTTTAAGATAGTAATAAGGAAGAGGGTAATTAGTAGTTTTAATTAATTTTATATATTATAGCTAAATTTACTTATATAAAAGGTAGAAGGGTTAAGGAAAGTATACTACTTACTATAAAACACTACTTACTATATAGGTATATTATTTTCTTTAGAATATTTATAAGTTATAAATACTTACTTAAGTATCTATTAAGAGAGTATAATTAGATAGATATAGTATACCCTAGATTAGAAAAAAATAAGTACTTCTTTACATACTTATTTGTCTTTTAAAAATAATACTCTAAACTAAAGCCTTATACTCTTATTAATATAGTTTAGTATAGTAACTTAGGCGATAGGGAGATCTTTACTATATCTAATTAGGGGGTAATATATCTATTTAGACCTTAAAAGCTCTAAATAGATTATATCTCCCTTATATTAGATTAGATATAGAACCTAAGTTACTTAGAGTAGTATAGTATTGTTATATCCTTTTACATAGCTCTACTATAACCTAAGTCCTAAACTACACCCTATATGCTTTTACTAGTATTATACTTTACCTAACCTTCCTAATTATCTTTAGTACTTAGGGGTAGCTAAGTACTATATAGATTAGCCTAATATACTACTTCTATAACTAAATTATTAAACTAGTTAACCTATTCCTACTAGGTATACTTCTTAATATTAAGCTTCTTTTTTAGCTAGGTTTAGCGTTTTAGTAGGGCTATATATTTCTTTACTAGATAATCTTAATTAGATTTAGCCTCCTCTCTTTACTTAATCTCCTTAATACTTATAGTCTTCTTATACTTATTCTATTACTCCTTATTACTAAGCTTTAACTAATCTATTATTAGCTTTACTAGATTAGCTATAATACCTTAGTGCTACTTAACTAACTTAACATAACCTTTAGGCTAGTAAAAGCATATAGGGTGTGGTTTAGGACTTAGGTTGTAGCAGAGCTGTGCGAAAGGACATAACAACACTATACTACTCTAAGTAACTTAGGTTTTATATCTAATCTAACATAAGGGAGATATAATCTATTTAGAGCTTTTAAGGTCTAAACAGACATATTACCCCCTAATTAGATATAGTAAAGATCTCCCTATTGCCTAAGTTACTATACTAAACTATATTAATAAGGGTGTAAGGCTCTAGTTTAGAGTATTATTTTTAAAAGACAAATAAGTATATAAAGAAGTACTTATTTTTTTCTAATCTAGGGTATGCTATGTCTATCTAATTATACTCTCTTAATAGATGCTTAAGTAAGTATTTATAACTTATAAATACTCTAAAGAAAATAAAAGAAAAGAAATTACTGCTTATTAACTTCTAAATAGTAAATATAGTAACCCTAACCCTACTCTAATTATCCCCTAGTTCTTTTTATAATCCTCTAATTATAAAAGAACTACTAAGCATATACCTATTTAGACCTTATCCTAATTATACCTACGCCTATTAATTACCCTCTTTGTCTTTGTTATCCTTAGTATCTCTATTATTAGCCTTATCCTATTCTTCTCCTATATTCTATTATTTCTATCCTTCCTATCCCTTAGCCTAACCTAGTAGGAACTAAGGTATATACGCTTAGGTAGTAAACACTGCTTTAGCAATAGGGTTATTAAAATAATCTACCTACTTATAATATTTATACTCTAGAATGCCCTTCTTCTAATTATAGTATGTGTTCCTATGCTGCTTTAGAATATCCTTATAGCGTTAGGTATATTATATATAATTAGCTTCTTAAGCTTCCTAAGCATGCCGTTTAGATAATAGGAGAGAGTCCTAAACCTTTATCTAGCCTTCCTATACGCCTAGTATAGGCGGTTTAGGTAAAGTATATTTATCTACTTTAACACGTCTAATCTTCTTTAGGCTTTAGTGTTGTAATAGTGTATCTCTAGGAATTAAAAGTCTAGATAGTAAGTAAGAGAGCTTAAAGCTAGGTATAGTAGGAGCTTTAGTAGGAAGGCTAGGTTATATAATATGGTCCTCTTAGGTAAGGAGTTATTTCTATCTTCTGTTTAGAGGTATTTAGGGTGGCGACTTAGTATCTATATTTTCCCTTAGCTAAGTAACCTCTAATTATAACTGTAATATTATAATATTATTCTTATGGTCTAGGGAGGAGGGCTTATCCTAATACCTGTGTTTTAGAAGGTTAAGTGGTTAGGGGGTAGAGAGGCAGTCCTCTAAATGCTACGTAGGGGTGTAATTAGAGTCTTTAAGGTTTATTAGATTGTAGATTATACTTATAGGGGACTAGCTTTACCTCTTCTAGCTTTACTTAAGTTAGTTATGTTAGTAGCAAGCTTCCTCTAATATTCCTTTAGGAACTAGTCTTATAGCCCTATATTGGTATCTACTAGAAATATAGAACTTAGCACTAATCTACCTAATTTACTAATATTAGACTCTTTTGCTATAGTCTAGGTTCTAAGACTCCTTAACATCCTACTTATTTGTACTAGTTAGGTATAGAGATCTAGACCTAAGTACTAATCTAAACTACTTAGTAATATAGAGTTTATACTCCTAACTACTAGTCTACTAAACCACATCTACTATATATATGCTAGTGTTAATTAGCTAAGTAATATATATTAGTATGTTAAGCTTATAGTAGAACTTCCTTAAAGCTTTAATATTATTAATAAAGAGAGCCTCTAAATAACTACTAGACTATATAGGATTATACTAGTATACTATGCCATCCCTCTAATCTATAATTATACCTATAAAGTGTCTATACTAGGCTAAGAATAAGGGGAAAATAACTAAATTAGCCTCTCTTTGTATTATGTTATAGATTTCCTAAGTTAGTATTACTAACTTAGGCTCCTAGTTGTTATCTAAATAGCTTTCCTAGCATAAGGGGATAATAGTAATCTATCTTTTTACTTTTAGACCTTAAGCTATAATAACTATTATAGCTATAATCTTATCCCTAGTAATCTACTACTTAAATTATATACGTCCTTATAGGTTGTAATAGTTACTAAGTACTATTTAGGCCTGTCTATATCCTATGTCTTCCTATTATCTATATTTGTTTAGTCCTTAAAATACTAAATTAAATTAGCTTAAAAACTAATTAGTATCTTCCTATATAAGCCAATTAGGAAACTAAATGTTAGAAGGTGTTAGGAATAGTTCTTATGTTAGAATCTAAGTAGGGTATGCTACTATCTTACTAGTAAAGTAAATATAAGCTTTTAGGTTATAAAACTAAGACTCTTAGGGCTTAAGTTCTTTAGTAGGAGGCATATATCTAAATAAGATGATTTAGTTTTTATCCTAGGCACTATAGTAGAATTAGCTGTTATTCTAGAGGTCTTAGTAGGTATAGACGTCCTAGATTTACAGACAGCCTATCGCGTGAGTAAGAGGGGAAGGAGCTAATAGGGATACCATTATTATCTGTTTAGAGGCGTTATTAATATGTGTATTCTAAAGAGAAAAGATATAATAAAGAAAGAGGTACTACTAGATCTAGATAAGGAACTTAATATATGTTTTTGTTATTATTAGTAGAGGGAAGGGAATAGTTAAGGAGGGGGGGGGTAAAAAAAGGCCTTTAAATAGGTTTCTAAGAGAAGGGGTTGTAAATTATAGCTTAGCAGCTATAGTAGGAGCGTCTAATCTAAAAAAGGAAGGAGTAGATATAGTAGAAAAGAATAGTAAGATATTTATAGGGTAAAGGAGAGGGGTAGAAGGTTAAAGAAAGGTAAATAAAGGTAAGGGTTAAATAAGGTTAAGTTAAAAGGTAAATAAAGTCTAAAGTTTTAAGAGGCTTCCTCCCTTAGTTACTTTTAGAAGGAGCAGCCCTTATTACTTAAAGAAAAGTCCTAAGGGTAAGAGGGTAAAGGCATCTAGAGTATTTATTTAGAGCCCTAGTAACTTTAACTTATAGGTAAATTATAGTAGAGGTTGTTAATAATTCATAGTAGTAATAAGGTTAAAGGGTATATTAGAGCCTTACCTCTAAATAGTAAATACCCTTTAGCTAGTTTACTCCTTCTATTTCTAAATTACTACTCTTCTATTATAGTAACTATTTAGACCCTCTTTTTATTACTATAAAAGCAACTATCTTTTCTACCCCTTAGGGTTTTCTTTTTTTTCTCTTCCTTACCTACCTATATTAGAAACTAATATTATTACTACCCTTACTTTTTTAGACCTATACTCTTAACTTTTTATTATTTCTTCTTTTAACCTTTTAGACTTTTAACCTTTTAGAATGTCTTCCTCTATTAATAAGTACTAGCTTAATAACTACCTATAGTAACCTATTAATCCTTAGTTTCTTTTAATACCTCCTCCTTTAAAGAAGGAGGCTAAGGCTTTTAGAGGCGCTAAGTTATGCTTAGTAATACCTACCTATCTTAACATAAGTTTCCCTAATAATATCTTTAAGGTCTTTCTTTCTCTAACATAAGGTCTAAATAGTTCTTTAAGACTACTATATAGGTTAATCTTTTATCCCCTTTTAGCTAACTATACTCTAAATTCTAAATTTATAACCCTTACCCTAATTAATCCCTTAAGGAAGCTGTTATAGTCTTCTAGTAGGTACTCCCTAATACTACTATTATTTAGGGTGTTCTTAATACTTTTAGAAATAATAGTTATAAGTTCTAGTAGGCTATCTATATTAGTAAGGAGGTAGGATCCTACTTTAGGTCCTTCTCTTAGCGCCTTATATAGTACGCCTTAGCTATAAATTCCCTACTAATATAAATATTTAATATATAGAACCTAGTTCTATATAATTACTATACTTAGAACTTTTAATAGTTTGTTAGTATAAAGCCTAGTTAGGTATAGAATATAATACCTTATTATAACTATATTTCTTTACCTTAGTTATTCTATAACTACTATAAAAACTATATATTCTTAAAGGCTAAAAATAAGAAGTATGACTTTTAGGAGAATAAGAGTTATTAAGGTTATATTAATCTATCTAGTAGCCCTAATTAGTACTCCCTTACTAATCTGGCTTATTATTAATATCTAAGTAGTAGGGGACTACTATTACTAGTACCTCTAAATAATCTATTATCTAGGGCTATAAACTATTTCTATCTTTATAACTTTTAAGATTATACTAATACTTTAATTACTATGCCTAGCTTATCTAAATAGACTAGTAGTACTATATCTATTCTAGAGACGTCTAGCTAGTTAGATATTAAGTACTAAAAGATAGGAAGTATAGTTATGCCCTTTAGGAATAAGGTTTTAGTTCCTCTTTTAACTATTAAGACCTCTAAATAGCTATTAAATATATCTAGAGCTTTATTAGTTACTACCTAATCTACTATATAAGGTACCCCTCTATAGTCCTTAATAAGGTTATTAAGCTAGTATGGTTTTAGTAATAAGGAGGTAGGTAAAGATAGTAGTAGCACTAGTTTCTAGTAGTAATTAGTAGTTCTTTAATAGTATTATATAATTAGTTAGTTTATAATAGTTTAAGATCCTCTAATCTAAGTTATCTTCTTTCTTTATAATATAATTTCCTTATGTATTTTTAGCTCCCTATCTTTTATCCCCTATATTATTCTTCTATAAAGAATAATATATATATTAAAGGAGGTAAAAATATAAGTTTACTAAAATTTAGATAAAAGGGAATTTTAATAATAGGTATTCTAAATAAGGATAAAGGAAATTAAAATAGGATTAGAGGGGTAGTATAAGCTAGCTAATAGAAGAAGTCCTTAATATCTACTAAGATATTACCTTAAATAGTACCTTTATCTACTAGGTAAAGGATACTATTAGTACCTATATAGTACTTCTTTAGCCTATTAGCCCTATATATTACCCCTATAATAAGTTCCCCTATAAGAGTTTTTAGGACATATAATAGGCTAATTAGGGAAACTAAGTAGACTCTAAATAGTCCCTTCTAATAGTAATTAGTCTTTCTAGCTACTAATATATCTATCTAGTAAGGAGTATTAAAGATAAGGACTAAATCTCCTACCTATAGCTTCTCTAATTAGTACTTTACTATGTGTTTCTTATTATATTGTTCTATAACCTTCTAGTAATACTTTATAACTATCTTAGCTGCTTTCTATCTGTCTTCTATAAGCTGTTAGAAAGCTCTAATCTAAAGCTAGAGTTCCTCTTCTGCTATTTAGACCTTCTCCTACTTTAGGACGTACTATATTATAAGTTTCTCTTTAATTAGTATAACTATATTATACCCTATAATAATATAGAAGGGCGTTATGCTATAGCTTAGGTAGATAGTAGTATAATTAGTAAATAGGATAGTAGGTAGGATATATCTAATGTCTTTCTTTCCCTAATCTAACTATATTTATAAGGCGTATGCTATTATCTAATAACCTTTCTTAAGAATACTATTTACCCTTAGGTTATAAGTAGAGGTAACCTTCCTATATCCCCTAATCCTCTTATTTAGAGCTTTAATATAACCTCTATTTTCTTATCTTCTATCTATAATTAGAGTCCTATAGACCTTATAATAATAAATAATGTCTTCTTATAGGAACTTTATAATATTAGCTAAAGTTATATTATAGAAGATTTACGCCTTAGGCTATCTAGATAGGTTGTATTAGGCCTCTATAACCTTCTATTTCCTAATATGTTAGATATTTAGGTAGATATACTAAAATAGCTAGGTATAGGGTGTAGTTAAGATATAAGGGTTATCTATATAAGCTAATTAAGCCCTTTAATAAGTATTATAGCCCTAAACTATAGTCTTAATATTTATATATATCCTAGGCTAGAAGTATTTATCCTAGAGGTAGAAATAGGTTGCCTTATATCCCTAATATCTAGTCTTATTATATGCTATACTAATTAGAGCTTACTACTAGGATAGGCTATTAATAACCTAAAGAGGGTTAGGAGTTCTATAAGTACCTCTTTTAAAGAGGATCCTATCCCTTATAATAAAGCATAGTACTATTTTCTTAAACTAAAGGAACTTAGGTATTAGGATCCCTAGTAGGTACTTAAGTGTAAGGAGAAAGTAAGTAATTTACTTTAAGTATGTTAACTATTCTTCTATAGAATTTAGTAGGTCTAATAGAATATCTAGAAGCTAATTAGAATCTCTAGGTTTAGGGTCTTAATCTAAATAGCTATATACTTTAAGGAAAAAGTTTTATACTACTATTATTTAGAAAAGCTTAGTATTAATAAAGTCTTTAATATCTTTTTTATCCTCTACTTCCTTCTAATTAGATAGTCCTAGAGGTTTTCTTAAAAGACTATTAGCTATAGAATTCTTCTTACCTAGAATATACTTAATCTTAAAGTTAAAGAGTCTAATCTAAGTTAGCTAATAAGTTATTATTACTAAAGGGATATTATTTACTATACTATTAATCTAGGCTACTAAAACCTTTATATCTATCTCTAAGAGGAAATAGACTCTAAAAAGGTAGTTATAGAGGCGTTTTAGACTTATAAAAACTACCTATACCTTAAGCTTCCCTATATTATACTTAAGCTCTAGTCTATACTAGATACTACTTTTATATCTTATAACTATAAGTTTACTATTAATAATCTAACTAAGGGTATACCCCTATCCTTCTCTACTTATGTCTATAGTAAGGATAATCTAACCAGTATTAGGCCTAAAGTTAAGGATAATTAGAACTAGGCTTAAAGTTAGATTAGACTTAAGGGTATCTATTACTAGCTTCTAATCTAAGCCCTAGGAGAATTTCTTAGTTTTTTATAGGAGATATATAAGCAGGAGGGCTACCTTAGCAAAATAGGGAACCTAGGACTTATAGAATATAATAATACCTAAGAATAATTAGATATCCCTAACATCTCTATAGAGTTCTTATTCTAAAATCTTTAGAACTTTAGCTTAATTTAGGCGTCTTCCTAACATCCTATAGAGATACCTAGTAATTACTACTAATTCCTAGTACTATTATAACTTTCCTCTTAAGATTATATATCCTAAGAGCTCTATGTTTATAAGAGTCTAATTAATATTATAGAGGTGTTTATATATAAATTAATAAATACCTAGGTATCCTAGAATTAGTTTATTATTATAGCGTAAGTAGGGGCCCTTAATACCTATGTTGTCTATAAAAGCCCTATAATAATCTAGAATTAGATTATAAAGGATTTAGGTAATAATATAGTAGAATTAAGTAATAGAGTTAGTAGTACTCTAGGGTAGGTAGTAGTATCTAAACAGACCTAATAGTGTTATAAATATTATAAGATTATAGCTTTTCTTATCTAGAAGGATCTAATTATACCCTAAGAAGAAGTCTAGTAGTAAGATAAGCTAGTCTATAGTAAAATCTTTAGAGAACTTATCTACCCCTAGAGGTAACTATATATTATAAAGAGTAACCCTATTATATCTTATTACTAAATTAATAAGTTATAGGTTACTATCTTTCTTTAGAACTAAAAACTAAAGGTTTCTATATATGCTATAGCCTTCTTTAATAATACCTCTAATTACCTATTTATAGAGGACTTTTATAGCCTTAGGAACTAAGGCCTTAGGGATAGGGATCCCTTTTACTTACTATGCTTTATAGGGGATAGTCTTAATAACCTAGAGTAGTATAACTATTAGGTTAAGTATCCTATATTCTTTAAACTCCTAGGCTAATATAGCCTTATAGTTAACTAGGATTTACTCTAGTAGCTTAAGCTCTTCTAGCTAGAGGTAGAAATACTAATTAGTAATCTATTTTAGCCTTTCTGGCGTAAGTTAAGAGCACTCTTTAATATTAGAAAATTTCAGCATAATTAGATCCCTATACAGCCTAGCAGACGTAGTAAACTTTTCTCTAAGGGCTTTAATCTTCTTAACCTTCTAGTATAGGTTACTATCTAGAACAGACCTATTAGAGGGGTAGTTATCTATAGGGTGGATTTTCACTCCCTTTCTTTTATATATTATAAAGACTTTAGTAGTAGTAGTCTTCTTTATAGCATATACAATCCTTTCCTTAGTTTGTTTTACTTACGTAACTATAGTCTAAATTCTTTTCTAGAACTTCTAAGTCTCTAATCGCCTTTATTACCTAGGCGGTATAGTCTTAGCTAATAGTAGTTTAGATGCTGTTTTTATATAGGAGTATCCCCCTATTATAGTTACTATCTAAGTAATTATAGCTATATAAGGTCTTATAAGATCTTCTACTATATAGGTTATTAAGACCTCTGCTTTTTAGTTATTTAGAGTTACTAGGACTATATCTCTATCCTTATAGTCTAGGTCTAGGTAGTATTAAGGGCTAGTAGTAGTCCTAGGGCGGCTACTAGCACCTAGTTTTTTAACTCTTTATCCCTAGAGATTATCTATATATAGCCCTTTAGGTTAGGTAGTATATAGTTAAGCTTAGCTTCTATATTCCTCTAAATAACTCTAATAGGGATCTATATAAGAGTATTACTTATAGTAAAATTTATACTAATTAGTCCTCTAGACTAACCTAAAGTTATCTAGCTATCTATAATAAATAGAAGGCCTAGTAATAGTAGTTCTAAAACATAATCTTTATTAGTAATAAAGAAGTATAATTAGACCTTATACTTATTAATATAGACATCTATATAATAGAACCTCTTAAAGTATAAATCTACCTAATTAGTCCTATAGGTCTTTATTATAAGTATTATATAGGTAAAGGGGATGTTAGCTCTCTTAATATATTATCTTATTAGGATATTAACCTATACTCTTATATCTAGAATACTACTAATTATTAGGGTAGTAATTTCTCTATTAGGCTGTGTTATCTTTACTTTAAGCTAAAGGTAAGCTTTTAATATAAGTACCTCTAGTAGCTCTAAAGGGGGTATAATATAGGCTACTCTTACTATCCTAGCTACTAGGGGTTTTCCTACTTTAATAGCTTAGTTATATTCTCTAATTAGACCCTTAATATCTAACTTTTAACTAGGCTTAGTTATAAAGTTAATTAGAGAAGATAGTACTAGGAGAAAAACCCCTTCTAGCTTAGTTACTTTATATCTATAGTCTTTTAGAGTATTTACTATAGCCTTATTAAACTTAGGCTATATTTAGCGTAAGAGTTTAGTAGGTAGAGAGACTAGGGTATTAAGTTTCTTTTCTGTAAGGCAGTAAGCTTTCTAGGTGAAATCTAGCTTTTAGGGCTGTTTAGAAGAAAGAGTAGGTATGTCCTTTAGCTTCTTAGAGGGAGGGGTAGGAACCCTAGTAGCTATATCTTTTAGGGTTTAAGGTTGCTAAAGAATAGTATATATAGGGGTAGTTATAATTAGTTTAGAGGATAGAGTTAGATTATCTTAGTTAGTAATTTCTATAGTTTTAGGCTCTTTAAAAGTAACCCTTTTCTTACTTAGAATCTTAACTATAATATTTGCTATAAGTTTTCTTAAGTTAACTATATATAAGCCTTATATATACTTCTAGGTTATAGTCTAAGGTATTTTTATAGGGTTGCCTCTAGTAACTATAAAGACGTAAGAGGTATTAGACTAATTAGAAGGGGGAATAACTACTTAAAGGCACCTAACAGCTTAAGTAGTAGGTTCTAACTTAGAGAATATTACTTCTAGGAAGCTAGCTTAAGTTTACTAGGGTAATCCTATTTAGTAATTAAGGATCTCTTTAGTAATCTATTTAAGAATAGGGTTATTATAGAAGTTTAAAATATAGCTAAGTAATATAGTCTAATTAGTATATCCTTAGTTATAGCTTTTATTAAGAATAGTATAGGGAATAATAGATATTAGTAAGCTACCTATTTATTACCTATATTTCTATAAACCTTAGACTAATAAGAGAAGCTAAGTATCTTTATCTATTATATACTACTTATATTCTCTAATCTAAGTATAAGAAGTAGAATAATAGTACTAATACTAGTCCTTTAGTCTACTAACCTATTTATATAGGTCTAATCTGCCTATATTAACTAAGAAAACTTATACGCCTAGGTAAGGGTAGGCTAACTAGTAATAGATCTTTAGTTTAGTAAAGTCCTTAGCTAGATTAGGCTTAGTACTAGAAGGCTTTGTAATCTTAATATTAATTAGGGTATATTACTATAGCTAAGGCTACTAGTTCTACCTAGTTATCTGTTTAGACTATCCTAAGGTAGACCTTAAAGTTATTATCTAAGAATTAGAGGTAAAGAAAAGAGAGTACTCTTTCTTATAGGTAATTATATCTAGTAGGGTAGACTTAAACTTAAGATAACTAGTCTATTAAATAAAGGTATTAAGAGTAATACCTAGCTTATCTATAGCGTCCTTAATAGTTTCTTACCTAAATTACTTATATATAGTCTTAATTAGAGTTTAGTCTATTATATTATAGAGCTTCTATTACTTTACTTATATAATAACGTTATTAATCTTAATAAATAGGTTCTAAGTAGTAGTAAGATCCTAATTAGAGATAATAGGTCCCTTAGTTACTTTCTTAATTTACTCTTTTTTATTTAGGAACTAATTGGCGTCTTATTATCTAAACTTAGTAAGAAGGTAGGCTTTTCTATTAGTCTAAGAGAGAGACCTAATAGCATCCTTAATAGGGGTCTAATAGTCCCTACCTATAGAATAGGCAACTAGGGTGCCTATATAGTAATAAGGGACTCTAGTAATCTTATATTAGTCCTTAAACTTCTCTAAGAGCTTAACAATATTATTACCCTTAAAGATAGGAGATCTATCCTAGCTAGGTATAGGAAGCTTATAAAAGTTACAAACATTATTCTAATTAGTATATAGAACTAACTAAGTAGTAGGGGTAGCTAGGAGGCACTTTATAATAGCCTCTAGGAATCCTTCTATAGAGGGAGGGGTTATATAAGTAGTTACTAGGACTAATAGCTAAGGTATAATAGTAGCTAAGGTTTTAGTTCTAAGTCTAATATCTTACTAAGATAGGCCTTAGGTATTACTAGTTCTAGTTACTAAGTTACTATTATTATCTAAATTAAAAGTAATTAGTAGATCCTAGTAAACTATAAAGTTAGCCCTAGGAGACTTATACTAATTAGCCCTATCTTTAGGTAGAGTATTAGCTAGAGGAAGAGAGGAAGACCCTCTAGTTCTAAAAGATATATACTAGTTACTTATAGTTAGTATTAAAGTAGTATTAAGTAATTCTAGAGAGTCTATAATTCTTATAATAGTTCTATAATTATTATTTTCTAAGTATTAGTAGGTAAGACTAGCTAAAGACTATCCTATAAGCTAAATTAAAGTTACTAGGATAGTTCCTATAGTCTAAACAAAGGATTTTCTATAGGAGATAGCTCTAATTAGATTTTTTATAGAGATTATTACTAATTTTCTATATAGAATTTTCTATCCTTAGGTAATATTATATAGCTACTTATATTATAAAGCCTATTAAGGGTTATAGGCATCTTAAGTATTACCTATTACTAAAATTAATATATAGAGTAGGGGTAACCTAATTAGGTACTACTTATATCTATTAAGTAATCTTTTCTCTAAGGCGTAATCCTTATTTTATATACTAAGGACTACCTAGAAAACCTAAAGGTTATCTATTACTAAAATCATTTTGCTAAAATTATTTTACTAGTATTATTTTACTTATACTATTACTAAATCTAAGTTTTTCTTATCTCTAAGTTTTTATTACTTACTATATTGTCTATCTTAATAGTTACTCTAAAGGTGTTAGTAAAGAGGGAGGGAGGAAGAAGCCGTAGGACGCTTAATTAGTAGTCTATACTCTATCTATTTAGACTTATCTTTACTATTAATAACTCTATTTCTAGAAGGGGAGACTATTAAAAGCATATAAGGTGTGGTTTAGGACTTAGGTTATAGTAGAGCTATATAAAAGGACATAACAATACTATACTACTCTAAGTTACTTAGGTTCTATATCTAATCTAACGTGAGGGAGATATAATCTATTTAGAGCTTTTAAGGTCTAAATAGATATATTACCCCCTAATTAGATATAGTAAAGATCTCCCTATTACCTAAGTTACCACGCTAAACTATATTAATAAGGGTATAAGGCTCTAGTTTAGAGTATTATTTTTAAAAGACAAATAAGTATGTAAAGAAGTACTTGTTTTTTTCTGATCTAAGGTGTGCTATGTCTATCTAATTATACTCTCTTAATAGATGCTTAAGTAAGCATCTATAACTTATAAATGTTCTGAAGAAAACAAAAGAAAAGAAATCACTACTTATTAACTTCTAAATAGTAAATATAGTAACCCTAACCCTACTCTACTAAGATTAAGTAGGATAGTATTAATTAGGGAAAAGACTAGTCTTTAAAGAAGAAGAGTAAGGGAGGATAGAAGAATTAAAGCTAATTACTATAGGATTATAGTTTCTATATATTAAGGGACTAAAGATAGAAACTAGGGGATAGATATAGTAGGGTAGGGTAGTAATTAGAGATTATCTTCCTTAATTAGCTAAGGATATAACTAGAGGATACCTAATTAGTAAAGATAAAAGGCGTTATAGATAGATTAATAGATAAAATAAGTAATTTTTCTCTTCTTTATATATACCTACCTTCTCTTAGCTTATATAATAAGACCTTTTAATAATTTTAGTTAAACTATAATAACATAAGAAACTTAGGAGTTTCTACCCCTCTAATTATAAGAACTCTTATGTTAATTAAAGGAGATTCTTTAACTAATCGACTAGACAACTTAAGCTAATTAGAAGAAGCATCTTATGTTATTTATGTAGGTTATAGTATTTCTTCCTATAGATTACTATACTATATAAGTCCTTTCTTACCCTATACATCTTTATTAGTATAGTTAGTTATAAAGGTTGCCTTAACCTTTTTAGTTTAGTTTTAAGGCTATAGGTTTAAATTAGGCTTATAGACCTTTCCTTTAGGTCTTTTATAGGGCTTATCCTTATTAAAAGGATTCTTATATCCCCTAGGGTTAGGATTATTACTCCTAAGGTTAGATATATTATCCCTATAGTTATTATCCTTAGTAGAAGGATAATTATTATAGTTATTAGATATAGGGGTATCTAAATCCTACCTATTTTCGTCTAATATATTGTTTATAAGGGCTTATAGAGAAGGAGGCTCTTTAGTCCTTAGAGTACTTCTTTACCTTTCTACCTATACTAGAAAATAGCTACTTAAAGTAGCTATAAAGACTATTTTTTAGTCTATATCTTCTATTTTAGCCCTTACGTTATTTAACTTAGAGATATAACCTTTAAAGGAGCTTATAAACTTATTTAAAGAGTTATAGGCCTTTAGTTTAATAGTATAAAATTCTAAGTATAACTATTACCTTAGAATAAGGCCTATACCCTTATAGGAAGACTTTAATATAAATAAAGCCTCTTTAGGGTTCTTTAAATTAAAAATAAGAGATAATAGTTCTTTTTATAGATTTTACCTTATAATTAAAAGAGCTTATGTTTTTTATTATTCTTAAATCCCCTTATATTCCTCTTCTTTTTTAAAATAACTACTAATATTAAGTAGTTTAAAGAAGAGATAAATAGTTATTATAAAGGAATTTTAGTTTTTTATACCCTAGAGACGTTATTCTATAGGTATTATATAGCCTATAGTAGCCTTAATAATATCTACTATTTTTATTAGTTTTTTACTAGTATTTTCTATAGATATATAGATCTATAGAATAGTAAAGAGGTCTTACTCCTTCTACCTCTATTTATATATATATAAAGTAGATATATAGAGGTCTTATTATAGCTAAAAAGGACTTATATTACCTTTAGTTCTATAGGTACTTATATTCCTTTAGTTATAAGAGATAATAAGGGCTTACTCTTTCTACCTTATTATTCTTATAATAAAGTATATAAGTAGAGCTATAGAATATATAGATATAAAGATAAATAGGCTACTAAAGAGATATATTATCTCTTATAGTATAGGTAGATACCTTAGGTTAAAGACCTAGGCTTATAATCTCTTAGAATAATAGGTAAGAATATATAGGATAGTAGATATCCTATATAAGAGTATATCCTATAGAAGTAAGAATATAGGATAATAGGGGTAGAAATATATAGAATATAAGGGGTATAAAGGGATAAAAGATATAAAGAGAGTATAATAGTTAGATTATTACTATAGATATTACTTACTTAGAGAGAAAGATAGTAGTTTAGGATATAGGAAATTCCTATCCTTATATAACTATATCTAGCTTACTAGAATATTCTATACTTACGTAAGCTACTTAGAAATTAACCTAGATAACATATAAGAACTTAACCCTAACTAAATAACCCTAACTTAAAGAGATAACCTAGATAGTTAGAGAGAGGAGTAGTAAAGCTAATCTTACTCCTTATAGAATCTTCTAGTATTAGGCTATAATTACGTAATTACCTACTTACGTAATTAATATATATATTAATCTACTAGTTTAGTAGTTTATATATATATATATATCTTATATATAAATCTCTATAATAGAGGAAATATAAGATAAAGAAGTATAAGAGTATTAGAGAATACTCTTACTTCTAATAAAAAGGTATTTAAATAGGCTTAGAAACCTATATAGGGGGTAAGGATTAGTCCCTTACGCCTAGTAGCCTGTTATATTATAAGAATAAAGTCTATATTATAGAAGAATCTAGCATAAGGTAGGATATTCTCTCCCTTTACTATAATAATCTACTAGTAGGATACTTTAGAAGGGATAAAACTAAAGAACTACTAGAATATAAATTCTAGTAAAAGGGTTTATCTAAAGACGTAACTAATTATATTAAGGGATATACTACTTATTTAAGGATAAAAGTATATCTATATTAGCCTTATAGTATACTATAATTACTATTAATTCCTTTATAGTTCTTTAGAGAAATCTCTATAGATTTTATTACTAACTTACTTTTAGTATAGTTTAAGGGGTAAAAAGTAGATACTATTTTAGTAGTTATTAACTAATTTATAAAATATTACTTATATACTATAGTAAGTATATATATAACTATAGTACAATTAGTAGAGATTATTTATAGAAGAGTAAAACTAAAGTTTAGTACCCTTAAGGGGATTATATTAGACTAAGGTTTAGTTTTTATAAGTAATTTTTAGTCCTTACTTTATTACTACTCTAAGATAAATAGAAGGTTATTAATAGTATTTTACTTATAAACTAATAGCTAAATAAAGGTAGTAAATAAGGTAGTAGGATACTATCTTAGGTATTTTATATCTAGCTAAGAGAATTACTAGCTATTACTCTTAGATTCTATAGAGTTTATAGTAAATAATTTAAAAAGTATAATAATAAGAATACCTCCTTTTAAAGTATTCCTAAGGTATAACTTAGAAATATAAGTAAACTTTAAGGATAAAGTTATAAAAAGGGAGGTCTAAGGCATAAGAAATTACTTAGAAAAGTTAGCCTAGTTACGTACTAACTTAGTAGTTTAGTAGTAAGAGGTAATTAAAAGATAGGTAAAAAGGTATAATAACTAATACTAACTAATAAGTTTCTCTTATAAAGATCTAGTCTTATTATTAGTAAGAAACTTTAGATTTAAGGTAACTAAAAGGAAGCTAGCCCCTTAGTTTATAAGGCCTTTTTAAGTACTATAAAAAGTTAGTTAGTAAGTATATAAATTAACCTTACTAGCTTAATATATAAGAATATATAATATGTTTTATATTAGCCTACTAAAACTATAGATAGGTAGAGGGAATAAGAATTTACTACTAATACTAAACCTAAAAGATATAAAAGACTAATATAAACTAGATTATATTATTAACTTAAGGTAAATAGAGGATAGTAAGTACTTCTTAATTAGATAGATAGGCTAGCTATCTAAATATAATTTATAGGTTAGTAAAGAGGATTTAAAAAACACCTAAGAAGCCTTATATAACTTTAGAAAAGTATAGTAAATAAGGTTAAAAAAGAAGTAAGGGTATAAAACTAAGATAATTAGGTACTATAAGGTACTAGCTAACTAGGCTAAAAAACATAGACTACTATATAAACTATAATAAGGATAAAATAAATAATTAGAGAATAAATACTAAGCTAGAAGGTATTAAAAAGCTACTAATTCTAAAAAATAAAGCAGACTAAACTTAAAGCCTAGTTCTTAGGCTAAAAATAGTTAGGACTAAGCTAACTACTATAGTTTATAGGGTTAATTTACTAGAGAATTAACTCTAAGAAGTAGACTAAGAGTCTCTAAGTTACTAAGTAAACTATATTCTAATAAATTAAGTAAATAACATTATTATAGATCTTTTACTTAAATATTTACTAGGTAATATAACCTTAATTACTAGGAAGAAGATAGGGGTTTATATACTAGTCTTTAGAAATAATTAGTAGTATTACTATAAGGAAAGTAAAGTAATTACTATAGAGGGAAGAGACGTAACAAAGTAAGGTAATAATATTATATTGTTACTAACTGACGTAGGTAAGGAAAAGAGAAACTACTAAGCCCTCTATAGGCTGGCGGGAGCTAGATGTAGGCTCTAAGGCTGCCCTACTAGAGGTGAGGTGGGGTTACATACCCACACCTCACCTTAACACTCCCCTACAGACTCAGCTAGCAGCCATATATCTATTATACAAGGTAAAATAGGCAAAATAACAGCCTAATCTTAAAATCCTCTAAATCTAAGGAGTTTTTAAAGTATTAAATACTTTAGCAAAAGGTCGGCTAATTTGCTAATTAGCCTAATTAATCTAGAGCTAATATACTAAAGTCCTAATGTAAATCCTCTATATAATCCTATATCTATCTATATCTATTAATCTAATCTATCTATTATGCCTAGCATCCTAATAAACTCTATATACTTAATTATGTTAAGTAACTTTATAAGACTATCTATAGCTATCTTAGTACCCTTAATAAGCTTTAAGGTAATAGTATTATTATTATTAACCTCCTATATAATCTACTTATATCTAATATTAATACTATAGGTATACGCCTTATTAAGAGGATTTATTATGTTAATAAAGGTATTTATACTATTAGTAAAGAGGATTATAGGTATACTAATCTATTATTAGAGGAGCTATTTGACATATTATTAAATCTATATAAGGGTGATCTTAGTAGGAGTAAGGTTAACAAACTCTACCTCTATAGAGCTTAGAGTAATAAAGGTCTGTTTCTTTAACTTCTATGTAATTAGGGCGTTAGCAAAAAAGACAACATATCTAGTAGTAGATACGTATAAGGGATAGTTATCTATAAATATAGTATTAGCTATAGCATAAAGTAAAAGTTACTTATCTACATAAGGATCTATATCTCTAAATATAATACTATAACTAGTAGTGCCTTTAAGGTATTAAAAGTAATGCTTAATTACATACTAATAGGTAATTAAGGGGCCTAAGTTAGTATAGTAAAGCTTACTTATAGTAAAGGTACTATCTAGTCTAGTACTAGTAGTAAGCTAATTAAGGTAACTAGTCTATTTAATATAAGTCTAATAATTATTAGTAGAGTACTTATCTTTTACCTAAGTAATAGGTAAATCCTTATAAGTAGGTAATAAGGTCTTAATAGGGTAAAGATTATAGTATCTAAATTACTAGAGGATACTCTTAGCATACTTATACTATAAGAGGAAGATCTTAGTAATAGATTAGTATATCTAAAAGCTAAGAAATTAGGTAGTAATACTAAGGTCCTTTAGTAGGTATACTAACTTTAGTATGTTATAGACCTTCTTAATAGTCTCCTTATTAGTAGTAGCTACTATATTATTATTAATATATATAAGGGCGTATATATCTAATAAGGTGTTAATAAAGAGGTAAATCTCCCCCTTAACTAGTATAAATCTAAGCTTCTCTATCTCTAACTTAATAAGCTAAAACTACTATAGAGAGGACTTATGTAATCTATAGAGCGCCTTATATAATAACTAGACCTTACTAGTACTATTAGAGTATCTAGTAGGCTAGTAGATATATATATATACTCTATTAGGGACTAAGGTAGTAAGAAAGGTAGTATTAAAGTTATATATCTTATAGTAAAGTCTATAGAGGGTAATAATTATAAAGAAAAGGCAGATTATAGTAGTAGTAGTAATAGTAGTATATACCTCTTAAGAGGACTATTCGCCCTTTTTATAGTTACTATAGACTACCTATTAGGCCTTAAATTAAATAACTTTATTAGTAGAGTTAGTTTTAATATTAAATACCTATATACCTAGTAGTAACTTTACGCTAGTAGGTAGATTAACTAGATTAAAGGTGTGTTTATTAACTATCTATTAGATCTCTATGTTATAGGTAGGTTTCTAATACTATTACTAATAAGGGCTCTATTTAGCCTAGTTAATAGTATATAGGATAGAGTATCTAGGTAGAAGGATCTTAGATATAGCTATAACAGCTAGAGTACTAATAACATATAGGGTATCCTTATTAATATAGATATTAGCTATAAGGTAGGCCTTCCTAGCCTTCTTATTAGTAGTAGTATATTAAGGATAAAGATTATTAATAATCTTATAATCTAGGCTAGACCTAGCCTTCTTATTATATTATTAAGTATTAGCTATTTCTTAGTAGTAACTAGGTGGTTTAATAGTAGTAGATTAATATAGGTAGCTACTTATAATAATAAAAGAATCCTCTATATCTAGGGTATTAATAGAAAGAGGAATTAGATTAGGATTAAGGTAATTAGCTTCTTAGTATTAAATAGTATTAGTAAAGTTATTATTATTATTACCTAAATTAGTATTATTAGTTAGGAAAGATATATATATAGTAGTATAATTATTAGGTAGAGGAGTTATATAATCTATAGTATTTATACCCTAATTATAAGTATCCTTAGGTTAAGCTAGCTAGGTATCCTTAGTAGATATATTATCTATACTAGGCTAGTTAGAAGAAGGGATCTAGTTAGGATACTAAATCTATAAGTTAGGTTTATTAAAGAGTATATTATAATTAATCTTAGTAGGGATAGCATCTTTATCTAAGGGGTAGAGGACTATCTTCTTTAGGCCCTTATAAAAATAAATATCTTAGTAGTAAAGAACTTTCTTCTAATTAGGGATATATATATAGTAGATATAGCCGCGTAGAGAGCTATATCTAATTAGGATGCCTTTTATAGTATAGGGCTTTATCTTAGTAGAATAAGGCAGGTGTTTACTACCTTTCTTATATATATATACTACATAACTAAACGTATAGATATACTTAATATAGGGTGGCTTATAATCTTTAGTAAGGTTAAGCTCTTACGTAATAATCTTATAGGTGCTTATCTTACCCTTATTAGGTTAAGAGAGGAGATTAAGCACTTAGATTATAGTGTTAATAGTATAGTCTTAGAGCTCTTCTAGTAGACTGTTATTAATAAGCATGGTGTGTGCGGCCTTAATAATAGTGCGGCCTATATATTTAATAGTGCTATTTATAGAAGGAGTATATAGTATAGTAAGGTTAAGTTAAGTACCTTTAAAGAAAGGATTATAAAGAACCTTCTTTAACTTAGGCATATTATTACATAACTAACTCTTAATATTTAGAGTAGTTATATTTATAAAGGTAGTACTAAATTACTTAATTATAGTAAGAATATTATTACTATAATAGGTCTTAAGTAGAGTAAGCTAGTAATATCTATTATAGTAGTTAAGAAAGTAAAGGGCATATTAGTTACTAAGGATTAAGAGTAGCTTAACTTTAATAAGATTAAGATATATCTCTTTACCTATAAGGGTAAGTAGAAGGGGAGTATTATAGCTAATTATCTCTATAGATTTTATAAGATAATATACCTTATAATAGAAAGAGTTAATCTTATCCTAGGTAAATTAAATACCTACTTAATAGTAGGCCTTAATAACATAAGAAGGATAGGTATAGATAAGGTAGTAGTATATAAGATCTAGTATAGGGTATAACTTTATCTTAATACTTACTAGGCTAAGTACTATATCTATAGGGATTATAGTACTATTAATAGTATTAATAATATATATATTAGATATCTAGTAGACTTTAGTAAGTCCCTTATATAACTAAGTGTTAATAAGGCTTGTAGTAGTATAGTTATATTTAATATAGCTCTTATAAAGCTTACTAGGGCTAAGGAGATTTATAGGGCTAAGGGGGCTATACTTAACGTCTTTAATAGTCTAGTTAATAGTACGTAAGGAGTTATTTAGATCCTTAACCTAGAAGAAAACTATACTAGATCTAAGGGGCTTAACTTCCTTACTATTAGTAGCTATAAAGGGTTAAAGATTATTATAAATAGTATAGGATATAAAAAAGGTAAGATTATTAAAGATAAGGTTAAAGTAACCTAAATCTATAATAATATTAGAGCTTATAATAGTATTATTATTAACTACTATATAGATAGCCTTATTAAGTATTATTATAGATTTCTTTAGGGTAAGTCTACTAACTAAAGAACTACTAATTATACTAGAGGTGCCTTTACTAAATATAGAAGATCTATTACTATTACTATTACTATTAGTTAAAGTCTCTTTATAATCTTTATTATAGATATACTTTATAGCGTAGGCAAGAAGGTTATTATAGTATATGTAATCTATAGGGATTAGATCTAGATAGGTAGTCTAATACTTTATAGTAGTATAACCCTTACTATAATAAGGGTAAGTAGGGTAATCCTTCTTCTTAGTAGGATTAGCTAGCACTAAATTAGTACTAGAGGAAGTAGCTATATTAGAAGTAGTAGATTTATAGTATAAGGTAAGGCCTATCTTCTACTCTTTATCTTAAGTAAGGGTATAGATAGTCTTAATAATATTAGTCTAAGTAGGTTTCTTAGAGTTATTAGTATATCTTTTATATATATTAGGTAAGTATGCCTTAAAGTAGTTAAGTAGAAGAATAGCCTAATAGTAATTAGAGTTTTTACTATAGAGACTAGTAATATAGGTATAGAGGTATTAGATACGTTTAAGGGCGTTATAAAGAGTCTTATAGTTATAGGTGTCACCCTTACTGAATTTAGTAATAAGAGCTCTAATAGCATCCTTAGAGACTTTAGGGATATATCTCTTAAGGGCTCTTATAAGTATAAATAGGTTACTATTATCTTCCTAACCTATATTAAGAAGCTTATTAATTAATATGTTATATAATAAGATAAGGAGGTTATATATAATATTATAATTATTTTCCTATAATACTCTCTTAGCTAGATTAGCAGGCTTAGGGATATTACTATTAACATATTTCTTAATATAGTTTATATAGAGGATAGATTTAATAAGTACTAACTATAAAGACTAGTTAGATTTACCCTTAAGGGTTAGGATCTTTAATAATACTAATTAGTAATTATAGGCGTCTACTATAATAAAGTTAGGGTGCCTTACGTAAGGGTAGTACTAAGATATTACTAAAGATATAAAGAATTAATTAAGCTATAGGTAGCCTAATAATATAATAAACCTAGGTATTTCTTCTATAGGATAGAAGGTATATATAGATATTTTATAGATTACTACCCTTTAATAGATACTTAATTAATTAATAATCTATAAAGTAAAAAATTAGTAATATAAATAAAAGAGGAAAGGATCTTACTATGTTAGTAAGAAATTTATATTAGTTAAAGAGGTTAGATATATATTAATATATAGGGATCTAAGGCGACTATTAGAGTTAGTTAGAGGTAAAGTTACTATTACTTAACATGTTAATTATAGGGTAATTAATAAGGGTAATAAGGGCGATTCTTGTGGCTATTATAAGGTAATTAAGAGGTTAAAAGGAGAGGTAGATACTACTAGCTTAATTAAAAGAAAAAATCGTAGCCTAGAGCTTATAACCTATAGAGGGAAGAGACGTAATAAAGTAAGGTAATAATATCGTATTGTTGCTAACTAACGTAGGTAAGAAAAAAAGAAACTACTAAGCCCTCTATGGGCTGGCAGGAGCTAGATGTAGGCTCTAAGGCTGCCCTACTGGAGGTGAGGTAGGGTTACGTACCCACACCTCACCTTAATAATTACTATATAATAGAAAGGTATCTAAAAAGGGATCCTATAGATTTAAGTAATCTACTATAACTAAATAGAATAATAAGTACTAATTAAGGCCTTATAGTTTTAAAACTCTACTTATAAAGAAAGGTTAATAAATAGCTACTATAAGGGAATAAAAAGGTTATATAGGTTTTAAATACTTAGATATAAAATAAAAGAAATTATAATAGTAGTTAATATCTAAATTAGTAAAAATATTAAGAATCTTAGTTATAAGGTTAGAGAGCTCTATATAAATATCCTCTATCTCTTTATATATAATTATTATATAGAATAAATTAAATATAAATATTATATCTTAGTAGTTACCTAGGATAGTTAGGGTATACTATAGTTAATTATTAGTAAAGCTTAGATAAATCCCTTACCTATATACTAAAGTATAACTATTACTATACTTAGTATACTAAGTATAATAGAGAGATCTATTAAGGATAAAAAAATACTTTAGAATAGGGGGTAACTCTAAAGGGGTTTTACCCTCTAACTAGGCCTTAATAGTAGTATAAATATAATATATATATAGCTAGTAAGGGGCATAAGGAGCCTCTAGGAGAGGATTAGGGATTTAAGGTAGATTCTCTAGATTATTATTATTAGGTTTATCCTTATTACCTTCTAAACTATTAGGTAGAGTAAGGGAATAAGACTAATACTCCTTAGAGCTATGCTCTTTAGACTATAGACTATTATTATAAGAGTAATTAGAGTTTAAGAGGCTTAGACTATATAAGGAAGAACTAAGTAAGATACTATACTTATAAGAAGGACTATATAACTAATAATTAGAACTATAGGATAACTCTTTAGTCTAAAATAGGAAAAGTATTATATTAGAAAGGTTAGTAAAAGTAAGGAGAAAGGATATACCTTAGGAGTATCTAACTCCTCCTTATAAGAGTAATACTTATTATAGTAATAGTTTTAGGTATAAATTATAGCTATATAGGTAGTAAGTTATAAAGCTACTTTAGTCTAGTATGCCTTTTTCTTCTTATACTACTAAATAATTAATTAAAGGTTTCTTAAAGAACCTACTATAATAATATTATTAAAAGGTAATAGAAAGAAAGTAAAACCCTAAAGCTAGTAAAAAAGAAAGAAATTAAAATTAACTAATAAATTAATAAGGAAAGATTAATAAAAAGCTATAAGTATAAGGATAAAAATAGAGAAAATCCCTAGTAGTTATAATATAAATAAAGTAAAAGTAAGAGAAAAGTAAGAAAAAAAAAGGAAACCCCTATAGGTAAAAGACTAAGGCTAGTAAATATATAGACTATATCTACTATAACTATAACCTCTAGTAATAGTTAATTAAGGAATAACTAAGTAAGAAGGTCCTAAAACCCTACTTTTCTAAAATAGATAATCTAGCTACTTAAGGATAAGTAGCTTAGAGAGAGAGTATAATTATTATAGGATAATCCCTACTAACTATAAAGGCCTGTTAATAGTTATCATAAGAATAATAAGGTTAGTAGAGTGTCTTAGGGAGTAAAGACTATTTAGTAGGTAAAAGCCTAGGGAATTATAAGAGAATAGTTCTCTAAGATTTAGTCTCTATTAAATATAAGACCTATTATATAATATTACTATTATATATAATAGTAACTATTATATTAGCTTACTTTATTAAATACTACCTTATAAATTTATATAATATAATATTATACTCTACTTCTAAATTAAGATTTATAAAGATATTAATAGTCTTTCTTCTACTTCTTACTTATATTATAGTATAGAAGTAGAGAGTTATCCTTACTTTAGAAAGGAGTAAAGCTATAGGGGTTACTTTATCC
Source organism: Colletotrichum sublineola (assembly GCA_020631755.1). NCBI lineage: Eukaryota > Fungi > Ascomycota > Sordariomycetes > Glomerellales > Glomerellaceae > Colletotrichum > Colletotrichum sublineola. Next base: position 3,801,313 of record JAHSQG010000009.1, read on the forward strand.
CTTATTTTTTTCCCTTTTTCTCTTCTATTTAAATTAGTAATATAACTTCCTAGACTTTTACCTTAGATTTTTAAATATCTCTCTTTAGTTTCCTTAGCTTAAGATAGTTTAGTAAAATATACCCCTTCTTATTATAATTATAGTAGATAATATTAGCTTTATTATAGTTTTTCTTAAACCTCTTATATTTAGATTTCTCCTTAGTAGCCTTTAATTTATTCTATTATTTTATTAATAATTTATTAGAGTTACTTTTTAAATAGGATTTATCTTTATAGAGGGTACCTTAAATCTATTAACGTAGTATATAGGTAAATGGTCTATATAAGTGAATGGTCTATTTCCTTATTGTATGTTAAAGCCTTATATTTTAATCTTTAATATAATAGTAATTCTAACTCTAAAATAAGATTAAACTAGATAAATAATAATCGATAAGACTTATATATATAAAATAAAATTCTAAGATTTCTTAAATATTTCTAATATATAAAAACTAGAAACCTATCTTATCTAGTTCCCTACTTTTAAAGAATTCTATATATAGCTTATAAATAATAGTTTAAATTCTAGAAGATTTAATTATATATATATAACCTATATTTACTTTAGATTATAAAGTTTTATAAGTTTTAGTAAAAGTCTTATAGAGATATAAATTATTAAAATATAAGGCTTTAACATATAATAAGGAAATAGACCGTTTACTTATGTGGACTATTTACTTATATACTACGTTATACTAAGTTTACTATCTCTACTTAGGTCTCTAGTAAGGTTAGTATATTCCTATAGATTACCTCTTATAACTCCCCTATTAGATAGTAGAAGAACTTAAGGGTATACTTCTTCTCTAGCTTAATTATAAACTCCTTCTCTAAGGAGTCTAAATAGGTATAAAACTACTTAGGATTTTAGTATTCCTACTACCTAGCTTTAATAATTAATCTTATAATATTTAGTTCTTTATAGACTATATCCTATAGGAGTATCTTAGTTTATTCTAAAAAATAGTTATATTCCTTAGCCTAGTATTACTTATTATTTAAGAGTAAATTAATATATTAGTCTTACTAAACCTAATACTCTTTATTTATATTAGTATAAGTAAGTAATATTCTCTTATAGGATTTTTAAAATTTCTTTAGAGCTACTTTAATTATAGCTTATAAGTCCTTAATTTAGGCCTTTCTATTCCTAAGGCTAGAGTATATCTCTAGCTTATAAATCTCTTTATAATTAAAGTCCTTATCTAGGCCTAATTATAACTTACTAGAGTTTTAGTAGTAATTTATCTACCTAAGGAGCTCTTTAAGATAGGCTCCTATATTATTAGTATTTTAAATAATATATTCTAATTCTATAATATAATATAATAAGGTAGCTTATACTAATTATAGTCCTTTTATAGAGGTATCCTCTATTACTTCCCCTATAGTTACTAGGGTTTTTAGTTCTCCTTTAGCTATATTATTATAATAACCTAAAAAATAAGAAGATTTAGAATTATAATAGTTACTATTATACGTAATAGTAAATATTATATAATAGGTCTTATATTTAATAGAGACTAAATCTTAGAGAACTATTCTCTTATAATTCCCTAGGCTTTTACCTACTAAATAGTCCTTACTCCCTAAGATACTCTACTAACCTTATTATTCTTATAGTAGCTATTAACAGGCCTTTATAGTTAGTAGGGATTATCCTATAATAAAAAATATATAAGCTATAATAAGATAAAAAAGTTAAGAATAAAGTAATAGTTATAAAATATCTTTATAACCTAACTAGTATTTTAGTTCCTCTTATACGTAATTAGGGCCTTACTAAGGATAGTCTATAGTACTTAGGGCTATTTATTATTATAAATTTTATAGAAGGGTAGGAGTTAAGTAGCCTCCTATAATAACCTACTAAGAATAAGAAAGACATAGTAGTTCTAGACCTAAATATTAATAACGTAAGCTTAACTTTATCTATAAGTAGATAGCTAGCTTTATACTAAAACTATTATATTATAGTTTCCTACATATTAGTACTTTTTCCTAAAACGTAACGTCTAGTTAGTAGGAGGTTACTAAATAACCTCTAACATATAATATAAATAAGGTTATTACTCTTAGTAGCTACCTAACTAATAGCCTTAACTTAGTAGTACTATTTAATTATACTAGCTATTTCTTTACTATATAAGGTAAATTTTTTTAAGTATACCTTAAGGCCTAGTATAATATTACTACTAATAATAAAAAGCTTACTTAGAATAAGTTTATAATATAATATTATTTTATATACTTAATCCCTATATATAGTACTATTAATAAAACTAGGCTATTTAGGCTTTTTTATAATAACTTAAGGCCTATAAATATACTTATTAACCTAGAAACACTAAAGATAATTATAGTACTTAACTTTAAGTTTACTAATACTATACTAGTATAGTTTACTAATAATATACTATAGTAGCTATTACTCTAATAACTAGCTATATAGATTAATAATAGCAAACTTTAGGAGTTCTTAACTCTTTTTTAGTTATAGAAAGAGTAGTTTATTTAGGCTATAGAGAGGGCTAAGGCCAAATCACGGCTAGCCATAGAGAAGATAAGTCTCTCAGCTCGCATATAGGACTCCTAGGACAGCAGGCAGTTTTAGTTTAACCTTACATCGCGTAGTAGCTTTAATATCAGTAAAATTTACTAGGAGGTGTTACATAAAGATAGTTTAGGTAAGGCCATTTTAGACAGTACGATTCTAAGGGGGAAAGAGGCGTTCTTATACCAGAAGAAAGCCCAGTTTGACGTCTATAGAAGGGAAAAGGAAAGTGACCAGCGCTTTGCTAGTGAATGACGGTTAGCCATTATAGGGGTCACCCCAGTTCGGAATAATTAAACTATACTTTGCTGTTTGATCTAGCACTTTGGTACAGCACGGACCGGTCTTGGGTGGGGTTTAGGATTGTAAAATAAGCAGGGGCTTCCAATATCTTGCGGCTCAGATTACTGTGAGGTCGAGAAAACGCAGTCAGAGTCTCTTTCTTCGCCCTGCTGTGTTCTTCCCCCCCTCTCATAGTTTTTAGGCGTGATGTAGGGGAAAGGAAGCTGATATTGGCTTACGCATGAAGCTACTAGGGCTGGTATAGCTTCTACCAGAGCCGGAAATGGAGCCGTCGGTATTGAGTCCTTGGCATCGATGCAGCCAGTCCGAGCTGCTCGTAACGGAGCTGCGCTTGCGAGCCAATCGCCAATCCCAGGACCTCCAGGGTGACAGATCCAGCCACCAATCACAGCACCATAGCGGTGATTTCAACAGAGGTAGATAGAGCGCCTAGAGCTACAGAGATCTTCACACATTCGTTAAGGCTAGGTTTAAAAGGACAGTGCGGAAACTCCTGTAATTTTCACTAAGGAAGACCAGGAAAAGCTTGAGCTAGAGGTCTTAAGGGAACTGGGTTATTGTTGAGATGGCGTCGTTAGAGTACTTCTGCTAGGGTTTTCTAGGCGGCAAGATGAAGCGGTGCTGCTACATGTGCTGTAGTTATCTAAAGCAACCACGAGGAATGCAAGGAGGTGGCAGGAACCCAAGAAGAACACGTCCTTGATGGCCGTGGGATCTAGCTGGCATCCCATTTTTGCGGTATTCGTTTTCAGGAAATGGCCGATAGCGCCCTCCCCGTTCACGACCGGCACTCAGGTCAGCCAACTCCTACCCTGTTCCAACCTGCGGATAGGGGGGCCATGTCGGGAAAGAACGGAGAGATGCACTATTTGATGGACATCACAGGAGTGTTTCGTAATAATAGGGCCCATTGTGAGATGCTATAACACATTTGTGATACACAATGCTGGGGTGCTAACGCCCAGAGTAATACTACATAGTGTGCTGTATACAAGTCAGTACGGCAACTTCCCTACATTAACTTCCCATGTAGTTTGCGCACACAGTGTTTTCGTAATATACAAGCAAATCGTCCGCAAGAGTATCTTAAGGTGCTTAGGGTTAATAACTATCTTACGTTTTACTTCTCTAAAGACGTACAAATATTAATCATCCAAGATCGTCTAATAATGTCCATATACGCCAGATCATCCCAAACCGCTTCAGCTACATACACTCCAATTTCTTATTATAGAGTAGGAGTGTTAATCTTTACCGACTTTCCCTACGATATTAGCAATTTTTCTTCACCCAGGCTCCACCAGTCTTAGGCCAATCTCCAGTTACTTAATAGGAAACCTACGATAAGGTCGTTAGTATCTTCTTAATCCGCAGGCGTAGCTTAGTACTATACGCTCTTTCTTTTACTACTCTTTATTTGTTATAAGAAACTTTTAGGTAATTTTCCAGCCGCTTAGATAGTACTATTACGTAGGTCTAATACTCTTTACTTCCGTTATGTTAGAAGGCTGTGATCGCACTGAGTAAAGGAGTCAACAATAAGTGTAGTTAGGGTTTGATTGTGACGATTATTTGAATCTGCCCTTCCTCTAACCCACGATCCCCCCGTGAAAGCCTTTTACGTGGCCCTCGGCTTATAGTTTATCTAGGCGCGGCCCTACCGCTGGTGCCCCCCTGAGCCTCCCCCTCCGGGCTCCTGACATGATCCCCCCCCTCTGAGGTCCTGTCCCTAGGACCTTCTAAAGTGCCTATACTACTACCCCCCTGTTCCCCTATTATAACCTGGTATCTTAGGGGCGCCTAGGAACACCCCTAGGCTTAGTAGGCTACTAGGTTAGTAACTATCTCCCTAGCTAGCTGCTTACCTCTAGCCTCACCCTATAGTTACCTTAGTCTAACTAACTATAGCTACCTAGCCTATAGTATAGTTACTTAGCCTAAAATATAGGCCCTAACCTATCTAGTCTACTTAACTAAGGGGTTACCTACTTTATAGTAAGGACGCCTTATCTACCTATAGTACCCTCCTTTATAGTCTCCTATTCTCCCTATAGCCCTTTTATATCTATATCCTTACTTTCCTACCCTTATTAGTAATAGTAGTACCTTTATTAGTTAGCCTATTTTAGTATAGCTAAGCCCTAGGTTATACTACTCTCTTAGTAAATAAGAGCCCTAGCTTTATTACCTTAGTAAGGCTATTAGTACTCCTTACCTCCTAAGTTACTAGTCCTATTAGTAATTATATTAGTCCCTCTCTATAGGCTTAAGTTATTATTATAGCTTACCCTTACTTTTTACCTAGCTTAAATAGGTAATTAATAGTAGCCCTTCTTTTCTTTATTTTCTTTATCTTTAGTTTCCTCTTTTTCCTTCTTTTTCCTCTTTATTACCCTTACTTTATTATTATTTTTTTATTTTTATTACTACTACTACTACTATTACTACTACTACCTAATAGTAATAGTACTAGTAATAATACTAGTACTACTAGCTCCCCTACTACTACTATTATATCTATACCTATAAGGTTCTCTAGCCCTACTAGTAGTACCTACTCTAGTAAGGCCCCTACTAGTACCCCTTAGGGCCCCTCTACTAGTACCTCTACTACTTCTACTACTAATACTACTAGATTCTATAACGCTAGTAAGGCTACTAAGGGCTCCTTAAGCTCCTTTACTACCCCCTAGGGCCCCCCCTAGACCCCCCCTAGCAGCCCTCCTAGCACTACTAGTAGTACTACTACTACTACTATAGGCTCCTAGAGCTCTATTAGCACCTCCTAGGGGACCCCCTAGGGCCCCTACTAGTCCCCTACTAGCTCCCCTACTAACACCTCTAGCTCTAATAGTATGCCCCCTCCCCCTTACCCTCCTATATCTAGTAGATAGGGTGCCTCTAGTACCCCCCTAGCGCCCCCCTACTACTCCTATACCTCCTATAAGGAGGATAAGTCTGTCTGTAACGTCCTATATAACTACTATATTTATTAGATAGCTAACTAAAAGCTAGCTATAACTACTACCTTTTCTACTAACCTCCCCTACTATATTAAGACCTAGAGTATATTTTACTACTAGTACCCCCTTAGTACCCCCTTATTACCTCCTTTCTAATAGTTCTTAGTAGCTAGTAATAAATATACTTATTATACTAATATAAAGGGTAAGACCTATATTCCTATATATCTATCCTCCTTTTATCTAGTTATTCCTATAATACTTAACTACTACTAACCCCCTATAGGCTACCTATACTACTACTATAGTTAGTATTAAGCTTTACTACCTCTTTAAGGAGCTTAACTAGGCTACTAACCCTAGCTATACCTACCCTAACATAGTTATATATACCCCTTTATTCTCCTACTAGTACCCCCCCCCTTCTCTAATATTACTTAGGATAAGATTAATAAGGCCTAGGTTATAGGTAAGAAGGTACTCTAGAAGTAGACTAACCTAGCTAAGGTCCCTAACACTAAGTATAAGGCTAAGGCTAAGGAGGAGGAGTAGCTCCTCTACTAGTATAGTATTACTACTACTAAGGCTAGTACTAATACTACCTACCATTAGGCTAAGTTAGCTAAGTCCCTAGCTAAGTCTACTAAGGTTACTACTATAGCTCTTAAGGCCTATACTACTACCCTCTAGGAGTAGACTACTACTATTATAGCCTAGACCTCCCTCCTTTTAGAGTAGTCCTAGACCTACTTCTAGGTTATATATACCCCTACCCCCCCCCTAGTACCCCCCTAGTAGTCCCCCTTACTAATACCTTCTAGTATGCTAGTAATTTAGATTTTACTACTAGTAATACTACTACTATAGGTAAGAGTAAGGGCTAAGAGGAGAATAATAGTAAGAGTAAGGATGTAGATAAGGAGTAGCCCCCCTACTAGTACCCCTAATATACCCCCCTATCCTTTTAATTTACTTTTCTCTAGCCCTTCTAGCCTTAGATACCTAGCCCTTAGGCTACCTATACTTCCTAGCCCTAGTACTAACAAAATAATTAAATAGAGACTAGCCTTTAGGCTATATAGACTATCTTATACCTAGCTTCCCCCTTATACCCCCTTAGTAACCCCCTCTTTATAATTATATTATAGGTCTTAGGCTATATTCCTCTATAGCTCCTATAAGTTTTCCTCCTTACTATAGCCTTTCTATTTAATAAGATACTACTTATTCTATCTTAGTCCCTTATAAGTAACTATATAATTAACCTTATAGACGTCTACTTCTTCTTCCTTAATAAGGATCTACTAGGGCTCTATTAGTACCCTATAGAACTTCTCTAGCTAGGATAGTAAGAAGACATTATAGATATAATACCTTATCCCTATATTAAGTTTATAGGCTTTTCCCTTACTAACTACCTAGGTTACTATAAAGAGGCCTAAATACTTATTAGCTAGCTTTTTTAATAGTTACTTCTATCTAATAAACCTTACTAATAGTAGGACCCTTTCTCCTACTTAGAATTCTACTACTAACCTCTTAGTATTATACTACTTCTTATATACTCTAGTAGTAGCCTCTAGAGTCTTAAGGGTAGCAGCCTACTAGGTATATAGCTACTCTACCCTTTCCTTAGCTATTAGTACCTCTATAGGCCTTAGCCCTACTAGTCTTATATTATAGGGATTCCTAGGTATATAGCCTATAAGGGCCTCTACTAGTACTACCCTAGTTATACTATACTATACCCTATTATAGATAAACTCTACTATTAGTAACTATTTTACCTAATTATCCTGTTCTATATTATAAAAGGCCTATAGGAAGTATTCTATATTCTAGTTTTATCTCTCTATCTACCTATCTATTTAGGGGTAATAGGTAGTACTTAGTTTCCTCTTAATTACTAGTAGGTAACATACTACTACCTAGAAGTAACTTATAAATAGTAACCCCCTATCTAATACTATTACTATAGGTACCCTAAATTATAAAAAGACTCTATCTACTAGTAGGGCTACTAGCTAATCTACTATTAGGGTCTCCCTTATTAATATATAGATTATATACTTTATAAGCTAGTTAACTACTACTAGGATGCTATTATATAGCCCCCCTTTAAACCCCTTTAACTTAGGTAACTTAGTAATAAAATCTATAGTAATATACTCCTATAGGTAGCTAGGTAGTAGGAGGGGTACTAGCTTCCTATATAGTAGGTAGTACCTTAGCTTTATCTATTAGTAAATTATATATATCCTTATATACTCCTTTACGTCCCTTTTTATTAACTTCTAGAAGAACATCTAGCCTAGGCGTTTAAGCATATAGGTTACCCCTAGGTACCCCCTAGCTAGTTTATTATAGAATATAGTAAGTAGTACTAACTAGGCTATATATCCCTTTAGTATAACTAGTCTCCCTTAGTATCTTAGGGTGCTATTAGCCGCCTTAGCCTATTAGCCCCCTAGTTACTACTACTCCTATAATTAGATCTACTTATTACTCTATTATACTACCTTAATCTTATCTTCTAGGCTAGCTATATACTACTCTAGGGCAGGCTATATAGTAGCTAGTAACCCCCCCTAACTAATTATTACTACCCTTTTCCTAAATTAGCTAAGGAAGTTATCTAAGAACACACTCTAGGCCTCCTTTTCTTCTATATTAGTAGGCTAGTAGTCTAGCCGCCTAAAAAGCCTATCTATAGTATTATCCTTACCTAGCTAATAGTTAATTTTAAAGTTAAAAAGCAATAGGTCTTATAGTAACTAGGCCTACTAACTATTTAGTTATAGCTTTATAGCTAAGTAGTAGTACCCTAGGTAGTCTATAAGGAATACTATTTAGTATTAGGTATATAATAAGTAGTACCTCTATTATATAGTAGCTTTATAAATAGCTAGTAGCTTAGCCTTTAGTACCCTATATCTAAGCTCTACCCCCTTTAGTTTCCTTAAAAAGAAGGCTACTAGGTACTAAGCCCCTTTAACTAGCTAGGTAAGGACTATACTAATTATAAAGTTTAATATATCTATTTTAACTCTTATAGGTAATATTAGGTTAAAGTACTATAGTATTAGGGCGTATATAAACATTACGTAGAGCTTAAAGAAGGCCTCCTCTACCTCCTTAGTTATTACCTACTCCCCTACTACTTTAGCTATTAGCCTATTAGTTAGTAAGGTATATACCTTTAAATAGTTCTTAATAAACTAGTAATAGAATCCTATAAATCCTAGGAATCCCTATATCTCTTATATGCTAGTAGGGAGTAGCTACTATATAATAGCCTTAACCCTATCCTACTCTATCTTAATTCCCTAGTCTAAGACTATAAAGCCTAAAAACTTAATTTACTTAGTATAGAAGACATACTTCTTAGGGTTAGTATATAGACCTATAGTATCTAACTAGTATAGTACTATCTTTACTACCTCTATATAGCTTTCCTTATCCTTTATAAAGATTAGGATGTTATTAAGGTAGGTAATATAGATAACATCTACTAGCCTAGCTAAGGTATTATTTATATATACCTAGAATGTTACTAGTATGTTAACTAGTCTAAATAGCATAACGTAGTATTTAAAGTAGCTATATCTTATATAGAAGGCTGTCTTCTACTTATCCCCTACCTAAATCCTTACCTAGTAGTATATATCTTTAAGATCTAACTTTATAAACTACCTTACTTCTCCTAGCTAGTTAAGGATCTCCCTAATTAGTAGTAACAATATATAGTTCTTAATTATAACCTTATTAAGGCCCCTATAGTTAATATAGAGGTATAGCTTACTACCCTTCTTAGGTATAAATAGGATTAGCACCCTAGTAGGGCTCTTTAAGGGCTAAATCTATCCCTTTACTAATAACTCCTTAATATACTTCCTTAACTCTTTTAGTTCCTTCTCTACTAGTAGGTAGATAGGGCTAAATAGTAGCTCTATACCTAACTCTAGGTTAATAGGATACACCTAGCCTTTATCTATTACTAGTTTTACTACTAGTACTATATTAAACATATAGGCCTATTTACTATATTTATCTAGTAGTTTAAAGCCCTTATAGTCCCCCTCCTTTCCCTTTTCTTAGGCGCCTAGAGGTATTATAAGTACTCCCCCCTTATCCCTATAGTAAAGGTAGTAGACTACTAGGTAGTATACTAGGATAGCCCTTACCTCCTACTTTACCTTCTTAATAGCCTATTTAGTCTAGATAAGTTAGATATAGTCCTTACTTAATAGGTATGTCTATCCTATTATTAACTACTTAAGGTTTAGTTATGCCCTTCTCCCCTAGGGGATCCCTAGGATTATGTTATAGCCACCCCTATTACTTACTTAAAACTTATAGCTCTAGGTCCTTATAACCCCTATATTATCCTTTACCTCTATAACTACCCTCTATATCCTATAATTAGAGGCCTTACCTCCCTATATACCCTATAGTAGTAGTCCCTACTAGTAGGCCTCTAGTAGTACCCTTATGTATAGTATCTACTAATATAAGATATTCTTATCTACCCTTAGGTTAATTAGTACCCTCCCTCTCTTCTACTTACTATTTATCCTAGCCTAAAAGTCTACCTTAAAACAGTAGTATAGCTTCTTACCCTAAGGGATCTAGATACTATTAACCCTAATAGGCACTAGGGCATACTATCTTCCTAAATACTATAGCTAGCTATACTTATAGTACTTCTCCTCTATATATTTAGCTAATATATAGCCTACTTTCCTATAGTTAAAGTAGGTAGGTAATCCCTAAGCCTAGGATAGGGGTAGGTAGGTACCCCTCTCCTCCTTCTTAACTACTAGCTCTAGTATAAAGGTACTTACTACTAGTATAGATGCTAACACTAAGTACTATACCTTAGACTCTACTATTAGGGTTACTATAGCTATATATAGTATAGCTATTAGGGCCTATTAGTCCCTCCTTTCCTAATTTAGCTTTAGTTAGTTACTTAATATATCCTTTATATAGGTCTTTATAAGGGTCTTAACCCTTTTAGTAGTATTATCTAACTCTTACCTAGTAGCTAGTAGGCCCCTAGTAAGTATATAGCTCCTTAGGTCTAGGAGTAATTAGTTAAGTATATAGACTACCTACTACCTCTCTAGTAAGGGGTTAAGGTACTCTACCTTAACTATTTTATATTTATTAATAAACTATTAGTAGGACTAGCCTAGCTTCTACTTTATCTTATCTAGCTTAACTACTATACTAAAGGCCCTTATATTATTATTAGCTATACTATTCTTTAGCTATACCTTTATAGCTACCTAAGATATATTCTTAATCTTCCTACTATAGTAGAAGGTAATATAGTTCCTCTACTTATATACTAAGTTACCCTCTAGTAAGGTACTAGTAAACTACACCTTATTCTTATTAATAGTAAACTTATCCTTTATAATATTAAATTATCCCTCTAGTTTAAATAAGAAGTCTTAAAGGTTATTCTAATTACCTCCCTTATATTATATTAGGGCTAATTACTTAATTAGTATATTAGTATAAGGTTACTTAGGTTCTAGCTAGGGGGTAATAGTTCCCCTATAGCTCTTAACTATATCCTCTAAGGGCATACTGTTTTATAGGGCTATAATCTAGTTAATTATTTCCTCTTTCTTACTTTTATAGCTTCTTTATCTAATATAGTTTTTAGCTTATCTTCTATTATCCCTTCTAGGTTAATAATATACTACTCCCCTACTAGTATAAGGTTATCTATATTTAGGGTTAGTTACTCTAATATAGTACTACTATATTACTAGGTAGTAGATTAGGACCTAAGGGGTACTATTACTACTCTAATAGTTAGTACGCCTATAGGTAGGTAGAGATTTAAATATATTAGAAGGCTATAATTACACTAAGTAAAGGAGTTAACAATAAGTATAGTTAGGGTTTAATTATAATAATTATTTAAATCTGCCCTTCCTCTAACCTATAATCCCCCTATAAAAGCCTTTTATGTGGCCCTCAGCTTATAGTTTATCTGGGCGCGGCCCCACCGCCGGTGCCCCCCTAAGCCTCCCCCTCTAGGCTCCTAACACATTAGCCAGGGTCTTAATTGCTTTATTTAAGTATTTATACCCTATCTCCATATTAGACAGTTAACTTAGCCCTTTCGTCTCTATATAATAAGAAGCCAGTATCTTAGTCGTGAAAATAAAGGCTTATAGGGTAAGAATACTATTTGTATTCCCTAGCTAAGGCTTCTTATAGTAACTATCCTTTATTATAGTCTATAGATTAACTACCTATTAGATAAGACTTACAATATTACCCCTAGGCTTAAGAGTTACCAAAAGATAATTAAAATAGGAATTCATATCATTCTTTAACATTATCATAGCTAAAATTAAGGTTAAGGCACCTAGGTGATAATAGCTAGACGTAATAACCTCTTCGTGGGGGCTAAATTAAGTTCTCTAATTCCTTACATAATAGGCCGTCAGATTAAGAATAACAGCATGTTCTTAACTAAGCATACTTGCTGTAACATAAATTGCCTTTTAACACGCAAGGCTTAGAGTTGTTCTAAGTTCGAGAACCGTTGAAGTTGTGACAGCTGCCAATGAAGTGACGAAGTTGGTCATTGGATGGTGTACACCGACAGAGATGTACATAATTACTCGGAGAGACAGCAGGAATGACCTGAATAATGAGAAGAATTTGCGATATCCAAGTCTAATACTCATCAGATTGAGGGAAATCTTCCAGAAGTAGAGCAAGAAACTCGGACTGTAGAGCTGCGCGGCGGATCAGAGAATGTCGACAGCGTCTTCCAATACACTGAGTGCTTCTCCATATTGCGCCGCACTTGACAAGATTGCGATGTAGCGGCACTTTTCAGAGACCAACTGCCAGTCAGGGGATGCCTTGCCAAAGGCTAAGTCCGGGGAGGTGAAGATCGTACTTTGAGGGTTCGTTACTTTCCAGCTCCGGTTGCCAAAAGCGAAAAGGCCTTTCACGAGCTGGTCAAGGGCGTGGAATATCTTCTCCTGCTCAACATATGCCGTTGCAAGTCGAAAAATGTGGCTTCTGTCTATCCAACTTTCGTCTTGCTTCACTCAGTTCAGCAAACTTCAGGCCCTTGATTGTGGATCCGGTAGCTGGCAAGGCACTTGCGGTACGCCGTCGTTGTACATAGTACAAGAGGTCCTCGTGAGACTTGGCGCTGATAGTTATTCTTGGAGAACCCCCACAGCTTGGCCTAAATTGTCTTCTACAAACCACTAGTTACTTGTCTTTACTAGGGTTGAATGAGACAGCTTGAAGCTGCCAGTTCATGGTTTCGCGAATAAAACCTACTTGGAGACTTATTCATCAAGATACACCTGTCGGTAGCGACGAGTCTCCCACAGGGAAGCCATCAGAAGTTCTAAACTGTGTTCCTGGAGCTACATATAATCTCTATCACCGGAAGAGTCGAATAAAAAGAAAAGAAAAAGAAAACAAACCATAAAGAAAAAGCAAAAGAGAAATAAAAACAGTCTAAGCAGTGAGGTTAGACTTGCTGAATACACAAAAAGCAAAGCGGTAGCTGCACGGCTTGCGGAACGATGCGAACCTCCGTCTACCCGACAGGCCATGTCCTCCAGTTTATTTCGCGTGCTAACTGCTACGTCAAAGTTGCGTAGCGACCAATCGGGAAAATCGGTGCTGTCTAATCTCTGCGGCCTTAAGAGCATCCTTTGGCGACATTTCCAGCCCTCTGGTACGAATCCGAGCGGGGCTGGGAAGTCGGTCTCGGGCCTTCAGAAGGGGCTCTGTGCCGTATACGGCCATCCGCTGCGGCACTTTAGTAAACTCGGCACTACTCGGTCTACTAACACTGTTGTGTCGAACGGCGAGGTCCACTGGCGCCGACTCGGCATTTAATGTGACGCTGGGATGCCTATGATGTTTCGCCAACCAAAGTTCCTTAGACACCCGTTGAAAGAATTGGAGAACGCGCCTGTTGCCAGCTGGGAGATAAACTTGACGAGCCGGAATCTCTTGGGCGTTGGTTGTATCTCTTGCAAGCATCCGTACTTGCTCACGTGCTGGTGCCAGTCTCGGCGCCTCTCTACGTGGTCTCTCATCTGCCATAACAGGTGTAGGGTTAAGGGTAGATTCCCTGTAGAAGTGCGCGCTATGCTGCCCTTCTGCAACTGAACAGTTGAATGCACCGTGAGAGATCGATGAGCTCTTTTCAACGGCAGCGTTGTTAGCGTGGCTGGCTGGACCGTCTTTGATTGCTCCTGAGTCAAGCAAGCTGCTTAGACGTTCAAGATTGTCAAGACCAATATGAAGACCAAATTTTGCCTTGGGATCTTGAGCTGTGTGAGATTTTATTTTGTCTTAAAGCTTTGTCTTTAAGTCTTCTGCCACTAAGGTCGCTACGTGGCATGGCTCTTCTTGGATACGGCAAAGAGTGACGGCAGCCTCAAGGACAGTGGCATCGGTGGTTCCCTCCCTTATAGCAGTTTTGTTGATTGTGTCCACTGAAATTTCGTTCTGTCTAGGGGTGCTTGTCCGCCGTCCTCTTTGAGTAAGTCTGCGACGGTAATGCGGAAAATAGGGTTGCCTGCCATTTGAATGTTCTAGCAGCTAGATCGTAATCGTGTGAGTTTAGGCAGAAATTTTTTCTTCGACATAACAGCTTATAAATTGGTTCACATCCGGGATGCTCTGTCCTCTTGGAACATGAACAACCCCGTCCAGATGTCTGGAGATCAGGTTGTAGTAGATAACAGCAGAAAACACATTGGCCTCCTGGCCTAATTGGATCGTTTGCCGTTTAGCGCTACCGCCAAAATCTTGAACTTTATTGGTGCCCTTATTACGTCTATACTTTCCTGCCGAAGAAGTAGCTACCATGGTGCTCTATTACAAAGGATAAGGCGTAAAAATAGGGGTTGAATTTCTGTGCGAAGCGCTCGACATTTCACACGGGCATCAGCCGCATTAAATACACCTTAAATGGACGTGAAGCCAATAATTGCTATAATTGACTCCGAAGGCCGAAGGTGCTTGATGCCAGCCTGCTGTTGGACTCCTCGACAAGCCCAGTCCAAATCACAGGCTTTCTCCACAGGACCGTCTGTATTGCAGGAGCCGTTTCCGGCTACATGTTAGCTCCTTACCAAACCAACAGCAAAAATTGGCTCCTACAACGACTTGAAATGACTCAAGGATACAGCCCTCATCCATGCGGTCAAAGCTGTGTTAACTGGATTGGCTTAAGTAGGGGCTGTGACCCACATTTGCCTGTCATCATGCGCCTTCAGCTTGATAAGGAAGAGCTTCTTCTGGACGCTTGACTTAACGCCCCTGTGTCAAGAGAATTCTAGACTCTCGGCCAACCTTCGCGATCTGTGGCCTACCAACGCGGAGCTGCGACCATGTTATGTCAGGGTCGATGGCTGGTACTAGGCGTGACCCGCAGCGACCCTGAACGGCCGGAACAACCATTGGAAAGTTTTTCAATGCATGTTTTGGAGCCACATCTGGCTCCCGCGTCATCACCGCCAGGGGTCTTGGGCGGTGCGTTTCTGGCCTGTGCTTAGCTAACCTGATAGTAGATCTAAAAGTACCTATATATTAATAAGCAAAAAAAAATTAGCAAAAGGGATAGTCTTCAGCATGAGAAGACGAAAATCTCCTTTGAAATTTACCCCTATATAGTACGTAATTCTATAGGTAGTACTTCTAGATCTACTATCAGATAGCTAAGCACAGGCCAGAAACGCACGGTACTCTCGGGTCGACATGGGGGGGACATTATCAGCTTATGTGTATGCTCTTAGGCACCTACAGGTATGTAGTAGGTACCTACGCAGAGGGGAAGGCGAGGTTGTTCCGTGCTGGTATCTCTTGGTATTTGTGTGTGCTAATGTAACACGTATAGCGTGACACCTCACTGAGAATAAGGGTGTCTTTCTCTTAGAAACAGGCAGTTATTCTTAGTTCTTTTCGTTCAGCAACGCCTCTTAATCATCTTGCGTCTCGAGGTTGCATGTATGAAATGAGTTTTTATATCACGTCAGGCCGAGCCTGGATATAGAAGGTGCATAGTACATATACGCATATAGGAAATTCTCATCTGGTTGTAGGCGGTAATCGCCATCTTCCTGTGGATATCATCAAAACCCGCACCCCAAGTACGCCCTTTTCTTGTTGCCCATTGTCGCCAATCACCCAAGAGCGCCATCACCATGCTATAACGGGCTAGAGCCCATGCACGTTCCACTCCTCACTCCCCGATCGCGCCCACGATGACGCTTCTCCGGTTGACCCGTCCAGTCGGCCAGTTCTCGTACACGGGCTGGTCAGACGGCTTTGGCGGTTTGATGTAGCTCGAGATGCGCTTCGAAACGCTTCCTTGGCGTTGCGGGCCTCTCGTTGCATCTGCATCGTCGCTACGGGAGCCGCTTGCGCCGGGTGCCGGCTCGTAGAAACCCGACATCATGCTGGTCCGCTTGTTGACCGTGTACTGCGCACTGCTCCGCTTGTTGCTCCGATCCGTCGTTTTATTCACGATACCGGTGCCTGTCAGGGAAGGGTCGACAGGACGGACAAGACTCCAGGGGTTATCGCTATAACCATAATGACCGGAGACACGAGCAAGGTTGCGCCACATCTGGGCCTGACGCTCCCGCTCTGTTGCTTCAGCTTTTGCCACGAATCGTTCAAAGTCTGTCATCTCCCTGGCGGCATGTTGTTTGACAGGGCTGTCTTGTCGCTTTTGATAAGTGTAGTCGTAAGACGACATGGGACGGGGCGGTACTGCAGAGTCCATTTGCTGCGGCATCCGGCTGGGCGGGTCGAATGGTTCTTCCTTTTCGACCGAGGAAGCTGTCTTAGGCGGTGTAAGTTCTCTCGCGTGAGGGTCGGAAACGAGGCTGAAGCTGTGCCGACGGGAAGATAATGAGCGAGAGTGACTTTTCAGAACGGGTGCCGGCGCTTTTATGTTCGAGGCCGACGTGTTTGAGTTGCTGTGCAACAGGTTGAGCTGGTGCGGCCATGGGTCAAGAATCGCCGGCTCCAGCGTAGTGACCACTTCAACCTCGCTCCTCTTGATAATTTCGAGACGACGGTGCAATTCCATAGGAGACGGCGTCTCATACTTGGACTTGGACTGGTCCCGTGACACGCGTTTGTCGCCCGTTGCAACCGCTAGCGTCTGTTGCCTCTGCTGAGTCTCTGGTTCGCCCACTCGTGTATCAGCGGAGGTTGTGGCTGGTGTGCGTACAGCATTCACCTGGCCGTGGCCGATGACGAGGCTTTGGCGGTTGAGGCGTGGCTTGATGGTAGTGCGCGAAAAGTCCGCTGCCGCGTGTTTTGGTACATAGACCGTTGGAGGCACTGGTGGTGCCTCGGTATTGGTCACATGGGCATCGTCTTCGCCAAAGTCGTTGGCACCGGGTCTAGACCAAAAGTGTTTACCAAAGCTGCGTTTGGACTGCAGTTTCGGTTGCGTGGTCGAGGACGGCTCGGGCAGCTGGGAAGGTCGTAAGTGGGAATGGGACTTGGACTTCTTGGTGGCGGCGGTTTGGATCATGGCTTCAGATGCCTGCCGGGGGTTTGTCACTTGTCGTAGGAACCGCGGAACAGAGGAGGATTTTGGCGTCGTTTGTGCGTTAGAGACAATCTCACTTTTGGGAGTACTGCTTTGTGCGTCATGTGTCTTGTGCGACGTGTTCGGCCGCAGAGACTGTGTCTGTATCGGGCGATGCTCCGTAGTCTCACTTATCACCGAGACCGGCTCAGTTAAGCTTTTAGTTCGGTCGTCGACTCCGGAGGGTTGATTCGTATTGTCGCCGCTGCCGGCGGAATTTCCCCGCTTCTTATGGTTTTCGGTCACCCCCTCCTTGGGTGCCGGCCGCCGTCGCATCAAGCGGGCAAACAACCCTGTCTCTTCTCTTGCAGGTGGTGCGGCGCTTGACGACAATGGAGTGCTGTTGGCCAGCGCTGCATCTGTAGCCCCTACGGCAGTCGAAGAGGAACGCCATGTGGTCGGTGGCAGCTGCAGCTGCAAGCTCTCGTCCAAGCCTGGCAGCGGCGGTGCAACGGCGTGACCGTTGTCAATGTGACCCTGGTTCTGGATATTGTCGACAGGGGTTGACGTCGTGCGGAGGGTGTTCTGGGGATTGTGGAGTTGGGGACGATGTCGTATTGACGGTTGCATCGGCATCGGCATGGATGGGGTTGGGGGAGGTGGTTGCTGCTGCTGCTGCTGCTGCCGCTGCTGGCGAGAGGGCGGCGGCGTCGGTTCGGTTTGCTGATGGTACACCGGCGTGGACTTCTTGTTGATACTGTATAAACTAAGACGTCGATTGAGGACCCGGTTGAACACGTTCTTGGCCCCTGCAGAAAGCTGTTCCTCGTCTTGTTGCTGCTGCGGCTGTTGAGCCCACTTTTTGAAAGTCGTATTAGAAGGCGCAGCGCCGGAAGATGCGCTCGCCGGAGCCATCATTGAAGATGGCCTCGGTCTCGTTCTAGCAGTGAGGGTAGGAAGGGGAGGAACAAGAGTAGTAGGGGCCGGTTCTGCCGGCTTTGCGTGTTTTGACAACCGGTGTAAGTCCTTTGCTGGCTTGTCTGCTTGACCCTGCTTCCGATTCCTGCCCTGCATCTCGCATTGTTCTTTCTCCCGTTCTTCATGGGTAACCGGTATAGTTGTATCTGGCCGCCAGCTCCACCGATTCTTAGACAGCCGACGCGATGAGACACTGGTGGCACCAAGCGGCAGCTTTTGATCGTTTGGCTGGTCGACCGTGCCAAGTTCGTCGAGAGGACGGACGAGAGGTTGTTGGCTCGTCACCGCACCTTCTCGGGCTTGAACCCTTTGTGGTCCTCCCGACCACGACCAGCGACTGGAGCTGACCATCCTATATATCGGCTGATTTCTCGCCGTAGTATTTTCGTTTTGTCGATTTGTCAGAGCCCGACAGCCCCTCAGACCCTGTACGGGCGTCGAATCCCGTCAAGCGGTGGACCACCCAAGCTCTCTCAGCTCAGCCAAAAGAGCCGTCTCCCCGAGGTGAGGAGGATTGCAGGTGATCCGAATGCGCCAGCCAGCTTGCCAAAACAGCAGTTTTGGGGGCCCAGGTAACAGAGCTGAGGCCGAACGCGCAGTATCCGACACAACGAATCAGAAGAAAGACGGGGCGTGCCAGCAATCAACTCGGCAGGCTGAGTGAGATCAACGGGTTGACCGAGAGGAAGAGACTGAACAGGGACACACACTTGGTCCCCGAAGGTGGACATGAGACGACATTTGACGAACAACGAAAACCGCGGAATCCAGAAATAGAGTAGGTTAGTTCAGGAGGAGGATGATGGCCCTCCTTCAATTCGAACAAGTACCGTACTTAATTGCTTAGCAGGTACCTATCACATCCACCGTGTATGTTAGCCGCTCACCGTCTATCGCATCTTCTCATGTTCCCTAACTGGGTGACTTTTCTGGGAACAGATGATGCAAAACAGTCTAAGAGAGAGCATCATGTTCACTAGGCGAAAGAGATGAGCCCCGTGATCCTTTGGCTTTGATGTTCTGTGTGAAGCGCATCAGGAGGAATCTCCAATCAACGAGGACGTGCTCCCGAATCATCCGGGTGGCTGGCCTCCGCAGCATAGGCGGAACTTAGGACTAGTGCGGGTAAGACAGCGCCTCCCAGTGCCTGCGAGCCAAAGCGGCATTTGGCGCAGGCAGTAACTGAGAGGTAGAAGGGGGTCCTAGCGCCGAGTCGAGTCAAAGTGGTCGTTAGCGTCTTCAGGAGTAGTGTCGCAGTTCAGGTCTAATGAGGACTTTGCAGGTATCACCGCGGTGCGATGGTTGCCCGGGATGGGTTAGAGAACTGTGCATGGCAGGCCCAAGACGTCATCGGAGGGAGGCGCTTCTTGAGTAGGTATCTCCTTGAACGTCCTAACAACACGCTCGGACAGGCAACCAACGCCTCTCACGATATGGCAGGAAATGTCAAGGACTGCCGCAATTGTGGCGTTGTTGTTGTTATTGTTGTTGTTGTTGTTGTTGTTGTTGTTGTTGTTGTTGTTGTTGTTGTTGTTGTTGTTGTTGTTGATATTGTCACAATGGTTTTTTTTTTTTTTTTGGTTCATTGGTTTGTAAGGAAGGAGTAGGGTTTGCGGGGGGTTTGCTCGGCGAGGACGGCGATCATCTAAGGAAAAGCCGGATGGATCGCCGATCAATTATTATTAACTACCTACCTAGCACACGCGGTGCTCAATAGTTTTACATCATGGGAGCACACGATTCCGAGCCATTCCAAAACGACTAGGTATCACTGGCTATTTGGCGGCAGGCACTTTGATCATTAGTAGTTGGCCATATTGACCGCTTCTCAAGACCAAAGTCATGGGATTTAACCCATAAAAGTGTAACAACAGCCAGCCAGCCACCCCTCCTTACCCTATTCGGACTCATAAGATTACATTACTAAGTGCGGCTTAGCCAGAAACCAGCAGGACAAAGGGTTCTGTTCTGGCATCCCTTGGAACCAGACGTATAACCGTGTCTCAAATCGTACCGTGGAGATTGCAGAGGCCCAGAAGCCACTGCGGGCAGCATTACCTTCACCCAAGACATGTCGTGGTGTACGCCAACGGGGTGTCTGGCTGAACCGAAACTTCCTAAACAGGCCAGGCTAGGCGGGGAGCTGGTAGCTCGGAACGGGAAACGATGCCGGTACAGGTGGATGAGAACAGATGGGGTTAGAAACGGCTGGGGGATGCAGTTTGGTCGATTGATTGAGTTAAGCTTATGCCTCCAGGTAGTGTAGATAGTGTAGGGGCCAACAGCTCCACCTCTCTACCTACCTACCTACCTACTGTACCTACAGGTAGGTAGGTAGGTACCTAGGTAGGCAATATGTACAGGTATCCTTCCCCCACCGCCTGGGTTGCAACGGCAGATAGGGGCCATCAAGATCGTCCCTTCCATGCCTGAACTGGGATTGGAACCGCCTTTTGTTTATTTCCTTCTCCGTCAACGAGCGCCCCAACAGGTTGAAAGGTGAATAAACAGGGAGGGGAGGGCGGGGTGAGACAAGAGCGACCTGGGTGAGCAACGAGAGAAAGAACGTAAGATACCTACCTAGGTACGCATGTAGCATCCGTCAGTCGAACCAATCCCAATCCCTGGTTACAGGCTCCCACATTTGACCTCGTGCCCATCGGCCGCCAATAAAGGCGTTGGCAACGACACCCTCGCATTTTAGAGGTGCCGCCATCTACCGGTATCGTCTCTCAACACACCATACAGAATTCCAAACTCATCGGTACCCTTGGCTTCTACAAGCCAACGCTCGTGAACTAGGCGTACTAACTGCCACCGGCGCTATTGCCACTTAACAAGCTTGCTGTCTCGATGCTTATGGACAAGCCTGCAGAGCTTGGTTTTCTACAGCGTATGACGAGAGCAGATACCCTCTAGGTATGCTGCAGTCATCCGCAAACGCCACACACAATGTTTTGGCCAGACCAGCACGCCTTGAGACGGCAGGGGAATGTCTGCGTTTTGAAATAACCCATCCTGCATGCATGTACAGGCCACGGTCTTGAAGCTGAGATGTGTCAGCCCGCGCGTTGACCAAGTTCAGAAACTCCGGCTTGCATCGCTGCCCGCACGTCTTCTCAACAGCTTCCAACCACGTGATCATCCCTACAGTCCGGGCGCTCATCACTGACTTTTGTTTCTCTGGGGGACCCTCCCGGGCCCTAATGCGTTGTGCCGTCGGCAACAAGCACCTTTACGACGGCCAGCCTGACGGTAGGGCTGCTCCCAGAAAACATCCAGCAGCTCTCGGCCTGGTCCTTGCTCTCCGCTTCCCCTCATCGGAGCTCATCAGACTTTGTGTAGCAACAAAATTGGCGCCACGGACTATGGACGACTAGGCGACCGCACGCACTCTGGAATTCTTCTTCTAGCTTACCTTCTATTCAACAGCCCTTGAAAACACAGACAGCACCTCTCCCGCTTGAGAAATAGAAACAAATAAATGAATAGAGGTTAAGGAAAATCAAGTGACGCCCAAGCTCCATGCTGCGTTGGCATGTTTTGAAGCTGACGCTCAGCTCCGCCTCATCTTCCACGTAGTCTTACCATACTGACAGCCAGCACTCCACAAGACTGACCGTGGTGTTCAAAACTTGCCTAGTTGATTTGTTGTCCCGTAAACAAAGTCATGGCCCTCCATGCACGACCCACGTGTCTTTGCGCTTCTTTGCTTCTTCTAACTCGTGCTGCGGGGGCCGATATCAATCAGCTCATGTTCCATTCAGCTATTCTAGAATTCGTCAAGCTCCATATTTTGGTAAATAAGTGGAAGAGGACCCTGGGGGATAACGAAAGGGGGGGGGGGGTTGCTCTCCTGGAAGACGGGTTGGACCCCACTAGCTAGACTCATCTAGGGCTTCCCGTCTGGTCTTTCGTATTGTTCTCAAAGAAGCGGAAGAACAAGGCGTCACGTAATATATATATAAATATATATATATATATGCATCTGCAGGTCAGAAGTTGCGAGAATTCATTATTCGTTGCGACTACATTGTGCTTCCGAGGGCTGTATTGCATCTATTGGGTATCCTCCAGCGCCTCTTTTTTGAAAATGCCAGTCACCGTTACGGCCGTGTGCATCAACCTATCCCCTCTTCAGCCCCTGCAGCGCCGTGACCGCATCTGTCTCCTTTCTGGACTGACCCCCCTTGGGGGGCAACACGAATCGGAGGTTCTGAGATGGCGTCCACCCAGGTGGTTGTGAAAGTTGATACAAGAGGGTATCTGTCAAGTAGAACGGATTGGTCACCCTCGGGTCAGCGCGAGCCCGTGAGTTAGGCGACATGACTGAAAGAGGGCCCATGGGAGAATGAACGGGCTCCAAGGGCTGCGGCTTGACCGGCGTTGCAGCAGCTTGCTCCTTCGTTCTAAGAGGTGCCAGTGTGAGCGAGTCCATTGATGCTTGCTTGATGTCGGAGAGGATCTTGGGCGAGACGGGAGAGATGACGACTGCCCGATTCTTGGTTGGCGGCTTCTTGACCTTCTGCGGGTTCGGTCGGGGAAGAGCCCTGGCGGCGTGAACCGGCCGAGGCAAGCCAGGCACAAATACCTCCTCACCGTCGATTGTCTTCCGTTTCCGGGTCCGGGGATTCAGTTTGACAGCCGCGATGATGGAGTTCTGTTCCGTCCCCGACATAATTACGTCTTCCACTACGCCACTCGTGTCACGGAATGGTTGTAGCTGTTGAAACTCTTGCTTTACTAGAGTCGTGCTTGGCCCTACCTTCAAGTTCGTAGCATCATGTGGAGTGCTAGGATCCGAGGGCCGTGATAGAGCAGCCGGTGCAGATTTCCTAGCTCGTCTGGGTTTCGGCTTCTCAGGCCGGCGGTCCACAGGAGAAGATGGCGATATCGAGGCCCCGCCAGTGATCCGGCGGAGCTCCGCCATGACCTTCAACATGACATACACCGCATTGGTCGTATCATCGCGAACAGCCATCGGTCGACGCGGCGCCGCTTTGGGTGCAGCAACCTTGAGGGCCTCTCCATCTTGCTTTTCTGGTTGTATATGGACGGGTTCAAGCTTGACCGGCTCGTCTGCCTTGTCTGGGTTAGGCATTGCCTGGGGAAGTGGAGTTCGCGTTGTTGCCTCGGAAGGTGCGACAGTAAAACACTTTTCGGACTTTGCAGCTACTCCCGGCTGCGATGTCGACTTTACAGCTCCTTCGGGCTGCGATGTCTTTGGGGAGTTCTCACTCGACTTTGATGACTCCGATTTTGGTTTCGGTCCCTCTTCCGCGATGCCCTGCCTCTTCTTTGGTTTGTCGCTGCTTTCCTTCTTTTTCTTGGGCAACTTTGTCCCTGGCGGCAGCCAAAGCAAAGGAATTCTTTCCTTCAGATTGGCCACCCACGCGTCGCAGTCCCATTGAACCCAGTAGTCGATGATATCTCCCCATGAACTCTCTGGGGGCTTGGTGTAATTAACAAAGACCACTTTGCCGCCTCTGCTGTGAATGGTCTTTGCAAACTCCCTGACAAGAACTTTGAGGCCGTGAACTTTCAGAGAGGTACCAAGGATGAGAAGGAGGTCGGGCGAAAGTCCGAGGTCGTGTGTGATGATGGGAGAAATGAGGTGGGCGCTCGGGTGTTCCTCGCCGTAGAGCACGATGTCCGGCCTCAATTTACCCACACCGAGCGCCCTTTTGCCCCTTTCCTGTCTTGCAGCGGTCGCTCCGGCGCAGTATGGGCATTCGGGCTGTCGGCCAGACATGGTTTCATGCACTCTTCCATCTTCGTCCCAGTCGCAAATCTTTCCGCAAAGGAAGCAACGTAAAGACTCCAGAGACCCGTGCAGAAAGACACACTCAACGCCGTTGGGCTTTCGGTCAAGTCGCGGTTGGCTTTGGGGCTCGGCCGAAGCAGTGGCGTCGGCCAATCCATTCCCCTCAGCACTGCCAGCTCCCTCTGGTTCGTCGACTTCTTTTTTCTCTTCCGGTTCTGGTGCGTTAGGGGTAGTTTCACTGCTGGTCGAGGAGGTCGCTGATGCTGTCGTGGCTAACACCGCCCCGACAGACTTTCTCGAAAAACGGCCCCTGTGCCCCGGACCTTCCTGAAGTGATGTTGACAAGCCAACCTTTTCTTCGATCTGGTCAATGTTTTGCGTGTAGCAGCGGACCAGTTTCCCACGGTTGCGGAGGTGGCCAATGAAGTAATGTGATTCTGTTGGTGCAACGTCTTTCACCTTTTGCCGAAGGGTGGTAGCAAATGTGTAAAAGACTGATGTTCGCAGCGGGTCGGCCCAGATCGAGGCGTCGAATAAATCCCTGCCTTTGATGTTGGGCAATGTTGACTTGCTGAACTGAGATGACGGAGGGGTTTCGTCGGTTTCGGAAGACGCTGCGCTGCTAGCCATACTAGAGGTTTGTCCGCTTGCCGATGACTCTTCCTCGAAGGGGTCGAATAAGACAGGTGGAGGCGAAGACAATGGGGATGAGCTGAAAGCCAATCCTGGCTGGCGAAGATTTGATTGTGACAAATAGGCGGCCTCCCTTAGGTGCGTCGGTGTTTGCGGGAATATACTAGGTGGAGAGGATAAAGGCGAAGAACTGAAGAAGAACCTCGTGGTTTTAGGCGTGAGGTGACTTGCAGCCTGTGACATTAGTCTTGGGGCTGAGTCAGGCGTCTGGTCGTCAACTTCCCCCGGCTGCAACACTGCCCTGGAACGAGTTCGTCTTGGCTCGATTGGAATCATAGTGGATGCATGGTTGCGTTCAGTTGCCCGTACGGTATCCAGAGGAGACGTCAACAAAGACCTCTTTCGCAGCACAGCAGAGCGCGCCTGACAAGCGTTGGCTCTTGGTCGAGCGTCTGGACTTGCGGAATGGCCGCGCCTCCGCAGAACGCGGCCGGCCGATATTTCGTCATCGGATGAGCTGTTTTGCGCATCGGTTAAATTCAAATGCAAAGTTGTACCTGTTCCTTTCCGGGGGCTCTTGCTAGGAGGGAGGGACGTGGCTCTCCTAGTGGATCGAGTCGACCTGGCGGTGACTTCTTTAAGATTTTTTTCAACATCTTTCGTAACACCGGGCTCATTTGCGGTCTTGCCGTCTACCGTCGATTCCCTTGACCTCGCTCTCGTGATCGGACCGTTGGGTCTGGCGTCAATTGGGTGGGGGGTCAGCGACTCTGACCTATTCGACGGGAGACTCTTGGCCTCTTCGGAACCGGACGCGTCCTGGTCTTCGGTAGCCTGAGTGTCGTCGCTGAGGCAGATGCCTGAATCCTCAAAAGACAACCTCCGTCGCTTCGTGGGTGGCTCTCGCTCGTCAGCGTTCGTATTGAGCGACGCAGGGCACCTCGATTCCAGTATACCCTCCCGGTTGGCGGCGTCAAACTGAGCCTGGATCAAGGAATAGAGTCCATTCTCACTGCGAAAGTCCTACAGCGTCATTAGCACGAGTTCCAAGGGCGGCGACTGCTACGAGTGCTCACGGGAATGCCAGAGTTGGTACTGATGCCAGCGCCGGTAATGACGACAACCTTGCGAGCTTTGAAAAGGGAGTCGGCGATGGCTTGGAGAAGAACATCCTCTGCGGGGGTGACCTGGGTTGTAGGCATTCTAGACGCGTCCTAAAGTTGGCCCATTGGACAAGTTCCGTGCGAAATGTCGGGTAAACCACTTGCTCCCCTCCGCTCAGTGCGTTTCGAGGCGCGTGTTGGCAATGCGGCGTGTTTGTGAAAGCGACCGTCAGCGTGCGGGCAGTGGTTGCGATTAGACCTCGGGAACGACAACAGTTCAAGGGAGCGTTTTTGCCGCGATGCGCTTCTACACGAGCACGTTGGTCGTAGGGTGACGAGTGTCTGCGACCGCAGGCCTTGCTTCCCAATCGCGAGGACGGCCGAGGAGATAGAGTCAAGCTTTTCCCTTCAGAGTTTCGCTGAGAGCCGGTCGCAGACAGCTTCTGGGTTTTCCGAGGTTGGCAAATGGGTAGTCATACGGTTGCTGTTGGAGTTTTGTGGTTGATTTGCGACACGTAGGTGAAAGAGGGTGGTTAGAGGCAGACGCGGTGAGCCGAAACTGGCAGACCAGGGTTCGCGCTGCCAGGGTCTGATCAACCAAGCTCGCAGTCAATGAATTGGTACCAGGTGAAGCACAAAGCTTCTAGGTCACAATAGCTGTCTGCGTTATCGTCTGACAGGTCGATTTGAGGTTTGCGGAGCCAAGAATGGCGGTTTGAAACGGTGGCAAAGCGACGGAAGGTTCAAGGCCTAAGCTCGACGTTGAACATACAGACGCGTCTTGGAAGGTGCTCGGGAGGCCCAAATCTCGAAAGCTTGACGAGGAGGAGTTATTGATTTGTGACCGTTGGATATTGGATGCGAGGGCAGAAGAAATAAGCGGCGTGTGCGTGTGTCCCAAGCAAGAGAGACTGGCACCGTGGTCAACAGGAAACAATTGGCGATGTTTGACGAAAGGTTCGAGGTTCCTGGTGCATCAGATGTTGTTGTTGAACCGCGACTGCCCAGGATCCACCCAGCTTAGCGTCAATGACCTACTGTATCTGTACCTGAGCCACTAAAATCCGCCTTACTTAGTGATGGAGAGATCAAGGGAGATCCACTTCTGATACCCGATAACGATAGCGATAGCGATAGTGACCGCACGGTCCGATAAGAAACCTAAAATAAAGACAGGGTTTAAGCAGCATAGTGCGATCCTTCTGAATTCTCACATGGTTCTGACTGTCCTGAATTGGGGAATTTGAGACAAGACGCGACGAGAAACACAGTGCTCAAGTAAATCTTCTGGTGATATAACGTATATGTTTGCTGCGGCTATTTCCAGCGGCCAAGCCGCTTTGGAATGAGGCGTTTGAGACGTTTCCAGCCTGTCCTCTTTTCAAGTGTGGCCTCTCATCACAACAACTCGATGCTGACGATGGGGCGGCCACCATGACGCAACCATCACCGACGCTTGGTTCATGGCCTGACCACAGGCAACGGCTGGCGCCTGTCATGTCACCGCTCAGGTGTCTAACCACCCCCTTCCGAGCCTCCAAGTCACACACTCACACTCTTCGCAGCCCATCATCATTAGGTTTGGGGAGTCACGTCACATCAACAGAGCACAAAGAGACTTTTGGCCCGCGACATCAGGCTCTGTTGAATTTGGTAACTAAGCACCAACTTCGCCGAGCTGCTGCCTCCCCCCAAGGCACTATGACCTCTTGCGGCTCGGCCTTGAAGAACCACAACGTCTGTTCCTACTGCGCTTGTACTAGGTGCATTAATTAGTGACCAACACATGGCGACGATTTTCTGCCAACACTGAACCTGATGTGTGTTGGAGCTGCTGCTACAGACCTGCTGTGTACCGCCTCCAGGTTACCCACTGCCGCAACAGATCCAACGGCTTGGTCCGACTTCAAAAACTGCATCTCCAGTCTTGGCCGCCTTCTAGAACGCCACATTTGAACAGCGGCGCGAAACGATTCAGCTGCTGGAACGCATCCGTCGTCAATGCGCAAACCCGTTGACTCGCACAGGGCGAGAAATCCCACGAGACGAAGCCGACGATAACTTGGGACGCAGTTTGCCATCATGACAGGCAGATGAGAACTACGCTATGGCATTAATCAAGGACCCCCCTCCCCAGCCGTATTTCTATTCCACGGTTCCCCTCTGTCCTTCGCCGACTTTAAAGTCGTCCGAACTCACATCCGCTTCGGTCGGTACCTGCGCGCAGGGGGGGGGGGGGGGGGGGGTCATGTATCGTGAGACGACGCCGTTTGATCTACCTCACCTCAACTCCCCTCTGTCACCCCGGTGGCCCGTTGTATTTCACCTCAACCCAGAGCCGGGACCTATCTGCCCACGAACACCCAGTCTGAGGGAAACTTTCCCATCTGGCACCTAAACTAGTTTGGATGTTGGTCTCTGCTCTTCCTGTTCGGGCCTTCCAATCAACGGGGCCTGGTCGTGAGGTTCCTCTCACACTGCCACTCGTCCCGTTGCCGAAGCCAAAGAAACAACGCACCGGCCTTAGAGTGCTGCCAAGAGCACATGGGGCGCCGTTGATCGGTGTATCCCATAATAACCCCGGAACTTTAGTTTACAACCATGTGGTTCGGGATATATTATAAGACGATAATGCGGCCGCTGTCTACATTGCATATGAGTGCCATATCAACGCCACAAAGTCCCTGAATTGTAGCATCTCTTTCTTGATCATCCGCACTCCTTTTTCACTCTTTTCTCTTCTCCAGGCTGGCCCAACTTTGACGTTTCCATCATGCAGTACTCCAAGTCGCTCACTCTGCTCCTCTCGCTCATCTCAAAGGCATTTTCCCAGTCATGTACTCTCCAGTTCGACTGCCGAATCCCAGTGGGAACTGAGCTGGAGGAATTCGACGTCACCAATCGTCTGTTCAATTCTAGAGCCGTAATAGGCGCGGGCTTGGTCTTCAGCCAGATCCTCCAATTGTCCAACGAAGCGAGTTCACCCTTTGATGGCAATGAGAACGTCGCCGTCGCGGTCTCCATCAAGTAAGACAAGATCGCATATCTCCGCCCATATACCAACCGGCTGACCCATTCTTCCCAGTGACCGGTCCATTTTCAACGGCCAGACGGGTTTCAGACGCACCGAGCTGATTCCGTCCGGCAACACGGGAATAGACGCATCCACTCTCGGGGTAAAGACCCTCCATTTCAGTATTGAGAAGGATGACCAGCGACCCCTTAACCTCTCGCATGAATACCAATTGGCGTTCCTCGAGAGCAATGACTTCACCACAAGTCAATTCGTTCTCAAGACAGGAACCATCCTAGGTGGTGTCGTTAACGCTGGCCCTGACACCTTGACGCTCTTCGGCAACGTCAATACCAGGCCGGTGCCCACCGTGCTTTTCAGCACTCCCTTCACTGAATATACCATCCACAACTTCGCCCTCACCTTGGACTTCAACGCAAAGTAAGCTTTTCTCCTCAGGATCAATTTGCCACTCACGACACTGACATCAATATCTTCACCAGCACTGTTCAGGTCTTTTACTCTACCGACAACAACGATCTGGAGGCACAGGGCGCCCCTCAACCCAACATTCTCGTCGGTCAGGGACTGTACCATTTTGGTCTTCTGAAGAAACCCGTCGTCGGTGGCGTGGGTGATATAACTAACGGCTTCCAGCCGGCGGGTATCGACGAGGCTGTTATCTACAGCGGTATCTTCCAGGAGGACAGCATTAACGGCTGCGTCAGCCTAGCGCCGTGATTGACAAATAAATGTACAGATGACGATAATACCAGACCCTTGCAGAGCGAGGGTCTTTACTCTGCACATAAACACAAAAGAAAACAGTAATGTCAATAATAGTTTATATCAGAATACCCTTTCGCTGGCGCTACTTTCATACCCAAAGCACTTTTGATTTGAAACGAAATTGTTGATCTCACAGGCGAAGGGGGTGCCCTGTTGCAATAGCATGCTGCTTAGTACGAGAAGTGGTGTTGTCATGAGATTGGCCAGCAAGACCTCGATTCGCCCCATATCTCAACGGAAATATATATTAGTATCACATGGTATCCAGTCATATGGGTCCCCAAGCGGTCAATGTTTTGGTTTATAGCGCTACGTAAAGAAGAATACCCGACCTTGTGGATGCTTGGCATCTAGCTAATATCACTGCAAAAGTGTTGTTGCTTTGGACTGGTCGGATTGTCTCGTTAGTGCTAAATGATAGTAGTAATAAGCTGGGTATTATATTAAATGATACATTGTTGTTTCGTAAGGTCGTTCTAGACTCGCCAAGTGTTGAAATAGAGCATACACCGTTCAAGATCATGAGCCACAACGATCATGCGCCGCCTCAAGCCTCCTCCTGGTGGCTTACGACGGCGGTAACTTTCTCTTGGCGGTTGGCGACCTCCTCCAGCTGCGGACGCAGGGAGTCGGCGGCCTCTTGCGAGAAGTGACGAGCACCAACGTGGTGCTCAAACAGCAAGTCGAGCTCCGAGTACGTGAGTCCGAAAGGCTCTGGCAGGCGGAAGAAGGTCCAAACCAGGAATATCACCGTAATTCCGGCCCAGAAGAAGCCACCTCTTGCGCCCCAGTTCCAGTCATTCTTGCCGACAATCTTGGGCTGGATCGCGTTGACGACGAAACCACCTGAGTTGTAGAACGCGCGCGAGAGAGCGACGGTCTTAACGCGAAGGCGGGTGGACGGTATCTCGGCGACGAGAGTGTAGCACGAGGGTCCAACGCTGAGCTGGAATGCAAACAGCATGACGATGATGAGGGCTCCCACAGCCCACGACCTCGCAGGAAGACCAGCCTCGTCTTGAGGAATGCCGATGCCGCCAATGATAACCAGCACCACAAACATGGCCGACAGACCGGCCAGGTACAGCGTGCGACGGCCGACGTGCGTCATGATGTACCAGGCGATGATGCAGCCGATGAGACCGATACAGTTCTGCACCAGACTCATGGTGAAGCCGTTCTCGGGGCTGAGGCCTGCGTTGATCATGAATTCTGTAGTAAAGTTAGACCAGCCAACTAAGACTTTTGAGGCTTGTTACTGACGTGTCCCGTAGCCCATGAAGGGCACTCCGCAGAAGGACTGCGTCATCCAGACCATGCAGGCGATCTCGGTGCGACGAAGGTCGACACCGCGGAAGCAGTCCCAGTAGTGCGCGCCGGAGCTGACCTCGATCTCGAACTGGTTCGTTACGCGCATCATCTCGATATGGGCGTCCAGATCAAACTCGATGCCGCTTTTGGGGGAGGTCAGGCTTCGGACGGATTCCTTGGCCTCCTCGAGGCGGTTCTGGCGGACGAGCCACCAGGGACTCTCGGGGGCGAGGAGCGTGCCGATGATGATGGGAATCGGCCAGACCCATTGGATAGCGAAGGCTGACTAAGGTGTTAGGGTTTTGCACCCATTGGACCAAGTTATCACCGGATTTTACTCACGGATACGGTATCCCCATTCACTGTCAAGCTTCAGGAGTCCGCGAAGCATGCCACTGCTGATCAGTTGGCCAATGACCCAACACATGTTGCTGTAATTGTTAGCTTCTGAGGTCTCCGCATTGCACAATTTAACTCACACCCAGGAGGTCATATAACCTCGCAGAGACATGGGACAGATGTCAGCCGCGTAGGTGACGGCGAGGGTCTGGAAAATACCCCATGGAATTCCCTTAAATCCATTGTAAGTAAAATGCAAAACCAATAAGTGTACGCCACAATTCATATATAGTAAACTACCTACCTGGAGTATGGATCCAGCCAAAAACATGGGCAGCCCGTTGGAGAAGAAGGGGATGAAGACGGCGGCGATCATAGCAATCATGGAGACAATCATGGTCTTCTTGTAGCCGATCCATTCGGTAACGAATCCATTGATAATGAGGCCAATAATGGAGCCGACCTGGGTGCCGTTGTTGATGATGGTCTGCCAACGGGCGGAGACCAGTGGGTTTCCCTCCGCATCGACCTCATCGCCAAATCTCTTCATGAATTCCGGGAATGCGTAGAAGTTGCTCATTAAGTTGGTATCGTAACCCTGGAAGTTAGTCAGCGCCATTGGACAACGCGATTAGAGATGCGAGAGACGCCATACCTCCATAATGATGGCGAGGGAGATGATGAACGAGAAGAGGATCGCCTTGGGCCAGAAACGAAACGAGTCCCTGACGCTCATCTGGCGTTCGTTCTGCATGGCCGTGATAGCTTCGCCCTCATTATGACCGTGGCTAACGGTTGGAACCGCCTCCACGCCCATGGCCTTGTCTTGCGCCATGATGAATAAAGTCTCAAGAAAGATAGAGCGAAACAGAGCAAGCGACTATGGGCGAGGGTATTCCCACATTTCCTGGGCAACAATGGGGCACAAGGCCGACTTTATAGAAAGGCGAAGGCGGGGGTAGAGAAATTCACTACCCCTGCAGCCTCACGAGAACCTCCAAGAGGACAAACCGTTCTTCTGGTATGATTTACCGAGGCAAAGCGGAGAACCCATCGTATTATCATTGGCAGTCCGGGGGGGCAAACATGAAATTGCAGCAACGACACGTTTTGAGAAACAATGCCGGACGCACATCAAGTCAGACACACTTTGTGAGGGCCCCATGGGGAAATCTCCGGATTTTGGGACGATGATCGGTCGAGACCTCTGGGGGACCCAGGAGACGCGGTCATTCGTCCAACGATTGTGGGTGACAGCGCAAATGGGGGAGGGCCAGGGTTAAGGCCAGTATTCCGCCCCTTTTCCGCCGCCTTTTCCCGATCTGTCTTCAACGTCCGGGATCTTTGTGGCCCCTGGTCGAAGCCAACTGCGCCGGGCAACCACGGCGTGGTGAAATACACTCTCGCAACCCCTGGCCCTCTCCTCTCTGCCAGAGAGATTAGCTCTTTTTGGTGCTTTACTTCTTTATTCTTTGCTGCAGTACGCTTTGCAACCAGCCCCATCCGTCCTACTTCTTCTCTTTTCGCACAGACTCAAACGCCTCTCGGTCTTCAGTCCGAGGTCTGACGAACCCCCCGGCCGTATGCGGAAACCCTCGGCTTGTACTGCATGCCGGTACATCACCTCTTTTCCCTTTCTGGTTTTTTTCTTCATTGGCGTTGCGAGTCATCCGGTAACCTGACACGATTCTTTGCAGTGCCCGCCGGCGCAGATGCCAAACCCGGGACGGGTATGTCGACTGCATATACTGTAGTGAGAGGGGAATCAGATGCGACCAGAGGCCCCCGGAAGGCGGCTACTATGAACAGCGAGAGAATCAACGTAAACAGCGCCAGGAAGAGCAAGTTCGATCACAGCAGTCGCCATTGCAACAGGGACACGCGAGTGCGTCGTCGCCCGGATGTCGCACCGGTGGCTGGGGTGCCCGATGTGAAACCACACCGCATGCCGCGCTACCTAGCTTGCCGGTCCGTCTGGACCTGGTGAGACTCTACTTCGACTACATTCATGACCAGTTCCACTCCCTCTTCCACCGGCCGAGCTTCGTTGAGGATGCACTCGGCGATCGAGTCCCACACGGGATTCTATACGGCATCTGTGCCCTATCTGCGAGGTGTTTCCCTAAGAGGCTGCTAAAGCAGCTGGATGGTTTGAGCGAGAGGTCACACCGACTAACTCAACTTTAGGTTCTCTACAGACGCGGCTCTAGCAGATATTGACCCTCGAGACCGAGCACAGGGGTTCTTGAAAGCTGCCGAGGGGTTTCTGAACCTCCGCGATGTGTCTCTGGCTACGATACAGCTATGCGTGCTGATAGGAGCCGCCTGGACTGCCGACGGCGATGGGGAAGCAGAGAACATATACTATGGCGTCGCATGCAGAATGGCGCAGCTGCTAGATCTCCCCAACAGGCCAGTTACCACGCTGCTTGAACGGGAGATCAACATACGGGGTAAGCCCGGGTCACCCTCTTCCCTTCGCTGTGCCAAGTTTAATATCTGCAAAGCTTGCATCTGCAAGGCACAGGAACCAAACTAACAGGTCCCTCTCCCCAGTCTGGTGGTCACTCTGCATGATCGACGTCTGGTCGTCCACCGCGGTGAAGCTGCCCAAGCTGCTGCCGGCGAGATCCGACATCCCCCTGCCAATGGATGATCTGCCGTTCCTCTCGTTGGGTCGCAGCGGTGCATCCGGTGCCACCGCCAGGGCGGGTGCGACGCTGTCGAGCCAGAGCTCGCAGCACCTTTCGCAGATGGTGCGGCTCAACCGGATCCTGCTCGACATCAACGACTTCAACCAGCGATGCGTGGCCGAGAACCCGGACTGGGACGCTCTCGGGCACGGCGTCGACGCGCTCCACGCGAGGATGGAGGGCTGGCTCGAAGCGCTGCCGGAGAACATGCGCGACACCCCCGAGAACTTTGCTTGGTTTGCGGCTCGCGGCCTCGGAAGGACATTTGCGGCTGTGTACTTGGGGTACTACCACTTTGGCCAGCTCCTGTACTACCAGTTTCTGTACGGCGCCGGCACGACGACGGCCATCAACCCCACGGCGTCGGTGTCCGTCGCCCGTCGGGATACATATGCTACCCGATGCAAGGAGCATGCGGCCAGGCTGTGCGATATGGTTTACCGCACGCAGACGACCGCGGGGGCGGATGTAAGGTATACGATGGCGGCGCACGTGTTGGTGATTGCGTCGACGGTGCAGATCCATACACTCTTGTTCAGCGGTGATGAGGCGGATATCGGCTTGGCGAGACGGCGTCTGGAGAGGAACTTTGAACTGCTTTTGCAG
The DNA here is from genome assembly GCA_020631755.1 of Colletotrichum sublineola. Taxonomy (NCBI): domain Eukaryota; kingdom Fungi; phylum Ascomycota; class Sordariomycetes; order Glomerellales; family Glomerellaceae; genus Colletotrichum; species Colletotrichum sublineola. The sequence continues at coordinate 3,835,969 of JAHSQG010000009.1, forward strand.
CTGCGGTGTTACTGGCCAACGGTTGACCGGGCCATCAGCCGACTAAGGGCTTTCCACGAGACCGCGCGGACCAGCATTGACACAAGCTTTGTGCTGGACCGCTGGATGCTGCGGTTCCTGGTTGAATTTGCGGAGCCGATGGAGGAGAAAGAGGCCAGAACAGGCCGGCACGGGGATGGTGACGAGATGGAGTCGTTGTGGGCGATGGAGGGGCTCCGGTGAGGGGTTGGGTAACGCGGGTTGTGCGGTGAAAGCTGGGGAACCAAATCTGGGGTCTTGGCCCGTTTGAGGACGCAAACCCCTAGTCGAATCGAGTGGGTTCAAGAGACTGATAAGTTCCTTCTCTTGCATGTGACAAAGTTTGCCCGGCCGGCAAATACCAGACAGGACTGAATAAAAGCGGTTTATCTTCGTGGCAGGGGTTCCAAGTCGGATCATCTCCCGAGAACTCCACCGGCCACAGGTATCCCCTCGGCATGTTCACGTCCAGCAATGTCTCTTTTCTGTGTATTATTGAACAATGTCAGATTCCGAGTCCAATATACACCTATCCTGTTGGCTGCGGGTCTGACTGCATGAGTCGGTTTGTTACTTTGGCGCGTTTGATGCGGAGAAGGGCGGTAAAGTGTGGGAAACTCTACGACTTTTCCGCCCCCTGTCATGCAACCTCATCGTCGTACCCTGCCCCTCTGCCCCTCACTTGGCAACGGGCATAGTATTAGTTGAGGAGGGAGAGAAGACACGATGTTTGCAGGAAACCTGGAAAGTCACGATGAGGGGCTGAAAGAATCCGGCATGCCACTTTTTCTTGCTGCCCTGGACAATATAAGAATTGGGTCCCAGCAGCATTGGTTTCCTGTCTAGTAGTCGAAGACTGAAACAGAACTCATCGCTGTTTCTGCAACTGGAAAAAAGAATCCAAGATGGTTTACAAATCACTGGGCCTTGTGGCCGCAATCGCATCCGCAGGGCGGGTGGCAGCTCTCAGCAACGGCTTGGCCAGCACGCCCCCAATGGGCTGGGTAAGTTGTGACAGTCTCTCTGCAGATACCACGCTCTTTATCAAGCCTTCAAGATCCGCCGACTGACTTGTACAAGAACAACTGGAATGCCTTCGCGTGCGACGTCTCGGAGGACCTCATCCTCAGCACCTCGGAGCGCGTCGTCAGCCTGGGTCTGCGCGACCTAGGATACGACCATGTTGTGCTGGATGACTGCTGGCAGGACGAGAACGGCCGTGACGCCCAGGGCAAGATCCACCCGAACCTTGCAAAGTTTCCTAATGGCCTGAAGCACGTCTCGGACCAGTTGCACGCTCGGGGGCTCAAGTACGGCATGTACTCCAGTGCCGGCGAGATGACGTGCGCGAGATTCGGTGAGTTATCCTGATAGATATTCGCTCCTTGGCGTTTGCCTCGGAATGAGCAGAGAGGCAAGCAAGTACTGACAACCCCTCAGCGGGCTCGCTCGACCACGAAAAGGAGGACGCTGAGAATTTCGCCTCTTGGGGCGTCGACTTCCTCAAGTACGACAACTGCTACCACATGGGCCGCATGGGCACGCCCAAGATCTCCTTTGACCGGTTCAAGGTTATGGCCGACGCGCTGAACGCGACGGGGCGGCCCATCGCCCTCAACCTGTGCAACTGGGGTGAAGACTACGTCCACACAGTACGTGTCTTCCCATCTCCATCCCTATATCTACTATGAGGCTTGTGAACTGACAACACCAAGTGGGGAATGTCCATCGCTCACGCTTGGCGTATGTCGGGCGACATCTACGACTCTTTCACCCGCCCTGACGACCTGTGCAGCTGCACCACTGCCGCAGACCCCTTCTGCGTCGCCCCGGGAACCCACTGCTCCGTTCTCTTCATCCTCAACCGCGTCGCCGCCTTCGCCGACCGCAGCATTCCCGGCGGCTGGAATGACCTCGACATGCTCGAGGTCGGCCAGGGCGGCATGACGGACGAGGAGTACAAGGCGCACTTCGCCCTCTGGGCTGCCCTCAAGTCCCCGCTGATGCTCGGCAACGACCTGCGGGACATGCCCGCCGAGGCGCTGAGCATCGTCAACAACCCGGCCATCATCGCCCTCAGCCAGGACCCGCACGGCCGCAGCGCACTGCGAGTGCGGAGGGACGTCGGCGGGAGATTGACGCCGGACGAGTACGGCGTTGCGGAGACGCAGGTGTGGAGCGGACGGTTGGAAAACGGCGACCAGGTCGTCATCTTCCTGAACGCAGCGGGTGCCGAAGTCGAGATGGAGTCTTCGCTGGCCGAGATCTTTGTGTCAGACGGCCCCGGCGGCGCGGCGCCGCAGGTCAAGTCCAAGTGGGCTGTCCACGATCTCTGGGCTGACAGGATGTCAACGGAGACGGCGGAGTCGCTGTTTGCCGCCGACAGCCATGAATCGAGGGTCAAGATCCTTCAGAAGGCCAACTGGTACAACGCCACGGAGATCCCGTACGCCGTTGGCTTGGAGAAGGAGGACCCGAGACTGTTTGGCAAGAGGATTGGCGAGGTGGAGGCTAAGGGCGTGTTGAAGACCAAAGTCCCTAGCCACGCGGCCAAGGTCTTCCGCCTGAGGAGGATTGCGACGCCCGGTGATGGTTTCAAGGCCAAAAGCCACGACCGCACACAAAGGGCTGTCAAGGAGGAGCTGTGAATGGGTATATCGCTGAAGTGATGGCAGAACGCAAGCAGATACTGATACAAAGGAGTGTCGGCATGTACCAAGACCAGAGAAAGGGTGTCAAGGTCATTAAGGAGATGACGGGTATATTGACTGTAAACCAACTGTTATAACTGACAAGTGCACAGCATAAAAGCTTGGATGATATGGATAGAGATAAACTGAATAGACGATATCATGACCATGATAGACACCATGGACCCAGTCGCTTTGCATTAGCTTCTATAAACGGCACATCAAGCAACCTGTTCTTGTGGGCGTATATCGAACATGAAAGCAGTTCAAAGGCCGTTGTTATGTCTTTCTACTCGTGATATAACTCAATACACAGCAAGAGCAAGAGCAAGAGCAAGAGCAAGAGCAAGAATGCAAAAAGAGCCCAAAATACGATTATGGAGTCCTCGTTCTTGGCCTGTGGCATCTGCTCCAAACACATCAACTGTCTGAAAGTCACTCCAGCTTAGGTAGTCAAATTTCATGGCACCAAGGACAACATTTACTAGACTAGGTAGAATAGCGTTTGATCTGCAACTCACCGGATAGCCATAATAGCTCATCGATGCTGGGCTCGGACCGACACGGAGTGATCCAACACAAAACTTACGGTTTCCGCTGCCGCGAGACAAGAGGCTCGATACGCCCATGCCGCCTCTCAAGCCCAGAATCGAGGTGCCCAACGACAAACATCCGGCCTCTTAAGACCGCAGGAGCCTACACGACTCTCGCCGGCTCGAAGGGGGGGGGGGGTCTGCCCAAAGCGCGCGCCACCGATCGAGCCTGACGACGGAACCAATCTCATCCTGTAACCTCGCGTCCCGCCCGCTCACCGAGGCCAGCGTTCAGGATCGAAGAAGAAATACGCGATGGGGAAGCACAGCCGGGCTGTGAGAGCCCAAATTCTGCCGCTATCTCCAGCGGTGAATCTCCTCATCCCTGGCGGCCCCGCTTGACCGAGAGGCTCATCGTAGGACAGGACTCGAGCCCTTTCTCCCCCCCCCCCCCCCCTGGACAAAGAAATATCAGAGCTCGGCTATCCGGTCATACGGTGTCTTAGACGAAGTACCCCTGAACGGTTCGTGTCCTCGTGGTTCGGGTAGCTTGCTTGTTTGAGATGTCGAAAGGGACCAGATGAACCAGACGCCCGCCCATCGACGCTATGTAGACTGGGAAGCGCAACCCTCGGACATTGAATCGCCACGGCAATAGAACCCGTCGATCGGCCGGAGATAATGGGAAGATCAGAATCAGATTGACATCACTAGGACATAGATTCTGTGGCCATGGAACGCACGAGGAAGAGCAGTGAGTGACGGCTACGTTCATCATTAGGGGCCACGATGAAGTTTCATCAATAGACCATCGTCAATTCCTTCCTATCGTGAAGAATCCGAGACAATAACGAAGCCCTCATTTTCATTGCTGGCGCAAACTGCACAATACTTGATTGCAAGTCACTCCAAGGCTGACGCGGTGGCGCCAGGTGTTGAGGGTCTCGCCTCCACTGACAAACGGCCGGACACGGTCCTTCGATATTCAAGATTGCTTCACCAAATGACTCGCAGTGGTTACAATAGATCACTCTGATGGAAGCCCAAACATCACAAAGAGGTGCGAGAGGATTGTCAAAAGGGGGTGCTTCAGCACGATCCTCCTCATGAGACCCTACCTGCCTGTCTCCCCTTCGGCCCCCAGTTCGGCGGGGGAAAGAAGAAAGACCATGACTTGAGAGCTGTCTTGGACCTCACCCCTTGTTCAGAACAGTTCTCGGGCACATCCGTCGGAAAGAAAGGAGGGACAGGATGAAGAAGAAACCAGGGGGGGGAAAGGTGGGCATATTCGACCGTCACCGTGAGTGCACAGCAGGCGCCTCAGTCCGCCTTTCCACCTTCGGGGCTTGGATGACAACGAGAGGCTGGGCCAAAGGAGGACCTTCACGAGCGAGACTGAATCCTGAGCGAGACCTGCATGGGGTGATTTCGTTTTTTTTTTTTTTCCCTTCTTCTTTTCTGGGCGACATGTCTGGCCGAGAGATTGGTGGCAGCGCGCCGCGGGCGAGGAGCGTCAGCCACTGTTGCCTGCGCCGTTTCCTCGGTCCACCCACAGAAAAGAAAAAAGGAAGAGGGAAAAGAGACGTTTTGCACGACATTGAATAGTGCTACACTCGCGTGGATAAGCGGTGCGAGGCGCGGTTGTGAGCCGCGAAAGGTTGTGCGGTTTTGAATTGAGTGGCAGGGCCTTGCAAGCGATGTCGTCAGACGAGACTCGTCGTATCTTCCCTTTCGAGAACATATCCCCCCTCTCCCCTTTCAGCCGCCTGCCTGGGACCGATCCGCCCGCTGTGCAGAAATAGTTACCCCCATCGAGGGGGTCCCACTCACCATCCCAGTGAAAGAAGCTAGGGAAAAGGAGCGAGGCGTGCATCAGCACCCAGGGCCGCTCGGCCTCCGTTCGTAAGACATGTCGAAGATGGCAAAAACGCGTCGATCTCGCCGTACACGGTCCCCCGTTACGTGTCATCCCTCGGAGCCTGCCGGGAGGGGAGCGGAAGGGCTCAGCGTGGAAGATGCAGAGCTTGGATTGCGCCTCACCTTGGTATGCCACCCACCCTGCGGGGAGCTCACGGACGAGCGGGGAGGGGGGAGGTGCCGGGGGGATGACTTCGTTGGCGACTACGTAGTAGCCAGCCATGTATGTAGGTATCTGAAAGGTGGCGGGCCTCGCAGGCTGGCTGTGGCGGGATCGCTGCCCAAGGATACCGCGGATCCTTTCATGTGCGGCAGCCCGTCTCGCCGTCGTCGGGAAGTGAAGCGGTGGGTATAGCTGGGAAGCCGGCCGGAAAGCTAGATCTGCGGTGAATTTTGTGTTGAGGCGAGCGGGCGAGAAGTGCGGCGAACGCAAGGACCGCATGTTCAAAGGCACTATGCATCATCTGATGATTGCTCATTGCTCAAGACGATGCAGCCATCCCAACGCTCTCCCCCTCCCTCCCTCCCTCCCTCCCTCTCTCTCTCTCTCATTCTCTCTCCGCCGCAGCTCTTGTCGGTGTACGGAGACGTGCATGTGCGTTTAGCATTAAGGGGATGGCCTTGATGCGAAGACTATTAGCCCTTGCGCGCCGAAGCTCGTACGCCTCTGGTTACCCACCGCGAGTGCAACGGTAAACTGGGAGATTTTTTTTCCCTCTCTTCTCCTCTCTTACCCCCCAAGAACCCTGGCTCACTCAGCTCTATAGTCTATACACGTACTAGGCAGATCGGGCCTGGGGTGAAGCGGTAAGACAAGGTTATGCTTGAAGTCGATCTCTACCGAGTACCTAGAGCGGTATCTCTCCCTCCTCCACCTCCCCTCCCCCCCAAACAAGATGCGCGTGCCCTCCTTTGTAACTTCGAAACCGAAACCAAGCGCGTCTCTCTGTTCATGTGAACGGGTCCAGTAAATAGGGGTGCCAAGAACAAAACAGGCCACCGAGTCCTCATCAAGCTCAGCAGCCCTGGGATACAACCCTCGCGGGTACCAGCAAAAGGGCGAGGCGCGTCGAGTGATGGAGAGGGGTGCGGGGATCCAAAACGATACTGTGCGGCTAGCCCGGGCGATCATTACTCTGCCCACGTGGTTGCAAATCAAACGTGAACCGGTGAGGTTAATGAGCTTTCCGGCACAGGACCCAATAACTTCCTTACACGAGCGGGGTGATGAGGGAGGCGGAATACCGGTTGAGATTGCGAGCGACACCTCCATGGGTAGAGCCAAGCCATTCGATTCGCGAGCCGGGTGTGGACAATGTAATAATAATGTGCACACGAGGACTGCGCTGATAGCCGGGATCCCGTAAGATCTAGGATCACAACAGGCCGGTCCCATGCTGTTCAAGATATCGCAATCAGTCGCACCGTCCGTGGCTAACTGCGTCCAGTTCAATATGTCATTCCGTGTAAGCGCTGCGGCTGCCCGTGGCACCTTCACCCCGTGTCGGTAAGCCAGGGAGGGTGATTTGTCGACGCCGGAGCTTTGAGTACCCAAGAAGCTGATTGCTCCCAACATAGGTAGTAGGTAACCAACCGGTCAGCATAGCAGGTCAGGATTCCTCTGGGAAGAGATGCCCTTGGCGTGCGTTGCCACAGATAAGTGGTGATAAGTACCCAGGCCAAGCTCTCCCTCGATTTATGCCCGAGGCTGACCTTCTCTACGTTGGATTAACAGCCCTTAGCTTTCCCCCCTTTCACCCAAAACCCATGTTAGTCTCCGAACCGCCCAGCGCCACGAAACGCCCTCGTTTCTTATTCCAACAGCTGCCCCACTTTTCCAGGTTATTTGGAAGGCCTATGCTTGGCAGACTGGGACATGAACACCAAACGTTTAAAAGGTGTAGTAGCGTTCTGCACAATTTGGTTCCCGCAAAACGCATGAAAAAAAATAAAATAAATGAAAAGAAATGAAAAGGGACCATCCGTCGGTGTCACCGTGCCCGGGCCGGGTTGAGGGACGAAGCTCGGAACGGTGCAACTCTCTGCGTGTCGTTCATAGGATTGCCGGTTATCTGCCTCTTTACCTATTGCTAATTGGTCGGTTGGTTGGACACGCCTTGCTGCAGGATCGTGGGAAGCCCCGAGATGAGGTATGTTGGCGGCTTCCCACAGAGCTCTCACGGAATCATATGGTGCGACGAGTGTCATTTGTGTGCCATGCTGCTGTGCCCCGAACATGGAGCCCGCTACGACGTCCCCGGTATCAAGTGTGACACCGCGAGTCCCGGCCACAACCCATTGGCCTGTAACCATTCTCACGACTAGAGGCGTGTTGCAGTAGGTATGTGCCTCGTTCAACGGCTGGGAGCACGACCTACTATGTACTAATTATGGTGCTTCCCAACCCTGCTTCTCCCCAAGATCCAGCAGCCGAGCGCGGGTGGTTGAGACAGGTCCTTTGTGCGTGCTGTCTTCGATCCACGGGTCAGCGTCCGGAGCATCGGGTCGTGGTAAAAGAATGGATTGGATGCCAAAGTCGCACGGGTAGCCCAGGGCATACGTGGTATAACGTCTTTTGCCGAGCGCGCATGAAACATTTTTTCTGGCCCTGGCCCCTGGGTCGAGTAAGTAGGTAGGTAGGTAGGCAGGCAGGCAAGCAGGTGTTTCGAGCCACTACTTGTTTGGATGGGCTATGGGGTGACGCCTCGAGACTTTTGAGACAAATCGCCGTCGTCCGTCAACTTGTGCCGCCATATGGGGTTGACCGGTCTGATGTGCACGCCTGGAGAGATTGGCGAAACCACGATGATGGCCGCTGCGGCGCTGCGCGGCGCGTCCATATAGGTAGTAGCAACATGCGTCCGGGGTTGGTTGGCAAGGGGGAAGGCAGCAACCACAAAAACAACAAAATTAATAACCATCTAGTTAAGAGACGGAAAAAGGAAGAAAAATGGCCACTAGCCGAGCCCAATATGACGGATGAGGCTAGGGAAACGCTACGGGAACATGCTCGTGCGCCCCAGATTTAAACAGGTGCAACGCGCTCATCCGCATCGCCAAAAGTCCGATGACGACGGACACGGGACAACTCGAGAAGAGTGCCAAGAAAGCCCAAGTAAAGCTTGAGAAACGGCACTAATACGGTACTGTGGTGTGGTTTCGGTGATGCGGGTGGCTGTTTAGCCCACCACAAAGCACCTCGTACTGGGAGCAGATTAGCGAGGATGTGCTATATGCACTCCAACAGCGGTTATCCGCATGCAAAACCATGGCTGCGTGTGTTGAAACGGGGAAGGGAGGGGGGGGGGAGCTGCACGCAACCGTAGCTGAGTAAGGTTTGGGGCGCAGAAATAGAAATAGAGATAGAGATAGGGATAGAGAGAGAGAGAGAGAGAGAGAGAGAGAGAGATCGAGTCGCCAGCATAGACAACATGGTGTTACACGAAGGTGCTTCTCTTGGGGCCATCCTCAGCTCCAGCCTGTAGGTGCACCTCACACACTCGCCCCCGAGCGGCCGCAGGCCCATGGCGGTGTGTGTCTTTCGAGCACGACCGGTAGCGTTGAGCGTTGCCGCTTTCCGAGGAAGACGTAGATGTGTGTGTGTTGCACGGCAGTTGGGTGATGGCAGCAGACCGATGTTGGATTGGGGGCAGCGTGGGTGAGAAGCGACCACTACCTGCCCAGTGCCAACAGGCTCCCAAGGCAGAGCGCGAGATCTGCTTCGTGGGCAATATCGGTGTGCATGATCTTGTCAAGTAAGACCAGGGTTTCCTCCTGTCAGTCCTTGCACCCGAGTGTGCCCAAAACCTCGAGATGGTTGCGCGCCGACATCCGACTCACAAAAGGCATGCTTCTTTCCCCCTCCTCCTTCTTCATATTATTTCTCTTCATGGTAGTTATCTTGAATGAAGGGTAGATGCTCGGTAGGACATGAGGTACTGCGTTGGCCTAGGGGCTATTTGTACGAATGAACAGTCAGGGCACGCAACTTGGGGGGTGACATATGTACACTACCTAGCTAGGGTATGGATGCGGTCGCGGGACACCTATGGAAAAGAAGGCTCCGTCCGGGCTACCCTCTACCCTGTACGGCCCAACAAGGATGTGTGGCCAAGGAACATTGTCTCGTAAACGAGAAAGCGAAACAAATGGTAGGTACGGATGGCACCGGGCAATTCTAATCTGCAACATGGGGGATCCAAAGGTAAAGCAAATGGACGCAAGGTACCGATCCAAGTCTCAACACCACCACCTTGACTGGATGACTTGCATAAGAAGAGACAGCCCTAGCAGGCCGGACCAGTCGTCTGGTAGGAGGGGAGGGCTGGGCTGGGCTGCGTACCCGTCCACCCGGGGAATGGATAATGTAGTGCCGGTAGGTACCTACCTACTTTTAGTAGACGACAACAGGCGGGCTGATCCAACCGTCAGGGTATGGTAGGGTAGGGTAGGGCAGGCAGGCAGGCAGGCAGGCTCGTACACTACCTAGGTATTCGGGAAAAGCTATCCGTACAAGGGGAGAGAGAGAGGAGAAATGAAGGCGAGATTGTGAGGGGACAAGTTTGAGCAGAGTTGCACCAAGAGCGAAGTTGTTAAACGGTAAGAAGCGAGAGGGAGGCGAAAGGGAGGCGAAAGGGTGGCTGGGAGGATCCGAGGCTCAGGCCACGGCCGTGGTAACTACCTACCTACCTACCCAGGTACATGGTGGAGGGGTGTGGTGAGTGTCGTGACGCGTGAGATGGACGGGACGGGGCAGGGTTTCCCAGAGCCATGGTAAAGTGAAGAGTAGGTGTCCAAGACCAACAAGCAAGGCAAGGCAGGAAGAGAGTGAGGTAGAGGTCGTCGAGAAGCGCGGGAGGCAAGCGAATCGAGGGGTTGGATACGACATGTCACCTCACCATTAGCACATGTGCAGGGATGAATGATGAGATGAAATGGGGGGAATTTGCAGCAGCGTTCGGATCCGCCGCACGTATCGGTTGCCCACCACCACCACTAGCAGGCAGGAAAATAAAAGGACGAGAAGGAGGATGAGGAGGGGTGAGAAGAGTGAGGGGGGTTCCTGGAGTCCCTGGAGGCGACGTCAGGATGGCACCATCTCGATATGGACCGGGGCCATGAGATGGATAGAGAGCAGGGAGCGAGCGGGTGGTGATGTCCATGTCGTGGTGAGGATGAGGGTAAGGGTGAGGAGAGAGGTGTACGGCCGTATGCGAAAAAGCAGCATCCGTTGCTAAAGGCGGTCGGATGGTGACTTGAAGGGAGGGAGGGAGGGAGATGGTGGCGGCGTGCAGGAAGAATACCGGTACCAGGTAGGTAGGTAGGTAGGTAGGCAGGTAGGCTTTGTCGAGTTGGGACGCATGCGGTCAGGAACAACAAGCTGAATAGATATGTGAGTGTGTGTGTGTGTGTGGTCAAGTTCCAGGTCAGGGTCGAAACGGCGGACTGTAGAAACGGCGTGTCCTCATCGACAAGGGACGGGAAGGGAATTCTGGATGGAGATGGAGTGAGCGAGTTGGTGAGGGAGGGAGGGAAGGAGTGGTGGGTGTGGTCAGTATCGGTGTGAAATTACCAGGGGGAGGACGGAACATAGGTTTGACAGAGGAAAAAGAAAGAAAGGTACGGCCCGAGTACCAAGATATGTAGGTATCTACCTAGGGATCTATCTGCCTACCTACCTACATACCTAGCTAGGGTACTTACTACTTACTACCTACGTTTATTACTCAATATTGGGTGGCGGCGGCGGTGCAGTGTATTGAGGGAAGGAAGGGAGGGGATGGGCAGGAAAGTAGGTAATAGTAGGTAGGAAAGAAGGAAAAGGTGACGATGTTGTGCGGTGAGTGTGGGTGGTGCACTCACTCACTAGTGGTGAGGGAGGAAGGGAAGGAGCGCGAGGAGGCAGCCACTTATTTGCTTGCCCGCCTGTTCCTGGTCACTTACCTACCCGAGTACTTATCCTGACGTTTCCTGCCTGCCGTGGCTGTCCTGCCCGACTGACTGCCTGCCTGCCTGCCTGCCTGCCTGTCTGTCTGTTGCCTGAGTGATTGTTTCGGTGCAGTCAAGAGGAAAGTGCGGCTCGAGGCGGCGAGGCTCGCAAAGTGTTCCTTTCCTTGCTTTCCTCTCCAGGCAGGGACAGAAATAACAATTGAATACCTAACATTATGTAGCCATTACCTATATAGCAACATCAAATCAGACAGTGCCCTGCGGCAATCTAGGTACCTAGGTAGGTACTTATGTAAGTAGGTAGGTACCTGTCTGGGCAGGGAGTCTGCCCACTGAAACTCGCCTGATGTCTGCCATAGCGTGCGCTGCATTAGTTTTGACAGCGGCCCTTGCTTTGCGCTAACTACCTACCTGCCTGCCTACCTAGGTGTCAATTGCACAGCACTAATTACCCAGACACTTACCCAACATCGGAGGTGCGTCGTTCCCTGTCATTGACACGATACCTACCTAGCTAGGTGCGGAGCGCATTGGGGAAACAACGTTCCTTCTCCGTTGCCCACCCATCTACAATACGTAGTTTACCTAACTGCCTAAGTACGTACACTAAACAATACTTTCATCCTCAGGAGGCAGGTATGATGCACATAGACTACCTAGGTAGCGCACTTCGAAAAAGGCAGGCAGGCAGCACCTGCACAGGTACCGCACCTTCTTCCATGGAGACACGGACACACGAACGTACCTGCCTAGGTACCTAACTATTGTACGTATTCGCGCGTGCCTCAGCGCCATTATCAATTCATTCCCGCCCGCTGCCGCCGCACCCACCCACCCGACCAGGCCACTCACTCCAGCAACGACACATTCACATACATACATACACACACGACTACGAACAGTTACTACTCGTCACATCTCATCAAGTCAAGCCCCCCGCAACCCACGTCGTCAGCTCCAGAAAGCCAACTGCTTCAGGCCACCTACTCCTACACCGACCCTGACCTTGACCTTGACCCTGACACCGACACCGACACCATGAGCTTGGCTACCGCACCCTCGTTGCTGCTCGCTTCCCGCGCCACGGCCGTATCCTTGTCAAACGCCTTCCTCCCGCCCTGTATACTACTGTGTACTTCAGTATGCTGGTGTTCGTACCGCATTCGGTCCCCCCCCCCCAGAACTCTTGCCCTGTCATAAAGGCACTCACTTACTTGGCCGACATTGGGTATCCGGTCCAGGCCTGTGAGATCTGCTGCAGGGGATATCCCTGCAATTCTCTCCTAGCCGTCGATCCTGCCCTTCTCTTCCGGAGCAAGAGAGGCGATGGGGGACGGGTCTGAACCTTGCCGTGGCAATCCGTCCACGAATCGAGTCAAGTCGAGGAATTGATGTCACTTGCACCACTAATTACATGTACCGAGACTACCTAGGTATGCAATTTGCAACGACCCAACGCCCTCCCGCGCCTTGCTTGCTGTTCTCTGCACTTGCCCCAGCCAAACGCCCCTCTCCTTGCTCTACACGCACGCTATATACCGAAAACTGTGCAACCGCTTCCTTCACATCGTCGCGACGCCCTTGACGGATCCGCCGCCAGCCAGCCCATGCGACCTCAACGTTAGACCGAGCCTCAAGAACCGAAACTGCGTGCCCGCTTGGCCCTTCAAGTTGCCTTCTTCCCACCACGTACAGCCGCCAATCGTCGTCTAGCTGTTTCGTCATCCTTGCCATTGGAATTGCAGGGAATTCCTAGCACTCTCTCCAAGCCCTGTGAGGGTAACCCTGTGAGGGCGTGACTCTAGCCGACCTCGTTGCCCGACCTTCACTTCAACTCCGGCCTTCTTCCTCCGTATGTCGGCTTCTGCCACACCCGCCGCTTACCGCCACATGCACGTACTACCTATCTAGCTATATCACGCCTTGGGCACTTGGTTGCCTTCCGTCAGTTGCGCTTCGCTTCTCTTGGCACAACGACGCGGTCTCGATCAAGCAAGGGCACACGTATCCCTTACCAACTCATGCTATACTCAAACAGCCATTCTCCCCATTATCACCTCTCACGGAGACACAAAGGCGATTGAACGAAGTACCGCCCACAACCGCCGAACGCGTTGGGTCGTCGTCATTCGCTTCCTCCTCCCCATTCACAGAGAGCGTATGGGTACAGCGCCTACAACTCTGAATGACAGTTCTTAGGCCTTTACCCGTGTGTCTCTCATAAGCCGCCGCATCGGTACTTAATGCCGTGCTCTGATCGGCCAACAAGGCTACACCAACGTTTTCGAGAAAGGCAACGTCTGGGCCGATGGCATATCCGACCTAGTGTAGCATCAGATGCCGTCGCGGGAAGCCACTGGCCATTCCCAGAATGCCCACGTTGAATATAAGACCGCAACCGTTCCCCGGCAGTGGTTAACGTTGAGCCATTCAATGCCTTCGTCAACACTAAGCCCGTCCGTCATCCGACACTAGTTGTTAGCCAGCACGCTCGGGTTTTGACTCTTGAAATCTTTCCACGTCCGGTCCCGTCATTGACTGGTATTGGCGCTTTGAAGACGCACCCTACGCCCGCCTCTCTGGGTGCTGCTGGCCATCCCTCGCATTCTACCCTTGCGGCTCTCCCCCAATACCTTATCGCATCGCGACAAGCTATTGCCGTCAACAGAGACTTTCCGTCAAGCCATCTCAGACACAAGTCTCACGCTTGTTGCCTCTCAGACACACACGCTAAGAACCTGGTCGACGCCAGCGAGTACACTAGGTGGACATACAGTGAAGAAGCTTCATTTAACAGTACGTGCGTGCCTGACATGACAGCGAGACACGGGCGCTACGGGATCCAAATGAACAAAGTTGACATGCAGAGGCAAACAGACACCAGATCCGCCCATTCCCGCACAAGACAACGCCAACCCACGGGCCACGCCACGGGCTTGTCAAATTCGTGAGTCTTGAACTCTCTGTTTCTCTCTTCCTCTTGTTAGCCCCCCCCCCCCCCCCAAATTCTCGTCCGCCAGGCACCCGTGTTATTTGTCCGGCGCTACCTTGCCTTATTTGGTCCACTCCGCGTGGCACAGCTGGACTAGACGAGTGCCGAATCCACTAGGTGGTAAATAGGACAGTGCCGTCTTTTTTTTTTTTTTTGGAGAGAGAGAGAGAGAGAAAAGAGAGAGCGAGGCGCGGGCTTGCCGATTCAACATCGTCATCATCAACAGAGCAGTAGTGGTGGACTAGCCCTCAGCTTGGGCCCTGGCAGCATCGGCATTTACGGCAACACGGGCTCGGCATTGGACGCCTTGGATTACCTTCCCGGTGACGGCACCCTGTCCGGACCCCCAACATGACCTCTCCCCCTTCCCCATTTCACCCACACACGAGCTCACGCGTCGTTGGGCGGATGAGGAACAGGGTGCTCAGCTGAGCTTGGGTGGGGGGAGGGAAGGGGCTTGTTCGGGCAGAAACGACGGGGGTTTGCTGATCTCGCTCAATTTCCTGGGTCTGCAGAGCTGCCCAGCTTGATTGGACCACCCGACAGGCGTCGCCGTCTGGCTTGCTTCCCGCCGTCGATCATCCCGTCTCTACACGTAGATGCAGCTGCTTTAAACTCGCTGCACTGCCGTGTTGCTGGCTGCAAGGGGTGAGTGCCTGTGCGTGTGCGTATGTTTGGTGTGTATATTGTGTAGTGGCCAGGAAAAGACAAGCACACAGACACACACACACACACACACACACACACACACACACACACACACACACACACACACACACACACCGCGCGTGAGAGAGAGAGGCCGAGGACTGAGAGACGGCGCGCTGGAGAAGACAGCAAAGAGCTGGATTGGCTTGAAGGTACAAAGCGAACGAGCAGAGATGGACCGCGGGCGAGCCAGACGCGGCAGCGGTATCAGAGGCAGAGCATATGCTATCCCATGCAACCATGCCTGGTCTGATTACCAGCAATCTCCAGCCTTGCTCAATCTCATGTCTCTCTCAATGATCCGACCCGACAGCTTTCCCTTCCACCGCCGAGGTTGCAGTCGCGCCATTCTCCAGCGGGAGGATGAATCCACTGATCGCCACCAGGGCCGTGTGCCTCACCTGCACTATTAGTATTTTTTTTTTTTCGGGCTGGCCAATAACTAACCACAGTAGTGATAGGAATCAGCAAGACACCGAGACACTAAGTTAGGCGGGGGGCACCAGAAGCCAGGGAGAGCTCCGAGATCAAACCAACCCTCCCACCCCCCCCCCCTCTTCTCAACAAACACCACCTTAACGCACGCGTACGGACTGGGAAGTTGGGGCGAGGCACAAGTAACGACACAAAGCTCGTCTGTGCACATCCATCTCCATCAAGCCTTCGTCTCGTTTCGTCTGCGAACCAGGGGAAGGCTGCCGGGGTCTTGTTGATCTGTTGCCTGAAGCAGAGAAGGAAGTAAGCATCCTGTAGGTGGTCAGCCTCGGCGCACCTCTCTCCCGGTGAGTAGTAGACGTACATTTTATTTCTCTTACTCGACAGACCGTAGTCTTGTTCCCGTCGGGGCAAATTTGCAACCACTCCACAGAGGCACCAGAGATCGTCATTTGGCAGATGCGCCGCGGAAGCCAGGCAGGCAGCTGAGGCGACACCAGCAAGTAAAGTGATGCCCAAATGACTGATTTCGCTCCAGGAGGCACACTGTCCAGCCCAGATTGCTCACCGGGCTTGAGATCTCCGTAGATCGCCATCGGGCTCTCATCTCGGCCGCAGGCGGCGCCGGTCCATCCCAACGCTCTCCCGGCCCTGCTGCGCCGTGGTATTGGTCATTCATTGTACGCTCGGCGTCTTCATATTCCCCCCTCCAGAAAGCGTAGAAAAAGGCAAGGGTGGATTGACCAAAAAACACCCAAATAAATACACAAGCACGCGCAGGACAGGTCGACCCCGGCGAATATACACACACCCACGTCTTCCACTGGATCTCACAGTTTTGAATTACCTAGATGTAAGGCCACTTACCTACCTTACCGGTTGCATCCCTTCGCGCGGATCTCCCGGTCTCCTCTTTTTTTTTCTTTTTCTTTTCCTCTTCCTTCAGACCTGGTCTCCCGCGAGTTCCCATGTCTGTCCGAGCAGAATGCATCCTTTTCGCAGCTACTGCCACTTGGGGGTGGCATGGGTCATCCTCCTCTCCCCTTCCCGTATCTCTCTCTCTCTTTCTCTTCCCTCACATCCCCTCCATGCTTATCCTTGACTGGTAAGAGCAGCCAGGGTTGGTATTGGATGATGTGGCGCCTAAGGCTAGGGTATCCCTCCTGGGCATTCGCACTTGTACATTGCTTGACAGGTCTTGTGCAAGGTTTTGGGGTGCGGACGGACGCATGCAAGGGTTCAGCCGGTCGGCAGTATCCAAGCCAGATCCAGTGACGCTGGAGCGCGTCCCGATTGCACAGGCTATTACCGCACCCCTCCATGCCGTTAGAGTGGCCCCGGTTCGTCCTAATTCTGGCCACATGCCACAGTCGGTCTACAGCCCATTCCTCTTGTTCATCCCATACCTTGCGCTCATTGGGCTCGATACAGCTGCTCACAGGAGCTATGGCCAATCACACTAACTCAAGGCTCACAGACATGGACACACACCCACAGCTCTAATAGCAAGTATCGTTGATCAGAACACGCCCGAGGGCCTGTCTATGAGACACCCTCCCCTTCCCGCTCACCAGCCAGTCAGTCAGTCCCTTTCTCTCTACAGCCCGATTCACCCCATATCACTATCCCTCTCGATCAATCCCAAGTTCAAGCCCAGGCTGCTTCTCCAAGCGACGACGGGAAAAGTCTATAACACCCACGCTGCTCTTTTGTGTCCATGGAAGGTAGGTAGATTGGGGTCGACTTACACAGAGTATTTACATCGGCATCAACGCCTGTAATTCCCAGTCTGTGCACGCAAACAACAACTGCGTGGTGGTGCATGTAGCTAGCTAGCATCCGCCGCAGCATTCATCTGTACGTCCGCACATCATCTGTACGTACTTGGACGTACCCCGGCACTGCTTCTTTTGCACTTTTGCTCATCGTGGACGATCTCGACGAGTAAGGATTCTCCATAATTGCTTTTTCTCTTCTCATTCCCGCCCTTTCTCTCTTTTTCCTGCCCGCTACGTACTCATGCCAGTCTTCCCCGACTTCCACTTATTTCTGGTCATTTGTCATTCCCCTTCTTCCTGCAACAGCCGTCCGTACCTTTCTCTCCCTATTCCGAACCCTCTATCCTCCCCCTCCAGTCTCCTTGCATGAGAAGCTCCTCCTCTTGCTTCTCCTGCGGTCTTTCAAGATTGCAGCTCCGTGTCTTGTCTCTGGCGAGAGAATGGCCAAGCTCTTTCGCGGTGTCCGAGGAGCATACCAGAGTACCACCACACGAACACGGCGACAGCCCTATTCCAAGGCCCTTGCCACCACCCCAGCTTCTCTCTCTCTCTCTCTCTCTCTCTCTCTCCACTGTCCCCTGGTTGCATGCCACCTCTGCCAGCTGAAGCAGTTGTTCCCGCATATCCTCATCGCCCACAACTACAGCCACTCAGACGCGCGCCCACCTGGGTGGACGACTGACTTCCGTTCCCCCACCCTTTCTCTTCAGTTCAATGGAACCTTGCAGCTCATAAGACAAATGCACTCACGTATCCCAACGGCGGTCCTATCCCTGCCCAGCCCTCTTCTCCTGGTCTCTGTCTACATACGCAAGTGAGTGCTCCGGTGCCTATCTACCACCCCCTCCTCTCTCTCTCTCTCTCTCTCTCTCTCTATCAACCCCACAAATGGTACCCGGTCTTAGATCGCTTCTTGGCCGCTTCTTCCTCCACCAGAAGGTCACCCGTGGGCGGGCCAGGCTACCTCCACTGGCCAGGGAAAAAGGCAGAGCCCTCTTCGAAAAGAAACTACCAGGTGTGCGACTGTAAGGGAGGGTTGTCAGGATCCCCCCGTATAGAGCTATTGGTGCATGAGCTTCCTGTTAGTGCGGCAAGCAGAGCAAAAGCAATATCATCTTCGCTAGGTCCCTGTTCCCTCCGTGTGGATCCATCTATCTGCCCGGCCGCAACCTCTGTGTCGCCACATACTCGTCGTTGTCTTCCCTTCACTCTCATAACACGTACCTGGCCCTGCAAGGAGACCGGCCGATTGCCTCGCCATCTGTCCATCAAACCTTTGCGAGAAATGCAACACCACTTGCCCGTACCTTGTCAACATTCCTCATCTACCTACTTCACCCCCGCAACAAAATCAGCGACAGAGTCTGACCTTTCTGAGTCCACGTCTCTCCCCCTCTATTTCTACCTCCATTCACACTCTACCCATTTCTAAGCCCTCTCGCATACCGTGCCCACTACTACCTGAACATCCGGCGGCTTTGCCAGGCATCCGCATATCTTCTTGCCGTCTGCCAAAGGAAACGCACAAGTGCTACGAAACCTTGGGACTTGGTTTCTTTGGAGCTTGTTTCTAATTTTTGCTCTTGTCCCCGCGCGAACAGGTTCGCCATCGATCTGCAGGACGAACAAACAAACGAAGCTCGGTCCAGCTCCACACATTCGGCATCGCGAACCGCATCATCCCGTTTGTCCACGATTCCGAGCCCTGTCATTGGACACGGCTTTCGCGACCACCCCAGACTCAACGGCTGAGTACGTGATCCCCTTTCCTCTGCTTGCGCCTGGTGGCAGGATCATGAACTCCAGCAGGAAGCCGGTGATGGTTCGTGCTGCGGTTTGCCGTCCAACCAGCAGAGTTCTTGCCAAGGAGCACCGGACGCTCAACCAAGAAAGAGAGAGAGAGAAAGAGTATACCCTGGCTGACCTCCATTCCGATGAATAGACGAAGCGCGCGAAGCCTTTCAGCTGGTAACCACCGCGTTGGAATTTTTTTTGGATCCTCCCGGAACTTGATCTCAGATTTCGGTTTGCCAGCACCTCAGCGACCAATGACAGCTACATCACTCTGAATCTTGTTGTGAGAAGCTGCCACTCAAAGAATTGGGTCTTGGTTTTAAGATCTCTGGTCCTGGGTATTCTCTCAGCCTTCCTAGTTCTTCCAACTTTTCTCATTCCGACATCGTTCAATTTTTGACCTGGCAACGTCAAGCGAACCGAACCTCCTGGCAGTTTCCCCTCTTCCTCTTTCGATTCCAGTCGCGTCGGCGGTTTGCCAACCAGTGGAGTCGGTCATCTCAAATTCGCAGCGCCACCAGCCAGCTCGGAAGCGCCATCCACATATCTGAGTACGGTGTCTCACAGCAATCCTATCGGGGGAATCTTCTGAGACTGACGCTTCCCTACTAGGGATCCTCCCTTGGTTCGCACTTATCCTTGGCTCGCTCGATAACACCGGGCAGGGTCTCTCACCACAGCTATCGCAAGACATATCTCTCCCTTTCTCCCTTTGTCCCTCGACGGTCCCACAAGGCTATAGTTCCTCCTGTCGTTGCAACACCGCTCCCGAAACAGTGGTTTGCATTTTCCCGACACCAAACCAGACATCCTTTCCCAAGTGCACCCTTCTCAACAGCTTGAATGTCTGCTGCGAAGTTTGAGTGTGCTTCCTACAAGCATTTCGAGGTGAGTCAAACTCTCTTGACAGTGTGGCACTGAGCCACTTCCGAGACGCACGCTGGTGGAAGCATCACTAGAGTGTGCAGCCCGAATTGGTTCAAAGAGTGTTGTTGTAAGGCTGACTTGTCGTGCTTCACCGAAACAGCCCGACTTCCACCCTCAGAGGCCAATCATCATCGGTGAAGAAGGCCTCGACTCGCCCGAGACGGTGACTCTCAAGTACGAAGAGGCAGTTGCAAGGGCAAACGGAGACCTTCGGGGCGACTCCCCCCCAGGCGGTCTCCTTCCCATGTCCCACTACGGGAAACAACAGCCTGGCCCAATCCACGGTAGGTTCTACTGCTCTCGCGCGGAATCATCCCTTCACCCCACGAGAAAGGAATTTGTGCAGATGTTCGGGACCACTTGACTAATACGTCCCGTGCTTCTTTTATAGGGTATGATGGCTCTCGTGGGTACCAGGAAGCGGCCTACCAGCAGTACGGCTCGCAAAACTATCCCGCCCAGCATGGCGGTGCGGCTCAGCTCACCGCAGCCCAGATGAACCAGGATGCATTTGCAGCCAACAGCGCGGTCGGCTCGTACATGCCTGTTGGCGTAGGCCCGTCTGTTGTGTCATGTCAACCAAGCTCCGGCATGGCTGGGACAAAGGTGATGGTCAAGGTCTCGTCGCCGTACGATCTCCTCAGCATGGCGCCGTACTTTTATCTCGTGTTCGGCGTGCAGAAGGTGTCGGGACATACCATCAAGGACCCTCAGGACAGCAACGGCTACATGCTGACCATCTCGGCCGAGGCGCCGCCGTTTGGGGTGACCAGCTGCAACACCGAGAACGTGCCAGTCACACTTCTGATTGAAACCGAGAGCGGCGAGGAAGTCTCGAGAACGGCGGCAGGCCAGTTTGTATATCACGAAGCAGGCCCAGGTGCTAGCACAGACGACATCACGAGGAAGGTGTCTAAGTCACCTGAGCAACAACATCAGTCCCCCAGGTCAGCAAGCACTCAGCTCGGGAACGAGGCCAGTACAAATACGTACGACTTTGCAACAGCTCCGCAACAACCGGCACCGACACCATATGGAAGCAATTTTTCGCAAGATCAAAACAACGGTAACAACATGCTGAGCGCCTATCGCACAAACTCCTTTGCGGAGCAACACTACTCGCGTGCGGTGCCGCCGCCGCTCCGACCACCCATGGCGGGATGGCAAGCGTATGGAAGAACGCCTGGCCCCCCCATCACACACACGCAGATATCTCGCCCGAGTTTGACGCCGTTGCCCATGCCGTCTGCGACGACACCCCAGCTCGTCCGGACCAGCTCCATTCCCAGCTCACCTGGCGGAGGACAACAATCCGGGTACAACCACTGGGGCTCTTACTCCAACAAGGCCGTCCTGAAGATTCAGGGGAAGCTCGACTCCATGGCAGTGGACTGGACGCCGGAGGAATGGTCTAACCGCCGCCGCATCGTCATGTTCAACAAGAAGCAGACGGGGTCGACGCTGACCACGAGCTTCCGATCCGTTAATGTTAACGAGCGACCACCCAACAGCATCTGCATCAGCTGCATCTGGTGGGCCGAGAAAAACGAATGCTACGTAACGTCGGTGGATACCATCTACCTGCTGGAGCAGCTCGTTGTCGCCCCGGCCCGGTTCACAGTCGAGGAGAAGAACCGCATTCGCCGCAACCTCGAAGGCTTTCGCCCGTTGACAGTCAGCAAGGCCAAGGCGGACTCGGAGGAATTCTTCAAGATCATCATGGGATTCCCGAACCCGAAGCCGAGAAACATTGAGAAGGATGTCAAGGTGTTCCCATGGAAGATCCTCGAGTCGGCGCTCAAGAAGATCATTGGTAAATACAGCGCCAGTCCGTCTTCAACACTGCCGGCATCGCATCTCTTGACGCCAACACCCGTCAGCGCATACCCCCCGCCACTCCCAACGCCGCCAGCGCCAAATGTCGCATCGGACCATGTCGGCACGTACGGTGTCCCCTCGCAGGTTCACCAAGAGGGGCTCACGTCTCCGAGGTCCATCAGCGGCAGCACACAGAGCTGGCCGGCGTACTCGACGGGACCAGGCCCTCGCAACCTTTCGCCAGCACTCACAGCAGTGTCACCCCGACAATCTGGGCTCCGCCTCGCCGCACCTTTGCCCGCAGTGACGGGTTACGATAACCGGTCGATGACGACGCACTCGTACGGTAGCGGACTGCACACGCCACTTGGGAACCATCACGCACCCTCCATGGGTCCTGGACGATGGGATCCTACGATACCGGCGATGCACGCGCCTACGACATACGCGGAGCAGTACCAGCCCATGACTACGCACCATGCCCCCAGTCACCAAGTCTATGGTGGTGACGGGTATGGGGACGGGGCGCAACGCGCATGAAGCCGTGAGGCCTGCAGGCGGGAGTGAGGGAGGGGCGGCATGGTTGTGGACTAGGTGAGCGACGGCCTGGCTGGAAACCAAGGGTGACGGGCTTTCACGTCTTGTGAGGCGCAAGCGTGATAACCCTAGCGAGAAGCCGTGGTAAGAATGACGAGCCTGAGTCACTACTACGGCCAGGGGTACAGGGTGAGGGAGGGGGGGCTGAGAGATATCAGGCAACCGCGTGAACGAGGACGAGGCCATGGGATCAAGAGGAGGGATCAAGTACGGGATGCAAACGACAAACTGAGGGAAGCATCAAGAGATGTCGGTCGGGGAGTCCAAGTCGTACGTCGTTGACTTGATTGGGGATGGCAAGCTACCTACCTTGGACTGGGATGTTGGAGTTTGAGTGCGAGAGAGGGTGTAGGGGTCCGCGGATGTTCCACCCCCTTCCCATGTCACACGCCACAGATACACACACACACACACTCTCTCTCTCTCTCTTTTACTCGCACACACACACACACACCCTTTCCTCTCCCTCCTTCTCTCTTTCAGTCCCTCTCCCCGGTCAAGTCGGTCACTCTCATCGCGTGTGGATGGGTGGGGTTCACTGGATGGGGGGGGCTGTCAGGTGCTGTGGCGCAGGCCAATAGGCGCGATCGTGGTCGAATCCACGTTTCCCGATTTAGATGGAGTCAGCGAATCACCGAGGCCCCGCTTTCGCCCGCCCGCACCACTGCTCCACTTTCCGGCATCGACATGGACATGGAAGGACGAGCCACTTTCTCCGACACATCATCTCGCCCATCTCGATTATCTCTCTGTCGTGTCCTCTGCCCCCGCCGGGCTCAGTAAGGATGAACCTTTCAACATCGTTATCTACCATACCGTTACGACAGACGACGATTAGGTACTGGAGGGGGCCGGGCTCGGAGTTGATCCTCCTGGCCAACCACAACGACAATGCGACTGAGCTTATCGCGACAGCACCCCGTTGTAGTGTGCGGTTCGATGGCAGATTCGAATCCTCAGTGTCAGTATTGCGCTTCATTGGCTGCACACTTGAGTTGTCTGCATGATGGGTTGGGGGTGTATCCGGTGATCTTCTGTTGGAGGGGCCCGCCTGCACCCGTCCGGCGTGCATGACGTACATCACCTGCGTCGGGGAAGCCATCCAACGGCACGGCGTCTTCTCCGCCTGCTCCAATAACACCCGATGCCGCTTCGACATATTGAGCCCGCCAGCTGAAGCACTCAAATCACTGCCCGACCACTCGCTTGCTTTCCCGCCTAGCTTCTTCGGTTGTGCATTGGCGTTCCCGTGTTCCAGACATGGGTTTCAAGGGCTTACCCGAACCATTCACATGGCTTCTCACTTTGCCGTAGTGTGTTCCTCTCTTATCCCAAACAGGAAAATGGACTGTTTCCTACGGAAACGACATGTGGAAGAGACGGTCCGGCCAAGAAGCCGATTTCCTGGGTCAAGGCCGAAAGCCCCTCACCCCCTCAACAGTCAAAGCCCGCCTTGGCAAGAGAGTTGCCTTACGAACGCGGGTGGCGCGGCTGACTTTGTTTTCACGCAGTCGTTCCGACCCTCCAACTTTCACCTTCGGGCGGACGCTCTCGACCCTGAGATCGGCAAAAGGGCGGGCGCGGGCTGATGCACCCTCCGATAACGACGTTGCTAGCAGCGCGTACTGCCATGGGCTGCGATAGTCTTCGTCGTCGTATCGGCGGGCAATAACGTCCCCCCATCGTCCTTCCTCGCTCGCTCAGAACCTCTCTGAATCTTGTTTCAGACGTCACTGCCGTTGGAGTCTCCTGCTGTCACATAGAGTGATGGATATACGGGCGTTTCTGTTTAGCCTATTTGGCGATAGACTTGGTTACATTATTGCGCATTATTTCCCCCAAACGCGATTGCTCGCTACCACCCTACGAGAGTACGACCGCTCGATACGACCAAATACCCTCGGCGCACCGCTAACGAACCTGGCCATCAATTTTCCTCGTGTCCTCGATCGCTTATCGACACTGCGCCTCGGCAATCTCTACAACCATCTCTTTCCACACTTGCACTACACTAATTGCACTGAGTCACACAATCCCCTTTCTCATCCTCTCCCTCAGAGCACCACACGCTGCAAACACAACTTACAACGCGATTTCTGCACCTCTTTTTCTTGCAATCTCTCCCCCCCATCCCCCCCCCCCCCCCCCCCCCCCTTTTTTTTTTCTTCTTTTTTTTTTCTTTTCTCTTTTTTCTATCCGTTTGATACATTTCATACAACTGCACTTATTCCTACAGGCGTGACGGGGACGGCTGGGACAGGCCAATAGAACAGGAAGAATCGGGACCAAGAGGCGGGGAACGGTGGATGTGCTCGGGCCCGAGTACAGAGGACCTGCACGGATGCACGGGGCCATGTACTGGATACCGGGGGTGGGGAGCGTTACGGCGGCGGGAATCGGATACACGGAATGACAACGGAAACATGGTGGGCTGCACATAGCATTATACCCTTCGTTTTGCTTTTTTGTTGGAACTGGCTACGGGGATCAATTGGGTTTTTGGTATGTCACATATGGGATAGTCTCCTGATAATCATAATCCTTTCGGCATTTTTAAACCCGTTGCGTCAGTGATCTGGCTGTAACTTGGACGTGACCAAGCCCAAGTCGAGGGGATTAAATGTGGCCTACCACATACATGACTTGATACTGTACAACAATGCAAGGATGTAAGTAAATTCACTATGGAATGATGTCCTTACGCTGACATGAAGGAAGTTCGGAAGTGAAAAGTTGTACTTCGTCAGTGAGCAGTGGGAGACGCCCCCCCCCAATACCTGTGAGAGAGTGAGAGAGCGAGAGAGTTAAGAGGGGTTTCCAAAACAAACTGATCAAAGGATTATCCATCAGTGGCTGTCGCGTGAACTCTTCGTCCCCCCCATTTCTATAGACGGACCACGCCTGCAACCCCCTATGAGAATGGCCATCCCTGCCGCACCGGAGCAATACGCCAATACCTATCCCCCGGCATCCGGATTCGCACAACACGCAATGCAGCCGAGCCGCTCCGTGACCTTCTTTCCCCCGTCACGTTAGCCTCCGCCTGCGAATTGATATTCCGCACCGATCGTGGGCCTCGCTGGTGTTGAAGAACTCGCCAAACTCATGTCGCCACGAGAGCATCGGGTGAGTGTCTTCCCAGGCATCGGTGGTGTGCTGATAGGGAGGGTGGATGCAGATGGCTCGGCTTCGACCCTGGAGGTTGTGGGGTACGCGAGATCGTGTAGCTTGACCCTCACCCCTTGCATACCTCGATCACGAGAGCCGCGATGAGGCTTTTTTTTTTTCTTTTTTTTTTTTAGGCTTCGTTCCAGTCTAGGGTTCCCTATGCCTGGATAGTATTCGCGGGGTCTTGACCTGCGACCTGGTCCAGCTTCTTGTGCGGTTCTCCATGGTTCAGGGTGGTCTCCCGAACGACGTGGCCATAGTTTTCAAACGTTTTCATGGCTCGCGATGCTCGAGGTGCTCATCCTGATGTGGTCCGGCACACGTTCGATGCTGGGGTGATTCCCGAAGCACGGGCGGCGGATCGGCATGCGACGGCAGGCCCCTTCTGGCCTTCGGGCTGAAGCGTCGTGATGGTGCCGCATATTATGTCGACCATGAACTTGTGTTGAGACATGTGTACGCAGTCGGCCGTCGGATCTTCCAAGTGTAGCCGGAACACCGACGGCGGCAGCCCTCCTCTTGTTCGGGGTAGTAACCTTGACGTTCTTCCGTTCCCGACGCTTTGGCGTCCGTCTCTTCTTGCCACCCTTCTCGTCGTTGGTCAATTCCATCTCAGGTTCGGTCCATTGTGGCGGCTGGTGTCAGGCTGCATGCGATTTGTGTGTGAAAGGATCCGAGCCAGTGCTGAGCAAGCCGCGCATCCCGGTTCTGCTGCCGTTGAGATGGCGGGGGCTGTCAATGACGGCGAGAATCCACTGCAGCTTCCTGGAGGCTTCCCCGTCGACGTGCCCCTCAAAGTTCAACATGTCGAACGCTACGCAGAACTTCCCAGATTGGGCCTGCTTCTCAAAGAGCGTTCAATTTTGCTGGATCTGCCGAGATGCTGTCTGAGCGGCTGCGGGGGCTCAAGTGCCCGATAGGCATCCTTTAGATACCGTACGACGCGGGACGACGGCTCTGTTGATCGGTTCCGATCTGGCGAGCTAGTTTTAGCAGCTCGATACGGCGGCATATCGTGTCGTGGTCCACCAAGGCCTTGACAGTCTCGGCCCAGCAACCATGGGGTTTCCCAAATAGGAACGACATGGCGCTGTCGGTACGCAATCGGGTTTCGCAAGCGATCTTTTGACAAGGACCATAAATAGGTGATGGATCTTGGAGTTCAAGTTACGGTCGCGGCAGGAAGCGGGCGTTGGTCCTGTAGAGGCAAGATAGCCGCCATAGTTGGCAATACGTTGGATGTGCCGCTTGGTGAAGCACGGCGTATGGAAGCCCAGGTCGACCCATGAGGTTTTTGTCTAGCATGTCAGTTTCATTCAGTCCATCATCTCGCGGATGAAGGGAAAAAAAAAACAGGGACCTGAGTTGACCAGGTGGCATACAGTCTCAAATAGTAGAATGGAATGTACCGTAGGCGGAGGGGTTTCAGACGGTCCCTTGCTAGGTATTCTTAGCCTCGGTTAAATAGAATATCGTACAGGACTGGTTGTTCCAATTTGTCAAATACTTGGACAAGAGTGACCATCTTCTCTGCAAACAATGTTCACAAAGTGCACTCACTCTAGTTAGTGTGTGCTGGGACGGACCTTCGGTGCCGAGATGGAGAGTGTTTTTTTTTCGCCTGCACATTCCTGGGGCAGGTGCTTGATGTTTGACGGGGCAGGAACAGGAAAGACCCGGCGGGACGGAGGGGGAACCAGGACAGAAGCAACAGGGACCACACGCGCGTGGGACGGACAAGGGAAGACCATGCCCGATTGCGTTAAAGCGGTGCGCGGACCTGAGCTGAGCTGAGCTGAGCTGACTTGACCCTGACCTGCCCGTCTGTCCAACACGTCCGTCAATGGTGGTGGTGGCTGTTTGGTTTGATGAGTGGCGCTCGCTGGGGAGGAGGAGCATTTCTTTCGGGACCCATGTCGCATCTACTTTACACTATTATCCGATCCTCGTCTGTAAACCACCTAATTACCCACCTACCTAACTACCTTACATAGCGTGCCTACCTACCTAGGTATCGACTTACCGGTAGGTAGGTACACCTCTCTTGCTGCGACATGTTCCACCAGCAACGCTAAACATTCACCCAGGTGCTTGGTATAATCTTGGTCAGGGTGATGCCGAGCATCCATGTGTGTGTCCAGGGGTAACGGTTTGCTCTTTGCTAAATAAATACACGTCGCCCTCGTTGGCCAAGGGGAGAGCGAGTCTCGCCTTCGCTGCCAAGAGCAACCGCCTTGTAGCAGTACCTTACCTAGTACACTGCCTACCTACCTACCTACCTACCTACCTCAGTTAGAAGACAGCTAGCTTCAAAACCCATCTTGGCGCGCGAGAGTGGGGGGGGGGGGGGGGCGTGTACGATTTATTGGTCTTATCTGCACAAAACCCTTCTCGTACCTACCTATCTATGTAGTGTATGTATGGTATGGCATGGCATGGCATGGCATGGATGGCTCCAAGGGCGCAACAACGGGACAAGCTGAGCTGAAGACCTGCCGTCCCAACCGCCCGCCGGCGTGTTTTCGCAGAAGCGCCACTGATGCAAAGAAAAAGAACCAGTGCCACCAAACGCCATCCTGAACCCCGACGCCATTGCCAATATTTCTATGCGGCCGGCCCCGGCATGATGGCAAAGGCACATGGGCATGGGCCCAGATGGATGGATTCCGCCCCTCTCTTCCCGCCCAAGTAGGCACAAGTACATGCAGATAGGAAAACTACCTAACCACAAAAGATCTATCTACCTACCTATCCATCCATCTTACCTGCATCGCCACTACCCTTGGCTTCTTATTGGAACTTGCTTGGGCTTGGGCTTGGGCTTGGGACTTGGGACTTGGCTCCAGGGCTAAAGACGCTCAAACAAAGACATCCATCCGCCCATCCTGTTTGTTCCCCTCCTTGCTCGCGTTCCATTCGCTTTGTTGCTCTTGCTCCGTTGGAGCTGTACATCTTCTGTTTAAGGATCTCCGATCCTCTACCACTCGCTTCCATTGCTCGTTGCCGCCCTGTCTCGACCGAACCCTCCACACTCGTTCAACCGACGATCGCGCCCACAAGCTCGTAGTCTCCGAGGCCAACATCCAGCTCTCTCAACTGTCCAAACATCGCGAATCCCCATCGACGAGTCTTCGCGTCGCGCTTGCACCTGCGGACCAACGGACCCAAGGCCGCTGTCACTTATTGTCGTCGCTTTTCGTCTCTCGACGGGTGGTCCCTGTTGCAAATTGATTCCTAGTCGATCCGAGTCGACCCAGCGTCCCCGGTTTCCGGACTGGGTCTCGCCCACCGCAACTGCCCATCATGATCCCCACATACCTCCTCCTCGCCCTTGTGCCCCTCGTGGCCGCGACGTCGTCCTCGAAACGCGGTCTCGTCTTCACTCCGAACCCCAATTGGCCCCGGGACAATCAGATCTGGGTACAGCAGGGCTCTGACCTCACATGGTACTACAACTACCAGGAGATCCCCAGCCCGGCCTTTTCGTCAAAATCCCAGGCCGAATTCGAGTTCGTGCCAATGATGTGGGGTGTTTCGTCCAACCCCGAAGACACCACATTCCTCAGTAGCGTCAGGAGCTTGATCAAGGACAAAGGCATCAACATCACCCACGCCCTCGGCTTCAACGAACCCGACGGGCCCACCCAATACGGCGGCAGCAATATCGCCCCTGCCATCGCCGCCAAAGCCTGGGTCGCTAACTTCATTCCTCTCCAGGAGCTCGGCGTCAAGGTCGGCCTGCCTGCCTGCACCGGCGCCCCCTCTGGACTGCCGTGGTTGAAGCAGTTCCTGGGCAATTGTTCTGAGATCATCAGCCAAGGGGGAGACGAGAAGAACTGCACCTACGACTTTCTCCCTGTCCATTGGTATGACAACTTTGCGGGTCTTGCCAGCCATATCGGCGAACGCGTTGCCAAGTATGCCCTTCCCCATGCTCTTGATAATGGCCTGTTTTGTTTCTCACGGCGCTGACAAAGCTTGCAGTTTCCCCGACACCAAGATCTGGATCACCGAGTACGCCTACGCCAACCAGGATCTTGCCGCCACCCAGGAGTTCTACAACATGAGCGCCGACTATTTTGATCGCATCGAATACATCGAACGGTATTCCTACTTTGGTGCCTTCCGTTCCAAGACGAGCAACGTCGGCCCCAACGCCTCTTTCCTCAACAACGACGGCAAGCTTACCAACATTGGCGCATGGTACCTGGGCATGAGCGCTACAGGAGTCAATCCTCAGTCAGGCGATAAGAGTCCTGCCGTCCGACGCAGCGCGCCGGTCCTTGCTGCGCTGGCAGCGACCATTGCCGGTGTTGCGTTTGCCTCATGATTGAAGTGAGCAGCTTACTTATATAACGAGCATTTGGAAAGGGATTCGCCCCCTCGTCACAACATGAAATAGAAAACAGTACCGGCATCGACTGATTATCTGCCGCATAGACGCATGGGATATAGAGACAGCTGGTTGCTCGACATGTGTTATATACATGTAATGTCTTTCTTCATCCAACCGGAGCATAGAATGGGGAAGAACAGGGGTACATCTATACATCTATATGGATAATGGGCGCTTAAAAAATAGATGTCAGTCCGTGAATATGAATATAAATGATCGCAACTAGCATCCCTCCTTTTTTTTTTTTTTTAAACCCCGGTTAAGCTACCCATAGCCTTATAATTTACCCTCGGGTTAAGGTCGGCATGTTGACCGAAGGCCACAGCACAACGTTCATGGTCGCACTCTCATAACGTCGTATGTCATCCCGATAGAGGCCATATATTTCGACAAGAGCATTACAGAACAGATTCATAAAGCCAGTAGGGCTGGTGGTAGTCGGCAAAGTGCCACAAGAGCGTCTTTAAAAGAAAGAATTATGGCGGACTGATGACGGCTGTTAATGAAAAGGGGCCTGAACCAGCCAATCTCTAACACGCGGTAACGGGCGCGCTACTGTACCCCAGACTCAGCGCTGCCCGGACGCTGAAACGTTAGTGGTCCGATTCCGTTGGCCGAGATGCCTCGGTCCATTTGTATTCCCCCCCACAGCCGCTGGTCTGGGCTAGGGGAACACGCCTGGGGAAACACCCGAACCCCGACAGATGATTGCCGGAAGCTTAAGCCGTCATGAACCACGTCGTCTACTTTATGGCCCCCTCCCCCGCCCTCCCTTCTTCCATGACCAGAGACGGAAACTCTTGAGCTTATTTGTCCTCTGTTGCTCCTTTTCTTTTCCTCTGTTACTTTTCCGACCACAATATACCCTTCTCCCATCAGACATCATGGCTCTCGAAAGAATCGGCTCCATCGTGAAGCACCTGGCCCCAGGTAGCGCCATCAACCAAATGTACGTCTGTCCGCGCATGTGATTGTCGTCGTCCGCTCCAAAACACCTCCGACCCTCCTCTGGCAGATCAATCAGCGACTGACGTTTTTTTCTAACCCTGTACAGCCAATCCAAGAACCCCGATGATATCGTCATCACATTAGCCATCCGCACGCCTCTGGCCAAGGCCAAGAAGGGTGGCTTCAAGGACACGACCCTCGAGTACATGATCTACGCCCTCCTCAAGGAGGTTCGCGAGCGATCCAAGATCGACCCCCGCCGTGGTTGAGGATATCTGCATGGGCAATGTACGTTGTGACGGCGCACTCGCCACGGCCTTCCCCCCCAAAGATGCACCGCAAGCAATTGAGCTGACCTGATTCCTTCCCCCCGATCGCCAGGTCTCGGATGGTAAAGCCGCCTACAAGCTCCGCGCCGCCGCCCTCGCCGCGGGCTTCCCCAACACCGCCGGCGCCTCCTCCGTGAACCGCTTCTGCTCGTCGGGCCTCAAGGCCACGGCCGACATCGCCAACGCCATCAGCGCCGGCGATATCGAGGTCGGCATCGCCCTCGGCGCCGAGCAGATGTCGGTCGGCGGCGACGCCCTGGATAAGCCCTTTGACGAGGCCGTCACCGCGCAGAGCCAGGAGGCCGTCGACTGCATGCAGCCTATGGGCTGGACCTCGGAGAACGTCTCGCGCGACTTCGGCCTCAGCCGCGAGGAGCTCGACAAGTACGCCGCCGAGAGCTTCCAGCGCGCCGAGAGGGCACAGAAGGCCGGCTGGTTCGACGACGAGATCGTTCCCATCAAGACAAAGGTCGTCGGCCCCGACGGCGAGGCCAAGGAGGTCACCCTCACCAAGGACGAGGGCATCCGGCCCGGCACGACCCCCGAGAGCCTGGCCAAGATCCGCGCCGCCTTCCCCCAATGGGGTCCCACCACCACGGGAGGTAACGCCAGTCAGGTCACTGACGGAGGTGAGTTCACACGGATCCCCAGTTCTGCACATCCCCCCCCCCCCCCCCCCCCCCCCCCCCTTTCCCTTCTCTTGTTTTCCCCTCCTTGTCTTGTATTTTCTTTCAGTTTACCTGTGCTAACCAATCGCACCTTGACAAAAAAAGCCGCTGCCGTTCTCCTCATGAAGCGGTCGACGGCTATCAAGCTCGGCCAGCCCATCCTGGCCAAGTACGTCGGCTCCACCATCGCCGGCTTGGCCCCGCGCATCATGGGTATTGGCCCGTCCATCGCCATCCCGAAGCTGCTCTCCCACTACAACCTGTCGCTCAACGACATCGACGTCGTCGAGATCAACGAGGCCTTCTCCAGCATGGCGGTTTACTGCCGCGATACTCTCGCCCTCGACTGGGCCAAGATGAATCCCCGCGGCGGTGCCGTCGCCCTCGGCCACCCGCTCGGCGCCACCGGCGCGCGGCAGATCGTCACGGGCCTGAGCGAGCTGCGCCGGACCAAGAAGAAGGTCCTGCTCACGAGCATGTGTATTGGTACGGGACAGGGTATGGCGGGTTTGTTTATCAACGAGGTAGTGTAGAGGAGTGGAAATCTAGTTCCCAATGTGACTGTAAGAGAGGACAAGACGTATTGCAGAATGGAAAAATAAATATAAGTGTATGACCACCATTCCTTGCCAAACTTTCATTCTTTGTCATTTCCCATAAAAATGTGTCAAGATTGGGCTTCTACGATATCACGAAATGTATTCATGGCATATGGTTAGGTCTAATCCTGTGGAAATCTGAATGCACAGCCTTTAATATGCTGTCTATTTACGTATCCGTAACGCTCGTGATAACATCGTGAAACATACAACATTTGTGCCGCGAGACCAGTAGAAATGCTGTCCAAGTAAGAGTCGTGACGTCCTTTTTCGCTTCGAATGCTGGTTTTCAAACGCCCGTTCCATATGCAAACTACTCCGAGAAAAAAAGAAAAAAAAAAAGCAAGGAGAACGCGCCCTCGTCATTTACGGATTCGTAACTTCGTTGACACTGCTCTCGTATTCGGTCAGCTTCAACGCCTCTTGAACATCCGACACAAAGTGCGATTCCCCGCCGACCAGGTCCATGATGCCCGACTGCCTCATGAGTCTCCAGATGTGATGGCGCTGGTTCGCGGGGCCGCGGCTGAAGAACACTTTGACACCACGCTCCTTGTATCCGCTCACAATCTCCAGCAGTACCTGCGTGCCGGATCCGTCCAGCGAAGTCACGCCGTGAATGTCGAAGATGACGTTCTTGTTATGATGCTCACCCCGCAGCCTAGGTAAGGCGGGATGCGCCATGCTCGTGCCGTAATGTTCCAGTCTCCGGAGTCGCGCCTTCAGCTCGCCCGTGTTGGCAAAGGTCAAAGGCTCCGGAATCTTGACAATGAAGCAGCCCTCAACAAACTCCAGTCTGTCGGGGTTCAACTCGGCGTTCTCAAAGCGATGCGTACCGGGGATGCGGCCCAGGATCTGGATGCGAGGGCGAGTCGAGTGTTTGATAACCTGGAGAAGAGACAGGCCGACGCCAATAGCCATGCCGAGGGTAAGTGAGTAGAAGATTGTCGAGATGAAAATGATGGCCATTAGCGCTAACTCGGTCCAACCCCGGATCTTGAAGAAGAAGGCGATGTCGTGAGGGGCCTCTTCGAGCAATGACCAGGCCACGACCGTAATCATTGATGAGAGGACCGGTTTCTGGCGATGTTAGCGAATGTGTAACCAGTCAAATGGAGAGACTTACCGGCAGGTAGGCAAAGTACGGCAGCAGGAAAAACACGGCAAAGAGCGTAATCATGCTGAGAAAGATGGAGCTCATGGGCGTTTTGCCGCCCGTCTGCTTGTTCAGCTTGCTTCTTCCGTAACCGCCAAAGGCAGGCAAACTCATGAAGCACGCTCCGACGACATTGGCAGCGCCCAGTGCCACGAGTTCCCTGTTGGGGCTGAGCTGGATCCCTTGCACACTATCAGAGCTGCTAAGGCTCTTGGCCGCGACGGATGATTCGAAAAAGCCCAGAAGCGCAATCAGGAAGGAGGTGCCCATGGCCTCGCGGATGTGCTTCATATGAGCAGTCTGGAAAGGCCAGCGAAAGGCAAAGAGATGTCCGGACGGCGACTTGACGGGTCCTAGGATATCGACACCCTTACTTTCCCAGTCGAAATACCAAGACAGGATGGCGGCAATGAGAACGACAAAGAAACGATCGGGTATGTACGCGACCCCCGGATACTTGGGCTGGAGGTGTTTCTTGACTTCTCTCATTGTCATCATAATTGCGAAGCTGACTCCGGCAACAATGAAGGTGAGCTTGTGGACATGGTCAAAAGAGTCGAAGATGAATTCCAGCTTGTCCATGCTACTCCCGTGGCCCACACCCGCCTCCGCCGCATAGTCGACAAGGCCAAGCTCAGGAATGGCCTGGTCAACGGCAATGACGAAACCAATGGCAGAGATGAAGCCTCGCAGGAAAGGTTTGCTGAGAACGCTATCGAGAAAGCCCAATCGAGCCAGGCCAGCGATCAAGACTGTTGCACCGGCCATGCCCGCTACTACTCCGCAAATCTTGGCCTGCACCTCGGCATTGTACTCGTCGCCCTGGTCCTTGTCAATGCTACCTCTGACCACGGACCCGACCAACAGAGAGCCAGCAGCTTCCGGGCCGACAACCATCTGCGGCGCGCTACCGAATATGGCATAGATGAAGGGGTTGAAGACGAAGGCATAGAGCCCGTTGATCGGAGGAACATGGGCCAGGTTGTCGGCAAGCGAGAGTGCCATTGGCAGGTAAAGGGAGGCAAGAGTCAAGGCTGCGACCAGGTCTCCCTTCAGGTAGGACCATTTGTATTGGGGCAGCCAGGTGAGAAGGGGAATGTAGTAGGAGAGATACCTGCAAAACAGACTTTCGTTAGCCAGCGGATCCGTGTTTTCGCCCGGCGCAGGCAAACTTACATCCAGAGGTTGTCCTTGAAGCCGGCCTGCTCTGCCAGGGTGCTCGAGGTGTGCATTTTCTTGCTCTTGATGCTCCTGACGAACCGCGTCCGCCAATGGTCGTCGCCGGTAATGGCAGTCAATATGGGGTCGAGAATGGGAATCTCGGAGGCCGAAGACGAGGCGCGGTCAGATTCGGGGGTCTCGCTCCCGACAAAGCTTGCAGTTCGCGGGGAAAAGGTGCCATGAGGATAGCTGTTGGAAGGCGGGTGATCGACAAGGACATTCTGGAGAAGACTGGTCGACTCGCTTGGCGGGAAGGTATGCGGTCGGGCAGGAACAGGGCGAGGAACATCGCGAAATTCGTTGTCGGTAGGAAGCGGAGTGGCCAGCGGGGTGGCATCTTCGCGAGTGCTCAAGTACTCGGACTCGCCGCCGACAGAGCTAGGAGACTGGATAGGAGAGCCCATTGTATAGCTCTGGCGCAAGGCGCTGGGATTCGCTGGGCGATGTGTTGTTTGCGAAGAAGGACTGCGGCTCGGTGGAGGTCGGCTCCCTGACATTTTCGCACCGTTGGACACCAAACAATAAGACGTTACAGGCTAACCGAGAAGGAAAAAAAAAAAAAAAAAAACATGCGAAGGGTTGCGGAATGAGACCCTGGGTGCGACTTTGGCGGGGCTATGCAGAATGGAGGCTCGAAAATGCAGATCGACTCTTGGAGGTTGCAGCGGACTTGGCAACGACAAACGAACTTGTTTGCTTTTTTGGTGTACCTGGTGAGATTGGAAGTGTGCCAAGTTCAAGTCGCACAAGTTGACGACGGGTTAGAGGGGATGAATGCGACGGTTAGTGACGGGGACACGAGAGGGAGAGGGAGAGTGAGGCAGGGTCGGGACAAAAAGAGCGGTAATGGGATAATAACACCGGTATCAGCTTGCTACAACAGGCCCGGGCCAGACCATGTAAAGAAAAAGGGGGGTGGGATTTGTCACACAAGGCTGACTGGTTGTGTTAGACGAGAGCGACAGAGTTGGGATGATGTACGGAATTGTGGCATTCATTCGCAGAGGCGACGGGCAAAGCGGTCGGCGAGGGTGGCTTTTTTCCCGGCCTGTTCAAGGATTGCCTTTCCGCAATCGCTCGTCGGGATCCGAATGACATCAATGCGCGATGGGTGGCTCAAGATTGTGTGTGTCAGCAGAACTCGATTCGACGACAAGACGGGGCCACGGGATGGTAGCTTTGTCTGATGTTACGTACTGACTGCCTGCCGATTGCTCCTTTCCTTTCCTTTCCTTTCCTTTCCTTTCCTCTCTTCCCTTCCCTTCTCCCAGCTGGTTGGGAAGAGGAGGACCTGGGTAGAGGTACTTCACACATGCCGCGGCGAACGGTACGGTACGGTACGGTAGGCACAAAGAGTGTAAACAACCACACCGCTTTGGCAGGCAGGACGCACGTGAACCACTTTTCCTATCGCCGCGTTACCCCGCTGTGTCATCCAGACCCACCCTGCCATCCACCCGACCCCAAATTATGCCCCTCTTTGTAACCGTATCTGGAGGGAGGTGCCTGCCTCTGCCTGCCTAGGTACCTAGCGTGCGTAGGTAGGCTCACTCGCTTGCTCCCCTTCGCACTCACCAGCCAGGCATCTGCCCAGTACACCGCGGGGCACCACATACCTACCTTCCTATCTTCAACCCTTATCTCCAGCGTCGGCCCTTCCCGTGGTTGAGCGGGCTCTAGCCGATCGGATAATAAGTACATACTGCGTAGTAATAGTACAATACCTACCTAGATAAGATAGGTGGTGCCTTATTACAAGTGTTGTCGACGAACAGCACGTGACATACACATTGCACCTTCACGCGTTTTCCCTGGCTTAGATCACACGTGATCTGGATGACTTGCAGCGCTAATGGATCACCAACGTAGGTACCTACCTACCTAGGTATCGTCATGAATGCTCACAATGCAATTGTTTCTGGAAAAACGAGTCTCCTAACCTTGTCGGCGAGGTGACAATAATCCAGGCTTCAAGTGGGCCAAGGTAGAGTTGGAAATTGGCAAGGCCGCATCTCGCTACAACAAGCCTAGCAATGGATCCCCAGACGACCATGTTGTCCTCTCTGTGACACTTCATATCGTCGACTATCCCAAGGAAAGCAATGTCATACTCATCTTTGAAAAGAGCCAACTGCACCTTGGCGAAGCAACAAGGTTTCTTGAAAACCACACTGAAGGGGTACATGCATGCTGCCCGACAGGCCGCCCCCCCCCCCCCCCCCCCCCCCCCCAAGTTGGAATATGAGGTTTGCTCGCGTGCGTCGACTGAGCGGCCAAGACTATCGTTCAAGTCGGACGAAGCCGTCCCGTGCCAATGCACCACCGAGGCGCAGTCTTTTCATGTGGGAAGGGCAGGTGCGCA
Organism: Colletotrichum sublineola; assembly: GCA_020631755.1. Taxonomy (NCBI): domain Eukaryota; kingdom Fungi; phylum Ascomycota; class Sordariomycetes; order Glomerellales; family Glomerellaceae; genus Colletotrichum; species Colletotrichum sublineola. The sequence goes on from JAHSQG010000009.1 coordinate 3,872,972, forward strand.
CGCAGGCGCACACGTCAATACCAGATACCTCGCTGTCTGTCAGCCACAGTTATACAGCAAAGCAAGCCTTCTCCATTTTCCTCAATAGACACACGTTCGTTCGGATACCCAGACTTGTGAATATAGATATTTTGCATACAGTACTCGCGACATTTGCGTTCCTGAATACCCGATGCGTGGCCATTTTGTATTCATCGACCCTGCAACAAACACAAACATCCATTCGCCAAGAAAAAGCCTCCATCTTCAGCAAGCAATTGTTGCATATCCTTCTCAATGGCTCCGTGCTGCCCCCAGCTGCGGGCAATCGTGCAGGCTTTCAGCCGAGACTTCCACCAGAGACTTTCAACCCCTTTCTGCCCTCCAAGCTTCAAAATTATCAGTTTCAATTCTCGGGCATAATCTCATCCCTAGGTTCAACATAATCGTCAGGACCTCGTGCACCATACTATTACTCGTCACCACCGTGGCTGTGGACGATTGCAGATCCTGAACTAGACCAACAGTCGACGCGGCATCGTGATTGGCCGCTGCGCACCAACACACATGTGCTGCTGGGATGCCACCTCTTTGCTGGGCGCTTCTGGTGCCAATCCCGGCTCTTCCTGGGGCCGTTTTCCATCACAATCACATTTTGGACCCATCATCACGATCATTTAGACTTTCGACACAGCAAACATCGTGAGCACAACCCCCCCTGCCGATATCAGCAAGGAAACCTGTTATGCCGAGCAATTCATCAAAACTCGGGGGCCGTGGCGTCCTATGGGCGAATCACTACTTGATTTTCATGTTTGTGACAAACTTGCGTCTATTGTCACCATATTACCGCAGTCCAATGACACATATGACAAGCTGCACGATGTCACGCGGGGGCGTTCGCCCGACTCGTCTCCCTCCTTGTTATGTGATCCCATTGTGATCATAGCGAGGGAGTAATAATGTTTATATAGGAGGCTATCAGCGCATGCCTTCTTCCCTCTACTTGTCCTGCGTCGACATCACTTCTCGCTCATTTCTCAAGCTTCCGATAGCTGATCATCAATTGCATCTCAAACAAGAAGATAATATCTTGCTCTGTCTCTGCTGTTTCCATTGACTGCAATCGTTTCACAATGGTTGCCTTCACCAAATCACTCCTCGGGGCTATCATTCTATGCCTTGCCACAGTAACTGCCGCATCCGAAGACGGACTTGAAGACATGGTGCCCCGCACCTTCACCGATGCGAACGGCACCACCTCAACTATCCATGTAAACCGTCGGCTCCAATTCACCCAAGGAAACGAAGGCACAAGGCCAGCACGGGTCTCCAAACGCATTGCCTTCTCGTCCGGAAGAGTCGAGTGGTGCGGCGAGCAGGCGGAAGACCCAGCGACGGACTTTTCGACTTCAGCTCCTTCCGCAGCGGACTGCCAGGCCCTCGTCAACTCTTTGGGCAGCCAGAACGGCTTCTGGACCGTGCAACCCAACGACTTCTCATCGGACGGCTGGGCCCGTATTGTGAGCTCGGGGTCGTGCTCCTTTGCGGCAAGATATGCCGACTCCGGTAGTGCTGGCAACCCAATGAGAATCGGGACGAATGATATTCGCTTCTATACGACAAGATATGGTGGCTTGTCCAAGGACGGGAAGCTCGGGCTGCAAGGGACTGTTCAATGTAGCAATGCTGAAAAGATGCTTTTCGTGACCTGGGGGTTGCTCCACAGCTGATATCTGCAACGAAAAGCACAATACACCAAGTAGGAGTAACGTATAGGCGAATCACAGGCTTGGTTGCAAGCAGTGTCTGGCAGTCATAATAATGTTGAACCACATTGATCTCGTGCTACATGTATTTGTCGGGATGCCGAGCATCTACGGATAGTGGAGGAGCCGATCCGGGTTACGTGTCACGCCACGTGACCCACCTCGACGGCTCTTTCAATATCTACGGCACTGTTGCCAGCCAGCATGCTGGCCCTCTTTCTCTTCTGTTTAACTCTAGTAACATCTTTAAATATACTATAGTTTAACCCCTATATCTAACATTAGATCCTATAATACTAATACTAATTAGTAGTTAACTTTATAGTTACTACTACTATAGATTAGTAAGGTTAATAGAAGAGACTATAAATACTACCTATCTAGGCTGCCTAGTACTACCTAGAAGAAGGCGCTAATTACCTAGTATAGGTTATATTTAATAATACTAGTAAAAACCCCTTTATCCCTATATCTATTACATAGAAGATTACTATCTTTAACTTTATTACTTATAGAGAAGTCCCCTCCTTCTTTACCTATACTTTACTTACTATCTTACTAGCTATAGTAAATCCTCTAACTATATAACTCTCTTAGTTACCTATTACTATTAAGGGTGTATTGTTAAAACTACTATATTAGCGTCTTTACTACTAATTAAGGTAAGTAAATTTTTCACCTTTATAAACGCCTAAGTAAACAGGCCCTTCCTATACTTTCTACTACTTCCTATTAGTACTATAATATCTAATAGTAACACCTATAGATTAATCTACTTCTAACACTATAAGGTAGCTAGTAGTAAGTAATCTACTTCTAATACTACACCCCTTAATATCTATAGTAATAATTAAGTATTTGAATCTTACTAGCCCTTACCCTTAAGTCCTCTATCTTCTTCTTCTCTATCCTTTTCTATTACTTTCTCCCTTATCTAAACTCCTGTTATATCTTTTGCCCTTCCTTTTATTATATCCTTTATCTATTATCTATACTACTAGTAGTAATTCCTCTAATAAATAGATTTACCCTTAAGCCTATATAGTTAGGGGTAAGTACCTATATTTAAGAGGTTATGAGGCTATTAGAGGGTAGTAGATCTATTCCTAGATAATTATAACTATTATTAATAGCGCCTAGGGATTTCCCTACTAAAGAGTAGGATCCCTTATACCCTATAAATATTAGGAACCTATTCCCTATCCCTAAGTAGTATTAGGGTTAAGTTAATATTAAATAATAAGGTAATACCTATATTAGTAATATCCCTACTAATACCTCTAAGGATAAAAAGAGGAAAGCCCTAGCTGCTATTATTGTCTTCTAGATAATAAGGTATATAAGAGAAGGGCTCTATAGGACTAACCTATAGGATGCCCTATAGGATAACTTTAAGGGATAGACTAAAGAGGACTTTATAGTAACATACTATAATACCCTAATAGGATTTTATAACTATCTCTTATGCTAAGGGATATTTATTAATACTACCTAAGATAGCTAGATTATACTATAAGTATATACTACTATATTAGCCCCTAAGGCGCTAAAGTAGATAAAGGAGTAGGTAATAGCTAATATAGGTAAGACTAACAACTTTAAGATAAGGGCTAATAACCCTAACTTTATCTGTAATATTATAGGATTATTACTATTAGACCTATAGCTAGATAGTTTACTAACTTTAGCTCTAGCTCTAGCTTTAGCTCTAGCTAGCTAATAGTTAGTAGTTAATCTAAATTCCTTATATAACAACCCTAACTTTATCCCTTCCTTCCCTAGTATAGTACTAGTACTAATTATAACTATATTATCTACTAGAGGAATACTACCCCTCTACTAGCTTACTAACCTTATTAAGATATACCTAGAGGAGCTTAAATATAGTAGAGGAGTATATAAATTAATTAAATCTAAGCTTACTATTTTCTAAGACTAGTACTTTAAGGTAGGGATACTATAGGATTAATTTGCTAGTATATTCTTTATTATGCTTAAAGGGGTAGTAGTAGACTTCTATGCTAACTATCTCTATAATCTATCTTATACTCTTAACTTCTATACTATAGTTATAATACTTAAGGGTAACTTTAAGACAGAAGAAACGTATTAAGCCTGCCTTATAGAGCTATAGAGAACTACCTTTACTAGTACTATCTATAATAACCCTAATAAGAGTAAGCCTAAGGCCCTTAAGATCCTTATCTAATAAGTAAATACCCTCTTATAATCTATTATAAGGATTAGCACCCTATCTAATACAGCCCTCTATAATTAGCTCCTTAACTCCTACTAAGGTGTAGAGGAGTACGCCCTTATATTATTTAACCTAGCCCTAACGTTTACTAGTATATATAGCTAGCTGAGATCTACTATTAGTAATACTACTAAAATTAAGTAATAATAGTAATATATACTATACTAGTATCCTACTAATATTAACAGCTAATATAAATATCCTAGTAATAATTAGTACTAGACTAACTATATATATAATAGCTAGTATAGCTACTACTAGTATAACCCTTTTAACTATAATAACTATAATTATATAAATAACAGCCTATAGCACCCTTTTAACTATAATTAGTACTAGCATAATACTTCCTTAAAAAAGTATTACGTATATAGGAAGCTAGGATGCTAGTTAACTAAGTACTCTAAGGATAAGTACTAGTAATCCTACTGCTAGTATAAGGATTAGTACCTAATAGAGGGATTAATAGAGGCCTTTTAATAATTTATTACTAACTTTAAAGGATATAAGCCCTTTAAATTAGATAATAAGAATAATAATTATATAGATTATAACAATAAGCTTAGTACTATGTTTTTTATATTAACTACCTTCTTTAACTCTATAGTAGTAGACAGCCCTTTATTATTTTCTAAGCTGCATAACTAAGTAACTATATACTTTATTATAAAGGAAGATCTCTAAGGGGATTAAGATAAAGATGCCTAGCCTATAGTAGATATCTTTACTATTAATAATTAGTATTTAGTAACTACCTTCTAAGGTATTATACCAGACTTAAGCGCTATAGAGTACTTAATAGTAGGATACTAGTAGTATCTTACCCTCTATAAGCTATTTAGAGGAGACTTACCCCTAGATATAGACTACGCTAGAGAAGTAAGGATCTAATTTAGTAATAGGATATATTTTATATCTAAGGGTACTATTAATATTATTACTCCCCTAGGTACCCTTACCTTCTATATAATACCTAGTAATACTCCCTTTCTACTCTACCTTATAGATATAGATTACTAGAGAATTAAATTTAATAACCTTACTAACTAACTTATCTAAGGTAATACTATTATCCCTATTATATATAAATAGGGGTATTTATAGATACTATTAGAATACCTAACCTAAAGTATTACCTAGTACTATTAAAAGCATATAGGGTGTGGTTTAGGACTTAGGTCGTAGTGGAGCTATGTAAAAGGACATAACAATACTATACTACTCTAAGCAACTTAGGTTTTATATCTAATCTAACATAAGGGAGATATAATCTATTTAGAGCTTTTAAGGTCTAAATAGATATATTACCCCCTAATTAGACATAGTAAAGATCTCCCTATCGCCTAAGTTACTATACTAAACTATATTAATAAGGGTGTAAGGCTCTAGTTTAAAGTATGATTTTTAAAAGATAAATAAGTATGTAAAGAAGTACTTGTTTTTCTCTAATCTAAGGTATACTATGTCTATCTAATTATACTCTCTTAATAGATACTTAAGTAAGTATCTATAACTTATAAATACTCTAAAGAAAATAAAAGAAAAGAAATTACTACTTATTAACTTCTAAATAGTAAATATAGTAACCCTAACCCTACTCTAATTATCCCTTAGTTCTTTTTATAATCCTCTAATTATAGAAGAACTACTAAGTATATACCTATTTAGACCTTATCCTAATTATGCCTATACCTATTAATTACCCTCTTTATCTTTATTATCCTTAGTATCTCTATTATTAGCCTTATCCTATTCTTCTCCTATGTTCTATTATTTCTATCCTTCTTATCCCTTAGCCTAACCTAGTAGGAACTAAGGTATATATGCTTAGGTAGTAAACACTACTTTAGTAATAAGGTTATTAAAACAATCTACCTACTTATAATATCTATACTCTAGAATACCCTTCTTCTAATTATAGTATATGTTCCTATACTACTTTAGAATATCCTTATAGCGTTAGGTATATTATATGTAATTAGCTTTTTAAGCTTCCTAAGTATACTATTTAGATAATAGGAGAGAGTCCTAAACCTTTATCTAGCCTTCCTATACGCCTAGTATAAGTAGTTTAGGTAAAGTATATTTATCTACTTTAATATGTCTAATCTTCTTTAGGCTTTAGTATTATAATAGTATATCTCTAGGAATTAAAAGTCTAAATAGTAAGTAAGAGAGCTTAGAGCTTAGTATAGTAGGAGCTTTAGTAAGAGGGCTAGGTTGTATAATATAGTCCTCTTAGGTAAGGAGTTGTTTCTATCTTCTATTTAGAGGTGTTTAGGGTAGTAACTTAGTGTCTATGTTTTTCCTTAGCTAAGTAACCTCTAATTATAACTATAATATTATAATATTATTCTTATAGTCTAGGGAGGAGGGCTTATCCTAATACCTATGTTTTAGAAGGTTAAGTAGTTAGGGGGTAGAGAGGTAGTCCTCTAAATGCTGCGTAGGGGTGTAATTAGAGTCTTTAAGGTTTATTAGATTATAGATTATACTTATAGGGGACTAGCTTTACTTCTTCTAGCTTTACTTAAGTTAGTTATATTAGTAGTAAGCTTCCTCTAATATTCCTTTAGGAACTAGTCTTATAGCCTTATGTTAGTATCTACTAGAAATATAGAACTTAGTACTAATCTACCTAATCTACTAACGTTAGACTCTTTTACTATAGTCTAGGTTCTAAGACTCCTTAATATCCTACTTATTTATACTAGTTAGGTATAGAGATTTAGACCTAAATACTAATCTAAACTACTTAGTAATATAGAGTCTATACTCCTAACTACTAGTCTACTAAACTATATCTACTATATATATACTAGTATTAATTAGCTAAGTAATATATATTAGTATGTTAAGCTTATAGTAGAACTTCCTTAAAGCTTTAATATTATTAATAAAGAGAGCCTCTAAATAACTACTAAACTATATAGGATTATACTAGTATACTATACTATCCCTCTAATCTATAATTATGCCTATAAAGTATCTATACTAGGCTGAAAATAAGGGGAAAATAACTAAATTAGCCTCTCTTTATATTATATTATAGATTTCCTAAGTTAGTATTACTAACTTAGGCTCTTAGTTATTATCTAAATAGCTTTCCTAGTATAGGGGGATAATAGTAATCTATTTTTTTACTTTTAGACCTTAAGCTATAATAACTATTATAGCTATAATTTTATCCCTAGTAATTTACTACTTAGATTATATACGTCCTTATAGGTTATAATAGTTACTAAGTACTATTTAGGCCTATCTATATCCTATGTCTTCCTATTATCTATATTTATTTAGTCCTTAGAATGCTAAATTAAATTAGCTTAAGAACTAATTAGTGTCTTCTTATATAAGCTAATTAGGGAACTAAGTATTAGAAGGTGTTAGGAATAGTTCTTATATTAGAATCTAAGTAGGGTATGCTACTATCTTACTAGTAAAGCAAATATAAGCTTTTAGGTTATAGAACTAAGACTCTTAGGGCTTAAGTTCTTTAGTAGGAGGTATATGTCTAAATAAGATAATTTAGTTCTTATCTTAGGTACTATAGTAGAATTAGCTGTTATTCTAGAGGTCTTAGTAGGTATAGACGTCCTAGATTTATAGATAGCCTATTACGTAAGTAAGAGGGAAAGGAGCTAATAGGGATGCTATTATTATCTATTTAGAGGTATTATTAATATGTATGTTCTAAAGAGAAAAGATATAATAAAGAAAGAGGTACTACTAGATCTAGATAAGGAACTTAATATGTGTTTTTATTATTATTAGTAGAGGGAAGGGAATAGTTAAGGAGGGGGGGGGGTAAAAGAAGGCCTTTAAATAGGTTTCTAAGAGAAGGGGTTATAAATTATAGCTTAGTAGCTATAGTAGGAGTATCTAATCTAAGGAAGAAAGGAGTAGATATAGTAGAAGAGAATAGTAAGATATTTATAGGGTAAAGGAGAGGGGTAGAAGGTTAAAGAAAGGTAAATAAAGGTAAGGGTTAAATAAGGTTAAGTTAAAAGGTAAATAAAGTCTGAAGTTTTAAGAGGCTTCCTCTCTTAGTTGCTTTTAGAAGGAGTAGCCCTTATTACTTAAAGGAAAGTCCTAAGGGTAAGAGGGTAAAGGTATCTAGAGTATTTATTTAGAGCCCTAGTAACTTTAACTTATAGGTAAATTATAGTAAAAGTTATTAATAATTTATAGTAGTAATAAAGTTAAAGGGTATATTACAGCCTTACCTCTAAATAGTAAATACCTTTTAGCTAGTTTACTCCTTCTATTTTTAAATTACTACTCTTCTATTATAGTAACTATTTAGACCCTCTTTTTATTACTATAAAAGTAATTATCTTTTCTACCCCTTAGGGTTTTCTTCTTTTTCTCTTTCTTACCTACTTATATTAGAAACTAATATTATTACTACCCTTACTTTTTTAGACCTATACTCTTAACTTTTTATTATTTCTTTTTTTAACCTTTTAGAATGTCTTCCTCTATTAATAAGTACTAGCTTAATAACTACCTATAGCAACCTATTAATCCCTAGTTTCTTTTAACACCTCCTCCTTTAAAGAAGGAGGCTAAGGCTTTTAGAGGTACTAAGTTATGCTTAGTAATACCTACCTATCTTAATATAAGTTTCCCTAATAATATCTTTAAGGTTCTTCTTTCTCTAACATAAGGTCTAAATAGTTCCTTAAGACTACTATATAGGTTAATCTTTTATCCCCCTTTAGCTAACTATACTCTAAATTCTAAATTTATAACCCTTACCCTAATTAATCCCTTAAGGAAGCTACTATAATCTTCTAGTAGGTACTCCTTAATACTACTATTATTTAGGGTATTCTTAATACTTTTAGAAATAATAGTTATAAGTTCTAGTAGGCTATCTATATTAGTAAGAAGGTAGGATCCTACTTTAGGTCCTTCTCTTAGCGCCTTATATAGTACACCTTAGCTATAAATTCCCTACTAATATAAATATTTAGTATATAGAACCTAGTTCTATATAATTACTATACTTAGAACTTTTAAAAGTTTGTTAGTATAAAGCCTAGTTAGGTATAAAGTATAATACCTTATTATAACTATATTTCTTTACCTTAGTTATTTTATAACTACTATAGAAACTATATGTTCTTAGAGGCTAAAAATAAGAAGTACGACTTTTAGGAGAATAAGGGTTATTAGGGTTATACTAATCTATCTAGTAGCCCTAATTAGTACTCCCTTACTAATCTAGCTTATTATTAATATCTAAGTAGTAGGGGACTACTATTACTAGCACCTCTAAATAATCTATTATCTAGGGCTATAAACTATTTCTATCTTTATAACTTCTAAGATTATACTAATACTCTAATTACTATACCTAGCTTATCTAAATAGACTAGTAGTGTTATATCTATTCTAGAGACGTCTAGCTAGTTAGATATTAAGTACTAAAAGATAGGAAGTATAGTTATACCCTTTAGGAATAAGGTTTTAGTTCCTCCTTTAACTATTAAGACTTCTAAATAGCTGTTAAATATATCTAGAGCTTTATTAGTTACTACCTAATCTACTATATAAGGTACCCCTCTATAGTCCTTAGTAAGGTTATTAAGCTAGTATAGTTTTAATAATAAGGAGGTAAGTAAAGATAGTAGTAGTACTAGTTTCTAGTAGTAATTAGTAGTTCTTTAATAGTATTATATAATTAGTTGGTTTATAGTAGTTTAGGATCCTCTAATCTAAGTTATCTTCTTTCTTTATAATATAATTTCCTTATGTATTTTTAGCTCCCTATCCTTTATCCCCTATGTTATTCTTCTATAAAGAATAACATATATATTAAAGGAAGTGAAAATATAAGTTTACTAAAATTTAGATAAAAGGGAATTTTAATAATAGGCATTCTAAATAAGGATAAAGGAAATTAAAATAGGATTAGAGGGGTAGTATAAGCTAGCTAATAGAAGAAGTCCTTAATATCTACTAGGATATTACCTTAAATAATACCTTTATCTACTAGGTAAAGGATACTATTAGCACCTATATAGTACTTCTTTAGCCTATTAGCCCTATATGTTACCCTTATAATAAGTTCCCCTATAAGAGTTTCTAGGATATATAATAGGCTAATTAGGGAAACTAAGTAGACTCTAAATAGTCCCTTCTAATAGTAATTAGTCTTTCTAGCTACTAATATATCTATCTAGTAAGGAGTATTAAAAATAAGGACTAAATCTCCTACCTATAGCTTCTCTAATTAGTACTTTACTATATATTTCTTATTATATTATTCTATAACCTTCTAGTAATACTTTATAACTATCTTAGCTGCTTTCTATCTATCTTCTATAAGCTGTTAGAAAGCTCTAATCTAAAGCTAGAGTTCCTCTTCTACTATTTAGACCTTCTCCTACTTTAGGACACGCTATATTATAAGTTTCTCTTTAATTAGTATAACTATATTATACCCTATAATAATATAGAAGGGCGTTATACTATAGCTTAGGTAGATAGTAGTGTAATTAGTAAATAGGATAGTAGGTAGGATATATCTAATGTCTTTCTTTCCTTAATCTAACTATATTTATAAGGCGTGTGCTATTATCTAATAACCTTTCTTAAGAATGCTATTTACCCTTAGGTTATAAGTAGAGGTAACCTTCTTATGTCCCCTAATCCTCTTATTTAGAGCTTTAATATAACCTCTGTTTTCTTGTCCTCTATCTATAATTAGAGTCCTATAGACCTTATAATAATAAATAACGTCTTCCTATAGGAACTTTATAATGTTAGCTAAAGTTATATTATAGAAGATTTATACCTTAGGCTATCTAGATAGGTTATATTAGGCCTCTATAACCTTCTATTTCCTAATATGTTAGATATCTAGGTAGATATACTAAAATAGCTAGGTATAGGGTATAGTTAAGATATAAGGGTTATCTATATAAGCTGATTAAGCCCTTTAATAAGCATTATAGCCCTAAACTATAGTCTTAATATCTATATATATCCTAGGCTAGAAGTATTTATCCTAGAGGTAGAAATAGGTTACCTTATGTCCCTAATGTCTAGTCTTATTATATGCTATGCTAATTAGAGCTTACTACTAGGATAGGCTGTTAATAACCTAAAGAGGGTTAGGAGTTTTATAAGTACCTTTTTTAAAGAGGATCTTATCCCTTATAATAAAGCGTAGTGCTATTTTCTTAAACTAAAGGAACTTAGGCATTAGGATCCCTAGTAGGTACTTAAGTATAAGGAGAAAGTAAGTAATTTACTTTAAGTGTGTTAACTATTCTTCTATAGAATTTAGTAGGTCTAATAGAATATCTAGAAGCTAATTAGAATCTCTAGGTTTAAGGTCTTAATCTAAACAGCTATATACTTTAAGGAAAAAGTTTTATACTACTATTATTTAGAAAAGCTTAGTATTAATAAAGTCTTTAATATCTTTTTTATCCTTTACTTCCTTCTAATTAGATAGTCCTAGAGGTTTTCTTAAAAGACTATTAGCTATAGAATTCTTCTTACCTAGAATATACTTAATCTTAAAGTTAAAGAGTCTAATCTAAGTTAGCTAATAAGTTATTATTACTAAAGGGATATTATTTACTATGTTATTAATCTAGGCTACTAAAACCTTTATATCTATCTCTAAGAGGAAATAGACTCTAAAGAGGTAGTTATAGAGGCGTTTTAGACTTATAAAAACTACTTAAACCTTAAGCTTCCCTATATTATACTTAAGCTTTAGTCTATACTAGATACTACTTTTATATCTTATAACTATAAGTTTACTATTAATAATCTAACTAAGGGTATACCCCTATCCTTCTCTACTTATGTCTATAGTAAGGATAATCTAACTAGTATTAGGCCTAAAGTTAAGGATAATTAGAGCTAGGCTTAAAGTTAGATTAGACTTAAGGGTATCTATTACTAGCTTTTAATCTAAGCCCTAGGAGAATTTCTTAGTTTTTTATAGGAGATGTGTAAGTAGGAGGGCTACCTTTGTGAAATAGGGAACCTAGGACTTATAGAATATAATAATACCTAAGAATAATTAGATGTCCCTAATATCTCTATAGAGTTCCTATTCTAAAATCTTTAGAACTTTAGCTTAATCTAGGCGTCTTCTTAACGTCCTATAGAGATACCTAGTAATTACTACTAATTCCTAGTACTATTATAACTTTCCTCTTAAGATTATATATCCTAAGAGCTCTATATTTATAAGAGTCTAATTAATATTATAGAGGTGTTTATATATAAATTAATAAATACCTAGGTATCTTAGAATTAGTTTATTATTATAGTATAAGTAAGGGCCCTTAATACCTATATTGTCTATAAAAGCCCTATAATAATCTAGAATTAGATTATAAAGGATTTAGGTAATAATATAGTAGAATTAAGTAATAGAGTTAGTAGTACCTTAAGGTAGGTAGTAGTATCTAAATAGACCTAATAGTATTATAAATATTATAAGATTATAGCTTTTCTTATCTAGAAGGATCTAATTATACCCTAAGAAGAAGTCTAGTAGTAAGATAAGCTAGTCTATAGTAAAATCTTTAGAGAACTTATCTACCCCTAGAGGTAACTATATATTATAAAGAGTAACCCTATTATATCTTATTACTAAATTAATAAGTTATAGGTTGCTATCTTTCTTTAGAACTAGAAACTAAGGGTTTCTATATATACTATAGCCTTCTTTAATAATACCTCTAATTACCTATTTGTAGAGGACTTTTATAGCCTTAGGAACTAAGGCCTTAGGGATAGGGATCCCTTTTGCTTACTATGCTTTATAGGGGATAGTCTTAATAACTTAGGGTAGTATAACTATTAGGTTAAGTATCCTGTATTCTTTAAACTCCTAGGCTAATATAGCCTTATAGTCAACTAGGATTTACTCTAGTAGCTTAAGCTCTTCTAGCTAGAGGTAGAGATACTAATTAGTAATCTATTTTAGCCTTTCTAGTGTAAGTTAGGAGCGCTCTTTAATATTAGAAAATTTTAGCGTAATTAGATCCCTATACGGCCTAGTAGACATAGTAAACTTTTCTCTAAGGGCTTTAATCTTCTTAACCTTTTAGTATAGGTTACTATCTAGAATAGACCTATTAGAGGGGTAGTTATCTATAGGGTGGATTTTTACTCCCTTTCTTTTATATATTATAAAGACTTTAGTAGTAGTAGTCTTCTTTATAGTGTATATAATCCTTTCCTTAGTTTATTTTACTTATATAACTATAGTCTAAATTCTTTTCTAGAACTTCTAAGTCTCTAATTACCTTTATTACCTAGGTGGTGTAGTCTTAGCTAATAGTAGTTTAGATACTATTTTTATATAGGAGTATCCCCTTATTATAGTTACTATCTAAGTAATTATAGCTATATAAGGTCTTATAAGATCTTCTGCTATATAGGTTATTAAGACCTCTACTTTTTAGTTATTTAGAGTTACTAGGACTATATCTCTATCCTTATAGTCTAGGTCTAAGTAGTATTAAGGGCTAGTAGTAGTCCTAGGGTGGCTACTAATACCTAGTTTTTTAACTCTTTATCCCTAGAGATTATCTGTATATAGCCCTCTAGGTTAGGTAGTATATAGTTAAGCTTAGCTTCTATATTCCTCTAAATAACTCTAATAGGGATCTATATAAGAGTGTTGCTTATAGTAAAATTTATACTAATTAGTCCTCTAGACTAACCTAAAGTTATCTAGCTATCTATAATAAATAGAAGGCCTAGTAATAGTAGTTCTAAAATATAATCTTTATTAGTAATAAAGAAGTATAATTAGACCTTATACTTATTAATATAGACATCTATATAATAGAACCCCTTAAAGTATAAATCTACCTAATTAGTCCTATAGGTCTTTATTATAAGTATTGTATAGGTAAAGGGGATATTAGCTCTCTTAACATATTATCTTATTAGGATATTAACCTATACTCCTATATCTAGAATACTACTAATTATTAGGGTAGTAATTTCTCTATTAGGCTATATTATCTTTACTTTAAGCTAAAGGTAAGCCTTTAATATAACTACCTCTAGTAGCTCTAAAGGGGGTGTAATATAGGCTACTCTTACTATCCTAGCTGCTAGGGGTTTTCCTACTTTAATAGCTTAGTTGTATTTTCTAATTAGACCCTTAATGTCTAACTTTTAACTAGGCTTAGTTATAAGGTTAATTAGAGAAGATAGTATAGAGAGAAAAACCCCTTCTAGCTTAGTTACTTTATATCTATAGTCTTTTAGAGTATTTACTATAGCCTTATTAAACTTAGGCTATATTTAGCGTAGGAGTTTAGTAGGTAGAGAGACTAGGGTATTAAGTTTCTTTTCTATAAGGCGGTAAGCTTCCTAGGTGAAATCTGGCTTTTAGGGCTGTTTAGAAGAAAGAGTAGGCATGTCCTTTAGCTTCTTAGAGGGAGGGGTAGGAACCCTAGTAGCTATATCTTTTAGGGTTTAAGGTTACTAAAGAATAGTATATATAGGGGTGGTTATAGTTAGTTTAGAGGATAGAGTTAGATTATCTTAGTTAGTAATTTCTATAGTTTTAGGCTCTTTAAAAGTAACCCTTTTCTTACTTAGAATCTTAACTATAATGTTTACTATAGGTTTTCTTAAGTTAACTATATATAAGCCCTATATATACTTTTAGGTTATAGTCTTAGGTATTTTTATAGGGTTACCTCTAGTAACTATAAAGACGTAAGAGGTATTAGACTAATTAGAAGGGGGAATAACTACTTAAAGGCACCTAACGGCTTAGGTAGTAGGTTCTAACTTAGAGAATATTACTTTTAGGAAGCTAGCTTAAGTTTACTAGGGTAATCCTATTTAGTAATTAAGGATCTCCTTAGTAATCTATTTAAGAATAGGGTTATTATAGAAGTTTAAAATATAGCTAAGTAATATAGTTTAATTAGTATATCCTTAGTTATAGCTTTTATTAAGAATAGTATAGGGAATAGTAGATATTAGTAAGCTGCCTGTTTATTACCTATATTTCTATAAACCTTAGACTAATAAGAGAAGCTAAGTATCTTTATTTATTATATACTACTTATATTCTCTAATCTAAGTATAAGAAGTAGAATAATAGTATTAATACTAGTCTTTTAGTCTACTAACCTATTTGTATAAGTCTAATCTACCTATATTAACTAAGAAAACTTATGCGCCTAGGTAAGGGTAGGCTAACTAGTAATAGATCTTTAGTTTAGTAAAGTCCTTAGCTAGATTAGGCTTAGTACTAGAAGGCTTTATAATCTTAATGTTAATTAGGGTATGTTGCTATAGTTAAGGCTGTTAGTTCTGCCTAGTTGTCTATTTAGACTATCCTAAGATAGACCTTAAAGTTATTATCTAAGAATTAGAGGTAAAGAAAGGAGAGTATTCTTTCTTATAGGTAATTATATCTAGTAGGGTAGACTTAAACTTAAGATAACTAGTCTGTTAAATAAAGGTATTAAGAGTAATACCTAGCTTATCTATAGCGTCCTTAATAGTTTCTTACCTAAATTACTTATATATAGTCTTAATTAGAGTTTAGTCTATTATGTTATAAAGCTTCTATTACTTTACTTAACGTACCTATATAGTAAGTCGCTACTTATAGTAAGTTGCTACTTTTCCTTTCTTTTTACCTCTTTAACCTTTATACTAACTTTCCTCTACATATAAATATATAATCTACCTTAATTAAAAGTTGTATTATCCTTACCCTCTAGGCTATTAAGAAAGACCTAAAAATGTCTATAAAAAAAGTAGCATCTATTTATAAGGTCCCCTAAACAACCCTTTATGACTAATACGCTAGACGCATTATATAAGGCAAAAGATAACTAAATTTAATAAAGATAACTATATTAGAAGAGGAGGTAATTCTTAAATAAGTTATTAACCTAATTAATTAAGGGTTCCCTCTATAATAAGAAGATGTATAAGAAATGGCTAACTAACTCCTTAACGTATGTAATAGGATACGTACTAGACCCTAATAGGTAGAGAACTTTATATAACACGTCCCTAAATTAAAAATATAATTTTAATATTAAATTAACTATTAGAGGGCCTTAGTAGAAGATCCTATAATTATATAAGGCTGGTTTATACTTATGTAAAATATAATTATAAAGTATAGGATATAGGATTATAATATCTATAATTTTAATAAGACTAGCTTCTTAATAGGAATACTATTATATACTAAGGTTGTTATAACCTCTAATTATAAGGGAAGGCCTTATATAAAGCAGCCTAGTAATTAGGAATAGGTTTTAGTTATTTAGGGTGTATATATAGATAGCTAGGTAATACCTCTATATGTTATTATAAAGGGTAAATATTACCTCCTCTCCTAGTACTAAAACAGCTAATTCCTAGCTATATAGTATATCTATCTAAGTAAAAATAGATAGATAATAAATAATATTAGCCTAGATTAGTTAAATTATTTTTATTAATATATAAAGTCTTATATAAAGGGTACTTATTACCTCTTAATCCTTAATAGCTATAATAGCTATAAATTAACTAACTTTAATAAATACTATAAGAAAGAGAACATTATTACTCTTTATATGCCTCCCTATTTATTATATAAGCTTTAGCCTCTTAATATTAGGTGTTTTAGCCTATTAAAGTACTTATATAGTAAGGAAATTAAGAAGATAATATAGATATAGATTTTATATATTATAAAGGATGACTTCTTTCCTACCTTTAAAGTAGTATTCTTTACCTCTATAGGTGAAAATAACATATAAGCTGGTTTTAGATAGGCAGGCCTTATACCTTTTGACCCTAAAGTAGTTATTTCTTGACTAGATTTTAAGCTAAAGACTCTAATACTATTAAACTTAAGGCTAAGTAGCTAAGGCTCCTGGGACCTAAAGACACTAACTATAGTATTAGAGGGCGTATAAAGTACTACTTCCCTTAAAAAGAAGATCTAGGTATATTAAGGTAGCTTACTATTAGTAATATATAAAGTAATTAACTTCTAGGCTAAAGGTATTAGTAAGTTAGCCTATAGGCTTACTATTATTAAGGCTGAGAACTATAAGCTTTATATAGGGATAGAGGTACTAAGTAAGTACTAGAGGGCAAAAAAGACTAGACTATATCTTAGAGGGTTACTTAATACTACTAAAGTAGAGGTACTATAAGGAGAAAAGGAAGGTCTTAGTGCTAGGGGGGAGAATAACCCTTAGAAGGAGGGTCGTATAGAAGGTACTAAACCACGTGCGCGACGATGTGGTAATTACGGAAAGGCTGGACATAACGTATAAACCTATGAAGTAGTTTGGGATAGTAATAAGGAAGAGGGTGATTAGTAGTTTTAATTAATTTTATATGTTATAGCTAAATTTACTTATATATAAGGTAGAAGGGTAGAGGAAAGGTAGTAACTTACTATAAGTAGCGACTTGCTATATAGGTATGTTATATAATAATATTATTAATCTTAATAAATAGGTTCTAAGTAGTAGTAAGATCCTAATTAGAGATAATAGGTCCCTTAGTTACTTTCTTAATTTGCTTTTCTTTATCTAAGAACTAATTAGCGTCTTATTATCTAAACTTAGTAAGAAGGTAGGCTTTTCTATTAGTCTAAGAGAGAGACCTAATAGCATCCTTAATAGGGGTCTAATAGTCCCTACCTATAGAATAGGTAACTAGGGTGCCTATATAGTAATAAGGGACTCTAGTAATCTTATATTAGTCCTTAAACTTCTCTAAGAACTTAATAATATTATTACCCTTAAAGATAGGAGATCTATCCTAGCTAGGTATAGGAAGCTTATAAAAGTTATAAACATTATTCTAATTAGTATATAGAACTAACTAAGTAGTAGGGGTAGCTAGGAGGCGCTTTGTAATAGCCTCTAGGAATCCTTCTATAGAGGGAGGGGTTATATAAGTAGTTACTAGGACTAACAGCTAAGGTATAGTAGTAGTTAAGGTTTTAGTTTTAAGTCTAATGTCTTACTAAGATAGGCCTTAGGTGTTACTAGTTCTAGTTGCTAAGTTACTATTATTATCTAAATTAGAAGTAATTAGTAGATCCTAGTAAACTATAAAGTTAGCCCTAGGAGACTTATACTAATTAGCCCTATCTTTAGGTAGAGTATTAGCTAGAGGAAGAGAGGAAGACCCTCTAGTTCTAAAAGATATATACTAGTTGCTTATAGTTAGTGTTAAAGTAGTGTTAAGTAATTCTAGAGAGTCTATAATTCTTATAATAGTTCTATAATTATTGTTTTCTAAGTATTAGTAGGTAAGACTAGCTGAAGACTATCCTATAAGCTAAATTAAAGTTGCTAGGATAGTTCTTATAGTCTAAATAAAGGATTTTCTATAGGAGATAGCTCTAATTAGATTTTCTATAGAGATTATTACTAATTTTCTATATAGAATTTTCTATCCTTAGGTAATATTATATAGCTACTTATATTATAGAGCCTATTAAGGGTTATAGGTATCTTAAGTATTACCTATTACTAAAATTAATATATAGAGTAGGGGTGACCTAATTAGGTACTACTTATGTCTATTAAGTAATCTTTTCTTTAAGGCGTAATCCTTGTTTTATATACTAAGGACTACCTAGAAAACCTAAAGGTTATCTATTACTAAAATTATTTTACTAAAATTATTTTACTAGTATTATTTTACTTATACTATTACTAAATCTAAGTTTTTCTTATCTCTAAGTTTTTATTACTTACTATATTATCTATCTTAATAGTTACTCTAAAGGTATTAGTAAAGAGGGAGGGAGGAAGAAGCTATAGGATGCTTAATTAGTAGTCTATACTCTATCTATTTAGACTTATCTTTACTATTAATAACTCTGTTTCTAGAAGGGGAGACTATTAAAAGCATATAGGGTGTAGTTTAGGACTTAGGTTATAGTAGAGCTATATAAAAGGATATAATAATACTATACTACTCTAAGTAACTTAGGTTTTATATCTAATCTAACGTAAGGGAGATATAATCTATTTAGAGCTTTTAAGGTCTAAATAGATATATTACCCCCTAATTAGATATAGTAAAGATCTCCCTATTACCTAAGTTACTATGCTAAACTATATTAATAAGGGTGTAAGGCTTTAGTTTAGAGTATGATTTTTAAAAGATAAATAAGTATATAAAGAAGTACTTATTTTTCTCTAATCTAGGGTGTGCTATATCTATCTAATTATACTCTCTTAATAGATACTTAAGTAAGTATCTATAACTTATAAATACTCTAAAGAAAATAAAAGAAAAGAAATTACTACTTATTAACTTCTAAATAGTAAATGTAGTAACCCTAACCCTACTCTACTATCTTACTAATACTAAGCTATATTAAGTATACTACTGATTTAGCTATCTATTAGTCTAGTAGCTTTATAAGGTACTCTAGTAATCTAGTAATAAGGTAGAAATCTTAGCCTTAAGGAAGATTACTAGGGTCTACTACTAGTACTAACTTAATACTATAGTACTAGGCTAGTTTAAGTTCTCTTTATAGGATAATAACTATAACTTTAACTATAAGATTATTATTAATATAGTATATCTTAATAGTAACTACCCTATACTATATGTTATTAATATAGCTACCTCTTTTTAAGTAGTATAATTCCTTAAGAATATTACTACTAAGTATATATAGGAGGTACTCTATATATATTAGATTAATATATATCTTAGCCTACTAGATTAGATTATTATAGATACTAGCTTTAACTTTTATATAGCTAAATTTAAATAATTTATATATACTCTTTTAATTTATATTAAAGAAGTCCTAATTAAGGCTTATAATAGTATTAGTAAGGTTAAAAGATACTATATACCTCTATACTATATGTATAAGATCTTCTATAATAAAGGAGAATCCCCTACTATAGCCTTATAGCTTACTATAAAGGCTATTAATAATACTACTAGCCTAGACAGCCTTATCTCTACCCTACTTATATTTAGGGTATACCCCTAGATTATAGATTCTTTACTACTATTACTATTAATAATAAAGAGGGCTAAAATAGTAAAAAAGGCTATAGAGGTAGTATAATAGATCTATACTAAGTGCTAAGTTAATAAGGTAATTACTACTTATAATAGCCTAGATATATCTAAGACTACTATACTCCTACTTTAATCCCCTATTTAAGTATGGCGTAAAAAAGAGGGTTAGTAGGGCTTATACTACCTTATTATAGTTAATAGTACTAAGTGTACTATAGAGTTCCCCTATAGCCTAAGAACCTTCTACTCTACTATTATTAAGCTATACTATTATAAAGAACCTAAAGATTATAAAAGAAATACCGCCTCTAAAGTAGCTAACAAGAGGCCCCTAGAGAATAACAATAATAATAATAAGGGCCTTATGCTAAGTAATAATAAAGAGGAGGATAAGCTTACTACTATACCTACTAAGAAGGTTTTAGATACTATTGTTATAAGGGCTCTGCTACTAAGGAGACAGCCTAGCTGCCCTTATAAATATAACACTAACTTCCTTAATAAGATAGGCCTAAGCGTAGTACTTATTACTATATACTAGGTATCTACTACTTACTTCTTATTATTAAAAGAAGAATCTAACCTCCTACTAGTAATTAATCTATATAAGAAGGGTATTATTACTACCCTAGGAAAGCCCTTTAAGTATACTATTAAGCTTAAGATTAACACCCTTATTACCTATAGTATATTCTAATTTATTAAGTATAATAAGTACCTCTATATAGGCTAATAAATCTTTAAGGCCTGTATTATTAATAAGGTAAAAGGGATAGATAACTAACTATATAAGAAATCACGCCTAGTTGTCTAAGGATATATAGATAATAGTAAGGAAGTAATCCTTACTTAGTCCCCTATAATCTAGTAGGCTAGCTAGTAGTTAATACTTATGCTAGCTTTATTACTATTACTTAAGCCTAGATTTATTATCTAGCTCTAAGATATAATATAGGTATATACCTAATCTACTACTCTATTAAATTAAATAATCCTTATAAGATTACCTAAGTAGATTTAATACTATTATCTAAAGGGTATAATTATATAAGTTATTAAACCTCTATATAGTATTATTAAGGTAGGTACCTACTAGTAGGTAACTTATAGCTACTACTATAGAGAAAATCTTAAGATAGATACTTTAACTTTTAATCCCTACCTACTTATATCTATAGTAGAGAATCTAAACTTTAGTATTATTAGGATATAAACTAATAATATAATTAGACTCTTAGATAAATCCTTCTCTACCTATAAGGTAGAAGAACTTACTAAGGCAACCTTTACTACTAAGGAGAAGTAAATCCTTAGTATTAATAATCCCCTAGCGTTTAATAGTAGTATTATAACCCTTACTACTAATAGTAAGATAATCCTTAAGTAAAAGGGCTAGGGTAAGAAACTCTACCCTATTAATCTAACTACTATAGATACTATTAAGTAATATATTAAGTAATAAGCCTATAGTATGTATATTACCTCTATATACTAACCTAAGGCTAGCTTTAATTATTCTATTATAGTATAGTACTAAGTACCCTAGGCTAAGGAAATTAAGGTGCTTAATTAGTATATTAAGTAGTAGATAGATAACCCTAATTATAGCCTTACTTTTTAACTACTTAATCTAGCTATTATAAAGCTTTTTATCTTTATAGATAGATCCTTTACTAATAATAAGGATATAATATTACAACTAGGATTCCTTATTACCCTAGCTAATAAGATAACTAGTAAAGGCCCTAATAATAGTAATAAATTTATAATAACTAGGAATATTATCTACTTTAGCTTAATAAAGTATAAGAGAGTTACCTATAGCATACTTACCTCTAAGGTATATAGTATAGTTACTAGTATAGATATAGCATATACTATCTCTATAACCTTAAAGATAGTAACTAATTATATAGGACTTCTTCTAATACTAACAATCCTCTATATAGACTCCTATTTGCTCTATAAATACCTTATAAAGCTAGGTACTATAAAGGAGAAGAGGCTTATAATTAATATTATAGCCCTTTAGTAGTCCTATAAGAGACGTAAAGTCTATAAAGTATGCTAGATCTATAGTACTAATAACCTAGCTAATAGATTTATAAAGGTAACGCCTAATAAGGCGCTAGAGGAATTAGTAGCTAGTAGGAGAGTAAAGATTAGGATAGAGGGATAGGTTTCTTATATATAATTAGGTTATATATATTTAAAAAGTATAATACTTTTTAATCTTTTGTTTTTATTATGTTTTTAAGTTTTTTAGTATTAATAGGTAGAAGGGGGTAATAGGCGTATTTATTACTACTTTAGAAAGTTGCTAGTGTCAGGATGCCAAGCATCTACAGATAGTAGAGGAGCTAATCTAGGTTACGTGTCATGCTATGTGACCCACCTTAACGGCTCTTTCAATATCTACGGCACTGTTGCCAGCCAGCGTGCTGGCCCTCTTTCTCTTCTGTTCAACTCTAGCAACATCTTTGAATATACTACGGTTCAACCCCCATATCCAACGTTGGATCCTGTGATACCAACAGTATTCTTTGGTGGTTATCAATTTGGAATATACACTCGGTTGCCCAGTACATAGAGTAAAAAGAAACAAAAAAAGGACCTACTCCATATTCCAAGTATCACAAGTTAATAAGTCGCAGACGTTACAGTTTTCCAAGCAAAGTATTTGGAAATCGACTTCGGTTATGAGGGTTGAGGCGTATCCCTGTTCGTGACTGCCTCAGAGAAATGACGCATGCGGCATAGTTGTGCTTTTCCAGACGCGCCTTCGCTTTTAAAGCAGTCAAGACAGTTGAAAATTCGCCTCTGCCCAGTAATCCTTTTTGCTTCGTTCCAAACTTCGTGCGATAGGTTGCGGTCCATGTGTTCATTTAAATGACAGCCACACCCCCCGGTCTTCCCCCTCGCCTCACGGCTTGATATGCATGGAAATTCTTGCATGGTAATTTGGGGAAGTTTGGCTCCCTTATCTAGGAGGTTGCAAAATCTGTGCGTTGCAAAATCGATATCATTGGGCAGAATGTTGCTGTTGCGAAGTGTGTTCATGTAAGCCCCGAGTACTATCGCAGACCTCGAGCATTGTTTTTGCGAAGTTTGCCAAGTCCATGTTATGGGGCTGATGAGACTTTTGTAGAAAGAGTTGCAAAATTCGTGTCGTTTTTCTTCCAAAAAACCTTCCTTGGTCAGTTTTGAATCAGACATGGGAACTCGGGAATACAATTACGGATGATATCACGCCTCAGAAGAGGATGGTTTGCGAGTACCTTGACTTGATCCGAGGTCGATAAAATTGGGCCTTTATGATGCAGAAAGAGCCTCCAGGATACCTCTGAGAACTCGAGAGGGAGGTCCACTACATAGGAGAATACCAATAGGTGGCAAAAGTCCATCATTGGCGGCAAATTCTTGTCGTAATCCTGGAGCCAATCTCGGATCCATACCATTGCGCAATACTTGAGTGCTTGATTGCATTCGTACTTGTCGGTGACAAACGCCAATTTAGAAAGAACTACTGGTTCTGGTCTCTCAGCAACGTAGACGTTGTGAAGAATCTGGCACAGAATAACCATGGCCTCAACATCGTCGTCAGGGAGGTCAATGCTGTACGGGTCCGTGGAGCCGGTATTCTTGCTAAGTTCGGCGGCCTCTTTGAATTTCCCGCCAAGCATTGCTTTGAAAACTAGCGAACTCAGCATGAGGACCTTTGATGAGACTCGCAACTCATCGTTTGCGACCTGTTCGTAGTTCGCAAGCTTCTCGCCGAGGTCCTCGCCGCTCTCTTCGCCCTCGGCAACACCGGCATCGGCATCGGCATCAGTATCGACAAGGTCCGTGCCACTCGGGTGAAGGATGAGGTCTCCATCTTTATCAATCTCACGGCGATTAGGCATTTTCAACTCGAGTAAGGAGGATACCTTTGAAAAGATTGTTGGTATTACAGCAGGGCTAAGATGATGTCACTAAATCTGTTGTTTCATATTTTGAGGGGCGGAGTTAAATCCATGGAAATCTACAAACAGCATCTTCCATGGATGCGTCAGCATCCATACTGACGCATCCATACCCCGCGTCTTAGTTAAGCGCAGTGAAAAAGCTCTCTTGAGTAAACGCGACCGAATGCATATTTAGAAGGTTAAAGGAAAATATGTAACTCATCAGCTAAGAGTCAGTTACGGGGGGTTCCCAGTTCTTTGCAACATTCATTGCCACGGTGACAGGTCGTCCTTTATCTACCT
This sequence comes from Colletotrichum sublineola, assembly GCA_020631755.1. Taxonomy (NCBI): domain Eukaryota; kingdom Fungi; phylum Ascomycota; class Sordariomycetes; order Glomerellales; family Glomerellaceae; genus Colletotrichum; species Colletotrichum sublineola. The sequence goes on from JAHSQG010000009.1 coordinate 3,897,268, forward strand.
CCGGAAGGGAATGGCGCAACAGATCATCCGGTCTGTCCATGGAGGAAAGTGGTAACCTCCCGACTGGTCCTTGATCATCAAATATGGCGGCGACGATATTGTGGTTCTCCTTGTCCATAAACTGTCACGATAGCTTCATTCTTTCCACCCTCTATAACTGCATTGTCATGAGCCACATCACGTGGTGTTTCACATTCGTTTCCCTATATATAGGACTTCACTTTAAGCATCTTCACTTGCATAGAATTAAGCCTTTTACACCTCAATTCTCCAATGCCCTGCTGTGTGCTCTAACTCGTGACATAAACCGACTAGGAAACACACCAAAGAGAATGCCAACCTCATGCTGCCAAAAGCTTATTGCACTCGTAACGTCCCTGTGGATGAGCCGTGCGGCTTCTTCACACGCCACTGCATCTTAGCCCATGTATGCACGACTTGGCATTGAGGGATGGACTTTCTTTGCCCTGATCCGGGCTTTTTCAATGTTTGGAAGGCCACCTCAAAACGCCGCATCGTGACTAACGGCATGCAGTAATCTGAGGAGAGCGGTTAGGCCGACAGCGTGCCGAAACCACATCTCGTACAATAGCCACTAAAGCCTCAACCCGAGACACTTGTGCAGTTGGCACTCATGATAATGGAGCAAGCCATATTTGCCTGCATTCAACTTGACAAAGACCGGACCTGACTGAATTCCAATAAAAACTTGAAGCTCTGGAGGGCTGATAATGAAGCAATTCCCAAATGAGATCTGAGTAGCCAAGGCAGAAGAGAAGGCTCTCGCTCAATGCCTTGACTTCTCCAAGCTGGACATCGTGGACCATAAACCGAATCCAATAACATTTCACGACTGTCTGGACCGTCTTCCTGGTCGAGCAACGGCTTTACGGGGCCGTAAGATGTGATGTTCTCTTGGCCCGGCCCACGATCGTATGGCGCCGGACATGGGCGATACGCAGCTGCATGTCTGAGGGAGGCCCGATTGGCTACAGGAACTTGCAGCATTGATTGTTCATTGATTAGGTAATGCCTCACGAAAAAGCGACAGCCCGATTTAAATCGGGAAGTCTTGATGAGTGTTTATGTAAATATGCATTAACTATGTCGAGATGATTTCCCAAGGTTGAAAACTTGCGGAGGATGAAGGCTTCAGTGTGCGAACATCATTTAAAGAAATCTGTGAGTTTGGCGGCTTAATTAAAAATAGTTCTCAAGCAAGTTTAAATTCTATGTCAACAAGTCAATGAAATTTTCCCAAAGTAGCATGCTAGAGCAATGATAGTTGTATTGGGATACAATTGCAACAAGTGAATCAATCAATATGGCCATTGTGAACCGTATTGCGTCCTATATTGTTTCGCCATCTTCGTGAAGTCATGTCGTATTTCACGTCTCTCCTCTTCCTAGACATTGACCGTTCGCCCAACCACGCCTTCCATTTTATTACTCTCATTTATTCGCTCCGGAAGCTTCTCGGGAGTATCTTTGGATGATCGTGTTCTAAATATATCCCAGACTCCGTGGGGGAGGCTTGTGCTTCTGAAGGTTGACTCGGCCGAGCTCGCACTCCACACACTGCTCCTCCGCCGTCTTTTAGTGGATGTTGCCTCCTCGATGATCCTAGCATCAGCGTAATGGCCTAGAAATACATCTGTTAGAATCAAATAACTAAGATAGCACACACCATCGAGGAAGGAAAACCCACGAATGTTACCGGCTCCGCCTCTCCCAAAAGATACACGGCGGCCACTTCTGATGTTCAAATCATTCATCGTAGTCAATGGTATGGTAACAGTGGTATTCATCACGTTTAAACTATCAATCGTTTGCTTTGTCCTTGAGCATTAAATATGACAGCGTTTCTTTATGCTAAATTGAACATTATCGCCCCCCGACTGATAAGTCGTAGACCCTCAATTGGACCCTTCCCTTCCAACTTTCCCGTGTCCCGGGTAAACCGATGCCCCCGCGCCCGCGGAACCGGATACCTTGTTCTAGAATGTGATGCGGGTGATGCAAGACCCTCGGAAAGCTTTATCCGTCCCATCTTAGCGTCATGATCTACACGCCCAAGATGAGCAAACTGCGACATGACTGGCAAAGGAGACGGACGAAATCATCCACGATTGTCCGAAGAAGCAAACGATATCCTTTTGTTCGTGATGTCATTATCAGCCAAGTCCAAAAACGGCTTCAAACTGGTCTATCACCCGGCGTCGCGCTTTGAAAGTTTGTCCTGGAGGCTTGATTGCAAGCCAATGATAGTGTAGCTCTCGAGACCCCTTTGAGGCCTTCTGAGGATTGTTATTGGGCGTATTCCGTCAAATTTCCCACGTTTTCTAGTGACCATGGTCTGATGCCACCCGTTCCCCTTATAGGCAGACAGGGGTGGTTCAAGCTAGCGTAGAGCCATAGGAAGGGAGCTTGGGGTTTGGGGTCGGATGTGTGCCCCGCTATCGGCACCCCATCTCTCACTGGGCAGGCCCGGATCCGGCAACCATCCCCGCTCTGTCGGAGACGGATGTGTCCCAGAGCATCGGCTCACACACCGGTGAGAACCGCAGCCTATTACATCAGTCAAAGGACACCGGGGACCCGGTAGAGGATGGATTCCAGAGCCTAAGGGCCTGGCCCATTCGACGGTAACCATCAAATGCTGGACGCTCATTGCTGGAGCAGCATTTTGTGGGGGTTGCACTGAAACAGCTTAACAAATGGGCGAGCCCAAAGGAAATCACCGGCATAGGACCAAGAAAACCACTAGCCCTGGGCCGGGCCTATGAAAAGCTAGAAGGACCGAGAGCGAAACCCTAACTGTGATAGGAGTGCATTCGCCCTGAGCATTCAGGAGGTGATGGGGACCCAGGAGGGGTTTGTCGCCTTGTACTTGTTGCCTGTCTGTGTGAGTAGGCACACCATGTCATAGACATTCCCCATCTAGCGCTATGCATAGCACGACAAGCGCCAAAATTGTCCACACTGACACTGAATGCCACATGCAAGAGCTGGGGGTCGTATGGAAATATTATGAGAACTAGATTGAAGTAAAAATCACATTATTTGTAGCGAGAAGTCACTAAGCCCCTACCAAAATATCGACAAGGAGGTGATAGCCTGGAACAGGAAGTGTTGTTCAGAAAATGCCCTTTGTACAGTGAAACGCCCTTCAAGGAAATAAAACCCTTTACGTTGCCGTAACATCATAGTAGCACGAGAAGACTGGTCTCAAATCCCGTTTGCCCACGCTCTCGCTCGCCGCTCTGGAGTGATATGAGGCGCTGCCGTGACTAGCGTCAACCCGTTGAGCTGGCGTTGTCGGTGTCCTGCTCTCCATGTATTCCTTTAGCTGCTCGGCCATCAAGGCCGCCTTTGCTTTGCGCTCAAAACTGACGACATCGTCAAACTCTTCCGACTCCTCTTCGTCGAGCTCCCCGGCGCTGCGGCGGTGCGTCGCAAACCGAAGAGGCGTCTTAACGGCCTTGATCTTGCGAACAAAGTCTCGGCGACGGAGATGGTATCTTGACGACCTCGCGCTCCAGAAGTCCTTTGACATTTCTCCAAGCTCCTGCGCACGGGCGTAGGCCAGACCGGCAGGCGATACGTCGACTTTGCTCTTCCAGGCTCCCGGGGCTAGCTTTTTTTCAGAAGTGAGTATGGACTTGACGAGTTTCCGCATGCGAGTGTCGAGGAGGGCGCCCGTGCCGGGGATTGTGTGGTCGACCAAGCCCATTGTGCGAGCGTCAGTTGTTGAGAGTGGTGTCATGTCACGCAACAGCTTAGTGGCACCGGACGAGCCACATCTTCCGGTGTATGACAAGGAGTGGTATTCGGATCCATGGAGACCAATGGCGCGGTACGCCGGGTTGAGAACCGCCTCAAATCCAGCAAGGACGACGTCGCATGCGGCCGCCATGGCGACGCCGCCCGCCGCGCAGTTGCCTCTGATACCGGCGACGGTGAGGATCTTGCGTGAAGGAAACTCGTGCAAGAGGTAGTGCACCACGTCGTCAATGCGGTTAATGTTCAGCCAAGACTCAAGGGCTGGATCCTCAGCAGCCTCGATAACGTTCAGCGCAATGCCGTTGCTGAAGTAGCCCTCGCCCCCCATGAGCACAACAGCGCTGAGCGGACGTTCCACAACATGGGTGGAGATGATAAAGTCAAGGGCGCTAATCATGCGGGTGCACTGTTCCGTGCTCATAGCGCCGTTGTAGAATTCGAAATAGAGGAATGCAACCCTCCTGGCACCTGGAAAGGTCTCAAAGTCGACCCAAACGTCCTGTTGGGTACTGTGCGGGGCTCGCGACCAATCGACGGTGGCTCGGGAGATGGAGTTTCGTGCGACGGCATCATCGTTGATGATACCTAACTCCCGCAGACCGGAGACGGCTGGAACCTTGGGCCACAGCATGGTGTCCGTCTTCTTTTTGACACGGCGGATGTGGGTGATCCAAACGGCCTTTTCGTCACATGTGGCAACGCAAACAGCGTCGTCTCGATAAGCGATGATCTCTCCCGGACTCGCCTGGCCGATGAAGTCGTCACCCTCCTCGACAGTACCGCCGTAGACGTATAGGGACGGGCCGAAGAGTTTGGTCAAGCAGCCTGGCTGAGAGTCCGACGACCGAATTCTCCGGGATATTTCCCGAGCCGTGTGTGACTGGATGTCGAAGTCACGTTGGGCAGCCTTGAGAAGGGGTCGGTGGCGTGTTACTCCGCCAAGAAAGGCTTTCTGCAGTGTCACTGAGGCGTCGCGGTAGGCTGGTTTTGCTTGGAGGAGCGGAGTGACGAGGTGCGGGGCGAACTTGACATTACCGGGCGACGGAGGTGGGGTGTAGGGTGAGACGGTTTGCATACAGGCGCTTTGAATCCTCTCGATGGCCGCAAGGGTGGCCGTGAGGGCGGCCCGCGTGACGGGGCCGCGATAGAGGCTTGACTTTGTGATGCCGGGTGAGTCGATTTGCAAAGGGAACTGCTCGAACGCCCATACCGGGCCGGCGTCGAATTCTTCGACGGCTTGAAGGACAGTGACGCCCCAGTACGATCGACCAAACTCGCTCCATGTGCCATCTCGAATGAGTGTCTCTGGGTCTGCCTCCGTTCCGTCGTCGCCCATTAACACCCAGTCCAAGGCGCTGGGTCCAGCGTCACCGGGAGGACCGGGGTGAATGATCAGGGTTAGGTAGTTTTCATAGACTTCGCGAGGGACGCGTGCTGTGAGGAACGGGCAGATAATGAGATGGGGTTTGAACAGCTTGGACGCCTCAATCATGGCTTCGTCTGAGAGGGCATATTCAATGGTGACGTTGTGAGACTTGGAAAGTGTCAGGTACAGGCGCTGCGACAACGAGTTGTGCGCGGTGCAAAGGAAAAGGATGTTCATGATGGCGGCGTCTGAGGGGAACAACGGCACTTGAACAGGGCGCAGAAGGGATAAGGAGAGAAGGCCTTTCCTCAGAGTCCGGTTGCAAGGACGGCATCATATATGCCAATTTCAATGGGAGGGAGGCAGACCGAGGGGGGGGGGGGGGGGGGGGGGGCGTGTTTGCGTGTGTTAGTTCCGTCGGGGGCTTCAGCTCGGAGTACACACGTATCGAAGTGGCTTCCCCCCCCCCCCCCTCCCGCTCCTGATCCTGACCGGCCGGGCTTGTGTGGCCCGCTGCTTAACGGCCAACTCCTGGCGCTTGCCATGGGGGGTATTCCATGACCAATTCACCTCGTTCGTCTTCCACCACTGTCCGTCTTTGACTCGGCTGCAAATCGGGTCCAGTAAAATCCAAGACGGTGCTGATGTTGTTCTAGCTTGGAGTTGGGTGAAAGCCTTCGAAGACTACTCCGGACGAACCGGCCTCGGACCTGACGGGCCCAGGCCTAATTAGTTTTGGCACCTTGGGACGGACAACCGAAAGTGGCTGCTTTGTGGGAAAAGAGGCAGCTCTTTGACTCAGGGGCGCGTGCTGCATTGGGCGATCCACGCCAGGCCGCTAAACCATGGAGCGAAGGCCTTGTCGACCTAGCCCCATCGATGGCCAGCTTTAGTCAGCACTCTCCGTACGGACATAGCTAGATAGCGCGTTACGAAGCCTTTGTACATTTCAAGATCTGCAGAATCCAACGAAGCCATCCTTTGCTACAGCGGGTCTGGGTCGCTTTGCCAACTCGGCCACCCGGTGCCTCCCGGTGGATGCGATGATGAGATCTTGTCGCCGGCCCGAGCCCGAGCACAGCCCTCCCCCAACAAATTGATGGCGACATGGAATTGTCGGCCAGTCGTCAACCGTCACTCTGCTGAGCTTCCATTATCCAACTGAATTGAAGATGGGTTCAATTTCGGATGGCGGTCATGACATTATCTGCAAGTTGAGGATGGAAGTGTGTGCAGCATTCGGCTTGACCCTTGACAACCACCCTCCTCAGGAAACTTCGCCTGGGCGTTACAACCCAAGCCAGTGGCTTCGATCCTTGTCCAACGCTTCCAGTATCCAGCGTTGCCTTGTGTTTGTACTAGTTCGATGTGACGAACAATGTGACGACACAAGCCAGAGAAGCTCTTGACAGCCTCACACCCACATGAAGGCTTGCTTGACTGCCGGGACGTCCCTGACATATCCGCAACCGTCAATCTGACTAGCCCATGAACCTGGTACCAGGCCACTGCCGCCCGTGGCGTACCGGTACTCTCTATATGTCATAGACACGAATCGGTGGGCGGCCAACACCCAGTAACGCGTCACGCCTGCAGGTACTGCCGAGGGTTTGTTGCCAACCAGTCACACCCCGAACGACACTGCGATACTGTCGCCTTCGTCCGGAGTAACGGCAAGCTCCAGTAGCTCATGAGCCCTATCAACCGTGTCGGCATCGATGGCCGTTTCGTACACCAAGTCCTCCTCGGCAAAATTGAGTCTCGAAAGAGATAGAATATACCGCTGGGAGCCTCCATGTGATACCGAGAGCTTGTTAAGAATATTGGCGACGTTTGCTGTAATCGGATCAGTCACCATGGTGTGGAGTAGCAAGATAATTTGAGATATCAAGACGGACGGGTCACTACGGCCGTCATTCCAGTCGTCGACACTATTGCGGCGGTCGTCCGGGGTAGCACCCACAGCCTCGTCCCTGTGCGTGTTGCAGGAAACGCCACCAACGGTGTTCACCACAGGGGCAGAAATGTCGTACAGGATATCCACTAGCTCACTCAGCGCTGTGACCAGACGTGGGATGACACTGACGTGGCCAGCGATCTGTAGTGCTCCATACGGGGTACGAGCAAACGCCATGAGTGTTCGCAGAACTGCAAATCTCACGGCGTGTTTCTGGCTAGTTGAAACCGCGCCTCGAGGCAGATCAACCAGGTTGAGAGACACTTTGTCAATGACCATCCTAGCGACCAAGTCGGGCTCTTTCCCTGAAATGATGGGGCCAATGGAGTTTGGCAGCGCGGAAGTGCAAAGCATGTCGAGCATGCCAATGATGTCGTCCAAACGTTGCTTGGGCGTGAGCAGAATCAGAACCAAGTCGAGGGTGATCAGTCGCCAAAAGTCAGCTTGCTTCGTTTGCGCGTTGTTGTCCGTCTCTGTCAGGGTGGTAGCACAGGCGGCAGCAGAGGCATAGAGAAGGGATAGAATGTATGTCGTGTCAACCTGCTGCTGTATTGCTTCCGTACTAGGATCGGATGAGATATTGCCGTCTATGCTCTTGAACCGTGCTTCGGCAACAATGTAAATGGACTGCTGCAGGACCGGGATCGATTCATTGATGATCTGCGGTGCGACGGATATGGTCTGTAGCTGGAAAGTGAATGATAGGAGTGAGGCCAAGTCCCAGATTGGTCGAAGAAAATCCTCATCCAAACACTGGCTCCACATACGGATGATATGGTGGGCGAAGTCTATTAGCAGCTGAACCGGGTTCAACGGGTTGCCCATCAGAGGTAGTTCCCGAAAGATGAGAGAGGCAAAAGATGTCGTAGGATCAGAAGGATAGGAGTAGCGGGACAAGATGTCAAAGGTAGGTGGTTCTCCATGTAAAGACCCATGATCCAAGATGACTTGGAGGAACTATATTAGTCATTAGCGATAAAGTCTTGTAGAAGTGTGAAGGCATCGTATATACTTCAAAAGGAAGAGCATTTGGGCCAGGGCCGGAATAAGTAACTGCGGAGGCCGCAGCCGTCACGTCATCCAGCATGATGATGTCCTCGGCGTGAGTTTCCAGCGCCATGACCGGACTGTCAACTGTTGGTCGTTTCCGTTTGCTTTTGGTAGGTGTCCTCTCGGACAAAGGCACCGCGACAGGACCAGCATCCCGGGACTTCCCCTTAGTCTTGGTCGGGCTCGGTACAATTTCCATGTTATCAAAACCGTCCGCCATGCCCCAAGTTTTGACCGTCTTCTTAGGCGTGGTGGTTCCCGGTGCTGCAGGCATTGGAGCGGTCTCTCGCGGCCGAGGACGACTTGACGCCTCCTTGATATCTCGCTGCAAAAACTGCAATTCAGTAGTGGCCTGCCTCTCAGCAGCAATGGCGGCCTCGACAGCCCTCTCCTGCTTAGCGATTTGTTCGGCATTCTGCCTCTTCAAACGGGCAACCTCAGCGGCATGGTCTTGTTCGGATTTTGTGGAATTATTGCGTATGATGGTGACCTCGCCACGGGCAGAATTGAGCTCAGACTCGAGTGCCCTGACCCTTTGTTGCAGAGCAGCGACAACATCGTTGCCGATCACCTCAGGGACTGGCGGCTGGGACTGATGGGTATTGAAGTGTGACGAAACGGGAGGAGGGGGAGGTCGGACGTAATGGGTTGGATTGGGTCGATTAGGTGCCGCCACGATGCGGGGTGGAAAGCGTTGCGAAGCACCTGGGGGGATGTAGGATGGTACCGGCGGAGGATATCGAGGCCGCGAGGAGAGGACGGGTGGCGGGGGGGTTGCCGGAGCAGGGTTCCATCGCTGCTGCGGCGGAAGAGAAGGGTGTCTAGGCGGTTGAGGCTGGTGAGGAGCAAGGGTCTTGTCCGTGACGGTACGGGCAACTGGGGGTAGAAGCTCGTTGGTCACCTCGGTGTCGTCGAGGTCATCGTCTTCGAACTCAAGGTCATCGTAATTCTCGAGCTGGGAGCGGTGATAAGATTGAGAGTCGGGCTTGCGCTGTATCTGGGTGAGCTGGATGGCGTTGTTCTCAAGCTCTTGGAGGATGGTATCATTCAGGTTGTCAAACTCGTCGTCGGAGAAATCATCCATGATGATTGGGCGGCGTCAATCAGTGGATCAAAGATCCATTGGAGACTGACGGTGTTGGGTTCAGGCGTAAGTGTTCTGAATAGTGGCAGATGCGCCGCCAGAGGCAACCGGGACTTTTCTTATCTTATCGGTAGCACCATTTACAAAGACGCGGGACACGACGCGGCAAGAGCAAACGCGTCGTCCGAGTAACGGAGTGAAAGTGGTGTACAGCCACATGATGTCCCAACCCCACAGGCAAATGAGCCACAAGGGGACTTACCTTCCACCGCTCAGCCACAGCTACGTATCGCCGTTTTCGTCAATCAACGCAGATACCGTTTGGGCAAAGCCCAGGATACGGACAAAGTCAAATCAAACCAGACGATTGCGGCCACCTACTTGTAGCTAGTTTGCATCTTGAGGGAACTTTTAGGTCAGCGCCCGGCGGCGAAGGAGAGCTCGCGCGTTTGTCGACGGAAAGGAAGGAGAGAGTTGGATAGAGCTGTCGTTGTTGGCCAGCTGCGCCAAAGCTACTACCTACGTGTACACACCCACCTACAGCAGGACACTCAGAGCACCATGTCGGTAGTATGTACACTAGGTACGGGATGGTAGGACGGCATGTGATGATGTCAACCAGCATCACTCAGCATTGAGCCGGCATTGCCGAAGGCGGGATTCTATCCAATGCCTAGCAAATAGCGGGACACGGGGCTGATAAACGTGGTTGCGTTGTCAATGGCATTTACCGGTAATAGTGTATCTGTCGTGCTCAGTGTGGCCTGGTTCGCGCATAGTGTACACAAATACTACGCGTAAAAAGTCTAGGCTCAGACAGTAAGGTTGGTCCCTGAGATGGGATTATCGAGGGCAAGCAGCTCAACAGTTTTGCTGGGCTGGGCACACAGGGGATGCCTGGTGCTGCGTTGCTCAGACTCTTTTTCTATACCTAGGTAGGTAGTTTGGGACGTCAAAAGCACAGGGCGGCCTCATCTCTCCATGGGTGGGTAGTTATGCACGCACTTGGGTGAACCTGAACCTAGCTGGTGGCATGTGCACGCACCTTTTTTTATTTCCCTTGGCATTTGGCGGAGTTGATCATCGACTCGGCGGGCTTACCTAATCTCCGCCTGATGTGCACTGTGGGCGATATAGATGGTGGATTTATGCGTCGGGCACGGGGACTACAAATGGCCTGACGTAGCTCTCCTCCTCCCTACTATGTATGTACACTACCTAGGTAGGTATCTACGCAAGGCGCATATGCGCTAAGCGATTATATCGTCATCGCCCCCCTCCAGACCGACTGCTCGGGTAGTGTGGCACAGCTTCTCCATTTGCTAGGCACGGGAGACATTTGGCGGATCCGTACGGAGGACTATGTCTCCCGCTGCCTCGGGTGATTTGCCTGCCAACACACGCGGTAATTAATTATGTATCCTTTTTTACATGTACACACACGCACGGTCCACACACAAAAGCACACTGGGTTCTGGCTGTAGATGTGGATGTGGCTGGCTTGCTTGGGTACTCTGGACCTCGGCGGTCGGGAAAGAAGAAACCAGAGGATGAAAAAACCAACAATAACAATAGACCGGGAAGACAAACGGGTGAGGGTGAAGAGCACCCCGAGAAAGGAATCTGCGAAATAGCATGCTTCGAGTGCTGTAGCAAGCCGGATAACCCGCCTTAGTTGGGTAGGCAGGCACGCATGCATGTACTGTAGAAGATAAACGATATCCGCAGCCGCAATAAGCTCCAGGAACCCACTCAAGATAGGTACCTACCTAACTACCTACCTAACTACCTACCTACCTACCTACCTACCTACCTACCTACCTACCTACCTACCTACCTACGTCGCACTCAAAGTACCCACCCACTCGCATTTTGCGCCAGCTATGCCTTTCCCGCCTTTCCGCCTCTGTCTGTCAACCTTACATACCCACCTACCTTACTTTACTTTTTGCGCGCTTCTCTGTCTTCCGCCTCCAACACACAACCTTCTGCTCAAGAACCGTCAAACCCTTTCGCCTGCCGCGAACACGACTCCCCCTGAACCGATTTCTTGACGCCCTGGACCGCAGTTGTGCGAGCCTGCTTTGTCAACTGGCGTAGTCCCAGCACCTGCCGCATCCCATCCTGCTGCCCGCCCGCCCCAGCGTCTCAACGGCCCTATTTGCGCCGACCCTCCGCTTCGAGTCTTTTGCCCCATCCGAACCACCCGCCCTGCGACGATTCTTTACCAGCGACCGGCCTCAACAAAGTTCTCGTCGCGTCAAGCGAATTCACTGCCTCTCCAACAGTCGCAGTTGGCTGCCCATCCCTTCCCTCGACAGACCGCGATTCCGCCAACGGAGACATGATGGCACGCACGCGGAGGGGGGTCAAGTTCCCTCACAAGACAAACGGTCACGGTGAAGGCCGCCGCTCAAGCTTCAGCGACGTCAGCGAGGATGGTTCGCCCTCCAAGCTCAAGACCGGCGCTGCCCTGGATAATATTGCAGAGGTAAGCGAGCCACCTTGCCATGCCATGCCCTGATGTCAAGCACATCGAGCAAGAACCGCCCCTTCCCCTCCCACGCCTACTGCTAATGCGCGCCTCGTCTTGACAGCAGCCGCCCAAGTCCCCCGAGGAGGAGAAGCGCGAGGCCTACGAGAAGAAGAAGGCAAACTTCATGACCCGTACCTTTTGGACCTTTGTCATGATCGCCGGCTTCTTCGCTGCTCTCGTCATGGGCCACATTTACATCATCTGCATCATGACCGCCATCCAGATCATCTCCTTTAAGGAAGTCATCGCCATCGCCAGTGTACCCAGTCGCGCCCGCCAACTGCGCTCCGCCAAGAGCCTCAACTGGTACTGGCTGGCTACCACCATGTACTTCCTCTACGGCGAGAGCGTCATCTACTACTTCAAGCACATTGTCCTGGTCGACAAGGTGCTGCTGCCTTTGGCAACCCACCACCGCTTCATCAGCTTCATTCTGTACATCTTTGGTATGCTGTTACCCGGGCACCGTTCCTCACCCGCTGAACCTACGGAGCCTTGGGCTTTTTGCTAACCTTGTGGACCATTTGCAGGCTTCGTCTTTTTTGTCACCTCGCTCCAGGCTGGCCACTACAAGTTCCAGTTTACGCAGTTCGCCTGGACGCACATGGCCCTGTACCTCATTGTCGTGCAAGCGCATTTCATCATGAACAACGTCTTCGAGGGCATGATCTGGTTCTTCCTGCCGGCCGCCATGGTCATCACAAACGATATTTGGGCCTACCTCTGCGGCATCACGTTTGGTCGAACCCAGCTGATCGCCCTGTCTCCCAAGAAGACTGTCGAAGGCTTCGTCGGCGCTTGGGTTTTTACCATTATTTTTGGCATGCTCTTGACCAACGTCCTGATGCGCTCCGACTTCTTCCTCTGCCCTGTTAACGTGAGTGATCTTCCGTCCTTCGCGGTGGTGTCTTGACCTGCTAACTTGAGCTAGGACCTGGGCGCAAACATTTTCACCGGTCTCGAGTGTACGCGAAACCCTGTCTTCATCCCGAAAACATACAGCTTGCCCCCTCTCTTCTTCCTGCCTCCCAACATGCACAAGACCTTCTCCTTCACCGTGGCCCCTATGCAGCTTCATACCCTGGTCCTCGCAACCTTTGCTTCTCTCATCGCTCCCTTTGGCGGTTTCTTCGCCTCGGGTCTCAAACGCACCTTCAAGATCAAGGACTTTGGCGACTCTATTCCCGGCCACGGTGGTATGACGGACCGCATGGACTGCCAGTTTATCATGGGATTCTTCACTTACATGTACTACCACTCTTTCATCGCCCTTCACACGGTCAACCTAGGAGACGTCATGGAGATGGCTGTCACTGGTTTGACCGTGGAGGAGCAGCTTGAATTGGTGAGGGGCATGGGCCGTTATCTCAGCAACCAAGGTGTTTGGGGAGACGAGGTTAGTTTTGTGGCCGCAAGCTGTTGTACGACTGGTGTACTAACCAACTTATCAGATTATCCAGTGTCTGGACAAGGCTTTGCAGGCCAAGCGGTGAAGGATGTTCGCCCGGCGAGCGATACCGCAGCAGCGGGGCATGAGCAGGTTACTGCTATTTAATGATGAACTAATGCGAAATTCGGTACACGTGCACTCGAGTCATGATGCACCTTCGGCTCCCGGTCCTGTAGGAAAGCGGGAGAGCGGTTTTTGATGCCGGGCAGTTGGGAGGGCTCTGCAACACCACGGTTAAAGAAAAGCATTTGCGTAATAACGACGACGGTCGCTGTACAAGAGATATTCTTGGTTTATGACGGGCAGATGGAATTTTGCATGGGGCTCGCTGCTGTAACATACCCTCTCGCGACGTTTTTCTTTTTAACACAACCCCTCATCTCAACCAAGTGATGTTTTTGTGACCGGGGGATGCCGTTGCATTCCCATCGTATCAACCGAAAGCTCAAAAATTGTTCGGACGGCTGAGATCGGCCGTTTGTGAAGCTGAGCATGCCATAATGAAAAAGCATATTTGGCAGTCCCGAATTTTGGACCGGGCCGGTTTCCGGTTTCCGGTCGTCTTTTGGAGGAACGACCCCGGTCGTGCCTTATCTTGACCCGCAACCCCGCTCCGGCCAGACTAAATACAGGAACACCAAGTCCCGGGTGACATCTGCGCCCTTCGCAAGTGGCTGCGTTATCAATGGCCATCTCCATTGAATGTCGAAGCAACGATATTCCTCCTTGACTTAACAAAGACCCATTCGTTCTGTACCAACAACGCTCGGGAATACTTTGACAAAGCCACGGCCCAACAGAACCACTTCTCCGCACCAGAGGTCATTTTCGCCCAGATCTCCGTACATCGGCGCGCGCGTGATCCGAACGCTTGGCTAACTCACAATGGCTCCGTCAGCTGTCGTCAACGACACCGAGTCCGTTGCCGCAGAGGCCCATGGGGCCTCCATCGTACCCAAGAACGCACCTCAAGCCAAGCACGGCCATGAGCTCGCCAACAAGACGCCTCTGCAGGCCATGTCCCACGGTGATGTCGTGCTCGCCGGCATCCCCAAGTTCCCCGACTTCGCTTCGAAGCGCCAGTGGCAGCTCGAGCACATGGCCGCCGCCTTCCGCCACTGGGCTCGCGAGGATTATATCGAAGGCATGAGCGGCCACATCTCCGTCAGGGACCCCGAATACCACGACGCCTTCTGGACGAACCCCCTCGGTCGTCACTTTGGTCTGCTCAAGGCGAGCGACATGATCCTGGTCAATTTTGACGGCGCCGTCATTGGTGGCAACCGCTCGAAGCCGCCCAACACGGCCGGTTTTCTCATCCACGCCGCCGTGCACAAGGCCCGCCCCGACGTCCACGCTGTCTGTCACAATCACGGCATCTACGGCAAGGCCTGGTCCGTCTACGGGCGCCGGCTAGAGATGCTCACCCAGGACGTCTGCAAGTTCCGTGGTGACGCTCACAGCGTATACAATAGCTACGGTGGAGTTGTCCTTGGGCCCGAGGAGGGCGAAGCCATTGCCAAGGCGCTGGGCCCTAGGGGCAAGGGTTGTATTCTGCGGAACCACGGCCTGTTGACGGTCGGACAGACTGTCGACGAGGCTGCGTTTCTCTACACCTCCATGGAGCGCAGCTGTCGCGTGCAGCTTCTGGCTGAGGCGGCGGCCGCCAACGGGCTGCAAAAGGTCTTGATCACGGACGAGGAGGCGCAGTTCAACTTTGATGTCGAAAGTGACCCGGAGATCTGCTACTGCGAGTTCCAGGTGTATTATGATTTGGAAGATGAGTTGACCAACGGTGCTTTCAAGAATTAGCTCAGGCCGCGCCTACGACGGTGCCGTTGTCTGATGGCGGATCAATGAACACACAAATTACTTCGAAAAACTTATTCCAATGCAAAATTTTACATATTCTCGACAGGCTTGTTGGAGTTTCCCCATCCTCTCCGTCGGTCCCTTAGTCGGGTCGCTTCCATAAAGTTTAGGGGAAGTGTGCTGTCATATGATCAGAGATTCTTGAAATGTTCTCCTACGAACATGTTCTTGTTGTTGGCCAAGTGTTGGTAGTCCAGGTGACATGAATACTCTGCCGCGTAATGAACCTAATTGCCGTAACTCCGTGTCGCAATAGGTCAACGCAATGTGCGCCGGATCATTAAACAGTGGACACACGTTATAGGAAGTAATGACACTTCATACACAACATACGATAACAAATATACGAAGTCTGAAGCGCTTAAAGTACTCTTATATTATTGGGTCCTGTCTATGCACGCCGTCTGCCACTCGCCGGAAAACTTATTCCGTCTACCCACTGCCGCTCTTCTTTTTCATCGCCATGTTCTTGAAAGGGTTCTTGCCCTTAAACTTAAGCCAAGACCCAAGGTAGACGACGGAGTAGTTGAAGACGATGAATCCGCAGAAAATCCCAAAATCACGCCAGATGTTTCTGTAGTAGACGTTGAATCCTGTGCCAAATTGGTCACCGGTCGCATACTGGCAGAATTCGCAAATCCCACCCTCTCCCGTCTGAACGTATCCACCAGCTTGCTGGATATACGGTTGTGTATATTCTTGACAAGACAGGTTGGGAGGCGGCTGGTACCTAGCAAACTCTCCTGCTTCACACCGAACGGGCTGATCGTGAATGACAACCCCAAGAAACGCCTCGAGAAGGTAGTGGAAGGGTGTGAGCCAATACATCCAGTCTCGCCAGAACGTCGGGAGCTGCATGGGCGGCACAACTACACCGCAGAAACTGACGACGAACAAGAAGAAGATGGGCACTAGCAAGGAAGCAAGCAGCTCATTGGGGGCGAAGGCCGCGATTCCTTGTCCAAAGCTCACGTAGTACAGCTCAAACAGAATGACCAGGAGAAACCCAAAGCCAGAGTTGAAGCTGGGAAGGCGCCATCCAAATACACCCCACCACCAACAGTTGAAGTAGACACCTCCAGCGACGATAGCGTACGGAACTTCAACAAGCACAGCAGCCGTCGTCCAAGCAAACCAGCTGTAGATCTTGGCATTGTTCTCGCGCCACTGGAAGATCTGCCGCGACTGCAGGAAGACGGGCTGGAGTTGTTGAATCAGGGGAGGACTGATGGTGAGAGTCATAAAGACGGAGAAAAGCCGATTCTGGTAGTCAATGGATGCATACCCGATTTTGTAAAAGGTGAAGCAATTGAACAAGCCGGTGAGAATATGCAACATGAACTTGCCGACGATGTAGTTAGGCGTGCGCCAATATGCGATGAAAGACCTCTTGACAACTGCCATGGTCTGTGTGGTGAGCGGCATGGCGTACTCTCGATCGTCTTTGAGACTTTTGGATGGCTCGACATCCCGTCTCTGGGTCAACATCTCATCGATTTCTCGGGATCGAGCCTTTTTGTGCTCGGATTGTGCCCAGACGTCGCCCCAGTCCTTGCCCTTATAGTTGGGGTCACCTGCTCCAATGGCTTCCAGCATGTATTCGGCAGGGTTGCTGTTGGGAGGGCACTTGTGAGCACCTTGTGACTCAAAGTATTGGATAAGCTCCTGGCTATCGTGCCCCAAAGGACCGTGGTAGGCAACACGGCCTCCCGCCTTGAGAAGCAAGAGGTCATCAAATTCCTCAAACAGAACTGCAGAAGGTTGATGGATGGTGCAGAGCACGGCTTGACCGGCGTCTGCC
Organism: Colletotrichum sublineola; assembly: GCA_020631755.1. Classification (NCBI taxonomy): domain Eukaryota; kingdom Fungi; phylum Ascomycota; class Sordariomycetes; order Glomerellales; family Glomerellaceae; genus Colletotrichum; species Colletotrichum sublineola. The sequence continues at coordinate 3,914,167 of JAHSQG010000009.1, forward strand.
AGCTTGCGTAGGAAGCGGACGATGTTGAAGGCGGCGCCGGAATCGAGACCTGAAGTTGGCTCATCCAAGAACATGAGGAGCTCAGGCTTCGATGCCAGCTCCACACCAATGGTGAGCCTCTTTCGCTGCTCTGCGTTGAGACCCTCGCCCACTTTACCGATCGTGGCGCCGGCGATGTCACGCATCTCGAGCAGATCAATAATGGTCTCGCAATAGTCAAACTTTTCTTGCTTTGGCACCTCCCTAGGTTGGCGAAGGAGGGCCGAAAACTGGAGGGCCTCTCGGACTGTGGCCGTGGGCTCGTGAATATCCATTTGCTCAGCGAAGCCGGTTGCTCTCTGAAAAGACCTAGGTAGAGGTCGACCATCGACGAGGAATTCACCTGTGATGGTCCCAAAGTTGAGGCGTTGTGCCAGGCCGTTGAGCAAAGTTGTCTTTCCGGCGCCTGCAGATAGAAGTGTCAGCAAGTTCTAAACCAGAGGGGAAGTGCGCATAATACCAGAAGCCCCCATAAGCGCAGTGAGCTTGCCCGGCCGAACGTATCCTTGGACATCATTCAACAAAGTGCGCTCGCCCTTCTCGTATGGAATCACGTAATTCACATTTCGGAACGTAAAGACGGTCTCATTTCGAGCGACTTGCTCCATCGTTTCCTGGTTGTTCTTCTCCATACCATCGGCCGTCGCAGTTGCAGTATCGTTGCTGAGTGCACCAGATTCCTCGTCGCTCTGCTTCTCTCTGCCGCCAGTAGCAATGCTGTTCTCCACCTTCTTAGGAACCTGTCCGCGCTTAAAGACCGTAATGGCACCGCCTCCAGTGTTGGGTTTCATGTGCTCCATGCCCAGGGCGGTCAGGATAACGAAGAAGATGAAAAAAGCCCAGAGAAAGCCAAAATTCCGCCAAAGGTGAGAGCGAGTGTATGTGAATGAGGCCTCGATGTATCTCGAACCAGGTACAATGGTTTGGCCCGGCAAACTTCCGGCGAGGGCGCAGCCTTGGAATTCTGGCGATGCGTTCGGTCCCTGTGGGACCAAGTAAGGCGGACCACATTCAAGTTGACGATCGTAGAATTCATTGGACATGAGGCACTCAAAGCCGTATTGAATCCAGTTGATCCATCGCAGCCACCCGAACCACGGTCGCATGGAGCTGGGCGGAATGAGATATCCAGTGTAGACGATCAGGATCTGCACAGACACACCCGTGAATCTCGTTGCATCATCCAGCGTCTTGCACCAAGCAGAGATGGCACGGAAGAATGCGTAAGTCACCATGGTAACTAGCCAGAGTATTAGTGTGGCAATGAAGAACTGAGACGCTGTTCTTGCTAGGTTGGACATCCAGTAGATGATGACGTTGAAGAGCACAACTTGAATGAAGACAAGGGGCACATCCACGACCGTTTGAGCGATGGCAAAAGCGGCAGGACGGTAGAAGGAAAAGGACTTGTGCTTAAGAAGGATGGGCTTCGACTCAAATGCGGCAGTTTGTTCCGCAAGAGCCAGCAAGGCGTTGAAAAGAAGCAGAAAGAATAAGGTTCCGCCGCGAGGGAATGCACCAGCGGCGGTATTCGGGAGATTATAAAACAGACTGCCAACAATGAGGCCCTGGAAAACCAGGCCGCCCCATTTTCCGAAAAGAGATGCTCGGTCGCCTGCCATCACCATGAACTGACGCTGTGTGAGGTACACAACCTGTTTGTAGAAGGGAATCTCGTAGTTCTTAGTCTCCGTTTTCTTGGATTCGCGCTGGCGACGCTGCTCCATCTGTTGGGAAAGCTGGGACTCGAAGTCCTCAATGTCGCGGAGGTTTCTTTGGTAGGCGTCGCTGTTTCTGTATGCCATATCAAATTCCTCGGGAGTTCTGGGAATCCGGTTCTCCCATCCCTCACGGATGTGCCGCTCGTGCACATCCGTAACCGAAGTGAGAAAATCGGCTGTTGTCCACCGCTCTGGGCACTCGAAACCAAGATCAATAAAATACTGCTTGGCTGCCTCAGAATGTCCGTAATAGAGGCACTTCCCAGAGTCGATGAGCAACACCTTGTCGACAAGATCATAAAGGGATTCGCCGGCTTGATATAGCGACACAGCTGTCGACGTCGATGCCATGTTTGTCATTGCGCGAATAGAACGGACATATTCCACGGCAGTGCTGGCATCAAGACCTTTGCTGGAGTTATCCCACCCTTGGACAGATGCCCGTGTGATCATGGCCTCGGCAATACTGACACGCTTCCTCTCTCCACCAGAAACGCCTCGAACGAATTCATTACCAACTTTTGTGCCAAGCGTATGCTCAATCCAAAACAACTTCGTGGCCACCCGCATGAACTCCCTGATATAATCTTCTCTGCTTTCTCCATCGAGTCTCGACTCTTTACCGGGAGTACGAGTTTGAAGTGCGAAGTTGAGAGTTCTTTTGACGGTGAGGGTTGGGTAGTGCAGGTCGTCCTCTGGATTGTAGATGATCTCTCCTCGGAACTTTTTGCTCATCTCCTCAGCGGGGGCGCCACCATAAGTAACCTCGCCTTCAATGGCTTCAAATCCTGCTCGCTGGTTGCAAAATGCCTTCAGAAACGTACTGCAACCTGACCCTGGGCGACCCAAAACAAGAAGAAGCTCTCCAGGACGGACACAGCCATCGAAGTGACTGATAAGCTCACGAACTGGTGGCTTGGCGAACGCTGTCTTGGGTCCGTGTGTAAAAAGCATTTTGATCTTGCGCGGCAACGCAAGGAAGACGTCTCCGACAGTGGGTTGCAGACTGGCTCCCAGACCGATACCCTTGACGGTAAGATTACGGAAGACAACACCGCTGTGCCTCGTCTTTTCTTCCTCGCTCTGTTCTTGCCGTGCTCGGCCGAATATCCGAGACATTAGACGCTCAACTTCTTGTTGTTCCTCTCCTTGTTCAGGATCATATTGATTTGTTGCGTTTGTGCGACGGCGCGATAGCGCTCGGAAAATGTCGTCTTCGGTGATATTACTGCCTTGCCTGTGTGCACTTGGCCGTTTCGTATTGCTGGTGTTGGCCTTCAAAGGCGCAAAATGAGTGCTGTCGGTAGGAGACATGGCGTTTGAAGAAGGCGAGGAAGGTGTCGATGAACCTTCAGGATATATTCGTTTCTCAGGCACGTCGTCTGCTCTGTGAGAGGACTTTCGTCGGCCTGGTGCTGCAGTGCCATGGCCAGAAAGAGTGACAGTGGATGACGAAGTGTCGTCGGGAACGGTGGATTTGGTTGTGAAGTAGGTTGTTTGAACACGAGTTTGGGATCGGTGGCCCGACTCTGAGGATGCTACTTGGGCGGCGGATGGCCTTTTGTCCCTGTCGCCAGGGAGACCCATGGGCGTGGGACGGCCATCGGCCGGGGCAAGACTGGGCGTCTCGGGATAACCGCCAGGAATATCACAATCCCGAGGGGTAGGTTTGTCATCCATTGATAACAAGTTGAACGCCGCGAGACGAAATTGTCAAGCTTTGTTCCTTCCTCGCTGCAAGTCTAATCCAGCGTAAATTTCCTAGCATGCAGTCTCCTGCTCATAGGAGTTCCTGAAGCGAGGGCCGAGAGGTACAGGCAACTGGCAAGATGATTGAGAGCAGGGAGACACCGACCCATATGGTATTTGTCTTCACAAGAACGACTAGCTACCTAGGGCAATCCAGCTTGGTGTAACCGTGGGTAACGCGACAGAACAAATATGAAAACGCTACAATTCGCAGACGGCGTCGGTCTTCTGGTTCGGCCGGCCCGCCAGCACGGTCGGACCAAATCTATGACGACGTGTAGCCTGTTGCTAGCAGACCATTTCGGTCGCGTCAGCACAACGTTGGCCTTGGGGGTTAGCCATGTGGGGGGAATGTCCTTTTCTTTTCAGGATTGTAGGAGATTGAGGATGATGGTCTTTCGTCATAGATCCACGAAGCCACGCGACGGCGCCGGTGCCTACTCCCTAAGGCCGATTCGATTCTATCTCATTCCCATTGGAAAAGAACATTTCGGACATACAAAATGTCCGAAATGAGCATTTCGGACATACAAAATGTCCGAAATGAGCGAAACACTATCACTAGTGTAGTCCATTCTATTCTGTCTTGCGCTGATGATTTGAGAGTGAAATCATTGAGACATGCTGGGTGCTAGGGGCATTCAAGTCACTGTTGCCACTGCATTCGGTAAAATTTGCTGGCTATTGATTGGTCCCATCAATGCTAGTGCTGACTTTTGCGTCAGTGGGATTTGACAAGAGTCGCAATGGGTCTTGCATGAGCTGATTAATTGCCCAGTCAAATTCAATCCGTATTCTTTCTTTCCAAAGAGGAAAAGGGCTGAGACAGATACCTAGTGTTCCTTGTGCCTCTGGAGCCAAGTGGTGGAGGCAGAATAGCCGAGCATCTGTTGCAAAAGCTGAGAAGGTTATTGTAGTGGGTGGTGGTCGTAGGGAAAAGGTATTTTGTTCCCCCCCCCCCCCCACCCGAGTGCTGTGGTACTGCCTTGTAAAACTTGGGACGAATGTCAAGGATCTGTGACGAAAGAATGAAGCACAAAGGTATCCAGGATCTTCTTACATCCCCCCCCCTAGAATGCACGTTTCTATCTCATGATTATGCTCTAAACAATGAAAACCTTCTTACCCAACACGCTTCTGAGCTACTTAGGGGTCGAGTCAAAGTTTCCAAAGCCCACTCCTCTGAGCGTCGATATATTCTGGGCTGAAGGTATGGGGTTGTTGCACCTAATCTCGGAACCCTTGATATAGAACGAATGTCGATGATATTTTGAAAGGAGCACACCGTGCTTGATACTTCAAACAAAGTCGGGTTTGGCAGAAAACTTCTCCGAGAAGTAACCACAATGTCACACCTTATGTACCGCTCTTCCAATGTCCGAGCAGCAGACTTAGGACTGTGGTTCCCAGCCACAATGCTAGGGGACAGATTGTCCCAAATGTCGAGAACAAAGTCAAGCGTGAGATTAGAAGCTACCGAGTCTTGATCAGGGCTCAGAAGCTTGACAGGGTCACCACGGATCTCAACCAGCGACAGGTAGGCCAAGGGGAGCGTTTCGTCTTCTTCGCTTTGTTGACAAGATAGGCGGACCGCCCTTGAATGTCTGACGACTCTGTGCCTAACCCTCTCTGAGCTCGCGGGCCAGCTGGAGCCCTCCCACACGCCTTACAAACGCGGAACTAACAGTCTTGAGCTCTATAATTACTAAATATGAGGGATGCTGAGCTCGGGTATAAGTAGCCGGCTGGAATTTACCAGCGGATTCTGGAAGATGTCTACGGTGATATTGCTCAAGAGATGATCAGTCTTGAGACCTCCGACAAGATCAAGAAGGGGTTCGGCGCCGGCATCGGACGGTGGACCGCCTTCCCAGACAATGTGGCTGCACTCAAGCGCCTCAAAAAGCATTCCAAACTCATGATTCTATCCAACGTATATGGACGCTCCTTCTCATGAAGGCTATCAGAGGCCCCAAGAGAGGTTGGGTTCGATGCCGTTTATACTGTGCAGGACACTGGCTCGTACAAGCCCAACCCGCGCAACTTCGCCCATCTCGTTCAAGCATCTCGCTAAGAATCTCGGGTCAATAAAGACGGCATAATTCGCACTTTCCCCGCAACCTCGTGCTAGCCAAAATGGTGGACGTTGTAAGAGACTAAGTGCTGATGGTCATGAGAGGGAAATCGGAAGCCGACCTGGACGATCTGACCCCCGTGACAGTTAATTCACTGCTTGATATATCAAACATCGTAGTTGCTGTCACTGCAAACCAAAAGCATCGCTAAGAAAGGTTTTGTTGGTATCCTAGGATCCAATTGGATCGATCTTTTCGGCAGGGTGAAGTAGAAGTCTTGATGATGATATCTACTGTTGCCTGAAGAAGGGAAAAGAAGGAAGCACGTGGGGGCTGCCCAGCAGTCGGATATAGTATGCTGGCAAACGGATGCCGGCATCCGGGTTGTTTCATATCCTATGCCCATATTCCAACAGCTTTGGTTATTGACTAAGGCTTTTACACACGTCCATTATCTACACAAAGCCGTCGCCTTTTGTTTGGGCGGTGGCTTACTATCAGTGAAACGGTATATCTATATGTCTATTAAAATAATGAAAAGAACTGATAATACCATCCCTTGATACTCAATGTTTGTGATTGTATTCTATTGACTCTCAATATGATACCAGTAGATGTATGCTTGGTTGAGTGTCACTGGCACCTACCCTTTATAACTAACTCGGAATAAAATCCGTACCCGCACGACATAAGATTTCATTATAGGGTCATGTTTATGTTTTTGTAAGAGTTACCTTGTTCTCCAGTGTTATATCCCTTGCGATTACGGACACCTTTAGAAATGTCAGTCTATTAGGCCTCAGGCAAACTTTTGCGCATCGGCGAGATGACTTTGACCCTCGACGGTCCGAGAATTTGGAGAAAACTGGTCTTGGAATATATTAAATCCTCATTGTAGGCCCGTCAGCCTATCACTCATGACTCTGGCTTAATGTCGACAATATTTCAGTTATATTCCTAGCTGCCATCTCACGACCCTCTTCAAAGAGAGCTCTCTGCTGCGACTCAGAGACTCAATAGTGGTACACAGGAATTGCCCATTCTTGGAAGTAATGCGTCCGAAGTAACCTGATGAAGATTAGGGTCGGCTACTCAATGGATACCAAGTATTCTTCACATTCGCAAAGACGTCTGGCTTTCCCAATAGGCACATGCCTAGTCAGTAGAAAACTAGTCTCGTTCTAAATTAACCTTTGAGTGTAGTCAGTCAGTGTCTGTATTAACACTATGATCTTTGATGATTCGAATAAGTCAAAGTCGTGTAGTTCCTGGAAAGTTGTCCATGGTCATATTAAACCAGCGTGACTCTTAGTTTCAACGACCCTACTTGACTACGGATGTGAGACGGAAAGAACATTCTAGGATCAAAGTTAGGAACCTCAGCTCCCAGGATGGGTAGCACAGGAAAGAGCCAACGATTTGAGATAGAAGAGTGCAGCTTTACATGACATGGAGAATTCGTTACATTTCGTTTGGGACGTAAACAAGATATCGATACCAGCGACACCAACTGACTCTGATGATTTCCATGCCTCCGGTGTCTAAAGATTACGTAGAGATGTTGGACTAATGAGGGGGACGCAGCATTTGTCTAATGGAAACTTCAGGGCTGTCCACAACATGCCCAACTCCTGGTTTTTGTCATAGATTAGATTAACTAAATATGTTAAAAACTTACTAATGAGGAAGAATTTGAAGAGCTTAAGAAGCTAGCTCAATCTGTGGACTCGGAGCTAACGGACTTAGATAATCCGCTATGGGTTTACCTGTCGTAAAAGGAAAAGACGAACGGGATAGGAGGTTCTTTAGGAACACTCTAGGTATATGAAGACGAGGGGGAAAAAGCACCAAGGGAACTGCAATACAGCAAATCCACTGCACGGAAACAGGGACCTTGAAAGAGAGCGTGGAGAGCACGGTGACGGAAGGAGGCTGGACTCAGCACGACTTGCCTCGCCTGGACCCAGTCGTTAACCTAGCTTAAGAGTCCGTAGTCATCTACTTAGCGTTATAGACTTCCCCTATTAACAAGTACTTTTTCAAGTCCAGTGTCTACAGTTCAACTCCAGTGGGACTCTCTACACCCCAAGAGTCCTTTCAGCCTCAGTACCACGCTATACTTTAGATTCAAGGCGAAAAGCAAATAGTGGCTTTAGTGCCGCGGAGGATTCAGCAACTGGGGATGAAACTCAACGTATCCGGAGTTATGGAAACTATTTTTAGAATCAAAATTACGCCAAGGTTGCTTACGATTGTGCAAGACTTCTACTATCGAGGCACTAATAGGGTACATTCAAAAGTCGACTGCCAAGACAGCCACCGCAAAACCACCCATTTGTGCGTTTCATCATCCTGAAAGCAAAGCCAAACGACCCTAGGCTCTACAGAATCAAGTATTTAGTGGTAATTTGCTGAAGCCGACTCCTATTTGCCTTATGTCTCCTCTCCTCTCTCTGCGTTTTTGACATATTGCCATTGCTCAAGCGAGGACTGTGTCTTGGCCGTTGCCTATACAAAGACATTTCAACACACCTTACCACCCCGTTAGGAAAGCCAATGATGTTAAGATCTCACGTTTCTCGGCTGTTTTTCCTTGTGGGAATCGCTACGGCTGCGGTATCAACAGACAACACCTGCGGAGGCGCCAAGGCGGATATGTGCCCGGGGTCGCTGTGCTGCAGTCAGTACAACTGGTGGTAGGTCTCTACAAATGCCATCTTCGTTGTGGGTTGCAGGCCATAACTAATGGTATATCTATATCACAGCGGCACAAGCGATGCATACTGCGGCGAAGGCTGCCAGAGTATGTTCGGCAAGTGCACAGCCGCCTCGAGGTCGGGTTCCGGTTCCGGTTCAGACAAGATCACCCCGGACGGTACCTGTGGAGGCGCCGATGCCTACACCTGCAAAGGAGGCGCCTTTGGTAAGTGCTGCAGCCAGTACGGATTTTGCGGCGACTCGGACCAGTACTGTCTAAACGCTTGCCAACCCAGCTTCGGCGACTGCAGCTCGGTCAACGTAGATGGCAAGTCAATGAGCTCGGATGGCACGTGTGCTGGTGCCGGGGGATTCACCTGCCAGGGGAGCAGCTACGGCAACTGCTGCAGCCAGTGGGGATATTGTGGCTCATCCGGTGAATACTGCGGCAATGGCTGCCAGGCCTCCTTCGGAACGTGTGGAGCCTCCGGAGGCCGCGCAGAGGCCGCGACATCTGCGGTGACATCCGCGGCGACATCTGCGGCGACGCAGACCGCGACTGGCATCGTGGTGAGCCCGGACGGCAGTTGCGGGGGTACTAATCGCTACACATGTCCCACGGGGCAGTGCTGGTAAGTTCACATAGTTTTCCTCGATCCCGGCCTAGTAGACGACCAATGACAGTGGCTAACTAAGACGTCCCTCACTCCCACGTTTTCCAGCTCCAAGAGAGGATACTGCGGTACCACAAGCGACTTCTGCGGCTTCGGTTGCCAGTCCGCGTTCTCGCCGGGCACTTGCGCCGCCTGTCCCGGCTCGACATGCGCCGGCACAGTGACGGGCATCAGTAGCCCGATGTGCCCGGCCAGCAACAATTTCTGCTGGACGCTCAACGCCAAGAAGTTCCAGGTTATCTGCGGCCGACTGGCGTCCGGGGACTCGCTAGCGGCCGCAGATGCCGCAACTCTTGGCGACTGCGTCTCTAAGTGTGCTGCCAGCGCGGTCTGCGTGGCTGCTTCTTTCTTCCAGGGCCCGAGCACGTCGTGCATCCTGTTCAGCAGCTACCGGGGCCCGGCCGACGGCAACTCCGCTGGTGGCTCGCAGAGCCACGCCTACGTCCGCAGTGTCGCCTGCGTCTAGCTTTCCTTCAACTAAAGGAGTTATTGGAGGATTGTCGTGTTCTAGATATACGCGCTGTGGGATCCTGAACTTTTATTACTATCGTTGTTATTGTTTCTACACTCCACTTCTCTCTCAAGTAACACATGGGTAACCTAACAATATTTAAATGTAATATTCAACAATACCGGTATAAATCCAAAACTGTTCTTAGTGGCTTAAGACGAAGCCATAATTGTACTAGATCTTATCTGTATTGATAAGTCTAATAGTAGTTACTGTACATATAAATACTACCTTCACGTCTTGATGTTTGGTAGGACTCCAGTTTGTTAGGTTATGATAAGCTTATTGTAATTCTCTGGGAATATCTTAAATAATCTTAGTGATACGTTCAAGGGCGTTTAATAACTTTTGTATCTGCTCTTCTAAACCCCAGTTAATAACAACTGGATCCCAAACCAGCAGTCAGTAAAGGACATTATTCTGTAGAAATACTGCTCCTTAGATGTTTTTTTTTTATTTTGTCGTGAAGCTGGAATAGCTTCGTGTGGCTAGTTTCAGTAGTGCTTAGCTTAGATATAGCTTACCACCCACACAGACCACTTAGGATATATATTTCTACCTATTCTCTAGTTAATATATAGATTCTTAATAGGATAACTACTTTTATATTAAGGTAACTAGATGCTATAGTTTATTATAGTTATAAGCCTAGCTCTTATATAAAGAAGCCCCTAGATATTATAATTAAATCTAGTATTTATTACCTCTATCTCTCTTATTTTTAAACTCTTTCTTCCTCTAAATTACCTAATAAAGTATAACTATAGCTAAACTTAAGAAGTTAACTAACTATAATAAGTCTATTAAGCTAGTAACTAAGTATAATTAGCCTAAATAGTATATTACCCTAAAATACTATACTTATAGTAAAGAAGTCTAAGACTATATTAATCTAAATAGTAAATCTAAAGTAAAAATTACTAATAAACTATTATATTAGTTATTTTCTAACTAGCTAATAGAATATAATAGTAAACGCCTTCCTACTAAATATACTATAATTTTAACTCTAAATATAGTTATACTTTATATAGTTAAGACTAACTATAATAAAGATATTAATAGTTACTTAGATAAGAAATAGATATATAAAGTAATTAAAGCTTAGGTTTACTTAATAGTTAATTTAGTACTTCTTAGTCCTACTTAGATAGAAATCCTAAATAAAAGCTTTAAAATAAGAGATCTAACTAGAAAAGATATAACTTTATATACCCTACTTAAAGTTCTTAAATAGTACTATACTCTAAATAATTCTATAACTCTAACCTTAGTTTATAAAGAGTATCTTACTATACTTATAAGAGCTAATATAAATATTAATACTACTTTATAGTATACTAACTAGTAGAAATACTACCTCTAAGGAAAATAGTATAATATTCTAGAGGTCTAAGGGAATCTTACTATAAAATTATTTTTTAGAGTAGTCTCTACCTAACTAGCCCCTATATAGAGAAGGAAGGCCTTAAATTATATAGTTAAAAATAAGATAACTAATAAGGATAACCTTTTATTAAGTAAATATAAAGTAATTTTTATTATACTCTACTATAAGGAAACCTTAATAAAAGAAAAAGGAAAGGTTACTAAAGTCTATATAATACTTTCTAACTACTCTAATAGGAATTTAGAACCTTATTTATTAAGAATAAAAGACTATTTATATAGTATCCCTATAATATATAACCTTATAAAGTACCTTTAGGTTAAACTTATAGTCTAAGGTATTTTATACTAGGTAACCCTTAAATAAATAGTAGAGGAGTTAGCTAAAATTAAGGAACGCCTTAGGGAAGAAAAATAGTAGTTAGTTTAGTATATACTTATTAATAAGGGTTAGATTAATTAGCTAATAAAGGGTCCTAAGAAGTACTACCTACCTTAAAAGAATAAAAATAAAGATAATAAGGAAGTAGGATTTAGTTTAAATTTTAGGAACTTAATAGTCTATATAGTAATTAACCTAGTACTTATTACTAAAGAACTCTAAGTAGAAATTATTTTATATAAGGTTTTCTTATATAGCTATAATAGTCCTTATACTCTTTTAAAGTATATAATATTTAATAACTATAGTATAACCTACCTAGTTAATAATATTAGTCTTCTTAAGCTAGATTTACTTATTAATATAAGCTAGGATAAGTATATAGAATTAGGTTCTACCTTATTTCTAGTTACTAAAAAAGGATAGTAAATTCTTAAGGGAATTCTTTTAGGACTAAATAGGCCTAATACTATTAACTTTATTCTAAATAATATTTACTATGTTAAGAATTTCTATATAAATATTATCTTAGAGGTCTACCTCTAAAAGGCTAATATATAGTATTATAGTTTAGACTATATACTATAAAGAGGGCCTATTAAGAAAAGTAAGGTAGTTAGCTACCTTATATAAAAATTTAACCTAATATTCCTCTAACATAATATTTATTTTATATACCTATTTCTACTTATACCTTATAGCTTTATAAGGGTTTTCTTAACCTCTAAACTATATTTCTAATATCTTAAACCTTTATATAATACGTAAGGAGATAGGATAGATAATATAATACTATAGCACCTTTATTTTAGGTATCTAAGGCCTAACACGCTTTAGTAACTAGTTTCTAATACTAGAGGAGTTAAGATCTAAGTACTATCCTACTTAGAATATAAATACTACGTAATAACTTATACTTTATAAGTTATTTCTAAAAGGATATTAGAAGTAAAGGTAATATAACCCTATTATTATATCTTATAAGACCTTTTTAACTACCTAAAGAGCTTTAATAAAGCACATTAGATACTTATTATTAAGGATAAATTTTTAGGTTATCTCTTTATTTTCCTATAGATATAGAAGACCTTATATAAGGTTTTTAAAGTAATATACCTATTTAAATAATAGATATAAAGGTAAAAGGGGCTTATAATTTATAAGATTAGATAAGACGTTAAGTATATAGTAATTATAATTTAAGGCTTTACTACTTATAAACTCTAGACTAAAGACCTAGGTATTAATATAGAACTTTCTCTACCTTATATAAAAGAACTAGTTAGAGGAAGTAAGTAGGCTAGCTAAGAAGTTATTACTTAAGTAATTAAAATAATATCTATAGCTAACTTACTAACTAAATTATAGTTAGAAGCTATTATAGTAGCTACCTATATTATTAGTATAAGCCTATAAAAACATAGTAATTAGAAGTTACTAGTTAAAGTACAAGAAGCTTAGTATTACTAGTACTTTAGGTAGTATATACTATCCTATATATTAAGTTTAAATTAGGATTTATAGCTATATTAGGGTTAGCTTTATACTTATAGTTACTATACTTATCCCCTTAAGTAAGAAAGAGAGAGAGGTATTAAGAAGAGACTTTTTAAGGTAGTTCCCTAAGTATATATTAGGTATTTAGTAAGTTATATACTAAATATATATAACCTATAGAGGATTTAGGTTCCTAGCCTCTATTAGGTAATTATTACCTAAAATATAACTTTTAATAAGATAAAATTCTACTTACTAGATAATTTAAAACTAGTAATCTAACTGAAAGTTATATAAGAAATTATTAAGCTTAAGACTCTACTAATAAACTTAAACATAGTATTAGAAGCTTTAGGTGTTTTAGATCTAATAGATCTCCTAATAGAAGGCCCTTTAGAAGTATCTATTAAACTAGAAATATAGAAACTAAATGATATTATTACTAGAACTAGTATATAAGGTAAGCTTTATAAAAGAAATCTCCTTACTTTAAAATTAACACCTAGGCTAGATATACTAATAGAAGCTAACTTCTTAACTAAAGAAGTAGTAAAAACATAAATCTAATAGGATTCTAAATAAGAGGAATAAGCTATAAATACTACTATAGGTATAACTAGTAATACTAACTAATCCCTATCTAGAGAGAGGATTAAAGACATAATTTATATTTAAACTAATAGTCCTAATAAGGACTATAAAGTTATTAGTTAAGTAAGGCTATTAGACTTAACCTTTAAAGTAGAAAGGCTATTATATTTTAAAAATATAAGTACTATAGACTACTTATCCTAAGTAGGTTTAGCTTAAGAGGTAGAAGGCTATACTAAACTAGTATAAAAGAGCTAAAGAGTAATAAGACTACTACCTAAAAATTAATAAAAGGAGTAGAGATTATCTTATTAGGAGTAAAGGAGAATATAAAACTTCTTTACCTAACTAAAAAAGAAAAGCCCTTTAGTTTATAATATCCTATATAATTTAAGCTTTACCTATAACACCTTTATCTAAATAGATAATAACTCTTAGGAGGAACTCTATTTTATAGACTAAGAATAAAATAACTTCTTTTTAACCTTTATACCTAATTAGTAGAAGGTAGAAGATAAAATATTCTATATATATTAAACCCTTTATATAATAGTAATTAGAGTAGTTTAGGGTACTAATTATACTAAGAAACCTATACTAAAAGGAAAATATATTATTACTAAACTACTAGACCTACTAAGATCCTATAAAGATGTTCTTAAGCTACTAGTAAATCTTAGAACTCTATTTCTAAAAGTAATAAGAATTAAAATTAATAAGCTAAGTAAAAAGGGTATTTAGAAGGTAACTAACGCTTAAGAAGTAAAAAATAAACTACTTCCCTTAAAGTAGGTTTTTATATATAAGCTAGATAAGGATAGCTTTCTTAAACGTTATAAAGTAAGAATTTATATATAAGGTAATATATAGGAAGAGAACCTACTTTAATAGATATATATAGCTATACTTATAGTTAGGACCTTTTAGGTAGTAATAGTAATTATAGCCTAATTTAACCTTAAGATCTATTAAATAGATATAGTTAATATGTTTCTAAACATAGAGATAAATAGTAAACTAGTTACTTACTAATTCCTAGATAGATATTAGATACTTAGGAAAAATGTTTAACTTACCTACGCCTTATATAGGTTATATAACACGCCTTTACTTTAGTATAAGGAATTCTTATTAACACTTAAATTACTAGGATTATAGGTAGTAAATAAGGATTTATATCTCTTTATAGATATAAAATAGAAGGTCTTTATTATCTTCTATATTAATAATATCCTTATTCTCTACTATTAAGATAATAAAACAGCTAGAGAAGTAATAATTAACTCTTTAAAGAAAGTATATAAAATAAAAGATTAAGGTAAAGTAAAATACTACCTTAGAATTTATATTATTAGAGATTACTACTAGAGAAAGCTCTTTTTAGTTTATAATATATATATTAAAAAGATTATAAAATAATTTAACCTTATAGATAGAATTACTCCTATTATACCTCTTCTAACTACTATATTTAAGAAGAATAAGAGATAAGTAACTAAGGAATAAATCTATAAATTCTAAATAAAAATCAGCTTAATCCTCTTTATAGTAATTATAATATAACCTAATATTACTTTTATATACTTAATCCTATCTTAATTTCTAATAAACCCTTTAAAGAAATATATCTTAGCTATAAACTAAGTTATAAGATACTTATATATAACATACTATCTTATAATTTACTTTAGTAATATAGGGGGTAGGAATACTCTTATAAGTATAATAGACGCTTTATTTACTAATAATAAAAAGATAAAAAGGTTCTTAAGGGTATATCTTCCTACTCTTTAGAGGTATAATATAGTAGAAAGCTATACGCTAAGTAATAGTTACTACTTTAATAATAGAGGCTAAACTCCTAAGTCTAAAATAGACTACTAAGGAGGTAATAACCCTTAAAAGACTCTTCTAAGACTTTACCCTTTCCCTAGGAGATATTTAGAAAATCTATTATAATAATTAACAAATAATTAGATTAGTAGTTTAATATAAAAAGTACTTATTAATACGCCTAAGACACATTAATATTTAAAATATATAGCTAAAATAGGAATTCTTAAATAGAAGTTTTAATATAGCCTATATCTTAATAAATAACATACTAGTAGATAGACTTATAAAAAACCTTTTATATACTAAATTTAAATATTTCTAAGTACTTATTAATCTAGCTAATATATAGGAAATCTTTTAGGATTATAAAAGCTAAATAGAAGTACTAAGTAAGTAATTTCTTAAAAGTAAAACTATCTAAAAAATGTTAATCCTAGCTAAAAAATATATTAGTAATATATAAAGTAAAAACCTCTATCTTAAAAACTATTTCTAAGTATATCTACCTTTAAATCTAAATTAATTCCCTTTTTAGAATCTAAACACTACTAAAAAACTTAATATCCTAATTAGATTTTATCTTAATTACTAATTATAATCCTAAACTACCTTTTTATATAAAGCTAAAAGACTCTTAAAAGCTAGAAGTAAAGTAGTATTCTAGCTAATAGCTATACTAAACATACCTTAAAGCGTAATATATATATTATTAACTAATATACTAGTCTTACTTTAATTCTTATAAGGTAGGTATAGTTAGACCTTAGTTTTTAGGGTAGGACTTAGCTAGGTAATATAGCTTAGCTAAGGTAGTAGTTAGTAGACTAGTATACTAAATATAGGAATATTTAGATCTAGTAAATTAGTCTTCTTAAGAGACTTCTTCTATACTATAAAAGTTAAGTTAAAAGTATTAACCTTCTTATATAACTTCTTACTTATATATTACTAAGCCTATTTTACTTAGTTAGTAGAGAATAAACTAAAAAATACTTTAAAAACTTACTAACTTAGACGTGTTTTTAGTATAAACTATATTAATAAAGTAATTAGCCTTTATATATAAGGCTTCTAGAATAGGAATATACTATAAATAGTTTTTCTAGTAGTAAATACAGCCTTTATTAGTCTTAACGTATTTACCTTAGGAACTACTATATATAATACTCTTAAGATAGGGTAGGTAATATAGGATTTAGTATAGACTTAGCTAGAAAATAGGCTTTTTACTTATATCTATAGGTCTCTTTATATATAGCTTCTTAGCTAAAGGTAGCTTAGAGGACTTACCTACCTGCTTATACTTCTTACTTATATTCTTAAGTAGACTCTTAGGCTTAGGCTCTAACTTATTATCCTAGTTACTAATAGTATCTAAACTAAAGACCTTAGTACTAGTATTAGATTTTTTAGAGTCTAAACTATTTCCTACCTAGGTCTTAAGTTCCTTCTACTTATGCTCCTTATTGCAATATTAACTATTATAGATCCTATTAGACTTATTAGGCGTAACCCTAATAACCGGCTGTAGATTAACTATTAATCTATTAGTAGATCTACTATAGATTTAGGGGTTATTTACCTAACCATTTGTAGTAGAACTTATAATAATTCTCTTTTAGTTACGTATAATTAAACTATAGTATTTACCCCTATTATTTATTACTTTACCTATTAATACGTATAGTTAACTATATTACCTACCTAGTAATATACTAACACTAATTAGTAGTTAATTCTTATATTAAATTTTACTACTATAGTAGTTATCTTAACTAATTCCTACTTCTATATATAAACTCTATAGATTAGTAAGGTACTAACTAAAAGAGATGAATTTTACTACCCTTATAGTAAATTATTTATACTTATTACTATATTATATAGTTAATTAGAGGCTGCTAGTAGAAGTATGTTACAAACTAACGTAACTAAAAGGTTACCTAAGATATATAGCTATCCTATAAATAACCCTAATTTTATTACGTATTAAGAAATTACTACTTAACTATAAAAAACACCTTACTTTACATACTAATAGCTAAGAAATACTATATAGATACTATATAAAGAAGGCTTATTTTAATAAGTAATAAGTATTATATAAAGGCTTACCTTAATAAGTAATAATTTTCTACTATAAGTCTAAGGCGAAGTTATAAATTAACGTAAAAGTGCTATAAATACCCTATAAATCCTTAATGCCTATACTACTAGTAGTAAATCCTCTAACGTATAGATACGCCTTCTAGCCTGCTAGAAGAAACATATGTGTTTAAGGGGTAGTTAGGCTAATAGAGGGTAGTAATAATAACACTAGAAGAAGAAGTTAATATAGTCTACTAATCTACTAAGGAGGCTAAAGAAATACCATAAGAAGGCTAATATAAAGAGGAGGGAATATACGTAATATAGTAGGGGGATACATAAGAGGCTAAGGATACTATAGACCTATACCCTATCCTATAGGTATATACTAAGTATATTAACCTATAGCTATAGGGTATTATTAATATTAAAAAGATACCTAGTAGTATTAAGTAAAAATATAGAGCCTATATGTTAGATACTACTATTATCTACTTTATAATAAAAGCCTAATATAAAGATTTTATAGCTAATTAAGTATAGTAACAGGCCTATAATTATCTCTATAAATAGAATGTTAAAGACTATAATAGTATTAATAAGGAAGTCCTCTTTAGATTCTATAACTTCCTAATTAATAATAGCGTCTAGGTTAAATTAAACTAGAGGTAGGTTACTTCTTATATATATAAGGTATTAGAGGCTAATAAGATATACGTCTAGACTAAGGAAGAGATTAATAAAGTAGCTAGAACTAACCTAAGGTTTAAAGTAAGGACTATAAACCCTAGATTTATTAATAGGTTACTAGGTTATAGGATCTATCTATTACTAGGGGTAAGGTAACTACTATTAACTAACCTTAAATCTATAGCTAAGCCTAAGATATATAAATAGCATAAAAATACCTAGTATTAATAGGCTTCTTCTTATTATAACCTATTATTTAAGTTACTACTACTACTAAGCAAAAGTTCTACCTAAGTAAGCCTAACCCTAATAATAGTTATAGTTAAGAGATTATAAGACTTTAAATCTACTATACTAACTACTTAATTTAATAGTAGAATAGTACTAAGTAATAGCCTAACTTTATAATAATTAACTAATCTTATTAAGCTCTACTCTAATAATCCTATATTAAAGTATATAGGTAGTTAATATAAGATAATTAATTTAAAACTTCCTACCTTCTATAAGCTCTATAACTATATTAGAATCCTTACTAGTAGATATAAGGCTGTAGTAATAATAATATTAAGTAGTAACGCCTAAGAGTATTACTCTATTAATCTCTATAGATTTACTAGTAATTTTAACATACTAATAGTAAATATTAAATTAGAATTTAAAGGTAATAAGGTCTATAGCACTAGGATTATAGAGTTATACTATATTACCTTTAAATCTATTACGTATAACTACCTAGGGAAGAGTAAACATAAAATTCTTAATTTACTTATTAAGAAGGTTACCTAGCTAGTACGTACTATAACTTATAATAGTATGCTAAAAGATAAGGAATACTATAATACCCTTATTAACTATTACTAAGGAGTACCTAAGTATACTATAGTATTACTTAGCCTACCTATAATATATAACATACTCTACGTATAACTACGTAATAGTATAGCTAACACTATACTTTTCTATAAACTACAGGCCTAGTACTATACTAAAGAATACCTTAGTAATAATAGGTAATACTAGGTTAACTATAAGTATAATAGTAACTATAACTATTACTTATAGCTAAAAACAGACCTACTATATAAAGACCTAAGAAGTAGGGGTAACTTTATAGTAAAGAGGTATTTTATCTATAAGAAACTTAGATATTAGTTAACTAAGCATACTAAAAAAGAACGTTAATCTTCTTTCTAGTAGTATAAAAGTACGTACTTAATAGATATTTTACTATTAATATTTAACTACTTTCTATTTAACTATAAGGGGATAGAAAGTACTATTAACATTAAAGGAGCTAAGGATAAATATAAGCTAGATAATAATAACAGCCCCTTTAATAGTAATACCTTCTTTATATTTACAGCCTTTTATAGTAAAGATAGTATTAACAGCTAGAGGGTAGTTACCTAACTATATAACTAGGCTATACTCTACGTAATTATAAAGGATAATCTATATAAAGAGGAGACTACTAAAGAGAAACCTACTACTAATAAGGTATTTACCTTTAACAACTATTACTCTACTATAACTTTCTAGGGTATTATACTAAATATAGGGGTAGTAAGAGTCTCTATAGTTAGTTAGTAGTAATACGCTATATTAAAAAAGCATCTTAACTATAAACTCCTACTAGATATGTTATATACTAGTAAAGTAATAATTTGTTTTAGTAGTAGTAATTACTTTAAGTTAATAGGTACTATAGAAGTCCCTATACTAGTAAGGAATCTTACCTTTTACGTAATAAACTCTAACACCCTATTCCTTCTTTACTTAAAGGATATAAACTACTATAAAGTAAAGTTTAATAATCTTACTAATATACTAGTAAAAGGTAATAAGATTATACCTATTATATAGAAATAGGGCTATATATAGATACTACCAGAGTAACCTAAGCATACTATTACCTAATACTACCTAACTAATAGTAAATTATAGTAAATATACTACTAATTTAGCCACCCCTTAGTTTAGTACCTATATAAGGTGCTCTAACGTACTAGCTATAAGATAGTAATCTCTAATATTAAGGAGATTAATAAGTTCTATTATAACTACTAGTTAAATTTAAAGGCGCTAGGAAGGTTTAAATTTACCCTTTATAATAACTATAAGTTTAACTATAAGATTATTATTAACGTAGTACATAAGTAAATGGTCTACATAAGTAAATAGTCTATTTCCTTATCGTACGTTAAAGCCTTATATTTTAATCTTTAATATAATAGTAATTCTAACTCTAAAATAAGATTAAACTAGATAAATAATAATTAATAAGACTTATATATATAAAATAAAATTCTAAGATTTCTTAAATATTTCTAATATATAAAAACTAGAAACCTATCTTATTTAGTTCCCTACTTTTAAAGAATTCTATATATAGCTTATAAATAATAGTTTAAATTCTAGAAGATTTAATTATATATATATAACCTATAACGTAGTTTACAAGCAAATAAATCAGACAAGCAAGTAAATCACTTCTTATTACTAGGAGAACCTTACTTTTTAACTATTTATTAAAAAGCGATTTCTTAACTAAAAAGGCCTAACTCTTAAATTCTAGTTTTGATAAGGGTTAGACTTTTAAAAATAATATTATAGAAATTCTTCCCCTACCCTAACCCTTACTTACTAAGCTTATCTCTTATTAATAAGGGTTAAGCTTTTTATATAAGGGTTAAGGTAAAGTAGTATTTTCTATAGTATTATTTCCTATAATCTAACCCTTATTAAAACTAAGATCTAAAAGTAAGACCTTTTTTAGTTAAGAATTCACTTTTTAATAAATAGTTAAAAAAGGTAAGGTTTTCTAAGGCAATAAGAAGTAATTCACTTGCTTGTCTGATTCATTCGCTTGTGAACTACGTTATTTACTTTAGATTATAAAGTTTTATAAGTTTTAGTAAAAGTCTTATAGAGATATAAATTATTAAAATATAAGGCTTTAACATATAATAAGGAAATAGACTGTTTACTTATGTAGACCATTTACTTGTGTACTATGTTAACATAATATACCTTAATAGTAATAAGCTGGTTTTATATATAGTAGACATAGTAACTACCTTTAATGCTATAAGATTCCTTTATGCTATTACTATAGAGTATATATAGGAGGTACTATAAATATACTAGATTAACATATATCTTAGCCTACTAGATTAAATTATTACTAATATAGGCCTTAATTTCTATACGGCTAAATTTAAGTATGCTGCCTATATGTTATCTATTAACGTTAAGGAGATACCTATTAAGGCCTATAACAGCGTTAGAAAGGTTAAGTATTACTATACGGCACTCTGCTGTGCGTATGAGATATTCCATGTGGAGACAGATATAGAACCTAAAGTTACACTCTAAATAGTAGTAAAAGTAGTAAACAACACTACTAGCCTAAACAGCCTTATACTAACCCTATTAGTCTTTAGAGTATACCTATAAATTAATAATAATTTACTACTAGTACTATTAACTATTAAATAGGTAGAGATAATACAAAAGGCTATAGAGGAAATATAGTAAATTTATACTAAAAGACAGGTAAATAACACATTAGTAATATATAACAGCCTAGATACTATAGCTACTACTATACTACCTCTTTAATCTTTAGTCTATATATAGTAAGAAAAGAATAGCTAGTAGGGCCTATTTTAGTTACTCTCTAATAATAGTACTACTTATATAGTTAAATTACTATAAGGCCTATAGAATTTCTATATTACTATAGTAAAGCCCTACTACTAACATAAGGAGGATCTTAATAATACTATATAAGTATAAGATAGTAGTATTACTACCCTACCCTCTAAGCTTCTTAATAGGTAAGGGGGTAAAATACGTAAAGGTATTATAGTTACTATAGAATAGCTATAGTAATAGTACTATAGCTACCTATAAAAGAACCTAGTAGAGATATTTACTACTAAGACTAATCTATTAATAGCTAACTACTTTATAGTAAAAGAGGATACTAACTATATACTTACTATTAAACTTTATAAGAAAGGCGTAATAACTACGCCTAGTAAACCGTTTAAGTAGTCTAACTACTAGGAGATTAAGGGATTAATAGCCTAAGGTGTGTTTTATATTATTTAGTATAATAAATAATAATATAGAGGTATCTATATATTTAAGTTATAATTAGTATATAAAATTAAGGGTAAAAATAAGACCCTATATAAGAAGTTAAGACTTATTATCTAAGGGTATACTAATAATAAGAAGGCTATAATACTTACCTAGTTACTAACTATCTAGTAAATAGCCTAACAGTTAATCCTTACTATTACCCTATTATTATTACTTCAGAACTACCTTTTATAGCTATATAATATAACGTAGGTATATATATAATTAGTAACCCTACTTAACTATATAATTCTTATAAGACTACCTATTAAGATCTAATACCTTTATAATACTAACGTAATAATAGAGGTAAAGTAACTATTATATAGCATACCTAAGGCTAGAACCTATTAGTAGGTAATATATAATAACTATTATAGAAAAGCCCTTTAGATAGATACTTTAACCTTTAACCCTTACCTACTTATTTTAGTATAAAATAATAAAGATTTTATATTAATTAGTATATAGACTAATAATACTATTAGCCTTATAGATAAATTATTTTCTAACTATAAAGATACTAAGTTAATAAAAGTAACCTTTATAGTAAAACTAAAGTAATTCCTTAAACCTAGTAAACCTATTACCTTTAATAGTAGTATACTTTCTCTTAATAGTAATAGTAATATTTACCTCTACTAGAAGGGATAAGGTAAGTAACTATAGCCTATTAACCCTAATTTACTAGAATTATACTAGTAGTATGTTAAGTAGTATACCTATAGTATGTATATTACCTTAATCTACTAGCCTAAGGCGTACTTTAACTACTCTATTACTACCTAGTACTAATTACTAGATATAAGTAATATTAAGGAGCTTAACTAATAAATTAAGTAGTAAATAAAGAACCCTAACTAAGGCCTTTATTTTTAACTACTTAACCTTATAACTATAAAGCTCTTTATCTTTATTAATAGATTATTTACTAATAATAGTAATCTTACCTTATAGCTTAGATTTATTATTATTCTTATAAATAAATCACATAGTAAAGATAATACTACTATAAAAACCCCTAATAATACTAGTAAATTTACTATTAAAAGGAATATTATCTACTTTAGCTTAACAAAGTATAAAAGGGTTATATAAAGCATATTAGCCTCTAAGATCTATATAATAGTTACTAGTACTAATATTACCTACGTAATAACTACTACGCTAGTAATAGTTACTAACTGCCTTAAATACCTATAGATCCTAATAGTTATATATATTAACTCTTACTCCCTCTATAAGTATCTTATAAAACTTAGTACTATAAAGGAGAAACGCCTTATAATTAATATAATAGCGTTATAGTAGTTATATAAGCACTAGGAGATATATAAGATTTAATAGATCTATAGTAATAATAACCTAGTAGATAGATTTATAAAGTTATTACCTAATAAGGCACTAGAGGAGCTTATTAGTAATAGCATAGTAAGGATATAGATAAATAGATAGGTTTTATATATATAATAGATTTATTATATAAAAAGTATATAATACTTTTAGATTTTTGTTTTTATTACGTTTTTAGGCCTTTTATAGTTAACTAACGTATCTACATAGCAAGCAAGCCAACATAGCAAGCAAGCCACTTTCCTTCCTCTTTACCTCTTTCACCTTTACACTAACTTCCCTCCATATATAAACATATAATCCTCCCTAATTGAAAGTCGTATTCTCCTTACCCTCTAGGCTATCAAAAAAGACCTAAAAATGTCCATACAAAAAGCATCCTCTATCTTTAAGGTCCCTTAAATAATACTCTAATACTAACATACTAGACATATCACATAAGATAAAAGATAACTAAATTTAATAAAGATAACTATATCTAAAGAAGAGGTAATTCTTAATTAAGTTATTAACCTAATTAATTAAGGGTTTCCTCTATAATAAGATAACATATAAGATATAGCTAACTAACTCCTTTCTAAACGTAACATAATATATATTAGACCCTAATAGGTAGAGAACTTTATATAATATATCCCTAAATTAAAAATATAATTTTAATATTAAATTAACTATTAGAGGGCCTTAGCTAAAGACCTTATAATTATATAAGGCTAGTTTATACTTATATAAAATATAATTATAAAGTATAGGATACTAAATAATAATATCTATAATTTTAATAAGACTAGCTTCCTAATAGGAATACTATTATATACTAAGGTTATTATAACTTCTAACTATAAGGGAAGGCCTTATATAAAGCAGCCTAGTAATTAGGAATAGGTTTCTATTATTTAGGGTGTATATATAGATAGCTAGGTAATACCTCTATATGTTATTATAAAAGGTAAATATTACCTCCTCTCCTAGTACTAAAACAGCTAATTCCTAGCTATATAGCATATCTATCTAAGTAAAAATAGATAGATAATAAATAAGATTAGCCTAGATTAGTTAAATTATTTTAATTAATATATAAAGTCTTATATAAAGGGTACTTATTACCTCTTAATCCTTAATAGCTATAATAGCTATAAATTAACTAACTTTAATAAATACTATAAGGAATAAAGTATTATTACTCTTTATATACCTCTCTATTTATTATATAAGCTTTAGCCTCTTAATATTAGGTACTTTAGCTTATTAAAGTACTTATATAGTAAAGAAATTAAGAAGATAATATAGATATAAATTTTATATATTATAAAGGATAACTTCTTTTCTACCTTTAAAGTAGTATTTTTTACCTCTATAGGTAAAAATAACATATAAGCTAGTTTTAGATAGGTAGGCCTTATACCTTTTAACCCTAAAGTAGTTATTTCTTACCTAGATTTTAAGCTAAAAACGCTAATACTATTAAACTTAAGGCTAAGTAGCTAAGGGTCTTAGGACCTAAAGATACTAACTATAGTACTAGAGGGCATATAAAGTACTACTTCCCTTAAAAAGAAGATCTAGGTATATTAAGGTAGCTTACTAATAGTAATATATAAAGTAATTAACTTCTAGGCTAAAGGTATTAGTAAGTTAGCCTATAGGCTTACTATTATTAAGGCTAAGAACTATAAGCTTTATATAGGGATAGAGGTACTAAGTAAGCACTAGAGGGTAAAAAAGACCAGACTACATCTTAGAGGGTTACTTAATACTACTAAAGTAGAGGTACTATAAGGAGAAAAGGAAGGTATTAGTACTAAGGGAGAGAATAACCCTTAGAAGGAGGGTTGTACAGAAGGTGCTAAACCACACGCGCGACAATATAGCAATTATAGAAAGGTTAGATATAACACATAAACCTATAAAGTAGTTTAGGATAGTAATAAAGAAGAGGGGGATAAGTAGTTTTAATTAATTTTATACATTATAGTTAAATTTACTTATATAAAGGGTAGAAGGGTAGAGGAAAGTAGCTTACTTACTATGTTAGCTTACTTACTATATAGATACGTTAGTAAAGTACTATAAATCTATAGTAAATTTCTCCTTAAGAGAAAGTTACTAATATTATAATATTAACTATTATAGATCCTATTAGACTTATTAGGTATAACCCTAATAACTAGCTGTAGATTAACTATTAATCTATTAGTAGATCTACTATAGATTTAAGGGTTATTTACCTAACTATTTATAGTAGAACCTATAATAATTCTCTTCTAGTTACGTATAATTAAACTATAGTATTTACCCCTATTATTTATTACTTTACCTATTAATACATATAGTTAACTATATTACCTACCTAGTAATATACTAACACTCCTCTTTAGCTTTAGCTTTCTTAGTTATAATAGTATAGTAATAATTAAGAATCTAGTTAAATTCTACCTAATTTTATAATTTTATAATATTATTAGTATATAAGGTAATCTAGCTAATAGACTTATTAGGACTTATATACTAAAAGTTAGTAACTATAAGTTTTTTATTTAGAAAGAAACCTATAAAGAGTCCTTTACTTCTAATAAAGGTTACTTTAAATTTTAAGAGCTACTTTAAGCTTTTTAGCTAACTTCTTTTTCCTTTTACTATGTTTAGAGTTCTTAGCTAGACCTAGGTTAATAACTATACTACTAACTTAAGTCGCCTTAATTAGAGGTGTAATACTAATAGAATTTAAGATACTACTACCCCTAAGTATTAGGATCTTAGGTACCTCTTTACTAATAATAATACTAACTAGATTCTTATAGCCTAATATATATAAATTAAATAATTAGTTAATAATAAAAGAATTAAGTAGACTAGTAAAATTACCTTTAGATCTAAGATAATATATACTTAGAAATAGATCTAATAACTAGAAATAAAAGTAATAAAAGTTAACTTTATTTTATCCTTATAATATAAAGAGAGAAATACCTTCTTTAGATAGAAGCTATTAGAATTTTTAAATCTAATTATTAATAAGCTACTATACTATTTTCTTAGCTATTTTCTACTTAAAAAACAGAAAAATTAGCTAGAATATACCTTAATTTAAGGGTACTAAATAGAATAGAATTTAACTTACTTATTTAGATTATTAATAACTTACTAAAAAGAAAAATAAAACTATAGGAGTAAATAAGGAGGTTATATATCTAAAATTAGAAATTAATACTTTTATCTAAAGGAGTTATTTAGACTTTTTATCTAGATAATAATATAAAGAATAATATTATAATAGTTAAAAGGCGTCTTTTAGCTAAATTATCTCTTTCTTTTATTATATTCTATACTTAAAAGAGCTATTATTTAATAATAATTACTTTATTTTCTTTTATAAGAACAACTAATATATAAGATAAAAGACTACTTATAAGAGGACTTATAGCTAGGGGGGTGTGTTATAAAGCTAGAATAGCTTTATGTAGCTAGTTTTAGTAGTGCTTAGCTTAGATATAGCTTACCACCTGTACGGACTACTTAGGATATGTATTTCTACCTGTTCTCCAGTTAATACATAGATTCTTAATAGGACAACTACTTTTACATCAAGGTAACTAGACGCTGCGGTTCATCACATATTTTTATTTTTATTTTTTAGTTTTCAGATCAAATAAAGCCCTTTGAAATCCGCCATACAAAGTCTGCAAACATCCTGTTGGTTTCTACGGCGTTACTTAACGTAATGACGGGAAGGTGCAGCCTCCTAAAGAACATGTGACCACCTAGGCAATCGGGATTCGTCCAGAAAAAAGGTCAGCACTTCAAAAACACAGAAAGTTTCACCCATTCCACATGCTTTGCAAATTCGCGCTCATAGTCCTGGTAGCAGACGGCAACGAGGTAACTAAAGTCTTAATGTACACCGCATGATTTAGTTACCGGGGCCTAGGCCATCGCCGGGACGAGGGCGACAAGCATCGCGGGAGTCATCAGAAAAGACTACGCTTCGTCAATATATGCGACTCGGACGCCAGAATAGTCTTCAAGCATGCCCAGACGCATGTTCCTTCTGGCTTTTTCTAGACGCCTTTTTTTCTGGACAATTTTACCCCCTCATCTTGATGAACCAGCGGGAGAAGGGGGATAGGTGCCAGCTTGGGAAAATGAATTAGTATGTTACATAATTAATCATGTTGATTTTGAGTCTTCGCTCTTTGACATAATGAATTTGCCTCTAATTTTCGGATTGCTTGACGTCTATCTAAATTCATAATGCTAAGGCACTGAGGAAGCCGGATATCCCACCGTTGCAGGGGGTCGATTCGTGCTAACCACCACATCAGTCCACCACTATTTGGCGCGATCATTATAAGATTTTACAAAATGGAATTTAAAACCTTCCCATTGAACGACACAAGTATAAAGCTTCACAAATGAATACTGGGTGGCGTTTTCAGTGTGAGAAGTGTGTTAAGAAATATTCATCATCGTGAATTCGAGCGTAAGGCCTGCCTGAGGTATCTATAGCACTCTGTAGGATATAACTTCCACCAAATGTTTAACATAAGCCTACAAGAGCGCAGTCCTGGCAAGTAAATTGACCGCTCACACTGTCACAGGGGCCCTTTCCACTGGGACCTGCAGTAACACTGTAGTCCCCACATTCCTGCCCTGTTCCGCGATCAACTGTGATGCTGCAGGAGGTATCTCCGGCACTATCTTTGAAGGTCCCTGGAAATGCACCGTCGCCAGCCGGCACTAGACTATCAAGAATAAGTGTATTCCCAACCGAGGCACTAGAAAACCAATTTAGCATAAGTAAAAAGTACACTATATGTACAACTTACAATCGACATTGACAAGCATCGTCAGCGCGAGGTATTAAGTCTGGGGTCGTAATAACAGCTGCACACGCCAGCGTAGGGAGAAGTCCGTAAAGAAATTTCATTTTAAGTAATAGAAAAGTGAAGTTGGTGAGTTAAAACAGAGATAGATATATAGTTGTTAATCTGTATGTAGTTGAAGAACGAATAGTTAAGTTGGAAAGAGCAGAGATTAAATACTAATGTATAGTATACGATGCTATAGATTGAAAGATTTAACTGAATAGGGGTTTATACTTTCTCCTTTTCCCCTTTGTCTCATACCGTAGTACTGCAAAGGAGTTTCAGGTCTGTATTATAACATAATGTAAGGTTCACGTTTTGAATAAAGATGGTAACGACTCGTGAAATCACATGAGCCCTATATCTCCTCAAATACTGATGTTAAGCTTTTATCTTGACAGGGGTGGTAATCCCTCACGTAACACCGCGTCTACTTAAAGCAACAAAATAGTAGATTTCCGCTATATTACATTTACTACTAGTGAAATAGTACTTAAAACTCACTTAGTGCTCCTTTTCTTGCAATGAGACACTATTTCTTCTTTCTTTTCACAGCGCGCGATACACTGATGTCTGTAAAGTGCTTTTGTCCCACTATGCAACAGTGTATTAACTGTTAACTGGTATACTATCTCCTACCTCTTTCTAAAACACAATGGCAGTTTGAATGACATCGCTAAACATTGCGTTGATCAAAATACTCTAGCCATGCTTTAGAGGCGCAACTTGCATCATGGAGTCAATACCAAGCTGGGTAGTAGGTGATAGGAAGCGATGCAGCGTCGACGAAACTGGCTTGGTCTGTGAACATGCGAAAGGGCTGGTTGGGCCATAGCTTCCGTCCGCGTTCTATCAGGTTCTTAGATGGGGCAAGATATTGTCGCTGGAATCACTCTTTCTGTTAGCATCGACTACACGTTAGACAAAGAGGGGAAGCGGAGCATCTCACGGTTGTTTCCATGCTACTCTGAAATTTAGACTTCGGAGGATTGGCGACGGGCAGGTGCTTCAAGTGGGGTTGGGACGGTTTCAGGGATGCTACAGTCAGAACGACGAGGAAGAAGGCCACAGCCAAAGGGATTGACTTCTCCAGACCGTCAGGCCCTTGACCGTGTGCGTGGGAACATGACGGGAGTCGCAAACCGGGTGAGTGAAAAGTCTTCAGTTGATTAATTGTCTGCTTGCTAATAGGCACCCAGGAATTCAAGTTGTACCAAGTACGCGAAGCCTTCACGGACTATAAGACTTACCTGCTCTTCTTCTTTTACCTCTGTATGAACGTGCCGACTGGCGGACTAGTCACATTTGCCGCTCAAATCGTTTCTGGCCTTGGCTACGGAAAACTTGAGACTACTCTCCTGGGTATGCCGACAGGTATGGTCCAGAGCCTGGCTGGGTTCATGCTGGCCATCCCTCAGCGTTGGCTAAGGAACAAGCGATGTCTTTCTTCGGCCCTCTGCTGCTTGATCCCAATTGCTTGCTCCGTGATCATCCGACGTAAGTATATAGTCCACTATATTTCACCCGCCTTGTGAGACTAAGCACTCATAACCTGTCTATACAGAACTGCCTGGGGAGAATAAGGTGGGCCGTCTTCTTGCATATTACTTTTTCTATTTCTTCTGGGGTCCCTACGCGACCGGTATGTACGCCGTCAACTGAAACAAGAAAATCTGCATTATCTAACCATGCCTGAAGTCCTGTCACTAGTGACAGCCAATGTCTCAGGACGCACTAAGAAGCTGACCGTCAGCGCCATCGTGTTCCTGGCGTATTGCATCGCAAACATCGTTGGGCCACAGGTCTTCATCGCCACCGAGGCACCACACTACACAACTGGATACAATGCTATACTAGGTTTCGAGGCTGCCGCTGTCGCCTGCCTGGCTGCTTATGGTATCGGCTGCGCCGTAGAAAACAAGCGCCGTGGCGTGGCTGAGGGCAGCAACGTGTCAGTGTCGGTTGCCGAGCAGTTAGGTGACCTTACTGATTACGAGAAAAAGGGCTTTCGTTATGTGTACTAAGCCTACTACGAGCCTTAGAAGTATATCGTATTTTAGGTAATACGTTACCTTAACGGTGAAGAATATGCTCTGGACCCCTATACACAGTCCGGTGCACTCAACCCAGTACATGAATCTCAATACGTAATAACCTAATACGGCACCTTTAGCCTGTGCTATCTCTTAGTCTCTTAAAGCAGTATTAGATATCTAATAACGTAGAGCAACTACTAAATCAGATTTTACTTTAACCACGGCCTGGAGTGAACAACCTTAGTGACAACCGGCGGAATAAGGTCGGGCAGGTTCACGGCGCCGGCACCGGCGATGACTCAGGAGCCACACAACCAGTTACAGGCTACACCACGATAAGTGTAGTAGGGCAGTACCCACTACGGATCATTTCGCTTAAGTCAAAAGCGGGCCAAACGCACACCAGTCACGCAGATAGAAAACCCTCACGATCAGTGCGCCCCTTTACTTTTTCCTGATCGTATTAAGTTAACATACGTCTATCTAAGGCAGTGCTAACCCATCACACTAAGTATACAGTATATGTATTAAATGCGAGGAGTGTATTTGCCTAAGACTGGAGTTTTAAGGATGTCAGTAGACTAAGCACGGATTCAAATGAATTGGCCTAAGGCTCGTAAAGTAAAATATCTATATATTGTTACCTAGGCCCGAACTGGGGCTAGGTTAGGCCGGCAACTGGCCGGATTCATTATATCCCTCAGCCGTAACAAGCTTCTAGTAAAAAAGGCTGCCTAGGTAGCCTTAAGGGTAAGAAAAGTCAACCTAATAAGCAGACTTTTGTACAGAGTACTTTACGTAATGTACGTTATCGTAATTAAGTAAGTAGTAATAGATTTAAATAGCTTTAATTAACGGCGACGGCGACGGCGACGGTCTAGGCTAGCAAAAGTCCGGGACCAGAGTCAAGGTGGGTTACGCCACTTTTGGGGCTAGTATAACGAGAGGTGGAGAAGCCTACTGCCGCCTATTTGGAGGGGCAGAAAGGGCATTGAGAGCTTGATTAAAGTTAAGCTTCCTTGAACTTGAGCCTTGGTTCCGAGACAACGAAACCCACTCTTAACCACGCATTCGACGCCCCTTGGCGTTCAAGTTTGGTAACCTACATCAGCACCACTTAAAATGCCTCTGAACCACCCTATGAACAGCTACCCCAAATTCAAGCAATTACTGCTTTTTCCAACCTTTAAATCACTTTATTCTTTCAGTATATGACCTTTATGTAATAGGCTAGTGTATTTATCACAAGGGAAGTTAAGGAATTAAAGCTGTTACATACCGCTAATCGACTTGGTAAGCCTCTATACAATAGGAACTACTACGTTTATGTTACGGCCTAACTAATTGGTGTGCTAGCCGGCGTAACTATAAAGTGGACTATTTACCTATGTGGACCGTTCACATTAGATTTTACCGCTAATTTAACCTGGCGGCCTATTCCGTACAACTATTATCCTTTTAGTTAGGCTTAATCTAAGTACTCTATTGACCCTTATTGTTTATTCTCGATATTTGTCATATTGCGATATTACACTACCTATAATATCAATAACAATAATAATCATCACAAGCTATTATTAATTCTGTTACCAACGCGGGGTTCAAGTAAACCTAGCCCGGTCTATCCGACGCAAAGGAATCTACTACATACTGTATATAAGGTACTTTGAATATACATGATCTTTTGCAGTTGTAAGTTCACATCCCTATCTCCTTTGCCTTCCAGGCTCCCAAGTCTTTTTTTTTTTCGTTGCAGTTGTTCGACACCCTCTGTAGTCATGTTAAATCACATGCTCTTGTGTCTAGTCCTTCTGGGATTATCCTCACTTGCTTCTAGCAGCGTTCCCTATGCTCGAGATGGGGATATTGCAGTTGGCGACAAATGGAAACCCTACGATCAAGTTGAGATCTTCCAACAAGGAGCCGCGCGTGGACTTGAAGGCATACTTGAACTGCGTTTCATGCCTATGCTGAATGATGCAAGTGGTTGCTTCCCATATGCTGCTGTTGATAAGGATGGTAACCATGGGTATGTGTGCTGCAGATTTCTCTCGTTGTACTTGTCAAATCACGTTATATCTAACTTTATTTACTTAGTATGGGGCTAAAGCCTACAGGAAAGAGCGGCGGGGACTGCCGTGATGACAGTAAAGGCCAGCTTTATGCCAGAGTTGGAACTTCTAACGGTCGGACCGGTGTGATGTATTCGTGGTATCTGCCCAAGGTCCAGACGGATACCGAACATCATAAGCACTGGTATTTAAGTATTGTTGTCTGGGTGCACTCTGAGTGTAACCCAGCAGCTGATGACTGCAACATCGTCGGGGTTAGCTATTCGAGTGGGGCAGAAACCTACAATACATCAATGAGCGGTGAAACGCTCTATAGCTCTGGCCACAATGGCACCGGTCCCAGTAAAACACACCCAATCGTTGGATACGACGGCCAGGTGAAAGTATTTCCCTCCCAAGATGGTGACCAGCACGCCCTGAGCCCGCCATTAATCAGCTGGGAAAAGCTGTCTTTAGCGGCAAGACAGCAGCTTAACGGCTTTCAGTACGAAAACGCGAGGTGCCCCTTTAACGACAACAACTTCCAAGCGTCCTTGGACGCTGCTTTCAACGAAAGCTTTTACACCAGCCTAACATCCAGGTCTAAGATGCCCAGTGTGCTGCAGCCGCCACCACCGTCGTCGCGTGCCAAGGGGCCGGACTTGGTGTGCATGAATCAAGGTCCTTCGTTTAAAATCTCAAACTGCGTATTCTCTCCTATTCAGGACGACGGAAGTGTCCTCGACTTAACGGATGCAGAGGCTATTCTCAGATTTATGAATGTCAAAACCTTTATGCGATACTTCAAAGGTAGCAGGGCAGACCTTACCGATACGTGTGTCTTCTACACAAAAGCAGTCTCTCCTGCTAGAAAAAATGTGGGTTTAGCCATTACTGCGACAGAATGGGCGTGCAGAGAGTCCCAAAAGCGCCGATACACAATGTGGGTATGTATTCTCCCAGGTCCTTTGAAAGAGATTAAAAGTCCTCAAAGCAAGGAAACTAACTAACAACACATAGCATCTGTTACCCAACGCTATAGATGCTGCTTCCCACCCGGGCGTACGTGACTTTTACACCCCGCAGAAGGTCGGAGGATGGCTGGATGCTCTCAGGGTAGCGCAAGAAAAATATGAGGCGACAAAGCCTCCTGGAGTGGTGCCCCCGTTCAACCGTTATTTCCAGACAGGGTCGCAGGCCATGGCTGAAGCATGCTATGGAGACATAGTAATCGTGACGGAGACGCCGTCAGAACTCGCTCAATACGAGCCAGGCAAGAAGTACCAGGTGGCTAGTCGCACTAACGTATTCTGGTCTCATGAGCGGCCCGTCATCCAACGGAAGGTGAAAGCAGGACAGGCAACGCTCTATGTGCTGGACGCCAACACCAAAAAAGCCTACAAAGTCACGGATATTGATACGTTTCAGATTGGCCCCGCTGTGAAGTTAAGACGAGATCTTTCATCAGCTTACGAGACGTCTGACATCTTTGAACGCTCCAGAATACAGGCCTCGGGCAACTTGTGCAAGACGAGCGGACTTGGATCTCTGAGATCGGGCCAGGACTGGTTTGGATCATAAGGAAGCAATAGCTAGAAGTCGCACAAGACGCATCGTCAACTCGGTGAGCGGGGTCAGGCTGCAGCGCGTGTAGCATGCTTATGCTTCCAGACCTACGTGCTGGGGGGAAAATGTACTCTAATAGCGACTGTAGATATACGCAGAGCTGTTCTGTACTAGAGTCTAGAATAAATATATAAGAGGGGAGAATCTACTTATTATTATCTTCATGTCCTTGTTAAATGTGTAAAAGATAGGTAGACCTACTGATTGTTACTAATTGCTATATTATTCACTCTTATGTACTAGGGACCACTTTTTAATACACCCTCTAGCTCTTAATACTAGGCTTAAAAAAAGAGGACCTAAAGTATAAGAGGTACTTTAGCCACTACCCTATCCTATAGTTACTAGATAAGACTAAGGGTATCTAAGTCCCTCTAGGCTCCTAACCTCTGAAGTACCTACCTATAGTAAAGGATAGACTATAGTGTCTCTTATATAATAAGAGGGGCCTATATATCTATTATTTAGGTAGGTAAATAAAACACTAACGTATATAATTCGTAAGCTAGTTAGATAAGTAAGCTGGCTATTAAACTACTATAAGTAGGGACTAAAGGAAGTGGCTACTATGATAAGTACTCAACACGACGCATATAGCGAAGACAAGGCAGGACAGAGTAATAATAAATTCCAATAACGTAAAATGGACAATAATTTCGTAAACCAGCGCTTAAAGTCATTTCTTCCTGCTATCAACTAACGCTGCCAAGACTTAATTGCAAGGCCTATCTCCACAGTATGTCAACGGGTCAAGCCAGCATTTGTATGAACTAATCTGGTCATTAAACCTGGCGTTTTCCCGTTGGAGACCCCAATTGCCATATGTTTCTGAGTTACCGTATAAGTAATCTCCTTGACAGTTTGCGTCCCTAAAGTTACGTGCAATTATTAGCAGGGGCTCTCGAGGCATGACTTGCTGGTAGCCAAAACGAGCAGAGGGCGGCCTACATGTGAAACTGGCAGCGCCGAATCCACGAATAAATTGAAATGGAACTGATCTTGTCATTAAACTGAGCGGGTAGATTTTCTTTTTCGCAAGTTTAGTTAGCATGTTAGTGCAGATTGCAAAGTCCTGTTACGATCAAGGATGGTTGCTTACGGCATTCATTGTCATTCGAGGTCAGAATCAGCCTGTCGCCTTTGTATCCGGCATCAGTATCAACGACTCCCCATGAAGACGTGGAGTAGCACGGGCAACCGGCGTAGTTCCCTTTACAGCGCCATACGTCATCGCCGTCTCTTCGCCCAGCGCAGCCACCATCAATGCAGCTGCCTCTCTGACCGCATGTGTTCTAAGCCTCACAGTTAGCGTTGGATATTCATATTTAGACACAACATCCAAGTCTTGTTTCTATGCTGTTACAGGAAGTGAGAAATACTAAATAATGAAGTCAAAGTAAGCACTTACTGATGATGGGTTGCATCTGCAGCCCACAAAGTTTCCCCGGCATCGCGCAATGTTCGAGCTCCCACCCCAGCTACCATTACAGCCATTAAGGTCACAACTCTGAGGGTTGCCACATGTGTTGTCCGTTGGGTTGCACTCGCACGGCGCATAAAAGTTAGTACACTGCGGATAGCGGTTGTTGCCAGTGAACCTGCCGGCGCAGTTGTTAAGATCGCAGCTCTGGCGATTACCACATGTGCCGCTGCTACCTTGAGTCGGAGTACATTGACAACCGGCGAAGTTGCCCTTGCATGTAGCTCTACCGTTGCTATCGAACGAGCCGGCACACCCGTTGAGGTTGCATGACTGTGGTGAACCGCATTGCGTGCCTTGAGCTAAACATCTGCAACCCGCCCACTTGCCCTTGCAACGGGCTATTCCATCTGAGTCAAAGCTGCCTTGACAGTTATTGAGATCGCAGGATTGCTGGTTGCCACAGTTTAGTTATCTTTCTTAAGAACTAAAAATAAATAAATAGTCCTCTAAACTAGGAGAAGATAATAGTATGGTAAGTATCTTATATTTTACGATACTAGTAATCTACTATTCAGGATCCTAAGAAACTCTACTAGCATAATAAAATATATAGGGTAAAATAAGTACTCTAGCTAACTAAAGAAACTATATAAATAGTCCTAAAAGCGCTCTAGGGAACTTTATAGTATATAGAGTAACGTTACTATTACCTCAGACATTGTTAGTAGATATTTAGAACGACAGGCCCGGCTAGAATTGTATATCTGTAGGCATTAAAGTCATGTTCTAGGCGCCCTATGCCCCCTAAAGCATCGTGCCCAGCGTTAAAGAGCATAAGATTAGCAAACAGAGCACTTAAGCTGGACCTTTAGGCACGAATAACGTCTGCACGTTACAATAACTCTTCATCCCGGCAACGCCCCATTCACTGCCAATGCCGCTCTGCTTGTGGCCCCCAAACGTGGCAACTGGGCTTATAACCGTATGTTGGTTGACCCAGACAGTACCCGCCTGGATTTCACGTGCGAGTTTGCTAGCCTTCTGGACATCGCTACTCCAAATCGATGCACCAAGGCCCATATTGGAGTTATTTGCGCGGTTAATGACATCTTTCTCTTCCTTCCAGCTAAGAAGCGGAATGACAGGGCCTGTCTATCATCAGCTTGCGAGTAACATGTTATGGGAAACACCAGTAGACGTACCAAACTGTTCTTCGACAACAATCAGGGAATCATCGGTTGGTCTGTCAACAATCGTGGGCTTCATGAAGTAGCCTTGTGATGACTCGACATTCTGGCACCCTGTTATGACCTTTCCGTTCCCCCGTTTGACATCGTCTAGAAGTCTCTCGATGCGCTTGTATTGCTGAGAGTTTTGGAGCGGGCCATGTGTGCTGTTTTCCGAGAACGAGTCACCAATCGAATAATGTGCTAGGATTTGGACCATGGCATCTCGGAATTCTTCGTAGATATCCTCATGGACATAAACCCTCTTGATTGTGATGCAAACCTTGTACCGGAATCAACATGTCTCCAGAGCTACAGATGAGCAAGTCTAACCAGATATGCTCCTGTTCTTGGGGGAGGAGGCTTACCTGTCCAAGATTCATAAACGCATTCGAAGCGATCTATGTAAAAGGTGTATCAGTATACCGTTTTCTTGATCTGCCATCGGATTCCATGTCAGCCTAGTAACTAACCTTTGCCGCAACGTTCTTAACTTCAACGTCTGGGAGGATAATCGCGGCGTCATTGCCACCCCTGTTTGGATATTAGTATCGGCTTTGTCTTGGCTTTTTTGTGGTACCAACAGTTCGAGCGTAACACGTGTCAGATTCTTGCTGGCATTCTTCATAACCTCCTTTCCTGCCGGCACAGAGCCTGTAAAACTAATTTTGTTAAACCCTGGATGACCGGTCATCCAGGGTCCTAGGTCATCATCACCGCTCAGCGACTGTACGACCCCGGGAGGAAAGAATTGCTGAGCAAGCTCGATCAGCTTCAAACAGCTGTATGGTGCAAATGGCCTGCTTCATGATTAATCCGGGGGCATCGATAACCACAAGGTAAATTCATACGAAGGCTTCAGAACAATCACGTTACCGGTCAAGAGAGCTGGTGCAAGCTTGCCAATGGCCATCAGTAACGGAAAACTCCATGGAACAATGGCAGCGACAACACCCAGCGGCACATATCTCGCCACCACTGTGCGCCGCTCACTATCTTCTACGATTTCTTCCCCCCACTCGATCTGCGCATGTCCGCGTAGGAATAGGGGGAGGAGGTCAACCTCATGATTGGCTTCCGCTAGCTATTATGTGAAGTCAGCGACACATATACCCCGTGATTTCGGATCAGTAACACACTGTTTTCCCATGCTCTCGTGATAAAAGCCGGGCGAGGTTCGTGCCATGGGCTTCGATGGCATCGGCGAATTCCAAGACAGCTTTCTTGCGATGTTGATCGGGGAAGCGTGACCACGTGTTGAACGCGACTTTTCCTGCAAAAATAGCGTCATCGAGGTCTTGTTGCGTTGCGACAGGCACAGGAGGCAGCGACTGTCTGTTAGAGGGATTCAGGCCGTGTCTCGAGGATTTACTCGGAGCGATTTTCCCATTGACTATCTGGACAAAAGTATCCTGGAAATCGATTCGGGGTTGGCCCATGACTATTCTAACGGGCTTCCGGTCTTATCGTGAATACTTCAAACAACCCTCTGAATCACAAGCATGAGCCTAGTAGTTTCTATTGGTTGAGTATATATAGTTATCAAAAATGTGCAAGGAAGGTTAGTGTCAACAGTCATCACCACAACTCCATTCTGTTGGTTGGGTGATCATCTACCGAAAGTAAGCCCGAATGCAACCTTGCGGTGGCGAAGGCAACGCTAACCGCTTCTTATGATCCTTGCCAACCAACCCTGGCGGCTGCAACCGAGGATGCATTACGCTAACGCAAGTTCGGATTCGGCGACGTGTTCGGTAGGTAGCCGCTTCTGGGCAGCGCCTCGTCGCGAATGATTACAATCAATAATGAGGCAAGTAGCCTCTTCTCCTGATGTTGAAACTCCCATGCCTCGCTAAACTACACCGATTCACAATCATGGTCGTCTTCAAGGCCGGTAACGCGAACCAAAGTCTCCATCTTCCTCGGATTCTTTGTCTCCATGGTGGCGGCACAAACGCAAACATTTTTCGAGCACAGTGTCGTGTTCTCGAACTGCACATTTCGATTACATTCCGGCTTGTCTTTGCAGAAGCCCCTTTCCTGTGCCCCCCGGGGCCTGGAGTCGCTCCCGTCTACGATAGTTGGGCACCTTTCAAGACTTGGGTCGTTCTGCCGAACAGTGATCACGAGTGGCAGCATGAGGACGCAGCAGGAGCCGTCAAAAATAGCCTCAGAAGCGCGATGGAAGATGACGAACAAAGAGGTGCGACAGGGGAATGGGTCGGCCTCCTGGGCTTCAGCCAGGGTGCAAAAATCTGTGCCAGTCTGCTTCTCAGACAGCAAATGCAACAGGAAGCTCTCACCCCTACCACCAACTGGAAATTCGCTATCTTGCTTGCCGGTTCTGGGCCGCTACTGGTACTTGACCGGAACCTTCCTGCAGCGCCGGCACAGGAGAATCAGTCCATGGCCTCTATGACTGAAGCCCTAGATCCAGCACTTCGAGGCCCCCTTTTGGAGTTACCAACTGTTCATGTTCATGGACTACAAGATCCAGGGCTCCCCGAGCATCGTAAGCTGCTTAGCCTGTCCTGCCGTTCTACGACCACTAAGCTTATGGAATGGAATGGGGATCATCGGGTTCCTATCAAGACACCAGACGTGCTAGCACTGATGAATCACATTCGCGAAGTAGCGTGTGAAACAGGCGTCGGAGAGGATCATAAACCTTTGACTTGCTGAGATAGAACTGCGCAACAAAGTAAATCAAAATTGGCTGCCCACAATTGTTGAGGATATCTCGTCCAAGTCTTCAACCCCCGTCACCTTATAATATTTCACGGCACTTTCAGTCGTGTACTTTTCGCACCCTTTCGACTTATGAACTCACAAATAGTGACTATCCCTTAAACATATTCAACTTCTTTATCGCCATTGCTACCTGTAAGATTCTATCTCAAAGTAGATGCTGCCTTTAGATCAGAAAGTGCCCATGAAACACCGCTACCATTCAAAAAGTTCATCTAAACACAATAATCCAGAGTAGGAATGTGACTTTCTATATTCTCCTCATTCTCTACTTCTCTTAACCATCCCCTAAGAAAGATTCACATGTGCACTCCGGTTCACAACATCCGTTGTTAGCTGGGTGAGACTAGCGCTCTGTAGAATATTGAAAATGGACAATTCGGCACCTGCTTGGCCGAAGAGCATGTTGCGCACCTCAACCGCCATGAGCGAGTCTACGCCTTGTTGAGTAGGAGACTCCTTCATGTCAATATCCTCGACCGGGACCAAGAACATGTCAGCTAACATCTCTGCCAACGCCGACTCGACAACTCGAAGCGCTTCGCTGTGGGACGCACACGCG
The DNA here is from genome assembly GCA_020631755.1 of Colletotrichum sublineola. NCBI lineage: Eukaryota > Fungi > Ascomycota > Sordariomycetes > Glomerellales > Glomerellaceae > Colletotrichum > Colletotrichum sublineola. The sequence goes on from JAHSQG010000009.1 coordinate 3,954,148, forward strand.
GCCATTTTAGTAGCCAATGAGTCACTCTGCTTTTGGTTCTGCTGGCCCTCTGTGCTCGAAGACGCTTGTCGATATTTAAGCGGTAGGAAGCGCATGTCGCGCCCAAGGTCGCTATTGACATCCCAATGAGAGCCGGGACCAGAGTTGATTCCGCCCATGATGAATTGCGGGCTGTAGGGCGACAAGATGGACGATTCCAGCGCCGCAAGTACTTGGTCTTCATCAATGACCAGACGTCCTGCTTTGACGAGGGAGTTGCGCAGGATGTCGGCTGACGATGCTTCGGCAACGTAACCGACGTCATCGACAACCGAGAGGTCTATCGATACGGCAGGCAGACCGCATTGCTTGACGCGGTAATGAGCGATCGCATCTTCGTACGCACCGGCTGCTGAGTATGCGGCTTGGCTGGGATAACCCAAGATACCATTGATGGAAGAGAACATGACGAAGAAGTCGAGATCCCCAGGCAAGTTGAACTGATTGTGCAAGTTCCAAACACCTGCGACCTTGCTATCGATTGTTGTCTTGTAGTCAGAGAGAGTCATCTTCTCCACGAATGAGTCCTGTCATTGGGAAACCCTTTTTGTTAGCTGATTGCCGCACCCCTTACCGAAACGGAGGAATAGAGCATTTTACTTACACGGAGCACGAAAGCAGAGTGAATCAGGCCTCGTATGGCCGGCATTCCCTCTTGCGCGCAGGTTTGAATGGCGTTAGCAACGTCATCTTCCAGGGCAACATCGCCGCTAACAAGCAGCACACGGGAACAGCCTGCTTCGCGGAGCTCTTGGGCCAAGGCAGCTGTTTTTTCGTTCTTGGACGCGTTGCGAGAGACGATAACGAGATTCTTGGCCCCATGAGATGCCATCCAGTGAGCCACAGATCGACCCAAGCCGCCAGTGCCACCGACAATCATGTAGGACGAGTCGGGGGATAGACGTGCAGTAGTTCTTCGCGGAAGCACCGGAACCATGGCTTCCGCATCGACCGACAAGACGACTTTGCCCAGGTGAGTGCTTTTCTCCAACAGATCTTGCACCTTTGCCAAATCTCGAGGAGGATAGACGCTGAGGGGGTGGAATGGGGCAATCGCCTTGGTTTCAAATAGACGAACAACCTCCTTCAAGCAGCGATGCACGTCAGAGCCTCTATGCTCCAGCAGAGTAGGGATATCGACGACCGAGAAGGAAACATGGCGAGCAAATGGCCCCATCTCTAGATGGTTGTTCTGATTCACGTCGTGTCTCCCGACATCAATGAACGACCCGAGAGGCGCAACCAAGTTGAAGCTTTGTTGCAGGAGCGGCCCTTTGAGAGAATTCAACACCACATCCACACCCCGACGCTTGGTAGAGGCGAGAATACCAGGCCCGAATGATGCGTTGCGGTTGTCAAGTATGCGATCTGCCGAGAGGGCATACTTGCGTGTAATGAACTCTCGCTCCTCCGGACTGCCCACTGTGGCGAAGATTTCTGCTTTGAGAGACCGGGCAATCATGATGGCAGCCTGCCCGATGTCTGTGGCTGCTTCATGAATCAAGACAGACTGTTGCTGCCTCAACCCGGCCACTTCGACGAGGGAATAGTACGCTGTGAGAAAAGCCCAAGGCATGGCCGCTGCATCCTGAAAGCTCAGCTCCGCAGGTATTGGCATCGCCGAGGTCCACTCGACAATCACGCAACTAGGCAGAGACGACTGGCGTAGCAGGCAGAAGACACGATCGCCGACCGAGTAGCCCTGCTCGAGTGCGACGCTACCGACTCGCGTGATTATGCCCGCGCATTCACGGCTCACAACGCGCTTGTCCGTGTGATGGAGGTGGGTGCCATACGCCTTAGGCTCGATCTCCACCAAATCAGGTGCAAGGCCATCGATGAAGCCGTTTGCATAGCTATCGTCGGTAAATGTCAGCGAGTCTGCAGATAAGCATAAAGGCCGGTTGGCCTGGAAAAACGGCTGGGTTGATCCTTTGTCCTCTACACTAGACCCCGCAAGCCGGGCTGATATCAACCGATCTCTCGCCACGTCATGGTAAAAGCGGGGGACTAGGATAATGCCGTCTCTCTCTGCGTATTCGAAGTCTTTCGGGTCCGCTGCTCCGATAGTCGTGCTGTGCTCAGCGCCCCCGTTGCCGAATGTTGTTTGCAAGACGCGGGTGACGGCCGATGCTCCGGCTTCCGACCACAAAGGACCCTTGGGGTCAAGATCAAGTGTCAGGAACTTCCGGCCGGTGTACTCGGTGCGTAATGTACGAACAAAACCGGTCGCAAGACTAAGTTCAGGCCGTTCGCAGTCGACAGCACCACCACTCGTAACCCAAAGTAGCCCCTTGCAGTTGGTACTCATGGCTCGGAGCCCTTCCAGAGCCGCAGAGTCAAAATCGTATAAGATGGGCTCGCCCATCTCGCCAAGGAATATGCAGACTTTGTCCATGTACCATGTAGCTGTAGCCAAAGGAGACTCAAGATCTTGGACAACGGGCAGCCTTTTCTCTTCTCCTCCACCAGGATAACAGTGGGCGGCTATAGATTTCTGAAGACCTTGAATCCACTCAGCTGGTGGAGAGCCTGACCTTTTGCTTGTGATGATTGCCACTTCTAGGTTTACTCCCGGCTTCGGAGATACCGAGTATGGCAAGCTTGACATAATCACCACGGATGTTGAAACCTCTGCATTTCCAAAATCGTATAGACCGAGATCTGCTCCGGTAAAGCCAGCATCCCGAAGATCACGATCTAAGATGGGCTCGCTCAGCACCGGTTTGCCAGAGGCTCTGATCTCGGAGTCTCCGGCGGAATACCATCCGGGCAGCAATCCGTTGACAAACTGGAGCTCGATCTGATCTTGCAAGTCCTCGATGAGCAACAACGTGCCACCGTGCTTGAGAAGACTGCGAACATTATCGAGTGTACGGGAAATGGACTTGGTGTTGTAAAGAACGCGAGAAGCGACCACAACATCGTAGGTGCCGTTGTTAAAACCTTGCGTTGCCGGCTCGCGTTCGATATCCAGCACGTCGAAAGAGAGCACGTCTTTCCACGAAGAGAAACGTTCACGAGCCGCCTCGAAGACTGTTGCAGAGATATCTGTGTAGTGGTAAGAGGATGCACGGGGCCCCCCTGAGATGTCGGTGCCGAGGGCTTCCAGAGCATATGCTGTCATGGCGCCAGCTCCGGCGCCAATCTCGAGAATACGCAAACGCGGATTCTTGTGCGCCAGATGTCGCAGGAGCCCGGCGAGTTGCGATCCTGTTCTTGTTGGTATCACAGGATCCAACGTTGGATATGGGGGTTGAACCGTAGTATATTCAAAGATGTTGCTAGAGTTGAACAGAAGAGAAAGAGGGCCAGCACGCTGGCTGGCAATAGTGCCGTAGATATTGAAAGAGCCGTCAAGGTGGGTCACGTGGCGTGACACGTGACCCGGATCGGCTCCTCCACTATCCATAGATGCTTGGCATCCCGACACTAGCAACTTTCTAAAGTAGTGATAAATACACCTATTACCCCCTTTTGCCTATTAATACTAAAAAACTTAAAAACACAATAAAAACAAAAGATCAAAAAGTATTATACTTTTTAAATATATGTAACCTAATCACGTATGAGAAACCTATCCCTCTATCCTAATCTTTACTCTCCTACTAGCCACTAATTCCTCTAGCGCCTTGTTAGGTGTTACCTTTATAAATCTATCAGCCAGGTTATTAGTACCACAGATCTAGCACACTTTATAGACTTCACGTCTCTCATAAGACTACTAAAGGGCTATAATATTAATTATAAGCCTCTTCTCCTTTATAGTGCCTAGCTTTATAAGGCATTTATAGAGTAAATAGGAGTCTATATAGAGGATTATTAGTATTAGAGGAAGTCCTATATAATTAGTTACTATCTTTAAGGTTATAGAGATAGCATATACTATATCTATGCTAGTAACTATACTATATACCTTAGAGGTAAGTATGCTATAGGTAACTCTCTTATACTTTATTAAGCTAAAGTAGATAATATTCCTAGTTATTATAAATTTGTCGCTATTATTAGGGCCTTCACTAGTTATCTTATTAGCTAGGGTAATAAGGAATCCTAGTTATAATATCATATCCTTATTATTAGTAAAGGATCTATCTATAAAGACAAAGAGCTTTATAGTAGCTAGATTAAGTAGTTAAAAAGTAAGGCTGTAATTAGGGTTATCTATTTACTACTTAATATGCTAATTAAGCGCCTTAATTTCCTTAGCCTAGGGTACTTAGTGCTATGCTATAATAGAATAATTAAAGCTAGCCTTAGGTTAGCATATAGAGGTAATATACATGCTATAGGCTTATTACTTAACATATTACTTAATAGTATCTATGGCGGTTAGATTAATAGGGTGGAGTTTCTTACCCTAGCCCTTTTGCTTAAGGATTATCTTACTATTAGTAGTAAGGGTTATAATACTACTATTAAATACTAGGGGATTATTAATACTAAGGATTTACTTCTCCTTAGTAGTAAAGGTCGCCTTAGTAAGTTCTTTTACCTCACAGGTAGAGAAGGATTTATCTAAGAGTCTAATTATATTATCAGTTTGCATCCTAATAATACTAAAGTTTAGATTCTCTACTATAGATATAAGTAGGTAGGGATCAAAAGTTAAAGTATCTATCTTAAGATTTTCTCTATAGTAGCAGCTATAAGTTGCCTACTAGTAGGTGCCTACCTCTACAATGCCATATAGAGGTTTAATAACTTACATAATCATACCCTTTAGATAATAGTATTAGATCTACTTAGGTAATCTCATAAGGATCATTTAATTTAACAGAGTGGCGGATTAGGTGTATGCCTGCGTTATATCTCAGAGCCAGATAACAAATCCAGGCTTAAGTAACAGCAATAGAGCTAGCATAAGTATTAACTACTAGCTAGCCTGCTGGATTATAGGGGACTAAGTGAGGATTACTTCCTTGCCATTATCTATATATCCTTAGACGACTAGGCGTAATTTCTTATATAGTTAGTTGTCTATCCCTTTCACCTTATTAACAATACAGGCCTTAAAGATTTATTAGCCTGCATAGAGGTGCTTATTATACTTAATAAATTAGAATACGCTATAGGTAATAAGGGTGTTAATCTTAAGCTTAATAGCATGCTTAAAGGGCTTTCCTAGGGTAGTAATAATACCCTTCTTACGTAGATTAATTACTAGTAGGAGGTTAGATTCTTCCTTTAATAATAGGAAGTAAGTAGTAGATACCTAGTATATAGTAATAAGCGCTACGCCTAGGCCTATCTCATTAAGGAAGTTAGTATTGTATTTGTGAGGGCGGCCAGGCTGTCTCCTTAGTAGTAGAGCCCTCATAATAATAGTATCTAAAACCTTCTTAGTAGGTATGGTAGTAAGCTTATCCTCCTCTTTGTTATTACTTAGCGTAAGGCCCTTATTATTATTATTGTTGTTCTCTAGGGGCCTCTTGTTAGCTGCTTTAGAGGCGGCGTTTCTTTTATAATCTTTAGGTTCTTTATAATAGTATGGCTTAACAATAGTAGAGCAGAAGGTTCTCAGGCCATAGGGGAACTCTATAGTATACTTAGTACTATTAACTATAATAAGGTAGTATAGGCCCTACTAACCCTCTTTTTTATGCTATACTTAAATAGGGGATTAAAGTAGGAGTATAGTAGTCTTAGATATATCTAGGCTGTTATAAGTAGTAATTACCTTATTAACTTAGTACTTAGTATAGATCTACTATACTACCTCTATAGCCTTTTTTACTATTTTAGCCCTCTTTATTATTAATAGTAATAGTAGTAAAGAATCTATAATCTAGGGGTATACCCTAAACACAAGTAGGGTAGGGACAAGGCCGTCTAGGCTAGTAGTATTATTAATAGCCTTTACGGCAAGCTATAAGGCTATAGTAGGGGATTCTCCTTTATTATAGAAGATCTTATACACATAGCATAGAGGTATATAGTATCTTTTAACCTTACTAATACTATTATAAGCCTTAATTAGGACTTCTTTAATATAGATTAAAAGGGCGTATACGGATTGTTTGAATTTAGCCATATAAAAGTTAAGGCTAGTATCTATAATAATCTAATCTAGTAGGCTAAGATATATGTTAATCTAATATATATAGAGCGCCTCCTATATATACTTAGTAGTAATATTCTTAAGGAATTACGCTACTTAAAAAGAGGTGGCTATATTAACAATATATAGCATAGGGTAGTTACTATTAAGATATACTATATTAATAATAATCTTATAGTTAAAGTTGTAGTTGTTATCCTATAAAGAGAACTTAAACTAGCCTGGCGCCACAGCGTTAAGTTAGTACTAGTAGTAGACCCTAGTAATCTTCCTTAGGGCTAAGATTTCTACCTTATTACTAGATTGCTAGAGTACCTTATAAAGCTACTAGACTAACAGATGGCTAAATTAGTAGTATACTTAACATAGCTTAGTATTAGTAAGATAGTACTAGGTAATACTCTAGGTTAAGCGTTCTAATAGTATCTATAGATACCCCTATTTATATATAATAGGGATAATAGTATTACCTTAGATAAGTTAGTTAGTAAGGTTATTAAATTTAATCCTCTAGCAATCTATATCTATAAGGTAGAGTAGGAAGGGAGTATTACTAGGCATTATATAGAAGGTAAGGGTGCCTAAGGGAGTAGCAACATTAATAGTACCCTTAGATATAAAATATATCCTATTACTAAATTAGATCCTTACTTCTCTAGTGTAGTCTATATCTAGGGGTAAGTCTCCTCTAAATAGCTTATAGAGGGCGAGATACTACTAGTATTCTACTATTAAGTACTCTATAGCGCCTAAGTCTAGTATAATACCTTAGAAGGTAGTTACTAAATACTAATTATTAATAGTAAAGATATCTACTATAGGCTAGATATCTTTGTCTTAATCCCCTTAGAGATCTTCCTTTATAAGGAAGTATACTATTACTTAGTTGCGTAGCGTAGAAAATAACAAAGGGCTATCTACTACTATAGAGTTAAAGAAGGTAGTTAATATAAAGAATGTAGTACTAATCTTATTGTTATAATCTACGTAATTATTATTCTTATTATCTAATTTAAAGGGCTTGTATCCTTTAAAGTTAGTAATAAATTATTAAAATACCTCTATTAATCCCTCTATTAGGTATTAATCCTTATACTAGCGGTAGGATTACTAGCGCTTATCCTTAGAGTGCTTAGTTAACTAGCATCCTGGTTTTCTATATATGTAATACTTTTTTAAGGAAGTGTTATGCTAGTATTAATTACGGTTGAAAGGGTGCTATAGGCTGTTATTTACGTAATTGCGGTTGTTGCGGTTAGAAGGGATGTATCAGTAGCGGCCGTGCTGGCTGTTATACATGCGGTCAGTCTAGTACTAATTATCACTAGGATATTTATATTAGCCGTCTATATTAGTAGGATACTAGTATAGTATATGTTACTGCTATTACTTAATCTCAGTAGCGTTACTAACAGTGGATCTTAGCTAGCCATATACGCCGGCGAATGTCGGGGCTGGGTTGAACAGCGCGAGGGCGCACTCCTCTACGCCTCAGCAGGAGTTAAGGAGCTAATCGCAGAGGGCTGCGTCAGATAGGGTGCCAATCCTCATAACAGATCGCAGGAGGGTATTTACTTATTAGATAAGGATCTTAAGGGCCTTAGGCTTACTCTTGTTAGGGTTATTGCGGATGGTACTAGTAAAGGTGGTTCTCTATAGCTCTATAAGGCAGGCTTAATATGTTTCTTCTATCTTAAAGTTACCCTTAAGTATTATAACTATAGTATAGAAGTTAAGGGTATAGGATGGATTATAGAGATAGTTAGCATAAAAGTCTGCTACTACCCCTTTAAGCATAATAAAGAACATACTAGTAAATTAATCCTATAGTATCCCTACCTTAAAGCACTAGTCTTAGAAAATAGTAAGCTTAGATTTAATTAATTTATATACTCCTCTACTATATTTAAGCTCCTCTAGGTATATCTTAATAAGGTTAGTAAGCTAGTAGAGGGGTAGTATTCCTCTAGTAGATAGCATAGTTATAATTAGCACTAGTACTACACTAGGGAAGGGAGGGATAAAGTTAGGGTTGTTATATAAGGAATTTAGATTAACTACTAACTGTTAGCTAGCTAGAGCTAGAGCTAGAGCTAGAGCTAGAGCTAGAGCTAGAGCTAGAGTTAGTAAACTATCTAGCTATAGGTCTAATAGTAATAATCCTATAATATTACAGATAAAGTTAGGGTTGTTAGCCCTTGTCTTAAAGTTGTTAGTCTTACCTATATTAGCTACTACCTACTCCTTTATCTACTTTAGTACCTTAGGGGCTAATATAGTAGTATATACTTATGGTGCAATCTAGCTACCTTAGGTAGTATTAATAAATATCCCTTAGTATAAGAGATAGTTATAGAATCCTATTAGGGTATTATAGTATGTTACTATAAAGTCCTCTTTAGTCTATCCCTTAAAGTTATCCTATAGGGCGTCCTATAGGTTAGTCCTATAGAGCCCTTCTCTTATATACCTTATTATCTAGAAGATAATAATAGCAGCTAGGGCTTTCCTCCTTTTATCCTCAGAGGTATCAGTAGGGATATTACTAATATAGGTATTACCCTATTATTTAATATCAACTTAACCCTAATACTACTTAGGGATAGGGAATAGGTTCCTAACATTCGCAGGGTGTAAGGGATCCTACTCTTTAGTAGGGAAATCCCTAGGCGCTATTAATAATAGTTATAATTATCTAGGAATAGATCTACTACCCTCTAATAGCCTTACGACCTCTTAAATATAGGTACTTACCCCTAACCGTGCAGGCTTAGGGGTGAATCTATTTGTTAGAGGAATTACTACTAGTAGTATAGATAATAGATAAAGGATGTAATAAAAGGAAGGGTAAAAGATGTAACGGGAGTTTAGATAAGGGAGAAAGTAATAGAAGAGGATAGAGAAGAAGAAGATAGAGGACTTAAGGGTGAGGGCTAGTAAGATTTAAATACTTAATTATTACTATAGATATTAAGGGGCGTAGTATTAGAAGTAGATTACTTACTACTAGCCACCTTATAGTATTAGAAGTAGATTAATCTATAGGCGTTACTATTAGATATTATTAATCTATAGGTATTACTATTAGATATTATGGTACTAACAGGAAGTAGCAGAAAGTATAGGAAGGGCCTATTTGCTTAGGCGTTTATAAAGGTGAAAAATTTGCTTACCTTAATTAGTAGTAAAGACGCTAACATAGTAGTTTTAACAATACACCCTTAATAGCAATAAGCAACTAAGAGAGTTATATAGTTAGAGGATTTACTATAGCTAGTAAGATAGTAAGTAAAGTATAGGTAAAGAAGGAGGGGACTTCTCTATAAGTAATAAAGTTAAAGATAGTAATCTTCTATATAATAGATATAGGGATAAAGGGGTTTTTGCTAGTATTGTTAAACATAACCTATGCTAGGTAATTAGCGCCTTCTTCTAGGTAGTACTAGGCAGCCTAGATAGGTAGTATTCATAGTCTCTTCTATTAACCTTACTAATCTATAGTAGTAGTAACTATAAAGTTAACTACTGATTAGTGTTGGTATTATAGGATCTAACGTTGGATATGGGGGTTGAACCATAGTATATTTAAAGATGTTGCTAGAGTTGAACAGAAGAGAAAGAGGGCCAGCACGCTGGCTGGCAACAGTGCCGTAGATATTGAAAGAGCCGTCGAGGTGGGTCACGTGGCGTGACACGTGACCCGGATCGGCTCCTCCACTATCCGTAGATGCTCGGCATCCCGACAGTTCTTTTAATTCCGGGTGCTTCCTGGTAGAATTTGAACAACAGACTGTCCTGGATCATCAAGTCAAATGGTGAAACTTTCCCAAGTAGGATGTCCACCAACTGGCCGCCGATTCGATGTACAATTTTGTCGCATCCCTGAGAAGTGGCTGTTCGCTCAATATTATCACCAGATCGCTCGGCATTTTCGAGACCCAATTGACCGGAAGCCATCTTCTGCACTACATGTTTCATCCACGCATAATGTTTTGCGAGATCCGAATCCATGCTATCGACCTCAATCTGGCCCAATGCTGCGAGTGCATTCTTCATGAAGTTGACACAAGTGCGAAGGGTTTCCCGTTTGAATATCTCGTCTGAGGGGTTGCTGTTCAAGCTCAGTTGCTTTTGAATTGAGAGGACGGTGGCAGGTGAGCTTAGTGATATGTCAAGCGACCATTCTTCCTTGCTGCACAGTTCTTTCTTCCACGGCTGGGTTTGTTGAGACGAGAGGTTTTGTCCCAAGGACTGGTATGTAAAGCCGTTCATTTCTAGGACTACTTGGCCATCCCCAGAGACAGAAACGTCAGCTTCCATTCCTTGGTCATCGTTGCGAATAAGTTGAGAATGAACCTCGAGAAGATCCCCGGCAACGTTGCTGATCTTGCTCGATACCCAGAAGCTTCGGACCGAGCGAGGTACCTTGGCGGCAGACTCATATGCGACAGCCCCTCTCACAGTCGAGTATGGAGCGGTAATAACCGAGTCCAATGTGACAGGGTTCAGTACATGATGGCGAGGGATATCTTTAGGCACGGATATGTCAGCGACAGCCATCGTGACCAAGCTGCGCGGCTCTGAGCCGGACTGTACGATGCTCTTCATGTTCTGGAACATCGGGCCATGAGCTATACCCAGAGCCCTCAAGTTGGCAAACAGATTGGCAGGGCTGACGCGTTTTGTGTAACCTTTGATGTCGCGATTGCCCACTGGCGGTGTGAAAGCCTCTGGCCCGTCGAGTTCAAGTGCAATCAGGCCTTTTGCATGCTGAGTCCACCTGTTGTCTGCTGTCACTGTCCAAACCTCGAAATGTTTCCACCCTTGTACGCTGACGTCTTTATCGCTCACGTGGCGCATGTTCGTTTGGATTTCAATGCCATCCGAGCTTTTCGGGATCATCAGGGCTTGTAGGAAATCGAAGTCCTTCAGCCGGTAGCCTGATACTCCTTGGGCGTTCGTAGTGGAGTCCATCGATGTGAGCTGCTTGATGGCCTCAATGGCCAAGCAGATGTAACCCGCTGCTGGATACAATATGCTGGACTGAATGACGTGGTCTCTGGTCCATGGGGACTCAGATATGCGAAGGGTATGGCGCCACCACGGTGCCATCGGGTTGGATCCCTCAACGAGTGAGCCTAGCAGGTCGTGAGGTGGCTGTGTCCGTTCTCGTAAGGCTTTGTTGAATCTTGGCTCTACCCAGTGCTTCATCTGGTGGTTCCAAGGATAGGATGGTAGGTCTGACAGTACTTTCACCGATTGCTCCCTGCCGTTTGGAAAGTTGATGGCCTTCAGGTCAACAGGGTATCCTTCCTGCAACAGCTTGGCGGCGAGTGCCTGCATGGTGTCCTGAGCATTGAATTTGCGAACAAGGCAGCCATAGTATGGTAAATGTAAGTCTCTGAACTCGGGAAGCGCAAGTATTTGTTGGATTGGACCTCCTAAGGCTGTATGCGGACCTACTTCGACGATGACATCAACATTGGAACTAGAACCGTCTCCATTGCCGAGGATCATGTCAGCGAGAGCAGCAACAAACTGGACTGGCTGGACCAAGCTGTCGACCCAGTGCTTCGGACGGGAGATGGTTTTTGCACTAGTCACCCGGCCCCCTGTCACTGGAGATGAGAAAGCGATAGACCCGAAAGACTCTGTATCGTAGGCGTTTTCCTGAGATTGTATCGCCTCCAGTGCTTCGGCATACGAGCTTGCTATGTTAGCCATGTGGTGTGAGTGCCACGCCGTGTCGACTTTCAGGCGACGAGCGAACACCCCCTCCGAGTTGGCCAAGTCTTCCAGTTCAACCACGGCTGAAAGATCCCCAGCAACAGTGATGCTGGATGGGCTGTTGATGCATGCCACGACGGCCTTCCCGCCAGACGTTAGCCTTTCGAGATAGGACTGCGTGTCCTCCAGCCCGAGTCCTACAATGAAGAGAAGTCAGAATTTTTCAGGAATCAAATGGAAGAGACTCGCAAGGGACCGAGGCTTTCTTCTGGAACGTACCAACTGCGATCATCCCCCCTTTGACAGGAGCCTGGAGGCTTTTATCGGCGGCCAGCAATGCGCGAAAGTAGGAGAAAGCCATGGCTTTTTGGTAGCTCAGTCCCCCAGCGGCATAAGCGGCGGCAAGCTCTCCACTCGAATGGCTCGTGACAGCGACTGGAACGACCCCGAATGAGCGGAGCAGACGCACAAGCGATATCTGTACGGCGACACAGATCGGGGTACTAAGAGCGACCGAGTTGATCCGAGTAGACTCGGCGTCGCGCGAGAGCTCTTCGATCAAAGACCAATCGGCACCCAGCTGCGTCAAGTACTTCTCGGCCTCTTCGAGCGACGCCTTGTACACCGGGTAAGCAGCGATGAGCTCTCTGCCCATAGCATGCCACTGAGCACCCTGGCCGGTAAACACCATTCCAATCCTTGGCTGGCGGGAACTGCGCTTAGGCGTGAATTTGGGGGAACGAAGAGTCCGGATAACGGTGTCGAAGCCTGCCGCGACGGGGACCGGATACGCAGCTATCCACGGGAACCGAGTCCTGCGTTCGCCCAGTGTATACGCCAAGCTCTGAAGGTATCCTTCTACGTTTTCCTGTGTGGACTCCTTCTGCTCTAGGAAGTTGCCGAGGTTGGCTATCATTCTCTGACACGCCTGCTCGTCTTTCCCACTCAGGACAAGAACCTTAGGGTCACTTCCGCTGACTGATTGACACCTGTTGATGTCCGTGTAGGTGGTGTTTTCACCAGAGGCCTGCGGGTGTTCGTTCAAGTGGCCATTTTCGTGACAGTTAGCGTGGCCGTTTTCATTTCTCACGGCTGGAAGCCATGGAGTGCTTTCTTCCATGATGATGTGAGAATTCGCGCCTCCGTACCCAAAGTTATTGATGGATGCACGGCGAACCGCGGCAGCCGGCCATGGTTCCAGCTTCCGGACCAGTCTGAGGCGCCAATCCTCCAAGGGGATCTTCGGGTTAGGTCTTTCGAAATTGATGGAAGGCGGGATAACACCCTTCTCTAGTGCAAGTGCCGTTTTCACGATGCTTGCTAACCCACTCGCTGCCTCCGTGTGACCAAGGTTCGTCTTGACAGATCCGATAAGCAGCGGCTCGCTGGTACATTTAAATACACTGGCAATGGCGCGTGCCTCAACTGTATCCCCAGCTTGTGTCCCTGTGTACGTCCATTGTTAGCATTAACGAAGAAAACCCCAGCTCCTAATGACAAGACGGTGAGAATGAGGGGGTCAAAGGACAGATGAGAGGTAGGACTTGGAACAAGAACAGAAAAAAAAAAAAAAGACGAAGAAGAAACATTACCAGTTCCGTGAGCCTCAAAATACTGTGTGTCGTTTGGATTCAAGCCTGAATTCTGATAGCAAGCACGAATCAAGGCTTCCTGCGCTTCTAGACTGGGCGTCGTGATAGTCTCCGTCTTTCCGTCTTGGTTGAGTGCAGAGCCGCGAATGACGCCCCGGATTGGGTCACCAGCAGCCAGCGCGTCTCCCAGTCGTTTGATGACGATGGTTGCTACGCCCTCGCCACGACCATAGCCGCTTGCACGCGAGTCGAATGCGTAACACTTTCCGTCTCCAGATAAGAACCTACTCACAAGTCAGTCTAGAATGATCCAATGGGGAAGGGAATAGGCGCATTCACCCTGCGGAGCCCAAAGCTTTGAACATGTCTGGGTTGAGGGTTAGATTCGCACCTCCGATGATGGACATATCCGCTTCTCCGGTCCTCAGACTTTGAATGCCCTGGTGCAAGGCTACCATTCCAGAAGAACAGGCCGTTTCTATTGTCATACTTGCTCCCCGAAGATCAAAAAAGTGCGAAACGCGATTCGACATCATGGGTACACCCGTGCCGGTGGCCATTAGCCTTGGCAAATTATCCGCATCACGGAGAAGGCCGTCCCGATAGTCATGCACAAAGACTCCGGCAAATACCGAGGTACCCGAGCCCGCAATCGCGCTCATTGGAATACCGGCTTTTGAGAGGAAGGATGACGAGATAGTCAGCGACCGGTCCAGTTGTAATTGCAACCGGGGTGGTTCAAGAAGGGGAGGTGCTCACCGCTCTCCAAGGCTTCATATACAGATTCCAGCTGTAACCGATATTGGGGATCGAGTGACTAAGTAAAGAAGGTCAGATGGTATAACTTCAAGTTGCTGCATAAGTTCTTACCGCTGCGGCTTCACTCGAGTAGCCAAAGAAGGCAGCATCAAACAGGCCGACATCCTCTTCCAGGAAATGCGCACCCTTGACGTGGGTCTAGGAGTAGCATGTAAGCATGTGGTCTCTATCTCTCTCTCTGTTTTTCCTCATAGAGGCTGTACATTGAGTGCTTACACTATTGAGTCTCTCATTGTTTGGATGGTAGATGCCTTCGAATCGGAACCGAGATAAAGGGAACGGCGTCCAGCCGCTTCGACCCTCGACCAGCATTTCCCAGAGTTTTTCGTTGTTTGTTGCATCTCCTGCGAACTTGGAGCTCATTCCAATGATGGCAATGGGCTCAAATGCCAAGGCATCTCGAGTACCGTTGCTCGTAGCTTTCATCTTTGTATTGTTGAAATATGCATCAATGGGTTGAAAAGGACAAGTGCTCAACGTCAGCGGTGCTATTGTCCAACCCGGACTGGGCTTTCATTATCACTAGACAGCTAAAATAGTCTTGTGAACCTGAAGCACGCACCCGACTTCCATGTGGTCGATACCTGGGAGCCAAACTCAAATGACAGGGTTGACGGCACTGCCAGTGTACATCGGCTTGAAGGATGGAGTAACAACCAATCAGACATGCCTGACAGTAGCCTATCGGCGTCCAACATCATCGGGATGCAAGTTCGGACGGCGTAATCCTTGGCGGATCGCAGCAGATACAGGGACCTATCCCTGTCGGCCAGAACCTACCTCGCCGGCATCGTTGGTATCCATTAGTGGGGATTCGGCTTAATAACATCACCGAAGCTGCATTGCCAATCCTGTCAGCAGCATACGACCACGGGGCCTGGTGTTTTCGGTTGTTGTCCGTAGGATAATGTCCAAGATGGGTTAGACATGGACCCTATCTATGCCCAGGTTCGAATAAGGCAAGCCGCGGCGTCTATATCCCAACGCAACAAGGAAGCACGCCTTGATTCCGGCGCACTATTACGTCCGTTATAAGAGAAGCCTATCATCACTCAGCGTTCCACATCAGCACATTCATCGGAAATTCAACACGTCCTCGTCGAAATGGTGTCGTCAGTGACTCAAATCGTGCCGGCCCCCAAGAGCCTGCTTCTATTTGGCCATGGGGCTATGTCTTTGGATCCAGAGTACTTCAACCGTATCCTGTCGATGCACAAAGGCAGAACCCCCGGGCAATGGGCTTTGCACACCATTGAGGATATCGAAAGTTGTTGGAGCTCCATTTGTGAATCGGTACCGAAATTGCAGCAGACTTCAGGTGCGCAAGATGCACAGACATTGGCAGAATGGCTTCGGACCGGAGCTATGCCGCCATCATCGACAGTCACAAACCTACCAAACTCCATTCTTGGAACACTAGTCATCATCGCACAACTCGTCGAGTACCTCGAGTACATCAACTCTCCATCTCAGTCCAGCATCGTGGGTGAGCAGGACTTTCCGGTCCCATCTAGCGAGGAAACCGAAACCATCGGGTGCTGTCTCGGTGTTTTCAGTGCCTTAGTGGTGTCGTTGAGCAAATCTTGGGCCCAGTTTCATCATAATACTGGAGCAGTACTCCGTACGGTTTTCATACTGGGAGCACTATCAGACGCCCAAGATGCTTCCGATACCACTGGGGCATCCGCTTCGCTCATGGCATTTTGGAGAGGAGGGCAATCATCTTCTGATCTGAGAAAAGCGTTGGAGAGGTTCCCGGAGGTAAGCTTAGCCTTTCAACCGGATTTTCTACGCGCTCGGCAAATTCTGCTGCTTATTCTGATTTGTTAGGCATACGTATCCGTCTTATACGATGACAACCGAGCCACGATAACAACATCTTCACAGTCTGCTTCCGCCGTCAAGAGCCACCTTCAGAACGCTGGGATCTCAGCGACTGAAACTGAGTTTCATGGTCGTTTTCACGCTGGAAAGCTTTACGAATCCGACATTGAAGCATTGTTCCGCTTCTGTAAGTTGTTATCCTTTCTGATTTGAATCGAGGGTCCCTCGAAGCTGCATTAAGCTATGCCTCTACCGATTCATCATTGGCGCAATGCAGCAACTCTTTCTTTCGAGTCAACATTGACTTCCCGTGGTAATAAACAGGCCGAAATCTACCCACGTTCCAAATTCCAGACACGAATAGCCTCATTTTCCCGACGCGCATCAATCGAGATACTACAGTGTTCAGCGGGACGGATCTGCTCCTGGCGGCTTCACGTGCATTCCTCGTCGAACAGTTCGACTGGATAAAGACTCTTCGTTCGGCTGTCTCCAGCTCACTGAAGGACAGAAACTCGCGTTTAATCGAGTTTGGACCAGAGCGGTGTGTCCCGCCAACGCTTCTGCGGAGGTTGAAGAGTCAGATAACCACCGTTGACCTCGAGAATGTCGCAAGCAGTCCTGATGGCCCTTCGAGCGCTAGATCAGGATCAGACGTGGCCGAGGATGATATTGCCGTAATCGGCATGGCCTGCCATGTGGCTGGAGCCCAGGATCTAGAACAATACTGGAAACTCATGCTGGAGGGTAAATCGCAACATAAAGAATTAGTCCCGAACGACCGCTTCGCCATGGAGACAAGTTATCGCCCGGGCCAGAAGGACGATGAAAGGAAATGGTACGTTTCGAGCACTCTATCTCACAGTATCTGGGTGCGTAAATAATGCGATCTGAACTGATGGCTTGCAGGTATGGTAACTTCATTGATGACCATGACGCATTCGACTACAAGTTCTTCAAAAAATCACCTCGTGAAGCCCTTCACATGGATCCGCAGCAGAGACTTATGTTGCAGGTTGCCTACCAGGCTGTGGCTCAGTCGGGATACTACCACACATCTCAGCCAGACAGCCGTGTCGGTTGCTACATTGGTGTGGTAGGTAGTGACTACGAGAACAACATATCGCACACCTCCCCCAACGCATTCTCGGCGATGGGCGCTTTACGGTGCTACATTGCCGGAAAAGTGAGCCACAATTTCGGCTGGACCGGCCCCAGCATGACGGTGGACACAGCCTGCTCCGCGTCTACCATCGCCATGAATCTTGCTTGCCAAGCCATCAAGAGTGGCGACTGTTCTGCTGCTCTGGTGGGCGGTACCAACTTCTGCAGTGCACCTCTGTTCTTTCAGAATCTCGCGGCGGGATCCTTCCTCAGCACTACTGGACAGTGCAAGCCGTTTGACAAAGACGCAGACGGCTACTGTCGCGGTGAAGCCATCGGAGCTGTATATCTCAAGAAATTGAGCAAAGCCATGGCTGATGGAGATCAGATACTGGGTGTTATCTCGGCTACCGCCGTGAATCAAAACCAGAACAGCACCCCGATCTTTGTCCCCAACCCACTGTCACTTACGGACGTGTTCCGAACGGTGATTTCCAAGTCAGGTCTGGGAATCAAGGACATCTCCGTTGTCGAGGCGCACGGCACTGGCACGGCAGTCGGTGATCCAGCCGAGTACGACAGCATTCGTCAGGTCTTTGGGGGTTCAGCTCGCTCGGGGCTAAAACCTTTGCAGATAGGCTCCGTGAAGGGCCTCATTGGCCACACCGAGGGGGCTTCCGGCGTTGTCTCGTTGATTAAAGTCTTGCTCATGATGCATGAGAACTGCATTCCGCCGCAAGCCAGCTTCAACGTGATAAACCCGGCTGTCAAAGCGTTGCCATCTGACAATATGAGCATCACGACGGCCCCCATCCCCTGGGAAGATGGTTTTAAGGCCGCTCTCGTCAACAACTTTGGAGCTGCTGGTTCGAATGCTGCTATGGTTGTCAAACAACCTCCGAAGAAGAGCCAGGGGGCTGATCTCAGCCTGTCGTCGCCTGCGTCTTCTTTCAAATGCCCAATCTACATCACAGCCATTGACGACAAGGGCATCCGATCCTACACCACGAGACTACGCCAATTCATCAAGGAAAAAAGAATCTCCGGGGATAAGTGTGGAATCGAGAATTTGGCATTCAATCTCAACCGGCAGTCGAATTGGTCACTTGGCCGGGGTCTTGTACTCGGCGCCGAGTCTGTAGACGATTTGGACCAACGATTATCCACCTTTGAGACGTTTGAGACGCTGGCCGCGCGACCTGTCATACTGTGTTTTGGCGGACAAGTCGCTAGCTCTGTCGGCCTCGACCGTCAAGTCTTCGACAAATCGAGTGTCTTGCGTCATTATTTGGATCAGTGCAACACTATCTGCAAGTCGATTTGTGGAAGAGAGATTTATCCGGACATATTCCAGTCCGAGCCTTTCAACGATCCTTCAATACTCCAGCCGCTGCTGTTTTCTATGCAGTACTCATCAGCCATGAGTTGGATTGATTGCGGCGTCAAACCAGCAGCACTTGTCGGTCACTCCTTCGGAGAGCTTACTGCCCTCTGTGTCTCCGGAGCTTTGAGCTTAGAGGACTCTATCAAATTGGTCTATGGCAGGTCGAAGATCATCAAGGACTCATGGGGCACTGAAATGGGTTCCATGATGGCAGTTGAAGCAGACATGGAAGATGTTGAAAGCGTCTTGACCACTGCGAACGCGCTGTTGGGCGAGACCGAAGATAGGCACGGGGCCAGCATTGCTTGCTTCAACGGCCCAAGAAGTTTCACGCTCGCAGGATCCGTAGCTGCCATCGACGAAGTACAGCAAGTCATCTCGTCTCGGGACACCGTCCTCAAACATAAGCGGCTGAACGTCACGAATGCATTCCATTCTTCACTGGTTGAGAAGCTGAAGAAAGATTTGGAGGCCGTGGGCCGGAAGCTAACATTTGGTAAGCACTTATCTTATTGAGGAACCAAAAGCGCGAAATCCCCCCGGGATCTTGTGGAATGCTTCCATGCTTTCTCTTCAACTTGGACGTACGCTTACTTTGCCAATTTGTAGATCAGCCAAAAATCCCACTCGAGCGGGCAACAAAGAACCATGAAGCTGGCACCCTGTCCGCTTCGTACGTGGCCGAGCACATGAGAGAACCAGTATATTTTAATCACGCCGTTCAGAGGCTCGCAAAACAGTTTCCACAGGCCATCTGGCTAGAAGCTGGGTCCAACTCCACCATCACCTCCATGGCTGGCAAAGCGCTCGGCATGCCGCTAGGCTCAGTCTTCCAGCCAGTGAATATCACAGGAACCGTCACAGGCACCACGTCGGGCTTACAGAGGCTTGCTAATGCATCCATGAGTCTATGGAAGGCTGGTCTGCGTGTCCCCTTTTGGCCCCATTCGCAAAGACAGACGAATCAGTACGCCTTTGTAATGCTTCCCCCATACCAATTCGAGAAGCATCGCCAATGGCTGGAGTTCAAGCCGGCTGTCAAGCTTCTTTCCGGCGATGACTTTGCATCTAATAGCACTGCTCGACCTGATTTACGCCCTCCGCCAGCAAGTGTCTTTACTCACCTGACCTCCGGGGATTATGGCGAGAAACGATGTAGTTTCCGCATCAATACCCAGATGAAAGAGTTCACAGACGTCTTATCCGGACATACCATGAGGAAAACAGCCCCCGCCTGCCCAGTCACCTACTTGATTGATCTAGCAATTCAAGCAATCACAAGCGTTCGATCAGAACTTTCTGGGGGCAAAGGGCTGCATCCTCAGATCTTCAACGTTGTCAACCAGGCCCTCATATTCATGGATTCATCCAAGGCCGTGAACCTCGACTTAGAAAGTCTCGACATGAAGTCCAATATCTGGGGCTTCAAGTTCTCCAACGCCCTGTTCGGCGCTGACGAAACAGTCTACATGAGCGGACAGCTCTTGTTCCAGCAGGCCGATGAGCCTCGTGCCTGTTTCGAGTTCAATAGGATCGAGCGCCTGGTCACGCACGAACGATATCTAAAGGCCATGGAGAACAGTGACGATGCCGACGATGTTGTCCAGGGGCAGTCCGTATACAATCTCATGTCCGGCATTATTGACTATAGCACGAAATTCCGCGGCGTGCAGAAGCTGGTTGGACAACCCAGCGAATCGGCTGGTAAAGTGGTGAAGAGACGGTAAGTCGTAACCGTATCCAGTCTCCATCTTCTTTTTACAAAATCTTTCAGAGATACTCTCTATCTCTCAGGCGCTCAATTACTCTATATCTGAGCACCAAAATTGTTAGGGAAACAATCGTTCTAACTCTTCGAAATATGCAGTTCTGGCGAGACCTGGCTAGATTTCTCCTTGGGAGAAAGCTTCACCCAAGTTGGAGGCATATGGGCAAATTGTATGGCCCGAGACCGAAGCAGGTCTGGCGATGCTGTTTACATCATCACTGCTATGGAACAATGGATGAGGTCGCCAGAACTTCTTCGCAAAATTAGCAAGGGCGACTTCGTTGGCCACGACTCGGAGAGAGAATGGCATGTGTTGGCACAACACAAACGCACCAACTCAGTAGATTCCTTCATCACAGACCTTTTTGTCTTCGATTCTATCTCAGGATCCCTGGAAGAAGTTATACTTGGCGTTCGCTATACCCCAGTCTCTATGTAAGCACGACTTTTCCATGTTTTGATTCACGGTGGGATTTGATTCGCTCGAGTCCTCTGACACTCGAGCCGCTCATCTGGATACAGCCTCATCTGAGTATGTGAAGTCTGAGCTAACAAAACAATCAAAAGAACAACAGGTTCCATTCGACTCCAACTGCCAATGGACACCGTCAACATGTTACCTCGAATTCTCACCACTACCGGCCATGTTGTGGCTGAGCCGAAAGACGATCCCCATAAGCAGCTGGCAGTGAAGCCCGTAATGGCCGTGCGGAAGCCCAGGCCAGACGTCGATCTTTGGACCAAACTTCAACGAGTCTTGGCTGATGTTTCTGGACTTGAGATTGAGGAGATTGGCGCAACTGATTCCCTCGCCGACCTCGGGATTGACTCTCTAATGGGCATGGAAATGGCTCACGACATCGAAAAAGCCTTCCACTGCACCCTGGACCAAGCCGATATCGTGGCAATTGTCGACGTACCAGGCGTTTTGAAATATTTGAAGTCGATACTTGGGCTTGAAGACGGTGAAGAATTCGTCAACTTTTCTGACAGGGCTGGCTCGGAACATTCATCCGGCAGCGAGATACGGTCTTCCACTCCAGCCTCGTCAGTGGAAAAAATGGAGTTTCTGACACTCTACCATCGTGTGGATGGTGCTCTCGGCATTTCCCCGACCAGCATTCTTGAGAGCTTTCACAAATCAACCACATGCACCGACGACCTCTTGAGAAGCTATGGATGCGCGCACTATCTTGATGGCGTAAGCCTGATTCAGACCCGACTTTGCCTCAAACTAATTAGCAGGGCGTTCAAGAAGCTCGGCTCTGATATTGAGACGGCTCAACCTGGAGAAATACTTCAGCCAGTGCCCTGCGATTCTAAGCACCGCCGCTTCCACGAATACCTTTACAAGGTGTTGGAGGACACGCGCATTATCAACATCAACGGCAATGTCATCACCCGTACCGGCATCCCGCTTCCCTCGCAGAGTGCTGAGAGCATCTTGGAGGAACTGATGCAGCACTATGGGCAGCATGGTTCTTTGCATCAGCTGACGTACAATCTCGGTTCCATGATGGCTGAGGTTCTGTCCGGTGAAGCTAGCGGTTCACAGTTGCTCTTTGGCGATGCACGGAATCGTGAGCTGGCGGCCGAATTTTATGGCGAATACCCGTTCAACAAGGTGTACTTTGAGCTGATGGCCAACTTCCTTACCAACTTGGCTGAGAAGCTGAAAAAATCGTCTGATGATCAAGTCACTCTCAAGATCCTCGAGATGGGAGCTGGGACGGGTGGAGCAACAAAGATGCTCATCCCTGCGCTCGTCAAACTTGGCATACCGTTCGAATACACCTTTACCGATCTGTCACCGTCGCTTGTGGCGCAAGCAAGAAAGAAGTTCAAGAACTATCCTTCTATGAAATTCTTGGTGCACGATATCGAAAAGCCTCCGTCAGACCCTCACCTGTTCGGCTCGCAACACATCGTCATCGCTAGCAATGCTGTGCATGCCACTCACTCACTGAACACGTCTCTACGGAACATCCGGAAATTTCTACGTCAGGATGGGTTTCTTGCGCTGATTGAGATGATGGAGACGCTTCACTGTATCGACCTCGTTTGGGGCACTTTGGAAGACTGGTGGCTGTTCGATGACGACCGGGCCCACGCCATCGTTGACCAAGAGAAATGGGAGAGGGAACTACTCCGCGCCGGCTACAAGCACGTCGATTGGACTGGTGGTGAGCTGCCAGAAAGCAGATCTGAGAGGATCTTGATTGCTCTAGTAGATGATGCTGGACAACATCTAAAGCGTCCGCCTGCTGCTGCCAAGAGCCACGGAGGAGAGCATGGGCTCTACCTCTCTGAAGAAGCCTCAAAAGCTCGTATGGTGGCCTCGGGCGAATATGTGCGTAAGACAGCGAGCAACTTCTTTATTCCTGAAACCTCGAAAGACCCTATTGCTCTGTCGGCGTCCAGGTGCGTCCTTGTCACGGGGGCAACGGGCAGTCTCGGGAGCCACATTGTCGAGTACCTTGCCCGTCTACCCTCTGTCGACAAGGTATGGTGCCTCAATCGTCCTTCGGTACGCAAAGGTGGTTCACGCGACCCCATGCAGCGACAAATTCAGAGCATGGAGTCGAAGGGCATCGTTTTGGACGCGGCAATGATGGCCAAGTTGCAAGCCATTGAGACGGACACCTCGAAACCCCAACTTGGCCTGGACGCGGAACAGTACAACCAGCTGGTCGATGAAATCACTCACATTGTGCACAACGCCTATCCTTCCAATGGGCTTCGAACCTTGACGCAGAATGAGAACCAGTTCGCCATCTTGCGAAACCTCATCGACTTCTCGGCCAGTGTCGTGTCCCGCCGCAAGAGTTGTACTGATGGCTCCTCCCCAAGACAGTTCAAGTTCACTTTCCAGTTCGTTTCATCCATGGCCGCCGTGGGAGTCTACCCGGCAATGCAGGGTAATGGGGAGACTGCAGTGCCCGAGGAATTCTGGGACGTCGATTGCGCTCTTGCCAACGGCTATGGGGGATCCAAGTCAGTGTGCGAACGCATCTTGCGTGATACCCTCGGTAGCTATCCAGACGAGTTCCGCGCCATGACTGTTCGCCTCGGGCAGCTTTCCGGATCCCGAGTTTCCGGATATTGGAACCACATGGAGGTTCTAGGTTTCCTGTTCAAGTCATCACAGACGCTGGCCTCTTTCCCCATCTTGGATGGTGTTTTTACGGTACGTATAACTTGTTGTCATTTGATATTTTCTTGTGTGCGTGATTTTCGCAGTATCGCAAGCGCCGTCATATTCCACCACCCATGAATTGCCCCTCACATTCGCGAAATGGAATCAATCGATACTGACTTTGGGATACCGCAGTGGTTATCACTCGAAGATACAGCGGGCTCGCTAGCAGATCTTCTCTTACGTAACGAGTCCGACTGTCATCCAATCTATCATTTGGACAACCCGGTGCACAGAAAGTGGAGGGAAATAACTCCGCTTTTGGCCAAGGTGCTGGGAATCCCAGAAAAAGGGATTGTTCCTCTTGAAGAGTGGATCAGACGGGTACGAGAGTATCCGGGTGAAGATCCGTGGGATAATCCGGCTGCAAAAGCATTGGACTTTTTTGAACACAAGTTTGAGCATATGTCGTGCGGCGGCGTGACTCTGGCAACCGACAAGACCAGAGAACACTCAGAGACTTTGAGTGAACTCCAACCTATATCGGATGAAGTGTTCACAAAGTATCTCCAGGCATGGAAGGCCAATGGATTCCTCCGCTAGGTCAAGGGATTTGGTACCTCAGTGGCACAGAATATGTATCCTATCGAGACGAAACTAGTTTGGTATCATTTCCTGTTACATTTTTCTAATCACAATACTTCCGTCTACTTCCAATTGTCGACTGGGTGGGCTTTTTAGTGGCTGACCCAGGCACAGCATGTTAGACGCTATGATGAGATTTGAACTCGGCCGGTGACGTGAGGGTAGAAAATGTCTTTACTGATTCCATTCAGGCAATAAATACACAACAATTGCGCTTTCACATCACAGACACCCAGTCGCAACTGCTTGGACCCATCCTACTTATCCCCCACTACTCTTGTATGGTTTTGAACGCGTCGAGTAAGGTCCCGGTGCTTGATTCCGTATCACCGGCCGCGGAGAACAGATTGCGAAAAGTACAATGCGTACTACCCCTAGAATTCGAGGCATCCAGCCGAACAAATGTACCAGACAAGATTGCGCAAGAATTTAGCATTATTCAAGAACTGGGATCGTTGAACTGATCGAGTCAGGCCGGCTGAACTAGCTGTGTAAGATAAGGGAGGCAATTCGTATGTGCCCCTCGGGTGTGGATGTCGGCACAGAACGACCGACATAATTTAGTACCTCGGTACCAAATAGTTATCTGGCTTAATCTTGTAACAGAGAGAACGCGTAATCCTGGCCAGAGGCTCTACCATATGTGGTCTGTCAAAAAAGGGTCTGCTGCGCAATCTTGCTCAATCGCATACGAAGATACTAAAATGGACGCAAAAGTGGAAGCTCATAGGCCAGACAGGTCGTTGCTGATAGCGCCTGAATACTCCCCGAAAAATGTATCCAATACTAGCATACAGATACGTCGGCGCTGGATGTGATTCTGCAGGTTCGGGCTCGGCATGCATGTTCGGGCCCAGCGCAACAAAATTCATCCTCTTGAAGGATTGCCAATGCTAACCTCCAAGCCCTACTACCACTGGGCGGATTTATGACCAGAACGGGTTCCCATCCCTGGCCTGCCGCAGGGGGTCCAGCCGCCTCGGGCTACCTTGGCTACCTTGGCTACCTCGGCTAGCTGTAAGTTCGCGTTCTTATACCCATGAGGCAGGGAGGCGTTTTGCAACAATAATCGCAAGGTAACGAATCCTTCCGAGCCTACCTGTCCACCTATGCCACAGCCAGACATAATCCAACATTGTCTGACAGTAATCACAAGGCAACAAATCCTTCTGAGCCCACATGGGGCTTTTCCCTCGTGAACATGGAGTCGCGGGACCGTAAACTCACAAGATTCGGCTTGAAGTCCAGTTAGGATGGAGAGGAAAGCGGAACAGATGAACTTGTTAATGATCAGCTCGCGCTCTTTAGTTCTCCACATCGACTTGATCCAACTTGTCGTACTGCATATCTCTCGTTGAGCATCTGTGTCTCGATCACGAATCAGTAAGATGGATATCATAGATGTGCGCACAGCTTCTACAGTCGTAGTCGCGATTCTGTTTCACTCCATCACTTCTCGGATTCCCGATACGCCTCAAGAACTCTATTTCTTTCCCTATGTCATTATCAACGCCGCCTTTGTCTCCTATCTCTTAATGTACTCTGACGGGGCCATCTGGACCCCGCTGACCACAGCCAACGCCATCTTTTTCTTCACCGCCATATCCCTCACTATTACTCGCCGACTTTATATTTCTCCCCTGGCCAAGTTCCCAGGACCAAAGGCGGCCGCAGTCACTGCACTTTGGAATGCAAATGAGGCTCGTCTCGGCCGCATACCGAGGACATACAAAGCTCTCCACGAGAAGTACAAAAGCGATGTCATTCGTGTCGGGCCCAACGAGGTTTCCATCCGAAACACCGACGCTATCAGTAGAATATACAAGGGAAGACACCCGAGAGGAAACTTCAACCAAGTGTTCAATCTTGTTGGAGGCGATACCATCGCAACAGTCAGAGACTACGACAGGCACTCCATCTGGAGGCGCGTATGGTACAGAACCTCAGCCTTGGGACTCTTTGACCACCTGGGCATGCTAACTTTTTGCGATAGGGATAGAAGCTTGAAACAAACTGAGTTACCCAAGTATATGGAGCGTGTAAAAGGCCACGTTGACAGGACGGTTGGAATTCTTCACGAGAAAGCTGGCGAGCCTGTTGAAAGCAACAGATTTTTCGACGCGCTTATTTTCGACGTGTGAGTCAGAGTTGTCCATTCCGTTCCTTGCCAGCATCATATATACTAACTTCATCTTGCCCGACTTGCAGTCTCACGGACTTGACCTTTTCCAAGGATGTCGAGCTACAGCATCGAATCAATGAGCCTACATTTGTCGACTTACTACACAACTTCGTTCGCTTCGCGGGGGTATGTACAGTCTGGTCAACAGCACCACAACATTATACTTGTCAAGCTGAGCACCGTTACATGTATGCTTCTTATTTTGGAGACGCTGCTCTGACACATGCAAATCTAGGTGGTGGGACACCTCCCAGCCCTGCAGCAAATCTATCGCTACTTGCCTACCAGCGCCGACGGTCGCAAAGTGAACCAGTTCGCCAATGAAATGATTGCCGAGCGCCGAGCTCTGGAGCCTGAAGACAAAGACTTCTTTGCCCGTTTCTCCGCCTCGGAAGTTTTCTCCAAGGAGGAGCTGAAGCTTCAAGCACTCACTGTCATCACTGCTGGAGCAGATACCGTCAGCAAGGCATTGAACCAGATGTTTGGCTTGCTCGCTTCCAGGCCGGACATACAGGATCGCATACGCCAGGAGTTGAATGACGCCTACAGCGGCAAGGGAGTCCCGTCGACCGAGGTCCTGCGCAGCCTGAAGTACCTGGACGGGGTAATTAAAGAATCCCTGCGCATGTTCCCGCCTCTGTTCCGAGGTGCACCCGCCATGGCGCCTAAGGGCGGCGTTACGCTCGAGACGGGCGACTTCATCCCCCAGGACACGCAAATCTGGATCAGCCAGTACCTCGTCATGTCGGACGAGCGGAACTTCCCCCGGGCCGCCGAGTTTCTGCCCGAGCGCTGGATGAGCGAGGAAAACGGAGATGAAAACGAACTGGTAAAAGACCGACGCGCGTGGTTCCCGTTCGGAAACGGTGCACACTCGTGCCCGGGCAAGGGATTCGCTATGGAAGAGATACGGTTTATCGTCACGTATCTGCTGAAGGAGTTCGACGTTCGTTTTGAAGACAAGGATGGGAAGCCCTTTAATTACAGAGAATGGGCCGACAATTGGAAGGACCTGTTTGCCGTGGAGATGGACGACTTGTATTTGAAGTTCATCCCGAGAGCGGTAGCAGGAGTCAGCAAGTAATTAGTATCTCAGTCGCGTCAATGGAACCAACTGGCCTACTAACTACATGATTCTGTAGAGACAGACGAATTGCTGTGCACATATGTAGCAATCAATGCCAACTGGAAAGTTGTAGACCAAAACAAGCATGTCGTAAATGCAGCTTATCCCATGACGACTACACTACTAGACGCCAAAGGGTAAGCAGGGTTGGGTTAACCTTTTGACTAATATGCTTCTTTATGCTTAGTGTCCTCAATTAGTGTATTATACACAGGGTGGAGTTAACACGTTAACAACTACAGTCATATAAAAAAAGTTTAAATACGCCTATAATTTTCCCCTAGCCTACATATTAACCCTATTACTTTGCCTATAAATTAAGTAACGAAATTATTAAATTATATAGTAAGAGTATAGTTAATTAAAAGGAAATTAATTATCTATTAGTATTATATATATTATTCTTATACCCACTATATAGCTTATAAGCGCTATAGTATTAAATCTATAAGACGGTTAATAGTACCCTATAGTACTAACTACTATACCTCCTATAATTTCTCCTTAAATAATACTATATCTAACTTATTATTTCTTACCTTTAATACTTTAGGGTATATCTCTCTTAGCTTATTCTTTATTAGCTTCTATACGTACTTAATAGGGTTAAGGTTAGGTAAGTATAATAGTTAATCTATCTATAAAATACTATAGTAATAAAGCTATAATATTATTTAAGCTAATATATAAATAGGCGTATTATCTTAAATAAAATACTAAAAATTATTATAAATAGAGAGAAAACCTTTCTTTAGGGCTTTTATATAGCTATTTATATTATATCCTCCTTATTATAGGTTTTTATCCCTTATTATAAAAATTAACTAACTTTAGCCTTCTTTCTATACTATACCTTATACTATTATAGAGATATTTACCTTTATATAGGTATAAGAGGGCTATATACTAATAGGATATATAGCCTAATAGGAATACTTTAGGTGTTTCTTAGCTAAGAGTTAGTAAAGCCTTACTAACTTAATACTTAAGGCTAAAGTTAGGAACTTAGAATCTTTAGCTTAAAGTCTTTATACCTTAATAGACCTACCTTTTATACCTTTCCTAGTTATAACTCTTAGCTATATACCCTTATAATAGGCTATAAGATTTATAAAATCTTATTAGTAACGTTTATAAGGTAGTCTAAATACCTAAGTAGTAAGGTAACTACTATTATTTTAGTAAGAAGACTTATTATAAAATTAAGCCTATAGATAGATTTAGTAAGAATATTATTTTATAAAGGGCTTCTTACTAAAGGACATACTTTAAGTATTTCTTCCTCCTTTTATAGCTATTCTCTTAAAAGCTATAGCCGTTTAGTTACTACTTTAGGTATAATAGCTAGCCTATTAACTACCCTCTACTTATAATAGTTAGCTTAATAATAAACCCTCTTAATTATATAAGTATATACTTTATACCTTTAGTCCCTTAATAGCTATTAGTATATTTACTAAGGATTAATTTAAAGAGATCTATATAAAGCCTATTTCTTTACCCTACTTAGTTTCTCTAGGCTTTCTTTTTAAGGCTTTAACTTAAAGGTCTAGTTAGTTAAGAATTAATTAATAGTCCTCTATACTATACTAAGTAAGTAGTAGAAAGTATATTATAAGGGGATTACCTAGGGGGTAGAGCCTAAAAAAGAATAGATGGATATTATAATAATAGGTATAGGTAATAATATAGAATTTAACTTAACCACTCCTGGCTGGTAGCTCTAGCGTAAGGGTTTTCTATGTGTGTGCTGATAACTAATCCGGCCGGGCCGACGTCTCGCTAAGGGCCTGCCGATCAATCCATAGGCATCCCGCCCCTTAGCCTAGGGATATTATTACATATATATAGTATTATAATAACTTTAGCTAGCTAATATATATACTATAATAGTAACCTACTAGTTCTTAGATAGCTTATTATTGATTCTTTAATCTCTTAATATCTAAGTAATAAAAGACTATAATTTAGCGTCTATTTCTTAAAGTTATAGTAGTTATAAAAGTAAAGAGTAAGTTAGGTTAATAAGTTAGGTAGTAGTAAAATATAGGGTATATTTAAACTTTTTTTATATAACTATAGGGTTTACTTATTAAAGTAGCTAGAGTATTTAGTAGTAATTAAAGTATCTCTAATAAAGAGGGTGCCTCTACTTTTAGTAAGCACTTTAATAATTAATAGTCTAAGCTACTAGCTATATTAGTAAGTGTTATAGGATAATCCCTACTAACTATAAAGGCCTGTTAATAGCTGCTATAAAAATAATAAGGTTAGTAGAGTGTCTTAGGGAGTAAGGACTATTTAGTAGGTAAAAGCCTAGGGAATTATAGGAGAATAGTTCTCTAAGATTTAGTCTCTATTAAATATAAGACCTATTATATAATATTACTATTATATATAATAGTAACTATTATAATTCTAAATCTTCTTATTTTTTAGGTTATTATAATAATATAGCTAAAGGAGAACTAAAGACCTTAGTAACTATAGGGGAAGTAGTAGGGGATACCTTTATAGAAGGACTATAATTAGTATAAGCTACTGTTGCGATATCAATCGCCCGAGGAATATCGGCCATAACGCCGATATTCCGGCGGCGGAAGAACGGATATTCCGCCAGGGAATTCCCCTGAATTCCCAGGTATATCACCGCTGTTCAACCACACGGTAATAACCCCCTTTTAAAGCAACGCGTAATAGACCCTCAGAATAGACCACCTATTATTCGTCATTTACCACCTAATATATATAGTTAACCATATCATAACTAACCCTTATAATCCTAACACTAATTAGTAGTTAAATTACTAACTAGTTAACTATTACTAACTAGTTAAATATTACTACTAGAGTAGTCTTCTTTACTAAAATTACTACTTAGTAAAGATACTATAGATTAGTAAAGGTTTAATAAAAGAGATAAGTAGACTAAAAGTCTACTAGATTTTATACTACTTTTATAACCCTACTTATACTAACTACTATTAATAATAAAGAAGAGACTAAAAGTCTACTAGATTTATACTACTTTTATAACCCTCTATCTCTAAAAGTACTAGTTGTTTAGGCTAAGATAGTATAGTTATACCCCTTATATAGCTAGTAAGACTAAAGCCTAAAATACATAACTAACTTATAGACCTTATTATATTATAAGAGGTTATACTTAACTATAAAAAACACCCTAATTTATAAGCTAAAATAATATCTAAGATATAAATATAACTTATAGTAAAGAAGACCTAATTATGCCTATATAGCCTAAAAGGGTAATATATATATAAGATAGTAAATCTACTAGAACAAGACAATTATTAACTATAATAGAAAGAGCTATACTAAGAATATTACTAGAGATACCCTATAGATTTAAGGACTATATTAATCTATAGGTATAGGGAATTTATAATTTTAACTATATTCTAGAATAGATTAAATAAAGTAAAGGACTTAGAGCTATACTCTATAAACATATAGTAGAATAGATAGCCTATAATAATTATAGTTAAGGCCTTAAAGCCTACCTAGCTAATAACCTTAAAGACTAGACCCTTAATAACTTTAAAAGTATTAATAGGGACTTAATTAAGAAAGTCTAAGTATTTATTATTAGTAATAGAATACTTATAAATAAATATAGAGGAACTATAGTATTATATGTCTATAACATAATTAACTAAGAGAAGTATAAAGTATAGACTAAAAGCTAGATTAAAGAGGCTAAGAAGTTAGACCTAATATTCTATAAACAAATAGAGAATAAAGACTTTATTAAGAATATTACTAATACATATAAGAAAATATAGATAAACTTAATAGGAGTAGGAAACTCTATAGATATAAGGCAGACTTTATTTAACAACCTGGATTTTATTATTCTAACTATATAAGAAAGCTATTAATATATAGCCTATAAGGAATTAACTACCCTATCTAATTAATCTATAGAGGTATAAAGGACTGTTATACCTAGGGATTTACCTAAAAATAGTAGCCTAACCCTATGTTAATTAACTAATCTTATTAAGCTTTATAGTAATAATATAGAGTTAAAGTATAGAGGGGATATATATAATATAATTAACTTAAAGTTACTAGTCTTCTATAATCTTTATATAAGTATAGGAATTATAAGTAATTAATATAGAACTATAATTAAAGTAATACTTACCTTAGAACTATAGGAGTATTACTTTACTACCCTATGTAAATATACTAATAATTTTAATACTTTAATAGCTAGAATTAAATTAAAGTTTAAAGGTAAAGAAGTCTACTAGGCCTATATAGCTAAGCTATAATAACTTAATTTTAAGTTAATTAAACGCTAGAATAGTAGTAAGAATAAGCTAGAGATACTTAACCTCCTTATTATAAAAGTTACTAAGCTAGTAAAGGCAATAAAGTACTATAGACTACTAGAAGATAAGGAATACTAAGATATACTTATTAACTACTACTAAGGCATCCTAGAATACGCCATAGCCCTCCTTAACCTACCTATAACATTTACTATACTCTACACGTAATTACATAGTAGCATAGGGAATATAATAAGTATTTATAATAAGAAATTATAATTTATTACTAAAGACCCTAGCAATCTAGGGAACTAATACTAGGTTAACCATAAGTATAATAGCTAAAGGAATTAATAGCTATAGCTATAGTAGAACAACTAAGGCATAACCTATAATAATACTTAAGAATAGAGTACCTTTATAATAAAGAAGTACTTTATATATAGAAAGCCTAGATACTAGTCTAACAAACACCTAGATAATAAAAGGTAGAAGTCCTTCTAGAAGTATAAGAGCTAGTACTTTATAGAGACTTTACTAGGGTTTAAGTAGTTTCTTATAGAATATAAAGGCAACTACAGCCTAGATAGGAAAGAAGATAAAGAATATAATATAGCTAAAGAATACTTATAGGATAATATCTTCTTTATATTAATATTATTTTATAGAAAGAACATAATTAATAGCTATAAAGTCTTTATATAACTATATAACTAGGCTACCTACTATGTGTTAATAAAGGAAGACCTATAGGAAGTTAGTAAACCTACTATAAAAGTCAACTAGGATAGTAATATATTTATATTTAAAGACTAATATTCTATAATAATATTCTAGGGAATAATACTAAATACTAGTATAGCTCTTATATTAACAGCTAGCTAATATTAAGTTATAGTACTATATAAGTAGCTATAAAAAGAAATACTACTAGATATAGCCTATATAGGGGAGGTAACTATATAATTTAGAAGTAGTAAACACTTTAAATCCCTTAGAACTATAAAGATACCTACCCTACTTAGTAAACTTACTTTCTATGTTATAACCTCTAATATGCTATTTCTACTCTACCTAAAAGATATAGACTGCTATAGAATATAATTTAATAACCTTAAGAATATCCTCCTCTAGGGTAAGAATATTATACTAGTTATATGTAAATAGGGTTACATATAGATACTACTAGAGAAACCTAAATATAGTGTAGTATAATACTACCTTACTAATATTAAACTCTATTAAATATACTAATAATTTAGCTATCTATTAGTTAATTACCTCTATAAGGTGCTATAATACGTTAGCTATAATATAGATATTATAAATATTAAGGAGATAACTAAGTTTTACTATTACTATTAATTAAACTTAAAAGCCCCTAGAAGATTTAAGTTTACCCTTAGAGATAACTATAAATTTAACTATAAGATTTATATTAATATAGTATACCTTAATAGTAACTAGCCTGTTCTATATGTTATAGATAGTATAATAGTATTTAATATAGCGTGATTTCTCTACTTAGTTACTATAGAATAGACATTTAAGGTACTATAAATATGCTAGATAGATGTATATCTTAGCCTGCCGGACTGGATAATAACTAATACTAGATTAAACTTCTATACTATAGAATTTAAACATGCTGCTTAATTACTATTAATTAAAG
Organism: Colletotrichum sublineola; assembly: GCA_020631755.1. NCBI lineage: Eukaryota > Fungi > Ascomycota > Sordariomycetes > Glomerellales > Glomerellaceae > Colletotrichum > Colletotrichum sublineola. The sequence goes on from JAHSQG010000009.1 coordinate 3,987,528, forward strand.
TAAAAGAAGTTCTAATTAAGGTACATAACAGCATTAGAAAGGTTAAGAGATATTATACTGCTCTTTACTAGGTATATATAATTATCTATACTAAGACTAGGGTAGAACCTAAAGTCGCCCTACAGCTAGCTATAAAGGCGATTAATAATACTACTAGCCCTAACAGCCTTATGCCTACCCTCCTTATCTTTAGAGCTTACCTATATATATTAGAGAACTCCCCTCTATTACTATTAATTACCTAATAAGCTAAAGCTATAAAAAAGGCTATAAAAGAAGTCTAATAAATTAATACTAAAAGGCAGGTTAATAATATGCTTGTAATATATAATAGCCTAGATATAATAGTAACTATAACCCTACTACTATAATTACTTATTTAAGTTTAGTATAAGAAGGGTAGCTAGTAAGGCCCCTTCTAACTTATTATAAATAATAGTATAACCTATATAGTAGATTTACTATAAGGACTATATAACTTCTATATTACTATAGTTAAGCTATTTTACTAGCCTAATAAAGTTAAAGAAAGTATACTACTTAATCTAACTGCTAAAGAACCTATTAAGCCTATTTAAGAGCCTAATAAGCCTATAGAAGCAACCTATAAGAGTATTATAGTTAGCCTAAAGGAACTACTATAAAGATAATATAGTTAACTAAGGAAGAACCTAATCCCTACCTTCCTTATAGAGATTAACCCTATTCTAATAGGTAATATATTTCTAACTACTAAAGAGGAGGCTAATTATAAGCTTACTATAGAGTTATATAAGAAGGGCGTAATTACTATACCTAGAAAGCTATTTAAATACTCTAATAACATAGAGATTAATAGTCTTACTAAAAGAGGCGTATTCTATATTATTAAACATAATAAGAAAGAACATGCTAGGATATAGATCTTTAAATTACAGCTTATACGTAAGGTAAAAGGGAAGAATAAGGCCTTATATAAGAAACCCTACCTTATTATCTAAGGTTATATAGACAATAGGAAAAGCATGATCCTAATATAGTCCCCTATAATATAGTAGATAGCCTAGCATATTATCCTTACTATTATGCTATTACTACTACGTAATAGATACGTTCTTTAGCTATAAGATATTACATAAGTATATACTTAGTCTATAACTAACCTTAACTATGTGATTCTTACCTATCTACCTATTAAGATATGCCACCTTTATCCTATAAATATAATTATAAGAGTAATAAGACTACTATATAGAATACTAGAAGCTAGAACCTATTAGTAGGTAATATATAACAACTATTATAGAAAGAAGCTCTAGATAGATATGTTAACCTTTAATCCCTACTTACTAATATCTATAAAGAATAATAGAAATTTTGTAATAATTAGTATATAGACTAATAATACTATTAGATTAATAGACAAGGCTTTCTTAGACTATAAAGAGACCATACTAAAAGAGGCAACCTTTAGCATAAAGGCTAAGTAATTCCTTACTACTAACTAACTACTAATATTTAATAGAGGCATGCTATTTCTTAATAATAGTAGTAAGGTAACCCTATATTAAAAGGGTTAAAGAAAGCAACTATAACCTATTAAACTTAGCTTGCTATAATCACATAAGTAATATATAAAGTAACACACATAAGGAGCATATATTATATTAATTTACTAGCTAGAAGCATACTTTAATTATTCTATTACTATGTAACACTAGTTGCTAACTAATAAAGACATAAAAGCCCTTAACTATAGGATTACCTAGTAGATAGAGAATCTAGAACGCAGCCTTTAATTCATACCGCTTAACCTTAAGACTATAAAACTCTTTATATTTATAGATAGATTATTTACTAACAACACTAACCTTACTTCACAACTTAGCTTTATTATTATCCTTATAAATAAGAAAAGTAAGGATTATATAACTATAGAGTAAAACCTAAATAATACTAGTAAATTTACTATAATAGGGAATATTATCTATTTTAGCTCTATAAAGTATAAAAGAGTTATAAGAAGCATGCTTACTAGTAAGATATATACTATAGTTACTAGTATAGATATTATATATATAATTAGAACCACCCTTATGCTTATTACTAAGCGACTTATAATTCTACCTATTCTAATAGTAATTTATACTAATTTATACTTACTTTACAAATATCTTATAAAACTTAGTACTATAAAGGAGAAGTAACTTATAATTAACATTATAGCCCTTTACTAGTTATATAAACGCCATAAGATATATAAGATATAATAGATCTATAGTAGTAACAACCCTACTAATAGCTTCACAAAGTCGTTACCAAACAGCATACTAGAAGTACTAGTTAGCAATAGTATAGTAAGGATCTAGATAAACAGATAGGTATTACATATATAAGAATATACTAATAGAGAGAGATAGATATAGCTTATTTACTACTCTTTTGCTATTTATTTTTAACTATTTAGTTAATATTACTATTTATATATTTATACTATTTAATAGTAACTTTCCCTATAAAAGAAAGTTACTAGTATTATAATATTAATTGCCTAAGGAATATCGGCTATAACGCTAATATTCTGGCGGCAGAAGAATGGATATTCTGCTAGGGAATTCCCCTAAATTCCTAGGTATATCACTACTGTTCAACCATATAGTAATAACCCCCTTTTAAAGTAACGCGTAATAGACCCTTAGAATAGACCACCTATTATTCGTCATTTACCACCCGATACGTACGGTTAACTATATCACAACTAACCCTTATAATCCTAACAGCTACCTTATTATATTATATTATAGAATTAGAATAACGTACTTATATAGTAAGTAGGCTAATATAGTAAGTAGGCTACTCCTTATTACTAGAAAAACCCTATTTTCTAACTATTTATTAAAAATTAAAAATAAGTCTAAAAAAGGTCTAGTTTTCTTATATATATAACAATAAGAGTTAAATCTTAAGATATAATAGTAGGGAAAATATTATCCTCCTTATAGAGGCTAAGCTAAAAAGACCCCTTATTAGAAGGGCTAAATAAGAGGTTCCCTTTTAGTAGCCCCTATAAAGAAGACAATATTTTCCCTACTATTATTTCTTAAGACTTAACTCTTATTATTATATATATAAGAAAACTAGACTTTTTTTTAGACTTATTTTTGATTTTTAATAAATAGTTAGAAAATAGGGTTTTTCTAGTAATAAGGAGTAGCCTACTTACTATATTAGCCTGCTTACTATGTGAGTATGTTATTCTTAGCATATTACTAGGTGGGTAATATAGTTAACTATACGTATTAATAGGCAAAGTAACAAATAATAGGGGGTAAATACTATAGTTTAATTATACGTAACTAGAAGAGAATTATTATAGGTTCTACTACAAATAGTTAGGTAAATATCCCCTAAATCTATAGTAGATCTGCCGATAGATTAATAGTTAATCTGCAGCTAGTTATTGGGGTTACGCCTGGTAAGTCTCATAGGATCTACAATAGTTAATATTATAATACTAGCAACTTTCTCTTAAGGAGAAATTTACTATAGATTTGTAGTACTTTACTTGTTAACTATAAAGAGCCTAAAAACGCAATAAAAACAAAGATCTAAGAGTATTACATACTCTTTATATAATAGACCTATTATGTATATAAAACCTATCTATTTATCTATATCCTTGCTATGCTGTTGCTAATAAGCTCCTCTAACGCCTTATTAGGTGACGACTTTATAAATCTATCTACTAGGTTATTATTACTATAGATCTATTAAATCTTATATATCTCCTAGTACTTATATAACTACTATAACGCTATTATATTAATTATAAGGTATTTCTCCTTTATAGTGCTAAGTTTTATAAGATACTTATAGAGGGAGTAGGAGTTAGTATATATAACTATTAGGATCTATAGGTATTTAAGGTAGTTAGTAACTATTACTAGTATAGTAGTTATTATATAGGTAATATTAGTACTAGCGACTATTATATAGATCTTAGAGGCTAACATACTCTATATAACCCTCTTATACTTTATTAAGCTAAAGTAGATAATATTCCCTTTAATAGTAAATTTACTAGTATTATTAGGGGTTTTTATAGTAGTATTATCTTTACTATATTACTTATTTATAAGAATAATAATAAATCTAAGCTATAAGGTAAGGTTGCTATTATTAGTAAATAATCTGTTAATAAAGATAAAGAGCTTTATAGTTATAAGGTTAAGTAGTTAAAAATAAAGGCCTTAGTTAGGGTTCTTTATTTACTACTTAATTTATTAGTTAAGCTCCTTAATATTACTTATATCTAGTAATTAGTACTAGGTAGTAATAGAGTAGTTAAAGTACGCCTTAGGCTAGTAGATTAAGGTAATATACATACTATAGGTATACTACTTAACATACTACTAGTATAATTCTAGTAAATTAGGGTTAATAGGCTATAGTTACTTACCTTATCCCTTCTAGTAGAGGTAAATATTACTATTACTATTAAGAGAAAGTATGCTACTATTAAAGGTAATAGGTTTACTAGGTTTAAGGAATTACTTTAGTTTTACTATAAAGGTTACTTTTATTAACTTAGTATCTTTATAGTTAGAAAATAATTTATCTATAAGGCTAATAGTATTATTAGTCTATATACTAATTAATATAAAATCTTTATTATTTTATACTAAAATAAGTAGGTAAGGGTTAAAGGTTAAAGTATCTATCTAAAGGGCTTTTCTATAATAGTTATTATATATTACCTACTAATAGGTTCTAGCCTTAGGTATGCTATATAATAGTTACTTTACCTCTATTATTACGTTAGTATTATAAAGGTATTAGATCTTAATAGGTAGTCTTATAAGAATTATATAGTTAAGTAGGGTTACTAATTATATATATACCTACGTTATATTATATAGCTATAAAAGGTAGTTCTTAAGTAATAATAATAGGGTAATAGTAAGGATTAACCGTTAGGCTATTTACTAGATAGTTAGTAACTAGGTAAGTATTATAGCCTTCTTATTATTAGTATACCCTTAGATAATAAGTCTTAACTTCTTATATAGGGTCTTATTTTTACCCTTAATTTTATATACTAATTATAACTTAAATATATAGATACCTCTATATTATTATTTATTATACTAAATAATATAAAACACACCTTAGGCTATTAATCCCTTAATCTCCTAGTAGTTAGACTACTTAAACAGTTTACTAGGCGTAGTTATTACGCCTTTCTTATAAAGTTTAATAGTAAGTATATAGTTAGTATCCTCTTTTACTATAAAGTAGTTAGCTATTAATAGATTAGTCTTAGTAGTAAATATCTCTACTAGGTTCTTTTATAGGTAGCTATAGTACTATTACTATAGCTATTCTATAGTAACTATAATACCTTTACGTATTTTACCCCCTTACCTATTAAGAAGCTTAGAGGGTAGGGTAGTAATACTACTATCTTATACTTATATAGTATTATTAAGATCCTCCTTATGTTAGTAGTAGGGCTTTACTATAGTAATATAGAAATTCTATAGGCCTTATAGTAATTTAAATATATAAGTAGTACTATTATTAGAGAGTAACTAAAATAGGCCCTACTAGCTATTCTTTTCTTACTATATATAGACTAAAGATTAAAGAGGTAGTATAGTAGTAGCTATAGTATCTAGGCTATTATATATTACTAACGTGTTATTTACCTGTCTTTTAGTATAAATTTACTATATTTCCTCTATAGCCTTTTATATTATCTCTACCTATTTAATAGTTAATAGTACTAGTAGTAAATTATTATTAATTTATAGGTATACTCTAAAGACTAATAGGGTTAGTATAAGGCTGTTTAGGCTAGTAGTGTTGTTTACTACTTTTACTACTATTTAGAGTATAACTTTAGGTTCTATATCTATCTCCACACGGAATATCTCATACGCATAGTAGAGTGCCGTATAGTAATACTTAACCTTTCTAACGCTATTATAGGCCTTAATAGGTATCTCCTTAACATTAATAGATAACATATAGGCAGCATACTTAAATTTAGCCGTATAGAAATTAAGGCCTATATTAGTAATAATTTAATCTAGTAGGCTAAGATATATGTTAATCTAGTATATTTATAGTACCTCCTATATATACTCTATAGTAATAGCATAAAGGAATCTTATAGCATTAAAGGTAGTTACTATGTCTACTATATATAAAACCAGCTTATTACTATTAAGGTATATTATGTTAACATAGTATATAAGTAAATAGTCCACATAAGTAAACAGTCTATTTCCTTATTATATGTTAAAGCCTTATATTTTAATAATTTATATCTCTATAAGACTTTTACTAAAACTTATAAAACTTTATAATCTAAAGTAAATAATGTAGTTCACAAGCAAATAAATCAGACAAGTAAGTAAATTACTTCTTATTGCCTTAGAAAACCTTACCTTTTTTAACTATTTATTAAAAAGTAAATTCTTAACTAAAAAAGGTCTTACTTTTAGATCTTAGTTTTAATAAGGGTTAGATTATAGGAAATAATACTATAGAAAATACTACTTTACCTTAACCCTTATATAAAAAGCTTAACCCTTATTGATAAGAGATAAGCTTAGTAAGTAAGGGTTAGGGTAGGGGAAGAATTTCTATAATATTATTTTTAAAAGTCTAACCCTTATCAAAACTAGAATTTAAGAGTTAGGCCTTTTTAGTTAAGAAATCGCTTTTTAATAAATAGTTAAAAAGTAAGGTTCTCCTAGTAATAAGAAGTAATTTACTTGCTTGTCTGATTTATTTACTTGTGAACTATATTATAGGTTATATATATATAATTAAATCTTCTAGAATTTAAACTATTATTTATAAGCTATATATAGAATTCTTTAAAAGTAGGGAACTAAATAAGATAGGTTTCTAGTTTTTATATATTAGAAATATTTAAGAAATCTTAGAATTTTATTTTATATATATAAGTCTTATTAATTATTATTTATCTAGTTTAATCTTATTTTAGAGTTAGAATTACTATTATATTAAAGATTAAAATATAAGGCTTTAACATATAATAAGGAAATAGACTATTTACTTATGTAGACCATTTACTTATGTACTACGTTAATAATAATCTTATAGTTAAACTTATAGTTATTATAAAGGGTAAATTTAAACCTTCCTAGCGCCTTTAAATTTAACTAGTAGTTATAATAGAACTTATTAATCTCCTTAATATTAGAGATTACTATCTTATAGCTAGTACGTTAGAGTACCTTATATAGGTACTAAACTAAGGGGTGGCTAAATTAGTAGTATATTTACTATAATTTACTATTAGTTAGGTAGTATTAGGTAATAATATACTTAGGTTACTCTAGTAGTATCTATATATAGCCCTATTTCTATATAATAGGTATAATCTTATTACCTTTTACTAGTATATTAGTAAGATTATTAAACTTTACTTTATAGTAGTTTATATCCTTTAAGTAAAGAAGGAATAGGGTGTTAGAGTTTATTACGTAAAAGGTAAGATTCCTTACTAGTATAGGGACTTCTATAGTACCTATTAACTTAAAGTAATTACTACTACTAAAATAAATTATTACTTTACTAGTATATAATATATCTAGTAGGAGTTTATAGTTAAGATGCTTTTTTAATATAGCATATTACTACTAACTAACTATAGAGACTCTTACTACCCCTATATTTAGTATAATACCCTAGAAAGTTATAGTAGAGTAATAGTTATTAAAGGTAAATACCTTATTAGTAGTAGGTTTCTCTTTAGTAGTCTCCTCTTTATATAGATTATCCTTTATAATTACGTAGAGTATAGCCTAGTTATATAGTTAGGTAACTACCCTCTAGCTGTTAATACTATCTTTACTATAAAAGGCTGTAAATATAAAGAAGGTATTACTATTAAAGGGGCTGTTATTATTATCTAGCTTATATTTATCCTTAGCTCCTTTAATGTTAATAGTACTTTCTATCCCCTTATAGTTAAATAGAAAGTAGTTAAATATTAATAGTAAAATATCTATTAAGTACGTACTTTTATACTACTAGAAAGAAGATTAACGTTCTTTTTTAGTATGCTTAGTTAACTAATATCTAAGTTTCTTATAGATAAAATACCTCTTTACTATAAAGTTACCCCTACTTCTTAGGTCTTTATATAGTAGGTCTGTTTTTAGCTATAAGTAATAGTTATAGTTACTATTATACTTATAGTTAACCTAGTATTACCTATTATTACTAAGGTATTCTTTAGTATAGTACTAGGCCTATAGTTTATAGAAAAGTATAGTATTAGCTATACTATTACATAGTTATATATAGAGTATGTTATATATTATAGGTAGGCTAAGTAATACTATAGCATACTTAGGTACTCCTTAGTAATAGTTAATAAGGGTATTATAGTATTCCTTATCTTTTAGCATACTATTATAAGTTATAGTACGTACTAGCTAGGTAACCTTCTTAATAAGTAAATTAAGAATTTTATGTTTACTCTTCCCTAGGTAGTTATACATAATAGATTTAAAGGTAATTTAGCGTAACTCTATAATCCTAGTACTATAGACCTTATTACCTTTAAATTCTAATTTAATATTTACTATTAGTACGTTAAAATTACTAGTAAATCTATAGAGATTAATAGAGTAATACTCTTAGGTATTACTACTTAATATTATTATTACTACAGCCTTATATCTACTAGTAGGGATTCTAATATAGTTATAGAGCTTATAGAAGGTAGGAAGTTTTAAATTAATTATCTTATATTAACTACCTATATACTTTAATATAGGATTATTAGAGTAAAGCTTAATAAGATTAGTTAATTATTATAAAGTTAGGCTATTACTTAGTACTATTCTACTATTAAATTAAGTAGCTAGCATGGTAGATTTATAGTCTTATAATCTCTTAACTATAACTATTATTAGGGTTAGGCTTACTTAGGTAGAGCTTTTACTTAATAGTAGTAGTAGCTTAAATAATAGGTTGTAATAGGAAGAAGCCTGTTGAAACTAGGTATCTTTATGCTATTTATATGTCTTAGGTTTGGCTATAGATTTAAGGTTAGTTAATAGTAGTTACCTTACCCCTAGTAATAGGTAGATCCTTTAACCTAGTAACCTATTAATAAATCTAGGGTTTATAGTCCTTACTTTAAACCTTAGGTTAGTTCTAGCTACTTTATTAATCTCTTCTTTAGTCTAGATGTATATATTATTAGCCTCTAATGCCTTATATATATAAGAGGTAACCTGCCTCTAGTTTAATTTAATCTAAATACTATTATTAATTAGGAAGTTATGGAATTTAAGGAGGACTTCCTTATTAATGCTATTATAGTCTTTAACCTTCTATTTATAGAGATAATTATAGGCCTATTACTATAGTTAATTAGCTATAAAATCTTTATGTTAGGCTTTTATTATAAAGTAGATAATAGTAGTGTCTAGTATATAGGCTCTATGTTTCTACTTAATACTACTAGGTATCTTCTTAATATTAATAATACCCTATAGCTATAGGTTAACATACTTTATATATACCTATAGAATAGGGTATAGGTCTATAGTATCCTTAGCCTCTTATGTATCCCCCTGCTGTATTGTATATATTCCCTCCTCTTTATATTAGCCTTCTTATAGTATTTCTTCAGCCTCCTTAGTAGATTAGCAGACTATATTAACTTCTTCTTCTAGCGTTATTGTTGCTACCCTCTATTAGCCTAACTACCCCTTAAACATATGTGTTTCTTCTAGTAGGCTAGAAGGCATATCTATATATTAGAGGATTTACTACTAGTAGTATAGGTAGTAAGGATTTATAGGGTATTTATAGCACTTTTATGTTAATTTATAACTTTACCTTAAACTTATAGTAGAAACTTATTACTTATTAAGGTAAGCTTTTACATAATACTTATTACTTATTAAAATAAGCCTTCTTTATATAGTATCTATATAGTATTTCTTAGCTATTAGTATGTAAAGTAAGGTGTTTTTTATAGTTAAGTAGTAATTTCTTAATATGTAATAAAATTAGGGTTATTTATAGGATGGCTATATATCTTAGGCGACCTTTTGGTTATGTTAGTTTGTAATGTACTTCTACTAGCGGCCTCTAATTAACTATGTAATATGGCAATAAGTATAAATAATTTGCTATAAGGGTAGTAAAATTTATCTCTTCTAGTTAGTACCTTACTAATCTATAGAGTTTATATATAGAAGTAGGAATTAGTTAAGATAACTACTATAGTAGTGAAAATTAACTACTAATTAGTGTTGGTATATTACTAGGTAGGTGATATGGTTAACTATACGTATTAATAGGTAAAGTAATGAATAATAGGGGGTAAATACTGTGGTTTAATTATGCGTAACTAGAAGAGAATTATCATGGGTTCTACTATAAATAGTTAGGTGAATATCCCCTAAATCTATGGTGGATCTACTGACGGATTAATAGTTGATCCACAGCCGGTTATTAGGGTTACGCCCGGTAAGTCTGATAGGATCTATAATAGTTAATATCGCAATAGTTATATTATTTAAAATACTAATAATATAGGAGCCTATCTTAAAGAGCTCCTTAGGTAGATAAATTACTACTAAAACTCTAGTAAATTATAATTAGGCTTAGATAAGGACTTTAATTATAAAGAGATTTATAAGCTAGAGATATACTCTAGCCTTAAGAATAGAGAGGCCTAAATTAAGGACTTATAAGCTATAATTAAAGTAGCTCTAAAGAAATTTTAAAAATCCTATAAGAGAATATTACTTACTTATACTAATATAAATAAAAAGTATTAGATCTAATAGGACTAATATATTAATTTACTCCTAAATAATAAGTAATACTAAGCTAAGGAATATAACTATTTTTTAGAATAGACTAAGATACTCCTATAGGATATAGTCTATAGAAAACTAAATATTATAAGATTAATTATTAAAGCTAGGTAGTAGGAATACTAGGATCCTAAGTAGTTTTATACCTATTTAGACTCCTTAGAGAAGGAGTTTATAATTAAGCTAGAGAAAGAGTATACCCTTAAGTTCTTTTACTATCTAATAGGGGAGTTATAGGGGGTAATCTATAGGAATATACTAACCTTACTAAAGACCTAAGTAGAGATAGTAAACTTAGTATAATAGATTTAGGGTATCCTCTATAAGGATAAATCCTATTTAAAAAGTAACTTTAATAAATTATTAATAAAATAATAAAATAAATTAGAGGCTACTAAGGAGAAATCTAAATATAAGAGGTTTAAGAAAAACTATAATAGAGCTAATATTATTTATTATAATTATAATAAAAAGGGGTATATTTTACTAAACTATCCTAAGCTAAAAAAACTAAAGAGAGATATTTAAGAATCTTAGGTAAAAGTTTAAGAAGTTATATTACTAATCTAAATAGAAGAGAAAAAGGGAAAAAAGTAAGGGATAAAGTAACCCTTATAGCTTTACTCCTTTCTAAAGTAAGGATAACTCTCTACTTTTATACTATAATATAAGTAAGAAGTAGAAAAAAGACTATTAATACCTTTATAAATCTTAATTTAGGAGTAAAGTATAATATTATATTATATAAGTTTATAAGGTAGTATCTAATAGAGTAAGCTAAGTAGACTACCTTACTACTAAAGGTAGTAAACTAGCTTAGAATTCTAACCTATAGGGTATATAAAGTTCCTATTATTATAAATAACTCCTAGAGGATAACTAAAGTATTTATAAGGAACTATATAGTAATTAATAGAGATCCCTAAGAGATAAGTAGCCTAGTATTACTATCTATATTTACTATCTAAGACTTAAATATATTCTTAGGTAGCTAAAAGAGGATATAGTAGTTTAAAGTAATAACCTAAAAAATATAAGAGATTCTAAAAGGCTAGTAATTTACTAAAAAGTACTAATATATATCTAAGATATTTATAATTATTACCCTCTTAGAGCTTATTCTACTACTAGATAAGGATAAGCTAAAAGGCCTAAAACTAGCTATTATTCTACCTAAAATATTATTTATAAGGGACATTTTAAAACCCTCTAACGTAAAGATACTCCCCTCTTATAAGAAGGGAGACTATAGGGTTAACCTACTAAAGGGGATAGTACCCCCTTAGGGGCCTATCTACCCCCTCTCTCTAAGAGAACTATAGACTCTCTAAGAATATATTAATAAGAACCTTTAGTTAGGCTATATTTAGCTATTATAAAGTTTCATAGGAGCCTTAGTCCTTTTTATTCTAAAGAAGGATAGCTCCCTTTAACTCTATATTAACTACTAAGGCCTAAATAAAGTTACTCTAAAAAATTAGTACCTTTTACCCCTAATTTTAGAAATCCTTAATTAGATTATAAGGGTAAAGTATTTCTCTAAGATTAATATTAAGGATACCTATTATTAGATTTAAATTAACGTAGTTTATAAGTAACTAGGTTATATAAGCGACTAGGTTACTTTTTCCTCCTTATACGTATGTTACCTTTATTCCCCTTTTTCTCTACTAATAACTATAGTAACGTAGTACACAAGTAAATAGTCTATACAAGTGAATGGTCTATTTCCTTATCGTACGTTAAAGCCTTATATTTTAATAATTTATATCTCTATAAGACTTTTACTAAAACTTATAAAACTTTATAATCTAAAGTAAATATAGGTTATATATATATAATTAAATCTTTTAGAATTTAAACTATTATTTATAAGCTATATATAGAATTCTTTAAAAGTAGGGAACTAGATAAGATAGGTTTCTAGTTTTTATATATTAGAAATATTTAAGAAATCTTAGAATTTTATTTTATACATATAAGTCTTATCGATTATTATTTATCTAGTTTAATCTTATTTTAGAGTTAGAATTACTATTATATTAAAGATTAAAATATAAGGCTTTAACATATAATAAGGAAATAGACCATTCACTTATATAGACTATTTACTTATATACTACGTTATAGTAATTAATTAAAAGTAATTTAGTTCTAGTGCTTAATACGCTTAAATCTAACCTAAAATTAAGTATATAAAAGGCTATATCTTACTATAAGGTGTCTTATATAACCCTCTAATAATAATACTATAGCTAACCTATAAAACATAAGACATAACTATAAAACTAAAAGTTAACCTTATATAAAGAGGAGACTATTATCTAATATATTATTAACCTAGATTTATAAGTATTTTTACTATAACTTAGTACTATTTAAGAAATAGCTAATTAACTACTTTATAACTATAGCGTATAATATATTAGAATAAACTAGGCCTTAAACTTTATATAATAACAACCTAAGCTCTAGACGTATTTTAATTAAAGAATTAACTATTAGAGAGTCCTTTATAAAGATCTAGATACGTATTATATATAGTTTTCCCTTATATAAAACATAATTATAAAGTATAGGATAGATAATACTAACATCTATAACTTTAATAAGACTAGGTTTATAATAGGTAAGATATCCTCTAAAATAGTTATTATAGCCTCTAAATAACATAGCAAGCTAAGAGGAGTATAATAAGGGAACTAGGAATAGGTTATAGTAATCTAGGGTATTAGGTTATATAGCTATTCTATCCTACTATATATTATCTTTATAGGTAAGATCTATCTTAACTCCTAGATATATAATAGCCCCCTCCTACCTAACTAGGTAATTATACTTACTAAAAATAGTTAGATAATAAATAAGAAAGGCCTAAAATAGGTAAAGTATTTTAATTTCTATATAAAGAGTTATATAAAGGGTGTTTACTACCTCCTTATCCTTAATAGCTATAAAAGCTACTATTCTATTAATTTTAAGCTATACTATAAGGAGTAGAATATTATTATACTCTATATACCCCCTTATTTATTATATAAGCTTTAGCCTCTTAATATTAGGTATTTTAGTCCCTTAAAATAGGCATATAGCTAAGAAATTAAGGTCTTTATATAGGTATATATTTTATATATTATAAAAGAAGACTTCCTCCTAGCCTTTTATAAGGTGTATAATAAGGTAATAATAATATTAAATATTTAAGCTAGCTTTAGAGTAACTAGCCTTATCCTATATAATCTAGAATATATAATTTTATAGCTAGATATAAAGCTTTATATACTATTACCTCTAGGTTCTTTTAGTAGCTTACTACTAGCTTAGGTCCTAAAGGTGCTAAATAACCTAATTAAATTTAATTTATAGTTTAATCTTATTTTAAATTATATTATATAATATTAGAATAGCTCCCTAATTATACTTCTTAGGTATATAAAGTAGCTAAAGAAAGGAATTATAGTAGTAACCTATAACTAGGTTTTACTATAGGTATAAATAACTAAGTATTAAGAGGTAAATAAGCATATAAGCTACTATTACTATATAAAAAAAAATAGCTTTAGAAAGGTAGAATACTTATAATTAGTTAGGTAAAAGATTTAAAGTCTTAAATAGATATAATAGAGTAGCTATAAGTAGAAATAGGTTAGAGTAGTAGTTATATAAGGAGGACAGAAACACATATATAATAATATAGCATCTATAGAGAGACTAGCTATAATGCTTATATGTGTTAGAAAGTTAAATCTACCTCTAAAGAAGAGGATTCTAAATAGTTTGAATTAATTTAAGGCGTTATAGTTAATTTCTCTTATACTCTATTATATAAGGAGGAAAAAGTGACCTAGTTACTTATATGACCCAGTCGCTTATAAACTACGTTATAAAAGGTAATAAATAGAAGACTACCTTCTAAATAAGATATAGGCTATATAAGTATTTAGTTCTACTATTTAGGCTTATAAGCACCTTAGTAATATTCTAAAACTATATAAATCTTACCCTAAATAATTTAGTTAATATTATTTATATTTACTATTTAAATAATATTCTAATTTTCTCTAAGGATAGAGAATTATATATAAAATACCTCCTATAGGTATTAAAATATTTATAAATAGTAGGGCTATATACTAATCCTAAGAAATATAAATTTTATAAATAAGATATAAAATTCCTAGGGTTTTACTTATTAACTAAAAGAGTATTAATAGACCCTTACTAGGTTAAAGGTATTATAATATAGCTAGAACCCTAGTTATTCTAAGACATCTAGGTGTTCTTAGGGTTTTATAATTTCTATAAAAGGTTTATCTAGGGTTATACTTATATTTCCTAATCCCTTTTAGATCTTCTTAAAGGGAGTAAGGATAGGAAGAAGATAGGAGAGTTTATATTTAGGCTTAAGAAATAAGTAGTGTTTAGGAGTCTATACCTTACCTTCTAATTAGCCTTACTACTTTAGTACTTTAAACCTAAGAGACTAACTTAGATTAAAACTAATACGTTATAGTATATAGCTTTAGGTATTCTCTTATAATTAGGTAACTATAGCCTATAGTATTTAGTAGCTTTCTAGTTAAGAAAATTTTAGGGATTAAAACTTAACTATAAGACGCTAAATTAAGAGATACTAGTAATTATTAAGTTATTTAAAGCCTAGTAATATTATATTAATAGGGTAACTATACTTATAGAAGTCCTAACTAATTATTAGAACTTAAAATAGTTTAAATTATAACTAAAGCTAAATCAAAGATAAGTAAGGTAGTATATATATTTAGTACCCTTTAACTTTACTATTAGCTATTAGTAAGGGAAGTATAACCTTACTAATAGGCTATTAAGATAGCTAGATTATTATACTAAAAGGTAATAAAATATAAACCTTCTTAGTATAATTAGATCTAAGATTCCTCTTTAGAGGGATATATTCTTATAGACTAAGATCTAAGTGATAAGTTATATTTAAGTAATAACATATAGATAAGCTAAGTAAGCTATATCTAAGAAATAGGTATATAATAATATACTATCTAAGGATCTCTTAGTAATAATTTTATAGTTATAAGAGACTAATAAATAAGTAAAAGGTATCTAAAAGGGCCTAAAAACCTATATAGGGGGTAGGGATTAGTCCCTTATACCTAGTAGCCTATTATATTATAAGAATAAAGTCTATATTCTAAGAGAATCTAGCATAAGGTAGGAGATTCTTTCTCTTTACTATAATAATCTACTAGTAGGATACTTTAGAAGGGATAGAACTAAAGAACTACTAAAATGTAAATTCTAGTAGAAGGGTTTATCTAAAGACATAACTAAATATATTAAGAGATATACTATCTATTTAAGGATAAAAGTATATCTATATTAGCCTTATAGTATACTATAATTACTATTAATTCCTTTATAGCTATTTAAAGAAATCTCTATAGATTTTATTACTAGCTTACCTCTTATATAGTTTAAGAGGTAAAAGGTAGATATTATCCTAATAGTTATTAACTAATTTATAAAATATTACTTATATACTATAGTAAGTATATATATAACTATAGTAAAATTAGTATAGATTATTTATAGAAAAATAGAACTAAAGTTTAGTACTCCTAAGGGGATTATATTAGACTAAGGTTTAGTTTTTATAAGTAATTTCTAGTCCTTACTTTATTACTACTCTAAGATAAATAGAAGGTTATTAATAGTATTTTACCTATAAACTAATAGCTAAATAGAGGTAGTAAGTAAAGTAGTAGAATACTATCTTAGGTATTTTATATCTAACTAAGAGAATTACTAGCTATTAACCTTAGATTTTATAGAGTTTATAGTAAATAATTTAAAAAGTATAATAATAAGAATACCTCTTTTTAAAGTACTCCTAGGGTATAACCTAGAAATATAAGTAGACTTTAAGGATAAAGTTATAAAAGAGGAGGTCTAAGGCATAAGAAATTACTTAGAAAAGTTAGCCTAGTTATATACTAACTTAGTAGTTTAATAGTAAGAGGTAGTTAAAAGATAAGTAAAAAGGTATAATAATTAGTACTAACTAATAAGGTTCTCCTATAGAGATTTAGTCTTATTATTAGTAAGGAACTTTAGATTTAAGGTAACTAAAAGAAAGCTAGCCCCTTAGTTTAAAAGGCCTTTTTAAGTACTATAAAAAGTTAGTTAATAAGTATATAAATTAACCCTATTAGCTTAATATATAAAAATATATAATATAATTTATATTAGCCTATTAGAACTATAGATAGGTAGAGGGAATAAGGATTTACTACTAATACTAGACCTAAAAGATATTAAAGACTAATAGGAACTAAATTATATTATTAACTTAAGGTAAATAGAGGATAGTAAGTACTTCCTAATTAGATAGATAGGCTAGCTATTTAAATATAATTTATAAGTTAGTAAAGAGAATCTAAAAAACGCCTAAGAAGCCTTATATAACTTTAGAAAAGTATAGTAAATAAGGGTAAAAAAGAAATAAGAGTATAAAACTAAGATAATTAGGTACTATAAGAGACTAACTAACTAGGCTAAAAAATACAGACTACTATATAAACTATAATAAGGATAAAATAAATAATTAGGGAATAAATACTAGAATAGGGTAGGGCAAATTAAGCCTAGATTGATAGTTATGATTACGTGAAGAGGGAAGTAGATCTTAGGGAATAGGCAATTAGAAGAAGCATATAAGGGTAGAAAGGTAGATAGACTAAAAACAACAACAAACTTTTACCTAATTATACCTATACCTACCTTCACCTTATAATTAAACAAGAGCCTTTCTATTATAATAATTTATACTTAATTATAATAATATAAGAATCCTAGGAGTAACACCCCCTATGATTGTAAGAATCCCTCTATAGACTTACATGCTAAGGACTATACTAATTAGGCAGACTAACACAAGCTGATTAAGTAAAGGTATTTATGCTGATTGAGGGAAGTATCTTATATTGCCTTAGAGGGTATTAGTATTTGCCTACCGCACCGTACCGCATAAGGTCTATCCTACCCTACACGTTTCTAATGGTCTCCCCTTCTAGAATGTTATGCTGGTGAAGATGATAGATAATAGACGACAGACAATAGACAACAGACAATAGACAACAGATGACAGACAATAGACAGCAGACAGCAGACAACAGACAATAGACAACAGATAATAGACAACAGATAATAGATAACAGGCGATTAGTAAAAGAATTCTTATAGAGATAAGGATAAGTAATTACCAATCTATAGGATAAAAGCTGATTTAGATAAAAAACAGACGTAAGCGTATATTAATTAAAAGATTAATTTTTAGGATAACACGTAGAGATAATAATAGGGAATAAGTTAGGGGAAGGGACTCTAGAATCTTCTAATAAGTATACTTAATTATATAATTAAAGTGCTTACTACTAGTTTTTACTACCTAGACCCTAAACTCTATGCTAATCTAGACGTATAGGACTCTTAGGTTAAGGCTATTTGTAGATTAACCTATATAGTAGACCTACTATTACCTAAGATTAAGACTAGAGTAGGTTATTTATTAAGTATTACTAAGATTAGGATAATAAATATAAAGTAGGTTAATAATAGCTCTATAAGTATCCCTAACTATAATAGTAATAGCTTTATAAATATTAGGATAAGCTGCTTTAGCTATTAGGAGACTTAGCTTAGAATAGTTAGACTAAGAGAATATTATTACTATTATTAATATACTAGAAAACTAATTATAACAATACTTAGCTCTAAAGATAGGTAATAACTATCTTTCTTTCCCTAAGGGGAGTACCTCTAATAACTAATTGACTCCTATAGTTAATACTAATCCTAGCTTAAGTACTAGGCCTAGTATAACTATTAATACCTCCTTTACCTAGTACTAAGAGCTATAAAAGATAGTACTTTCTAATAATAAGGGTAATAGAGATCCTCCTATAAAGCTAGTATAAGTAGCAACTTAGAAGACTCTATCTACCTAGTCAAAGGATTTAGATGCTTTGATTAATACTCTCCTTAGTGCTATTGTTTCTTAGATCTAAGCTAGTACTCCTCTAACCTAGGCCTTAGCTACTCTATCCTTTAATCCTAGAGATAATATAAACTTTTATAAGATCCTATTCCCTAGATAAGATAGAGTAGCTATCTTTAAAGGCGATAATATTATAGAGTTTCTTAAGAAGTTTAAGGATTAGTATGAGATTATATAGGTCCTAGACTAATTTAGGGGAAAACTTATGGCCTATATAATAGGAGGAGACTACTAGATATTAGTTAAGGATGCTATTAGGAACTTACCTTAGATTTAAGTAAAAGCCTTCCTTCTTAGAGAATATAGGAGATAGGATACTAACTAATTCCTAGATAAGAAAGAGTAGATTAAGAAAGTTACTAAGGGTTCTCTTATCTTATCTTCTAATCTAGCCTTAGTATAGGCCCTCTTTATAAAGATTAATAATATAATTGTGTAAGCTAAGTAATAGGATCTCTATACTATAACTAATAAGAGCTTAATTAAAGTAGTCTGTAAGAGATTCTATGTTGATATTATGAAGGAGGCTATAGAAGAGTCTAGAATAGTGCTTAAAAAATTTATTTAATTAACTAAGTACCTAACCTTTAAGGTAGGACTTCTTAATGCTATAGCCTATAAGAAAGAGTATAGCCCTCTTTTTACTATTAATTAATTAACAAAGGGCCCTTCCCTATAGCTAACTATATAATAGCTATGAAATTTATATTTGAATTAGTACTAAGGATGTTAGTAACCTTACTAACTAATAGTTAATGTTTAGGTGAATTAGCCTGTTTCCTCTAAGGTTAATTAAGACCTAGCTAATAGGATAAATAACCTAAAGATCTATTAGGGTAGTATCTAGAACTGTAGGGGAGTAAGAGTCTTTAAGGTTAATATAATAAGGCCGGATAGGCTAAACACTCTTAGTCCTTATAATTAATATTAGTACTATTAGTTATAGTAATATTGCTTTATTTGGGAATATAACTAGTATATAATGGATAAGGATGCCTACTTAATTATCCTAATCTAGGGAGCTTAGTATTATAGCAAGCGGGATGGCTAGAGTCCTATAAATACTATCCCCTTTCTAGTAATTAAAGAAGGATAAAGATATAGAGTAGCTAATTAAGTTATGCTCCTTTTGTATATGGCTAATATGTTAATAGATAATAACTATAAGATGCTTGTAAAGTAGATCCTTAATATGTAGTCTAGACTACTATAGCAACCTATACTAACTCTTCTATTAATTAGGTTATCTTCTGCTATAAGATGTGTTTATATTATTTACCTAGACTTACCTAATAGAGACTTTATAGACGTCTTTACTATACGTTAGGGATACCCTCTAAAGACTTACACCCTTTTAACTAAGTAGTATAAGAAGGATAAGTCTTAGTTAGCTTATAGAGCTAAGAAGCCTAACCTAGTAGTGCTAATTAAGAAGAAGGCTATGTTGTTTTAGGAGGGGATAAGGGAGGTTATAGAGATTAATACTAATAATAAGGTGTATAAGGCGGCAGCCTAGCCTCTAACGCCTCTAAGTAGTCTACCCTTATTAGAGCTAAAAGTCTTAATTCTTCTTAGGCCTAAACCTATAGTTAATTAAAGTAAAGCCCTAGCTAAGGAGAGCCTTTTAATTTAGGATAAGGAAGTCTATAGTACTATTAAGACTATTACTACTAATTAGCCCTAGGAGCTTAATATAGCTTAAGAGGTATAAAAGCTTATAGAAAAGAAGCTAGATATACTAGTCTCTCTCCCTATGAATCTCCTATAAAAGATATAGCTGGAATTTAATGCTGTAATAGGAGCGGCGTTACGTAATTATAGATATTTAGATATAGGTGGAATTATAATTAAGGCGCCTAAATTACTAGTAAACCTTACTAAGATAGATTAGTAGAGACGGGATATTAAGAAGCTACTTAGTAAATATAATAGTACTATTACATCTAGGGCGATTAGGATAGTAAAGGTTAGGTAAGTTAGAGGAATATAAGCTACAACCTAGCTACTAATAATAGTTATTATAAATGCCTATCTCTAATTAGAAGTCTAAATCTTAAGTATTAACTAAGAAAATTATAATCCTATAATTATTAGAATCCTAGATACTAGAGTATAAGTTAATATCCTATTAAAGTAGTATGTTAAAGCTATTAGGATCCCTTATATATATATAACGCTATAGATGAGGACCTTTAAGTCTAATCCTAGTAGTCTAACCTAATTTAATAGCTTCTGCTTTATAGACATCTAGATATAGAAGTATAAGGTAATAACATACTTCTTTATTAAAGACAAGTATAAAGTCTATAACCCCCTTCTCCTAGGATTACTGTTTGCGTAGGATTATAAGCTTTTGTTTAGGTATAGTAAGAACCTAATTATAGTAGTTATTTATACTAAGGATGTACTCTTAAGAATCCCTATTAGAGTGATTAAGATAAATAGCTTATTAGAGGTAGTAGATATACTACCTTAGCTAGATTATTATATTAATAAGGTCTTTAATTTAGAAAACTAGATGCTAGTAGTATAGCTAGGACTACTACTAGGCCTAGTAACTAATACCTAGGGCTTAATCTAGATAATAATAAGCATATTGTAGTAGTAATTAAGTAAGATTAGGTAGAGGAAATTATAGAGGAGCTGGCTAGGGATATAATCACGCTATAGGCAGCCTAAATATAAAGAATCATGGTAATCACATAAGGAGGAGCTAGGAAGTATAAGTACTAGTCTGACCCTAGTGATGCCTACTATAATCTAACTAAGAAACTGGTGTCTAGACAAGAGGAGTACGTAGTTATATGCTAATTAAAGAAGTATTAGGACTAGGCAACTTAGTGGTTTAGAAGGATAGAGGAAAGCTTAAAGCAATCCCTTAGTAAAGCCGCTAAAGTTAATATAATATATAAGCAGAAGGACTAAAAAGTATAACTAGTAGATAATACCCCCTCTAATAGATTAGTACCTAATGGTAATCCTTACTAGAAGCTTAAGAAACTAGAGACAATTTAGGATAAGCTCTAGGATACTTCTAGGCTATATAGTAACTTAATTACGCTAAAGTTCTTAGATATTAAACCTAGATTAAGGTTAATAGATAAATAAGTAGATAAGATTATAGAATCCTATTAATATCTTTAGCTAGAGGAGTATAGCTTGTTTAAGCAAATCTTATTTAATAGGGAGAAGGCTTTAGTATAGGAGTTTCCTAAATATAGTAGAGTTAATCTAATAGTAGCTCCTCTATAGGTTATTAGGATAGTACCACATAAGGTATAGTAGATAAAGGGCATCCTAATCCCTAAAGTATTACTCCTAAAGGCATTTAAGGTTATTTAGAAGTATATTACAAGAGGTATTATTAAGGAAAGCCATATGGCTTACTAGAACCTATAGTTCTTAGTTATGAAGAAAGATAGCGACCTTTAATTAATTAACTCTATAATAAAAGTTAATACTGTTACCCTCTAGGATATATGGTTGCCCCTATTAGTAGATAAGTTTTTAGAAGACTTTATAACTAACTAGCTTATTTCCTTACTTAACTTCTTCTTAGGATATAATTAGGTCTCTCTTAATAAGAAAAGTCGCAATCTAACAACCTTTGTAATACTATTAGGACTCTTCTGGATGTATATACTCCTATAGGGTACTACTAACTTAGTCGCCTAGTTTTACTAAATTATAATAAGAATTCTCTATAACTTAATCCTATAGTACTATAAGGCCTTCTTAGATAATATTATAGTTAAAGGACCTTAGTTAAGATATAGTAATAAAGAGCTTCTTAGCTACCCTAGTATATAACAATTTATATATAAACATCTTTATAATATTAATTAAGTCCTAGTTAATATTAAGTTAGTAGGATGTATAATTTTAGTGCTAAAGTTATAGTAGTA
This sequence comes from Colletotrichum sublineola, assembly GCA_020631755.1. NCBI lineage: Eukaryota > Fungi > Ascomycota > Sordariomycetes > Glomerellales > Glomerellaceae > Colletotrichum > Colletotrichum sublineola. The sequence goes on from JAHSQG010000009.1 coordinate 4,010,345, forward strand.
CTAAGAGTCTATAGTGATTATAGGATATCTTTACGGGATATTTAGGTATAAACCTAACTAGGCGAAGGTTATTAAGATCCTAGAGTAGGAGAAATATAGAGATATTACTAAGGTGTACTCCTTTCTAGGGATTATTACCTTCTACTACTATTAGGTTAATTACTTCTTAATTCTAGCCGCCCTATTATACTACCTCCTAGGAAAGAATTAACCCTTTAAATAGGGTGAACCTCAGATTAATACTATAGACGCCCTAAAGGTTGCAATTACAACTATACCTATCTTAGTCCTACTAAGTTATAAGCTAGGCTTTAGTTATATTATCCTAATAACTAACTCTAGTAGTAAAGAATAGGGGTACACCCTAGGCTAGATTATAGAAGGGGAACATAAAGTTGCTTAATATAAAAGTAGGATCTAGTATGTTACTAAACTAAAGTATGATTTAGGTAAGTTAGAGATAAGAGGGGTTCTTATAAGCCTTAAGTAATTATAGAATTACCTCTTTAGTATTAATTTCCTCTTAGAGATAGATATAAGGGTCCTTATTACTTAGATTAATAGGGTAGTAAATAATCTACTATTAGCTATAATGACGTACTAGCTTTCTTAGATTAGGCTTTTTAACTTTAAAGTTAAGTATATTAATAGTAAGAAGAATATAGTAGTAGATAGGCTTTCATGCAAGCCTCTAGGTCCCTTAGATATCCTTAAGGCTAATTAAGAGGAGGATATTAAGGACTTTATTAATACGTAGGTACTTTAAACGTGTGTTATAAGAAACTTCTTCCTAGCAGCCTATATATATAATAATAGTAGCACTAATTAGTCTAGGGAAATTAATATTCTAGCTAATCTACTATCCCTAGAGGAATCTTAGACTACAGCCTTAAAGTAGATTGCCTACTTCCTCCTTACTTTAAAGAAGCTATTAGGTGTTTAGCTGAATTGCTTTAGGGCATTTAAGTAAAAAGCGATATACTTTATTATTTAAGATAGTCTCCTCTTCTAACTAGGGATAAAAACCTAACCTAAACCTCTATAGGTAGTTAATAGTAAAAGCTAACAGCTTAAGCTAATTATAGCGGCATATAATAAATCTAGATATTAGGGATAAGAGGCTATATACTACCAGCTTGCTAAGTAGTATTTTTAGCTAGGAATATATGCCTAGGTCTGTAATTTGGTTGCTAAATATAAGCCTTATTAGAAAGCTTAATTAGCTTAACCTAATAACTACTATATTTTATTAATACTATACTCTCACCCCTTCTCTAGAGTCACCCTTAATATCTAGTATATTAGTAAATAGAAGGTTATTAAGGCGTAATGTGAATTTACTAGATACCTAAAAGCTTAGATCCTTAAATATACCACCTCTATAAATATAGTAAAGTTTATTTAGGAAGATATGATCTATAGATATAGAGTCTATAAGACCCTTATTATTAATAGAGGAAAAGAGAATGCTAGTATAGTAACTAAGCTTAATTAATAGTATGTAACATAGTAGAAGGTTATATTAGTATATAACCCCTATGCAAATGGTTTGCTAGAAAAAGGCTATTAGCCTATTGCCTATACTCTTTAGATCTAGTCTTAGTAGGGTAAGAAGGATATCTACCCTATACTTATAATAGCTTTATTTGCTAATTAAATAACTATACGTACGTCTATAGGTTATACCCCTTTTTACCTTAACTATAGGTATAATGCTATTACCCTAATTAAGGCCTAGATAGTAATATAGCGTATCTTAGATTAGGATACTATTAGAACTCTAGAGTAAGATATCTAGATACAGCTTTAAGCGTTTTTACAGCTTAATAAGGATTAGGAAGTAGTAGTAGTAGTAGTTACCTATTACTATGTGTAGATCTATAATTACTTTAATTACACACATACTTATGCCCTATAGAAGGATAAGCTTAGAAAGGGTAATTTAGTCCTTATGTTTAATATTTAGAGGAAGATTAATATATTAACCTTAAGGAAATTAGATTACTACTAGTATAGGCCTTATAAGATCTACTTAGTTATACCTAATAGCTTATTATATTAGCTTAAAACTCTTATAGGGGATGTAATTATAGGAGTAACTTATGCTAGTAATTGCCTAAAGAAGTTCTAGAAGGCTCTAGACAGCCTCTATCTTTTAGTAGATAAAGTAGACTACTGTAGCGATATTGCTGCTAATATTAAGGATCTTCTTACTAGGGATAAGGATTATCCTTCTAGACCTAATCCTTTAGACTTTAGTAATAGTAATTATATAGACTCTAGGGATAATAAAGGGACATTACCTAATTATAGAATGATGTGTGCTTAATAAGTAACTTGTCTATCCTGCTGACCTGATCTACCCTCCTTTCTAATATGCCTCCTTATCTTTATGTGTAAATCTTTATGGAATTAACCTTAAAGACTTAGGGGATAAAGGGATAATAAGAAGGCTGATTTATTTAAAAAAAAAAAAAAAAAAAAAAAGGGGGAAATAACATAAAGACAACTAATACTAGGTTAATCCCCCTCTCTTCCTTACCCTTAATATTAAAAGAGTCTTAATTCTAGTATGGCATATACCTAAACCTAACTAAGTAACTAAAAGTACTAATCCTATCTAAATAATAACTAAGTACTTACTCTAACTCCCTCTCTATTATTAATTACTAGTATTACTCCCAGCCAAGCTAGGGGTGGTTATCTAAGATAAATAATACGCCGCTATAAATACCCTTATACTTTCTATATATATCCCTTTTAGCCTCCTTAATAAGATTAGATAGCATATAGATGTCTATGTTAGTTATCTAGATATCTAGAGGGATTAGAGAATAAACACCCTTACTACTCTTCTTATGCTTAACCTAGATCCTATTATTAACTATAATACCTAAATTAGTATTACTCTAGTACTCTAGCTGCTTATAGTTATAGTAAGTAGCTAACTTAGCAAACATATAGTTACTATATTAATTATTAAAATTACTAGGGAGAGAGATATACTTAAAGTAAGGGTGTATTAATTAAATGTTATCCTCATGCAATCTAGTAAACTTCTAAAAGCTCTTAGTGTAGTAATAGTAGGGAACACTATTCTAGACACTATAGGCGTGAATTAATAAGGAATTTACAGATAGAGTACAGCTAGTTAGGCAAAAGAACAATAGGCTAAAGTGTCTAGTAAAATTAAGGTTAATAAAAACACGCCTAGCCTAATTAAACTTACTATTATAAGTAGGGCTCTTAAGAATACCCTAGATAATAGACTAATTATTATAGCATAGCTAGAACTATCTAGCTACCTCCCTATTAGTCTATTTTCTAGTTCTAGCTTTAAGGTTTAGGATTATGAATTTGGCGTATAGATTACCAGCCGGGCCGGGAAGGCTGCCCTAGGTAGTTATCTTTAGGATCTAAGGAAGAGAAGGAATAAATCAGAATTAGGGAAGACATGCCACAAGGAAAAAGGGACTTATAGTAAGGTAGTAGTTCTCTATCTAATAAAGCTTATAGCTATAATGCTTAATTACAGCTGCCTTAACTAGAGGAGTAGTAGTAAACCACTAGGGATAGATCTCTTGCTAAACATAGCAGTTAATATAATAGTAGTTAGCCTTAATAGGATTAGACATCTTAGGTAATTAATAAGTATGCTAAAAAAAAAAAAGTATAATAGAGGAAATTAGTAATATAAGTTGTAGACTAAAGAAGATAATAGAGCCTATAAGTTGTTGTTGTTATTATGATAGAAAGAAAAGTTAAAAGAGAAGAATTATAAGGAAGAAGGCTAATTTATATCCTAGAAGGGAGGATTGGCTAAAGGAAGGATTAAGTTATAAAAGGGAGGATATAGGTAAAGGATAAATTATAATAATAGTTATTAATAAAGGAGGAGGAAAAGATTTTACTAACAAACTACTAATAATAGTAAATTACTGCTCTTTCTTTTCTTTTAGTAACTATAACGGCTGGCTCTTTCTTCCTTTAATCTAGTAACTTATAAAAGGATATAGATAAATACCCTCCCTTTTTCTAGCTAACTAACCCTCTTACTCTTACTACTAATAAATAACAACACTAGTAACAACTTTTTAGCTAGTAACCTTACCCTTATACTTTACTTCTTTTTACATATACTTATACTCTTCCCTCTATTATAATAACCTTTCTTACTTATTAATTTTATCTCTAACCTCTATTACCTATTAAAAGCTGTAATCTATTATATCTTCTACCTAGATTAGAACTTATAATAGCTTCTCCTTCTGCTTTACCCTCAGCCTATAACGGCGTTCCTCCTATATAAATCTAGTGTCCCTTTATATTTACTAATCTTAAGGCTAATTCTAATAAATGCTTTAGTAATTAGGATTACTACCGCCATATTAGCTTTAGGACCATAACTCCTTATAGTATATGTTTAGCTATAGACTCCTAATTTATTAATAGATTAGCCTTAAAAAGATATACTAGAATAACTATAACTTACCCTAGAGTTATACCTAACTAATATAGCTTCCCCTAAACTATTCTAACCCTAGTAAATGTTGTGTTCCCTAACTGGCTGCTCTAGGAGGATACTAATTAATTCTTCAGCCAGCACACCAAGGCGTTTAAAAGACCGCCACACAACAGAAGATAGTAGGGCCTTTTATACTAAGCTATAATTAACCTCTTAACTAACTACTATAACCTATAAGGATAATTACTATAGAGGGAGTAGATAATAAGGGATAAGCTTGTAGTAGTACTAAAAATCATGGTTTGTAATCTCTTACCTATCTAGAATGTTATAGTTGTCCTGATTGCTTAGTAGGGTTCTATAGATCTAGGCTAGGTCCCCTCTTTACTCCTACTATACTAAGACGTACTTTATTAGATTAAGATATAGTTAGACCTTATACTATTCCCTCTTTATACTAATAGTCCTAGATACTTTATAGGAATAATTATTAATTAGCATAACAGTATAGTTTACTAGTACGACCCTATATAGACTAGTAGTAGATCTAAAGCCCTATTTGTTAATAACATTAAAGCACTTAAGGAGTTCTACACTAGAGCTAGAGTACTACTCTATATTAAGAAGCTAATTAATATAAGCGTATATGTAATTAATGCTGTCTAGTAGCCTAGGGGATAGGAGTATAGTCTCTATATACTTAAGTAGTTCTAGACTATAGTATGCTATAGCTAACTCTATCTAATGTAGAACCCTACTTAGAGGGACCCCTATCTTTAAGGTTCCTTCTATAATTAACTTAGAGTAAACTAGATCTATTAGATTAGTTATAAGTTTAGGTATAATAGGAACTATAATCACAACGCTATATAAGATATACTATAGAGATCCTATAATAAGGTATACACCAGCTAAAGCCAGCTAGTTCTACCTACTAGTAAGGGTAATAATAATATAGACATAATAGTCTTAAAGACCCTAATTAAAGGAGGACCTATATTGCTAATAAAGATAGACACCCTAATTAGCTAGAAAACACCTATTGCTCTATGTAACCCTAGACTAGGAATACTAATAATCATACTACCTTAGAACCTAAAGACTCCTTTATATCTATAAGCTACCCTAGGTAGAGGTACTAGATAACTAGTAATACTATTAGATCTATTATTACCCCTCCTAAAGTAGATTAACACCCTATACGTAAAAAATATTACTTAATTAGTAACTAAGTTAGGAATAAGAGAATATAAGCTTACCTTAATTATATATAGTATAAGTAATACTCTAAAAGGACATAAGAAAAGTATTTTAATTATAGAATTACTAAATAAGGATACCCTAAAGGATAACAGCCTAAATAAAGGATCTAGATCCCCTAAGTTAGGGGAGATCTAGTTAGAGTAGACTAAGCAGTATAAGGAGCTTACTCTAGAGGAGCTTAGAGATTAGGAGAGAAACAAAGCATAGCAGAAGGCTACTACTAGTTAGCACCTTAATATCCTTAATTATAGGAACTAGACTAAGGGCAAGCTTTTAATTATAGAGTATACTATAAAGGAGTAGGTTAATTAGTATAATAACCCTATTATAGAGGCTACCTATTAGACTCTAGCTTACATACTATAGGTTCCTCTAAGTATAGATATAGGCTAGGATAAATAGGTACGACATGACATATAGGAGGCGTAGAAAACAGCAAATAGGATTACTAGGATAGATAACAATAGAGCTAATTAGTAGAGGTACTCTTATTAATCTAGGATCTAGGCTTGATGTTTTAGTAGTTTAATTTCTCTCCTTATAATTAGAAGGACAGACAACAGAAAGAAATTAAAGGGGATAATTAGAATAGGGTAGGGTAAATTAAGCCTAGATTAATAGTCATGATTATGTAAAGAGGGAAGTAGATCTTAGGGAATAGGTAATTAGAAGAAGTATATAAGGGTAGAAAGGTAGATAGACTAAAAACAACAATAAACTTTTACCTAATTATACCTATACCTACCTTTACCTTATAATTAAATAAGAGCCTTTCTATTATAATAATTTATACTTAATTATAATAATATAAGAATCCTAGGAGTAATACCCCCTATGATCGCAAGAATCCCTCTGTAGACTTACACGCTAAGGACTGTACCGATTAGGCAGACCAACACAAGCTGATCAAGCAAAGGTATTTGTGCTGATTAAGGGAAGCATCTTGTATTGCCTTAGAGGGTGTTAGTGTTTGCCCACCACACCGCACCGCATAAGGTCCATCCTACCCTACACGTTTCCAATACTAAGCTAGAGGGTATTAAAAAGCTACTAATTCTAAAAAACAAAGTAGACTAAACTTAAAGCCTAGTTTTTAGGCTAGAAATAGTTAGGATTAAGCTAACTACTATAGTTTATAAGGTTAATTTACTAAAGAATTAACTCTAAGAAGTAGACTAGAAGTCTCTAAGTTACTAGGTAAACTATATTCTAATAAATTAAGTAAATAAGATTATTATAGATCTTTTACTTAAATATTTACTAGGTAATATAACCTTAATTACTAAGAAAAAGGTAGGGGTTTATATACTAGTCCTTAGAAATAATTAGTAGTATTACTATAAGGGAAGTAAAGTAATTACTATATAATAGAAGGGTATCTAAAAAGGAATATTATAAATTTAAGTAATCTACTATAACTAGATAGAATAATAAGTACTAATTAAGGCCTTATAGTTTTAGAACTCTACCTATAGAGAAAGGTTAGTAAATAGCTACTATAAGGAAATAAAAAAGTTATATAGGTTTTAGATACTTAGATATAAAATAGAAGAAATTATAATAGTAGTTAACATCTAAATTAGTAAAAATGTTAAGAATCTTAGTTATAAGGTTAGAGAGCTTTATATAAATATCCTCTATCTCCTTATATATAATTATTATATAGAATAAATTAAATATAAATATTATATCTTAGTAGTTACCTAGGATAGTTAGGGTATACTATAGTTAATTATTAGTAAAGCTTAGATAAATCTCTTACCTATATACTAAAGTATAACTATTACTATACTTAGTATACTAAGTATAATAGAGAGATCTATTAAGGATAAAGAAATACTTTAGAATAAGAGGTAACTTTAGGGGGGTTTTACCCTCTAACTAGGCCTTAATAGTAGTATAAATATAATATATATATAGCTAGTAAGGGGCGTAAGGAGCCTCTAGGAGAGGATTAGGGATTTAGGGTAGATTCTCTAGATTATTATTATTAGGTTTATCCTTATTACCTCCTAAACTATTAGGTAGAATAAGGGAATAAGACTAATACTCCTTAGAGCTATACTTTTTAGACTATAACGTACTCGCATAGCGAGTCGGCCAACATAGCGAGCCGGCCACTCCTTATCACTAGAAAAACCGTGTTTTCTAACTATTTATTAAAAATCGAAATTAAGCCTAAAAAAGGTCTAGTTTTCAGTATTTAGTAACAATAAGAGTTAAATCTTAAGAAATAATAATAGGGAAAATATTATCACTTTTTAACCTATATATACTAAGCTTACTTCTTATCTAAAGGCCTAGATAAGAGATATAGAGGTTAAAGTAAAATAATATTTTCCCTACTATTATTTCTTAGAATTTGACTCTTATCGTTACTTATAGCCTAAAACTAGACCTTTTTTAGGCTTAATTTAAATTTTTAAAAAATAGCTTAAAAGGTAGCCTTTAAGGTATAATAAAGAACTGGCCGGCTTACTATATTAGCCGACTCGCTATGTAGGTACGTTAGACTATTATTATAAAAGTAATTAGAGTTTAAGAGGCTTAGACTATATAAGGGAGAATTAGGTAAGACGCTATACTTATAAGAAAGACTATATAACTAATAATTAGAACTATAGGATAACTCTTTAGTCTAAAATAGGAAAAATATTATATTAGAAAGGTTAGTAAAAATAAAGAGAAAGGATATACCTTAGGAGTATTAGACTCCTCCCTATAAGAGTAATACTTATTATAGTAATAGTTTTAGGTATAAATTATAGCTATATAGGTAGTAAGTTATAAAGCTACTTTAGTCTAGTATAACTTTTTCTTTTTATACTACTAAATAATTAATTAAAGGTTTCTTAAAGAACTTATTATAATAATATTATTAAAAGGTAATAGAATAAAAGTAGAACCCTAAAGCTAGTAAAAAAGAAAGAAATTAAAGTTAACTAATAAATTAATAAGGAAAGGTTAATAAAAAGCTATAACTATAAGGATAAGAATAAAGAAAATCCTTAGTAGTTATAATATAAATAAAATAAAAGTAGGAGAAAAGTAAGAAAAAAAAAGAAAACCCCTATAAGTAAAAGACTAAGGCTAGTAAATATATAGACTATATCTACTATAACTATAACCTTTAGTAATAGTTAATTAAGGAATAACTAAGTAAGAGGGTCCTAAAACCCTATTTTTCTAAAATAGATAGTCTAACTACTTAAGGACAAGCAGCTTAGAGAGGGAGTGTAATTATTATAGGATAATCCCTACTAACTATAAAGGCCTGTTAATAGCTACTATAAGAATAATAAGGTTAGTAGAATATCTTAAGGAGTAAGGACTATTTAGTAGGCAAAAGCCTAGGGAATTATAGGAGAATAGTTCTCTAAGATTTAGTCTCTATTAAATATAAGACCTATTATATAATAGTTACTATTATATATAATAGTAACTATTATAGTAAGCGTCTAACACCTACCCCTACTACTAAATTCTATAGGCTTTAAGTTTAAGTTTAGTTAGATAAAGGGATAGAAAACTAATAAATCTATTAAAGTATATATATATAGTAATAAACCTTATTTAATTTATTTATATATATAAATATCTATTTAGGCCTAAAAGTACCCTTATTTTTAATTACCTAAGGCTAAATATATATGTTATTATTTTTCCTTATTTTATATAGGGATTACCTATAGCTAAAATACGCCTAGTATTTTCCTTATAGGTACGACTAGTAACCTACTTTATAGCCTATTTGTTACCTATACTTTAATAGAATCTACTAAGATCTAGAAAAAGCCGGAAATCTGGAAATTACTACCTAGATCTATTATAACCCAGACTATCCTAAGAGGGTAGATAAGAGCTTATTAGTCGGCAAATCCCCCGGCATAAAAATCAGGCTTAGTGTGACGTATAAGCCTGAGGGGGTGTGTCGAAGTAGCCAGAGTATTTAGCAGCAACCAAAGTGTCTCTAAAAATAGGGGTGCCTCCACTTTTAGTAAGCGCTTTAACATTATTACCACTCTACAGATACCTATTTACTACTATGCAGGTTGCAACTTACTTTGACGTTCGCAGAACCCCGCACCTCTGGGTTCACCTGGCATTAGGCTATCACATTGCAGAAATCACAGCCCCTCCACAAATGCAGGTCTAGCTAGCCCTGCTATGCGGATCCTTTCAAGACAGACATATACATATAGACAAGACCCAGCACAGGTTCTGGTGTCGCATTGCGTTACAGCATGGCAAGAAGATCACGGTCATTGTTGGAGCCCGGAGGCCTGGGTCTGGCGAACAGATGGCCCAGACCGCCCGAAAACAGCAATATGACCAACAAATCTTTCGACGATTTTCTTGTATTATTATCCGCGTGCGGATCAAACTGTTGGTAGTCTGTAGATACATTCGGCCATCTCTTTGAGGCTTCGCTTCAAGGATGCCAGGGTCGTTTTGCCGCCTTCGTCCTCCATGATCATGGCCATCAGGCTACTATACTGTCGATGGTTCTTGATAAGACTGGTGTAATTATCCAATCGACCAGATACTCGATAGGCCACTGGCAAACCCAAAACTCTTTCGATCGCTTCAAAATGGTGCATTACTGCCTGGAGCAGGATCTTTGTTTGCAAATGGCCTTGTTCGTCACAAAGGCCTGCCAGTTGAAGTCCAGGGAATATTTGCAGGTCCGGTAGAGATCCCTGCGAGGATGTGCGCAGGTTTCTGCAGAGGTGTATGCACAGGTCGTCGAAGACGGCAACAGTCTGCAGATAAGCCAATATTATATCTAGCGTAACGACAGTACTTATGGAGGTCCAGCTCGACCCTTTGCGAGAATTCCTCGCTGCTGGACTCGTCTCTCGGCCGTACGTCTTGATGATGCTGAGGAATTCCGATATGTCCTTCAATGCATCTCCAAACCACACACAATTGATGGGACTAAATAAGTCCGAACCTTCTTCCGAAGAGCCAGATAGAGAGCCGCGAGCAGATGCGGACCGAAATCGATGATATCGTTGGGAAAGTCGCAACCGGAGACCCGTCAAGTCGTCGTCGGACTCCACCAAAGAGGAACCGACTGAGAGCATGCTCTCGGAGTGACCAAATTGCCTCGATTCGGGTACCAAAAAGGGACCAAAGCCATTAAAGACACCAGTGGCGTTTTGTCCGCCAGAGGCCAAGTCCCCAGAATATATGAAGTCGCAAAACTCAAAATCGGCCGTTATGGATGTGGGGTGCTCCGATTCCGAAAAAGGCGTGAAGTATTCCGACATTCCGAATGTTGATGATAGTGGACTTGGGAATGAAAGACAAGCCGGGATCGCAGAGGCGCCGCTCTGACCTGGAAAGTGGTTTTTAGCCGCATCTGGGCACGACGGTTCGTGAGGCTCCGCGTTATGACTCGCGTGTAGTCCTTGCCTCATCCCGCCGAAGGGTGCTGTCGAATGTGAAGCTGCCGTCTTGCCACCCTCCTTGGGCGGGGGATTAGCACAATTGACTTTGAGACGAAAGCAACGGCCGCACGACGACGTGGTGTCCTCTGGCGGCGGGCATCGAAGCTTCATACGATGACAGCGTAGGCAAGCAGAATGTCTTGTGAGGGGCTTAGGAGGCATGGTGACAAGGGCCAGATAATGTGGTAAAGTGGTGCGCTTGATAACTATGATGTATTAATTAGCGTGGCCGCTGGGGAAGCTACTTATGGATTTCTAAGGTTAAATAAAAGGAAAAGAAAAAAAAGCATAGCTGTGAACATGGCTGGCGACTCAAACAAGCTAGAGACAGACCAGTACTGGGGTTTCGTCCACGTTGGATTGGTTCAGATACGGCGCTGTAGGCTCCAGTTGGGTTGAGTAAGCGCTAAGTATCGATGTGGGAATACTCTGCCTATACCAATGGGCCTAATCGGACCAGAAAAGCCCGAGCAGAGACGAAGGGGACGGCGGCTTGTCCTGGCACTCTACAATCTGGGCCAGATGATTTCGATATCTGACCTTGTTGTGTTGCTGGATGGGTTCCAAGGGCGGCAGCGTGTTGCTGCTACCCCACGACCCACCCCTCTTTTACCAGGGAAAAAGACTCGGTCCAGCGAACGATGTAGTATATACTTTGATAAATGATAGGGCTATCAGGTAACATTATGCAAACATTAGCATCAAATCAGGTTCGTTTAACCGTATTCTGCAACGTAACAGTGGAGACTCGTCTCATTGGGCCCGAGAGAAGATACATCATAATCTGGCTGGCATTTGGGACTTTAGTGTGTCTCATCAGCACTAGGGGTCTTATCGTACACAACTAGTGATGCCCAGGTACGGATATTCACCAAACTGGGCATTCATTTCAAGGTATCCATCCGTATGAGGCCACGAATCATCACACACACTTGGTGTTTTCTTCTACCTTCCATTTACGTACTGATAGTTGAGGCGGAGTATACACGCAAGACCCGAGATAATCCTAGCCTGAATCTTAATGCACCTTGGCCCCTAATCCTGCTTCAGACTAGCGCACTATCAGACAAACAATGGTAGGGAACAGCTTTGCGGAGACCAAGACTCAACGATCGACTTTGCTGTAAGATTAGGGCGTTTGAATGCATTTCTGTTGTTTATTAAAGTGCCTGTACTTCGGTGATAGTTCTTGCTTAGTTGCTTAGATGCAATGTGTCATACTACTTACTGCCTACATAGCTGGGTTGGGTGCTTCTGTGGATATGTGGCCTCAAGGGCAGCATGGCCGGCCGAGCCTTCGACTTTGATTCTTCTTAGGAGGGAAAATTTATCCAGAAAATAATGCCGACATTCACCCAGTGGCGTTGTCCAATTTGCTCACGTTTCAATATTAATCACGTTTCACTGTGATCTAAAACCCACCAATCTAACGATAGGTCCTCCACCGTTATCCTCCCCTGTATACGCATGCGGGCCCGCAAACGCACCATGGCCAGCAGCCGCCATCTCGAACATTTGACTGTCCAATAGCCTATAGGTACCCCGGGCCTTGAACTATGCTCGAGTCGCCAGCCACCTGGGAGGCAAGGCAGAACGAGACGAAAGAGGGTCTTTTTTTAACCTGCTCAAGGGTGCACCTTAGCTACAGTCGGCAAAGTTCCATGGACGGATCCCCAAGCACTGGGTCGAAAGACCCCTGCAGGGAGCTGCCTTGACTTGACTGTGCGGTCCTTTATCCGTAGCGATGCTGAAAGGAGCCCGGCATAGATTAGGGGGCGCTTACTACTGCTCAACCCACCTTACGATGCGATCATACAATTACCTGCTACAAATTTCGTGTGTTGTACAGGTCGTGATTGATTGATAACTGATGACTTGACTTAGTACGCTGCCTAGGTCGTATCTCAAATAGAGTCTACTCCGTAGTCTTTATCATGTTTGCACCTCGAGTACAGTACCTAGAAGTTTGCCACAATACGGTAGCATTACGGGCCAAGCAGGAAAGCCTAGATATATTTCAGCAGGGAACAGCGGGCAAGCCGCCTAGTAAAGGAAGGTCTCCCGTGAGGAAAGATAGCTGTGGGGGTGGCGCTCTACCCCTCGGCTGGCTAGGGGACGGGGTGGCTGGCGGGATGATGGATAGCCATCTTGGCAAGATGCAAACCCACAAAGCAAATAGCTGGATGTACAAAGTGATAGGGGTAAGTAAAATACTCCTAGTTATGTAGTATCGCCACAGGATCCTGGCTGGCTAGGCTGGTAAACAGTACTGTAATGCTGCCTACTGAAATAAGTAGAGGGGTGAGTGTTAGAGTATGGTACTTGACAGGGGATATTTTATTTTCGCCTGGTACCATCGTACATTATCTATTCGTAATACGGAGTAATTAGTTCAGGATTACGTGGCGGCGGGGGTGGGGGGGGGGGGGGGTTATGGGGGGTTCTTAACGCAGGCAGACATTCATTCCTTAGACGGAGTACCCGGGGATGACTAAGATTGCAGGCAAAGTTGAGTGCGGGTGTTTGGCCCGTGTGGTTTGGTATTTAGCCCGTATCTGACCACTTTGAGAAAAGAATCCACTATCACAGCCACGTAGTAGGCTTACCTACAAAAGCTTGATATACTGCAATTTTAAGGTATAAGTAAGGGTGCATACACCTACCCTATTAACCTACTAGCTACTATTATTTTACTACTATATATATAAAATAATACCTTCTTCTTAATATCTCTACTATATATAAAGAAAGTACTCTTTAAAGGTGAGTACCTTAACTATAGATATTATAAGTATAAGTTATATAACATAGTTTACAAGCAAATGAATCAGACAAGCAAGTGAATTACTTCTTATTACCTTAGAAAACCTTACCTTTTTTAACTATTTATTAAAAAGTGAATTCTTAACTAAAAAAGGTCTTACTTTTAGATCTTAGTTTTAATAAGGGTTAGATTATAGGAAATAATACTATAGAAAATACTACTTTACCTTAACCCTTATATAAAAAGCTTAACCCTTATCAATAAGAGATAAGCTTAGTAAGTAAGGGTTAGGGTAGGGGAAGAATTTCTATAATATTATTTTTAAAAGTCTAACCCTTATCAAAACTAGAATTTAAGAGTTAGGCCTTTTTAGTTAAGAAATCGCTTTTTAATAAATAGTTAAAAAGTAAGGTTCTCCTAGCAATAAGAAGTGATTCACTTGCTTATCTGATTCATTCGCTTGTGAACTACGTTATAGTTACTATTATACTAATTATAAATCTTAAGGTAAAAAGGTAGGGGTATTTAGAATACTATATATCATAAAGTTAGTTAATTAGTAATAAGAGTAAAAATAATAATAATAATAATATAGCTATATATAGGTAGGTAGGCAGGTAGGGGTCTCCTGGCCTATAAACTTCTTTTTGCTAGTGGCGCTAGTAAAAAGAGGTTTGTACCTTAGGGAAGCAGTACATCGTAGGCGATAAGGCGTTGTGGCTTAGTGGCCCGCTTGCTCAAAGTGGTTAGATACAGGCCAAATACCAATATCACACGGTCCAAATACCCGGACTCGGCAAAGTTAAGCACCCATCTTTGGAGGGGGTATTTAGCGCAGCGCAGATGACTAATATCCCCGGGTAGATCGATTCAAGAGGGGAGAACCGCTCCAGCTTCCCGTAATCTATGGTGGACCGTGGTTCAAGCTGATTGGTGTGACCTAGGGTCCAGCCGGGGCAGCAAAAATGGGGAATGTCTTACCAACCGTAATGTTTTATGAATTTAAAAGTTATTAGCCGTTGGGTGTTTCTATCTTACCATGGCTATTGTGTTTGTGTTTGTATTTATCTAGATATTATATGTCTTGTAGCGTATTGGGCATCGCACTTTGACCATGTTTCTCCAACGGTATCAGTGTCATTATGTCCCTGTGCGACCTCAGGAGCGACTGTTTTGTATTAAACCCTAGTGCCACTTCTCTATAAAGGCCAGTTGGCCGAATAAGGCACTGTTAAAAAAAAAGGATGCGAGGCATTTCTATTATTGATTATATACCCCAACCACCGGCCGTCTGAGTCTTGTCATAATCATTTGTGTCTTGCAAGAAATCTGTCTGCGGCTCCTTTCCCCCCGAAGCCGACGTAAAGGAGTGAATGGCACAGCACTCTGATAGGTTCGCCAGTTACTAGACGCAGAGTCCGGCTTTCGATGGGGAGTTTCTTATTTATGCCATCCTTCATTTGGCGGCCGCTGAGTCTGGATAACGCGGCAGCCGGTCTACTACTAGGGTAGCCCTGTTTGCCGAAGGCGGCCAAGAAACGGCCTTTCAGTCAATAATAATCACGTAAGGTGGTGGAGGGAGTTCTCAGCATCCACTTCAGTATGGTCAACCCTGACTAAGGGCCGCCAGCAAGCACGCTCGGCACCGACCCTGCATCGCGTCTTGAACTTGTGGACATAGTAACTCATGCATGTCAGCACCATACACAGCACTAACCCCACCACTAGTGTGTGATTCTCGATACGTTTAAGGCACTTGAGACCCTGGTAGGAAAAGCACGTTCGGTCTTCGGACTGCCCACTTGCATCCGGCCGACGCCGTGCAGTCTCGGCGCGCCGCCCGAGGCGGCAAGGAGGCGGCCCGAATAATAGTGGTGACAGGACGGATCGGCAAGCCGGTTCGGAACCTCCCGCTTGTACTCTAACGTATGTTTCCGTCGGTCTCGGACCCCCGCCCCTCATTAACGAACAATAGCTACCCAGTAAGAAGGGAGAAATATACCAGGGAGATGGGTGCTTTTTAACCATTGACAGACAGGACTTTTCTATTCTGTTGTATTCTCGTCTTTGACAAATACATTTCATGAGCTCTCTTTTCTACAGATTCTTGTCGCAGACCACTTCGCCGCGCCAACATGGGATCAACCGGGCAATCCGAGCTGCTCCGGCTAGCTGAGAAAATTCTGCAAGCCACGACGACGATAATCCGCCACCTGCATGACACCAATCAGCGGGAACCCTCATTCGACCAGAACAGCTCCGTCATCCAGGGCAATGATGATTCCGAGGCCGCGCGGGTTCTGCTCAACGACGCAGCCCGGAGCCTCATGCGGCTCGTGAACGGGCCTGTGAACGAGTTCCGGTCCTTCTTCATGACACAGTACGACTTGGCGGCGTGGCAAGTCGCGCTTGACTTCGGTCTGTTCGGCCACGTGCCGCTGGGCGGTCGCATCGGAGCCAAGGAGCTGGCGCAGGCGGCGGGCCTGGACGTGGACCGCTGCGGTCGCCTGGTACGGCACCTCGCCGCACAGCACGTGTTCCGTGAGGCGGAGACGGACGTGTTCGAGCACTCGGCCGCATCGGCCCTTATCGCCCGCGACGAGGGCATCTGTGCTCTGCTGGGCTCACAGGTCGACGAGATGTTCAGGGCCGCGTCCGAGGCATCGGCGTGCGTGCGCAACGCGCCGTTCGAGTCCGGCGGCGTCCACTCACCATTCGCTACCCGGCATGGAAAGCCCCCGTACCTGTGGTACGCTGAGAACCCGGAGAAAGGCGTCCGCTTTGCCAAGAGCATGGCCGGAGCGGCGCAGATGGACCGCCCCATCTCTACGCTCCGCGACGACTTCCCCTGGACCAAGCTACAAGCGTCCGGTAAGGTGGTCGACGTCGGCGGCGGAAGCGGCCACGTGTCTATACATCTTGCGTCCTATTTCCCCAACCTAGAGTTCATAGTCCAGGACTCCAACCCCAAGATGCTGGCGTCGGCACAAGCCAATTTGAGTCCCACGTTGGCTGAGCGAATCACTTTCATGCAGCACGATTTCTTCAGCGAGCAGCCCGTCAAGGACGCCAGCGCCTTCTTCTTGCGTCAGTGCTTACACAACTGGAACGATAAGAACTGCATCAGGATCATTCGAGCCCTTGTCCCTGCCCTGGAGAAATGCAAGCCCGGAACGCCGCTCCTTATCAATGACGAGATTCTGCCGGCACTGGACCAGAGATCAAAGTTTGAGGAACATTCTTTGCGACAGTATGACATGTGTATGTTTGTGATATTTGGCTCAAAGCAGAGGACAGAGAAGCAGTTTGAAGCACTCCTGAAGGAAGCCGACCCTAGGTTTGAGGTGGTCAAGGTTCACGGTAGTAACGCCATGGGTCTTGTTGAGGCGCATTTAAGACATGATCTTTAATCATGCCGATACTACATAAAGTGATGGCCGCCTAATTCAGCCATTGAAAAATAACATTATGTGTGATAAGAGCCTTAAATCATTTATTCATATTTAAGTTTACATTTGAAATGACCTTTACTTTCACTTAAATAGATCTATTAACAAGGAAACGAAATCCCGGAGCACAGTTCCGCCAGCCAACTAAGGAGGGTACATAGGAGGTGCTAACAGCAGAGCCTAATATTAAGTTAAGTTGGCTATTAGGTAAATATAACAGAAAGTAAACATCTATTTTAGGTTTCTATATAAGGAGAATAGGATCTACTCTTATTCTAATTATTCTAAAGGGTAGAATTTATAGAGAATATAAGAGTCTTCTATATATAGGTAGATAGATACCTAGGTTACTACTAGAGTCTTAAATAAATACAAGTATAATAAATACAAATATATGTATTTGTATTTATTGTATTTATCCCTATAAATACAATATATGTATTTGTATTTGTATTTTACCTAGTATAAATAAAATACAAATACAAATACATATAACGTACCCACATAGCAAGTCGGCCAAACAAGCAAGTCGGCTACTTTTCCTACTTTTTACCTCTTTAACCTTTATACTAACTTTCCTCTACGTATAAATATGTAATCTACCTTAATTAAAAGCCGTATTATCCTTACCCTTACCCTAATGCAGCCCCTAACAAGTCCTTCTACAGGGGGTAAGTACTTTCCTATAGGGGGGCGGTAGGGCCGGCAGAGCTGCCAGGGGTCGCGGCGGCCAACCAAAATTCGCCAGCAGCACTCGTCGGCGGGTCGCCTAACTCACCAGCCGACCTGTCGGTCGCAGCCTATAGCACTCATTAGCCGCTAGCCTAACTCGTCCACAGCAGCCTATAGTACTTATCGGCAGGTCTACCTAACGCGTCAGTAGGGCTAGGGCCACCTACCTAACTTGTTAGTAGGTAGGTAGTAGCAGCCTATAAGACTTATTAGCTGCCAGCCAACTTATCTAATAGCAGCCTATAGTACTTATTATTAGTAGGTTACTAAACTTATTAGTAGCTAGCTAGCTAACTTATTAGTAGGTAGTAGTAGCCTATCCTATAGTACTTATTAGCTACTAGCTAACTTATTAGTAGTAGCCTATAGTACTTATTATTTATAGGATACCTATATTATTAGTAGCTAGGTTATTACTTAGCCCTAGCCCTTACTATTAGTTAGCCTTACTAGTAGTATATAGTAGAAGGATAAATAAATATATACCCTAGCTTACTATCTTTATTAGTAGGTTAGTTAGCCTAGTAGCTAGTTATATTAGTTAGACTAGAAGTAAGGTTATTAGGGTATATTAGGGTATAGTAGTTAGTTTACTAGTATCTAGTATAGTAAACTAAGGATTCTATAAGTAGACCTAGTTCTTAAGGTACTCCTTTTACTCCCCTAAGGCCTAAGCCTCCTAAAGTAACTCTAGGTTAGTATTACTAATAATATGCCTATAGCAGCTCTACCACCTAGGTCTAAAGCCTCCCCTAGAAGTAGTTATAGTAGTAGTAGTAGTAGTAATATTAGTAGTAGTAAGGAGGCTACTACTAATACTACTACCTATATCTATATTATTATTATTATCTTTATTATCTTTATTATTATTATCTTTATTATTATTATCTTTATTATTATTATCTTTATTATTATTACTACTACTATTATTATTATTATTACTATTACCCTCTATATCCTTACCCTTATCCTTATTATTATTATTATTATTATTATTATTATTATCCCCCTCCCCTTTATTAGTACCCTCCTAGCTATTATATACCTAGCTATTAAGCTTACTAAATACCCTATCTAACGCCTAGTTGTTACTATTATCCCCCTAAGAACCCCTACCTAATAGCAGAAGAGGGGGCACCCTAGTATAGTACTAGACCCCTAAGACTTAAAACCCCCTCTTTAGTACTATAGTATATAGCTTCTTCTAGTACCCCTATAGGACATCCCTAATATAGGTCTCTAGGTAAGTACCCTCTACTAGTAGTAGGTTAAAGATTACTAGATCCTAGCTACTAGTAGTAGGTTTACCACCCTAGCCTAGGGCTATACTATAGGCTAGTATAATAGCCACCCCCTATACCTCCTAAGCTGCCCCCCTATAGCCTAGGAGGCTACTCCTAACCCTCCCCCCCCTAAACATTTCAAATAGGCCAGCCCTTATTATAAAGCCGTCTAAGGTAGTAGAGAGGAAGGTACTTAAAGTACTCCTCTCTACTACCTTACCCCTACCTAGCTTCTTACTACTAGCTGTTATTACCCTCACCCCTATTACCTTTAGGGCTACTAGTCTTTCTCTAGTATTAGCCTATAAGATTACCCCTTTATAGAAGTATAGCCTAGACTTTAGTAGTATCCCTTCTTTATCCTAGTTTATATTAACTATACTATCTAAATAGGTGTCTAGAATATCCCCTAGTATTATTAAGTAATGCTAGGAGGGTAGCTATAGTAGTAGTAGTAATACTAACTAGGATATAGATCCTACTAGGGATTTAGAGGGTAAGTATAGTAGTAGTAGTAGTAGTAGTAACTATAGTAATTATACTTACTATAGTAGTAGTAGTAATAGTACTTATTATAGTAGGGGTAGTAATAGTAATTATTATAGAGGTAATTATAATTATAGTAGTAGTAGTAGTAGCACTAGGGCTAATTAAGAGGCCCTAGGTGGTTACCTATAACCCCTATATAGAATATTAGTAGTTTAGTATCTATATAAGTAAGGGGAAGCTAAGGATATATAGCCTAATCTTTATAAAACTCTTCTAGGGATTAAGAGATATATTAATTATAGTAGACCTAGCTATAGTTACTAATTTTTTAGTTAAGGACCTATTAAAAAAGACCTATTAGTAAATAATCTAAGCCCTAATAGTTTTATATTATGTGTCCTATACTTAGTACTACTTAGTATTAGTCCCTTACTAGGGGACTATAGTATAGCTATATTTTATTTCCCTCTTAGTATTATTTCTTCTATCCCTTATACTAAGTATAAATACTACCTATACTAGGGCTATTCTACCTAGATAGAATAGGATACTAATCTTAGAAGGAGTAGGTTTTATATATTTATCTTATAAGGTTTTTAAGTAGTACCCCCTAAAACCCTTAAATATAGCTTTTAGTATATAGCATCCTTATTACTAATCTAGTATAGATTATACCTAGCTAGCCTATAAAAACCTAGGTCTAATTCCTAAGGTTATATACTAGTAAGAGAATAGTATATTATTAGGTAGTATTATACTAGAAGCCCCTTTAAAGAAGACCCCTAATTAGAGAAGGCTACCTAACTAGTAGCTCCTACTAACTCCTAGGAAAGGAGTTAAGTAAATACTTAGTTTAGATAGCCTAAGTCTATATAAACATCCTTTATAGAAGACCTATTTATATAGAGTAGTATAAAAGTAAGATAGTCTTTTAATAGCTACCTACCCTATTAATCTACTATAAAGTAGTATAAGTATTTTCTTTAGAATATAACTAGCCTTCTCTAAATATAGATAGGATATAAGAAACTACCCTCTATAACTTATTACTATCTATTTAAAGAGTAAATAGTTACCCTCTATAACCTATTACTATCTATATTATTATATTATCCTTCCCCCTAGGTATAATATAGTTTATACTTAAAGTTAAGAGTATACCTAATAAACCCCTAAAGGTATTTTTCCACCCTATAAATAGTAGTAAGAAACAATAGGCTAGGGACTATAGTAGCGTTACTATTATAAGTTGTCTTATAGTATAATCTATTATAGGTAAGGAATATAGCTAGGAAACCCTTCTCTATCTACCTAGTAGGCCTTATAAAAGTCTAGTTATAATCCCCTTAGTAGTTAGAAATAATAGGCTAGGGATTATAGTAGTATCCCCCTTATAAGTTGTCTTATAGCGCAATCTATTATAGGTAAGGAATATAGCTAAGAAACCCTTCTCTATCCACCTAGTAGGCCCTATAAAAGTCTAGTTATAATCCCCTTAGTAGTCTAAAATAATAGGCTAAAGTTAAGAATACCTTAAATAACTACTAGAGTATCTACTTATTCTTAAATAAGATAGTACTTACTATCCCTTATAAATTAGTTAGTATTATTACTAGTATTCTATAGAAGGGGGTAGGGTATATAGAACTATCCTCTATAACCTATTACTATCTATATTATATTTTATTTAGGCCTAGACAACCTAAGTAGCCTTCTATAATAGTAGTACTTTAATATATATAGGCTGATAAGGTACTAGTGTTATTAGGACCTAAAAGTACCTTAACTAACATAATAAATACTACTATACTAATATAGGTAACCACAACTATAGTATAGAGCCCTAAGGGGATATACAGGCACTAAAGATGCCTCTATACCTAGATTTACTAAAAAGGTTCCCTATATTATCTTCCCCCCTAGGTGTAACATAGTTTATACTTAAAGTTAAGAAGAGTATGCCTACTTAACCTCTAAGGGTATTTTCCTACCCCATAAGTACTTATTAGAAACAATAGGCTAGTACCTTAGTTAAGGCATAGTATATATTTAAAGCTTTACTTAGGCGTAAAGGCCCTTAAAGGAAGACTAGCCCTATAGCTTTAGCTATTTAGCGTCTACTATAGGCGTTTCTTACCTATTACCTATTAAGGGCCTATCTAGTAGTAGTAAGGGAAAGTCCTATCTACTCCTAGGTAATACTAGTATAGTAGACCACCTAGGTAACTACTATAGTAGTAGTTTAACTACTACTATAAACTCCCTATAACTAAGGCTAGCTAGGCCTATAAGGCTATATAGAGAGATACTATATAGTAGTCTAATAATATAGGATAGTTATACTATATTACTATAGTAGTTACCTAGTTAAGGGTAGAGAAGTTAATATATTCTACTTTTAACCTTTAATTACCCTCTTCTTATAGGCCCTCTAATACTTTTTAGGCCTAAACTCTACTCTACTAGGTTTTATCCTAAAAAAATATTTCCTAAAAAAAGATTTTATATAGAAAAACAAAAAAATTAACTTATAGCTACTAAAATATTATTAGATCCTATATATAGTCTAGAACTATAAAGTCGTTATAGCTTAAAATACTAAGGCATACTAATTAATAGAACAGCTCATACTATATAGGAGATTAACGTTATAGTAGGCTATAGTAGGCTGCCTTACTAATAGGGGGGTATAACTCTTCTAAGGGTAAGTTTTTTAAACTTTATAGCGGATTTTCTTAGTAACTAGATACGCTATAAGAAAAGTCGCTATACTACTATAATCCCCTATTAACATGCTATACTATAGTATAGTTATTTATTTAATTTCTAGGGTACCTATTTTTTATTTCTAGGGTACCTTAGTTTCTTTTAGTAGAATCTACCTTTACTATAGGAATTCTAGCTAGGGTTTTAGATAAGTATATTTACTACTAAAATAGCTATATAATAGTATACCTCTTAGTACTATAGGTAGCCTAGACAAAGAGGTAACTATTCTAAGGGCATGTTTTTTAAACTTTATAGTAGGTTTTCTTAGCGACTAGATATGCTATAAGAAAAGTCGCTATACTACTGTAATCTACTATTAACACGCTATATGAATATATAATTACTCTTATATTTCTAGGGTACCTGAGATTTTCTTTTCTAGGGTACCTCTTTTTTATTTCTAGGGTACCTTACTTTTCTTTCTAGGGTACCTCTCTTTTCTTTCTAGGGTACCTTAGTTTCTTTTAGTAGAATCTACTCTTGCCGTAAGAATTCTAGCTATAGTTTTAGATAGGCATATTTACCGCTAAAATAGCTATATAATAGTATACCTCTTAGTACTATAGGTAGCCTAGATAAAGAGGTAACTATTCTAAGGGCATGTTTTTTAAACTTTATAGTAGGTTTTCTAAGCGACTAGATATGCTATAAGAAAAGTCGCTATACTACTGTAATCCCCTATTAATATACTATACTATAGTATATTTATTTGTTTAATTTCTAGGGTACCTCTTATTTATTTCTAGGGTACCTTACTTTTATTTCTAAGGTACCTTAGTTTCTTTTAGTAGAATCTACCTTTACTATAGGAATTCTAGCTATGGTTTTAGATAGGCGTATTCGCCGCTAAAATAGCTCTATAATAGTATACCTCTTAGTACTATAGGTAGCCTAGATAAGGAGGTAACTATACTAAGGGTAAGTCTTTTAAACTTTATAGTAGGTTTTCTTAGCAACTAGATATACTAAAAGAAAAGTTGCTATACTACTATAATCCCCTATTAACATGTTATACTATAGTATATTTATTTATTTAATTTTAAGGGTACCTCTTATTTTTTTCTAGGGTACCTTACTTTCTTTAAGTAGAATCCTACTCTACTATAGTAAATCTAAGTAGGAGTTTCTATAGGCCTATTAACCTTTCTTTTAGCTATATAATAGTATATAATTTACTACTATAGGTAGGCTATAGTAGAAGTTAGAATTCTAAGGGTAAGTTTTTTAAACTTTATAGGCCTTTTTCTCTTTAGGGGGGTATAGTAGCTAAAAATAGAAAAGACCCCCTATATAGTCTATAATATAGGCATATAATACTTATTTACTTTTCTATTTTAAGGGTACTTTTAATTAACTATATGTAGGATCTATTAAGCCTTATATAGCTGTAAGTTAATTTTTTTGTTTTCCTATAGTAAATCTTTTTTTAGGAATTATTTTTTTAGGGGAAAACCTAGTAGAGTAGAGTTTAGGTACAAAAAGTATTAGAGGGCCTATAAGAAGATAGAGTAAATCTAATTCTCCCTTAGAGCCTATCTAGGTATAGCCCCTAGTAATAGTAGGCTTTAGTATTCCCCTATAGAT
This sequence comes from Colletotrichum sublineola, assembly GCA_020631755.1. Taxonomy (NCBI): domain Eukaryota; kingdom Fungi; phylum Ascomycota; class Sordariomycetes; order Glomerellales; family Glomerellaceae; genus Colletotrichum; species Colletotrichum sublineola. Next base: position 4,034,596 of record JAHSQG010000009.1, read on the forward strand.
TACTATCTTTTAGGCTATTATAGCTAGGTAATTATTATAATACCTATATTATAATAAACACATACTAGGGGATAAAAAGCTAGGTAATAGGGATACTAAGTATCTTTAAGATAGAGCATACTAGGTAAATAAAGACTCTATACTATATAGTATACTAGGGAATTTAAAAGAGATATACTAGGGGAAGCCTACTATAGTAGTAAAAGTACTATATTAACTTAGACTTAATAAGGGATATATACTAGGGGAAGCCTACTATAGTAGTAAAAGTACTATATTAACTTAGGGGTAGTAATATTAATCCTATTAGTAATCTATAGGGTCTACTAAGAACTACTTAGCTATTATAATTAACCTTACGTATTATAATTATAATATTATTGTTTTATAGGATGTAAACCTATTTACTATAGGTTATATTAATAGGGGTATAGCCGTCTCTACTATTATAATAGTATCTAGAAGTCTTTATTCTAGAGCATACTAGGGGACTTAATAAGGGATATATACTAGGGGAAGCCTAGTATAGTAGTAAAAGTACTATATTATCTTAGACTTAATAAGGGATACATACTAAGAGAAGGCTGCTATAGTAGTTATGCTTTATAAGTTAACTAGGGGGTAGTAATATTAAGTATATAGGAAATCTATAGGTACTACTAAGAACTATCTAAGAACTATTAGCCTCTAACTACTAGGTAAGTAGTAAGATATAGAGACCTAAAAGCCTATAAGGCTACTAGACTATATATTCTCTTATAGAAATAAGACCTTTTAACCTAAGGTAGCCTACCTACTAATAAGACATGCTATTTAAGGAACTAGGGTATAGTAAGGGGTGCCCTTTAGGGTACCTAGTAGCCACCCTACTTAATTAACCTTACTTTTTAGTATAGAATACTATTTCTTAAACATACTTCTAAGTATTAAGTTTATCCTTATTAAAAGATTTACTTTATAGTTTCTATATAATCCTTAATAATAATAAAGTCCCTATTATTACTATAGGCTAGCCCTTATAAGCTAATAGTTACCCTATAGCTATACCTATAAGTAAATATAGTAGGAGACCTAAGTTATTAGGGCTAGGTGTATTACTACTAAGTTAAAAAGAGTTATCCTCTTAAAAGACTATAACTAATATAAATTTACCTAAGTTGCTTCTATAGTAGGATGTTTTCTTTAGGACTTATCTCTATAGCTACTATTATAGACTAAATAAAAATTAGAAGTTTTTATCTCCTTTAAATAATAAAAGAGATAAAGACTTCTAAGGTTTATTAGGTTTATCTATCTAAGAAATAAGGGGTAATATTTTTAAACTTATCTAGGAACTTATAGTAGGACTTATTATAACTAACTTATTAGTAGGCTTTAGGTAGATACTATAAGGACTTATCTAGGAACTTATAGTAAGACTTATTATAACTAATAGGTAGATACTATAAGGACTTATCTAGGAACTTTTAGTAGGGCTTATAGTAACTAATAAGTATTTTTAGGGATATACCCTTACTAGTATAGTAGATAGTAACTATGTTTCCTATAGCCTATTAAATTAAAAGGTATATAAAGCCTTTAAGGAGTATAAGGGGTTAAAATAAGTAAAAGTAGTAATTACTATTTCTAGTTATACTTCTCTACTATAACTATAACCTAACTACTATTAGACTTTACTATTAAGCTATTTATTTACCTACCTAAGTTTTAAGTAGTAGTATATATTATATATTAAACTAGTAAAATACTTACTTCTACCTTATACTACCTAAAGGAAAGCCTAAACTACTAAGATATATTACCTAGTAATATAAAACTTACTATCTATAATATCTTATAGATATACCCTAATCTTTATAAAAATAGTAAGGAGCTAGCTAAGTAGTTTAAGCCCTTACCCCCTAATATAGTCCCTATCCTAAAGCTTAGCATACCTAAGACTAGCTATAGCTATATTATAGGTAGCTATAGCTATATTATTAAGACACATAATAGTATTAATAGACATATCTAGAAGTAGCACCTAGATTTCTAAGATAGTAGTAGTAAGTCTTTATACTAAGCTAATATCCTATTCTAAATACTAGTATAGTACTTAAGGGCTAGAAAAGGAAAGTTATTTAACTTTAAAGTATAGTAGCTATAGCCCCCCCTTATGTAATATATAGAGCTTAAGGTACTATATACCTACTAAGAGACTATACTTAAGCTTAAGAGAAACTAAATAATAGTATAGCCTATTAACCCTACTAAAGAGCCTAATCTTTAGCTTAATTAGATAGGGTAGGTTTAGTACCTAGTAGGTCTTAAGGCTAGTATAGTCTAAGCCCTCTTACAGCTAGCATAGCTAGATAAGATTATAGTATAGGCTATAATAGATAGCTTCCTCTAGGTTGCTAATTAGGCCTAGTAATATACCCTAGAGGCGTAATATCATCTAGTACTATTTAACCTAAAACAGTAAGGTCCCCTTAAGCCTAGTAGGAGACTATTTAAGCTATATATAAAGATAAATATATAGAAGTAGTATAGGGGGTTATAGGTAAAAGCATTAAGCTATATTAGTTATATATATATAGTAAGGTCTAGAGTAACCTCCTTAGGGCTTATAGGCTAACAGTAGGATCCTAGATATAGTAATAGGATATCTAGTTCTAGGTAACTAAGGCTTAGTAGTCCCTTATATAGGGGTTTACCTTAGTAGTTAAGATCTAGTAGAGACAAATAAGTAAGGAGGTAAGGGCTTCTATTAATAGAAACCTTAATAAGCTATACCTCTATCTTATAATAGCTCTACTAGATTAAAACCTATTAGAAGACGTCTATAATAGCCCCCTTCTTAGCACCCTAATAGTAATAGCCATCTAGCTAGATAGATTATAGGAGAGCATACTTAACTATACGCCTATATATTTAGGGATTATTAAGATTACTAAGCTAGTAATTTTATAGTATGCTGTCTAGGAGGTTTAGAGGGAAGAGTAGATATTAGGTAGATAATTTAGTATAAGGCCTATTATGTAGGATAGTAAGGGAGATAACAATATAATAGGTATAGAAGTAGAAAATAGGGTACTATAGTACCTAGAGTAGTAGTAGGCTAGTATAAGGCTAGTTACTAATAAAGTCTACTAGATACTCTACTATTTTATCTATAATAGTAGGTAAGAGGGGTTATATATTAGTTCCCCTATTATCTAGATAATATAGACGTAGGTATATAGCATAAAGATCTAATAGTAGACTAGGTCTAGTAGCTATATCTACTAGGATAGTAATAAGCTGTTTATTTAAGATAGCAAGCTTATAATAATAGCATTCTAGGAGATAATATATAGCTTAATAGGGAAAGGTAGGTAATAGCTAGAGGTACTCTATAGGGTACTATAGAGTAAGATAATAGAGGAGAAGATACTACTAGAGGTCTCTCTACTAACGCTTAGGGATAACTAGGGTAATAACTTAGCTAGGTATAGCTTCCTCTAGGAGTATAGTAATATTAAGTAGGTAGGTAGGTTAGAGGGCTATATCCTCTAGTAAATCCTTAATAATATAACACAGTAGGTATATCTAGAGTAGGGGTAGACTAATTTAGATAGGCATATAGAGTAGAAGACCATATAGGTTAGGGCCTTCTATAAGGTAGTTAATAAGTTCTATAAGACACTCTTATTCCTAATCTATATAATAGGAGGGATACTAACTTATAGGCTAGAGGTAATACTAATCTAGTTCTAGAATATAGTAAGTAGAGGCCTCTATAACATACTTCTCTATAGGGGTATAGTTAGTATTACAACATTCTACTATAAGAACTTCCTCTAGTAAGGTAACTACTAGGTAGTATACTAGTTCCTCCTATAGCTAGTAGGGGAGCTCTTAGTACTCTATCTTATAATTATAGTACTATTCTAGTAGTTTATTAAAACGTAAGTCCTTATTAAGGTATAAGGTAGGGATAGGTAGGGAGGTTAAAAGGTAGTATATAGTAGCTATATATTTAGTAAGGCGCCCTACTAGATTATATAGGTAATAGAGTTTAGGGTTAGGGGAATAGTAATAGTAGAGGGGTAGTATAGCAATAAGGTACTATAGGCTAGTAAACAGCTTTCTAAGGTACTATAGTAATAGACCTTAGAAGGGCTTAGGGTAGTATTTAGGATATAGTAGATATAGTATGCTATTATTATAATTTTATAGTAGTATATAAAGGACCTATATAAGCAGCTAGTAAGTATAATAGGTCTAGATAATAGTAAGGTAGGGTAGGACTTAGAGGAGGAGGAGGGTAGCATAAGTAATAGAGAGATAGAGAATAACATACTAGTACTCTAAGCTAGGCACTTATAGTAGATCTAAGATGCTATCTATATATAGCCTATAGAGATAAGGCAAGTAGGTAGTAAAATAGTATAAGAATAGTTCTATAATATTAGTATATAGTAGTATAGTATTATCCTTAGGATACTAAGTAAGATAAGTAGGATAATAGTAGTAGAGTAAGTACTATAGAGAGCTAGTAAGGTAGTATAGATAGTATAGTTTAAGGTAGTAGTAGTAGTAGACCTTAGAGATATATATAATAAGGTATGTAGTACTAGTTCCTTATTTAGCCTTAGTAAGTAAAGGGTACTCTAGGTAATTACTACTAAGATAATACCTATTATTTAGGTAGTAGTAATAGGGAGTAGGAAAAGTATAGTATTCTTAGTACCTATAGTAATTACTAAAGGCAGTACTATTATAGTAGTAGTCCTACTACTATTACTCTAAGGGGACCTTTATAGATAGTATTTAGGGTTAGGGATTTAGGGGGTAGTATAGGATAGTATATAGTAGTAAGATAGGGAGATTATCCTTATAATACTAGAATAATCTATAAGCTAAGGGTTCCTAATGTTTCTCTAGAAGCTTAAGGTGTAGCACCTCTTAGACATAGTAGTACTAAACAAATACCATATAATCCTATAGGTATTAGATATATACTAGCTAGTACTTATTAATATAGGATAGAGGATAGTAGAGCTTAAGGTGTAGGTAGTATACCTAATAGTAATACTACTACCTAAAGATAAGTACTAATTCCTATTATACTTCCTTATAGGGCTAGAAGATAGTAAGGTAATCTAGGAGAGTATAAGGCGTAAAAACCTAAGCTATATTATATATATAGTAGCTAGGATTATTATAGTAGAGGATATATTAGAAGCTCTAGAGGAGTACTTACTAGATAACCTAGAGGGTTCTAGTAACACACCTAAGAATATACTACCTAGTAGTAGTAGTAGGGTAAGGCCTAGGGTGATTATTTTCTCTAGGGAGGTAGAGATAGTTAAATATCTTATATAGTAGCTAAAGTATAGTATATACTATAGTAGGCTATTAAAGGTAGAGTAAGAAGTAGTATTAATAAGCTAGAGGTAGTATAGTAGTATTATAGTAGTAATAGACATACTAGGGATAGAGGTAAATATCCTTAACATCTAGGTGGCGGTCTTTATAGGGCTACCTTATATAATAGCTTAGTTCTTATAGTAATCTAGGTAAGTAGGGTAGGATAGGAAGAATTTAATAGCTATTATCCTTATTAGTAGTATAAGGGTATAAGATAAGGTAGAAAAGTAAGCTAGGGAGGAGTTTAATAGATTCCTTATAACTAGTAAATACTAGTATTTTATACTAGATAAGGTACTTAATAAAACATATATTAAGATATCCTATAGTCTATTTAAGAGTAGTACTAGGTATAATAACTATATAGCTTCCCTCTATTAGAGGGAGGCTAAGACATAAGTATAGTAGTAAGAGAGCCTAGTAGTAGACATAAGATAGGTTAAAATTATAGATAGTAATATTAGTAATAAAGATAATAGCCTAGATAGCTAAGTAGGGGTAGATAGGTACTTATTATAAAGCTATATCTAAGATAGCTTTAGGGTAGTTAATAGGGATAAGGAGGAAGAGGAGGAAAAGGAGGAAGAAGAAGAAGTATAAGGTAAAGTAGAATTCTTAGGGACTTAAGGAAATAGGGTATAGTTACTAAGATAGCTATTAGAGTTACTAGTCTAGGCTAGTAGGTAATAAGGATAGGGGGGTAGGGCTACTAGGGTAGAGAGAGAGGTATTACTCCTACCTCTACTAAAGGTAGGGTAAAGTATTATAGAGATAAGGTAAGAAGAGGTAGTAAGGAGTTCTAGTAGTAAGGCTATAAGGAGGCTTAGGGGTAGGGTAATAAGGAGGTCTTATAGTAAGGCTATAAAGATAGGGGCTAGTATAGGGCTTAATAGTAGGATATATAGTAGTATACTACTCTTAGAGGTAGACATAGTAGCTTTAAGTAGGCTTATACTATAGAGTTATAGAGGAGTAATAGGTATAGTAGAGAGAGGAAGGGTTAGGGTTAGTAAAATAGGATAGTTACCTAGTTAAAAGAGAAGGTAGGTAGTAGTAGAGGAAGAGATTAGGGTAATAAAAGCTAGGTATATAAGGTAGGGGTAGGAAAGGTAGGTAAAATAAGTAAAGTAGATATAGTAAGTATAGTAAGGTTAGTAAGACTAGAGAGGGAGAGAAGGTAAGAGCTCTTTAAGGGGTAAGATAGAAGATAATAGAGGTTTAAGGTTAGGGAGTAAAGTTAGCTTAGTATTAGAAGGAAGAAACATAGTAAGGTAAGGGGGCTAAGATAGTAGTATAGAAGGCAGGTAGGGTAGAGAGAAGTAGAGGATATTAGGGTTCCTAGAGGAGGCAGCTAGGCTATAATAGAAGGCTAAAAGTAAGAAGTATAATAGATAGTAGTAGATTAAGAAGCTTAAGTAGCTAAAAGAAGTAGTAGGAGAAAGTAGGGTATAGTATATATATTACTTCTTTAATAATAAAGATAAGGTAGGTAATAGGCATATAGTAGTAGAGTATAGGGTAATTAATAGATAGGAGTAGAGGTAGGTTATTTAGATTATAGAACTAGTACTATAGTTAGGAATAATACTAGTATTTATAAGGTGTTTAGGGTGTCTACTTCTATAATATATATGCTATAAGTAGGAGATAGTTATACCTAGGGATATACGGAATTTTAGGTAATTATAGGTAGGTAAGGGATATATATAGTAGGGTAACTTCCTCCTATAGATGCTTAGGTATTTCCTTATAATATATAGGGAGGTAGAGAAGGAGGTATAGGTACTAGTTACTAAAGGGTTAGAATTTAGAGAGATAGAGAAGTACCTAAAGTAGCTAGGGGTAATACTATAGTAGGGTAAGTACTTATAGCTAGGGAGTAAGATATAAGGGACCTAGTTTATAGTAGTAATTAGGGCGTTTCTAGAGAAGTACTAGGAAGGGTAGGAGAATATAGAAGACATAAGAGTTTAGGGTTAGGGTTTTTATAGTTATAATAGGTAAATCTATATAGCTATTAGAAAGGTATAAGGTAGTAAGGACTAAAGTAGTAGGGTAATATAAGTAAAATAGTAAGATGCTTTAAGGCTTAGGGTTAGTTTTTTTAATTAGGCTAAGGTAGTCTTAATTAGTAATTAGGTCTTCTAGAAAGGTAATATATATACTTACTTAATATTAGTATATAGTAGTATATTACTATTACTATTACTAACTAGTACTTAAATAAGATATTTAGATAGCCTAGTAAGGGTAGGCTAAATAAGGATAAAAAGGTAGATAATATAAATAATAGTATATAGGATCTATAGGCTGGCTATAGTATAAGACTTACTAGGCTTATCTACTTATAGCTACTAATATAGTTTAGTAGTAGGTTAGTAGTAAAGTAGTAGTAGTTCTACTAGGTTAGTTAGTAGTAGGACTAGTTCTTTAACTTTAGTATAGAAGACTATAAGGTAGGAGTAGGGTTAAAGATAGGGGTTAAGTAGGAGGTAGAGCTATATAATAGTATTTAGTTAGAGCCCTAGCTCTAGTAGTAGGTATGTCTATAGTAGGTTAATCTTAAGGGGTAGCTTTAGTAGATAACAGGCTAACTAGGGGTAATATTCTAAGGTAACTAAGTATAGGTAATATAGGTAATTATTAAAGGGTATAGCCTAGTAGTATAGATTATAGGTATAGGTAGTAGTAAGAGTATATTATTTATACTACTAGTATTCTACTTACTAGAGGGGGTTATAATTATTATAACACTACTAGTCTTACTATAGGGGGATCTCTATATATACTATACTAAGGTTAGTATTAGCTTATTAGTATAGTTAAGCTAGAAGGTACTAAAGGCGGCTATTATTATATTTATAACACCTAAGTCTATAGTTAGTAAGGGGTTTTATAACTTTATGTTATAGCTATAGGTAAGGTAGGTACTTAACTAGATTATTATTAATAAGTACTATATAGTACTTAAGGGGAGTATAACATTCTAGCTAAAGCTATAGGAGATTAGGGTAGTAGTATATAAATTTAGAGTCTAGATAGTATGCTTAATAGTAATACTAATACTAGGTAATAAGGCTATATTATTTTATAGTATAAGGTTTAACCTATAGTAGGTGCTTATATTTTAGTCCTAAATAATATAGAAGAATATTTAGTACTTTATTATTTATATTAAAGGCTGCTATAAGGGTAAGGAGGATATAGTTAAGGCTAAGGTCTATAAGGTTGTTATTATATAGGTAGAGTAGCTCTAGTAGGAAGGGGCTATAGGGAAGGTAATAATCTATACTAATTCTATTAAGTAGGTAGAGTAGCTAGGTAAGATACTAGGGTACCTAACGTTTTTTAGTAGTATTAACTTAGTAAAAGGTAAAGTAGTATAGCTTAAGATATAGTAGTAGAGTAATAGGTCTAAAGGTGTTATTATAGCTATAAATATACTTAGGCTAGGGATTAATATACTAGACGTCTAAGTTATAATCTATATAGGGATACTATATATACTATAGTACTTTATTTAGGAGAGTAGTAAAGCTAGGTAGAATAGTTAGCTAAGTACTTCTATAGTAGTATAGTAGGCTAAGAATAAAGACTAGTAGGGAGAAATAGTAATAGAGGAGTATATAGTAGGTAGTAGGTACTAGTAGGTAGTACTAAACTAAGTTATAGATAGGAGGATAGACTAGCTTAGTTATAAAGATAATAAGGAGGTATATAATATATACTAAGAGTAGTAGTAGGTAGTAGTAGTAGTAGCTAGTAGTAAGGTAGTAAAGGGTAGCTAGGCTAAGTAGTAAAGATAGTTTAACTACTAATAGCTTAAGTAGGAGTAGATATAAGAAGGTAAGGAGGTTAATAGGTTTCTCTAGTAGCTCTACTAAGTATAGAACTTATATATTCTATACTATAAGGATAAGGACTATAATAATAGTAAGTATATATTCTTAAAATACCTATAAAAGGTATTAGGGTAATAGGGGTAGGTAGAGTAGGGTATATAGCTAATAGAGAGGGAGATATTTACTAAGTAGTACTTTAAGCTATTCTCTAGCTACTTTTACTATAGGCTGCCTTAGGGTATATACTAGTAATAGGAGGCTAAGGTAGGTAATAAAGGCTAGTTCTTAGTTAGGTTAGGTATATATTAGTTTAGCTAGGGTCTTATAGCTATATTTATAGCTAGTATATTATAGCTCCCTAAAGTAGTAAGGGGATAATTTATTAAGGATGCTATAGATAAGGAAGGTTTTATATATAATAATAATAATAATAAGGTAAAAGTAGAGGAGGTATTATACTACTAGCTAGGTAGGAGGATATAATAGGCTAGTATTAAGGCTAGCTATCTCTATTAGGTAATAATACTTATTTAGAATAGGGTTATAATAGAGGGGGACTAAGTACTATAGGCTATATACTAAATAGGGGTATATAGTACTATAGAGAGTAAGAGAAAGTAAAGGAGGGTAATATAATATATAGTATACTTTTTAGTTAGAATATAATATTATTTATTAATATTATTATTAAGAATGTATTTAATAAACTAGAAAAAAAAGAAAAGAGGAGGAGAAATTAAGATATAAGAAATAAGATAAAGTTATTATATAAATAGAGGCCTATTAGTTATTACAACCTAACTAACTATAGGTGATATAGGCCCTACTAGAGCCCTAGAAGTATAGGTAGCATAGCATCTTATAAGAAATATAATTAATTAATTAATTAATTAATTAATTAATTCTATCCTACTTAGTTTTAGCTACTTAATTAGCAGCTTTGCCTAGAAAGTAAGGTTTAGCTAACAGCTAATGCACTAACAATGAGTCGTGATGCCCTACTTTGCCCTATTATTAAACTAAGGCTAGCTATTTCTAAATTCCTTACTACACTATCTATCCTATATGTTAGTTCCCTCTATTAAAGAGTCTCTTTTTACTACCTCTTTTCCTAGCTGTCTTCTTTCTTACCTTTAGATTTCCTCTTTTATGTCTTCCTACTTTAGCTCTATTAGTACTTACTACTATGTCTAGTTTTATCTACCTTTAGTCTCCCCCTAGTGCTTAGCTTTACTTATTTCTCTTATCTATATCCTCTTAGACTTATTTATACTATTTCTTAGTTAATCTATAAGTCTTTTTACTACCTACTACTAGGTTCCTATATAGCTTTATATTTCTATCTTTTTAACTACTACTACTATCTACTACCTAGAGTTAGGCTTAATTTACTAAGCATAATGTTCTAACTGTTTTAATTTATCTGATTACTAGGTATAAGAGCTCCTATATAGATTCTATAGATATTATTATATATTAAAGGGGTAATAATCCTTCTTTATAAAGGGGGTAATAGGGGACTAGTCTGTCTGTAATCTATAGTATTTTTATAGTATTAATTATTATATACCTAATGTTTGGTGCTTTCTTTATATAGGAGGTAATACTATTCTATTAGGCTTATTATTATTATTATTATAGGATGTTATAAACTTTGTTAGGGGTGATAGGCGACCTATAACCTATTAGTAGCTGTTATATTAATATGTGTTTAGGTGTGGTTATATGCTTTACGTAATAGCCTATAACCTACTGGTAGTAGTAGTGATAGTGCTGTCTAATAATACGTCGTGCTTTGTGGCTTACTCTAGAATTTTTGTAGTTAGAGCCTGCCTACAGCCACAAGCAGGCCCTTTAGATATAGAATTAATACCGAGGATAACATTGTGCCTAAAGTAACCTCTATAGGCGTGAGCAGGTATAGTTTGATTAATTTAGTGCTATTTTTAAAAATTTTGTTCTTACTATTACTAATGTTTTTTCTCTTATAAGAAATAGGCTTATAGAGTAAGGTAGAAGGATAACTCCCCCTAGAACAGAAGAACTATAGATTAAGTTATATAATAATAAAAAGGACTAACATATAATAAGTAGTCCTAGGATAGGACTGATATATCCTATATGGTCCTAGGATAGGACTGACATTCTAGGGATAGTCTAGGACACTACTAGGACATATAGGATTTATATATAGGATAGACTAAGTCTAGGACTTAGGATAAAACTACTATAGCTCTTTAGTAATTAACTTATAATATATTCTCTAAATACCTTTTAGACCTTAATATTATGTTTACTATTATCTAAGCTATATAAGCTACCTTCTAACTTATTAACTACCTAACTAATTACTAAGTAATTAATAGACTAGTAAGCTAACAACACTATTACTAAGTATTAACCCTAGCTATACTTCTAGTAGAAACCTACTATTAGGAATCCTAATTATAATAGATAGGTAGGAGTATATATTTAAGGATTACCTAAGATAAGGGGAGGAGGAATAAGAAAAGATAAGGAAGGTAAGAAAGGAGTTAGGGGAGGTAGTATTTAATAAGAGGAGGATAAAAAAGTATAATTATTATTTTAATTATAAGTTACTATAGGTATAGTACTAAAGGTAAAAGGTATTAGATAGGGATAATAGGTAGTTTAAGTAAGTAGAGGAGGGGAGATACTAATATAGAGGGGTAGTAGTAGAGATATTTATAGTAGTAGTAATCTAGTTAGGAGAAAAGGTATATAAGGATAGAATAGAGGTAATATATAAGGTAGATAGGATAGAGGGGGTAGTAGAGGTAAAAGAGATATACTAGTAGTTTAAGTAATAGATTATATAGGGAGGTGTTAAGGTAAGTATGGTATACTAGGTAATAAGCTAGTTATAGTAGTAGGTAGAGGGGTTAGGGGAGGGTAAGAAAGGTATAGTTAAGTAGGGGGGTAAGGGGAATAGATTATAAAGAAGGGTATATTACTAAAGGGTTATAGAGATATTCTAAGTAGGTATAAAAGAGAGGTATATAGACATATAGATAAGGAGGGGGGGTTTTAAGAAGGTTATTTATATAATTATTAAGAGATATATTTAGTTTATAGTATTTATCTATCTATATAGGAATTTATTAGTATATTTATATATAAATAGTTATATTTATATTATATTATATATAAATATATATATATATAATATAGTCTATAAGTAAATAGTCTATATAAGTAAATAGCCTACTTTTACTACGTTTGTATAATAATATATAAGAGAAATTAACTATAACGCCTTATAATTAATTAAAACTATTTAGAATCCTCTTCTTTAGAAGTAGATTTAACTTTCTAACATATATAAGCATTATAACTAGTCTCTCTATAGATACTATATTATTACGTATGTAATTTTATCCTCCTTATATAACTACTACTCTAACCTATTTCTACTTATAACTACTCTATTACATCTAGTTAAGACTTTATATCCTATGCCTAATTAATTATAAGTATTCTACCTTTCTAAATCTATGTTTTTTTTGTATAGTAATAGCAGCTTAGTTGCTTATTTACCTCTTAATACTTAGTTATCTATACCTATAGTAAAACCTAGTTATATATAACTACTATAATCCCTTTCTTTAGCTACTATATATACCTAATAATTAATATTAGGGAGCTATTCTAGTATTATATAATATAATTTATAATAAAATTAGACTATAAAGTAAATTTAATTAGGTTATTTAGTATCTTTAGAACCTAAGGTGCTAGTAGGCTAGTAGAAGAACCTAGTAGTATTAGTATATAAAGCTTTATATCTAGCTATAAAATTATATATTCTAGGTTATATAGAATAAGGCTAGTTACTCTAAAGCCTACTTAAATGTTTAATATTATTATTACCTTATTATATGCCTTATAAAAGGCTAGGAGGAAGTCTTCCTTTATAATATACATAATATACACCTATATAAGGACCTTAATTTCATAGCCATACGTCTATTTTAATAGACTAAAACACCTAATATTAAGAGGCTAGAGCTTATATAATAAATAAGGTAGCATATAGAGTATAATAATATTATGCTTCTTATAGTATAGCTTAAAATTAATAGAATAGTAGCTTTTATAGCTATTAAGGATAAGGAGGTAGTAAGTACCCTTTATATAACTTCTTATATAGAAATTAAAGTACTTTACCTATTCTATGCCTTTCTTATTTATTATCTAACTATTTTCTAAGAGTATAATTACTTAGTTAGGTAGGAGGGGGCTATTATATATCTAAGAGTTAAGATAAACCTTACCTATAAAGATAATATATAGTAGGATAGAATAGCCATATAACCTAATACCCTATTCTACTGAACACGACGGACTATAGTATAGTCGGTTGAAAGACCCTGCGAAATAAAGGTGGAGACGCTGAAGACAGGGGGTATAGTTCGTTGAAATCTCTCCAGACAACGGACTATACTCTTATTTCTAATTAAAACCCATAAGAATAGGATAGATAGAAAGCGCACAATGTGCTCTACATAGATCTATAGTATACTAATATAAAACAACGTCTATACTTATGTTTTTGGAGTTTTCTGCGTAGGGAAATATTCTGATGTGGTCAATGAGGGAGTATGCACAAGCCACCCAAAGGTCATTGCTGAATACACCCAATACCACAACAGACCAGCTTATGTAACATGGTCTCCCACATCACACCATAGCAACGTCGATTTATTTACTTACATCTTACAGGGGGGGAAGCCAAGGGGTATAGAAACTAACTACAGCATAGAAATAGACGTAGGATGGATCCATTTGTTTATAATACAACATTCTCTGTCGCTATCTGTAAGACGTGCCAGTTCGCCGTTGTTGCTGACGAGGTAGTCACCCATCTTCGCACAAGACATCGATCTCTCCCAGCCGCCAGGCGTGAGGAGGCCTCACAGGCCGTCCGGGCGTGCCCGGGCGTTATCCGCAACCAAGAGGGTATAGTGGCGCTTCAGCTGCCAGGACCAACCACCAAGCCCATCGAGCATCTCGCCCCGCCAGAGCACGACGGGCTCGAGTGCACCACATGCGGCTACGTCTGTCGGCAACAGCGGGTCATGCAGCGGCACTGCCGCGACCAGCACGGGTGGGCAAACGACTGGAAGAAGGGAGGCAACGTGAGGAGGAAGGCGTCCGAGCCAAGGAACATACCATGGACAAAGGGGGTCTCATGCCAGCGCTTCTTCCCGTCACGGGCCGGCCGCCGCTGGTTTCGGGTCAGCCAGACAGAGGAGGCAGACAGAGGCACCCAGCCCGGGCTGACAGGGACGTCAGCGCACGACATTATTGCGCGGATTCGCCAAGAAGAGGCTAAACGGGTCAGTTGTTGGACAGACGATGTCATCCACGGCGCGGACGACAAACGAGATGCGCACTCGTGGCTGAGTTGTGTCAAGTGGCCGGAGCACTTGGAAGGGCTGGCGATGGCTAAGCTACGAGAGACAACAGAGCCCATCGCAGAAGAGGAAGGGGTGCTCCAGGCCATGTGGACAGTGATGGAGAGGGTCTTGAATCAGGCGCGGAAGATCTCGAGCCCCAACATCGTCGGGAACGCTGCATTGTTCGAGGTCCAGCGGAATGAGGTACACATCAAGCCACGCAGGCCGTTTGACAACCGGCTAGAAGACCAGACGTGGGAGCGATACAAGGGCGTCTGGCGGAAGTTTCTCTGTATCTGGTACCGCACGCAGGAGATGGCTGACGACGAGCGGCCGCCATATCGTCTGACGGCGAGGCAGCGCCAATATTGGCAGCGCTTCAAGGCAGCCGTGCAGAAAGAAGGGGCACTGGAAGTTGGAGAGCCGGACGATGGACCAACGGAGGCGGAGAGGGCCGCCGTCAAGGTGCTGGTCCGCGTTCTCAACCACCCGCTTCGGAAAGGCGACTACGAGAACGTCTTAATCAGCGCGCTAGCTGTCATGGGTATTGATGAAGACGGCGGTTGGGTTAAGGTGACAGACTACACGACAATCTACTCGGCTGTCATTAAAGTAAGCCGGATGCTCGTCGTTTACCAGTCCGCTATTGAGAGGAAGGACGCCGTAACAGAGAGGGCGAAGGAGGTTGGGGTAGAGGCTGCCGAGGATGAGGTCCCCAGTATATTCCGGTACGTCCGCGCCAAGGTGCAGAGGTTCATGACGCGGACATCGGGCGCACCCGACGCCGAGCCGACGCCGATGGACTGGATCTTGGAGATGCGCACGATGGGGTTGAAGATCCAGTACGACACGCCGATCCCCGGGCACGTTGACTGGATCAAGGACGAGATCTCGTTCCGGCGGGCGCGCTTCAGCATGGGCCAGCTTTCAGACATGATGCACGGTCTAGTACAGGAGGCCAGGGAGATACTTGCCGAGCTGACGATGATAGGCGAGGGGGAGGGCAGGGGAGAGCAGCTGAGAGAGGCACTGCCAGCAATCCCGTGGGCGTCGATCGAGGACGACCACAGCGAGAAGCAGCCGGGGTACTCGTTCTTACGGGACGACCGCAACACGTGGACACAGAAGGGGGAGGGTTGGGTGTTCGGCCGGATCGGAGCGTCACCCAGACTGGCACAGCAGTGGGGCGTCGACGGCAGCAGGGCAGAAGAGGCCAGGCGAGACGTCTTTCACCCAAGAGCAAGACGGGCGTACGAGCACGCTTTTGGGCAGTTCCGCGAGCGTCTATGGATGCTAATACACATGCTTGGCGGCCAACCCGGGCGGGCGACGGAGCTGGCCGGGATCCGGCACAGCAACACAGTCAACGGAGGGGTGCGGAACATATTCGCGCACGAGGGCGCCATGTGCTTTGTGACGGCGTACCACAAGGGGTTTCGGAGCACAGGCCAGGCCAAGGTGATCCATCGGTATCTGCCGCGAGAGGTAGGCGAGCTGCTGGTGTGGTATTTGTGGCTAGTGCTGCCGTTCTGGCAGGAGGTGCAGGGGACGGTGTCTGGGTCAGGGGGCTACAGCGCATATCTCTGGGCCGACGAGATTCTGGTGGGGGCAAGGGGGGGCCAAGACAAGGAGATAGACCAGCTGGGCGGCACCAGCCGGGACGGCGGCGGCGAGGAGGACGAGGCAGCGGCGTGGACGTGGAAGGAAGAGCGGGTGTGGACGACAGACCGGTCACGGCGGATCATCCAGCAGTGCAGCAGCCGGCTGCTGGGTAGCCAGCTTAACGTTAGCATGTGGCGGCACATCGCCATCGCCATTGCCAACCGGTACTTGAACGAGGCGTTCGGACGGCCCGGCGAGGGCGGGCCAGACGAGGACGAGGAGGCGGACGACGTGAACGACAGCGCGTGGGATCTGCAGGCCGGCCACAGCACGAGACTTGCCGGGCTCGTCTACTCGCGGCTGCTGATGCAGTTCGGCAGCGGGTCGGCAGCAAAGCAACAGCAGTTCCGCCGGGTCAGTCAGCAGTGGCACCGGTTCTTTGACTTTGGTGTGGAAGACCGCGAGGCGGGGGTAGGGTCAAAGATAGGGGTCAAGCGGGAGGCGGAGCCATACGACGGCGTCCGGTTGGAGGCCCGGCTCCGGCGGCAGGCGCGTCTGCAGCAGGTCAATCTCGAGGGGCAGCTCCGGCAGATGACAGGCCGACCGGGGGCGACGTTCCGGGGCAACCAGGCACAGGCAATACAGGCGATCGTTGAAGGGCACAGCCCGGTGGTGCAGATCATGGGCACGGGCGGCGGCAAGAGCGCGTCGTTCATGCTGCCGGCGTTCTGCTCACCAGAGGGGGTTACAATCGTTGTGACGCCGCTGGTCTCGCTACGGGGGGATCTCCACGTGCGCTGTACCGAGGCCGGCATCAGCTCGTCGGTGTGGTCGAGCCGGAAGGTGCCGAAGGCGGCCGCCATCGTGTTCGTAACGCCCGAGTCCGTGGTTAGCAAGGGGTTCCATGACTTCGTCTTGCGGCTGCAGGCGAGGCAGGCACTCGACCGGATTGTCATTGACGAGTGCCACGTGGTGCTCGAGGGGAGCGCGACGTTCCGGCCGAAGCTGCGGGAGATCGGGGCAGCGGTGCGCGAATTTGGAGTCCAGACGGTGTGCTTGACGGCAACGCTAGCACCAGGCGACGAGGCTGCGTTCTTCCACAGCATGAGGTTTGACCCACGGCGGGTGCTCATGTTCCGGTCCCGGACGACGCGGAAGAACATCCGGTACTCCGTCGTCGACGTCGAGGGCCACCGCGAGGGCGAGGAGGACGCAGTCGAGGCGAAGATCTGCGAGGTCGTCATCGCGTGGGTGGAGCAGCTGCAGTGGGAAGGGGCCACAGGGAAGGCAATCATCTATGCCGATTCTATCGAGAGGGTGGAGCGGCTAGGCGAGACGTTAGGGTGCCCGACGTTTTTTAGCAGTGTCGACTCGGTGGAGGGCAAAGCAGTACGGCTCGAGACGTGGCGGCAGAGCAGCGGGTCCGAGGGCGTCATCGTGGCAACGAACGCGCTCGGGCTAGGGATCGACGTGCCAGACGTCCGGGTGGTGATCCACGCGGGGATGCCGCGCATGCTGCGGCACTTCGTCCAGGAGAGCGGCAGAGCCGGGCGGGATGGTCAGCCAAGCGCTTCCGTGGTGGTGCAGCAGGCTAGGAACGGAGGCCAGCAGGGAGAAGCGGCAACGGAGGAGTATGTAGCGGGTGGCGGGTGCCGGCGGGTGGTGCTAGACCGGGTCATGGACGGGAGGACAGACCGGCTCGGTTGCGAAGACGACGAGGAGGCGTGCGACATATGCCGGGAGCAGCAGCAGGCGGCGGTGGTGGCGGCCAGCGGCGAGGCGGTAGAGGGCAGCCAGGCCGAGCGGCAGCGACGGTTCGACCGCTGGCAGCTCGAGCGGGAGCGGATGCAAGAAGGCGGGGAGGTCGATAGGTTTCTCCGGCAGCTCCACCAAGTGCAGAACTCATGCGTTCTGTGCCACGGGGACAAGGACCACGACAACGGCGAGCACGCGTTCTCGGAATGCCCGCGGAAGGCGTCGGGGCAATGGGGGCGGGTGGAGCAGGGCATACGGCTGACGGAGAGGGAGATGTTCACCAAGCGACGCTTCGAGCCGTTCTCCGGCTGCTTCCACTGCGGGCTGCCCCAGGGCGTATGCCAGCGATGGGAGGCCGAGGCGGGCGACAGAGGCCGGTTCTCAGTCGGGTCAGGCACATGCCAGTTCAGCCAGGCTCTTGTTGCCATGTTCGTAGCCGGTATGTCACGGCTCCCCGAAGCGGTGGGGGGACGGATTATCGAGGACGCCATGGATGAGGAAGGTTTCGCGCGCGACGACGACGACGACGAGGCGAAGGCAGAGGAGGCACTGTACCGCTGGCTGGGCGGGAGGACCCGGTGGGCCGGCATCGAGGCCAGCCGTCTCTGCCGGGTGACGGCGCTCGTCTGGAACAGGGTTATGGCGGAGGAGGACTGGGCGCTATAGGCTATATGACGCATAGGGGCAGCCGGTGCCATCGAAAGTTAAGGGAGGGAGAGGAGGATTACTTAGTATGTAGTTTATTTAGGTATGTAGTACGTATATAGTACTCTTAAGGTTAATAATAAGAATGTATTAACTATAGAAAGAAAAAGGAGAAGAAGGAGGAGATATAGAGATATAAGAATAGAACAGCGTTATTATATAAATAGAGGTCTAATAAAATAATATCAGCATACAGCATTCGTCCCACAGGCAGAGAGGCCAGAGGAGGGGTCACATAAGGTAGAGGTTAGGTAGGGGGAGGGAGTCCAGGGTTAGGGTTAGAGAGGCAGAAGAGGGTTAGGGTCAGAGAGGCAGCAGAGGGTCAGGGTTAGAGAGGTAACAGAGGGCCAGGGTTAGAGAGGTAACAGAGGGTTAGGGACAGAGGGAGAAAGCAAAAGGCTATGGTCCAGTAGGCGCTTTGGACGGTACCACGTTTGCTACCGCCAGGGCTAGTGCGGGAGGGTATTATAGGTAGTATTAGGAATAGCGGTGAGTTGATATCAAGGTTTTTTGTGTTGGTCTGTTGATGCAGAAGCCGTAGATTGCCAGGAAGGTGTCGTAGGCGGCACTGTGGATAATGGTGAGTTAATATTAAGGTTGTTTGCGTTGGTCTGTTAGTGTAGAAGCAGTCGTTTTGTTCTACTAGGGCTGCTATAAGAAGACATTCTAGGCAGCACTATAAATAACAGTGAGTTAACATTAGGGCTTCTTATGTTAGTCTGTTGACGTAGAACTAGTAGAGTCTTATATAAGGCCCGGGAGCTTGTAGGATATTAGGTTAGCGGTAGAATAGTTTTAACAGTACAAGGCTAGGCAAGACGTAGACAGGTAAGGAGAGAGAGAAAGAAAAGAGATTTTGGTTGTAAAAAGGAAGAAAAGCATAGGGGAAGAGAAAAGGAGTTTACTATAGTAGAATAGAGGAATAAGTAGAAAAGGGAAGAAGGATATATAAGGAAAGGAGAGGGGATAGGTAGATAAGAGCCAAAGGAGGGGTATCTACTCGGTTTAGAGACAGGGGATAAAAGGCCGATAACTCGGTGTACGGGCGTCGTATGAGAAAACGGAGTGGATATTTGGGATCAGGGCAAAAGTTGGGGTAGGATGGGCATGTAAAAAGCTGGGTATTCCAGGATTCGAACCCAGGTCTCCCCCAAGCTCACAAGGGAGGGGGGCGCTCTAGACCACTAAACTGAACACCCCATTTCAGTCGTTAGAGAGTATTACAGGCCGGGCGGTTATGAAGCTTCAACACAGGGCATGCGCAGGGACGTCACGCAGGTCAGGGTTCAACTAAGGCAGGTAGGCCGGGCGAACAGGACCGACGGGGACAGGGACAGGGACAAGGATAGGGCAGCAGGCAAGGCTAAGGGGGAAATCAGGACAGCATCCAAGCACAGCCGGTAGGCACAACAGTTCAAGCGGTAAGAGCCACAACAGGAGGTACAGGCAGAAGGTAGAAGGCATAAGAAGAGGACAGTAGTCAGTTTAGGCAACTAGAGGAGGGGAGGTATTAGCATAGAGAGGTAGTCGTAGCGACGTTTGTAGTAGTAGTAATCTAGGTAGGAGAAGAGGTATATAAGGATATAGTAAAGGAAATACATAAGGAAGATAGGATAGAGAAAGTAGTAAGCAAAGGGGAGGTACGCTAGTAGACTAGGTAATAGATTGCATAGGGGGGTGTTAAGGCAAGTATATTATACCAGGTAACAAGCTAGTTATAGTAGTAGGCAGAGGGGTCTAGCAAGGGTAGGGAGGTACAGCCAAGCGGGGGAACTGGTGTAGGGGAATAGATTCCATATAAGGCTATATTATAAGAGGTCTATAAGGATATTCTAAGCCGGTGTAGAGGAGAGTTTAGGGTTATATAGAAACAAGGAGGGGGGATTTAAAGAAGGTTATTTATTTAGCTATTTATTTATTACAACAGGTGTCTATTTTAGTGTGTTTATTTGTCTATCTATATATAGTTATTGATTTATATTATAGTCTATATACATATATATGTACGTATATTCAAGGGGTTAGGATCACAAAGCGTTTACAAGGACAGATGAAGGTGGGAGGAAAAGACCAAAGCAAGAGACAGGGGGAAAGAAAGTCCAGGGATAAGTAAAAGGAATAGCTAGAGGTGGAGAGAAAAAGGATAAGTAATTCAGGTCGAAGCAAGAGTAAGAGTAAGGGGAAGAGGTAAAAGTAAGGTTAGATAATAAAGGGCTTAACAACTAACATCAAGTCGGCGATGAACTAACATCAAGTCGGCGATGAACTGGAGTCAAGTTCATTGTGGCAACCATACAAAAGAAGAGTGGGCCCGCCAGACGCAAGGGGTCAAGTTCATTGAAATGCCCACGTAGAGTTCATTGTGTTTTTTAGGTCCAAATTCGCCCAAAGTGACATGCATTAGCAGCCAAAGTTTGGGACAATATATTCCCAAGGCAAGGACCACAGAAGCGAGGTGTAGGAAAAGAAACCGTAGGTTTGAGGTTGGGGGAAATAGGGATGTGGTTGGCAGTTGAGCGTGCACAGGCCCACAGAGGCCAGAGGTGCAGCCCAGTCATAGCCAATTATATAATATAGCCAACAACCCAGGGGTTAGATAAGAGGAGGAAGATAGAAAAAGAAAAGGCAGATAGGGTAAGCAGGAGGTAGGAGAACATAGAGTACGGGATCAGGGTGGAGCATAGAAAAAGCAAGAGTAGGCAGGGTAAAGAGGCAGGGGAATCAGGTATAAAGAGGAGGACAACCCATAGCATTAGCAATAGTTAGAATAAAGAGATAAGCCATAACCATGGAGCCGTTCGTTTTTAATCCGCAGTATTCCATCGTTATATGTGCCAAGTGCCAATTCGCCGTCGTCGGCAGTGAGGTGGCAACCCATTTGCGATCACACCACCCATCCATCCCCACCACCCAGAGGTTAGGCATCATAGAGACCATCCGCAGTACAGCAGGCGTCATCCAAACCCAGGCCGAGTTGGCAACATTCCGTTATCCAGAGCCAACGACGCAGCCCATCCCACACATCGCAGCACCACAACCGGATGGGATACGGTGCAGGGCGTGCCCGTACGTTTGCCGGCGGCCACAGGTCATCCAGAGGCATTGCCGGGCCGAGCACGGATGGGTGAACGAGTGGCAGAAGGGGGGCAACGTGCGCCGGAAGGCCAAGGTGGGGAGGGAGGTGCCGTGGACGACAGGCGTGCCATGCCAGCGGTTTTTCCCATCGCGGGCCGGCAGCCGGTGGTTCGAGGTGGGGCAGGGCCAGACGACGTCCGTTCACCGAAGCGGGGCGACAGAGGAGGCCGCCGACGACAGCAGCGATTTCATCCGCATGCACGAGGAGCAGGAAAAGAAGTTCGAGGCCAGCACGTGTGATGAGGTGGTCGGGTTGGACGAGAAGGCGGAGCCGAACCCGTGGTTGTACCGCGTCGGGTGGGCCAAGGATTTGCAGGGGTTAAGCAAGACGAAGTTAGAGGGGACCACGAGGCCGATCGAGCCGGACGAGGAGACGTTGCGGGCGATGTGGGCGGTGTTTGAGAGCGTCGCCGACCAGGCGCAGGCCATATCGGCCCCCCACCATGTCGGGCACGACGCGTTGTTTGAGGCCGAGAGGAGGGAGGTCGGCAAGAAGCCGGCGCGGCCGTTCGACAACCGCATGGAGGCCGACACGTGGCAGCGGTACAAGGAGGTGTGGCGGAAGATGATATGCATGTGGTATCGCATGGAGGAGTGGCCCGGCACGGAACGGCCGCCGTACCGGTACACGATACGGCAGGGGTTATTATGGGAGGCGTGGATCCGGGCCGTCGGGGGGGCCAGCGAGGAGGGCGAGGAGGGTGAGGAAAGAGAGGACGGCAGCAGCAGCAGCAGCCGGGGCATTCAACCCAGGCCGGCAGAGGAGCAGGAGCGGGCGTGTTTAGACGCCATCGTAGCGTTTATCGAAGACCCGTACAAGCAGGGGCCACAGGAGAGCGTCATCATCAGCGCGTTGGCGGTGTTAGGCATCCGGGAGGACGGCGGGTGGCACCACGCGACGGAGTACACGACGAATTATTCAGCCGTAATCAAGGTGGCCAAGATATTGGTCGTGTACCAGGCGTGGTTGGAGCGGCAGGACGAGGTGGCGGAGATGAGCACGAGAATGCGGCGGGACGACGCGTACGACGAGGCGCGGAGCGTGTTCCAGCGGGTGCGCAGCAAGGTGCAGCGGTTCATGACGCGGATGCCAGGGCGAGAGGACGACGAGCCGAGGGCGATGAATTGGATATACGAGGCGCGGGCGTACGGGATGCACATCCGGTTCAACACGGTGGCGGCAGGACGGGTGGATTGGAGCGGCGACCGGTTGTTATACCGGCGGGTGCAGGTGCGGGTGTGCGAGTTGGCCGAGATGTTCCACGGGTTGGCGCAGGAGGCAAGGGTGTTGTTAGCCCAGTTGACGGCAGTAGACGTAGGCGGCGAGGGGGGGCGGTCGGCGGTAGCGGCGGCGTTACCAGCGATCGAGTGGTCAGCCATACACGACGACCACAGCCAGGACCAGCCAGGGTATTCGTTTTTACAGGACAACCGCAACGAGGGGTGGGTAGGCAAGGGCAGGCAGTGGACCGCGCGGCAGATCGCGGGGTCAGAGGCGAGGCGGCGGGCGTGGTGGGACGGGGCGGGGGCGACGGGCGATGCCAGGGCAACGTCGGCCGGGCGGCGGCGGCACCGGTACCGCGAGAGGGCGGTACGCGAGTTCGGGCAGGCGTTCGAGGCGTTCCGGGAGCGGTTGTGGATGTTGATGCACATGGTGGCCGGGCAGCCGGCGCGGGCGCCGGAGTTGGCGGGGATCCGGCACGCCAACACGGCGAACGGCGGGGTGCGGAACGTGTTCGCGCACGAGGGGATGATGTGTTTCGTGACGTCGTACCACAAGAATTACCGGCAGACAGGGAGCGCCAAGGTGATCCACCGGTATATGCCGCGGGAGGTTGGGGAGTTGTTGGTGTGGTATTTGTGGTTGGTGTTGCCGTTTTGGCAGCAGGTGCGGGGGATCATGGACGAGACGGACCAGACGAGCGCGTTTGTATGGACAGAGGACGTTGTGGTGGCGCGGGAGGCCGAGACGGCCGGGTCCGGGAGCCGAGGGCAGGACGGCCGCCAGAGCAGCGACAGCGACAGCAACAGCAGCGACGGCAACGGCAACGGCAGCGACAGCAGCAGCAGCAACAGCAGCAGTAGCGGTAGCAGCAGCAGCAGCCAGGAAGGGGCCGAGCCCAACCCGCAGGCGTGGAAGGAGGAGCGGACGTGGACGTCAGACAAGGCGAGGCGGATCATGCAGCAGCACAGCGAGAGGTTGTTAGGCAGCAAGATCAACATCAGCGGGTGGCGGCACATGGCCATCGCCATCGCCAACCGGTATTTGAACGAGGCGTTCGGGCGCACGGAAGGCAGGGTCGGCGAGGAGGAGGAGGAGGAGGAGGTCGGGGTAGAGGACAGCGCAGCGGATTTACAGTGTGGGCACGGCACACGGATGGCCGGGATGATATACGCGCGGTTGTACCGGGAGGCACCATTCGGCACAGCGGCGATACGGGAGAGGTTCCGGGCCGTCAGCCGGCAGTGGCACCGGTTGTTAGGGTTCGGGGCCGAGGACAGCGGCAGCGGGACGTCAACCAAGCGACGGACGGCATTCGACGAGGAGTGGGAGAGGGAGCGGCAGAAGCGGTTCACAAGGTTGCAGTTGGCCAACGCAGGCGGGCAGTTGCGGCAGATGATGGGGGACCCGCAGGCGGCGTTCCGGGGCCAGCAGGAGGCGGTGATCCGGGCGATCATGCGGGGGGACAGCCCGGTGGTGCAGGTGACGGGGACGGGGGGCGGCAAGAGTTTGTCGTTCATGTTGCCGGCGTATTGCGCGCCAGACGGGGTGACGATCGTGGTGACGCCGTTAGTGGCGTTGCGCAGCGACATGGACGTGCGGTGCCAGAAGGCAGGGATCCGGTCGACGATATGGAAGGGCGGGCGGGCGGACGGGTCAGCGACGGTGGTGTTTGTGACGCCGGAGTCGGCCGTCACGGAGGGGTTCCGGGATTTCATCGGGCGGTTGCAGGGGCGGCAGCAGGTGGACCGGGTGGTGTTGGACGAGTGCCACGTGGTGTTGGACGGGTCGAGGGGGTTCCGGCCGACGTTGCGGGCGTTGGGACGGACGGTGCAGGAGTTCGGGGCGCAGTTGGTGTGTTTGACGGCGACGTTGCCGCCCAGCGAAGAGAGGGAGTTTTTCGCCGTGGCCGGGATACAGGCGCAGCGGGTCCGGATGTTCCGGGAGGCGACGACGCGGAGGAACATCGAGTACCGGGCGGTGGCCGTAGAGGAAGCGGGGGTGAAGGGCAGGGGCCGGGCGGGGCCGAGGAGGCGGGGGTCAGGGGAGGGGTTAAGCGGGGTGGAGGAATGGTGTTGCCGGGCGGTGCGGCAGTGGTTGGCGGACGGCGGGAGCGGCAAGGCAGCGGTGTACGGGGAGACGGTGGAAGGTGTGGAGCGGATGGCGGGCGCGTTGGGTTGCCCGGCGTTCCACAGCAAGATCGACACGACGGAGGGCAAGGCGGCGCGGTTGGAGGCGTGGAGGAAGGGAGACGGCGGACAAGGAGGCGTCATCGTGGCAACGAACGCGTTAGGGTTAGGGATCGACGTGCCAGACGTGCGGTTGGTGGTGCACGCCGGCATGCCGCGGCGGTTGCGTGATTTCGTGCAGGAGAGCGGGCGGGCCGGGCGGGACGGCGGGAGGAGCGTGTCGGTGGTGGTGTACAGCCGAGCGTCGATGGAGGAGAAGCGGGATCGGGAGAAGCGAGGGGGTCAGGAGGAGAAGCAGCAGCGGGAGGGTTCAACAAGGACGTTCGTCAGCGGAGAGGCGTGTCGGCGGGTGGTGTTGGACGAGGTGATGGACGGGCGGATGGACCGATCGGAGTGCGAGGAGGGCGAGGAGGCATGCGACGTGTGCCAGCAGAGGGTTAGGGTTAGGGTTAGGGACGAGGATGGGGCGGCGGGCGAGGCAGAGGAGGACGTCGGGGTAGCGTTCGAGGGCAGCCGGCGGGCGCGGCAGTTCGAGCAGTGGGAGGCGAGGCAGGAGCGCAGGCAGGCCGGCGAGGAGACAGAGAGGTTCAGGGGGTGGTTAGGGCGGTGGTCAGGGCAGTGCATGTATTGCGGGATCCGCAGGAGGGACGGGCGGGAGCACGCGTTCAGGGATTGCCCGGGGCAAGGGGAGGAGGAGTGGGGGTGGACGGAGAAGGTCAGGAGGGAGATGGAGGAGGCGATGTTCGGCCAGAGGAGGATGGAGGAGTACAGTTGTTGTTTCGATTGCGGGTTGCCGCAGGCGTGGTGCCGGGGGTGGAAGGCATCGGACGAGGACGGCGGGCGGTTCAGTCGATCAGAGGAGGGGGGGTGTCAGCACGGAGGGGTGGTGGTAGAGATGTTCGCAGCAGCAGCGATCCGGGTGGGAGAAGAGGTATATAAGGATACAGTCGAGGCAATGCGTAGGGCGGATGGGATAGAGAAGGCAGCAAGCGAGGAGGAGGTATACCAGTGGTTCGGGCGACGGATCACATGGGGAGGCGTCGAGGCGAGTACGTTATGCCGGGCGACAAGCCGGTTGTGGCAACAGGCAGAGGGTTCAGGCGAGGGTAGGGAGGTGCAGTCGAATAGGGGGGAGAGAAGAGGGGAATAGATAATAGAGAAGGCCATATCACAAGAGGTTCATAAGGACGTCCCAAGCAGATACAGAGGAGGGCCATACAGATATATAGATAAGAAGGGGGAGTCCAAGAGGGTTATAAAGCAAGTAGGTGAAGGAGGTATATAGAACAAAGAAGGGACATTCACAGCAGCCAGTACCAGAGGAAAAACAAGAGAGGACAAGGCCAGGTAGGTAGGTTATGGCAACAAGGCCACATCATACAGAGCGCAGCAGGGTAAAGGGTTAGGGTTAGAGAGAGAGAAAAGGGTCAAGGACAAAGAGACAGCACATAGGTCAGCATTCAAGAGGCAGAGTAGGCAGAGCAGGGCAACAAGGCCCCATGCAGTTCAGCACCCAACAGAGCAAAAGGTTTAAGATAAAGCATCAGAGTAGGAACAGAGTTAGAGAGACAGAGTAGGTAGAGCAGCACAAGGGTAGGGTTATTCAGAATACAATAAAGCAAAAGGGCAGGATTTAAGAGGAAGCAAAGGGTTCAAAGCATAGAGGCAGCAAAGGGTAGAGATAGAAGAGGGTTAGGGTTAGAGAGGTAGTATAGTATAAGGAGTAGAGAGAAAAAAGAAGGTTAAAGACAGAGAGAAGAAATAAGATAAAAGGGTAAGGGTTTTAAGAGAAAAAAGGAAACAATATAGATAAAGAAGAAAGGTTAGAGGAATATATAAAGGGAAAAAAGGTAAGAGGATAAAGAAAAGAGATAGTTAAGAAGTAAGAGAAAAGGTAGTAAGAAGATAATAAGTAGGAAGAGAGAGAGTATAAGTACGTTTATAAGTAAAAGAGAGAAGAATAAGAGTATATAGTAAAAGTAAAAAGATAGGTAGAAAAGAGGTAAGTATATAGTAAAAGTAAAAAGATAGTTAGAAAAGGGTAGACAGATAAGAGTAAGAAGTAAAAAGAAGGGTAAGAGTAAGTAAATTAATAAGTATAGGAGAAAAGGTAAGAGATAAGGGATAGATATTAGATTAGAGAATAAAGAGATAAACAGTTTAGGTAGATTAGGGTCAGGGTCAGGGTCAGGGTCAGGGTCAGGGTCAGGGTCAGGGTCAGGGTCAGGGTCAGGGTCAGGGTCAGGGTCAGGGTCAGGGTCAGGGTCAGGGTCAGGGTTAGGGTTAGGGTTAGGGTTAGGGTTAGGGTTAGGGTTAGGGTTAGGGTTAGGGTTAGGGTTAGGGTTAGGGTTAGGGTTAGGGTTAGGGTTAGGGTTAGGGTTAGGGTTAGGGTTAGGGTTAGGGTTAGGGTTAGGGT